>CM061528.1:56926298-59358798 GCA_030068015.2 Neoceratitis asiatica | reverse complement strand
GTGATATTGGAAAAGTATTTTCATTTTCATTTTAGTTTAACTTTATGTGTAGGAAACGGATTTTAAAATCGAAAAAGCTACCCTAAAATTTTTATCAAATAATATTCTGCTTTTCTCTGATTGTGGTAAAATCTGACCAAACAAGCCAATAATTTTTAGTAAAACCGTATACTATGCAACGACCGTCCATCATATTCAATCAGTCTTAATAAGAAGGAAAATATGTTGTTTTAGTTAATTTCATATTTATCCTTGAATACTTTAATGACCATAAATAGCATTTGTATATACATAAACATTCGTACATAGTACTTGTATACCAATGTTTGAACAAGGTACATTATGCGATTATGGCTGTACGTTGTTCACAACAAATAAGAAATATTTTAAAAAAATATAAAATAATTGCATATCCAACAACTTGAAAAATTACAAACAAAGTTATTAAGTTTATACTACGGCAGCAAATATCTACAAAATATGTACATACAAATGTATGCATGAAATTTTTTTATACAAATATAAGGCAATAACTATGTTATAACTATGTAGAGTTTGTGAGTGCAATTAGCTTATATACTGATATACAGTGGCGTACATTAAATAAGAATAGCCTGCATTAATGAAGTTCAAAATTTCATTTGCTTTTCACTTCATTTCATTTCAGTTTTGGCTCAGTCTATAACAAAGACTGATTCATGGAACATGTCATACATGTAGTTTCGAGATTTCCACTTAAAAGTCTTTTTATAGAATCGTTTTCAACCTAATTTCTTAAAACCTTAAAATACAAAAACAGATAAAGGAGATTATTTTGGCAAGCTATAACTCGTTTAACCCAGTTGAACAAAATTGTTAAATTTGTATTTTGTGGTCGAGGTGCTACAAACTAAGTCTCGCAGAATCAGAGAAGTATGGAAGAGCATTTAGTTGCCTCTAATAATGCAATGGGAATCACAGATGATTTTCAGCCTAATAACCGCCACTATTATGAACATTAGAAGTCGAGGTTCGTCAAGCTGTAAGCTGAAGAGATGGTAATCATTATTAAAGATTTAAAAAAAATAAAGGCTTTTTAATCATTAATTTTAATAAAGGCTGATTTAAAATTTTTAATAATAATAAAGTAATAATGAAAAATAATTAATTTTAACTTTTCTATTTCTATATTTTCTATTTATTTTTCTGAGTTTTATTTTGATGAAAAATAAAAATTGTTTTCTGAGCAAAATTGTTTCATTCAAAAATAATTTTTTTTTTTTAGATTTTTATTAACTAATTTTTTTATATCACAACGAAATAAATTATAAAATATTCTGGGTGGTTTAAATGATGAAACGATTAACATGACATCGAGATTGGGTAAACATTTTGGTTGTCTATTTTTTGTAAAAGCAACTTTTTTCAAGAAAAATATCTCAACAGGCCCGAGGCGTTCCTATCAGCTACCTGTTTGGTGCTCACTCTAGACAGATATACGAAATATTAATTTCACTACCAGAGAATTTATTTTATAAACATTTTTCAAGCAATTAACAGCAAAATATTACATGTGCATTATATTGATCATACCGAATATTTATGCTTCAAAAAAAAATATATTTTTAACTGTTCTTGAATTTTAATGCACAACACTGTAAATATAAAATGTTGGTATGTAGAATTAATCGGGCGTTCTTAATGACACCTGAGCACGTGAGCATCCGTAAACTGAAGACTTTAACAATGAGTACTTATCGCATTTGTGTCAATATGTTTTGTGGTGTTTTTATTTATTTTTATTTTTTATTTGTTTTAATATCATAACAAAATGTGTACACCAATTTAAAAATTATTGTTTAATTTTTAATAATTACTTATGTTATGTATAATTTTACAGTTGTGAGCGTTAATTATCTCTCAATCTCAAACCACAGACAAGTGGAGTATAGACCCTCAGAAGCTTTAGCAGGAAATCAAGACTTTTTAGCAATAAATTTGTACATCTTTTACACACATTTATTCGATATTTTTTATTTAATAATATTTGCTTTTATTGCGCACTGCGCCGGCTATTGATTTAAACCAAGGACAAAATTTGGGGCATTATGCCGATGTAACATGCAACGAAAATGGAAAATATGACATTAAAAATGAAAATATGTATTAGTGCCAAAGATTTCTGAACTCTTTGGGAAAAGCATTGGTAATGCATTTTTGGCTTAAAGTTGAGTTGAAGAATTGGTGTCTCGAAAATGTGAAGCAATTAAAACTTTTTATGGCAGATAATAAATATTTTTTCTTTGTCTTTTTCTTTGTCTATATACGAAAGTAAACAAGTTCAAATGAAGTTGCAAAAATACTTATATTTTTTATAGACTGGGGCATAACATACAGAGTGAGGGTACTCAAACTGTGTTCGTAATAATACCAGTGGCTTGTGCAAATTAGAGTAATGATATTTTTACGTTTAAAATATTGTAATCATTTCATTTTTTCTATGCCAGAACATAAGCCAAAATACCACATCATGAAGTCATCATGTTATGTTTTGTAATACATAGTTGTTGTTTTTTTTACTGTTTTTAAAATATCAATGCAAGCGAATGCAAAAAAATGGGCACCAAATCCTGAAAAGAGGCTTCTTCGACAAATCCTTAAATCCCTTATGTTTCCCGCGCATTAAAACATGGTGGTGGCAAATTTAACATATTTTTGTGCTTTTCTTACTATGTTAGAGGTCCGTTATATTGGATTAAAACAAGCATGGATACCAAATTATACATTAACATAATGGATTCGGCTATGCTACCACCCACTGAATGGAAAACGCCACTGAAATCAGGCAATCAACAAGACAACGGCCACGCAAAAATTTGTTGGCTACAAGTGAGAATCTTTAGGCAGAGGTCAAGGAAGCTGTAGGGAAATAGAATACGTCAAATATGAAGCAATTATGGAGTGTTATAAAGGCGTGAGAAGCCTTTCCCCTTGAGAAATGCTGGCATTTCGTTGACTTCATGCCTAGGAAATGTGCAGCTGTGTTATCCAGCAATTGCCATTCGACGAAATACTAATTATTTAAGTGTTTTTTGTTTGTTTGTTTGTATTATTATAATGAATAAATTGGGTTTTGATGTAAAATGCTGAATGCTACTTATATTAATCACAGCTGAAATTCTTATTTACACACTATTTTATTGAATTAAAGAAGTACTTCGAATTATTTTTTAAAAACACCCTATTTTTGTAAACTTGAATACTGGCAAGTTAAATGAAATAATAATGACCTATAAAATAAGCAATTACATTATCTTGTTTCCTTCCATTGGATTCCTGGTTTGTCATTGCTATTATTTCAAACACAGTTGTACATAGAAATGTCTGTATATATGTGCCGTAAAAGTGATTCAACTTCTTAAATGATGATAAATTTTTTTTTTACTTATTTATTAGTAACATAAATCTATCTTACCGTGTTCAAGAGTTCCTTTCTACCCTTTACCAACACGCCTCAATTGTTGTGGTGAGTTGAATTTACGAAAGGTGTTTTTCCGCTGGTTACTGCGAGCATACACCTCCGTATACGCTGCTTTTCGTATTAGGGCCTCAAATCAATACTATGAATCTCTATAATTATATTTCACTTTAATAAAGGTATTGGTGTTATTGTTGTTGCTTAGTTTCTCTTGAAATAAATTTAATGCGCGCTGATGCATTAAATCGATATGAAAAACTCGTAGCTGTTTTCATTAATGAATTTCGATCTTATAGAAATTTAGTTTGAAGAATGGTCTGAAAATAGAGAAAAAATATTTTAAATAAAATATATATATAAAAAATATTAAAATATATGGATGTGTACATACATTGCATTAATTTAAATATAGTAACTAAAAAGTTTTTAAGAAAGTTAATCTTACAAGGAAATGGAGAAGCTGATGAAAAAGAAAGTGTTATTTTTTTTACATTACCTAAAATTTATTTAAAATATAAAATAAAAAGTTAAATGAAATAACAGTACCATATGACTAATTAAACTATATTTTATTTTAAAATTTTTAATCATTATTTTTAATTTAAATCAATTTGCAATAATGAACCGACATGATATGTATAAAAGTAGGAACTGGTTACGTACAATAAACTTCAACATTAATTTTTATTGAATCATTCAACATTTTGAACATGATCATATTTTTTTTTTAAATATAATATATTTTTAAATATAATGTATGATAAATGGATTCAATTTCATTCTATTTTCAACATAAGACAATAATAATTCAAAATAAGAAATTTTTCAATTTCAATTCAAAAAAATTTTCTATATTGAAAATGAAATAATTAAAAACAAAACAATGGCTTATCTTTTGATTATTGCAATGATGAACGTTTTGTTTTGGGGAAAGTGAAAAAATTACAATTTGGAAACCAGCACGTTTCCTCATTAGACTCATTTCCAGACACCCTTGTTCGAATTGGATTCGAACTTGGAATGTCCGCAGCACAAGCCAATGGTTAAACCATCAGGCTACGTGTGTGTTGTTTTTCACTTTTCCCTCTTTCTACATATTCACAATCAAGTGCTCAGAATTTCTGTAGCTTTTTACTTGCCGTAATGAAGTTGTTTTTGTGAAAATCTACTAACAAATATTCCAAGGCAACTCATTTTTTATTATTAGAGAAAATTTCATTCGTTCATCAGGCTTTCCGAATTCCTAGATGGTTATTGAACATTGACCTGAAAAAGCATCAATAAAATCATAATATTTGGCTCTTTAGGATTTTTAAAAGATGTGGAAGTTGATCTTGAAATTGTTCATCAATTTTTATTTTCCAACTTTCTGAAGACAGAGGGAGGTTGTTACCGACGAAAACATCAAAAAAATCCATAAAATGATTTTGAATGACCGTAAATTGAAATTGAATGAAATAGAAGGCACTCTAAATATATCAACTGAACGTGTTCATCATATCATTCACAAATATTTGGGTATGAAAAAGCTCTGTACAAAGTGGGTGCCACGCGAGCTCACTTTTGACCAAAAACAACGATGAGTTGATGATTCGGAGCAGTGTTTGGATATGTTTAATAATAAACCCAAGTTTTTGTGTCGATATGTGACAGTGGATAAAACATGGCTCCATCATTTCACTCCAATGTCCAATCGACAGTCATCAGAGTGAACTGCACACGATGAACCCGCTTTAAAGCTTATGGCCTAAAGACAAATCGTACTATAAAAATGGTATCGAAAAGTAGGAGGGTCGCTATAAGTGTATCACCCTTGAAGGGAACTATGTTGAATAAAAAAATATTAATTTTGCCAAAAGGATGTATTTCATTATGTAAGCCGGGGACTTTAAAATTGACCTGTTATAAAGGGGGAGAAATTAAACTCTTCCTGAGTTATACCTGTGGCATGATGGATAAATTGGAATTTCACCTATATTGTGCACTCCTCCTTCCTTCTATCATTATATAACATAGGTATCATGAGTATACATGTACATGTTAACCCAGATAAAAAGGGTGCAAACCACGTTTTTTCAACTGTCTATTTTTATATATTGATAATGACAAGAAAACCAAGATTGGAAAAAAATGACAACCCCTACAGAATTTTTACTAAAAACCATATGTTGAAAACAAAAGCCTCTAAGGTTTCAGATTTACTGTGTGTGTCAGAACTGCCAAAAAGCAGATATATAATAACCGGTGTCCCTTTATCGACATTCATAAATACATAAAAATTAAAAACGGAATAAGGATTCTGTAATAGTTAGTATTCTACAGTTTTCATTTCTTTTATTTTGGATTTTGATGGCGCGCTCGTACCGCCGTTTCAATTGTTGAGCGTCCCCATCTCAATACCGTACTTAATGTCTTATTTAGCTGATATTTAAAATATTGATTAGTTAAAGACATTTTATTTGACAAAAAATACATTTGTGCTGCTGGATGGTGTGCAAAGTGAATCATTGCCAAAAAATAATGATAGTACGAAATGGATCATTTAAATTTCCAAGAAGTGTCAAAGGGCGCACCCTTGTTTCCCTTCCATAGCCTATAAGCCTTCAGTTACGAGAACATTTCTTGTACCATGATGAGAATATTTAATTTAATTTAATTTAATTTAATTTAAGTTAATTTTAGTTTATTTTATCTATTTATTATTCTATCTATTTATTATTATTTTAAATTTTATTTTTAAGTTGAATAATCCCTTACCTATGATATTAAGTATTCACAAACAGGAATAATTTTTTTAGTTAAAATTTATTGCTAAGATTTTCAATAATCATTTAATCTTCTATGTGAATTCATTGAATTTCTGTACATACATTAAAGTAACGATTAATAGTCATCGAACGAGCATAATTACACTCACTAACTCTTGATAACCCCTAACCTGCAATAGCATTAGTATCGCATACCATGCAACACTTATTCATCAGATTCGACTTATCAGCTTCCCATTGATGAAACGAATCATCGCAACTGTTTTGAATTTCTAGAGCCAGCGCCCATATTTAGTGCACGTCTGAGATTTAGTATACAAACTTACATCGTAAAGTAAAGTGAATAACGGTATGCTTAAAGGCACACTATGGACGTGTTTATTAATTCAGTTTTGGATTGCCACCACTACCACGCTTGCAGAGAGTGACCGCAGTGATCCGACAACATTACGCAAACGCAATGAAATGCCGAGATGCATGAATCTACATGCGAACCCCTGTTTGGATTTTTATGAATTCGCTTGTGGCAGTTGGGAGCAACCATACGTGCATACAAGGCACCAACAGCCTGTTATGGAAAACATGGAAATATATTTGCGCACCAAAGTGGATCACGATTTGCGTAACATGCTGCAGGAGCAAACCAAATTGGAGGATGGTTCCAACGGGCGTAAATTGAAAGACTTTTACGTATCCTGCACAACGTCGGAGCGTAATAGTATTGCACAACAGGAATATTTTAGTCAATTTATCGAAAAACATGGCGGTTTTCCAGCAGTGCCGGGCACCGATTGGTATATGCAAAGCCACAACTACAACTGGCAGGATGTGGTGGGCACTTTGCGCTTTCAATATGGTATGAACATATTGGTTGGTGTAAAAATCGATGTCAACTATTTATACCCCTTCGAGGATAGTGTTTACTTGGGTGAACCAGACACATTCATACAACCGGAACTGTGCAGTGAGGGGGGCACAAATAGGACGAGTTTAAACGAAGAAGTGTTCAGAGCGATTGAAAATGAAGTGGCTGAAAACCTCAACCAATGGCTAACGCTCGATATGGAACAAGCACAAAAGGTGGCAGCCGAGTTGGTGACATTTGAGTATCAACTTTGTACGGGCATTAAAAGACAAGGCACAAATCAGCTGATCTTCAGCAACAACAAGTACAACAGTGATATACGTAAAACACTCTTCGATTTTACATACCAATTCGAGAACAAAATTGATTTTATCGCTGCCACTTTTGGTTCACAAATACAAAAACCCGTCTTCATGCCCGACGCGGGTTACTTTAGACAACTCATTAAGACGTTAGCGTCGACGAATACAACAACTATCGCCAATTATATTATGTATCAAGCCTTGTTAGCCCTGAGCTTTTCACATAATGATCAGTCTAATAATCGTGCAATGTTCTGCTTGGAAAAGGCAAAACGATACTTCCCAAAAGTGCTTGGAGAGATGTACAAACGTAATTATGTGCATGTCGAGGCCAGAGATGACGTTCTCAATATGTTCGATAAACTGAAGGAATCCTTTCGTTTGAGCTTACAAAAACCATGGATCAAAGACTACACTCGCCGTATTGCTGAGAGTAAATTGGCGGAGATGCGTCTACTCTTTCCCATTTACGGTAGAATGGAGCCCACTAGTCTAAACATCAATCGCACAAATTACTGGCGCAATTTGGATATACTCATGAAGGACAGACAAGAAGCACAATTTCAACGCATTCTCCCACCGCCTCGTCCGAATCTCTATGATCAAGTAGAATCGTTTGAGACACACATTTTTTATAGACCACAACATACACGCTTCGAAATGGGTTGGGGTATATTGCAGGAGCCGCTCTATCACACAAATTATCCTAACGCTATGCGCTACGCCGTAATCGGGCAAAAGCTCTCCCATTTGCTAGCCAGCGCTTTTGATGACATCTCGTGGACAACATCGACACAGGGCGCACTAAATTGGGATGAAACCACTGCGTGGGAGTATCGAAATCGTAGTGAATGCTTTCGACAACAAATCAGCAATTACCTGTATAATGATCCCACATTATTTTCGAATGCCACTATGCTACGTCAAATAATCGCACAAAGCGCTGGTCTTAATGTCGCATTCAATGCATACCTCAATTGGCTGGCATTTCTACAACCTACGGAGGATTTCGCGTTATTGTCGAAGGAAACTCTACCAGAGTTCAACTTCACCAACACTCAACTCCTTTTTATTGCCTTTGCGCAAGTGCATTGTAGTGCAAATGGCGCTATAACGAAGAAATCCAGCACGAAAGGTGCAGCACGCACACTGAGTCCTCGTGAAGGTCATACGATTGAGCGATTTATGGTGAATGGTGCGTTGAGAAATTCTATAGAGTTCTCACGCGATTTCGGTTGTGCGATTGGTATGGAAATGAACCCACCAGATAAATGTGTTATTTACTAGTGTTTATGATAATGAAATTAAAGTTTTGATTTTACTAAATTTGTCAATATTAAGAATACAAAAATAACTTAATGATAAATAAAAGAGTTATCTTTGTAATTAAACATGAAACAACGATGGAAAACGAAGTAAAATGATTCAACAAAGGTGCAAACAGTGCGATGTTTATACTTTTACGAGTCATTAGTCAGTAACAAAGAATTAATATTAACCATTATGAAGAGGAAGATATTTTTTTGACATTAAACGTGTTTCGTTTTTCCGTACTACCCTCTTCTATTTTAAAAATATCTCCTTCTTTTGAAAAATCAAAGGATGCGTGGAAGATTTTAAGCTTCTGTAAGCTGGATTTAGTGCCTTGGTTTATAATACTTATTGTATAACGTTTTCCAATGAGAGTGATATGATTTCTTTAAAAAAACACACACACTAATTGTTAAGGAATGTTTTTAGTTAATATGAAGTACAATCGATACAATTAAGTTCTGAATATAACATCATTCAAAAGGCCCACACGACTTCTTTTGCAGTAACGAATACGATGAACCCAATTTTTGAGCACTTTTCCCACTAAATCAAGTCGTATGTCATAAATAGCACGTTTAATATTGACTATTAAAGCTTGAAGAGAGTCTGGTTTATTGCTAAAGACCAATGCCTTCAAATAACCCCACAAGAAGTAATCTAATGGTGTTAAATCACACTTCATGGCGGCCATTCAATTTCTTGAAATAAATGAATCTCCAAACTTTTCTCGCAATAATTCGGTTGTTGCACGTGCTGTGTGACACGTAGCCCCGTCCTGTTGGAACCAGATGTTGTTAAAATAAACTTCTTCCATAAAAAGTTGGTAATCATCGATCTATACCGCTCTCTATTGATAGTAACGGTGCTACCAGCTGCTTTCGAAAGAAGTACGGACTGATGATTCCACCAGGCCAAAAACGACACCAAGCTGTCAATTTAGGTGAATGTAATGGTTGTTTATGAATAATTTGTGGATTTTCTTCGCACCAGAATCGATAGTTTTGTTTACTTGTATTTACCGCACCACTAAGATGAAAGTGAGCCTCATCGGAGAAGATGATTTTCTTTAAAAAATCGTTATCGTTTTTAAATTGTTCCAAGGCGAAATCAGCAAATTCACGACGTTTATGGTGATCCATGGATAAAATTGTAAACATTACTGAATGCAATGATAAAAAATGACAGATCATATTAAAAATGGTCAAAGCGACACTTAGAAATCATATCAGCCCTATTGGAAAACCCTTTATTTATGTATATACGATGAGAAATCATGTATTATATTTTGGGGTCCATGTTAGTGGATTTCATGAAGTATATGCAGCTATTAGAAATGAAAGCGATTCTTTCTATGCTGATGTTGATGTTGTTGTTGCGAATTTTTTAGTTTCTTTTACTTTTCAATTGTGCCTTTCATCTTTATTATATTACAACTTGAGTCCGTTGTATGAAAATAGTAGAATGAGAACAGATTTACACAGGATGAAGAGTTAAGTGGCTTTCACCCTGGCTGACTACTTTTTGAAGGCCAAATACTCCACTAGTTTTGAAGGGTTTTTTCCACGAAATTTCATAACCTGGCTGGATATTTTTTTATTCAGCAATAAAAATTTCATAATTTCTTCAAAAGCTTTTCAGGTCGATTAACAATTTTAAAGTTTATTAACCGTATATATATATAAAATTAAAATTAAAAGAGACGCTGATGACGTTTGGCATATCGATTGGATCATATCATAATATTTGTTTCAATGTTTTATGTATAAAATTGTATGCTTCACGAAAATACACCTGCTCAGACTTCGTTGCTTGTTCGTGAATTTTTGGTCAAGATCAATATTGTGACGATGCCCCAGTCCCCGTAACCACCCGACATTGCTCCGTACTACCTTAAAATGTCATCGGTTTACAACCTTAGATGAAGTTATACAAATCACTGAAAGAAATAAAGGCCCAAATCCCAAATATCGAGTATGAAAACTGGACTGGACTTCGGAGATTGAAAAAAAGCGCCGGCTCAATTGCATAATCTCCACTGCTGACTTTTTTGAAGGCAACAACGTCAACGTTTTGTTCAAAAAATGAAAATTTTATTATTATTTTTAAACCCTTGGCTTTCGAAAACCGCTATGTTTTCTAGAATGCGTAGATGGTTTCTGGTTGCTTTTATAATCGAATTAATACATAATCAAAAAAACGGATTATTCTTGCTTTATCAGCACCACCAGAAGAAAAAGGAAATTTGGATAGTCTTTGCGTATGTACATTAGGACTTTGCTCATTCTTTAATAAATAAATAAAAATATTATTACTTTTTCAAGCCCTCTTTAATAAACAACCCTGCAAATATGAAGGATTTAAATTGTTTACATTTAGTATACCATATAAAGGCTCCTGTAAGTGTGTCTATGACTAAACTCTAGCTAAGTGCATGCAGCAAAATTGATGTAAGGTCAGTTTGTGTTCTAGTGTTCTCGCGAATGATTTACATTTACAATTCGCAGAGTTAGCACCCATTCTGAAATGTATATATGAAAAAAGTGATGCACTGAATGAAATATGACAGTATGGGTATCAAATCGAGACTAAAAAAAGGTTTAAAAATATATTTTTCAGCAGCGTTGCCACCTTTTTTAAATATTTAGTATGAAAAAATTTATAAAATACATTATATTTAAATACTTTATAAATTACTATATTGTTTTCGGAATAAAGAGATTTCTAAAGGTTCAGAAATATTTTAGGAGAGTTGCAACTTTCTTGAAATTTTAATACACTTGATTAGTAGTTGGTAAATTAATTGAAATGTAATATTTATATATATATTTTTTAAATTTTATATAAAGTTCAATAAAATTGTTAAATTAATAAATGATACAATATCGGTATCAAATTGAGAATATTTCAGAAAAGCTTAATAATGAAATATTTTTGAGAAGGTTTTCCAACTGTCTCAAGGTTGTAATTTAAAATATTGATTTCACAAATTATATAACAATATGGTAATCAATATAGAGGCATTTCAAAAAGTTTTGGAGTAAAGTGTTCTTAATAAAATCACTTAAAATTTCTGATTGAAACTTTTTTTAATTATTCTTGCCATATGTTTGAAAATTTTAATTTGCGACCACTGAAAATACGAATGCGAAACTAATTGCTTGGAGTTAATGCACAATGGAACACAAATACAAAGTCATTCGACGAATCCTGATAATTATTTTCGAAAAATTTTTCAACTATTCGGAAATACATTGGTATTTTAAAAAGAGATTTTAGACAAATATTCCTAAAAAAAATTTGCAAAACTTATGAAATAACACAAGTGATTGAAATGTTAATATCAAAAATTCTAGGATTTTTTAGTTTCTCAATATATTACAACGGGGTACCGTTAGAAAAAATATATTAGTTCGGATCTGGTTTAAAACTGTCGATATCTCCTTTTGTAGGCATAACATCAAGAATGCGATTGCTTGCAATTCCAAACCTTCAGCTTTATAAAACACTACTTATAATAGATTCCGAAAAAAAATTCCAACGTAAAGATATTGGCATACAACTGATATTTTTTCAGCATAAGCTAAAATGAAAAATCTTGTTCAAAAATTTTGTTAAAAATGACACAGCTACTTAAGAAGTATATAAACACTGATTTTTAAGTACGAAATCTAAAAATCGGTCCACGTATAATTCCTATCACTGTGGTGAAGTGTAAAGTATTTTTGATGGGACACATGTTCACTTAACGATAATTATAAAATTTTTGTTTATGTTTTCGTTAAAAAAAAATGTAAACAATAGAGCATCCATTTATTATATGATGACCTTTGAACTCCATCAACCCTCTACGCGATTCGCTTATCACAAAACCGAGGTGACGGACATGCGCAGTGTGTAGAGAAGCAGCGCTGAAATCGCAATTTCATAAGCAAGATTAATTTAGTGCTCGTGTATTTCAGTTTCGATTCCAACTTCATAACGAGAAAATGCGGAAATTTCGTACGCGTATACTAAATTTAGTAAACGCTTTAATCTGCATACTCGTGCTAAGTTGCGTGACGCGAGTTGGTGCAGAACGAGGTGCAAATATACGCGAAAGGGAAGAACAAATTATACGCAATGCTAAAGCAGCAGAGGTGCTCAAATATATGAATCTCACATCTGATCCGTGCAACAACTTTTATGAGTACGCCTGCGGCAACTGGCCGTTATATCAGCAAACATTGGAGCGTGACAGTGCTCCGATATCCGTGAGAACACAGCTAATACAACGCGTACGTAAGGATGTACAAATACTACTGGACACAGGTACACGCACCAAAGGTAGAGCAAATATGAGCGAGCGAAAAGTTAAGGAATTCTTTATGTCTTGTTTAACCGTCGAACGCTCATCGGCGCAGCCTTTTCTTATGAATTTCATAAAAGAATATCATGGCATGCCGTTACTCGCGGGCACTAATTGGAATATGAATTACGACTGGGTGCAAGTGGTGGCACGTTTGAGACTTAATTATGGTTTTGATTTCCTCATTGGCATGGAAGTAGAGAATAAGGCACAGTCACTACCCGGCAGAGCTGTCATATATTTCACTGAACCGCGTACGACACTAATACCACGACATTTATGTAGTGCCGGCGCAGTTGTGGAGGCAGAAGAGCGCGACCAGGTCTCTGCAGAACTGCAAAGTGAAATCTCAAAGGATTTACAGCAATGGTTCTCGCTAAGAGAGGATGAAACTGAACGTGTTGCTGGTGATATTATACGTTTCGAATTTGAGTTATGCCGTTATATGAGGGAGGAAGAATCGTTGCCACCGGCAGATAATAATAAAGTTGTGGAAGAGGTAACTGTCTACGAGGGTCGCAGTTTGACACTTTTATCGAAGAAATTTGGCAATTTAATCAATTTTAGAAGATATTTGGAAACCAGTCTGAATTCTACTATCGCCAATTCGGAGATCGTTATGAAATCCGATCGTTACTACCAGCATTTGGCACATATTTCACGCTCAAACCCGAAACCGACACTCACCAATTACATAATGTACCGTGCGTTGAGCGTAATTAATTTACCACGTAATGAAACCAGCAACCCAAGAGCAGGTTACTGTGCCGACCTGGCTATGCTCTATTTCCCTAAAGTCGTTGGTGAAATGTATAAAAATAAATATCAGCGAAGCGAGATCAGAAGTGATGTCGAACAACTGTTTGGCGGAATTAAGCAGACATTAGGCGAAGCCTTGAATGTAGATGGTTTATCAGAAAATGCGCAAAATGTGTTTCGAAACAAGCTGATAACATATGAATCGCTACTTTTCCCCACTTACAAGGGCGGTATTAATTTACGCGATATGCCGCTGGAAAAGGTAAATTTCTGGCATAAGCAAAATATCGCCATGAAATATAAAGGCTACAAAGAGCGTCAACGTTTTTATGGTGGTGACCCTGAGCTCGAGGAAAGTATCATTGAAGCGCCAGATGTTGATATGAAACTGATAGAAAATGGCGTTCTCACTGGCTGGGGCTTACTACAACCGCCTTTCTATGACTACTCATATGCGAACTCATTGAAGTATGCGCTACTCGGTCCACTTATCGCACGCGAACTCGTCGGTGCTGTAATACCCGATGATGATGAGACGGGGTTGACACGCGACGAAATAGTTGTAGAACATTTTGAAAATATTACCGAATGCTATCGCATGCAGTATAGCAATTATTTATATAATATACCAAATGTATTCTATAATGCAACCAAATTACGGCAACTAATGACAGACAGCGCTGGTTTAAATGTGGCCTTCAAGTCTTATCTAGATTGGTTGGGATCGATGGATCCGAGTAGTCGGCCAACATTAATGCGCGAAACTCTGCCGGGTGTGGATTTCACTAATACTCAGTTGTTCTTTATAATTTTTGCCCAATCTCGTTGTTACGCCAAGTATATGGAAGCGCCGCCACCAACATTTCTGCCTCTGGATACACATACGGAAGAATTGTTCAATGTAAATGGTGTACTCGCAAATAATGTGGAATTCGCGCGAGAATTTAATTGTGTGTTAGGCTCAGAGATGAATCCAGATGATAAGTGTATTGTGTATTGAATAGACAATGTTAAAAGTTCTTAAAATTTATAATTATTGTTACACATCGTTTAGTTCTGTTTATTTTAGACTTTTTATATATGTAATATTGAGAAAATCATAATTATCGATAATCATAATTAATTTTTTAATTTGGGCCTATTTTCTCAGAACTCGTTCCTTGGGTAAGTTTCTCATTACTCGACCAAAGTAACATATATGTACATAGTATCATTGAATCATTGGCGTCATCAATTGATCGATTGGCGCAAAAATGGGTGTTCAGCTGTTTTGTGCTCAACACTGATGATATCCGATCATATAACTGAAACTACTAAATGAAGCACCATATCACGTGCACTATGATAAGGTTATATTTACCCAAAGGCAAGTGAGATTCCTTCAGTATCGGTTATGAGCTCGAATTGGCTATCATCTGATCAGAATTCAAACAGTGGAGGAAGGATTTTTGGAATAGGCATTCTGCTGAAAGCTCCCGATGATTTCAAGAAAGTTAGCTTTCCAAAGCTATATTTTTCTCACTGCCCATAGTTCAATATCAGATATCGTCTCTTAAGTATAAGTAGAGATGTCAGTCAACAAAAAGGTTTTCCCTATGAGGAAGAATGATAGCCAATCGAAATTTATGACGGTAACATACAACCAGTGTTTGGGGAAACTAGCTGATGTGTGGTATTTAAAAAATTATAGAAATATTTTTATGAACATATCAAATTTATTGCTAAAAGTAAAATTCGATTTTTGTAGCGTAAGAAATTTCACACCATTAGATGTTTTTTGCGGATTTTTTGATCCAAAACCTTTTATTTGAATGAATTGGTTGTAGAGTCTTCCGATTTCGAAGCTTTCGAGTGCCAATATTTAGTAGTATATTAAATTCTACACTACTAGTTGCTGTTTTGGATGATTTTTAACTGAAACCTTCATATTTGAACGGATCGGTTGTATTGGGGCTATATGATGTAGTCTTCCGATTTCGATGACGTTAAGTACTTATGTGTAATTCATTATATGTGTATAAAATACTAAATGTTATGTTCCTTGCTTTATTGAAATATTTTTGACCCAAAATCACATATCTGAAGAAATTTGTTGTATGGGAGCTATATGATATAGCCCACCGATTCCGACAAATGATCAATGCATTACAAAAATACACCAGCATACTAATGTTCCTTGAAATATCTATAAAAAAAAACTGAGAGGCTAGTTTGCGTTCAAACAGACACACGGGCAGTCGGGCAGGCGGACAGGCGGAAAACTCAACAATTCAGCTCATCATTCTGATACGATCGGTATCAATTTTTGTGGGATATTTCTTCTCCTTCTTGTACTTGCACATGAAAGGTATAGAATACACCAAAAAGTTAATAGTAAGACACAACAAAGTTAAAAACAAATCGTTAAATAATACGAATCGTGTGTTAAATAAATAAAAGGCGACAAAAGATAGGTCTAAAAAGAAGTACACGTATGTAATTGACTCACAAAAAATAAGCAACTTCTGAATCAGCAGCACTCAATTTAACAGATTCATAAAATTTACCTGAAAAGAAAGAAAAATATGGTTAAAAAAAATATTTGAAAAAAATATAAAAAAGCTTTTTGGTGTGATTTCAACTTGAGCTTTCCAGCGCCAATAGCAACAGTAAAAACAACAAACCGTATTTGCAAAAACAGAAATCAGACAGAAGCGGCCCTCTTTATAATACTGCAAAGTCAATAACTAACCAAATTTAGAGAAAACAAATAAATTGTTCACACCAATTTTCAAGTATATAACGAAAAATGTATGTATAAGCTTAATGTTAATCAAACAAGCGTTTATAACGTGTTTACGCATTAAACCTGTTAAAAAATTATAAGGTCATACTTATAATTTCTTTTATATATCTATCATATGATTTCCGTACTTTTTTGGTATTTTGTAATATTTCATTTACATTGAAAGTTTCAACTCTTCTTATTAATTATAGCTTCTTCAGTAGACGATGTAGCAATACGTAATTGTTTAACTATTTATTCTAAATTGTGCAATGCGGAAAAGAGGAAATTAGAGCTGCTTAACCGATTCAAATAAAAAAAATCGTTAAGCGTGAAAGCGAATAGTATGAACGAAATAAATGCTTGGCTAATAAAAGATTTACCAGCTCTGTATGTACAGGGTCGACAAAAGGAAATTTCAAAACATTCATCTGGTAATTGCTAGTTTATTTATTTATTTTTTTTGCAATTTTGATTTTTTGTACTTGGAAAAGCTAATTTTTTCATGTATGGTTGGATGTAGTTACCATCTCTCTTACAGCAAATAAATTAAAATTGTTATTATCTCTAAGTTATCGCCTTAACTATGTGTGATGCTGAAAGTTAGTTAAACGAAGAGTGAAACTATATCTAATCTCGTAAATATAATTAAATGAAGAGAATGTAATAAAAAATAATAATTGGATTTCGGAGAAGTACGGTTTTTTTATTGCCTTAGTTTGCTGTTTTTTTAAAGATATTATTTTATATGATTTTAAATTATATTTTATTTACATTTATTTTAATTTACTCAATTTAATTTAAGTTAATTTAAATTTATTTAATTTAATTTAATTTCTATCCGACCAAAAAAAAATTAAATTAAGTTAAATTTCCTAATCGCTGTCACCCCTCGACCGAGCATTTCAACCCCTCCGAGTGTATTTATGACATGAAAGAAGCAACTCATAAAAATTCAACAGCCCTTCGGAGGAGGTTTAGATCTCTCCCTTTGTTTGAAGAACAGTACCGACGTACAATTGAAGAAAAAGTCAGAGAATTAAACGCTATAAAAATTTTTATATTTCCCTCGTCCATACACTGGCACCCTATAGTCGGAAATTATTGTAAGATTTCTTACACATCTTCTTATTTATGAGGAAATGCAAAATTTTTCTAACTGATTGGTATTACTTTCTCATTTTACATACCATATACTGTAAATTTCGAAGTATTTAAAGAGTAAAAGTCTTCACATGATTTCTTATGGTACTTTAAATTTATCGAGTTTCTTAAAAAAAAAAAGGTTATTTTCCTAAAATAAAAAACTATACAAATAAGAACAAAATTTCTTATAGCGTTTCCTTCCAAAAAAAAAAAAATTATAATTTTAAGGTATATATGAGCGCTATATCTGGATAAATCCATCTATTTGAAATCAAATTATGCTCTCAGTTTTTGAGAGATTGGATGTGGGTGTATTTTTGTAATGTATTGAACATTTGTCGGAACCGAGAATATAATATAGCTTCGCGTACAATCGATTTGTTCATGAAAAAGCATCTAAGGTCGTAAAATTCTGTATTCTACTACTTAGACACGTAAATTCAAATAAATGTCGATGATATGATTTTCACATCATCGAAATCGAGTATGGTATCTTGATTTCTTTTTTATTCACAACTTGTTTAGTTCCCCATTTTTTTAAATTTATTTTTAAAAAGAATTTTATTAATTTATTAAATTTATTTTTTTAAGTATAATTATTTTTTTTTAATATACTTTTATATATTCTTTTTTTTTAATATATTTTAATTTATTTTTTATTACTTTAAACATATTTTTATTTTTTATTTTTTTGTAAATATATTTTTATTTTTCGATTTTTTTTAATAAATTTTTAGTTTTTTTGTTAACATATATATTTTTTTAAATATATTTTTTTCTTAATATATATCTTCTTTTTAATTTTTTTTACATTTAAAAAAATTTTCTTGTATTTATTATTATTTTTCTTTTAAATATATTTTTGTTAATTTATTCTTTTATTATTATTTTCTTATTCTTTTAAATTATTTTTTTTTATTCTTTTATATTATTTTTTATTATCATTTTTATTTCTTTAATTATTTTTTTTAATTATAATTTTTTTTATCATTACTATTTTTTTTATTTTATTTTTATTTTTTTTATTTTTATTATTATTATTTTTTTTATTTTTATTTTTTTTATTATTATTATTTTTTTTATTATTATTATTTTTATTTTTATTATTATTTTTTTTTATTATTTTTTTTATTATTATTATTTTTTTTTTATAATTTCATTAAATTTTTTATTATTTATTTTATTTTATCATTCTGGTTAAATGTTTTATTTTTAAGCATATTTTTTTTATTTTTTTGTTATTTTTCCTTTATTTATTTATTTTTTAAGTTTTTGTTTTTCCTTTCTTAATTTTTTTTCAATGTATAGTTTTTTTCTTTCATTTATTTTTTTTTTTTTTTGATTTTTTGTTGTTTTTTCTTTCATATTTCCAATTTTTTTTATTTTTTTTTATTTCTTTTATTTATTTTTTTTCTTTGATTTTTTATTTTTTTATATATACATATTTATTTTATTTTTTTTTATTTTTTTTATATAATTTTTTTTATTTTTATTTTTTTTTATATGTTTCATATTTATAATTTATTTTTGGTTATTTTATTTTACTTTTGTGATTTTTTTTTTTATTTTTTTATATTTTTTTTTCTTTATTTATATTATATTCTGTTTTACTCCTTTTTTTAATTTTTTTTATATTTTTTCTTATTTATTTTTTACTTATTTATTATTTTTTTTTTTTTGCATTTTTTTTTGCTTTTTTTTTTTTGTTTTTTTTTTTCTTCTTTGAATTTGTTGTTATTTTTTTCTATGTTTACTGATTTTATTTTTGCTTATTTATTTATTATTTCTTTATTCTGTTATAATTTTTTATATGTGTCACATTTTATTATTTTAATTTTTTCGAAAAGCAAACGAATATTGAGCACAAGCTCTAGATAAAGCGCACTGAAAACAGGTCGTTACAAATGTATGTTTTATTTGTTGAATAAAAATGTCATCATGGGCTTATAAAAGAACAAAGAACTCAGCGGCAACAAAACCAGCAGAAACACCTACACAAATAAAAAATTCTTTGCAATGTTTTATGACACCAAGTTGGCCAGCCTCTCCCTTCATTTCATAAAGAAAATGTTTATTTACTTTTATTTTTGTTTTGCACTATGTGCGTACAAATGTCAATGAAGGGAGCGGCCCGGCATCCAACCAAAGCAACTAACGATGGAACACAGCAAGAAAAAGTTCTTCACTACCGTCATAGAGATTTGCCATTAATTTTGTTGCTGATCCTTTGATATATAGGTATACATATAACGCTATAGAATGGCATTTGTGACAAAAAAAATAGATACCTATATATGTATGTATATATCTATACATAAGAGCAAGGCCTATGAAAAAATAGTAAATATATATGTATGCATTGCAGCATCATATGCACACTTTTATATATATATAAGTATAGATGACAAATGAATTTTTATTTCTTCAACTCCATGGGGCTGCAGCATTATAGAATGCGTGAATTAATAATATATGTATGTACATACATACACACATATGTGTATTTTCAATTGTAAATATAACTTCGAAATGCATTCAACAATATTTCAAAACGTGTCTGTACAATATGCAGGGGGCCTTTAGTAATGTTATACATATTTACATTCTTATATACAGTGGCGGACAGAAGTCTACAAACACCGCCTGTATTCGTTGTGTAGAAAGTACTATCGCTTTGCTGAAAAATGTAGGTATGCAGTTTTATTCCAAATCCTTTTCTAATCACATGTATTAAAACAAATCCATAAGATAAAATAAATCAATTATGGTGAAAAAACGCAAAAATATCCTTGACAAAAGTCTACATACATCACGGGTTTACTAGCAGGTATGTCGATATGCTGTGTTGTTATGGCGTCTAGGTATCCTTTTCTTTACAATTTTTTTATATTATGTTTTCTACTTCGCTAGTAATGATTTTAGTTGTGGTTTAAACGCATTAGCATCAGCAATGGCTCCGCGAAAAGAAATGTAAATAGACGTACGAGTCTTGGTTATTCAGCACAGAAAAGAGAAGTAATCGTACGGTGAAATTAGTAAAACAATTAATCTTAAATCCACCAAAGGTACAGATCTTTGTAAAAGCTTTGAAAAAATGCATCCACAGAAAAAAACCGCGTGTTGGCAGCCCGAAGAAGCTAACTTGAAGTGATATCAGCTTTATTCTGAGGAAGTGAATGATGATTCTAAAGTTACTGCTCACAAATTAGCCGAAAACATCGCAAACCCATCAAGAAAGTGTGTCCATTTAAGAACAATTCGAAGAGCTCTGAACGGTAACGGCTTCCACAGTAAAATGCCACGTAAAAAGCTTCTTATATCTGAAAAGAATCGTAAACTTCGCTTGAAGCTCGCTAAAGCACATTTAGACAAGGGAATGGATTTTTGGAAAAAAATCTTCTTTACAGACGGATCGAAGTTCAATATATTCGGTAAAGGAAGAACAAAAATTTGGAGAAAAGAAAACACTGCACTTAACTCCAAAATATAGTACCAACAGTGAAACATGAAGGCGGCAACGTAATGGTTTGGGGAGCTGTTGCGGCATCTGGAGTTGGAAACCTTGTTTTTATTGAGGGTAATATGGATCGGTTGGAATATAAGTCATTGTTGGAAGCTATTCTGAAGCCTTCGGTGGACGGTTAGGCTGTCCGCAGGCTGGATCTTTGGACAGGATAACAATTCAAGGCATACGGTCCATATTGTTAAGGATTGGTTGCTTTATCATGCTCCAAGGCACGCACACACCACCTAAAAGCCCACATTTGAATGTTATTGAATGTTTTGGAGAAACGAAAAATTAGAAAAAATCAGATTTCCATCCCATCATTACCCAAAGAACGTCTTATTGAAGCTTGGGACAGTATTACTCCCCCAGAATTGATAAATTTAGTAACTTCGATGCCACGACGGCTTCAAGCTGTTATTGATGCAAACGGTGAACCAACTAAATACTAAATATTAATCAAAGTTTTTGCGCTAAGATATGTTATGTATGTACTGTTTGTAGACTTTTGTCATTGTTGGATTTACGCTTTTTTTGTCATAGCTTCACTACATTATGTAAAGTAGTGTGTCCGCCATTGTACATTTATTATTTTTGTTGGTTTTTTATGATAAGGGACAGTAATTGAAATAAAATGTATCATTACATTTTCCAATAAACCTTTTGGACTTTCAATTCAACGAAAATAGCGGGTGTTTGTAGACTTTTGTCCGCCACTGTACATTTATTATAGCACTTGTGCGTACACTTGTCAGTTCTTCATACATGGTTTTGAATATAAGAGTCACTATAGATCTCGTGATATATGTTACATATGTATATTTGATAGTACTGAAGGAGATAATGTTGACATACATTAATATTCCCCTACAACAAACAAGCAAATAAAAGAAAAATATATATAAAAACAAATAAAGTATGGATAAATAATCGGGAGAAACATTTATACATCTTCAGGCTATTCTTTAATTTGTATAGGCAAATGTTTTTAATGTAATATTTATATAAAAAAATTTTGTTACTTTGACACATTTTTTAATTTTTCTATTTTATCTGAATAAATAAAAAAGTGTAAAATAAATATGCCTAATGTGTGCTCAACTTAAGTGACTTTCGTCTGAGTGTTTCTGTAGGCAAACTCTACGAAATAACTCATTTCACATAACCAGCTATAGGCTATAGGCTATAGGCCAGTAAAATTAAATACTAATACATACATAGTAGTATTGGCAAAATTGTGTCTCTGATATTAACTCATAATAATTTAGCCATAATAAAGTTTATGTTGTTAACAAGTAAAATATAAAAAATTAACAATTTTCAATAAAAATTTTAGGCTTTTTAAACTTTTGAATTAAAAAAAATATATACTGCATCATTGAAACTCAAGTGTAAACTTTCTTTAATTATTGTAAATTTAAATTTCCATATTTAACGTTGTGACATTGGCCGACTACCTAAATCTCTAGATTTGGCTTCCCCTAACTTCTCTTTGTAGGGTTATTTGTAAAAAAAAAAAGTGTACGCCAACAAAACTAGAACAATCGCGTCGAAATCATCGCTACACTCAAAATGCTGAAAAAGTATTAGAAAACGTAGCAAAAAGTGCTAATTTTCCTGTAGCCAGTAAAGACGGTCACTTGATTGATGTTGTAGGCAATAAATAAGCCAAATAAATTTCAAGGGGCCAAGTTAAGTATTAATTCTCAAACATGGGAAACTTTTTTAAAGTTATTCGTTTAGAAATCATTATTACGACGAGACTTTAAATGCTGTTTTTTTATAATATTATTAATATTATTAATAAATAAGTTATTACAAATAAAGTACAACAAATTGCGATAAAATCTATTTCCGATGAATTCATTATGTACAACGTAAAGTGTTTAAGCATGAAGTTGTAAATATGCAAAATTATTCACCTTTTTCTTGAATTGGTTGAGTAGAACAATTGTAAAAAAAATTCAATTTCGCTTATTCGTCACAGTAAGATTCAAATACATTTGTACATATATGTATATATGAGTTAAACTATTAAAAAATTATATTTCTTTTAAAAATCATTGCAGTTCTCAAATAATACTAAAGGCTGCAGAAGTATTTTTTAAAGAAATTTAATTTGATTTATAATTGTTAAACATTTCCTAAAACTGTGAAATATATTTTTTTCTTTAAAAACTGTATATATATAAGATAAATTAAAACCGTATTAAATATGAATATGAAGAGTATTTTATGATACTATATAAATTATAATAAGAATATGTTATCTATAAACCCATTTTTATTACTTATATATATAATTTTGTTTGTATGTGGATATGTATATCATAATAAATATGTAAGTATTTATTTATACACATAAGTCAACAAATTCAGCGATATGCAATCGAATTGTGTCTACTGTGAATTACTCATACATATACTCATACGCCCTCTACTGCGTCATCCGATACCTTTATAAGCTTTATTTTACAGATTTAAAATGAAACCAAATTTTAAATAAAGTGTTCAATGCATGTCGAAAAAGAAAATATATGTATGTTTGTATATCAAAATGTAATGTATATAAAAATAAAGATAATAAAAAACAAGAAAGGACTGTCCTCGGCTTTCCCGAAGTCTTTATAGCTTTATTGCAAATTGCAAAATTCGATTCGATGATATTCAGTGCTAATATTAACTTGAATTTACGTCTGTAGAATAGCAAATTTTACGCTCTTAGATGAATTTTTTGCGGATTTGGACGCAAGACCTCATATCTGAGCAAATGCGTTGTATGGGGGCTATATGATGTAGTATTCCGATTTCGATGATTTTCACTACCAAAATGAATTTCATAATATAAGAGTATAATGCCAAATTTCACGCTTTCATATATATATATATATCATATATGTGCTATAGTGGCCCGATATGACTGGTTCCGATAAACGTATATATGTATCTGCCTACCAAGTTTGGTTGAAATATCTCCAAAACTGAAGTACTAGTTTGCGTTCAAACAGAGAGACGGACAGACGGTTATGGCTAAATGAATTCTGTCACACATTCTGATACGATCGGTATAAATTTTGGTTGATCTATCTCTTCTCCTTTTGCTACTTACATACTTCGGACCAAAGTTAGTATACCATTTCATGCACATAAAAGAAATAAAAATTATCAAATAACAATAAACAATAAAAAATATTAAGAAATAAAAATTAAATTAATAAAAAATTAAAATATAGACAAATGAATTTTAATAAAAATATAAATAAATAAATAAATAAATAAATGAAAAAGATAACAAAAGAACAAATAAAATATTAAAAAGTTTAAGAAATATAAAATTTTTCAAAAATTAAGGATTTTAAAGAAAATTTTTTTAATATTTTTAAACACTCGCTGGGTTATCTTAACTGAAGTTGCTTCATTCCATTACACATTTTAAACTACTATTTGAATATTTGAAGTTAACTTCGAAAGAAGACAAAAAACAAATGGCGTTTGATTGATAAGTATGTATATGTATTTTTTATTCATAATCCACAAAAGGTAAATACCGCTGAGATTCACATATTTTTTTTATTATTATTATTTTTTTTATTTAGCTAAAAATTCCGATCTCATAAACTTTACATCCAGCCGAAAACAGATAGGAAATCAACCATAAACATAAAAATTTAAAACCCGGGGTTAAATAGAAATTACACACTAAAAAGCCATTCCATAATTACGTAATCAAACGGAAATAGATAAAATTTATTTTTTTAACAATTTCCACACACCATTTCCGCAGAAGTGTATTTTCACAGGAAAATAAAAATTTTATAAAAAAAAATGTTTCCAAAATCGTGAAACATGAATTAAACATATGAATATTATTCGAAAGCAAACGATAAAAAATAATTAAGTCAAACACAGTAATAACCAAACATGTATAAATCAACCAAACAAACCCAAACACCGAAAATGGTAAAATCACATAAAACTGTGCAACTTAAGTAAAAGCGCAATTGTTGCCGCCTCGTCACCTGCAGCAGCAATAAACAACAATGACTAAATAGATATGATGATGATGAATAGATAAAGCGCACATTTCGGCAACCATCAAACATTTTCAGTTAAAATGGTAAGAGTTGCGGTTACCTATAATTAGAAGTGGAATTGAAATTAGGTGATATTGCGAAAGCGTACAGACATATATATATGTAAGGAGGAAAAAAAAGAAACGTCAATATGACACAAACATTTAAGATGGAGCTGACTTACTTACTTACCGGTTGACAAGAAACTCGTTTCTGAAAAAAAAACGGCCGAACGAGCGACAAGCGAAACGAAACAGGAAGAATGCGGTTGCAATGAAAACTCACAAGAAATGGACACATGCAATAATAAAATGCTTAAGATACTTACAATAACGCTGCTGTGCAGCATTTGAGTTGGAAAATTGAAAGCGATTAAAATTACAAACACAAAAGACGTTTGTGACATACGGTAATGGGTGGCTAGTTGTATATTTCAATCGGTATTATATTATGGGAGTTGCTGACTTAACTGGCCAACTAGCGAACGTGTAGCGTAAACAGATTGTCTAACACAGTACTTTACTAGAGAAGATAAACGGATGCCAGTGAAGAAAAGAAAAGTAAAAAAAAAGAAAACAATTTGCTACAGTGAAAACAGCAATGGCATTTTAGTGCTGCCAATTCACCGATATAGAGGGAAAAAAACAAAGTTTGTAAATGCAGTAAAACCTGAGTAAGAGAGAACTGGTTTTACGTGAGATAACTCTATAAATGAGAACAATACTTAGGTCTAAGAGAGAACAAAAACATATATATCAGACAGTCGTTTTTCTCGTCCTGACCCTGATAACTGAGATTCTCTCTTACCTGTACCTTTATAAGCCCGAAGACAACGAGATTGACGTTGAAGTTGGACCAACCGAAGCTCGAGCAGCAAAACGACTGATTTCGATTTAATTTCAGCCTTTGAAAATTTTAAATGAATTGACAAGGACTTGGTACTACTTTAGAATTGGCCAAGTATGAAATCATTCAGTATTGTGTGACTGATGATGAAGTCGACAAATTATTGATTTTGGATAGAGTGGTCGAATCAATTTCAAAGAAGCAAAGAGCTTGAAAGGCTTGAAGACACTACGAGTACAAGCAAAAAATTAACATATTTCTTTAAATAAACTTCTAAGACCATTAGTTTTCGTCGAAAACTTGCCACTCTAATAGATTATACCTATCTTGTTGATAACTAACTATTTCGAATATTATTCATATTATTGATAAACTTGTGTAACCTACATAAGGTAGAAAATCAGATAAAGAAAAACCTCTAGTCTAGAATTTTCAAAAATCGATTTTTTTTGTTTTAATATTTCAAAAGTATAGTCTGTTAAAACTTTATAATGATATCTACAGTATTTTTGGCTCTACAGGTTTTTGAGAAGGTAGCGGCCGACCACTCCACCTCATACACTTCAAGCTTTAAACTCGCTATTCTTAGAACAGCTTTTTTTCTGCACGGCAGAGGTGGTAAAAACAAAAAAGTATTTATCTGAATGATCTGAAATGTGAATATGTTATTCAGTATTCTAGTAGCTATGTCCCGTAGTATAAAAATTTTATTACCTTGTTAACTTCTTACTTTTTTAACTCTAAAACTCACAAAAAGATAAGCCTGTTTCGGTTATCGGAATTTAAAAATTCACAATTTTTTCCAAAAAAAAAATTTATAATCTTTTATATCGTCGATGCCTATGCAATACCACCTATCTACCAACTGCAATACCACCTATCTGACGGCAATCAAATTTTACAGAAGATGAAAAAAACGACTTTTCTTTTCATCTTATGAATGAAGTTTGAACTGAAATCTTTTTTCTACTTTTAATAGGTGCAACTTACCTCAGTAAACTAGTATTGAACTGAAGTTTATCATAATTGTTTGTTTCTTAAGTTTTTTTTTATAGACGGTTTTGCAAATAAATTTTCCTATTATTTTTACACGTAAATATTTTTAACCCGCATATATGTAGAATAAAAACAAATTTCTTTCTTTTTATCTTTTTATAATTAACTTTACAGACATAAATCTTAGTATCTATTGTTTGTAAAGTAAGTTGTCATAAAAGTAGTGACAGTCTGAAGGAATTACATGTTTCAATTCTTGTAAGTGCTGGTATTTAGATTTTTTTATTGGTATACGAGGCAAATAAAGAGCGTTAGGAGTGCTTTTGTTCCATTTGCGTTTAGATCTGTTTGGAAGCTCTAGAAAAGTGCTTTCGAAAGACAACTTATACTTGATTGATGCATTAGAAGAGTATTTCAAGACACGTAAATCGAAAACGACTTTATCCCCTTTTTACGACCTGGGCGTATGGAGTCATATAATTGATATTTTTTATTATCATAGTCTTTAAAAAATGTTTAGTCCATCTCTCGTACGGAAACGGATTGCGTCTGGATTCCTGTGTTGCCAAAATATATTGGCTAGGTAAATATATTTGCCGATTCTTTAATTTCCGTTCAATTACAGAGTGAACCGAATCTACCTCCATCTGTGTATGCCCTTTTACTACAAATTTTTGAGTTATGTCAACGTTGTATTCAATGGCAAGCCTAAGGAGTGCATTTGCGACAACAGAATTTCGATTCTGAAATGTGCAACCATCGGAATAAATCACTACAGGTTTTACATCTTAACGAAGTATTGATGATGTATAGTCCACAAAAAAGTTGGCAAACGTTGAAGACTTTAAACCGGCTGCAGTTTAATCAAACCAATAACAAACAACTTCTTTAGTAACTAAGTTGTAAGCTGTGAAGTTATGCACAGCAAGTTTAGTTTTATAATAAATGCTATAGGAAAATATTTAATGGTGTTTTTTATGTCTTACCATTTGCGATTATTTACTCGCAATTTTTTCACTTATATAGCGTGTTTTTTTATAGAGGTATATAACTTTAAGTTGGCATTACTTTTCAAGATGGCGACCGATTTAACAGCTGTCAAGTGATTTATTCTCAGTTTGGTTTGGCAATTCATCATGAATAGACTCACGCCTGAACAACGCTTGCAAATAGTGCAATTTTATTTCGAAAATAATGGTTCTGTGCGGAAAACGTATCGCGCACTATGTCCATTAGCGATGAAGCGCACTGCTGGTTTAATGGCTACATCAACAAACAAAACTGCCGTCTTTGGAGTGAAGGTAATCCTCAATTGTATGTTGAAACACCGTTATATCCAGAAAAACCGACTGTTTGGTGCGCTTTATGGGCTGGTGGAATCATTGGTCCGTACTTTTTCAAAAACGATGGTGGCCAGAACGTTACAGTCAATGGTGATCGGTATAGAGCCCTGATTACTAACTTTTTCATTCCTGAATTGAATAACCATGATGTCCAGGAGATGTGGTTTCAACAAGACGGCGCAACATGCCACACAGCTCATGCCACAATAGATTTATTGAAAGACACGTTTGGTGACCGCCTAATTTCACGTTTTGGACCTGTGAATTGGCCTCCAAGATTTTGTGATTTAACACCGCTAGACTACTTTCTGTGGGGCTATGTAAAGTCATTGGTCTATGCGGATAAGCCACAAACGCTTGACCATTTGTAAGACAACATTCGCCGTGTTATTGCCGATATACGGCCGCAAATGTTGGAAAGTCATCGAAAATTGGACGTCCAGATTGGACTACATCCGCGCCAGCCGTGGCGGTCATATGCCAGAAATCATATTTAAAATGTAATGCCACAAGATTATCTTTCGGATAAATAAAATTCATGTCAATCGAATAATCCATCGTTGTTTTATTGCAACTTAAAGTTCTATACCTCTATAAAAAACACCCTTCATGTACCTAAATAACATTGTTTTTTTTTTTTTTGTTACCTTTCAAAATTTTTTCCATAATTATATCACTTCCTTCATTTGAAGCCATTTCTGGTATGTATATTCACAAACAGTTAAAAAAAATTTAATAGCAAAGAACACAATAAAATTAGGCCTCTCCCTATCCGTAGTACTGACGCTTGGTTGATCAACTTGCTGAACAGAACTAAATGATGGTTGGTTTTGCAAATAAAATTTGATTACACACTTTACATGCGGTTTTGAATTTACCGTTTTTTTGGCAATTTTCGGCTGGAATACGAAATTTTTTATTCTTATAGATGAAACTCGATGCCTGGAATGCAGGGTTACCAAATCTCATTTTTGCCATTTTCGTCATTTGGGGGTTTTGCATCTGGTAGATAGGTGGTATTGCATATGCATCGACGATATAATTTTTATATATAATTTTTTTCTAAATTAAATCGGTCTACAGCCTGGAAATCGTCATTCACGTAAATCAAACCATAAATAAGATTTCGAATATAGTCCCTGGTCCACTTTCCGGTATGAAAAATAGATAAAAACCGTAGACCTAACGAATATATATACAAAATTCCATTAAAATCGGTTCAGTCGTTTTGGAGGAGTTCAAAGACGGACGTTGTGACAGGAGAATTTTATAAAGATATATAAAATTTCGAATAGGTTGATCCATGGTCTACTTCCCGGAGAGAAAAATAGTGTTCCTTCTAATCTAAGCAAAAAGCTACCTACAGTGGCGGACAAAAGTCTACAAACACCCCCTATTTTCGTTGAATTAAAAGTTCAAAAAGTTGATTGGAAAATTTAAGGACACTGTATATTTCATTTATTTTCCTTTATCATAAAAAAACATAAAAAATTTATTTTTAACATAAAATTGTAAAGATACGAAAAAAACGTATATCCAACATTGACAAACGTCTAAATACAGTACATACATAACTTATCTTAGCGCAAAAACTTTGGTTAATATCAGGTAACATGATTTTTTTAGTATTTAGTTGGCCCACCGTTCGCATCAATAACAATTTGAAGTCGTCGTGGCATCGAAGCTACTAAATTTGTCAATTCTGAGGAAGTAATACTGTCCCAAGCTCCAATAAGACGTTATTTGAGTAATGCTGAGCTGGAAATCTGATTTTTGCTAATTTTTCGCTCCAAAATCTCCCAGACATGTTAAATAACATTCAAATCTGGGCTTTGAGGTGGTGGGTGTAGTTGCATTGGAGCATGATAAAGCAACCAATCCTTAACAATATGGACAGTGTGCCTTAGATTGTTATCCTGTTGAAAGACCCAGCCTGCGGCAAGCTCCTAACTGTCCACCGAACGCTTCAGATTAGCTTCGAACAATGACTTTTATTTGAACCAATCTATATTACCCTCAGTAAAAGCCAGCTTACCAAATCCAGATGCGGCAACCGCTCCCCAAACCATTACACCACCAAGCGTCACTGTTGGTACTAGATTTTTGGCGTTAAGTGTAGTATTTTCTTTTCTCCAAACTTTTGCTCTTCCATCGCTGCCGAATATATTGAACTTCGATTCGTCTGTAAAGACTTTTTGCCAAAAATCTATTCCCTTGTCTAAATGTGCTTTAGCAAACTAGTTTACGATTTTTTTTAGAAATGTAAGGCTTTTTACGTGGCGTTATCGTTCAGAGCTCTTCGAATTGTTCTTGGATGGACACACCTTCTTGATGAGCTTTCGATGTTTTCGACTAATTTACAGCTACGTTTTTGCTTTGTGTTTTATTTTTGCAGCATGCAAGCACTCATTTTGATTTTCAGTTCGAACAGTGAACAAGTAGCTCTTTTGAAAATCCTTTTTGCAATGCTTGGCAAGCGAGTCGACGAAAATTTGATCCAATTAGTTTATTTCCATTATTACAAGGGGAAAACTGCCAAGAAGTTGGCTAAAATGTGTTTGAAATTAATTTAAGGACAGTTTATAATATTATTCAACGTGCAGAAAAAGAAAATAGACTACATTTAAACAACTCTGGAGGCAGACCACCGAAGCTTTTACGTCGGGATCAATCTAAAATATTGAAAGAAGTTGATAAAAACCCTCGAATAAGCTTGAGAGAATTGACAAATGTCATTAAAAATGATTGCAATACGAGCGTGAGCCATGAAACTGTGCGAACAGTGCTTAATAAACACAAATACTCTTCACATGTAGCAAGAAAAAAGCCGTTACTTTCAATAGTTAATATTGAAAAGCGATTGACGTTTGCTATCGCTAACGTACAAAACCACCGGAGTTCTGGGATGACGTAATCTTTTGTGACGAGACAAAAATAATGATGTATTACCACGATGGACCTGAAAAAGTTTGGAAAAAAAACCGAAAACAGCTTTGAAACAAAAGAATATAGTCCCAACCGAAAAATTTGGTAAACTCGCTGTCATGATATGGGGTTGTTTTTCAACCAAGGGTGTTGGAGAACTGCGCATTTTAAATGATATAATGACCAAAAAGTTTTATTTGGACATACTCAAGAACGAATTGACGAACAGCGCAAAAAATTTTGGATTTGTTGACCCCCAAAATAGCAATAAGTTGAAGTATAAGCTATATCATGACAACGATCCAAAACATAAATTGCTGTTATGTCGGACCTGGGTGCTATATAATTGCAACAAAGTTTTAGATATCCCTGCCCAGAGTCCAGATTTGAACCCCATCGAAAATTTGTGGGCATTTTTAAAGAAGATGGTGGGCAAACGGAGCCCAACTAACAGAAGTGCTTTAATTGAAGCCATTAAAGAAGAATGGAAAAACCTGCCTTTAGTTTATGATCTTAATAGATTGGTGCAATCAATGCCGCGACGGCTTCAGGCTGTGATAGATGCCAATGGCAAGCACACCAAATATTAGACTTTGTTTACTTTTAGTTTTTATATTTAAACCATTTTTGAACAATATGATTGGATTTTGCGAAGAAATATTTGACAGCGACAAATTTATTACTTTTAGGTTTTCTTTATTTTTCTCTTGTTTGGGTTCTTCCTTTTGACTTTTTTCTCGGTATACTTATCGCTAGTACATGTTTAAACAGTATTATAAACAAAAAAAGACTAAAAAATATGAATTTATTATTAAAATTTTAAGTTTAAATTGAATTTCTATTACGTTTTTGATTTTGCAAACAATTGTTTGACAAACTGTATATATCTGGCGCTTTGTAACCGTTGAAGCGATTTTCGGCCGAGCTCCTCCTCCAATTTGTGGTTTTGCGCCTTGATGTTTTTACCAACAAATGCAGGGACCTGCAGTTTATTCTAAGCCGCCTCCGAACGGCTGATAGATTTTTATGAGGAGCTTATTTCATGCCAGAAATACACTCGGAGGGCTTGACATTCCCTGCCCAGGGGCGACCGCAATTAAAAAAAAAAAATTTCTATCATTTCGGTTGTTGCTCGAACCTGGGCTTCCGAATGTCAGTACGCAATGCTAACCACTCGGCTATCGCGGCCGCGGTACTAGCTGCCATAAAAACATATCGACATAACTGCTAGTTAACCTGTGGTGTGTGTAGACTTTTGTCAAGGAAATTTTTTCCACGTTTCACCATAATTGTTTTATTTTATATTAGAGAATGAATTTGTTTTAACACGTGATTAGAAAAGGATTTAGAATAAAACTGTATACCTACATTTTTCAGCAAAGCGATAGTACTTTATACACAACGAATACAGGCGGTGTATGTAGACTTTTGTCCACCACTGTATGTACCAGCAAATCGAAGCATGAATACTATTTTTTCGAGTACGTCAGTCCCAGGTCCACTTCCCGCGGATTTATGACATATGCTAAAATTTCAGCTCAATCGGTGCAGAACTTTTTGAGTTTTTGTAGCGTTCACAAACCAACACAACAGTTTTATATATATATAGAGGTAAAAAAATTCTTTTCTGCTTATGTTGACATTTTATTTTTTATCCAGTTTTCGATTTAGCCAACTGTAACCTGCCTAGCTAAGAACTAAATCAAAAAATACATATATACATATATACATATTTTTCTAGTTCATGCACAGTGATAAAATAGTTGTGGAGTCGTTGAAAATCGTTAAATTCACAGCATTCTTTACGGTTAAGACAGTAATAAACTTAAGTGCCTTATTGAAAATTCTATGATTAATATTATTATTTCCGCTGTGAAAGTATCAAATATCAAAAAAAATACAATGTGCAGCGGCTTAACTCTTGTATCTTTCTTTAGCATTATTGTCAATTTCGTTTTTAAGTGCACTATTCTTTTTCGTTGGTTTAACGTCATTACTCACCTCTGAGTATTCGTATAGGCTAGCGTTAGCGTGAAGTGTTACTGATGCTCAAAAAAGTTATGCAAATAAGAAACGCTGGAAATGCACATCGTAAATTCGCCCATTCGTTCGTCATTTGCCAGCAACAGTTTGCGCTTCTTTACAATTTTGTATTTATTTATTTTTGTAGTCTTTTAAAATTGTCTGTCCATTAGTGGGTGTCAGATTACGCAATTGCTGTGTGTAGGTACCAACACCTATTGCCGCCATGATGAGCGTACTCTTATGCATAAATGTTTATATAAAAACATACATATGTATGTATATAACTAAGCATATATTTTTGTCTTTCCTTTGACATTTATTTATTAAATTTTCTACTATTTTTTTTGAACCGTTCTTGAGTGCTTAAAGGTGGCGCGCCTTTTATGGATCGAATGCAAAGTTATTATTATTCAAAATGTTTTTTCAATTGTATTAAGCGAAAAATTTTTTTTCTTTCAAGCGAAAAATGCAATGAGAATATCAGTGGAGCTTATACTATGTGTGGGTGTTTTAAATAGTGTTTGTGAATTTATTTATTAATTATTATTCGAGAATATTTTTATGGAAGTTTAGTGCCAATATTTATTTGAGTTTGCGGGAGTAACACACAAAAATTCGTACTATTAGATGCTTTCCTTTCGGATTTTTTAATCAAAACCTCATATCTGAATGAATTGTCTATATGGGGGCTATATTATTTAGTCGACCGATCTGACTGGTTTCGACAAATTATCAATAAATTACAAAATTACACCCGCCTGATATTCCGTTTGGCTAAAAAAAATTTCATTTAGGTTTTGCATTTAGTTTTATTCCGAAAATATTTTAACTCTTTTTGCTTGCGCTTTTGGTGTTTAAAAGATCTGTCATTATTTGTTAACAAATCAGGATCTCTACTAAAGAATAATTTTAGTAATTATTCTAATTCATCGGAAGATGAAGAAAATTGTAATACAGAAATACAAGAGTTTAACATATTTATATATATTATATATGTACATATTTCAAATAGTGTTTTAAGATGTGAGAATTTTATATTTTTTTATTATTTTTTAATATTAAAAATTAATAAAACTAACAAGTTGTTGGATTTATTGGAAGACGCAATAATTTGAAGGTGTTATACGCAGTAACAGCTCGTTTTGTCTCTGCTTTCGCTCAGCGTTATATTTTGGGAAAACAGGAAAAACGTGTATAAATAACGTCCGCTTCAAGGAAAAACTTCGTATTTTTAGTCTAATAATATTTTAATTGCAAGAAAATTGTTAAATAAAATAGCGTTTACCTTAATACCCATATAATGTAAGTAAAATATATCAAAAATTCTGAGATTTTAAGGAATGAGAAAAATTAATACTTAATACACAATTACTAAAGTTTAGTGTTTTAGTGGTAGGATATTTATGCGAAAATGGATACGAAATTAGAAATACAGTACCCCTACATTAATGATAAGGCTAATTGACCTTCTTAATACCAAAAAAAACTCTGCAGGTATTTTACATAGATTTTCACCAGAGTTCCACGGTAACATTAAATATCATTTCCAGCTAAAATCCCCCTCTGGAGGTTATTAAGTGCTTATATATTCTGAGGGGTTCAGTTGTCTAATTATCTTCATACGCCGAAGTATTATAGTGGCAGCTTTTAATGTTGGCCACTTTAGAAGATTTCACAATAATTTCTGCAATCGTTTTAAAGCATGTTGAGTTCGCATCAGCCTTTTATTATTCTTTATAATGACCCGGGCTATCAATGCATTTCATTCAAATTTGATAATTAAATTCTCATTGATTCGAACAATCCCTAAACCAACAACCAAAATTATAAAAAATTAGTTTAAAAAAATTAATTGAAGAAAAATTAATTACATATAAAAAAATTTTTCTTTTTGCATTCGCCCAAACCGTTCTCACATTTAATCCAGCGTTTTCCGAATTTTTGTATTCCTTCCAAATTAAAAGTTTTTTCAAGGTCCTCAAAATAGGTGTTATCTGTGATGACCTCCCCGAATCTCTTACCGCCCAGCCATTTCTTCAGGTTTATAAACAAGAGATAATCGCAGGAGGCTAAATCTGGAGAATATGCTGGATATGGTTAGCAGTTCGTAGTCCAATTTATGAATTTTTGCCAGGAACAGCTTTTTTTACCAAATGCGGTCGTTTCTGCTTCAAATCAATATCGAATATGTACAAAAGCTCTGAATAATATTCGCCGGTGATTGTTTTATCATTTTCAAGGTAATCGATGTGAATGACACCTCGTGTGCGAGTAATCCCGGCATCCATCGCGCGGATAGCTTTTTCATGTCTAAATACTCATGTGAAATGTGATGTTCGCGCTCAGTTGTGATGCCTAGAGCCTCAGTCACCACATGCAATTTATTTTACGGTCGTCCAATATTCCAATCGTCCAATACCATTGAAATAGATGATGCAGAGATTATAAAATCTTACCCTGATTTCGGTGATTGTTTTATTTACGCAAAAAATATTCCCAAAAAATCAATGTATGTTAAACATAAACTAAATGGTGCAGCTTGCTCTAAAATTCACAGTAGTTTATTAATCGATAACAGTTGAAGGGAGCAGTAACAGCCATTGCGCGTCAGATTCAAAAAGTCACAGACTTATCAATCAGCTCAAGTTCAGGAACATTCTTCTTGAAGCAGTAATAGTAGTGTGATGAAAATTCCCCATACTAAGAACAGACAAAAGAAGTGGCACGGAAAGTTTGGACTCTTGAGCGCGTAAATAGAATGTTTAGACCATCGTTAGGTATAAAAGGAGCGGCAGCAGCTATTGCAGGCAATCGAGTTGAAGACTCAGTAATAATACTAGTGCAAAGTAAAGCGGAAAATAATTGTTTGATAAAGATTTGAAAATTAAACCATTGAGTACAGTGAAGAAAATTGTAATTATTGAGAACAAAATCAACGTTGAGTAAATTCCTGACGAATAAGAGGCCAAACGAAGAATTTTTGAGAGTTTTATTTAGCAATCTAGTGATCGGACTCGAAAGATTTGGGAAATCATCGAGGGTAGCTACGAAAAACATGACAGTATAATTTACACTACATGTCTGAACTAGCGGAGGAATGAAGCAGCAAATTGGATTGGACTTTTCTCTAATCGATTAATCAAGCATATTTTTAAGCAGCTCCACGTCTATCGACTATGTTTAAAATATATATAATTACGGCGTTCAGGAAATATATTTGATTGGAATATCTAAAAATATTAACTCAACCTCTTGTAAGAGTCTCGATGAAATGGTATATTCAAGCATAATGACTACCAACTAAATTCTACCACAAATTCCTAGACAACAAGCCACTTATATACGAGTACATAAAAATTTCAATTTTACACCCGGTAGTGTGCTTATGCAACTTAAGTGTAAAATATCGTTATACGAGCGCTGTTGAAAACTTAGAAGCGCGTTAATAACTAGTGACGAATAAGGGAAATTGCTTACGACAGCTTAACGACATAGGCAAGATTTATTAGAAACGTTGAAAAGACAAAACAAACCAAAAAAAAAAAACAAGAATAAAAAATGAAAAATGAAAAAGAAGATAAACTCAAATGACATAAATAATATGAGAACAAAGAAAAAACGAAGAAACGTAATTACGTTAATTAAGTTGGTAATTAAGAAGTGAAGTAGAGTACATTAGCAGACTGCAGTCTACATAGTTATAAAATATACGAAGTAGTATGAGAAAAACTTCACAAAACCGCAAAGTAATAGACATAAATTGGCAAATCGAAAGCGATAGAACTTCCAACTAAGGAACACAACATTAGAAATCAACTCACACACAATCATTTTGCAACCCCCAAAGCACCTGTCACCCAAAGGCATATTGAAATTTGAAGGCTACTGCACTTAGAAACGCACTTTTCACCCTCAGAGAAAAGTGATTGTAAAAGTGCAGAGTTAAACGAAATTTCTGCCACATATACAAATTCGTATGTATAAAAATTATATATGTATATGGCAAAATACTGCGGTTCATATGTCATAAAAGACACAGGCATTCAATGGGCGTTGGAGGCAGACAAAGTAATTTGCAGAAAAGAGCTAAAAGACACACTTTCATGTACATATCTCTATATGAATACACATGTACATAGATGCATTTATGTGTCATTTTCTGATGCAGATTTTATTTCCGTTGGGGTTCATGATACTCTATATATGGCACATCAATGAAGGTACAGTGGGTTCACACATAACACACAATATACAGACAATCTTTTAGACGTTTTTGTTCATTGTAGAAATACATATATGTATATATATTTTTTAAATTTTAATTCAACAATTATGTATGGGCACATATGGTTAACTCAAATGTTGGCCACTTTTATCTGAAGCTGGCGACAGTTGGTACTTGCGCGTGAACAATGCTGTGGGGTACTGGTGTTGGTGTTGCTACCTACCGTCAGCCAATATTTTTTCTATGAAAAGTTGATTGCTTTGATTATGTGTTCTTTATTTCCAAATGTGTGAAAATAATTAGTTTAATCGATTTCCTGCTACTACAGAAAAAGCAAAAAAAAAAAAATTCCAGAAAGCAATATATTGTGTAATGCAAATACAATGCTATATACATAATCATGAGTTGTCTTGACTTTAAAGGTAACACATTCCACACAGTAAGAAATCACATTGCAATCCATATTTAGTGACAGCTTCAATAGGTTGTAGCGTATTTTAAATAAATAAATTTTATATTCAAGTACATTTAGCTATGTGGGTAACAAAGCATTAAGTTTGAGTGTAATATTTGCGCAACTTGTGTCTACGCACCGCCAATTTTATGATTGGATATGTCAGTATCAAGTTGATTTCTGATAAAGTGTCAATTTTATTAATGACATATTATGCTTATAAATACTATGACTATAGTTATGACATGATAAAATGATTAAATATGTATAGCTGTGTGTAAAATATAGAATATAGTAGTGACATTCGATTTTTTTCGTAGAAAAAAAATTAATATTTTTATTTGAATTCAGTTAATTGAGTTTTTAATATTCAAGAATTAAAAAAATGACAAAATTCGTATTTCTGAAAAAAGCCTCCAAATCTGCTCTACAAAATAAGAAAAATATCTATAAAAACTAAAAAAAAAAAACAATTGATTCGTAGTGCTTTTTTGCATATTTTGTTTAAAACCGTAGTATTTGACAAAATAGTTATTTATATGGCTATCACAGCTGAGCAACGAAGGGAAATCGAGTTAACGTAAGATCTGCACCTCTGCATAGTGATATTTTCAAAAACTGCTTTTACTGACGCCCACAATTCCAGTTTGGTTTATCACTAAAAACGACCTTTCTGACATCTTCCCAGAAATGTTAAACATGGTTCAGACCTAACATAGGAACTGCAGGAAACCCATTTTTGTGGAATTTTGTTCGCGTGCTTAGGATTATTGTCCTGCTGGAAGGGCAATAATATGGAAAAACATCCCAAACATTAATTGTTGCAATTTCATAACGAACACCTTACTTTGTGCTTTTCGTACATATATTCTTGTACCAAAGTGGTCGCCTTTAACTTTGAATTCATCTGTCCATATGATAGTCACAATCCATTTAGGCCAATCTGCATGTGTTCTGGCAAATATAAGTCTATTGCAAACTCGTTTAGAATTGAAAAGTGGAGGTCTCCTCGGGCTCAGCGCTACTATTATTTTAAAAAGCTGTATATATATATTGGATAGTTAAGAAGACTCAGCGGATTTTATCACTAGGTGATGTTAATACTCTTATTTTGGCCAACAGTAATCCAATTGTGTTAAGCAGTATTTTTCATGAAGACAGTTCTTTAAATAGTCCTTCGTGTGAAGGGTTGTTTTGATTTGAAAATAATTGAAGTGTTCGAAGAAATACGTCATATAATGCTTTTTTACTATAAGGCAGAAAGAAGTGCTGTTTTCAACCACGTCGAAGTCTTCATGCCTTTCACGAACATATCAGATTTCTTGCATAATACAAAATTCGTTTTCGATAATTTTCGGTGTCAATATTTATTAGAATGTACCTGTGTAGAATACCAAATTTCACGATTTTAGATGCTTTTTCAACATATTTTTTACCCAAAAACTCATATCGGAATAAAACGTTCCGGAAATTTTGATGTCAAAGATGCGCCTCGTTAAGGTCGCCTAAAAACTCATGCAAGCTTTCAGAAGATAGCAAAGACATTGGGCATCACTTACATGACAGTTTGCTGTCATGTAAAGGAAGCTGGCTACTCAAAGTAGCTCAAAGTTTTGGGTGCCACATGAATTGACGCAAAAAAAAATGTGGATTGACCGAATTACCATCGGAGAAACGCTTCTGAAACGCGATAAAATCTTGCCTCTCATGAAGCGACTCAACGATAAATTCTGAGCTCTACTTTCAACAATTAATCAGTTCTTCAAGAAAAAGTGTCCAAAAAAAGTCGTTGCTTTTCATCAAGGCAACGTCAGACCACATACATCTTTGATGGCCAGGCAAATATTGACGAAGCTTGGTTGGTAAGTTTTGATGGACGCATCATATAGCCCGAACCTTGCACCATTTAGTTATAATCTGTTTCGGTCTCTGCAAAACTCACGTTCACGTGAACACGTTCTTCATATTTAAACCACAGAAATTCAAAACGCTGAAGGAATTGTGAACCTACCTGAAAAATGGCCAAAGCTCATAGATAATAATAGTTAATATGTACTTGATGAAAATTAATTTTTAATAAAGAAAAATTTTGTTCAAAAATATAAAAAAAAAACTGTAGATTCTTTTTCAATTATCCAAATAGCATATACTTTTGTGTGCATATATATATATATATATATATATATCCTCTGAAGCGGCTTTCGGTGGAGCTCTCAATTTATTTATTTATTTTTTATTTTTTAAGAAATTAATTTGAAATATAACCTCTCTTCTTAAGAAATGCAGCAATTTTCAATGAAAAAACAATTAGATAAGATTTTATATATAAAACTAAGATATCGTATGTATGTATATAGAAAAAAATTGTGGATTAAGTCAACAGAAAAAAATTTTTGCATGATAAATATATACAGTGGCGGACAAAAATCTACATACACCGCCTGTATTCGTTGTGTAGAAAGTACTATCGCTTTGCTGAAGAATGTAGGTATACAGTTTTATGTTAAATCTTTTCTAATCACATGTATTAAAACAATTGTGGTGAAAAAACGCAATAATATCCTTGCCAGAAGTCTACAAACACCACAGGTTTACTATCAGTTATGTCGATATGCTGTGTTGTTATGGCGGTTATGAACCCTTTTTTTTACTATTTTTTTTATAAAACTATGTTTTCTAATTTGCTAGTATTGAATTTAGTTGTGGTTTAAACGCATTAGCATCAACAATGGCTCCGCGAAAAGAAATATCCATTGACGTACGAGTCTTGGTTATTTAGCATAGAAAAAAGAAGAAATCATATGGTGAAATTTCAAAAATTTTGAACTTAAGTCCACCAAAAGTATATATATATATATATATATATATATATATATATTTGGCGCTTTGTAACCGCTGAAGCGATTTTCGGCCGAGCTCCTCCTCCAATTTGTGGTTTTGCGTCTTGATGTTTTTACCAACAAATGGACGGCTGATAAATTTTTATGAGGAGCTTTATATAATGCCAGAAATACACTCGGAGGGCTTGACATTCCCTGCCGAGGGGCGACCGCGATTAGAAAAATTAATTCTCTATAATTTTGGATGTTGCTCGAACCTGGGCTCGAACCCAGGCCTTCCGAATGTTAGTACGCAATGCTAACCACTCGGCTATCGCGGCCACCAACAGTATACAGCATTGTAAAAAACTTTGAAAAAATTTATTCACCGAAAATAAGCCGCGTGATGGCTGCCCGAAGAAACTAACTCGAACAGATATAAGATTCATTCTGAAGAAAGTGAATGATGATCCTAAAGTTACTGCTCCAAAATTAGTCAAAAGCAGCGCAAACTCATCAAGAAAGTGTGTCCATCCAAGAACAATTCGAAGAGCTGTGAACGATAACGGCTTCTTCTTAAATATAAGTCATTGTTGGAAGCTAATCTGAAAACTTCGGTGGATAGTTTGGAGCTTGGCGCAGGCTGGATCTTTCAACAGGATAACGATCCAAAGCGTACGGTCCATATTGTTAAGGATTGGTTGCTTTATCATGCTCCAAGGCAACTACACACATTACCTCAAAGCCCAGATCTGAATGTTATTGAACATGTCTGGGAGATTTTAGAGCGAAAAATTAGAAAAAATCAGATTTCTAGCTCAGCATTACTCAAAGAATGTCTTATTGATAAATTTAGTAGCTTCGATGACACGACGGCTTCAAGTTGTTATTGATGCGAACGGTGGACCAAAGTTTTTGCGTTAAGACAATTTATGTATGTACTGTTTGTAGGCTTTTGTCAATGTTGAATTTACGCTTTTTTTGTCATAACTTCATTACTTTATGTGAAAAAATTATTTTTGTTGGTTATTTATTTTTAAGAGAAATTAGTTGAAATAAACTGTATCGTTAAATTTTCCAATAAACCTTTGAACTTTCAATTCAACGTTTGTAGACTTTTGTCCACCACTGTATGTATATCTGACATATTCTAAATATCTAGAGTAAAAAACTCGAAATTGACTCAACATCAAATTGTGTAAACAAATACAACCAAACATCTCAAATATACTCTGAAACCGTAGACAACAACAGTAAACGAGTAAAGAAAAGTCAGCTAAAATTACAGCTACGAAAAGGCAGCAATAAGAAATAAAAACAAAAACAAAGGCAAAATAGTATTAAGACCTACCGCGGTCAAAATCGATTTTTCCAAGGCAATACAGTAAGACGGACATTTAAATATTTGACAATTTCTTGCATATTAAAAGAAAACATTTAATTTTTTCGACTCTGAACAATATGTTAAATATTAATTAATAATAAAAAAAACTATTACCTTTTGGATTTTTCGAGGTTGAGGAAATTGTGTTGATCTTTTTAAAAAAGATGCGTTTCACTTTACGAATCATTTGTTATTGCTTTCGAAAAACAAGGATGAAAGTAAGCAGCAATGTAAAATAATTATGTATCGGTTTTTCCTTGAATTTAGGAAGTAGATAATATAGATATTTCACACAAGCAATTTTTTTACTTGCAAAAAAATTTTGTGTAATTTGTGAATATACTTTTTTTAAATAATAAATCTTTAAACACTAGTTTAATGCAAAAATAAATCGTTTTTTTATTATTTATTTATGTGTATGTATAAACTTAACATATGAACTGAAGCACAGTTTTACTGACGCTGCTTTGCACTTAAAGATGCAGACAAAATTTTTTTATTAAAATTTTACTATCAAACAACCGAACTTGACACGAAAATTCTCGATAGCGAACGGGTGTTCCACCAAACACAAGTACCAAAAGGCGTTGTTTGTATTTTCTTCACAAACATAAGTATTTTTTAGCACAATACGCGAAAACTTCCTTGCAAAGATAGTGAAACGAACTGAATTGCAAGAAAATAGGTAAGAAATGTTGGTAGAAAATGCTCAAAATTGCAGTTATACTAAAGAAGAATTCGCTTATATGTTTGTATGTATTTAAAATTGGCACACAAACTACCCACAAAATCAAACTTGGTTTCGAAATTGCACTATGGTGAATTTCTTATTTCTCATACACCCTCGCAGCAAATATAGAAGGCGCAGTAGTTTTTACTGCAATTTGATATTAAAATTGCATTAAACTCTTTTGGAAACTTATTTTAAATGCAATTAATAAATTTTATAATACTTTTCTATTTTTTCAACAGTAATCACACATTTTTCCGAGACACAAAAACAAATCGTTTTACTTGGCCCTCATTTTGACGCCACCAACCGATTCATTGAGGAATCGAAAATGTGCTACCGCGTAGATACAGAAACGGAACGCGATTAAGAGCACAGTTGCTGGCCACCACCACCAATACCCACCAACAATCAACGTGCGCAACTATCCGACCCATTACATACGTACATAATACATACTACGTACAAAATTGATATGGCTCGTGACGAAATCTATGCTGTGCGCTCAAAAACACACTGCGCGGCCCATGGTGGGAGCGAGTGTGAACTCACAGTGTTTGGTTAGTAGTGGAAATATTTCAACACCATTATTTTATATTATATTTCTTCTTCATTATTTTAGTTCTAATATCGTGTGTTGTGTCTTCTACGTTTACCGAAATAATGCCATTTGGCTGTGTGTATTATATTACCTCAAGAACTTCACAAGTACGAGGTGTGTTCAAAGGAAAAGGTAATTTTTTTTTTTTTTGAAATGTACTCATTTATTCATCAATATCTATTTTTTCCCCTTCAAATTAATCCCCTTCGGATATAATACACTTGCGCCAACGCGTTTTCCAATTCTCGAAGCACTTCTGAAATGCGCTGTTCGGTATGGCCATCAACTCTTTCTTTGATTCTGTCTTGATCTCATCAATTGTTGCAAAACGCTTTCCTTTCATTGGTTTCTTTAGTTTTGGGAATAGGAAAAAGTCGCAGGGAGCCAAATCTTGTGAATTCGGTGGTTGAGGCATGATTACGGTTTTATTTTTGGCAAAAAAAAATCACGAATAAGCATTGATGTGTAAGGTGGTACGTTATCGTGATGCAGAATCCACGATTTGTTTTTCCACAATTGCTTCACGCAAACGTTGCATAACTTCCTTGTAGTATTTCTTATTAACTTTACGACCTTTTGGCAGGAGCTCATGATGTCCCACACCATTGAAATCAAAGAAAACATTGAGCAAAACCTTCAAATTTTCCTTTGAACATTCCTCTTATATGTAGGTACGCTATCGGCCCACTGGAGCTGACCAACATAATTATTGACTCACCGAGCAGTGGCAGAAGTAATACAAATCTCTCACTCTCTCTTGTGAGCAAGCTTATGCTCAGTTCTTGAAATTGGAGCAGGGAGGTTTGCAAACGTATGGTGAAGTTGCACATTGTATAAATGAAAAACACTTTCATATGCACAAACATATACATACATACACATGTAAGTAGCAGAAATCTCGTGACGAGATAACCAAGTGTTAATGTGGTAAATGCGAGTCAGTATAGCAGTGGTTATATTGTTAGGTAGTAGATAGTAGATAGGAAAAACAATACGGATTTACTTTATTGGTAGGAAGGTGCGAAAAATATCTGTTGTTGACACAGTCTTATGCTGAAACTATCCGAAAATATAGCGACTCAGTTGTCACAACCTATCATATGAGAGCGCCATGTAAATGGAAAGTTATCAACGTTTGACGATGCCGTTACTGATTGACTCATCTGATTGCTCGTTGTTATATAAGGTTGCTAGTCGTATTAAATCGTATTAAATTATTTATTCATTATTATGTATATTTTATTGGCGTTTATATTCGAAAATATCTATTCTGAAATTTATTGACGATTATTATAAATTGGTTTGAAAAGTATACATCATGCACACTGGCAGCTGGCAACATTTCGCCGTTACAAGCATCGTCGATAAGTAACGACAACATAAAATGGCTTGTTTGGCTATTACTCAGAGGCTCGCTGGCAAATCTCAGAGCTCAGAGGTCAGCCTTAAAAATTGAGGTTATTATTTTGAACCCATCCGATCTCATCAAATTTTGTATTGCTAACCAAATTAGATGAATCAAAATTGGAATTTGTCGAGATTATTTCTGATAATTTCATCTGACGATGTAAACACACTCTTTCGTCGGATTCGGACCAAAGGAAGAGAGGTGTAAGATGGGTTGTTTTTAGGAAACATGCAAAGAGGTGGTGAGCGCCGTATTGAGCCCAACACATGCTGAGATATGTTGAAGTCTAGGTCGATTTTAGTCGCCTCTTACGCTATGCCATGCAGTGGATAAATTTTTCAACTCATAACCCTCAGGGGGCGAACTCCTCGTCTGGTATAGATGGTGATCAAGTTCTTATAACGTCACTCATGGAGAGATAACTAGGGTGTTAACTAACTCTATGTGAATGGCGTTGAAGGTCTTTCGATAGCACGTAGTGACATGACGCGGATTTACTGGGGATTTGACCCATCTTAGGTCAAAATAAAGTCATTATTAAAGTTCTTGTCATCTGCTTTTTGAGCGAGTCCTTAAGCGGGTAATCATTTTTAACTTCTATGGTTTGATCAAGACTCTGAGACAAACACGGTTACATTCAGTATTTTTATACCCTGTTGACTGACTGCCATTGCAATCTTAACTAACTTGCCTACTGGTCAAACTGAAATAAAGCTTTAGCGCATACTTCAGCTTCTCACTCTCTTTTAATAATAAAATACAATTAGCTCTTCAACGCCCAACTCCGTATGAACGAGGAAATCATCAAAATACTTTTCTATGGAGTGCTCTGGCGTGAAATTACCAAAAGAGCTATACGCGATATTAGTGTGGTGAGTTTCTTTATGAGTACAAAGTATATACTTGTAATGTAAATGATGAACAAATAAACGAAAATTACTGTGTGAAGCAAAATGAAAAAATTGTTTTGAACTTTTGTTACTCCCTTACAAGCAGAGACTCAAAATGCAATGCAATTGGATAAGATATCATAAGTCAATATCGCAACCATGGCTCAAATTCATAAGTGAGGCGTTGAACCATCAAACTAAAAGATGAATTAAGATTATGCTCTATCAGTTCCTTTAGTCGGAAGTAATTTTGAACTCTTTGCATATCTAATTCGACTGTTAAATATACAATTTTACATCTCATTATTAAATGTTTTTTTCTTTATTTGTTCATAAGTGTGTAATAATTAAATACATACATACTCGGAAGTATATTTTCAGATTAAATTAAATTCACAAGAGTCGCTTAGTGACTTGTCTTACTTAATTTTAGCATAACTCCAAGAAAAACCTCTTTGAAAGCGCGTCTTCAATTCTTATTATCTTATTTGACGCAAAACTATTTTAAACTACAAAGAAAGAAAATACCCACTAATCCTTTGTCGTCTCTGAAAACACTACTTTCCTGTGGCGAGCAAGAAAACATTGAAAAATGTGTGCAGTATCATACAAAGGATTTGGAAAATTTCTATAGGCAGTCAAGTGGAGCACACAAACAAATTGGGATAATAGCATACTATTAGGTATACAGGATCATATTTTAATGGTTAAAAATGTGCTTGTTTAGGCATACCAGAAACCATATAATTTTTTTTTTATTAAACTTCTTTCGGTTGTATAAAAAGTAATTTAGAAATTAAGTAAGGACTTTTAATATAATATACATATTTATTTTACCAATGGTAAAGAAATTCTTGTTGCAAAATCAACAAACAACGTTTTAGAAGAGGAAAATTAAAATTAATTATAAGTCGAAGTTTCACTTATTTTATTGAGAAAGTAGACTGAAGCCTGTTAGCAAAAAATTTTGTATACTGTCGGCAAATCCGTTCATAATTCGCACCTTTAGGCTTTCGTAGATTTCGCTGCGTGCTAGTGGATGGATGCGAAAATCCACTAACTTGTACATCAGGCGTTTGGGTAGTTGTCCGATTATGAAGTAGTGCCGTTTTTTATCGGAAATAATTCTGGAAGCTTAACCCTTCCTTGATCGAGAGTGTCCTCCCGTGTTGTTAATGCTGTCGCTGTGCGAATTGGTTCTAAATTACCAAGTGAAACAGTCGCATGCTCTATGCGGTTCATATTGTTTTTGTTTTTTTTTAAGTTTTGGACTTCTCGGGTTCGCCAGTATGGGGTTTTGTGGTATGACGAGCTAGGATTTGCTAGATAAATTGCGATTTAGTCTTTATTCGTCGAGAGTTTTGCACAACAAAAAAAAGATATAATACCAAAAATATGATAGGTCAATTATATTTTGCAGTGCTAGCCTAGCCGTAAGATTCGCCGTCAGTGGTGTTCACGAACTTGACCGCCACAAACTGTATATCTACAACTGTTATCGAGATTCACAAACGCAAACAAAAATTAGCTTTCTGTAGCCACAAGATGAAAGATAGACCGAAAACGTCTACTACGCCACAGAATCTATAGGGAATAAGTGAAACAGAAACTATCAAATTGTGTTGACGACAAATTGCAAGAAAAATTTTTACACATCACATTTTTGATCTTGAAACTTTAAAATCCAATTGCATTTTGTATTACTAAATAGTCAGATCATGTACCAAAGGACTATTTCTAAGAACCAAAAACACTTTTATTCAATTCTAGATATGTTTACTAAATGCATGTGCGTGTGTTTGAAGTAAAATTTGTGGAAAACAAAATAACAGCATTAGCAACCAAGTCACGCACAAAGCAAAATCGGTTAATCAACATATAAAAGGAGAACTGAGAAAAAGTACAAAAAGTATTTTTCTTAAAAACTAAAGTGATAAATTGAATATTTAATTTCGGCATGCATACATGCATATGTCATCAAAAAGGGAAGTTACTTCAAGAGTACAAAAACTGAAATGAAAAGGATAAAGAATTTTTAAAATTCACCTTATAGATATATTTAATACACATAATATATGCGAATTCGTGTTATCCAACCCTTGAAAAACTCACCAGAGCGTCTTAAAATGTCGAAAATAGTATGTAACTGGCTCTCATAAAATGGTAAAAAATTCAGGGTGGAGCATGCGCCTTGTTATTGGAAAAAATGTGAAAGAAAAGCAATCGGAAAGGCAGTTATGTATACATATTTATATATAACGTGTATGTATTTTTATAACGTGTATGTATTTATATAAATGCAGTCTTGCTAAAGACAAATGCATTCAAACAAAGAGACCAAGGGAGGGATATTTTGTTCGTATTTTTACGATATTAGCCGCATGGTTTGTGATATATGTATAGGTGCGGGAGCTTAAATCATTTATTTTACGCCTGGTTTTGCCGAAACGGAAGAAAATACAATGTGCACACAACAGTCTTACATATTGTACATAAATATGTAAGTGCGTATGTATGTTATGAAGTAGAATGTATGCACGAACAGGAAAGTAATTAGGGTAACACGCAGTTTATTGAATTCAAAGTTGAGTCATGAAATGGTAGGCAGTTAAGTTATACATGCATGTATGTAAAGGATGTTTTTTATAGAGGTATAGAACTTTAAGTTGGCATTACTTTTCAAGATGGCGACCGATTTAACAGCTGTCAAGTGATTTATTCTCAGTTTGGTTTGGCAATTCATCATGAATAGACCATCATACAGCCCTACAAGTAGATAAACTATCATACGGTCAAAAAACAGCTGAGATCACCTGATCGAAATAGTCTACTTTTTCACTCAGTAATGTAATAAATATGACTGAAATGAATGATAAATTTACAACTTAAACTAAATAGCACGATTCAAAAATAACAAAACGAAAACATTTCTCAAAAAAGTTAAATAAGTATAAAAACTCAATAAAAACCAAACAATTTTGAATTATATCATATAATTCAGGTACATGCATTCTACACAAACTACTAAGTCATATATAAATATCTAAAACGTTCACAAATATTTAATTTATACCCGCCGTAGTAATAAAATGAATATATATATTGCATTTCCATCAATAAATTCGTTTGTTTATTTTAATCTTCTAAAACTTAGCGTAAACTCTGTAAACAAATTTAAAACTTTTATCGAAGATATGTTTAGCACGGCAACACACTCGACTAAAAACTAGCGGTTTTGCTCAAAATTCAAGGAAATTTAGGAAAATAGTTGATAGGCAACCCGCGGCTCCTGCCTGCGGTTGGTGCCTATTCCCCAAATTCGCTTTTTCATTCCATTATATTCTTATTGCAATTTCTGTTCTACACACAGCGTTCTGTTAAACGTGTATACGTAAAAACCTGAGTATGTGTGTGTGAAAATTATGAGTTTTGTTACTTGTAGACCTGTACAATGGAATAGACTCACGCCTGAACAACGCTTGCAAATAGTGCAATTTTATTTCGAAAATAATGGTTCTGTGCGATGAAGCGCACTTCTGGTTGAATAGCTACGTCAACAAACAAAACTGCCGCATTTGGAGTGAAGGTAATCCTCAAGTGTATGTTGAAACACCGTTACATCCAGAAAAACTGACTGTTTGGTGCGCTTCATGAGCTGGTGGAATCATTGGTCCTTACTTTTTCAAAAACGATGGTGGCCAGAACGTTACAGTCAATGGTGATCGGTATAGAGCCATGATTACTAACTTTTTCATTCCTGAATTGAATAACCATGATGTCCAGGAGATGTGGTTTCAACAAGACGGCGCAACATGTCACACAGCTCGTGCCACAAAAGATTTATTGAAAGACACGTTTGGTGACCGCCTAATTTCACGTTTTGGACCTGTGAATTGGCCGCCAAGATCTTGTGATTTAACACCGCTAGACTACTTTCTGTGGGGCTATGTAAAGTCATTGGTCTATGCGGATAAGCCACAAACGCTTAACCATTTGGAAGACAACATTCGCCGTGTTATTGCCGATATACGGCCACAAATGTTGGAAAAAGTTATCGAAAATTGAACGTCCAGATTGGACTACATCCGCGCCAGCCGTGGCGGTCATATGCCAGAAATCATATTTAAAATGTAAAGCCACAAGATTATCTTTCGGATAAATAAAATTCATGTCAATCGAATAATCCATCGTTGTTTTATTGCAACTTAAAGTTCTATACCTCTATAAAAAACACCCTTTAATATGATTTATTTACATAGAATGATGCATGTATGAAAGGAAAATCTCAAGAGAATATTCTTCATATACATATGTAACCCAGTAGGCGGCATATTGCTTTAATTGTAATTAAAATATGTACAAACATATTTCGCTAGCACATTCGGACAGTGTGGCTCTAACATCATGAGCGCATCAATTGATATTCCTTCCAAATCGAAATATTAGTACAACAGGAAAAAAATCGTTCGAGTTTTTACTTAATCATTTTGAGGTATTTTATCTATAGCCCGGCACTTAAATAAATCTATGTACACTTATGTGCACATATGTACATATGTATGTATATGCATATATGTACAAATGTATGTATATGCACGTATGTACATACATATCTATTGTAATAAAAAAGCGTCAAAACATATAAGATGTCGCTGAACTAATAAAATAAAACTGCTTGCTACACCCACAAAACACGGACAAAATGGTGCAAATAATGAAATCAGTATTAAGAACAAATGCTATATAATATTGAAATGGTACAAAAAGTTTGAAATAACAAAAGATTTACTACTATATATTACAAAATTTAAATATGGGAAAATATTTTAAATTAATTTACACTTTGTGTTACACACCATAATCTTTGGTATGATAATTTAATAAATTCATTTTCTTTTGGAACAGCATAACATACGAAATCTGTAGACACATTCTCAGCTGTAGTTATTCATCAACGCCCAACTTCGTCACTAATTTTTTTTTTTTTTTTTGATGTCCATACATTTTTCGATATATAGGGTGTTTTTTATAGAGGTATAGAACTTTAAGTTGGTATTACTTCTCAAAATGGCGACCGATTTAACAGCTGTAAATTGATTTATTCTCATTTTGGTTTGGCCATTCATCATAAATGGACTCACGTTGTTCAGGCGTCCAATGATACGGACCAATGATTCCACCAGCTCATAAAGCGCACCAACCAGTCAGTTTTTCTGGATGTAACGGTGTTTCAACATACACTTGAGGATTACCTTCACTCCAAATGCGGCAGTTTTGTTTGTTGACGTAGCCATTCAACCAGAAGTGCGCTTCATTGCTAAACATCGCTAAAATGGACGTAGTGTGCGATACGTTTTTCGCACAGAACCATTATTTTAGAAATAAAATTGCACTATTTGCAAGCGTTGTTCAGGCGTGAATCTATTCATGATGAATTGCCAAACCAAACTGAGAATAAATCACTTGACAGCTGTTAAATCGGTCGCCATCTTGAAAAGTAATGCCAACTTAACATAAATACTGTTACAACATTAAACACACGTATTTCAATGGAAGAATTGAGCATACCACATAATTACCATATGATTTATAAAATATAACCTGTAAAGCGTTGGTCTGTATCGGGAATTCTAAATTGTGTGAGTTTTCAATATGAAATGGTCAGATAATGAAAACCGTATCGCTGTTATAGCGCTTTTTAAGTGTGAAATGAAAAACGGTGATATTTTCAAAACACTCCGTCCGCTCGGCATTAGTAGCATGTTCGTCTACCGGTGCATAAAACTGTTTGAGAAGACTGGGGATGTTAAAGACCGCCACCGGTCGAGCCGTCCACGCACATTTCGAACGCCGCAAGTTATCAAAGCTGTCAAATCAAGAATTTTGCGAAATCCACTCCAAAAACACTCCATAGCAGGGGAGATGAATGTTTCGCAAAAGTCCATGAGTCGAATTACTAAAAAAGATTTGGGACTTGGGGCTTTCAAAAGACGTACCGGACATTTGTTGACTGCAGCTTTGAAAAAAATAGGGTGGTAAAATGCAAACATCTTTTGGTGAAGCACGCTGATAACTTGCACAGAAAAATCTTGTTTACCGATGAAAATTTTTTTACCGTTCAGGAAAAATTTAATAAACAAAATGATAGGATGTATGCACGGTCATCTAAGGAAGCATCTGAACTGATTCCACGGGTCGAAAAAGGTTATCACCCAGCTTCAGTCATGGTTTGGTGGGGTGTCTCTTATGGTGGGGTAACTGACTTGCATTTTTGCGAACAAGGGGTCAAAACATCGGCCAAAGTTTACCAGAAAACCGTTTTGGAAGCCGTTGTAAGACCACTTAACTATTCCATGTTCCAAAACCAATCATGGACTTTTCAGCAAGACTCTGCGCCGGCCCAAAAAGCTAAAACGACCCAAATCTGGCTCCAAAAAAATTTACCAGCATTCTTTTCCTCTGAAGAGTGGCCCTCTGACAGTCCTGATTTGAACCCGCTGGATTACAAATTGTGGACAGTTTTAGAGGACATGGTTTGCCGTAAAAGATACCCCAACATTGATTCTCTTAAGACATCTTTGATTCGTGCTGTGGCCAATTTCCCCATGGAGGAGGTGCGTGCGGCTATTGATGATTGGCCGGTCCGACTTAAGGCGTGCGTGAAGGCCAAAGGCGGGCGTTTCGAATGAATACTGCTTTTTTGTATACAATATATGTCAATAAATATGTAAAAAAAATTGGTCCAAAAACATTCATTATTTTTTATTTTATAGCATAAAATGTGTGTAACAGTATTTATGTCCCTACTAAGTATACCTAGCATATGTATGTAAATATGTATATGTTTGCACAAGATACATAGAACTACTGGTAGAATTGATACCAGAAAAAAAGCTTCTTTTAATTATTGTGTAAACTTCTTTGTCAAAATCTACATACATATGTAATTACATATATATAAATTGATTCAAACATTAAATTGTTAAAATGCAGGGCAACCGTCGACTCAATCGATGTATTATTTCACGATTCAATGACCATGAACATGGAGTAATTAACTTAGTGTTTAGACAAAAGTACAAAAAATATTGTGTTTTATTTAGAAGGGTATTACGAAGCTTATTCAAATGCGAGTAAGGATTGTCCAAATTATTGTATTATTAAGAAAAATCAATGATCTGTAACGACAAAATTTATTGCAACTGCAGCTACAAACAAATATACATACATATGTACATATAGATATGTTCATGAGTACAAACTGGTTTGCATATTTGACTCATTCATTGAGACACTGCAAACAAATTTTTTAAATGTTTAAAATCACACACTTAACTGAATATAGACAAATTCATCAAAAAAAGCAAAAAAAAAAACATAGCTTATGGAAATCAAACCAGTCAACAATGCAAACAATACATTTTGTGATTCACTAGAAAATGAAGAAAAAATCGTTCTTTATACAGTTTTATTCTTGAAGTCCTAAGGTAGTATAATTCGACTTTTTGAAAAAATTTTAAACTTTCAAGGGCTATTTAAAATGAGTATATTTAACAAACTTATTTAACGATGTCAAAATAAATTGTAAAAAAGTTATTTGATATGCAATATTAATTTTCTGAAGAATGGCATATGGTACCTTACAGATTCTCCAAAAAATGTGTTACTTCTCAAAGAGCGGTAAATGAGAAACAGTTATATTACCGTCAAGGTGACGATATCACAACAACAAACAGAAGTAACGCTTTCCTTAAGTGCATATGACTAGCTGTTGATTGGGCACACGTAGTTAATGAATTCGTGAATATAAATGAATAAAAAATGTAAAAGTAGGTATGTACATGCAATTTAGGCATAAATGGAGGAAGAATGCTAGTACAATTTATATTACTTGGCGTTGACGAAAAAACGCTATTCAGAAGTGCAGGAGGAGCAATATTTAGATTTACCACATCAATTTTATAGTAATAATTGTTGCAAATCCCACAAATACGCCTTCACTATTTGGAATTTCATTTCCCACAGCCGACTTAAATATGTAAGATACCTACTATTTATATTTTGTTAAATAAAAAATTTTATAGTCATGGCCAAAAAGCAAATATTGTACCTTATTTAGTGGGGTTGCGAAACTATTTCTCAACAAACGTGAGTTGCCGTCATCAACTCTGGGAAGGTTGATCAGTTGTTCTCCTGGGATCGTTGTCTTAAGCTTCAGCTTAAAATATGGAAATAATTCGTCTCCTTTGGGTTGTTCTTCTACGTATCGTCGTATCGTGTATTTTTTTTTTTTTCGTTAGTATTTTTTTTTGTCGTACACCACCGAGTAATTTTCTTTTTAATAAGCAGTTATATATACACTTATTTGTACCATTCTCTTTTCGTTTGTCTTTCACTACTTTTTGACTGAATTTTTTGTCACACAAATCGGACAATCGTAAAATGTACACAATGGCTCACTTCAATCGTAGACTTTCCAATTGAAAATATATACATTTATACGCAAATATCAATGATTTTATTATTTGAAATTTTCTAAAAATTGCTTAAATTATTATTTTTTTCTTGAACACGGACTTATTTTGACAATTTTTTTCGTTTTTGATGGCTCGATTTCATTGTACAGGTCTACGATGATCGATTTCGTTTCGGAAGTAGAGAAAAACAAAATTGCTGACGACAATAGCAAAATTCAGGGTTGCATCATAATAACAGGTGTTAAGTGTGTTCAATTAAATATTGTTACGATCTTGCTGATTAAACCTCGATTATTTCCCAAATCCTTCGGGTACGATCTCTGGATTGTTAAATAAAAATCGCCAACTTAATTTGCAGTCTCTTTATTTATAAAGAATTTATTTACTGTCCTTTTATTACTCAGTAATTCACAATTCAATTACAACCGTCGAGAATAATCGAATCATTCTCGATAACGAATGTTCTCGAATTACGCTTTAGAACATGCCAGCTATCGGCTTCTTTCATCTGACATTCGCTTCGCATTTTCGCCACACTGCCCTCCACCTAAGTCTGGTCGTCCCGATCAGACAAATTCGCTGTTCCAAACGCAGCAGGCCCCTCTAGGTGGACCACTTTCATCTTGCTTCGTGGTCTCCCAACATTCTGGATCCGATACACTGCGTCATTTAGTCGTTTGATTATCTTGTATGGACCTTCCCAATTGCATAGAAGTTTTGAGTTCCAAGTCTGGGTCTTCCTTCTGACATTTTCTTAAATGGCTTGCCTTCCACTTTTCTGCTCGTGTAATTGTTATTTGCCGGACGTCTATTATGCCCTCAGCTTTTGAGCATCGTTTGCGTCGTCTTTCCTCTCTGTTGCAGCACGACTGGCATTCGCGTGCGAAGTGACCTGCTTCTCCGCAACTGAAGCACTTTCCAGCTTGATTCTTGACACTAAAACGATTAATTCCTGCTATCGACTTCAGAGTTTTCAATATTTCAGTCCTCACATCTGGTGTTTCTACCTCCAAACGCTTCGCTGGCTTACATAGCAGTGCCGCATAAGTCTCTCGCTTGGTGTACACGTCCTTAACTCCGCTGACGAACCTCTGGATTTTTAATCTTTCGAAATATTCAACCGAAGCGTCCCCACTGGCTAAATGAGCCAGTCTCTCGATTTCAAAAGCATATTCCTGCAGAGATTCATTGTGTTTTTGGTCACGCTGTTCCAGCTCCATCTGGTAAATTTGCTTCCTGTGCTCACTACCATAGCGTCTTTCCAGGGCTCGCATTACTGCGTCATACTTATCCCTCTCATATTCGGGAGTAGTCAGCAAAATATCCTCTGCAGGTCCTTTCAACGTTACAAATAGCGCAGCGGATGTTTCCTCGATGGTCCACTTATTTAAATCAGCCGTCTTCTCAAACTGGAGCTTGAAGATCTGGAAAGAAATTGTGCCGTCAAAGGATGGTGCTTCTATCCCCGGGCCGTTTATCGATCTGGCTGGACGATTCAACTGCAAATCTCGGACACGGCGTTCCAATTCGTTGATTTTGGTCTCAATTAGATCCTGTCTTTCATTAAGTTCTGCATTGTCATTCACCAGATTTTGCTGTATTTGCGCGATTGTTCCTTCTAAGGATGATATCTGCTCCCTCTTTTCAACCATTTGTGATGTAATGCTGGCATTCTGTGCATCCAGCTTCTGTGAGATGCTGGCATTCATTGCAGACATATTTTGTGAATTACGGGCGCTCATTTCAGAATTACGGGCGTCCTGTGCATCCAACTTTTGTGAAATTGCAGCCAACAACATGTTCATGTCAATACCCGTAGATGAGCTAGGAGCCTTTTCTTGAATCTTACTTGAGGGCTGCTCCAACTCCTTCGCAGAATCAAAAGCCTCTTCCTTGTCAATGTCCTTCAAGGATATATCTTCATCCTGGCGACGGAATTCGTATTGACTCAAGTCGATGCCTTCGACTTTCATTGCTTCTCGCAGTCGCGATTGCAGCTCTTCCCTATTTCCCGTTGTAGATAATCCACGCTTTGCCAGCTCCCTCTTGAACGGAGGTATCATCAAATCCTGAATCTTGACCATTTTCCAATTATTATCCTTTGGGATTTCTTTAACAATCCCACTTCTCACACCAATTGTTACGATCTTGCTGATTAAATTTCGTTGATTTCCCAAATCCTTCGGGTACGATCCCTGCATTGTTAAATAAAAATAGCCAACTTAATTTGCAGTTTCTTTATTTATAAAGAATTTGTTTAATGTCCTTTTATTACTCAGTAATTCAAAATTCAATTACAATTCACTTTAATATTTATAATCACTTGTACACAACTCTCTGCACTTGTGTGTCGCCCTTATATATCACTCGGTTGTTCGCAGCCAACCGACGAGAATAATCGAAACATTCTTGATAACGAATGGTCTCGAATTACGCTTTAGAACATGCCAGCTATCGGCTTCTCTCTTTCATCTGACATTCGCTTCGCATTTTCGCCACATTATTAACAAACTATTGTGGCGAGAATGCGTAGCGAATGTCAGATGAAAGAAATAAGCCTACAACTGCCATGTTCTAGAGCGTAAATTGAAAATATTCGTTATTGAGAACAATTCGATCATTCCAGGCGGTGAGTTGCGAACAATCGATTTCGTAAATAAGAGCGAAACACGTTGAATACGTTGGTGATAACACTACGGTGGAGTTGTAATATAAGCGATTGTAAATAGTGAAGTAAATTATTAGTTATTGAGTAATGAAGTTACATTGAGTAAATTCTTTACAAATAACACAGTGAACGCATAGTTGGTGACTTTTATTTAAGAATCCAGTGGTCCGACTCAAAGGACTTAGGAAACCATCGATATTAATGTAGCTAAATCGCAACACTATTGTGGCGAAAATGCTAAGCGAATGTCAGATGAAGGAGATAAACCGATAACTGGTATGTTCTAGAGCGTACAACGCGAACATTCGTTATTGAGAACGATTCGATCAGTCCAGGCAGTGAATTGAGAACAACCGACTAGTATATAAGGGGGACACACAGCTGTCAGACAAATCGTAAAGTTAACGCGTTGTTGATTACAATACTGTGAAGTAAAATTAGAACATTGTGAAAGTTGTAATACAAGTGATTGTAAATAGTGAAGTGAATTGTGAATTGAATTGAGAATAACTGAGTAATAAAAGGACATTGAATAAATTCGTTATAAAATAAGAAACTTTATAGTTGGTGACTTTCATTTAACAATCCAGTGATCGGATTCGAAGGATTTGGGAAATCGTCGAGGTTGATTTAGAAAAATCATTACAATTGTTATTAGAAGTGGGATTGTTAAAAAAATCCCAAAGGATAAAATTGAAAAAATGGTCAAGATTCAGGATTTGACGATACCTCCCCTCAAAAGGGAGTTGGCAAAGCGTAGATTATCTACAACTGGAAATAAGGCGGAGCTACAGTCACGGCTGCGAGAAGCAATGGAAGTCGAAGGCATCGACTTGAGCCAATATGAATTCCGTCGCGAGGATGAAGATGTATCCTTGAAGGACATTGACAAAGAAGAGGCTATTGATTCTGCGAAGGAGTTGGAGCAACCATCAAGTAAGATTCAAGATAAGGCTCCTAGGTCATTTACGAGTATGGACATGAATATGTTATTGGCTGCAATTTCACAAATCAATGCCAACACGTCACAAAAGCTGGATGCACAGGATGCCAAGGTGTCACAAAAGATGGAAGACAGCAGGAAGACCCAGACTTGGAACTGGTAATGCACAGTTTGTATGTGACGACCAAGTAAGGAACAAATGACAGCGGAAAGTCCTATCGCGAAGGAATACTGGGCAATGGGAGTTTAGAGTTAATATCTGGCTGTTTGCATAGAGTATGGGAAAGTGAAGATGGCCAGTGCTCTCGAAGGCTAATAGTCGTTCCGAGGTTACGAATCCCGGATGTTCTTAAGGAATTCCATAACCTAGGCATTAAGAAAATGCTGGAGAAGATCAAGCAGCGGTTCTATTGGGCTGGTTGTCGTCAATCGATCGCTGAGTGGATTGCTAACTGCCAGGAGTGTATAGCAGCTAGAAGGCCAAAATCACGAGGTCATTACAAATTGAAGGCCATGTATGACAAACCGATGAACTCCGATGGAGATTTAGTGTTGCTATACAAGCCACAACTGAAGAGAGGTTTGTCCCCAAAAGTTCAATGCAATTGGGAAGGTCCATACAAGATTATCAAACGACTAAACGACGTGGTGTATCGAATCCAGACCATTGGGAGGCCAAGAAACAAGATGAAAGTGGTCCACATAGAGAGGATTGCTGCGTTTGGAACAGCGAATATGTCTGATCGAGACGACCAGACTTAGGTGGAGGGCAGTGTGACGAAAAATGAAAGAGAGAAGCCAACAACTGGCATCTTCTAGAGCGTGAAAAGAGAACCTTCGTTATCGAGAACAATTTGATTATTCTAGGCTTTCGTCGCGTGGACTAGTATATAAGGGCGACACACGACTACGTTTGGAAATTAGTATTATTTTTGTTTCTCGTGATATAAGAAAAACTTCAAATAAAAAAGGGCACAAGACGATGCGAGAAAAAAATTTTTACGAATCAGTACGCACTTCGAACCAAACTCCATTCTTTACTGCATATTTCTAAAGCTTTTAAACAAATACGAAAGCCAAGCGAAATAAGTCTCACATATATAAGAGCTGCATACCGACCTTAAAAGAGAATTTGTCGCGCATATTTTTTTCACTTTTTTATATGGAGCTGTATATCGACATCGACCGCAGGCATACTACCCTAGAATGTCATGACATAGCTATCCGGACAGGCGAAGTCGAAATATTTAATATACTTGTTGCCCAGGTACGCAGGGGCGAAACCCAATTGGTTTTGGGCGACTTTAATTTTTACCACTCTACCCTCTCAAATTATCGTGGAGGAATAGAGGTGGCACCATTCGACATTCTATACGCTTAGATTTTCGACATATACTGACTTTCGAGCAGGACCATTGGCCTAGAATAATAATCCCGATTGACAAGACTCCCGACTTTGCTTTCTTGGACTATGCAACGGACTTTTGGTAACTTTAAATAAGCTAACTTGTCCCGCTTCACGAAATTTACCGAGAACGCCTTTAATACTCTACCCACTCCATCAATGGTGAACAAATCTTCTGCCATAGTCAGGTCCGCTGACTTCGTTCCGGCAGGCCGAATTGCGGAAACCCTAATTTTCCAACTGAACCAACGTCGGTACTAGCATCAAGGCGCGACTCATAACGGCTGCCGATCCCGACAGCTGAACCAACACAATCGAAACAAGTGGGAGGATAACTTAACGTCTTGCAGTCTCTCCTCTGGGAAAACCAAGCTTTGGGCCACCGTAAAATCATTATCCAACCCGACCAAACGTAATGATCTGTTGGAATTTAATTTTGTGATCATGCATCGTCAAACCTGAAGAGGTGCCCGGACTAGTTTAGAGATTCAGGGGTTAGCGGCAAGACGAAAGCCTCCAAGTCTACCAGACCAGAACAGACTACCTCAGCAAGATTACCTGATGACCTAAACGGGGTTAGGTCGCCGAAAGGGTGACAGCCCTTGGCCGGATAAAATCCGGGTCAACTCCGGTGCGTAGAACCGGCTGTCGTGCGTAGAACTGGCTGCACTTAACGCCATAAACACCCAGATAATTCATGGCCTCAACCAAAATCGACCCTGTGCGCGAACTGTCCTAGTAGCACTGGACCTGTCGAATGCCTTCGACACAGTGAATCATTCAGTGCTACTATCGGACATTGAGCATTCCTCATTACCACCTAGGTTGAAGAGGTGGACCATGAATTACCTGAGTGGTCGCCGATCATCGGTTGAGTTTCGAGGTCAAACAACTAAGCTACGGAAAATTAAACAAGGGGTCCCGCAGGGTGGTGTCCTCTCTCCAATGCTGTTTAATTTTTACATCTCGAGGCTTCCTCCACCACCTGAGGGCGTCTCTCTGATCTCATACGCCGATGACTGTTCGATTTTGGCGTCTGGCCAGGTAATTGATAGCCTTTGTTCTTCAGTAAACAGCTACCTCGCGGATCTTTCCAACTTCTTCGCTGCACGACATCTACATCTGCCACCCTTTTCACCAGCTGGACGAAGGAGTACCGGCTAGAACTCGATGTGAAGGTCGATGGTGTAAAAATTCCGACCACGAATAACTCAAAGTTACTGGGAGTAACATTCGATAGCCTGCACTCCTTCACTCCGCATACGACTGCAATTGCCACCAAAGTACAAAGCCGCAACAAAATCCTCAAATCGCTAGCCGGTAGCACCTGGGGGAAAGACAAAGAAACGTTGCTGGCAACGTACAAGGCAATTGGCCGGCCGGTCGTAAACTATGCTGCGCCGATTTGGACGCCGGGGACTAGCACGACGCAGCTGAATAAGCTACAGACCTGCCAGAACACCGCCCTTCGGACCACGACGGGAATCCTCCTGATGGCGCCGGAGCACCACCTACACAGCGAAGCATCTATGCTCCCAGTTAAGGAGCATAATGTTATGCTGTGTAAGCAGTACCTGCTGGGATGCTACCGCATGGATCATCCCAACAGGCACCTGCTGGAAGCTGAACCACCACCTAGGCACATCAGAAAGGGAATACTTGACTACTGCGACCGCTTACAGCAATACAGACAAGACCCGCTGGACAGGACGGCGTACAGACAGGCCATCAACACCATTCACCGAGAGTCCGTCAACACCTTCTTGAACTCTCTTCCAGTGAATGATGTTCTCGGAGTCAAACCACCACCCATCGCAGAACAAGAGCTCGAGTTGCCTCGTGAGACCCGCGTAACCCTGGCACAATTAAGATCTAGATATTGTAGTAGGCTTAACTCCTACCTATCCAGACTCGACCCTGACATACCTAACACATGTCCCGCATGCAAAGAATCCCCGCACGACACTAACCACCTCTTTGCATGCCCACTTAACCCGACTCATCTAACACCCCTCTCCCTTTGGTCCGACCCCGTCGAAACAGCACGTTTCCTGGGCCTCCCGGTAGATGACCTCGATGACTAAAGCTAAACTTGCCTGACCCTAAACGGGACTGGGCTTGCCGCTACAACAACAACAACAAAAACCTCAGCAAGATTCTCAATTTATCTTTAACCATTCTAATACCCGACATGTAGAAACTTGGTAGAGTAGTCTTGCTATTAAAGCCGGGGAGTCCTGCACACAAAAATGTCTTATCGGTCGATATCTCTCTCTGCTCCAGTAGCAAAGACTATTCAGGCCTTCCTGTTCCCGTATGTCACACACCATCTGAGCCCAGCAACGCAACAGCATGGCTACCACAAAGTTCTCATATGAAAGTAAACTGCTATATCTCTAACCTTTCCCCGTCTTCACTGCTCGATATTTACAACTACAACCTGCTCCTCACCAGCTAGACTCGAACACATATTCGACAGCCAGCACTCCGCATACGACTGCAATTGCCACTAAAGTACAGAGCCGCAACAAAATTCTCAAATCATTAGCCGGCAGAACCTGGGATGAAGATAAAGAAACGTTGTTCGCAACGTACAAGGCAATTGGTAAACTACGCTGAACCTAAAGAAGTTACAAACATGTCAGAACACCGTTTGCTTACACTGCTGTGTAAGCAATACCTGTTGGGATAATGGCGCCGTAATCATCTGAACAGACATCTACTTGAAGCCGAACCTTCACCTAGATACATCGGGAAGGTAGTACTAGACGACCGCGACTATATACAGCAATACAGACAAGAACCGCTGCACATCCTGCGGATTAGGGGTTCAAGAATTTACCCGCGGTAAGGCATGCCTTTCGTGAAAGCCGACTAAAATCCATAGTCCAAAGACTGTCACTCCTGCAATGTTCCCCGAAGCCCCAATTGGATATTTTTCTGCGGCTACAACAACAACAACAACAACAACAACAACAACAACAACAACATACAGACAGACAGTCTTAAAACACCATACACCAACATTCCGTTAACACCTTGTGAAATATCCCGAGTAACATTGGTACAACTAAGGTATGGATATTATAGTCGTCAATTTCTACATATCCAGACTCGACCCCGACATACACAACGTATGTCCCGCACGACACCAGCCAACCACCTCTTTGCAGGCCCGCTCAACCTGAATTATCCAAAACCCATCTCCCTCTGGTCCGAAACCGTTTTATATGCCCCCCGTAGATAACTTGGCTAGGTGGATTCTACAACTGACCTCAACGCTTCAACCGTTAATTAATATTACTCGCAACCATCCCCAATCCATATATAGTTCCAATCGTCGTGAACGTAGTTGGGACCTTGTCATTCAGATTTTTTCTTACCATTTCCTGCGCAAAATAAAAATAGTTAATCCCGTTAACAACTTTTCAGCAAATGTTAAGATGTTTTAAAACAAGCCGGAGAACAGACCGACACCGAACCAGGCCAGTAGTAATTCACCCCTGCCCCTCAAAAATTTATAAAAAATATTTCTCTTTGTATAGCAAAATGTAAACTTTATTTAAAAATTGTAAACTTTCTCAAAAAATTATAAATTATCAAAGTACCAAAGTACCATAAATATCAAAATAAATAAGTGCACTTTCTCGGAATCATCTTAGTCGCAACCTGCAAAAAAAATTAGTATAACTTACCACATGCCTTGGTGCCTTTCAATATGGTCACTTCTTCAACGGCAATTGTTCCAGGAGCATTCAACCGATTTCCCATTTTCTAGTTTATTATTTGTGTCAGGTGGAACTGCGAATGTGTACTCACAGCTCTTGGCAGCGATCTTGCAACAAAAATTTTTAAAATTATTTTGCGACCAACATTAGAAGATAATCAAATGTTTTAAAAGCATTTATCTCTTTAATAAAACTACACTGGTCAACAGATTTCGTTAGGTTATCTTCTCCATCTAAAATATTATCTTCTCCATTAACACTTTCCAAAATGCAATTATCTACAATTGGTAAACAAGACCTTTTGAAAGAGAAAACACCTTAAATCTAAACCTCATATTCCCTAAGCAAAATTTTTTTAATTCACTTCTCTGCGTCTCGTCAAATCTGCACACAATGAATCTACTCTCAAATGTGTTTTATACTACATAGGCATGGTGTAAAGTATATATATTTTTCTATATGCATAATTTTACAATGTGAAAGATTGTATTCTTTTGTAAAAAAAAAAAAAAATTCAGTGAAAACTTAATCGAAAAGTTAAGACATAGATTATCAGTATCACGTAAATTTTACAATTAAAATTATCTGACATTAAAAAATCAAATTCCAACATCCTGACAATGATTGATATTTTTCTTTCATCACTATACCAACTTCACTTATGCCATCTATAAAATTCGAACTGATTGGCTTGTAAGATAATACCTTACGACATTCTGTCATCAATCCTTGCGAAGTCGACAAATATTTTATAATAAATACAATACAACTAAACTTAATCTAATAACTTAATCTGAAATATTACAGAAAATCTAAAACATTTAAGATAAGGTATGAAATGTAGGAAAATCTGGCTGTTTTGTAGGTGTATGAATTTAAAGAATTCTTTCAGCTTGTTACATATACATATATCATTTCAGAAATATCCTCAAATGGTTCCTACAGTACAATCCATTATTGCGATTGCACAATTTCATATCTCAGCAATATATATATTGCTCCTTTCAAAATGCTTCACTTTCAGTTAATTTGTAATCAATAATGTTCAGAAAACGTCTGCATTCATTAAATATGTGGTTGGAAGTTGACTGAATTCTTACTAAAATATTTAATACTCGTCCTTCTTTTAAAGTTCTCCTTAAAATTTTTATCTTTAAAACTATATACGATAGGTACTTATTTCGCTGACGTAGTAAAATTCCTACACATTAGCTTATTATCTGTGTGTGTATAAATATGGATATACATATGTAACTGTTGCTTATATTTTCATCATCGTCACATCCTCTCTCTCTTTTCATCTTGACCACCTGCGCTTCAAATTGTTCCTGGGTATCTCTCATCATATACTGCTTTATATTTACTGACATTTACTCTTTTCAACTGACTGTTAATTCTGCTGCTTTCGTAGTTGTTAAGTTTTCTTATCTGTAAGTTTTGGATTGCTTGCTTGAATCTTTACGAATGTGACCTGGCTCAATTAACGACCTATAAAATGTTTACAAATAAGAAATCATTTATTGTAATTCAAAATTAATTTCGAATCTTTTAGTTCTATAATTATAGATTAGTTAAATTAAAATTTTATTTCATTGTACCGCTCATCTGCTCTAGCCAAATAAGAAAATAAATTAAAATACGGATAAACTGTACTTTATCGAAGAAAATTATGTGACATAAAAAACTATCACGATTAATTGAATTATACCTTATATGCTTTCAAAATTGAGATTCTAGAAGTTTACCAAAATGATATCTCAACTATCTACAAATCAAAGGAAAAAATAAAGTGCCTAAAAATTAAAACAGTACTTATAGTGTGTTAATACAATTGTTTGAGATGTTTGTTTTAATTTGCTTTTTTGTTATAGCTTACCTTAATACCTCCTATTGCCGCCACCGCCTCCCATTGCATTTGGACCACCGAAATTGCCCTGATTGCCGCCAAAATTGCCTTGACTACCTAAAATAGTGAAATAATGATTTTAAAAACTTTTCTTGCTCAAGAATTATATTAAGTAATACAAGCAAAGTAAAGAATTTTTAAGATATGAAGAAAATCGAAGCACAAAATTCATTTAAATATTGTGCCAAATACATTTTCATCAATATATGAAACTCAAAGGACATAAATTAACAAAGATATTATATTTGCTAGAAAATTTTTCTTACAGCCACGTAACGCCGTACGAAAACATTAAAGTGATTTATACGGAGCTGGGACTGTGTGCACCTGTTATATTAAAACGTGTACGATTTAAAATCTATGAATATACATACCCATTTTGTTACCAAAGTTGCCTTGACTGTAAGGCTGAGCACGGTTGTTTCCACCGTAGTTTCCACCACGTTGTGGTCCACCTCCATAATTTTGTTGGTATCCACTTCCAAAATCATTGCCCCAGTTGCCGTTGTTGGCTGGACCGTTATTGCCTGCTCCACCAAAGCCACCAGAGCTATTGTTCCAACCGCTATTATTGCCATTATCCCATGGGCCAGCATTATTGTTGTTCCAACCCCCACCACCACCACCACCACCACTACCACCATTGTTGAAACCTCCTCCAAAACCATTGTTTCCTCCCCAATTATCATTGCCCCTGTTGTTGCCACCCCAATTACTTTGATTACCCATCATTCCACCACCCATATTTCCACCACGACCCATATTGCCACCTCGGCCACCGCCGCCACCCCCGCCCTGTTGACGATTCATGTCTTGTTTAGGCAATGCTTTTTTTACGTCAAGTGCCTTTCCTTTAATATTATGCGTTTTTTGTACTGAAAGTAGAAAATAAAAATAAAAGTAATAATCAAACGTAGTCAGAAGATGATAATTCCATAAAATTTAAATTTTGTAACGAGGCTGCGTGTTACACAGAATTGGAAATATAATTACATTCGCATAACATAGCGTAAGCCGACGCTAATATTTATCTCACAGTTTTATAATTTTGAACTTGATAATTATGTAAAGTCGAACAAGCTTTCAGGGAACTGTGTAAGAGAATTTATAATAATATAAAATATCTGCATATTTCTACATATATATCCCAAGAATCCCCATGCAGAACTAATGCTAAATATAAAAATATATATATTATAGGGAAATCTTTAGGATTGTATCCCACTCTGAAGGAATGTGGGGGCGCAAACGAAGGGGACGGGGTACCTCTAATCAGTTTCATTCGAAAGCCAATGAATTAAACTTTTGATTAATGCAATAATGCAATCGAGAAAAATTTCACTTTTTTTTGTCCCTTATAAACGATTAATTACGAAAATGTTTACTCAAAATGAAATATAATCTTTCTTTCAATGCTTAAAACATAAAAAATAAGAACAAATTAAAAATTTGGTAAAAATTTAAAAAAAAAAATAGAACATTTTTTAATAGAAAAAAATCATTAAGGGACCAACACCGACTATTTACTACATCCATATGGAGCATTGAAATAATGAACATATCACTATTCATTTTGGCTTAATGCGTTATATGTTGCTTTTCTTTTGCTCTCCTTTTCTTCGTAGTTTGACAGTTGATATTGAATGAAAATTTAATGAAATTTTAATTTTAAGTAACATACTTTTAATTTATATATAAAATTTAATAAATAAAGTGCATATGAATACAAAAATATCGACAGATGCTGTTTCTCCCGCATCAAAAAGACCCAAACAAAATCGCGCAACTGTATCGAAAGTCGAAAAATGTGCAACTTTTAAACATTTATCCCTACTCTTTAAATGATCAACAAATAAAAATTTATTTATTTAATGATAGTTTGTTTTATTTAGTTTAATATTCAACATAAATTTTTTAAATTAAATGTGTTTAATATGATAAAATTTGTGAAAGAAGTGCAACGTAAATAGCAAAAGTAGGAAAATATGCAAATTTTGTTAAACCATTGTAGGAAAACTACAACACATAAACAAATAAAACAAAAAGTGAACAAAAGTTTAATTCATTGCCTATCAATGCCTTTATAAATTTTTTAATTCGGTCTACGCATTTAGACACAATAAGCAGTGAGAGTGAGATACAATTCCAAAGCCAACCCTGCGTTTTTAAATTATTTAATTCGCAATTAGATAAATTAATTTTATATAATTTTATATGTTGCTAGAACCTGGATTCGAGCCCAGGCCTTCCGAATCGTAGTACGCAATACTAACCACTCGGCTATTGCAGCCGCTAAATATGCTCATAGAGTTCTTTAAGTATGCTCAAAGTATCATATCTGAAATGCTGTCATAAAGTTAAAAAAAAAATGTGACGCCGCTGCGTGTTACACAGATTTAAATTATTAAAACATTTGCATAACATAGCGAAAGCTAGCGATTACTTTTTCTCACAGTTTATTTTTCAGCATACCAAACAATATTTGTTGTAGCAGCTGTGTCAGGATACTGTGGTATACTTATATTTATTGTAACAAATACATTTTCATCGATTTATCACTAATAATAAATAAATCAACTACAATATTATATGTGCCTACACTTTATCTCACAGTCATGAAACGCCGCATAATGTCATTGAGAACACATATGTGGAGCTGGGACTGTACACCTATAAAATTTTGCATGCGCACAGATATACATACATAATACATATACACATGTCCAGATATATATATACATATATATATATATATATACAAATATACTTGCTATAAGGTACTTACATACAATTTTATCCACTGGGTCATAGTCGTCATATTCAATGAAAGCGAAGCCACGTTTTTTTCCAGTTTCTTTATCAATTACAATATTTACATCCGTTATTTTGCCATAATTACCGAAGTGATCACGGAGACATTGTTCATCATGTTCATCTTTTAAGCCTCCAACAAATAATTTTTTAACTGTTGCCCCGGCATGTGGGTTATCAATATCTTGACGTGGCACAGCGCGCTTTGGTTCAACTACACGGCCATCAATTTTGTGAGGGCGAGCATTTTGGGCATCATCAACCATGGTGGACCGTGAATAGGTAATGAATCCAAAACCACGTGACCGTTTTGTTCGCGGATCTTTCATAACTACAACATCCACTATTTTACCCCATTTTTCAAAATGTGATTTAAGTCCATCATCAGTGGTTCGATAATCTAATCCTCCAATAAATAATTTCCTCATACATTCAGGCTCATTAATTTCCTCCTAAAAAATTATAAATGAATCGATTTTTTAAGGTATACACATTTAAAACAAAATGGCGGACATTAAAATGTATAAAATAAATATATACATAAAACCTACATCGTTGTAGTCTCCATTATTTCCATTCTGGTTAGAGTTATCCTTTTGGTTACTCATTTTAACTATTTATTTAAGAAATAAATACTTTTAATAATAGTGCTTCACAATTACGCAAGAAAATCAGCACCCAAGCGAATCAATCAAATGAAAAAATCCGAATGAAACCGCTCGTATTTCTTTCAATATGGCCGGAAACGATGACTAACGAATACTCCACATAGCATCCGGACTATACCTATCAGAGTTACCATGTAAGACTCTGCTAAAGAAACGCTAAAACAGGCGTAGTATTACCAGAGATGACTGGATTTTAAACTTACTACTTTTACTGAGTTTATACACGAATACTTTTGTTGCCGAAACTCTTAGTTTGTTGGGGAGAGGGCGACGGAAAGACAGCAACGTATCGCCTACAGTATCTCTGAAAAGTATTCGTGTGTAAACTCAGTCTATCAAGTCATCTTTGATTTTACCGTCAGCATTTCATTTAGAGTTTCGCCAAATAATTTATATTGCTCTTGTAAAATATCGAATGTATTCTGCATAGGTGCATTTCAACTTAAAACAAACTATACATATTAATGTCTATAGGGCACAATGTTTTTGCCATAACGCTTAACGAACCGCGTTTGTTTGATTCGTTAATATCGCTTGCTGCGTATCGTACGGATTTATACCACCGCGGTAATACCGCACCTGTTTGAGCGATGCTTAAATTTGATAACTGGTACAAATTTCAAAAAAGGTAAGATAATCAACTTCAAGTTTTTTAAGTTCGTGCAGCGGTCTAATTTAAGCTACAATATATTTTCATTTATTTAGTTAAACAATTCGATTCGCCAACACTTATATAGTAGTGAAACGAAGAAACACATAAATAAAGGATATTGTTACGACCTTGCTGATTAACCTCGATGATTTCCTTAATCTTTCGGGTACGACCTCTGGATTGTTAAATAAAATCGCCAACTTAATTTGCAGTCTCTTTATTTATAAAGACTTAATTAATGTCCTTTTAATTATTCGGTAATTCACAATTCAATTACAATTTACGTTACTATTTACAATCACTTGTATACAACTTTCACAATGAACTGTTTTTATTACTTTACTGTAATGCAATCTCCACGAGTTTAATTCACAACTAATTACTCTTGCAGTCGAATGTCGTCCTTATATACTTGTTTGCTGCTTGAAAACGAAACCCCTGGAATAATCGCGTCGTTTTACGATAAACCTCTCGCTTACGGTAATCGTCGTTTACGATAATCGTCGTTTACGATAATCGCCTCGTTTACGCTCTAGAACGTGCCAGTTGTCGGCTCCTCTCTTTCATCTGTCATTCGCTTCGCATTTTCGCCACAATATGTTGTCAAAGATCATATTGAACTGCTTTTGCCAATTAAGCCAACAATATTTCGGGCTAGATCACTGCATAGTTAAATAAAAGTAGCAATTTCGTTGTGGAGTTTCTTTGTTGTAAACATATAGTTTACTACCGTACTTGCGAACACACAGAATTCTCTACATAACTGAACTTCCACGGTGTCTGTATTTGCTATTATATATACGGCGTATTCGATAACAAACAATTAATTAAACTCTTTTTGAAAATTGTACACAAAACTATACTTTTCAATTTTATTTTTCATATTTATTAGTTCTTGGTGTAAACGGGTTGTAACAATTCTTCTGGGAGCGTCATTCTAGATACCTAACTTTTGGCATCCCTTAATATTTTGTAGAATACATACAGAAATCAAAGGCGACCATTTTGTACATTTTTCACAGGCCACGCCATTACTTATTCGTCTTTTGAGAAGTGTAGAAGTACAATTTTCTTTGTGAAGTGAAAAATAGGTCTGTTAATTTAATTAAAAGTTAAAAATAAGAGAAATAAATAAATATGATTAAAGCAGCAGAAAATATGTACCAATCACCGAATAAAGCTGAGGTATGTATATTTTAATTTGGTATTAATAAGTTAAAAAAAATTTTCGGACAATTTCGAAGAGCCAGGTTCCTGCTCTGACCCTAGAATCATCAAATATATTCTCCAATTTTTAATAAAAATTCATTATTTAGGAGCATCAAAATGGGGGAGAAGTAGATGTTGATCACCTACGAAAAATGTTCATTGGGGGGTTGTCGGCGGTGACAACAGAAGAATCTCTACGTTCATTTTATAAGCAATGGGGTGATGTAGTTGATGCTATAGTAATGCGCGACCCGGCAACAAAACGTTCCCGTGGATTTGGATTTATCACCTATTCTGACACCTTTGGGGTAGACCGCGCACAGGCCGCACGGCCACATGTCATCGATGGGAAGTAAGTAATAATTTTACGATCACAATATACATACATACCTATCATATACATGTATGTACATATTTTGAGCATGAGTCATTTCATTACATTTGCGTTCTAAATTTCAATTCAAAAGGCAAGTAGACTCCAAACGAGCATTGCCTAAACCTGAATTAGGTAAACCAGAAGCTAGCGCAGCAGTAAAAAAGATTTTTGTTGGAGGTTTGAAAGAAAATCACGATGAACAGGCTTTAACCGAACATTTTTCACAATTTGGAAACGTCGTCGGCGTTAAAATTTTAACAGATAAAACCACCGGACGCAAACGTGGTTTCGCTTTTATAGAATTTGATGATTATGATGCTGTAGATAAAGCAGTTTGTAAGTTTACCTTATTCGCTAATAGGAATATCATTTCGTTTATAATTTCGAATTTTTTCTTTTATTTTTTAATTTTTTTCTTTAAAGTACATAAAAATCACACTATAAAATATGTACTGGTTGATGTAAAAAAATCAGTTTACAAACAAGAATTGGCAAAGAAACGCGCTACACAAGCAGGTGTACAGCCAGGTGCACCACAAACAAATGGGTATCAGCAACCTGCCGCACCATATGCTCAACAACCCGCTTACGGTTATCCCCCGCAAATGGGTCCACCAGCTTATAATGGTTGGGGAGGTTATCCTCAAGCTGCACCACCTGCTGCTTATCAACAACCGCCACCGGCTGCTCCAGTTGCGGGTTATGGTGCTTACGCAGCACCACCACAAAATGGTGCGGCTCCAGGTTGGGGAGCACCTGCAGCCTATGCAGCTCCAGCTGCATGGCCTCAAAATGGTTATGCCGCAGCGCCACCAGCAGCAGCACCCGTGCCGCCACCAACAGCTGCACCTGCAGGAGCACAAGCCGTAAATAGCTGGAATGGTGCTGCTGCACCTGCTACTCCTCAAAGTTTCGGTGACTACCAACAATCGTATAATGGTGGTCCACAAAAAGCTGGTAGCTTACAAGGGAATCGGATGAACCCTTACAGTGTATCGTCGGCATCAAGTTATGGTAAGCAATAAACAATTCTATGTATGTTTATCAAAACCCTTTCAAACATCATCTCCTTTAATCCCTTCCCAATTCAACGTATTAATTTTTATACACAAATATATCTTAAAATTTCTCTAAGAGCTATATATTTTATAAATGTCTTAAGATATATGTTTTAACTATATAACATTTACTATGTGCGGAATAACCGTAAAACGAATCAAGATTTTCATTCATCTTCTAAATACGATAAAAATTATCAATTGCGGTAGTTTATATTTACATAAGTATTATTTATATGCATAACGGCAAGTAAAATCATGACTAGCATATATTGTATATTTGTAAAACTGCAGTATTTCTAAATTATCAAAATTTAACTATTAATATTGCATATAATAATATATTATGACGATTTTAGTACTAATTAAACTATATGAAATTATGCCGAAAATTTTAAACCCCTTGAATATAGTCAAACATTGAGTGCAATAATTGACCGCCCTCTGGTTGTCGTCAGCGCAATACACGTCAAAATTCTATTTTTATGCAATAAATATTGAAAGTTTTTATTATTCATAGGTGCAACCGCTTCTGCCGGTTACCTGAATATTTCAAATTCATCAAAGAACTCTGAATTCAAAACACAGTCTTACGTAACTCAATCAAAGCGCCCTTATTAAACTTTGAAAACTCAAGAAGAATAGTATGTTACAATAAAAAAAAAAAAATGTATGAAGCATATAAGAACGATCCTTAGCGATGTAAAAATCGAAATATGTACTATTGAAAAGGGCATTGCAAAGAAAATTTTTGTAATTCCAAATATTTTCGCAGGTATGTTATTTTATATTGATTAAAGACATTGGCCTTTGGTTATTTGTTGCATTAGTAAGAAGCTAGTTTGTTTTGAAATACGGTCTGTTTAGCTACATTACTTCTCGTTTATAATGCATATTTATTCTTAAAAGTAATGATTTTCCTCTAAAATCGTTTATTGAAAATCTTAGCGATTCTACTATTAATACTTGAAGATTTCAAGACAATTTTTAAATTCCATTTAAAAATATGTAATATCTATTAAAAGATATTTCGCAAAAAAAAACTTCTATGAAGTATATGAATGTGTAATAATAATTTTTTTATGTGTTGTTTGGTTGCCCATTTAAATACCAAATATATACATGTTGATTGACAAGTTGCTATTCTATTATTTTGCTTTATGATTTTATGTTTAGTAATCCTTCACCCTTAAAAAAATAAACATTAATTTATACTAATACCATATATGCATCTAAATATTTATATCTGCTATTATAAATTATACAAAAATATCTTTCTTTATTTCCCATATAGGCATGTAAGATGTATGCTTATACATAACATTAAAGTACTACCACATATATTACCAGAATTATTTTAAGAGAAAAAATATTAAGAATGATTAATACAAATCCTAATTCGAACCCATGAAATAATGTTTTACATGAAATGCACTACGTACATTACATAGAGCAAAAAAAAAAAAAACGAACGCACTTCTGTAAGGAGGAATTTCAAGATTTATAGTCTCAATATATGAACTTTTTATTTCAAAATAAATTACTTAAATAATATGCATACATACATATGCTGGTATGTACATATTCACTTATGTAAGTATCGTGCAACCAAAATATAGTAGGGGATCACTTAATTACGTACGTAGATGATAGATAATACTTTTTATTGGACAATTATTCAATTAAACTCATACCAGTGCTCTAACTTACTGGTATAAAATTAAATTAAAACGCAATCATAATAAAAGGATTGCAGCGCAATGTATTTACATAATCGAATACAACAAACAAAGAATAATATGAAGAATCCCAGCACTACATGGAAGAAAATTACAAGCAGCAGTAAAAATCACACAAGCAATGAAACATTTATAGACATTGATTCAATAGGATAAGGAACTTTTTGAATAATTATCTGAACCTTATACAGGAGCGTGAAATTTTAGATAACACCATAAGTAATGCAACGTGTTATTTTTCGTTGCAAATGTACTTTTGAAGTCTTTTGTTTATTTAATTTTGCTATGTAAGCTCATTTTTTTTACAAGAGAAAAACAAAAGAACTGATTTGTTTATTAAGCATCTATGACAAGAAATAACAATTTTTTCTTTCCGTTTTTATCGCAAAGTATGTATATTTTTTTTTTTTTAGATTTGCAGTTTTTAATATATAAATTTAAAATATCAAGCTCGCTTATAGGTGCTGCAAAATTATACAAAAAAGATCCAAAATTTCAGGCAATTAAACATAAAAACAAATATTTTAATACTTTATAATTATGTGTGTTACAAAATATTGTATTTAGAAATATTAATATGTCTGTATTTATAAATACTTGCTATTAAAAGCTGAATTATCAATAAAGTATACTATACTACATTGCATTTCTATGATATGTAAGTTTTATTGCATTTTTTGAATTAACTTCTAATTCTCTCATTAAGTACAGGTATGGATATCTAACAAAGTGTACAATTATTATATATATATATATATATATTATATATAATTTTCTTATCATATTTATAACAACGTATGTTGCAATGATTTACGCTAAGCACATAGATGTTTCTTGCATTTGCGCGTGTGTTAGTTTCTGGTTATACAAATCAAATTTAATTTCAACTTTTTGTATTTTTAAATTATTCAAGGGGAATAAACTTGCGGGAAATATATGCTTTAAATTCAGATATTCAAAAAACACTCGACTACGTTTATCATTTAGCTGAACCCTAATTTCATTTGTAAATATGGTATTTTGAAGCAAATGTTCAAAAAGCGAATTTCTTTCATTCGAGTATCAGGTCGATTGTAAAAGTGTTTTTGTTGTTGTAATCGTAGAAAATTCCCTAAATTGGGCTGGGCGAAAATTATTACGGAAGCGACAGTTCTTGGCCGGATAAAAATCCGAGTCGTTCCAGTATAAAGACTCGACTATCGCGTGAACTCTTAGGACAGGCGTGTGCCCCTTGCCGCAGGTAAATTCTTGAATACCTAATCAGCAGGGGGGGAATATATAAATTTCCCAAATAAAAGTATAATTGATTATTTGTGTCGGTGTGGTTGGTATATATGTATACATAATTAAATGGTATTCAAATAATTTAAATAACAGATTGAGATCAAAGCGCAGGAGTTTCTAATTAGGGCAATTATCAGCATTGTTTATCTATTCAACTCAGTGGGGAGCTTGTAGGCATTATAAATGAAAATGGAATTATGAAGATATCGAGGCGAATATATAGAACAATTGCCGTGTATTTTGTTTTCATTCTTTCGGTCAAACAAATTCATAAACTTTGATTCAATGCAGATTTATAAATGTGAGAGACAGATCAAAGCAGGAATTTCTGTGAATTAGGGTATTTATCTGCTCTACTCGGTGGGAAGTATGCTTTTCTTTGGCATTATAAATAAAAATGTCATTATGTAGTTATCAAGGCGAATTTTTAGTGATTATAAAAATCATTCTCTGACTTCTAAAACTGCATTTTTGCATTAACAAATAGAAAATCCAGCAAACAAAAAATAAATGGAAAAATGTGTTCAATGAGTAAAAAAAAGTTGAATTCTTGGCCATAATGACATTTTCCCAAATTCGCATTATGGATATAGCAATAGATCTTCAATCTATGATTTTCTAAAACCAAACAAAAAGTTTTTTTTTAACTTGATTGTCGATGACATTTAAAGCTGATAAGGAATTCGTGGAAAACATTTCAAAAAGTGTCCTAGGTAGAGTTTTTATTATCATATAAAATATTATTGTCAATGCAGCAAAATATGAACTTTTGTACTTTCAGGTATTTGAAGTATTCAATCTATCGTGTATTTTACAGAAACAATAAAAACCAATATATACTACCAAGTACTTTATTCGCACAGCTACTGATATGCCGCTATAAAATTACGTACTCTACTACCAAATCTTTATATGTTTTATATATATGCTTTGTATGTTGCTACTATATATGTACTACATATAAAACTAATTCAAAACATAACCACATATACGCATATGACGTATTTAAATGTTTAAGTATGTGTCCTCGATCTCTACTAAGTAAGTAAAATAAAGCGTAAGTAAGTAAGTGTAAATATTTATTTGTATACAAAAAATTAAAACTAGTTTCGGAAATGTCCTCCTTAACATTTTACATTGATATTGTATAACTAAATATATACACATTTCATTTTCCCATAAGGATTAAAACAAATATATATTTTTAAAATTTTCCACAAAATGTTTTTCCGGCCGATTATTGAAGTTAAAAAAGAAAAAAGAATACACGAGTAATTTCATTTTTTAAATTTATTTCTATTCATATTTCTAATAATAATAATAATAAAAATAAAAAATAATAATAAAAAAATAATAATAAAAAAATAATAATAAAAAAATAATAATAAAAAAATAATAATAATAAAATAATAATAATAATAATAAAAATAATAATAATAATAATAAAATAATAATAATAAAATAACAATAAAAAAATAAAAATAAAATAACAATAAAAAAATAATATTAATAAAAAAATAATAATATTAGTGAAAAAAATAATAATATTAATAATAATAAAAAAAATAAAAAAAAAAATAATAAAAAAAAAAAAAATAATAATAATAAAAATAATAATAATAGTTATAATAATAAAAATAGTAAAAATAATAATATTAATGATATTATAATAATTATTATTAAAATAATAATAATAATATAAAAATTATAATAATAAAAAAATTATAATAATAATAATAATAATAATAATAATTATAATAATAATTAAAAAAAATTATAAAAAAAATTATAATAAAAAAAAAAAAAATAATAAAAATAAAAATAATAATAATAAAAATAATAATAAAAAAAATAATAATAATAATAATAATAATAATAATAATAATAATAATAAAAAAAATAATAATAAAAATAATAATAATAATCAAAAAAAAAATAAAAAAAAAAATAAAAATAATAAAAAAAAAAAAAATAATAATAATAATAATAATAATAATAATAATAATAATAATAATAATAATAATAATAATAAAAATAATAAAAAAAATAATAGCAATAAAAAAAATAATAATATTAGTGAAAAAAATAATTATAGTAATAAAAATAATAATAATAGTAATAATAATAGAAATAATAAAAATAAAAAAATAATAAAAATGATAATAATAATAATAAAAAAATAATAAAAAATAGTAATAATTAAAATAATAATAATTAAAATAATAATAATAATATAAAAATTATAATAATAAAAAAATTATAATAAAAATAATAATAATAATAATAATTATAATAATAAAAAAATTAAAATAAAAAAAATTATAAAAAAAATAATAAAAAAAATAATAATAAAAAAATAATAATAATAATAAAAAAATAATAATGATAATAATAAAATAATAATAATAATAAAATAATGATAATAATAATAAAATAATAACAATAAAAAAAATTAAAAAAAAAAAATAAATTAAAAATTAAAAAAAATAATAATAATAAAAATAAAATAAAAATTAATAAAAATAATAACAAAAAAAAAATAATAAATAATATAATAGTAATAAAATAATAATAATAAAATAATAATAATAATAAAAAAATAATAATAATAAAAAATAATAATAATAAAAAAAATTTAAATATTCTTTACTAATTAATTTCTTACCAAGACTTCACAAATATGTTTAAATATAATATGTAAATTAATATATAAAAAAAACGCCAAAACATTCCTATATTTAATTTTGCGTATTTATTATATTATTGTGTACATGTACGTATATAACTTTAAGTATGTATCGATTAAATTTGTCTGTGCACTTCATTCATATCGAGAATTAGATATATTAAAGAAGTTGAAGAAGAACTATAACCATAGCTTCATTGCTCTTACCGTATATACATACTGACATACAAAATAAAAATCTTTAAAATTTATTATTTAAAGGAAATTAACGCTATTGCAATTAGTGTTTCATAAAAAAATATTTACGTATTTTGGCATAATAAAGCAGGAGAAAATTACATATATATACATACTACGTACAGTGGCGAGCATAAGTGGATGAATGTTTGTCACTTTTGCACTTACTTGTTCATCCGTTGTACTTATTCAAATAAAACCATTTCTTTTTAAATTTTTAATCCATATATTGTACTAACATATTATGCAAGGAAAAGTCAAAAAAAAAAAAAATTAAATGCAAAAAATTCTAAGGCAAAAAACTAAACATATCTCCATTCATCCAATTTTGCACGTGAGTGAAAATTCAATTAGTTACGTCAGTTCAGTATTTAGTCCACATCCCTTTGTTTTTTATTACACTTTGGACTCGTTTTGGCATACTTTCTACCAATTTTTCAATTCTTCCATTAGGTATTTCGGTCCATTCTGTCTGAATCCTTGCCCAAAGCTCGTCCATATTTTTAGGGGCTCTTTCATACACTGCCAACCTTTTTTAAAAGGGCCCATAGATTCTCGATAGGGTTGAGATCTGGGCTTTGTGCAGGCCACTTTAGCACTTGGAAACGTTGATCATTCAACCAATTTTTCACGATTTTAGCAGTGTGTTTAGGATCACCGTCTTGTTGAAAACACACCTCGTCTTCGGGATACGCACTTACTTAGATCGACAAAATCTGGCAAATATGTTTGCAAAATGTTAAGGTAGTCTTCCTTCTTCATAATGCCTTCTATTTTCACAAGTGGACCGACATGCCACCAGGTGAAACATCCCTAAACCATTAGATTACCTCCACCATGCTTCACAGTTTGTTTCACTTGATGCTTTTGTAACTTCCTGTGGCCGGTGCCAGTAGTATTGCTTTCCATCTGATTGGAACCTATTAATCTTGGTTTCGTCTGACCATATCACTCGTTTCCAGTCGTCAAAGCTCCAATTTTTATATTAAAAAAAAAATTTAACCGTGCCTCCACATTTTTGTCAGACTGCGTGATTGCTGATACCAAACCGATCCGTCGAAGGGCTCTCCGCGCAGTCCACTGACTAACATCCTTATTTATTTGCTCCGCAGCCAATTTTGGTGTTATGGAGTCTTTACGCCGCATTAACCGCTCCATAACGCGAGCATCTCCATCTGTAAGTGGCCTTCGACGACCTTTAACGTTTGAATCAGGCTTCACATTCCGTCTTTTTTGAGCGCATAAAACAGTACTGTTAGAAATTTTTAATTTTTTTTGCTATTTCTCGAGACGACTGTCCATTTTTTGTTAACGCCACGAAGCTATTTTCTAAATCTTGCGATATTTTTCGCATATTTACACTTTTATTAATCGTTGAACTAAACACACTTAAACGCTCGATTATATTTGAACAAGTGACAAAAATTGTGCCTTTGAAAACAAAGTGTTGAGCTGTAAACGAAATTCGCAAGATTTTCATAAAACAGTAAACTCAAAGCCAACTTTTTCAAAAAAAGCATAAGGTGCAAAATTGGATGAATGGAGATATGTTTAGTTTTTTGCCTTAGAATTTTTTGCATTTAATTTTTTTTTACTTTTCCTTGCACAATATGTTAGTACAATATAGAGATTAAAAATTTAAAAAGAAATGGTTTTATTTGAATAAGTACAACGGATGTTATGAACAAATAAGTGCAGAAGTGACAAACATTCATCCACTTATGCTCGCCACTGTACATACATACATGAACATGTATTATATAAACATGTAAATAAATGAAGATTGCTTTAAGTGTGGGCAATGATATTAAAAGTTTGTTAAGCAGTAATCAAAGACCATTTTAATATTTCTCTTTAGGCAACCAAACTTAGATCTGGATGAATTGTGAATCCATTTGATGCAATCCCTTTGATGATGATAGTGACGCATGTGTGATCAGTGAAGGACGCCATGCAAATGATTCTATCAAAGCTTGATGTATTCAACTTATGAGAATGATAACGGTAAGTAAAGAGTAACATTTTCAGGTTTACAGCTGCATTTCTTCCGGTCCGTTGTTATTTAAGGTGGATATCAATCATTTACATTCAAAAATATATGAACGAAAACGAAATAAAGAATTAAAAATATTGAAATTTGTTTGGCTTTGTTGTTACTTCATCCTTGATTAATTATGTCGTGAAGCTATTTTTGTAACTCCGCTTGATCGTATTTGCGAACGTGTGAAAGGAAATCGCTTCGATCTCCAATAAGGGTAAGTTTTAAAAGCACTCAAATTAAGAAAAAAATGGCGTTTTTACATCATGAAATGGTGTAATGTTTTACAACATGAAATGGTATATTAACTTTGGTCGGAAGTATGTAAGTACCAGAAGGACAAGAGATAGATCCATCAAAATCTATACCGATATGATCAGAATGACGAACTGAGTTGATTTAGCCATGTGCGTCTGTTTGGACGCAGACTAGTCACAGTTTTTGAAATATTTGAACGAAACTTGCTAAGCAGGTTTATTTTTGTAACGTTTGGATCATTTGTCGGAGGAGGCCAAATCAGTCTACTGTAACCGCTAAAGCGATTTTCCGCCGAGCGATTTGTAGTTTTGCGTCGATGTTTTTTTTTTGCGCCAACAAGTGGAGGCACTTACAGTTTACTCTAAGGCGCCTCCGAACGACCGATGGATTTTTATAAGAAGCGTTTATTTCATGTCAGAAATACACTCGTAGGGCTTGACACTTCCTGCCGAGCGGCGATAACAATTACAAAAAAAAATTAATTTTCTATAATTTTGGATGTTTCTCGAACCCAGGCATTCCGAAATGTAGTACGCGATGCTAACCACTCGGCTATTACGGCTGGCCATGTAGCTTAAATAGCATCTTTTAAGAGTGCGTAGCGCTCTCTCTATACTAACTAATCATATATACAGTGCATCAATAAAATATGCACTGAGTATTTGAAACTTCAAAATGAAATATTTCGCTCTAACTGCGTCACAAATGAATTTTTTTTACTGTTGTTGCTTACGATGTCAACTGTCACTTTCATGTAACATGATCTATTTTTAAAAGTACCGTTAGATTTAATAGCACGTGTTCTCTGATATGTGCAAAAATTATGTCATAAAAGTTTATATGCAAAACGTAAAGTACATTGGGTTCGTCACGCTTGAATAGGTAAGAGAGCATAGAAACTGGTTTTTCTTTTTGAATATAATTGAAATATTAAGTTTTTAATAAAATTTCAGCACAAGCATTAATAAAGAGTTTTTAAAATCGTGATGGCACCGCGGGGAAAAGAATTGTCTCAGGACCTAAAGGATTTGATAATAAAATCGTTCAAAGAGAAAAAATCTCAGAGGAAAATAGCTGAAATTGTTGGTAAGTCATGCAACGGTACAAAAAGTCATTAAGAAGTATAAAGGAGACGGAGATACCAAAACCAATCAGAGGTCTGGACGGCCTAGCATATTTGCATCACCAGAAAAGCGAATTATTGTGACATTCCAAAAAAAAAAATCAGCTCCCAAGATTCAAAAAGAAATTTAAAGTGATGTTGGAAAACTGTGCAATCCTGAAACGATTCGTCAGGTACTGCGAATTGCCGGATACCATGGTCGGAAAAAAAGAATTGCCTTCGCCAAAGAATGCGAAAAACCTGACAAAACGTTCTGGAACACAGTTATTTTTTTCGATGAATCTAAATTCAATATCATGGATCCGATGGATGAGCCAAGGTATAGCGAAAAGTGAATTCTGAGCTTCCACTGCAAAATCTGATGGGCATAGTCAAACACGGTAAACTGGTGTTTATTGACGGCATTCTGGATGGTTTTCAATATTTAGATATTTTGAAAAAAAAAAGAAGAAAAATTACACGAAAGTGCCGCCAAGCTTGGTCTTCAGGAGTCGTTTGTCTTTCAACAAGGCAACAACCCAAATCACCCTGCTTCCATTGTTAAAGAGTGGCTCCTATATAAGGTCAAGAAACAACTTCGTACACCACCTCAGTCCCCCGATATCAACCCTATAGAGCATTTATGGGAACATCTTGACCGGCAGACTCGAAAACGCAGCATTTCAAGCAAGGATGACTTGAAAAAGATCGCGGAAGAATGGGAGAACATATCGCCTAGCGTGACAGGGAACCTGGTGAATTCAATGAATTCGAGACTAAAAGCGGTCCTTAAACAAAAAGGCAACCCCACGAAATATTGAAAACCAATTTTTTTTATAAAAATATGAATTTAGAAGTACTAATTTGATTTTGCATTCATACATAAATTATTTAAAGAAATATAATTTTTATGTTAACTTTTTGTACCTGAATTGAAGTTCCTAATATATTGTTTAGAAATAAATCTGTTTTCCTTTTGTTACAAAAAGATTTGTATATTTTTTTATTGTTTATTATGGTGCAACTGCATACTTACTTTATTGATTGACTGTAGCTCCCAAGCAACCAATTTGTTCAAATATGTGATTTTGGGTAATAAATACTTCAATAAAGCATCTAAGCGTGAAATGCGATATTCTACTTATATATGTACATACAGGTGAATTCAAATAAAAGTTGACACTGAAAATCATCGAAATTATTTCGCCATAAATTTGATATGTTAATGAAAGGTATTTGGTATGGCCGAAGACAGCATATAGGAGCGATATAAATTTATATAAAAATCGCTTATATTTTGTTTGTAAATCCTGCGCTTGCAATCATCCAGAAAACGTTTCATTGAGTTTTTCTTGCATTAAAGGCGATGAAATTAAACATATTTCTTAGTTGCCTTCCCTGAAAGAAATGCTACGAGCGTTTGGAATGCACCTATGAGCACAGAGCCTGTCAAAATGCTTGGCAAAAAACATCTTTTTAGTGCAATGACAGAAACTCATCATCCATGTCGTAACTGTTACAAATGACTTGGGGCGAAATATGGTTATAACATCAGATTCCAACACAAAAATCCATTAAGCCACTTATTTGCCAGTGTTTTAGATGCTACGAGGTGCTAACAGCGAATTGTAACCATTATCTTGTCGAAGAACACGCGTCAAGAAACAAGGTTGAACGTCGATAAACTTTAATTCCAACGGGCAGACAGACTCCAGTGTGAGTTACACTTCTGCACTCGGGTTCGAAGGTGCCGCTGTATCCTTGTTTGTTGTCCTCTTAAGAAAAAAGACCAGTAATTATTATGAATAGTACAAGGACGGAAGAAGATAGGTTCAGAGAAGGTTCGATGTCGAAAAGCAGCGATCAACGGTCAACCGAACAGTTTTCTGCTCTACTTACATTTCAGCTCTTTAACAGCACACACCAGCAACTCGGTAAAAGGGAACTGTGGGACGGCATATAAAGTTTCCTACCTACAGCTGCAAACAAAACTATTAGTGGTAAAAAGAACTTGTATGATAAGAAAAATAATGCCTCCATCGCAACGTTCCGATCCACACAACGCCAACGACTGCGTGGGAAAGATGCCGAGAATTGAAGAAGCAAGCGGGATGCATTTGCACACGGAAAAAACGAGAAGCCAAAATGTGTTAGTATGAAGAGCTGAGGATGCGGCGACTTACAGAAGGTTTCAAAACAGGAGCATACTCATGTAAGGCCCAAGCAGATCACCTAACGAATGATGCACAGAGTATACTATATTTATGAAGGGAACGCACTTTATGAGTCAGTGAAATGAAACACCAGTAGAACCTTCTAAGTGCGCCTTTAATGGAAAATCTACAATTGACCAGATATTCAACATACGCCAAATTATGGAAAAGACGTGAGAAAAGGATCGACTTACACCCCTTCCTCTTCGTCGATTTCAAAATAGCAAGACATATAACTTTCAAGTCGCAGTCATTTTCGTCTATCTAGGAACCAGCCTCACCTTCAGTAACAATAAATAAACCAACGCAGGATCAATTAACTTTTGACTGAGTAGGCAATTGAAAAGTAAAGTCCTCTCGACGAACAAAGTCGCTCATCATTTCCATATTCAATTTTCGTGACGAATTTTATGAAATTGAGTTTTTAATTGGTAATCTTTTATATAACAAATTTCGTTATTTAGACTCAAAAAAAACTTCAAACTTAATAAAGATGCTTTCAAGTATGTCCTGGATAGTTTTTCGCAAGAAACTCAATCAAGTACTTTAGTACTTTGACATGATTATCTCCACCTAATCGAGTAGTAGCAGATTTTCGATTGTTTATGGAAGGCAGTTACCAACGTAGTGTTCGGCAGATTATAACATAGGAATGTGTCACTCAACAGTGTCAATGCCATTATACAACTTTCTCGAAATCATGGAGTCTTTTACTGGCGGATCAACTGTATTTCGGCAACGTTATTTCAAAACTCTCTAATTTTTCATGTTGTTTTATGTTGTATCAAAAAGCATCATTAAACAAATTAAACTAAAAAAGACATCGTTATGACTTTTCCAATTATCAAAATCATGTTTTACTAACATTTTTGCTAAAATTATGTTACTTAAGTACACAAAAATATACAAACAAACTGTTCTTCGCCAACTAAATTACAACGTACAAAAATGTAGCTACGATCGAAATGCAGAATACATAAAATTGGATAGAATCGAAAGTTTCGAAGATTGATTGAAACGAAACGTAATGCAGAATACCAAATCCGCCAAACGGAGAAAATTTCGATTCGAGTCGAAATGCAGAATAGGGCTGAATATTGTGACGAAAATGCGAAGCGAATGAAAGATGAAAGAGAAGCCGATAGCTGGCATGTTCTAAAGCGAATTCGAGAACATTCGTAAAGAGAGAGATTCGATTATTCTAGACGGTTGGTTGCGAGCAACCGGGAGTTGTATATAAGGGCGACGCACGACTGCAGAGTAGTCAGTCAGGAATCAGTCGTGAAGTAAAAGCGTTGGAGATTACATTACATTGAAGTAATAAAAACAGTACATTGTGAAAGTTGTATACAAGTGATTAAATTGTAAATTGAATTGTGAATTACTGAATAATAAAAGGACATTAAATAAGTCTTTATAAATAAAGAGACTGCAAATTAAGTTGGCGATTTTATTTAACAATCCAGTGATCGTAACCGAAGGATTTGGGAAATCATCGAGGTTAATCAGCAAAATCGTAACAATATGTTAGACTATAAAACATATATGTAGCTCTAAGTTCAGATATAAAAATTTCCGTTAATATAACATTTCATTTAACATATGTAACCTAAAATGAAATTAGCATCCTTACGTGAAAAAGTTACAGCATTTACTCCGTAATTTTTTTTTTAATTCAAAAAAAAAAAAAAAAACGATAGTTTATTGAAGAATATGGCTAATATTTTAACGAAATATTTAGAGTTAATTTTCAATTCAATTTCCGAGTCCCAGAGACAGTAAAAAACACCATTAATGTATTTTTGTTTTGAGATTTAACATATTGTTACGATCTTGCTGATTAACCTCGAACCTTAATCTTTCGGGTACGACCTCTGGATTGTTAAATAAAATCGCCAACTTAATTTGCAGTCTCTTTGTTTATAAAGACTTAATTAATGTCCTTTTTAATTATTCGGTAATTCACAATTCAATTACAATTTACGTTACTACTTAAAATCACTTATATACAACTTTCACAATGTACTGTTTTTATTACTTTACTGTAATGTAATCTCTACGAGTTTAATTCACAACTGATTGCTTTTGCAGCCGTACGTCGCCCTTATATACTTGTTTGCTGCTTGAAAACGAAACCCCCGGAATAATCTCGTCCATACGATAATCCTCTCGGTTACGATAATCGTTTCGGTTACGATAATCGTCTCGTACGCTCTAGAAGATGTCAGTTGTCGGCTCCTCTCTTTCATCTGTCATTCGCTTCGCATTTTCGCCACAATATGTATATATATTTTTCGATATTGATCAGACGCACGTTAATAGTTACCATGTTATTAAAAACGACTACAGCTCATTGAAGAATATGGCTAATATTGTAACGAAATATTTAGAGTTAATTTTCAATTAAATTTCCGAGTCCCAGAGACAGTAAAAAACACCATTAATGTATTTTTGTTTTGAGATTCAAACATATATGTATTTTTCGATATTGATCAGACGCACCTTAATAGTTACCATGTTATTAAAAACGATTACAGCTCATTGAAGAATATGGCTAATATTGTAACGAAATATTTAGAGTTAATTTTCAATTAAATTTCCGAGTCCCAGAGACAGTAAAAAACACCATTAATGTATTTTTGTTTTGAGATTTAAACATATATATATTTTTCGATATTGATCAGACGCACCTTAATAGTTACCATGTTATTAAATATCATTTTGTAGTTATACTTTATTAGTTTTTTAATCTTTTTATTAAATGATAAACTTTCCTATATTAATATTATAGGTATATGTATGTATGCATACTTTTTCAAATATGTTAAGCACTAAACTCGGAATTTTCAATTAGTTTTCAGATATTTTATATTAAAAAACACTTTGCCTTACAAGTTGAAAAATATATCTTTACGCTATTTTGTTTTATAACTGAAACGCTATAAAACATTGTATGTCCATATTTTTCATCCATATATTTCAATTTTATACTTAAAATTTCGTCTTTTTTTTAACTTTGAATTTTTTATTTATTAAAGTTTTACGAGAAGTTTTCGTTTTGTGCGATTCAATTTTGCAGTATTTATTAATTATTGTTAGCACTTGTTAAATTTGTTGTTGGATGTATACGCACTATGTATATGAAATGAAATAATCGTCTACTTTACGCTTTTATGTATCTATGAGGAAGTATATGAAAATTTACAGTATTGTGTCTGGAGTTAAATTTTTTTCTTACTGGGCTGAGTTTTGTATTGGTTAGAAAAAATGAAACAACGAATTTATTTAAATAATTTTATTTCGTAACGATTTCTTCATGGTAATTGTATGCATATGCAATTTGTATTTATTTTTGTCATAAGTTATTCTTCACTCGGTTAATTTCTTCATTTATTTATAATTATTTTCAAATAATTAAGTTGGTATGCAGTGTTTAAATTCTTATAATGTTTACGACTTGAAAAAAATATGTTTTTTTATGTAAATGCTTTCGTGATATAACGATTTCCAACTTTATGCTTTTATTAAACACGTCTATTGATACAAAAATTAAATATAAACTCATTGCTGGGGATTAAAAAAAGCACATAATCAGAAAATCAAATTACTCAATTTATAAAAAAAACATGCTACTTGTTTACTTTTCAATTTGGGTGGATATTTTCCAGAACTCTTATCTCTATCTGCATCTGCAAGCACCGATTTCAAACTAATAAAAATGCATATAAAGAAATGACGCAAATTTTTCGTTTACATCAAATTACTTATTAATTATGTTTGGCAAAGGTTTGATCTGAGAGAAAAAATTAGCTATTTTAACAAAATAAAACATTCAAATCTAAATATAAATAATTTCAATCAATTTCTTTTCGTCAAAGAAATTTAAAACGAGTCTTAATAATATTTGAAACCTTTTAAAATAAACAATTTCAAGTCTTCCAATACACACTTATATTTTCCGATTTACAAAATGTAGTAAACATATTACAAAGGAAATCAGTGTTGTCCGTCTATTGAACAAATATGAAAAAAAAACGCTCAACAGAAGCGTTAGACTTGCACACTAAATACCTTTGCCTTTTAAAATGGTGAAAAAAATGCAGAACTGATATCCACCATAATCCAGTTTACATTTTAAAATTTAATGAATGTTTTTTTTAATTCTTTTTTAATATTAATTTTTATTTTACAAACGTACGAACATTATCTCTCATTATAGTTTTTTTTTTTTTGTAATTTATTTTAACGGTCTTATTCGGTTTTACAAGTCTTTCTTTTGCATTTTATTGCATGTTTTCATTTTTAATTAGCTTATATTTTCTTCATTACGGCGATTCTTTTTGTTTAAATTAATATATTTTTATATATTAGATATATTTTATAAGCAGTATACTACTATATTTATCCTTATGATTGGGAAGTTTTGCTTTACTTTAGAATAAAAATATCAAATTTAAAAAACATACATGCATGATAATGAAATGGTTTTATTTGGAGTTTGCGTTATAGAGAATTCTTTTTTAAATTTATTTTGTTAGTATAATTTAAAATATTAAATAAAAACCCATTTCATATATAAAATAATAAACTAAATTTTGTGAGCAATGTTTTACAAATAAAAAAGATTCACCATCAGATGAAAGGTGTGATGAAAAATATGTAATTTGAGAAAGTGATACAAGTAAGTAGTTCTTCATAGAGCGACAAGATCCACAAACAATATTTAACTGTGCTTAGTAAAATAAGTTTTCAGTTTGCTTTTGCCGCAGAAAAGATTTTGTTTATAGTTTTAGTTTTTACCGTTACAACATAAGCAAAATCATAATTTCTACTAAAGTAAAATTGTAATTTTTTCGGCTTCCTCCAATCATTTCGCTTTAGTTTTGAAATTTGATAATCTTATGAAGATTACAATTGTTGTGGTTTCAGAACTGGTGGTGTGGTTGACGTTGGAGTTGTCGCGACAGCAGTTACTGTGTTATAGCGCGAGGGCTGCTGCTGTGGATGATAGAAGAATATTAATGGTTAGCGACGTGTGCTGTAGCTGCTACCACCGCCAGTGCCTGTTGACTGTGCACTGTTTTGATTGCCTCCGCGCACTTGGGAACCACCACCATTCGTTGGTCCACTACGATTATCATTACGATTGAAACCACCACCAAGACGTGGTCCACCACCGCTCGATTGACCTCTTGACATGCTATTACTGTTTGATCCACTACCGCCAGAATTGCGCATAATACCACCACTAGTCCCACCGCCAGCGGAATTGGATAGTGATCGGGATGGTGGACCACCACTCATGTTACGTTGCGAACTATTCATGTTTCCGCCCATACTGCTTCCACCACCCAATGATTGCCGTGGTGGCATATCGTTGTTTTGACGCATTGGTCGCGGCTTCTTCTCTTCCACATTTAATTTTTGACCATCTGCAGAATTTTCGGGGAAATAAAGTGGCTAAAAGTGAATCCAAGAATATTTTATAAATTAAAATGTTTGACCTCATTATCATCCATACATATTTATGTGAAATCATGAAATATTACAAATTTGAAAACTTACACAATTTGCCAAGCAGTTTTGAACTGACTCTGCATCTTCATAAGTAATAAAGCCGAAATTCTGTGGATTTCTTACACCAAGTGGCAATTTTCCGTTCGCCTTCGACATAACGCGCAATTCGAGTACCTGTCCGAAGCGACTAAACAACGCCTTTAACTCCTCCTCAGAAGCGTGGTGAGGTATATTACCTAGAAATAACTGTTGGCTATCAGATTGTTGGGCATTGCTGGTGCGACGTGGTTCAAAGTCTTTGTTGATACGCGATGCATTGGCACGTTGAGGTAATGGACCTCCCTGTGAAACTGTACCCATATTACTGCTGTCCAGACGCAGAGATGAAGAATCACTATTACGGTTATTGTAAGCTGAAAGCGATGAAGTCGAATTGGCGTTGGATTGTGAGTATGTTGAGGTGGAGATGGTAGTTGCTGACTGATAAGTATTATTGGACGATTGATGTTGTTGTTGCTGCTGAAGTTGTTGTTGCTGCTGCATCGCAGCTGTAACGAAGCCGCTAGGTGATGAGGAAGTCGATTTAAATAAGTTTGCGTAGGTCTTTGGCTCATTTTGCAGATGTTGTTGCTGTTTAGCAGCTTCATATTTCTCCTGCTGTTGCTGTTCATTAATAGTTTTAAAGTCGTCCACAACTGCAACATTTTCAGCAGCTGCTAATGTGCCGGCCGAACCAGAGCGTGGAACAGATTCAGTGCTCGTCAAATTAGGGCTAATTCCACCATCTTCTATTTCAACAGCTGCAGATGGTTGAGGGACTTGTGATTGTTGTTGGATTAAAGGCTGTTGTAAAGGTAGCTGCGATTGAAGTACATGAGGTTGTAAAAGGGGAGACTGCTGGAAGCCGGGTATATTTGCAGATGCTCCTTGGGATATAGGTGCAGATGCCACAATGGGAGCATTGTTTACGCTAGCAGTTTGGGCACCTATCAATGGAGCAGCTACGGAAATATTACCTGCAGATTGTTGAGCCACAGGCGAAGCAGTCGGTGCAGCTAGCTGTTGTCCTGGTTGCTGCTGATTGGTTGCCGTTAACAAATCTTCATGACCAACTACCCCATTCAATTGAACTTGCTGCGGTGGTACGACAGTGGTCGGAGCAGAATTTGGAAATTGAGCAGACAATGGTACAGCTGGTGCTCCTTGCGGTGGTGCTGTAGCTGCCAATAAGGGAACCGGACGTCCGCCGGCAGCGGGAACCGAATAATAAATGGCCTGCTGTTGGGGTGCTCCAACAGCTGCCTGCGCTCCAGGTTGCTGTTGAGGTAGAACAGCAGCTCCTGCAGTTGCAGCCATCACTTGTGTTGAAAATTGAGCCTGTTGGGGTGGTATCTGCTGTGGTTCCACACCTACAGAACCTACATCCACCGATGCTATGACTTGCTCATTTCCTGGGGCTGCAGTGGAGGATACAGCTGATGTTTGCTGTATCTCTTGTTCCTCATCATTTTCTGCACGCGCTTCTGTATCATTGTCTTCGTCAGAATACATGTCCTGGTAGCGGAAGATATCATTGTGAACGTAGTACTTTTTCGGTGATTGGGAGGCCAGTACAAAAGTTTGGGTAAAGCGACGCATCGGTTGCCCATCGTTCGATAATTCGCCAGTAACTTGAACTACAACCCCATTGCCTAGAGTGGCCTGAGCATCAACCTGACTTATCTTAGCGTGACAGTCATGGAAATTAAGTTGTTGAATGTGATTGTGGATATTACGTTGGCCTACCACCAATGTCGATTCACCGTGTATAAAAGATGAATTGTTATTATAGAAGCGATGCAAATGGTTTGGTGCACGATTAAGCAAAGTGTAATATTGTCGCACAAATTCACGACCAACAGATTGTGGAGATGGTTGTTGTGGTTGAGTTGCATCCATTACCATTGCGTTTTATTTTTAATCTTATGCTCTTTTACGAATTTTCAGGTTTACTGTAATCGGGTTCAGATAATACAAGCGCTAGACAATTGAAGATTTCGTGTCAATAAGTCACGTCCGAAGTTTTAATATCTGATTTTTGAATGTACGATGACGGTAGGTACGCCTTAAACTTTTCACCGATTCAATATGTGTTGGCTGAATACGACAATTACGAATTGAGCTATTCGAACTAAAAATATATATAACATGAGTTTCTTTATTATTTTAACAAAAAATTTAAAAAACAAAGACAATTATATTGCATTTTTCTCAGTCGTTGCTTAATACAATAATGTGAATAGAGTATATTTAATAAAGGTTGAATATTAATTCGAATATATTTATTTATATATAAAAATTAATCCAGGTTTACGGGTTGATACCAAGATTTTAGTGTTTATTATAATATATGAACGACTAAAATTTTATTTGGTTAACTAAATAAGTTATTAAATATTATAATATACATACATATAATCTAAACAAACTAAGTCTTTTGAAATTAAAAGAATGGAAATACTAATTCAATGTAAACTTTCTTTATATGCTAGTTTAAATGTATATAAGATTTGATTATACTTTATGTAGCTCGTACTAAACAATTTTTTATATAGGCCCAAAAGCATTGAATATTGCCTACAAAAGGAGAATGCTTCAAAAAAAATTCAACTCTTGTCATGGTCTTTTATAAAGTATGATGAATTTTTTGAGGTTAATGGTGTAAAGGACAATTGCAACATAGAACAACCGCACATTAAAGCCGGATCTAAACTCAATGACTGATTGATCAAAGAAGTATTTATTTCACATATAAAATATAATTATTTTAGACATACCTATGATGGAAAATATGAAATTAAACAAACGAAAGTACATGTATATTACTTACGCTCTTTTGGATGTGCGAACAAGCGTGTGGCCTATACATAAGTAGGTTTTGTAATGCACAGGAGTATTGCTTTAGCTTTTTTGGTGTTTAATTTTACAGCGAGTAGATATTTCGTTCATAAGTTGACATTTACCTTAATTTACATATAGCACTCTTAATGCTGTATCAACAAAAAAAAAAAGTTGTCACAAATTTGCGATATCTTTTGTTGTACAAATTACTTCTCCCAACGTTTTCTTGGCGTTTCTCCGGTTTCTTCTTTCTTCTTCTTCTTTAACGTCGTCGTCGTCTTCAGCTAAAATGCTTTCGTTTCGGCTTTAAAGTTTTCTGCTTCCCTCCTGCTAGATTTTTTTGTTTGTCTGGCAAATCCCTATTTAATATAATTTCTCACAATTTTCTTGAAGTGTTGATCACAGTTACAATTTATTTATTTGTATAGTACTAATATTAAATTTTACTTTAATTTAATAATGCAACTTGAAATTGAACAAGTGTTGAGTTGAATTGAAATGAGTTATAAAGTTATACTCATTCTACTATTCCTTTTCTTCAGGTAGGAAAAATGCTTTCCTTCTATAGAGTATATTTGTCTCGCTCTTTCTACGGAAGCATCGTATTAAACGATATTCAGCAGATTTGTTAGTAAAGGCTTAGTGCTCTTCTACGAAAACATAAATATGAGTTGCCCCTTAGTTAACGGAAAATTGTGAATTGGCACAACAATTAATATTTACAAACTGAGAAAGAAAAGGTCAAATTTGGTAATTGTGGACAACAGCGGCTTTTGTTTAAAACGGCACAAATTGATGGGTTTTTTGGCTAAATAGGTGCATTTAGGTATTTATTTCATTAAAAGTGGCGGAAAGCAATGTATATTGCTAACAAGCAAGCTATAAATGCTTGGCTAAAGCGATATTGCCGTACTGTGTAAAATACATTTAAAATAACAATAATAATTCAAACAAAATATATAAATTATATAAATAAAAAGTTTTGCCTGAAAATACTGTGCAAGGCGAAGGCAGTGTTGGCCCAGGCCTGGGCAGCAGTACGGCATTATCGTTTTATCGACAAGCATTTATTGTTTTTGTGTAAGCAATATACAGGATGTCTCCTTGTACATGTGAAAAAGGCAACTTTAAATGTTAATAACTTTTAAACCATTATAAATTTCTGCTTTCCGCCACTTTTAATTAAATAAATAGCCACAAATATACCTATTTTGAAAAAAAAAACCCATCAATTTGAGCCGTTTTAAGCAAAAGCCGCTGTTCTTATTAATTAAATCTTTCAATTACAGGTCTAAACACAATAATTTGTATATAAATCGTATTAGTGGATTTTTGACTCTATGTATAATATTAGAAATTTCTGATTTTATCGCGTCTTCTTGATTATGGTGTGTCACAATATTTATAGATCTCTTAACATTGCAATATCTATGTAAACGAGATATTTTTACCGGAATTTAGTTGTATTTTTTAAACATATAAAATATTAATTGTGAACTTTCTATTGTGGATTTTTGGAGTAAATGTAAAAATAAATGGGCATTAAAAAGAGATAGTTAAGAGGGATAACAAGATATAACAATTCAGCACGTGAATTTCCATATTCAGCACATACACGAAGTCGAATCCGAACAACAAATTTTCGAGCTTGTCTCTTCCGGCCATTATAGAAGTCAGTACGGCTCGCCACGAGTCTTCAAGCTTGTGTTAAATCATATAAAATAAATTAAAATAGTTGCAATATTTTAAAGTTTACATTAAATTTGTATTAGTGTACTACCGCCAAATAATTATTTAATAAATAATAATAACAACATAAAATGGCTGATTCCAAGAATAACGATGTTGAGATGAATGGTGAGGATTTCTCTAAAGACGTCACCACGAATGAAAATGAGAACGGTGCCGGCACCAATGGTACAAATGGAAACACCGAGGGTCAAGTAAATGCTCGTGATGACGACAGGTAAAATTCTCGAAAATTTTTCTCATATTTCTATTTTCTAAAATACGTTTTTTAAATATTAATAACCAATAGCGATTATTTGACAGTTATTTTTCTTTTGTTACGTAAATACATTGCAAGAATAGCTGATTTTACTTGAAAAAATATATATGTATGTGAGCGAAAAAATAGGGGTATATATTCTCTATCCAACAGATGTTAATGGAAAAGTTTACCTCTGTTCATTTAATCACTTTGGGGAATGTATGTATATTTATTGTCGCCTGTTTTTGCGCGTGTGTGTGACTGTACTTCGTATTTCTATGGACACGTTTAGTATATAATTTACCGTCAAATAAGTTTATTTGGCAAAAATTTGATGCAATGATGAGCATATTAAAAATTTTTTTTAAGTAAATACGTCAAAAAATATTTATCTAATGTATTCAATCACTAATAATTCCACTAACTGTATATAAATATATATATATGTATTGACAAATTAGCCTCACATGCTATTATTCCTTGGCATTTAATCTCTGAAAATTTAAGGTTATGTTAAATATTTTTTTGCCCATATGTGTAATTGAGAGACATGCTTTATCACCCTCAAAATTCTTTTTTTTTACATCTCATTTATTACTACCACTACCTTATTTTTTTACTTTTCAAACCTGCTTTTTAAAAATGGCTGCCAAAAACAAAAGCAAATAATTGTATTTCGTTTTCTACTACTTCGCCTTCGTCATAAAAGCCAGTAATGCCGGCGTTGGCGCGTTTTGTTAAGTGGTCTCGAACTTTGTTACTGTTTGAAAATAATGACGATTTTGTGCCGACTTAATTAGGAGGCAATATGTGTTGTAGAAACACTTCCTCATATGGGGACAAATGACCGAACAATTTAATTTTTATTATTATTATTTAATGTTGAATAATCAATAAACATTATCCTTTATGAACTTCACATTAGTATTAGTGCTTAATTACGTAATTAAATAATTCAAAATAAGGAACAAGAGTTTTACCAAATTAATATGTACGTAAAAGAATCTACAACGCAGATTCGGTTCCTGTTAACTCGTGATACAATTAATAAAAATTGAATTAAAACATCTTCAGGTTACAATTAACCAGTAGTATTTACTTGTTTTTAAACAAATGTTTTGTTGAAAAATTGGCATAAAAAAGTTGAATTTAGGTTGTGAAGTCCTGAGAATTTGGTATGTAATATATTTTAAAGTTGTACATATAATTTTTCGTCTAAAGTTCAAAGAAATCGTTTATTTGATTTACTGCGTAAAAGGGCTTTACACGAAGACGAAGGTTGTTTACCTTTTTTCCCTTTAGTAAGGATTTTTTCTTTGTAAAATTGGACATATGGCACGTGTTTTATCTCCGTTAGTCAGTCTATTGTTTAATGTGGTTTTAATGCTAATACTATCGAAGATATATTTGTAATTACTTTAATGTATGTATGTACTTTGATTTTCTATTCTTTGCTCAGAGTATTGGTTTCGTTTTGCGATTCGAGTATCTCGTCGTCGTGTTAAATATAAAAAAATAAATTTGTATAACTGAAATAAATTATAGTAATTTAATTCAAGTGGTTGGATTTCTGGCAAAGGTTTATTAAATATTACTTAAAATATATTTTGAGACAAACATATGAATTTATAAAAATTGCTCTATTTCCACTAGTGTTAATTTATCCTATAAGTTTTCTATAGATTTTATGTATTTAAATATATTTTTATTGTGAGATTTTTATACTTCAAAATTTAGAAAAATTTGTTAAATATGTAAGCACAAAAAAATAGTTTATTTAGATTCTGTAAAAATAAATAAAAATATTATAAAAATTTTGCAAAAAATTGTTTTCTTCACCTATTCGAAAGAGTATTGTTACTTTTAAAATGTCTGGAACTTATTTTAATCTCGTAATATGCAGGATTTGCCAGAATCCAATCAAGTGTCGCCAGAATTTATAAAAGTTTTGGGCGAAAATTTACCGATTTACTGATTTTTAAAATATGAACTTACGATCTTAATATTCAAGTTCGAAAAATAATTTTTAGCGAAATGTGTAAATTAAAAGCTTCAACATAAATTAAATGTGAATTGCCATCGGATCAATCTCAAATTAAAATGCAGAATAATTGAAAAATACCAAAACATAAAGGAATAATGAAAAAATGAATATATAACTTCTTTAAACAGATTTATACGCGGCACGGATGTTTAATACGTAAAGTAAATGTAACGTACACATAAAGAGCATGTAGCAAGCATTGTTGCGATAGGATAAAAATACCCTATTTACCATCATTGCTTTCCTGTTGTGTTTGAGTGAACTAACCTTGTTCCTCTCCGACAGGTTTTGAGTGATGATCCTAAAGCAAGCCAATTGTAGCTACTCTAATGGAAATCTCAACATATCTACAACACAAACGACTAGCACGAGAGAAGAAAACAACATCGTCTATTTCGATATGCAGGCATAAATGGGGACGTAACTGTGAGAAAATTGAGAAAATAACGCGGCTTCACGGCCCTTTTTCAAAGTGATTGATCGCCGAGTTTCGTGATCTGTAATGAATGAGATGGAAATGAGAAACGCATCCTTAGTTCACGAAAAAAAACGACAACATCATCGTGGCTTTATGCCTGTAACAGTGGTAATAGTTAACGGCTGACACCTTTATTTGGCAATTGGATTCATCGTGCTAACACACGGCATTGGTCGCCATTTACGAGAAACTTGTCGATGGTATTTATCAATCAAAAAAGAAGAAAATTTTACAAGATACACAAAATTAAGTTAAACTAAAAAAAAGGAAAAAAATTGGATTGTCTAGAAATACTTTTAATATTTTTGAAGTGCTTATATAAGGAGTTTTCAATTCTTTCCAAAGTTGAAGTTTTAAATCTAAAATTTTTACTGTAAGTTACATTTGTATTGTATCAGTCAAAAGATTCAAGCGACTTTTTCGTAACTAAGTGTTATATTTAATATGTTGAAAGTGTTAAAAATACTATCTGATTAAAATTCAAATTTTCCCGTGATGTAAAATTTTAATTGATAATCGTAGTTGCGATAAACAAGCTGTTGGTTTAGAAAGGTCGATCCAGGCATAATACTCAGTCTTTGCAGGTTTGGCTTATACATAAATTAAATTTGAATTCATCATACTTTGTGGATCGGCAATCGTGTAAATTGTATATCCTTAAAATATTGAAAATAAGAACATTTGAAATACTTGTGAATTATAGATTAATGTTTTGTTTCACTTATTCCCTTTCTCATCACTCGAATTCTATACATATTTTGCATAAAATAATTTAATTCTTATTCACATCTAAAGAGGTTTAACGGCTCTCTGCCTTCCACTCGCAGACATTTTGGTGAGTTTGTAGTATTTGAAGTGATAAACATCTTGAATAAAATTAATATAAATAAAATTAAGTATCGATATCAATAATAAAGCTTAAAACATTCATTTTCAAAATTTGTTTAATAAAATATTATATATTTAGACGAAACACATGTTAGGCAATTTGTAAAATCATCTTATTGAACTAAATACTAATATCATTTTTTCTCGTCGTTACAGAAAACTCTTTGTTGGTGGTCTCAGTTGGGAGACATCTGAGAGTAAGTAAAAATAAATACAGTGGGATGCCCAAATGAGTTCATATTTATACCGCGCATTCTTTCCAGTGCATATATTAACAACAATAAAGCAATTCGCAAGATTTTTTCTATTTTATATAAATGTCAAGACAGACCCACAGACGGGCCGTTCACGTGGATTTGCTTTCATTGTATTTACTTTTAAATTAATTTCTTAACAAAATAAATACAAAGCAAAAAAAGAACAAATTTTGAGAAATAAGCGAATAAAACGAAAACTACTGCTCTGTACTACGTTTTGCACATTTCAGCAACTGCATTGTTGGCATATTTTCCACTATCCATTCTTTCACGACTTTTGGACTTGTGCTTGGGATCGCCATCTTGTTGAACTTCAAACGAGCCTTAACATTTCGTTTTGACAATGCAGATTTTGGTTGTCATAGCAGACACATAGCCAATATTGCGAAGGGCTCTTCCTGCAGTTCATCGGCTAACGGGCTTTCGGCGACCTCTCTTGATCTTTAGGGGCCATACTTCTCCTTTTCTGGACTCTTATAACCACTGATTATCTTATGTTCAACTGCTTAGTTTTTACTCGAGTCACGAAACCACCTTTTGTCATGTATACAACACTGTCTTGTAATGTAATTTCTTCAGGATTTTTTTTTTACACTAAGATTTTAAAATTTTCATAGCTTGACTAAAGAAAAACTAACGGTAACTAGGAAAGTATTACTGAGAGCTAGCATTTATAAAGTTGAGTACATAGAAATTTTTTTATTTATTGTATTAAAAACTTACTCCAACAGGGGCAGTTGCTGAATTGTGCAAAATTGAGTAGTAGTTTTCGTGTTAATCGTTTATTTCTCAGAATGTGTTCTTTTTTGCTTTGTGTTGTTATTGTTATGCACTGGGAAGAATACGCAGTATAAACATGTACTCATTTGTGCATCCCACTATATGTGAACGTTTCTGCCAAATATTTCTATGCATTTTTTTTATATAGAGGAATTAAGGGAACATTTTGGTAAATATGGAGAAATTGAAAGCATAAATGTCAAGACAGACCCACAGACGGGCCGTTCACGTGGATTTGCTTTCATTGTATTTACTACCACTGAAGCCATTGATAAGGTGCATGCCGCCGGTGAGCACATTATCAATAATAAGAAAGTCGATCCTAAGAAGGCCAAGGCGCGTCATGGCAAAATCTTTGTTGGCGGCCTTACAAATGAAATCAGTGATGATGAAATCAAAACATATTTTAGCCAATTTGGCAATGTAAGCGTTGTTTTAATTGCATAACTGACTACCTGATTTTCAATATAATTTTAAATTTTCACTGATAGATTGTCGATGTAGAATTGCCTTTCGATAAACAAAAGTCTCAACGAAAAGGTTTCTGTTTCATTACATTCGATAAAGAGGATGTGGTGAATGAATTGTTGAAAACACCTAAACAGAAAATCTCAGGCAAGGAAGTTGATGTAAAACGTGCCACACCCAAACCTGAAAATCAAATGATGGCTATGCGTGGCGGTCGTGGTGGTATACGTGGTGGACGCGGGGGATTCGGTCGTGGAGGTAAGAAAAAAAATAGTCTAATCAAAGTTTTGAGAAAAATAAAATTTTTTTTCTTCATATACATTTCGTCCGTCAGGATATCCACAATGGCCTGGACAAGGCGGTTATGCTCCCTATGGCGGTTACGCTGGTGGATATGAACCCAGTTATGGAGACTACTACAGTGGTAGCTATTACAATGGCTATGACTATGGATACGGTAAATACCAAGCACATAGTAATTTACAATCAAACTCAAATTATAGTTATAACAATCCCGGTTATCACCACAAAAATAGTAATAATTACCAACAATATAAGTAAGAAAGAAAAATAACAACATGATAGTTATGAGTAATGAAATGGTAATCGATATATGCAATATATTATATACATTAAATTAATTGCATGATAGAAGTGATAATGATTTCGCATCAATTTATTACTCGGAGCATCATGATACACATTTACCTATTTTTTTTTATTCGAACGCTCTGAAACTAGTAATGTAAAATTTTACATTCTGTTAGGAAAATGAAAAACAAAAACAAAAACGTAATTATTATATAATGTGAATATTTACATATAGTCATAGTTGTATTTAAAAAGTTGATATAGTAAGATCAAACATTTTAATTACAATTTCATATCTGCTTTCAACATTATAGTGTACAAGTGTACTTGTAAATTAAAAAAGGAAGCATTATGCAAAACTTCTTTTTATTGTTAAACTAATGTTATTTTTTAAATTTGAAAAAGAAAAAACGAAAGAAAATATAAATACGTTTGCAGCAATATTGTGGCTACAGATTCAATGTCACCACGCCATTTTGAATAGTTGCACCTAATCGAGAACAAGTAAATGGAATATATAAAACTGACGAAGAGTGTATTTAAATTAATTGTATTACATTCAACTATTTAATGTGAAAGTATACAAATACGTGAAAATGTTAAGAAACACAAAACTAATTGAAAGTTTACCAGAATAAATACCTCTAATTTGCCTTAATAGCTAGAAGAGATAATAAAAGTATTGAGAATTGTCACCTACACGTGCCAAAAATGCGAATGGTAGCAGCATGCTAATATTTATTTATTTATTTTTTTTTATAAAAATATACTTTTTAACACACATGAATAAGAAATAGATGCTTCAGATGAGCGTGTCTTATTACGAATCGATTCCGTACTAACGCGTCATACTTTGCTGCCTTTCTTTTACCTAACGACATACTGACTAAAATACTATAAATAATTATAATCTCATGATCTTTTGACTTTAAGTCAAAACCAAAAATAATAAAGAGGAAAAAGGAAAAAGTCCTTACACTGTAGATTATATATAAATATATATGTTATTATTATAACGGATTATTATCATTTGCCTGCGTAGGAGGATTTGTACGATGATATTATATATTCCATTCTTGTGGTATATCACCCGTACATTGCTTTTTATTAAATGCCAATTGATAGTGATTAACAAATTTTTTGATATGCATATATTTTCGTATGCAATTATATATATCTGAGTAGATATATATTTTTATTGAATATATATATGAAATGAATACAAATTTTATATATAATTGTTATATATGTACATATATGTATACATTTTTAAGCATACTGCTCTATATGCTTTTATATATAGACGGTGTGCTTGTTAACCGCAAATAACTAATAAAATTAATCCATAGTAAAGATGTAAAGTCTAAATCTATGGAGAGGGATTTGTTGCTAAGCAACTGTCTGTTCACCCATATTGAGTATCAAAAATGGTGATAACGCCAGTAAATACATTTGAGACGCTTTTTCACGGAAGTTATAACATGTAGAAAATTGACTAATATGAAAAAACGTCAGTATTTATTGATGAACCATATTCGTACATACTGAAATTATATATATACCAGTAAAATTTCTTTTATTTGCTATACCAACGAAGCCTTCGAGTGAAAGATAATTAATAACAAGAATTAGAATTTACATCCAGGATATAAAGTCACTTGACTAATTATTAAAAGAATTGTTAATCTAAAAATCACGCAAGGTAATTAAGCAAAACTAATTATAACACATAATTTGCAAAATGCTTTCGATTTTTATAGAAAACTGTGTTGTAACAATTAAATTTAATAGAGAATTTATTGAACACGCAACAGAGTTTGAACGTAATATATTGTTACAATTTATTATGTTTCCGAGACAAAACACACTTCGTCAATTTTACCGTTAATATAATTTGAAATTTAAACAATATTTAGCAAGCCTTGAGCTAATGTAACATTTATTTGACTTAATAATTGATAGTACTAATGGCAATGTTGTTTAAAAAAAGGCGACCAACCGAACAAAGTCGTCGAAACATTTTTTTCTTTTTCAATATTTGATATAAAATATCCACTAACTAATTTATTTAAGTAACTGCATCTTATACAAAACCTTTTAAAATCTTAATTAATAAATACTTCATTTTGTTTGCAAGCAAGTTGTTTAATCCAAAACAAGCACGAATTTTGGTGCTAGCAATGTCATGTCAGAGCAGTAACAGTGGGAATTATGAAGGAAACGTTTATTTTTTCTGCATAATTTACACTGCATTTTTATAAAATAATTTGAACTTTATACATGAAACACCAAGAAGTTGTGCAGCAAATTTATCTTGTCTAGCTTTCGGCCCATGTAGTTTTTATTTATTAATTTTTTTTAGGGTATGTTTATTTAAAAATAATTTTTAACAAAAATTAAATTTATTTTTATTGTATTATAATCTAAAAAAAAAGACCCGAGATAAAATGGTACACATTTGCATGTTTCTCAGTGTTAATAAAAGCATAAAATACTTTATTAGCTATATCTAACTTATATAATCCTCTAATTTTATTTGAAATTATATTTGCATAATTATTATAATTTTAAATTTTGGAATTAAAAAATCAGCAACGCAAAAAGTTGATCATTTTTTTATTTTGCTTTTCCAGCTAGACGTCAAAACAATCAAAATAACGTTGTGCAGAAAGCAAAATCAAAAAGAATATAAATAAAGTGCAATAGATTATTTGCCCTCAACTTTTTGTGTACGCTTTGATTTCAAAGTTCTTAATATTATTTGTATTCATTATTTTAATTGATTATGTTTTAACTTATAAATTAAATACCACTTTTGCGTAGCACTTATTAAATTTGTTGATTGAAATCTTTACATATTATAAATATATATATTTGTGAAACTATTACATATATGAAATAATTTTGTAATACCAAATTTTCTGATGTTTCGCCTCACACCACAAACCTCATATATATATATATATATATATTGTTATATATATATATATATATATACATATGTATAAATTTGTCATATATATGTATATTAAAAAAAATCAAGTACTAAATACCGCTGTTACTGAAAGAACAAACTTAACTTGATACCGTAACTCGCTACAACTAACGATTGCATATATACATATTTGCTACAACACATTGAGCGTCTAGTTGAGGAGACGATAATTACAGCGAAAAAGGACGAAAAACAACAATGAACACATTACCAAAAGAGAAAAAAGGCAATGCATTTATTTTCTTTAATTGAACTCACAACATAGCACCGGTTTCAAGTTATTTTTTTCTCCTTCCCGTAATTTATACATATTTTGGTTAACTTCTACAAAAATTTAATTTTTAAGTTAATAAATTACAGAAAGTAGACAGATAAGAAATTGTTTAAGATTTTTTTGCAATGGAAAACTCTGTTAAATCAATTTAGATTCCTAAATTTTTTCTTTGCTAAAATTTCTTTTAAAAAGTTTTCTTTATGAAGATTAAAACACGTTTGAACAATTATCTAAAACATGCAGAGAATATTTAGCAAAGTGAACCAAAGCTCTTAAACAGCACTTTTGTCTTTTACAAAACAAATATTAGCTTACGTTCTCCAATTAGAGAGAATTAATTTCAATTAAAGAACGTTTACATATTTTTTTTAATTTTTCATTGAATTATATTTGATGTGTTTTTAATTATTTCGATGTATATTTCTAATTGCTACGAAAAAGCTACTTATCTTCTCCTCTTCAAAAGTCAAACACTTATTAACCTTTGTTTTTTCTTTGGTTCACATATTAATAATTAAAAGTAAACATCTTATCTCTATTCTTTAATAATTTTAAATTAGTATTTAGTAATGAAAATTTCCACATTTATTGAATATTAAATGTTTTGCATTATATTAACGTTCGAGTATAAAATTAGTTTTAAACTTCGTAATTATTCACATATTAAAAAAGCAACAGTTTTTCAATACTTAGAAAAATAATAACAATAATAAAAGAAATTTGCGTTTGCGTTTTTGTTTTTCTCGTAAAATTTTACACTAGTAATAATAACTTTTAACATAAATATTTTTAAAAACAATAAATTATCCAAATTATAAGCGATTAAAAAATATCTTATAAAATTATTCAAGTCCCATGAGTTATATATGAAAAATAAAAAGTCAGTTTGAAATGTAAAACGCCTATCGCGACGCCGACGACGAAGAAGAAAGCGAGTGATGAAGTGAAATATTTAATTATAAAAAAGCATTTTTGGTGAGGTGAGACATTAAAAACACAGAATACCAGACAAAGCAGTTACATTTAACATAAATGTACGAAAATCGTTTCGGCGTTGATGGCAAAAAGAAAAAAGAAATAAAAACATAATGAAGGCTAATTTGCCTTATAGCAGACCAAAAATTCTGGACCAAATATCAAAAAGAGCCGTTCGTTTTTTTCCATATTATTGATTTTTGCCATTGGCGTACACCGAAGTGTGCTTTCGTTTGTAATGAAAAGTGAATATAAAAGTTTAGCCACGAAAATACTGTGTGGAAAATGAGGTACCTTAAATTGAATATAAAAAAATGAATATAGATACCTATGTATTTTTTTATGCATACGAATATTATTAACCAATTTTATTGAATAGCATTTTGAAACATGCGAAGGAAGGACAACAATTATGCGAATACACGCAAACAAATTTTTGTTTTATCATATAAAGTAAATAAAACCGATGAGAGAGTGAAAATGTTGAATAAAGTTTCAAAAAAATTGGTTGAAAAGATGCCACTTTGAAAAAAAAATATAACAATTGCCACAATTTAAGGGGTGGATTTTGATAACATTTAAAAGAACATTTTTGTAAACATTTATATGTAAAACACCTACCTAAGATTGATTGTTGCAACATTTAGTTCAGCACCGTTATGAAAAAACTGCAAATTATTGCTTTTTAGCCAATCGAAATCATAATCCCTTAAAGTGAGAAACATATGGAAAAATTATAAATTCTATAACAAAAAATACCCAAAATAGTTGTTATTGTTATTAACATTATTAAATTAAAGTTGTTTGAAAATCACATACAGTCAACAGAGAGAATCTTCAACGCATAGAAGCACGATTATTCAATTAATTAAACTGCAGTCGTATACAAATATTCTACTATATATCTAAATACATTATTATATTAAATAGCAACAATTATAATCCAAAAATGAGAAGCAAATAAAAGAAAGTGAACGAAAAAAAACAGCTGCTTTTCTTAATATTGGATGTGTGTATGAATATTCTTCTGAAGAAAATTAGTGATTTGCTACCAGTCTATATATATTATATAAATAGACGCACCCACCCGTATGTGGAATTGTTTCCAATTGGTGACGCATAAAAATATTTGAAAAGAAATATACATTTCTCGCTCGCTTTTCTTCTGTGTCGTAAATTGGCGTTGGTTAAGGTACAATACGGCGTTCTTCAGAATTAGGTTGATAAGTTTGATTCCGAAGGATAAAAAAGTTTGTTTGGCCCGTAGAAACTTGTTGGGAGGAAAAATTTTAACTTTCGATTAGAAAATGAACCAAGCTAAAAGTACCTCAATGTCGTATACTAGATTAAGATCTCTCTAAAGCCAATATGAATATTTTAATTTGTTAATAAAATGTATTTTTTATTCTTGAATAATGAATAGTATTTCTGCCTTGTAATTATATTACTTTTGTTAAATATTTTCTATCAAACAATCAAAATTGTTTTGTATCTATGTTTAATTTATACTTTTTTCTCGTCATTTTGGTATCATCTTGAGATACTCTATTAATTAGTAATATCCGAATAGTAATTGTTGTCATAATAAGTATTAAATAATTAAATATTCTTCTCGTCTTGAATTTGAAATGAAAATAAAATCCCAAACATACTACCGGCTCAACAACATGAAAACATGAAATGTAATGCAAACGCAAATGCTCATGCACGCTATATATCCTCCACAAAACTTATCATGCCATTTGATGATCAATGCAAATTCAAACCACAATTTTATGAAATCAAATATCAAATAATTGTAATGTAAAGATTACGGCTACGGAGGTGGTTATGATGGTGGTTATGGTGGCGGTAGCGGCGGCGGTGGCCGAGGTGCCGGTGGTCCTCGCGGCGGTCCAAAAGGTATTAAAAAAATAATATACAAGTTGTTGAATATTTTGAAGTTTAATTGTTTGTTGCTTGTCTATAGTAGTTTTTTTACATCTTCAACAAAATTCCTTCAAAAATTTGTTTTTTAATTAAAATTGACGACACATTGGGTATAAAATATAACGGAATGTCGATTTTATAAGATTAACTGACTAAGCATTTGGTTGAGCATATTTTTTTTTTTAATTTTGATTATTCCACAAATCATTAACCTAATATTTACATATGTTTCAAAAATCAAAACACATTTTTATTCAAAAATAAATAATAACATGAATTGCATTATTTCCAGCGTTTCAAAAATGAGCATAAGGCGTTCTATTGGATTTTATAAAACTGGAAGTGATGCAAAACAATATATAATGAAATATCATTTAAGTTAGATATTTTTGTAGTTGGCAAATTTAGCTAAATTTTTCCTCTACTCCTCGTTTCTACCCCAGTAGCGCATGTTGTACTATTAATATATTGGTTCATGCGGCCCTTGGCGGTTAGCGTTAGTCACAAAGTTTGTGACGAATCACTTATTTTTCTCTTAAATTTTGTATTCCTTATTCAGGCGCCGGTGGTTATCCTTCAGGCAAACAAAGAGGGACAGGACGTCAGCCAAGACATCAACCATACTAATCATTTTTGTTGCAATAAGTTGATAGTAATAAATAAACGCCGGTTTACTATAAAAATAAACACATCCACACATGAAGAAATAGTTAAAAAAATTTTGCCTTTACTGATCGCTTGGAAATCTGTACCAGAAATATTGTAAGTAGTAAGAATTTATGTACACTCATGGACAAAATAAAAGTCTGGTATTCATCTGCGGAGAAAAGCACTTTTGGTATAAAAAAGTGAGCTTATTAAATAGAAATTCGTTATTTTAAGTCTTAAATTAATAATTTTAGTTGAGAAAAAAAATTTAAGCTTTGTAGCCGCTTAAGTGTTTTTCGGGCAAGTTCCTCATCACAATTATCCAACAATCAAGGGCCACAGTTTATATTAATTATATTAATTACGGCTGATTGATTTTCTATTTCATGCCAGAAATACAATCGAAATTAATTTTCTATAATTTTGGATGTCAGTCTAGTACTCGAAATCTGACAATCCGGCAATGGTGCTATAACTACTTCTAGTGCGGCGCGTATTCTCCGTTGTTTTCAGGAGGATAGCATCATCCCATAATTCCTATTTTCGCCAAAATTATTTCTTGTTTTGAAATGAAAAGGCTGAACTCTTGATGTCACTCCACAAGTTATCAATTGGGGTTGATAGGCAGGGGGTTGTTGCATTCACGTGATATTGATTTTGCAGACCAATTACTCAAGAGGTCATTATCCTCACAGCTATTATTTTGTCCATTAGTGTGGGTACACGCATAAAGAGAAGTTTTTACCAAACTTTAATTAAATAAAAAATATATAATAAATAAATAAATATATAATAAATAAATAAATATATAATAAATAAATAAATATATAATAAATAAATAAATATATAATAAATAAATAAATATATAATAAATAAATAAATATATAATAAATAAATAAATATATAATAAATAAATAAATATATAATAAATAAATAAATATATAAATATATAAATAAATATATTATAAATAAATAAATATATAACAAATAAATAAATATATAATAAATAAATAAATATATAATAAATAAATAAATATATAATAAATAAATAAATATATAATAAATAAACAAGTAATTGAATAAACAAGTAATTGAATAAACAAATAATTGAATAAAGAAATAATTGAATAAAGAAATAATTGAATAAAGAAATAATTGAATAAAGAAATAATTGAATAAATAAATAATTGAATATATAAATAATTGAATATATAAATAATTGAATATATTAATAATTGAATAAATAAATAATTGAATAAATAAATAATTGAATAAATAAATAATTGAATAAATAAATAATTGAATAAACAAATAATTGAATAAACAAATAATTGAATAAACAAATAATTGAATAAACAAATAATTGAATAAACAAATAATTGAATAAACAAATAATTGAATAAACAAATAATTGAATAAACAAATAATTGAATAAACAAATAATTGAATAAACAAATAATTGAATAAATAAATAATTGAATAAATAAATAATTGAATAAATAAATAATTGAATAAATAAATAATTGAATAAAGAAATAATTGAATAAATATATAAATATATAAATATATAAATATATAAATAAATAATTATATAAATATATAAATGCATATATAAAATAAATATATAAATAAATATATAAATAATTATAAATGAATATATAAATAAATAAATAAATATATAATAAATAAATAAATATATAATAAATAAATAAATATATAAATAAATAAATAAATATATAATAAATAAATAAATATATAATAAATAAACAAATAATAAAATAAACAACCAATTGAATAAAGAAATAATTGACTAAAGAAATAATTGAATAAAGAAATAATTGAATAAAGAAATAATTGAATATATAAATAATTGAATATATAAATAATTGAATAAATAAATAATTGAATAAATAAATAATTGAATAAATAAATAATTGAATAAATAAATAATTGAATAAATAAATAATTGAATAAATAAATAAATATATAAATATATAAATATATAAATATATAAATATATAAATATATAAATATATAAATATATAAATATATAAATAAATATATAATAAATAAATAAATATATAATAAATAAATAAATATATAATAAATAAATAAATATATAATAAATAAAAAAACAAGTATATATATAATAAATAAATAAATATATAATAAATAAATAAATAATTGAATAAAGAAATAATTGAATAAAGAAATAATTGAATAAAGAAATAATTGAATAAAGAAATAATTGAATAAATAAATAATTGAATAAATAAATAATTGAATAAACAAATAATTGAATAAACAAATAATTGAATAAATAAATAATTGAATAAATAAATAATTGAATAAATAAATAATTGAATAAATAAATAATTGAATAAATAAATAATTGAATAAATAAATAATTGAATAAATAAATAATTGAATAAATAAATAATTGAATAAATAAATAATTGAATAAATAAATAATTGAATAAATAAATAATTGAATAAATAAATAATTGAATAAATAAATAATTGAATAAATAAATAATTGAATAAATAAATAATTGAATAAATAAATAATTGAATAAATAAATAATTGAATAAATAAATAATTGAATAAATAAATAATTGAATAAATAAATAATTGAATAAATAAATAATTGAATAAATAAATAATTGAATAAATAAATAATTGAATAAATAAATAATTGAATAAATAAATAATTGAATAAATAAATAATTGAATAAATAAATAATTGAATAAATAAATAATTGAATAAATAAATAATTGAATAAATAAATAATTGAATAAATAAATAATTGAATAAATAAATAATTGAATAAATAAATAATTGAATAAATAAATAATTGAATAAATAAATAATTGAATAAATAAATAATTGAATAAATAAATAATTGAATAAATAAATAATTGAATAAATAAATAATTGAATAAATAAATAATTGAATAAATAAATAATTGAATAAATAAATAATTGAATAAATAAATAACTAAACAAATGAATAAACAAATAAATAAATAAATAATTGAATAAATAAATAATTGAATAAATAAATAATTGAATAAATAAATAATTGAATAAATAAATAATTGAATAAATAAATAATTGAATAAATAAATAATTGAATAAATAAATAATTGAATAAATAAATAATTGAATAAATAAATAATTGAATAAATAAATAATTGAATAAATAAATAATTGAATAAATAAATAATTGAATAAATAAATAATTGAATAAATAAATAATTGAATAAATAAATAATTGAATAAATAAATAATTGAATAAATAAATAATTGAATAAATAAATAATTGAATAAATAAATAATTGAATAAATAAATAATTGAATAAATAAATAATTGAATAAATAAATAATTGAATAAATAAATAATTGAATAAATAAATAATTGAATAAATAAATAATTGAATAAATAAATAATTGAATAAATAAATAATTGAATAAATAAATAATTGAATAAATAAATAATTGAATAAATAAATAATTGAATAAATAAATAATTGAATAAATAAATAATTGAATAAATAAATAATTGAATAAATAAATAATTGAATAAATAAATAATTGAATAAATAAATAATTGAATAAATAAATAATTGAATAAATAAATAATTGAATAAATAAATGATTGAGTAAATAAATAATTGAATAAATAAAAAATTGAATAAATAAATAATTGAATAAATAAATAATTGAATAAACAAATAATTGAATAAATAAATAATTGAATAAATAAATAATTGAATATATAAATAATTGAATAAATAAATAATTGAATAAACAAATAGTTGAATAAACAAATAATTGAATAAATAAATAATTGAATAAACAAATAATTGAATAAATATATAATTGAATAAATAAATAATTGAATAAAGAAATAATTGAATAAATAAATAATTGAATAAATAAATAATTGAATAAATAAATAATTGAATAAATAAATAATTGAATAAATAAATAATTGAATAAATAAATAATTGAATAAATAAATAATTGAATAAATAAATAATTGAATAAATAAATAATTGAATAAATAAATAATTGAATAAATAAATAATTGAATAAATAAATAATTGAATAAACAAGTAGTTGAATAAACAAATAATTGAATAAATATATAATTGAATAAATAAATAATTGAATAAATAAATAATTGAATAAATAAATAATTGAATAAATAAATAATTGAATAAATAAATAATTGAATAAATAAATAATTGAATAAATAAATAATTGAATAAATAAATAATTGAATAAATAAATAATTGAATAAATAAATAATTGAATAAATAAATAATTGAATAAATAAATAATTGAATAAATAAATAATTGAATAAATAAATAATTGAATAAATAAATAATTGAATAAATAAATAATTGAATAAATAAATAATTGAATAAATAAATAATTGAATAAATAAATAATTGAATAAATAAATAATTGAATAAATAAATAATTGAATAAATAAATAATTGAATAAATAAATAATTGAATAAATAAATAATTGAATAAATAAATAATTGAATAAATAAATAATTGAATAAATAAATAATTGAATAAATAAATAATTGAATAAATAAATAATTGAATAAATAAATAATTGAATAAATAAATAATTGAATAAATAAATAATTGAATAAATAAATAATTGAATAAATAAATAATTGAATAAATAAATAATTGAATAAATAAATAATTGAATAAATAAATAATTGAATAAATAAATAATTGAATAAATAAATAATTGAATAAATAAATAATTGAATAAATAAATAATTGAATAAATAAATAATTGAATAAATAAATAATTGAATAAATAAATAATTGAATAAATAAATAATTGAATAAATAAATAATTGAATAAATAAATAATTGAATAAATAAATAATTGAATAAATAAATAATTGAATAAATAAATAATTGAATAAATAAATAATTGAATAAATAAATAATTGAATAAATAAATAATTGAATAAATAAATAATTGAATAAATAAATAATTGAATAAATAAATAATTGAATAAATAAATAATTGAATAAATAAATAATTGAATAAATAAATAATTGAATAAATAAATAATTGAATAAATAAATAATTGAATAAATAAATAATTGAATAAATAAATAATTGAATAAATAAATAATTGAATAAATAAATAATTGAATAAATAAATAATTGAATAAATAAATAATTGAATAAATAAATAATTGAATAAACAAATAATTGAATAAATAAATAAGTGATAAATAAATAATTGAATAAATAAATAATTTAATATATAAATAATTGAATATATAAATAATTGAATATATAAATAATTGAATATATAAATAATTGAATAAATAAATAATTGAATAAATAAATAATTGAATAAACAAATAGTTGAATAAATAAATAATTGAGTAAATAAATAATTGAATAAATAAATAATTTAATAAATAAATAATTTAATAAAGAAATAATTTAATAAATAAATAATTGAATAAATAAATAATTGAATAAACAAATAATTGAATAAACAAACAGTTGAATAAACAAATAGTTGAATAAATAAATAATTGAATAAATAAATAATTGAATAAATAAATAATTGAATAAATAAATAATTGAATAAATAAATAATTGAATAAATATATAATTGAATAAATAAATAATTGAATAAATAAATAATTGAATAAACAAGTAGTTGAATAAACAAATAATTGAATAAATAAATAATTGAATAAATAAATAATTGAATAAATAAATAATTGAATAAATAAATAATTGAATAAATAAATAATTGAATAAATAAATAATTGAATAAAGAAATAATTGAATAAAGAAATAATTGAATAAAGAAATAATTGAATAAAGAAATAATTGAATAAAGAAATAATTGAATAAATAAATAATTGAATAAATAAATAATTGAATAAATAAATAATTGAATAAATAAATAATTGAATAAATAAATAATTGAATAAATAAATAATTGAATAAATAAATAATTGAATAAATAAATAATTGAATAAATAAATAATTGAATAAATAAATAATTGAATAAATAAATAATTGAATAAATAAATAATTGAATAAATAAATAATTGAATAAATAAATAATTGAATAAATAAATAATTGAATAAATAAATAATTGAATAAATAAATAATTGAATAAATAAATAATTGAATAAATAAATAATTGAATAAATAAATAATTGAATAAATAAATAATTGAATAAATAAATAATTGAATAAATAAATAATTGAATAAATAAATAATTGAATAAATAAATAATTGAATAAATAAATAATTGAATAAATAAATAATTGAATAAATAAATAATTGAATAAATAAATAATTGAATAAATAAATAATTGAATAAATAAATAATTGAATAAATAAATAATTGAATAAATAAATAATTGAATAAATAAATAATTGAATAAATAAATAATTGAATAAATAAATAATTGAATAAATAAATAATTGAATAAATAAATAATTGAATAAATAAATAATTGAATAAATAAATAATTGAATAAATAAATAATTGAATAAATAAATAATTGAATAAATAAATAATTGAATAAATAAATAATTGAATAAATAAATAATTGAATAAATAAATAATTGAATAAATAAATAATTGAATAAATAAATAATTGAATAAATAAATAATTGAATAAATAAATAATTGAATATAATAAATAATTGAATAAATATATAATAAATAAATAAACAAATAATTTAATAAATAAATAATTGAATAAAGAAATAATTGAATAAAGAAATAATTGAATAAAGAAATAATTGAATAAAGAAATAATTGAATAAAGAAATAATTGAATAAAGAAATAATTGAATAAAGAAATAATTGAATAAATAAATAATTGAATAAATAAATAATTGAATAAATAAATAATTGAATAAATAAATAATTGAATAAACAAATAGTTGAATAAACAAATAGTTGAATAAATAAATAATTGAATAAATAAATAATTGAATAAACAAATAATTGAATAAATAAATAATTGAATAAATAAATAATTGAATAAATAAATAATTGAATAAATAAATAATTGAATAAATAAATAATTGAATAAATAAATAATTGAATAAATAAATAATTGAATAAATAAATAATTGAATAAATAAATAATTGAATAAACAAGTAGTTGAATAAATAAATAATTGAATAAATAAATAATTGAATAAATAAATAATTGAATAAAGAAATAATTGAATAAATAAATAATTGAATAAATAAATAATTGAATAAATAAATAATTGAATAAATAAATAATTGAATAAATAAATAATTGAATAAATAAATAATTGAATAAATAAATAATTGAATAAATAAATAATTGAATAAATAAATAATTGAATAAATAAATAATTGAATAAATAAATAATTGAATAAATAAATAATTGAATAAATAAATAATTGAATAAATAAATAATTGAATAAATAAATAATTGAATAAATAAATAATTGAATAAATAAATAATTGAATAAATAAATAATTGAATAAATAAATAATTGAATAAATAAATAATTGAATAAATAAATAATTGAATAAATAAATAATTGAATAAATAAATAATTGAATAAATAAATAATTGAATAAATAAATAATTGAATAAATAAATAATTGAATAAATAAATAATTGAATAAATAAATAATTGAATAAATAAATAATTGAATAAATAAATAATTGAATAAATAAATAATTGAATAAATAAATAATTGAATAAATAAATAATTGAATAAATAAATAATTGAATAAATAAATAATTGAATAAATAAATAATTGAATAAATAAATAATTGAATAAATAAATAATTGAATAAATAAATAATTGAATAAATAAATAATTGAATAAATAAATAATTGAATAAATAAATAATTGAATAAATAAATAATTGAATAAATAAATAATTGAATAAACAAATAATTGAATAAACAAATAATTGAATAAAGAAATAATTGAATAAAGAAATAATTGAATAAAGATATAATTGAATAAATAAATAATTGAATAAAGAAATAATTGAATAAATAAATAATTGAATAAATAAATAATTGAATAAATAAATAATTGAATAAATAAATAATTGAATAAATAAATAATTGAATAAATAAATAATTGAATAAATAAATAATTGAATAAATAAATAATTGAATAAATAAATAATTGAATAAATATATAAATATATAAATATATAAATAAATAAATAAATATATAATAAATAAATAAATATATAAATATATAAATATATAAATATATAAATATATAAATATATAAATATATAAATATATAAATATATAAATTTATAAATATATAAATAAATAAATATATAATAAATAAATAAATATAATAAATAAATAAATAAATATATAATAAATAAATAAATAAATATATAATAAATAAATAAATATATAATAAATAAATAAATATATAATAAATAAGCAAATAATAAAATAAACAAGTAATTGAATAAACAAATAATTGAATAAACAAATAATTGAACAAACAAATAATTGAATAAACAAATAATTGAATAAACAAATAATTGAATAAACAAATAATTGAATAAACAAATAATTGAATAAACAAATAATTGAATAAACAAATAATTGAATAAACAAATAATTGAATAAAGAAATAATTGAATAAAGAAATAATTGAATAAAGAAATAATTGAATAAAGAAATAATTGAATAAATAAATAATTGAATAAAGAAATAATTGAATAAATAAATAATTGAATAAATAAATAATTGAATAAATAAATAATTGAATAAACAAATAGTTGAATAAATAAATAATTGAATAAATAAATAATTGAATAAATAAATAATTGAATAAATAAATAATTGAATAAATAAATAATTGAATAAATAAATAAATTCAACTAACTTAAATTAAATTAAATTAAATTAAATTAAACTAAATCCAACTAAATTAAACTAAATCCAACTAAATTAAATTAAATTAAACTAAATTAAACTAAATTAAGCTAAACTGACATAAATTAAATTAAATTAAATATATATATTTATAGATGCTAGTAGTTTTTAAATTTTTTTCTTCTCGAAATAAAAAACATTAGAATTTATATCAATGGCGTTTTTAAATAATATTTTTAATTTTTAGCATCATACAAAACGAAGCCGCCACCACCTTCTATTCATCTAAACGTTTAGTTCCAAATTCGTTTGCAATCAATAATCTTATTCTCATTGATATGGTTTCAACATTGACTTTTCTATGCGTGTGTATGTTGATAATAAACATCATTTGGATAAGATAATACACCGGCCTTACTATGTTTTTGTTTTTACCACGACAGAAGTGCAAACAGTCTACAAAAAAAAATATCTACCGTTGCACTAACAGTGGAGTGTCAACTTAACAACAACATCATTTCAGCAAACAATAGTTTATTAGCAGTACTTTTCATTAGTTATATATCGTATATAATAAAAATATTCTTAATCTTATGTTACCTAATATACTTACTTTAAAAAAGGGTAATTTTTTATACTCTAATTAGTAGTTTTGATATGTTATCAGTTTAGCAGTTTGTAATAATACATTTCAATCATAATTAAAAAATTCTTATCTATTACACCCAAATCATATCCATATAATCCATTGCGGAAAATATGTCTTAATACACTTATATAATATGTACATACATATTAGTATGCATGTGTACGGAGGTGAGTGTTAGCAATACCCATCATTTTCTGGAGAGAACATTGTCGCTCAATTTGTAATTAAAACTATCATAATGATTTGTTTAACAATATACGTATGTATGTATGTATATCCTTTGGTTTTTTTTTCCTTTGGTAGTACACATAATGTGAGTTATGTAACTCGTTTTTATACTTATCATAATTATAAACTAATGTCTTAAAAAATGCATATACAAAAAAAAAACAATGGCAAAAGAGAAATGATAAATAAGAAGAAACTTAACAAACTTACCATATCGATATGGTTAAACATGAGTATATTAAAAATACTTGGAAGCGATAGTTAGAAGAGGGATTATCGTGGTGAGAAATAGTAGATATCATCAACAACTAATGAGGGAGCAACAACACAACATCAATAAAACAAATCCACCAAATTATTAGACAGAATTCAACTAAAGACAACAGAGTATGTATATAAACTACATACATGCTAGTACATATACAAATAAAGTAAAAACATATATTTATTCTCATAGTCTACATATATATATTATAATATTATAGAATGCAGAAATAAACACAAAAACAGAATTTATATTTTAATAAAAATCTAAACAATTAAAGCGAAATAAATAGGGTATGACAGGGCAGGGTTTTGAAAGGGTTCATTTATAGGGGTTTCGTTGGACGGCGAAATAGTCATATGCAATGAAATTAAGAAAATTGAAAGATTTTTTGTTTCTAACTCTGTAAACGTGCATGTAGACTTGGAGGAGACATGAATGTGCGTTGTGTATGTACATATATACTGAAAGTTCCGCAACTCGTTTTTGGGATTTTTAATTACCTTACAAACAAAGTATATATTGAAAGAATTCAACAAAGAACACTACATAAACATGACAAGTAGTACTTGTTTTACCAACACCTAAATTTATAAATACGTAGTATTTTCGCGGCAACATGACTGTATAATTTGCAAATGTCGAATGAAACTGGTGTCACATGCGCTGTTGCTAATAATTTATGTAAAGTAATGATAATTCCGCAGAATGAAATAAATTTGAAATTAAATGGCATATAAAATGAATCATGTATGCATGTGTGAAAAAATGGCTAGAGTATTAACTATAAAAAGTTATTACAAAGGACATGTTAAATTGCTAACATATTGTAATGATAAAGTTTATTCATAGCTCTACATGTATGTACTGTATTTTATTCAGTGAGAAAACAAATTAAACGTAAAAAAGTTGATTAAAATACAGAAAACGCAAATTACTAATTGCAACAATGAATGAAAACCTTAATTAAAAAATCTATAAAATAAAAACAAAACTCAATGTACAAATAAGAAATTGATTGCGTTTTATTTACTTATTAATTTAATTGATTGAAATTTAGCAGAGTAACTGATTTTTATTTAGACGACAAAATTATGAACGAAATAGATTTTTATCTTTATTTTGTTATATATTTTAGGAAATATTCACCATGGAGTAGCATAATCTATGACCAAATTTAGTCAGTGAAAATGGTCAAAAACGCAATTTTTACAAATGGTTTAAGCCACTTACTATTTTTGCTTCAACTAGGACCCGTTCCGAGATGAGTCGGAAGTACTCAGACGAGCCTTGGATGGGAACTTTTATTTTTGTAAATACTATGATTTGATTGCATGGACGTGGAAACTCTGGTATCTTAATAAAGAAAATATTTTCTTGTATGTAGCAGATAAGACCACCACCAGCAAAAGACAACATCGGAATTCATTTTGCTTTTCTGTGAAGTTTTTTGTGAGTAAGACTCCTACTCGTATTTCTATTGAGAGAAGCGCAGTTGTTGAGCAAGGAGGAGTGGTATTTACAATGAGAGGTACCACTCTTTGAAACTTCCGCAAATAAGATGATCCTTCACGTGAGGTTTAGGTGTATTTGGTGAAGTTTTTATTTCGTGATACATACATAAATAGAAGAATATACATACAGTTTGTCAAACAATTGTTTGCAAAATCAAAAACGTAATAGAAATTCAATCTAAACTTAAAATTTTAATAATAAATTCATATTTTTTAGTCTTTTTTTATTTACAATACTGTTCAAACATGCATTAGCGATAAGTATACTGAGAAAAAAGTCAAAAGGAAGAACCCAAACAAGAGAAAAACAAACAAAAGCTAAAAGTAATAAATTTGTCGCTGTCAAATAATTCTTTGCAAAATGTGCGCACGACTGGAAAAACCAACGGGAAATCCATTTTACAGCTAGTGAACAAGTAGCTCTTTTGAAAATCCTTTTTGCAATGCCTGGCAAGCAAGTCGACGAAAATTTGATCCAATTAGTTTATTTCCATTATTACAAGGGGAAAACTGTTAAGGAGTTGGCTGAAATGTTTGAAATTAAGTTAAGGACAGTTTATAATATTATTCAACGTGCAGAAAAAGAAAATATACTACATTTAAACAACTCTGGAGGCAGACCACCGAAGCTTTTACGTCGGGATCAATCTAAAATATTGAAAGAAGTTGATAAAAACCCTCGAATAAGCTTGAGAGAATTGACAAATATCATTAAAAATGATTGCAATACCAGCGTGAGCCATGAAACTATGCGAACAGTGCTTAATAAACACAAATACTCTTCACATGTAGCAAGAAAAAAGCCGTTACTTTCAATAGTTAATATTGAAAAGCGATTGACGTTTGCTATTGCTAACGTACAAAAGCCACCGGAGTTCTGGGATGACGTAATCTTTTGTGACGAGACAAAAATAATGATGTATTACCATGATGGACCTGGAAAAGTTTGGCGAAAACCGAAAACAGCTTTGCAACAAAAGAATATAGTCCCAACCGTAAAATTTGGTAAACTCGCTGTCATGATATGGGGTTGTTTTTCAACCAAGGGTGTTGGAGAACTGCGCATTTTCAATGATATAATGGCCAAAGAGTTTTATTTGGACATACTCAAGAACGAAATGACGAACAGCGCAAAAAATTTTGGATTTGTTGACCCCCAAAATAGCAATAAGTTGAAGTATAAGCTATATCAGGACAACGATCCAAAACATAAATCGCTGTTATGTCGGACCTGGGTGCTATATAATTGCAACAAAGTTTTAGATATCCCTGCCCAGAGTCCAGATTTGAACCCCATCGAAAATTTCTGGACATTTTTAAAGAAGATGGTGGGCAAACGGAGCCCAACTAACAGGAGTGCTTTAATTGAAGCTATTAAGGAAGAATGGAAAAACCTGCCTTTAGTTTATGATCTTAATAGATTGGTGCAATCAATGCCGCGACGGCTTCAGGCTGTGATAGATGCCAATGGCAAGCACACCAAATATTAGACTTTGTTTACTTTCAGTTTTTATATTTAAACCATTTTCGAACAATATGACTGGATTTTGCAAATAAGTATTTGACAGCGATAAATTTATTACTTTTAGGTTTTCTTTATTTTTCTTTTGTTTGGGTTCTTCCTTTTGACTTTTTTCTCAGTATACTTATCGCTAATACATGTTTAAACAGTATTGTAAACAAAAAAGACTAAAAAATATGAATTTATTATTAATTTATTATTAAAATCTTAAGTTTAAATTGAATTTCTATTACGTTTTTGATTTTGCAAACAATTGTTTGACAAACTGTATGTATGTATGCATAATATCTATAATGTAAATGTCTAAAAGAGCTAACGATTTCACTAATTCCGAATCATTGGCATCAATTACCAGCCGATTACTTCCAATCTTATTTGGCTAACAATTATAACATTGTAATATCCTACGATGGGAAATCGGGCGATGCAACGCTACATTCGAAAGCTAATACAAAATCACTAGCGTTTTCATTAAATAAAAATCCCTAGCGTTTTCATTAATTCATTGTAAAAAAACAGTGCTTTTAGAAAAACCTATAAATAATAAAATAAATAATTAATCATTTATTTTCCTTTTTTTGTATATGATTTTTTTATTGTACGCCTTTTATTGGTGCAGTTGACCCCTTCGATCTAGCATCTATCCCGTAGGAATGGGCTTAATATAATTAAATAATTTTGTTATGAATAATTTGTTCTTACCAATAAGTGGACGAAAAATTAAGTAAGTCCTTTTCGAGTTTTTCCCAACATCTCTATTATTATATTTTAATTAAAACTCATCAAATAAATACACTTTTTGTAAACAAACTTCACACAAATTAAGCACCAGTTTTCTCCTACTCTGTAAAGTTTGCAGCAAAAATAAATTATGCAACAAAAGAGACGTAAAAATAATTTGTACAAACAACTTGACCATGGAGTCCGTAGTTGTAATTGTGATATGATTTTAGCATTAACTTCATTTTGTAAGTAATGCGTCGTTGCATTCGCAATCGTTAGGGAATCCACGAAATCGTTAGTTGGTTCTGCGCTCTGTAAACGATTGAAACCAGTCGAACTGCAGGGTGGAGTAGGCAATGCTTGCGCGATATTAGCCGAATCAATAATTGCGCGCCATTCGTTTCTTCTCGCAGGCTGACATTTTTGGTGTTGTTGATGCTGGATTTGAGATAGACGAAATTATCTACAACTTCAAAGATATGTCTGTCAACAGTGACGTCGAAGCCAAGATGCGAATGTCTGATGACAGGAGATATTTCGTCTTGTCTTCGTTCACCACGAGACCCATTGGCTTCGCTTCTTTGTCTAACCTGGAGAAAGCAGAGCTAACAATGTGGTTGTTGTTGCCAATGATAACAATATCATCGGCATACGCTAGCAATTTCACATTTTTGTAAAATATTGTACCTTGTCTATTTAGCTCTCCGGATCTTATTATTTTTTCCATCATCGAATTGAAGAAATCACACGATAAAGAGTCATCCTGTGTGAAACCTAGTTTGGTATCGAACGGCTCGGAAAGATTCTTTCCAATTTTGACTGCACTCCTGGTGTTGTCCAGCCTCAGTTTACATAGTCGTATAAGTTGTGCTATCTTAGACAGTATTATAAGCCGTGAAAAGGTGATGTGTAACGATTCTTTTTCAGATATCTTCCAAGATTTGGAGCATGATGAATATGTGTTCAATGGTGGATTTACCAGGTTTAAAACCACATTGATAAGGTCCAATCAGTTTGTTGACGGTTGTATTTAATCTCACACAATACGTTCGATAAGACCTTGTATACGATATCACAACTGTGTTGTTTATAACCATTTGCTGATAGGAAAACTAGATGATTTCGCTACTCTAGGTTAAATATTTATGCAAGCGCCTGAGACACCCCGAACGGCTGATGGACTATTATGAATATCTTTTTTTTTTTAATTTTATGTCAGAAATACCCAAGCAAAGTAACTAGTTTAATCGCCTATGGTGTTATATATATTGTTACGATCTTGCTGATTAACCTCGATGATTTCCCAAATCCTTCGGGTACGACCTCTGGATTGTTAAATAAAATCGCCAACTTAATTTGCAGTTTCTTTATTTATAAAGGATTTTATTAATGTCCTTTTGATTACTCAGTAATTCACAATTCAATTACAATTTACTTTACTATTTACAATCACTTGTATACAACTTTCACAATGTACTGTTTTTATTACTTCAATGTAATGTAACCTCCAACGCTTTTAATTCACAACTGATTACTTTTGCAGCCGTATGTCGCCCTTATATACTTGTTTGCTGCTTGAAAACGAAACCCCCGGAATAATCTCGTCTTTACGATAATCGTCTCGGTTACGATAATCGTTTCGGTTACGATAATCGTCTCGTACGCTCTAGAACATGCCAGTTGTCGGCTCCTCTCTTTCATCTGTCATTCGCTTCGCATTTTCGCCACACTGCCCTCCACCTAAGTCTGATCGTCCCGATCAGACACATTCGCTGTTCCAAACGCAGCAAGCCTCTCTAGGTGGACCACTTTCATCTTGTTTCTCGGCCTCCCTACCGTTTGGATTCGATACACTACGTCGTTTAGTCGTTTGATTATCTTGTATGGACTTTCCCAATTGCATTGAAGTTTTGGGGACAAACCTCTCTTTCGTTGTGGTTTGTACAGCAACACCAAATCTCCATTTTGGAAGCCTTCGGAGTTCATCGCCTTGTCATACCTAGCCTTCATTTTGTCACTCATAATTTGAGTTCGCTGCCTCACAAGAGCATGTATCTCTCTTAACTCTTCCTCGAGAACAGTAGAAGCTTCCTTCCCAATTCTTCTCGCATCACCAGTTATTCCAAATTTTAAATCGCTGGGCAACCGAAGTTCACTACCAAACAGTATCCTGGCAGGTGTTTGACCTGTTGTTTCATGCACTGCGGACCGATATCCCATCAGGAAAAGCGGTATGTGTACATCCCAATCATCTTGATTCTTGTCCACTACTTTCCGCAAGTGCTCTTCCAGGGTCCGGTTGAATCGCTCTACCATGCCATCTGATTGAGGATGCAGGGCTGTCGTTCGGGTTTTGCGAATACCAAGTATCTGGCACATCTCCTGGAACACCGCCGATTCAAAGTTTCTTCCTTGGTCTGAGTGCAATTCTATAGGCGCGCCGTATCTGGTAACCCAATTGTGAGTGAATGCATCCGCAACTGTTTTCGCTTCCTGGTTTGGAATTGGGTAGACCTCAGGCCATTTACTAAAGTAGTCCATAACCACAAGAACGTATTTGTTTCCTTGTCTGCTCATAGGGAATGGACCGGCTACATCCATGGCAACCGGCTCACGACCGATTGACGACAGCCAACCCAATAGAACCGCTGCTTGATCTTCTCCAGCGTTTTTGTAATGCCTAGGTGCCCTCCACTAGGACCATTATGGAATTCCTTAAGAACATCCGAAATTCTTAACCTCGGAACTACTATAAGCTTCCGAGAGCACTGGCCATCTTCACTTTCCCATACTCTATGCAAACAGCGAAATATCAATTCTAAACTGTTCCATTGTGCCCAGTATGCTTTCGCGATGGGACTTTCCGCTGCCATTTGTTTTTTACTTGGCCGTCTGTTCACCTCCAATCCGTGCATTACCAATTCCAAGTCCGGATCTTCTTGCTGACATTTCCTTAAGTGACTTGCCTCCCACTCTTCTGCTGATGTAACTGTCATTAGCCGGACGTCTATTATGTCTTCCTTACCCTCGGCTTTTGAGCAGTGCTTACATTCCAAACTACATGGTCGACGGGACATAGCGTCAGCATTTCCGTGCGTATTACCCTTGCGGTGCTCGATGGTGAAGTCATAACTTTGCAGCCTCTCAATCCACCGTGCAAGCTGCCCTTCGGGATTCTTGAACTGTAGTAGCCACTTCAGCGCTGCATGATCCGTTCTAACGCGGAAATGTTGACCATACAGATATTTGTGGAAGTGTTTAATGCAATCCACCAACGCTAATAGTTCTCTCCGCGTTACGCAGTAGTTCCGCTCTGGTTTTCCAATAGTCCGGCTATAGTAGGCAACTATCTTCTCCTGCCCATCAATCACTTGCGAAAGTACACCTCCTATGCCATAACCACTAGCATCTGTGTCCAGAATAAATGTTGCACCTGGAACCGGGTACGCTAGCATAGGTGCAGTGCATAGTCGTTCTTTTAAAGCTTGGAAAGCATCCTCTTGTTCAGTTTTCCACTCGAAAGATTTATTTTTCCTTGTGAGTTCATGGAGACTGTGAGCTACACTGGCGAAATTCGGAACAAAGCGGTGATAGTAAGTACACAGCCCAAGGAAACTTCTTAATTCATGCAAATTTCTGGGTCTCGGCCAATCCTTCACTGCTTCTATTTTTTCCTTTTCAGTACACACGCCCTTCGTGGTAACTTGATGACCTAAGTAATTAACCTCCTTCTTGAATAAAGAGCACTTCTTAGGACTTAGTTTAAGACCAGCGCCAGCTATTCTCTGGAAAACTTTTTCCAAATTACTCAGAACTACGTCGAAGCTCTTTCCCAATACGATTATGTCATCCAGATACACCAAACAGGTCTTCCAGTGTAGTCCTTTGAGCACATGGTCCATTAATCTTTCAAAAGTGGCAGGAGCGTTGCATAAACCAAATGGCATTACCGTAAATTGCCATAGACCGTTGCCAGCACTAAACGCTGTCTTTTCTTTATCTTCTTCACTCACTTCTACTTGCCAATACCCGCTCTTAAGGTCAAGTGTTGAGAACCATTCTGTTCCAGTTAACGAGTCTAGTGTATCATCGATCCTGGGCAAAGGATAGCTGTCTTTCTTTGTACCATCATTTAATCTCCGATAGTCCACGCAGAACCGCAACTGGCCATCTTTCTTCTTCACGAGTACCACCGGAGAGCTCCATGGACTTGCCGATGGTTCGATAACATCGCTTTCGCTCATTTCCCTAATTATTTGGCCAACAGCGTCACGTTTGGCTAGTGGAACGCTTCGACGAGCTTGACGAATTGGTCTTGCGTCACCAGTATCAATGCAATGCTTCACTACGTTGGTCCTGTCTGGTTTGTTGCCATCCTTGTCGAATATGTTGGAGTATTTACGGATCATCTGGCTGGCCTTGTGCTTGTACTTGTCTTCCAACCCTTGCGTCCATGCATTGATATCTTCCTCCATCTCCTTGCTGCCAATAGAGTCGATTCCAGATGAATCATTGCTGTTAATAATGGCTTCTACCTCTTGACATTGCCCTAATACAGTTCCAATAGGAATTTTTACTGATGATCTGAAGTCATTCAATACTCTGACTGGGATGCGTCCATTCTTTCGTGTCTTAGCCAGGGTTTTTCCAATAAGTAAGTCCAGTGTAGAATTTTGTGCTGCTTCGACAACCCACACTTTGTTTGCCCCACAATCTCCATTAATTTTCGCCCAAACAACTGCTTCTGACTTCGGTGGAATCAGTTCACTGCCTTCTAAGACCACTTGTTTGCTCCTGTATGTGGAATCGTAGCCAATGCTTAGTGGTACTTCCATGTTCTTATACTCCATAACCTTGTTATTCAAGTCGATCTTGATACCTTGCGACTATAAAACTGTGTAACACCATCACATTCCCTATTGAGACCTCACATGTTACTTCTCCCACCACTTGTGTGTCCTCACCAGTCGCCGTTTTCAATATTGCTCCAGGTAATGGTCTCACTTCTTTAGCGATCAGGTCAGTTCGAATGATGGAATGTGATGCGCCCGTATCCACTGTTAATATTCGCGCTCGTCCATCCACATGTCCACCAATAGTAATGTTGCTCGATTTTCTGCCAATTTGCGAGACGGAGATTATGGGGCATTCAATTGCAGGAACCAGCATACGCCCCTTTAGACTGGCTCGTTTTAGTTTAACGACTGAGAAGTTGATGGTTTATCCTCCTCAGCCTTCCGTTTGCGCTGTCCTTCCTGTATGCTGGAACCCGTTTTGCATTCGCGTGCGAAGTGACCAGGCTTTCCACGTTTAAAGCATTTCCCAGCCTGATTCTTGCCACCAGAACGATTCATTCCTTCCAACGACTTCAGAGTTCTCAATATTTCGGTCATCACATCTGCTGTTTCAACCTCCACTTTATTGACTTTATATGCTGGTCTGCTTATGAGTGCCGCCGTTTCACGTGTTTCAGCATACGCCACTGTTTCAGCGAATGTTAACTTTGGATTCGCATATGTCTCTCGCTTGGTGTAAACGTCTTTTATGCCGCTGATGAATTTTTGTATTTTCACCCTTTCGAGATGCTCACCCGATGCGTCTCCGATGGCTAAATGAGCCAATCTCTCAATTTCCGAAGCATATTCCTGTAGAGATTCGTTGGGTTACTGGTCGCGCTTTTCTAACTCCATCTGGTAAATTTGTCTTCTGTGTTCGCTACCATAGCGTCTTTCCAGGGCTCGCATCAATCCGTCGTAATCATTTCTCTCATAATCAGGTACAGTTTGCAAAAGTTCTGCCGCAGGTCCTTCCAACGCAACGAATAGTGCAGCGGATTTTTCCTCCATGCTCCATTTATTGGTTTCAGCCGTCTTCTCAAACTGGTGCTTGAAGACTTGAAAGGGAATTTTTCCGTCAAAAGGTGGTGTTTTTACCTTAGGAGAGTTCACTGAAGTGCTTGGACGATGTAACTGCAAATCCCGAACACGACCTTCCAATTCGTTGACTTTGCTCTCAATTAGATCTTGTCTTTCCTTAATTTCTGCATTGTCCTTCACCAAGTTTTGCTGTATTTGTGCGATTGTTCCTTCTAATCCTTCAAATTTTGCATCCATCTTTTGTGACATGCTGGCATTCTGTTCATCCATCTTTTGTGACATCTTGGCATCCTGTACATCCATCTTTTGTGATATGCTGGCATCGATTTGTGACATGTTTTGTGAATTACGGGCATCCTGTGCATCAAACTTTTGTGATATTGCAGCCAATAACATGTTCATGTCAATACCCGCAGATGAGTTAGGAGCCTTTTCTTGAATCTTACTTGATGGCTGCTCCAACTCCTTCGCAGAATCAATAGCCTCTTCTTTGTCAATGTCCATCTTCATCCTCGCGACGGAATTCGTACTGGTTCAAGTCGATGCCTTCGACTTCCATTGCTTCTCGCAGTCTCGATTGCAGCTCTGCCTTATTTCCAGTTTTAGACAATCCTCGCTTGGCCAACTCCTTCTTGAGAAGAGGTATCGTCAAATCCTGAATCTTCACCATTTTTTTAATTATTATCGTCTGGAATTTATTTAACAATCCCACTTCTGACACCAATTGTTACGATCTTGCTGATTAACCTCGATGATTTCCTTAATCTTTCGGGTACGACCTCTGGATTGTTAAATAAAATTGCTAACTTAATTTGCAGTCTCTCTATTTATAAAGACTTAATTAATGTCCTTTTAATTATTCGGTAATTCACAATTCAATTACAATTTACGTTACTATTTACAATCACTTGTATACAACTTTCACAATGTACTGTTTTTATTACTTTACTGTAATGTAATCTCCACGAGTTTAATTCACAACTGATTGCTCTTGCAGTCGAATGTCGTCCTTATATACTTGTTTGCTGCTTGAAAAACGAAACCCCTGGAATAATCGCGTCGTTTACGATAATCGCCCCGTTTACGATATATATTGTTACGATTTCGCTGATTAACCTCGATGATTTCCTTAATCTTTCGGGTACGACCTCTGGATTGTTAAATAAAATCGCCAACTTAATTTGCAGTCTCTTTGTTTATAAAGACTTAATTAATGTCCTTTTTAATTATTCGATAATTCACAATTCAATTACAATTTACGTTACTACTTAAAATCACTTATATACAACTTTCACAATGTACTGTTTTTATTACTTTACTGTGATGTAATCTCTACGAGTTTAATTCACAACTGATCACGACCGATTGCTGACTGACTGACTTGCAGTCGTATGTCGTCTTTATATACTTGTTTGCTACGTGACAACGAAACCCCTGGAATTATTGCGTCGTTTACGATAATCGTCGTTTACAATAATCGCCTCTTACGTCGGCTCCTCTCTTTCATCTGTCATTCGCTTCGCATTTTCGCCACACTGCCCTCCACCTAAGTCTGATCGTCCCGATCAGACACATTCGCTGTTCCAAACGCAGCAAGCCTCTCTAGGTGGATCACTTTCATCTTGCTTCCTGGGCTCCCAACATTCTGGATTCGATACACTGCATCATTCAGCCGTTTGATTACCTTATATGGACCCTCCCAAACGCATTGAAGTTTTTGGGACAAACCTCTCTTCTGTTGTGGACTGCACAGCAACACGAAATCTCCACTTTGGAAGCCTTCAGAGTTCATTGCTTTGTCATACCTGGCCCTCAATTTGTAATGGTTTCGTGGTTTTGGCCCCTCAGTTGCTATGCACTTCTTGCAGTTAGCAACCCACTCAGCGATCGATTGACGACAACCAACCCAATAGAACCTCTGCTTGATCTTCTCCAGCATTTTCCTAATGCTTAGATGCTCTCCACTAGGACCATTGTGAAATTTCCTAAGAATATCCGGAATTCTTAACCTCGGAACTACTGTAAGCTTCCGAGAGCACTGGCCATCTTCACTTTCCCATACTCTATGCAAACAGCCAGATATCAATTCTAAACTGTTCCATTGTGCCCAGTATGCCTTCGCGATGGAACTTCCCTTTGCCATTTGTTCCTTACTTGGCCGTCTGTTCACCTCCAATCCGCGCATTACCAATTCCAAGTCTGGGTCTTCTTGCTGACATTTTCTTAAGTGGCTTGCCTCCCACTTTCCTGCTCGTGTAATTGTTATTCGCTGGACGTCTATTATGCCCTCAGCTTTTGAGCATCGTTTGCGTCGTCTTTCCTCTCTGCTGGAGCCCGACTGGCATTCGCGTGCGAAGTGACCTGCTTCACCGCAACTGAAACACTTTCCATCTTGATTCTTAACACCACAACGATTCATTCCTGCTATCGACTTCAGAGTTTTCAATATTTCAGTATTCACATCTGGTGTTTCTACCTCCAAACGCTTCACTTTGTGGGCCGGCTTACATAGCAGTGCCGCTGCTTCACGTGTCTGAGCATACGCAACCGTCTCAGCGAATGTTAACTTCGGATTCGCATAAGTCTCTCGCTTGGTGTACACGTCTTTAATACCGCTGATGAACCTCTGGATTTTTAATCTTTCGAGATATTCAGCCGACGCGTGCCCTGTGGCTAAATGAGCCAATCTCTCGATCTCAAAAGCATATTCCTGTAGAGATTCATTCTGTTTTTGGTCACGCTGTTCCAGCTCCATCTGGTAAATTTGCCTTCTGTGTTCGCTACCAAAGCGTCTTTCCAGGGCTCGCATTACTGCGCCATAGTTATCCCTCTTACATTCGGGAATAGTCAGCAAAATATCCGCTGCAGGTCCTTTCAACGTAACAAATAGCGCAGCGGATTTTTCCTCGATGGTCCAATTATTTAACTCAGCCGTCTTCTCGAACTGGAGCTTGAAGATCTGGAATGGAGCTGTGCCGTCAAAGGATGGTGTTTCTACCCACGGGCCGTTCATCGATCTGGCTGGACGATGCAACTGCAAATCTCGGACACGTCGCTCGAGCTCGTTGATTTTGGCTTCAATTAATTCTTCTATTTTGTCTTGTCGCTCCTCGATTTGATTCTGTCTTTCTTTAAGTTCTGCATTTCCTATCACCAGATTTTGCTGTATTTGTGCGATTGTTCCTTCTAATCCATCCAACTTTTGTGATATGCTGGCATCGATTTGTAACATGTTCGCGTTCTGTGCATCCATCTTTTGTGACATGTTGGCACTGATTTGTGAAATTGCATTCAACAACATGTTCATGTCCATACCGGTAGATGATCCAGGGGCATTTGCTTGAATCTTACCTGATGGCTGCTCCAACCCCTTCGCAGAATCAATAGCTTCTTCATTGTCAATGTCCTTCAAGGATACATCTTCATCCTCGCGACGGAATTCGTACTGGTTCAAGTCGATGCCTTCGGCTTCCATTGATTCTCGCAGTCTCGATTGCAGCTCTGCCTTATTTCCTGTTGTAGACAATCCTCGCTTGGCCAACTCCTTCTTGAGAAGAGGTATCGTCAAATCTTGAATCTTCACCATTTTTCAATAATTATCCTTTGGAATTTATTTAACAATCCCACTTCTGACACCAATTGTTACGATTTCGCTGATTAACCTCGATGATTTCCTTAATCTTTCGGGTACGACCTCTGGATTGTTAAATAAAATCGCCAACTTAATTTGCAGTCTCTTTGTTTATAAAGACTTAATTAATGTCCTTTTTAATTATTCGGTAATTCACAATTCAATTACAATTTACGTTACTACTTAAAATCACTTATATACAACTTTCACAATGTACTGTTTTTATTACTTTACTGTGATGTAATCTCTACGAGTTTAATTCACAACTGATCACGACCGATTGCTGACTGACTGACTTGCAGTCGTATGTCGTCCTTATATACTTGTTTGCTACGTGACAACGAAACCCCTGGAATTATTGCGTCGTTTACGATAATCGTCGTTTACGATAATCGCCTCTTACGTTCTAGAACGTGCCAGTTGTCGGCTCCTCTCTTTCATCTGTCATTCGCTTCGCATTTTCGCCACAATATTGAGAGAGGAGCCGACAACTGGCATGTTCTAGAGCGTAAACGGGACGATTATCGTAAACGAGACGATTATCGTAAACGAGACGATTATCGTAAACGACGCGATTGTCATAACGACGCGATTATTCCGGGGTTTCGTTTTCAAGCAGCAAACAAGTATATAAGGGCGACCCATGACTGCAAAAGAATCAGTCGTGAACTATTATCGTTGGAGATTACATTACATTGAAGTAATAAAAACAGTACATTTTGAAAGTTGTATACAAGTGATTGTAAATTTTAAAGTAAATTGTAATTGCATTGTGAATTACTGAGTAATCAAAAGGACATTAATTAAATAGAATAATAATAAATAAAGAAACTTCAAATTAAGTTGGCGATTTTATTTAACAATCCAGAGATCGTACCTGAAGGATTTGGGAAATCATCGAGGTTAATCAGCAAGATCGTAACAATATATATGTGGCAACCACTACTCAACTACCACACCTCGCTTAGTCACTTGGTCACCGTAACAGCTGATAGCATAATTCACCACTGGCAGTTGTCAAAATGTAAAACAAAAACAATGAATTTTTCTCTATCTTTTCCGCCTTTGTAACAAGCACACGTTTTTCAATTTCATCTTTAATTATAGTAATTCAACTAGCAATGTAAGTAGTTTTAAGTGTTTATTAAATAAAGAAACTACGTATATATACATATGTAGAATTGGCGCCTTATAACCGCTGAAGCGGTCTTCGGCCGAGCTCCTGATCCAATTTGTGGTGAGCATCTTGATGTTTTTCCAACAAATGATCTCTCCATTTACTTATTGTTAGGTACTAAGCCGCCTCCGAACGGTGATGAAGCTTTCATTTCTTTTCACATGTACACAAACTTGGAGCGGTTGATTGTTATACATATTAAAATTAAATTTTAAAATTAATTTATTCAACAATATTATCCAAAATTTTTTTATATAAATTATCAATGGCGTCTCTGTAAAAGTCACTATTTTTTAAAACGATGGCTTTGGAACAGAAATTTGAATACATGTACAAGATAAACGCACATATGTATACAGTCCATAGAAGGAAGAACGAGTAGAAGAAAATTTGCAGTACACATGAATTTGCATATATTATGACATTAGGATGATATTCTTCCACTAATAATTGCGCTTTACTTGCCCAGTCTGGAAAAGTATGTCCAACATACTCAGAAATTCGCGATATTTGAACTCCAAACGCAGACCTTATACGTTATAAAAATCATATGTCAGTTTTGAATTATTAGAGCCGATTAAGTTAGAGGAAGCTTACCACGTTGTAGGCCGAAACACTTGTAGACTGCATCCAGCTCCCGGCTGCTGACCATATTATGCATTTCGCGTATAGTTAGAGCACGTAACAGCTGATTCCTCGTAATTGTGCCACATTGTTCGCGATCAAAGTCCTGAAAGACTTGTCGTAAATTAGATATTTCGTCCGGTTTGCGTGCTAGCTTCATGAGTGCTTGTGAGCATAATGTACGCTCTTCGAAATTGAGGAAACACTCAAAACAATCCAAATTCGCCAAGTGTATGAGTGGTACAGCAGTGACCTGCTTATCACCCATTGAGGTTTCGATTTCAATGAAGATTTCGTCAAGTGCGCGACAGAAATCGCGATACAGTACACAACAGGCGCGTTTGGGTGAACGGAAGCTGGGTGAAAAAATCATACACACGGAATAAATTTTACTGACATTTACGAGTTGAAGGATTCAAATTAATTAGATATTTTGTAATTGGCATTGAAAATAAAAATAAAAACAACTAAATAAAATCTAGAGAGAAGGCTTACACGCAATAACCAGAAACAATTTCACCAGACTGATATTTGTAATGAGCTCCTACTATCTATCAAAAAGTTAAGTTTATAACTTCGCAAAATGTGCTTAAAAGATCCTTTCAGGTTAAAAAGATTAAGATTAAGAGAGGTTTCTCCAGACGGGACTGAAAGAGAGGTGCTGCAAGAGGTAAGATGAGTATAATAGTTTACTAAGAAGCTACACTGAAAGTTAAGACACCTAATTAATCAAGCAATGCCTTTAAAAATTGTATGATGGTGGTACACTCTCTAGTCTCAGTGGGCCAAGACCGAGTCGGGTATTTAGGAAGAGTAAGGAAACGCAACTTGTAATGGGAGCAAAAATTTGAATGAAATCTATGACAATTCAAGAATGATTGACATCTTTAAAAGGTAAATGCGTAATATATATATATATATATATATTTGGCGTTGTAACCTCTGAAGCGATTTTTGGCCGAGCTCCAATTTGTGGTTTTGCGTCTTGATGTTTATACCAACAAAATGGAGGGACCTACAGTTTATTCTAAGCCGCCGGCTGATGGATTTTTATGAGGAGCTTTTATTTCATGTCAGAAATACACTCAGAGGGCTTGACATTCCCTGCCGAGGGGCGACCGCAATTAGAAAAATGTATTTTCTACAATTTTGGATGTTGCTCGAATCTGGGCTCGTACCCAGGCCTTCCGAATGGCAGTACGCAATGCTAACCACTCGGCTATCGCGGCAGGTTCAGCAAGGGGTGTCAACCCCTTTAAATGTGTTTTTGACAAGACGCACAGCATAAATTGGAGAAGGAACTGGGGCAAAAAACGCCAGTTATAACTTACACACCGTGTTAGTGTTTCTTTGGGAGCAAGGGTTTGTGCTACGGTAGGGATGGTCAGTCCCACTATAATGTAAAAAAATACCCCTCAAACATTAGCTGGGTCCTAAAAGAAATCAACTCACATATTGCCTATCGCAACCCATTCATCCGATGTTAGAGTTATAAGCGCATTGCCTAAACCACGCCTAAAATCAATCTCTAATATGTCGCCTTCTCGATGGCGATCGTAATCTTGCAGAAAGTCAATAATATTGATGCTACGAGTTATTGCCTGTCGCTTGATAGACGACAACAATTTAATAATATATTCCTCGTTATAGTGATCACCGGCATCTTTACTAATAGCTGGACACTCTGTTTTCAGCGCTTCCGGATGTGGTTTCAATTTGGGCACACCATATTCAGCAGGATCGGCATGTTCGAGGAATTTCGTGTAGTTGAAACCAAGCTCATTACCATAACGTGCTAGTAATGCATTCAGCTCGTTATTAGACAACAAAATGCCATTAGTGAGAAAGACTTGATTGGACTGGTTGCAACTGACATGCCCGCTATTTAATCTACAAGAGTAAAAAGAAAACAAAGTAAAAATTAAGTTAATTAAGGGGGTTCTTTACTAGCTCACTTGTCGTAGTTGCGGAAAAATGGATGCAGATGCAGGCGACGGTTGCGTATACGTGTTTGTATACGTAATAGAGCTTCTTCACAATAATTGCGTACACTCTCCTCAGCCCGATCCCAATCTAAAGTGCCGTCACGAGGCATGTTCTTAATGTAATCGTGTGGTGAGTGCACTTCTACGAGCGGCATCTTCTCCAAATTCTTAAGTGTGAAAACTATTAAGCGTGAAAACTATTAGCGGAATACTACGATACGATTTGTGATACGTACCGCGATCGATTTCATCTTCGAACGAACGCCAAATTATACGATTTGAGTCGATCGGATCTAAGTAGCGTGTGATTAACAATCTCATATCACGCTGTGTAAGATATTTGCGGACACCGATATTATCTAGACCGCGTTCGAATTGATTTTTTGTGATTGTGCCGGTATGCAAGTAATCGAAACATTCCAAGAACTCCTTCACGCGCACACGACGTTTGTGTACATAATTCTGTATACAGAATATAATATCGCACACATCTTTATTCTCTTTGGGGTGATTGCATTGGTCGGGCAATGTCCTTAATGCCATTTTAGTGCCATTAATTGCCGGCAGTTCGGAGAGTTCCAAATCCACCAAACGCCCTGGAAAATCTTTTATGATTTGCTTTGGAATTTGAATAGATTCTTTTAAATTCCTTTTAATTCGATTAGTTTACTTTGAATATTCTTACTCACCATAGCATTGTCCAAGAGGTTATTTTTTTTCATATAATCCATAATGTTTTGTATATGTTTAACAAAGGCCACATAATTGACCGTATATGAATCCTTCAGATAACGTTTGAGCAAAAGTAAAAAATCATCATCTGAGAGAGGGATTTTCAGAAAATGTAATACTCGAGAGAAATGTGCAACAGTGACGACACCAACGTTCTGTGATACCTGGAAATAAACAAATACAATAAATAAATAAATAAATAAATAAATAAATAAATATATATGTATATATATATATATATATATATATATATATATATATATATATATATCTTAATGAGTAAACGGTAGCTTTATGCTGATTACGCAAAACCTCTACTTGGTTATGCATTTTCAGAATTTTAGATTATAAGATATAAAGGTTTCTCCGCCAGGTGGCGTCGAAGTTAAATTATTTCCAAAAACGTATATGTGACCTAATTTGACTCATATAAATTGCACAAATAATTTTATTGTCAATAATAAAGGTTCAAAACTTGCAGAAAAAAGTCCAGAATATTATTATATTTATAAAAGATCCCCGAATTTAGGCACAAAAATATATGCAATAACTATAGAAAAGGGTTTTTAAATGCCATACGATAGTTAAAAATTTTAAAAATCGATCATTCGTACGGAGTGGGCCTAAATTGTAAGAAAACAGTCTAGGATTGATACAAGCTGAAAATAGAGTAAAAATATATTTGGAGTAAGGATATAAAAGTTATATAGAAAAAGTATAATTTTGTTAAAAGGTTCCCTTTCAGGTGCTTCCAAAAATTTTTCCGAAATGAGCACGTATATGAAGGGGGTTAAAATGCTTTTTTAAAAATCATCGAGGATCGTGATACAAATCAGATTATATAAAAGCACCATCTCTGAGGCCTACTTTGAAGGCGACAAAATCAATATTTTGTTCAAAAAAATTAAATTCTCGTTATTTTTGAACACATTTCGTGGCTCTTTGAGTGAATTTCATCTAAAAGCTCGTTGTGTCAACAGGAATTGCTGAAATAATACTTTTCCGTAGGCTTTCACTGAAGTTTCAGATAACTCCTACAGTGGTTTCCTGGAACATGAACTCTGCACCGAAGTGATGCCTTTCATCAGATCTAAGATGCGCGTACGCCAAATTTCTTTCTTTCTTGAGATGGAAGATATTTTGATTAATTAGAAATCACTACTAACTTGATTCTGGAAATACTGACAGTTTTAATTGTCAGAGTTGCCTTTGATTTACTATTTGAAAACTTCTCTGCATTTCTAGTTCCATAGCGGACAACCAAAATGGACTTTTAACGTATTATACGTAAAATATATTTTTGGGGCAACAGTTGGAAAATTCAGCCTTTAAGATGAAACATCCCCAAACGGACTCAGGCTGATCGACTTCGCCGGTCCCGAAATATGGTTGTCTGTAGTATTACGCCAAAATTCATCAAGCTACATGGCTGTCGCAAGTACGCAACAAAATCGACCATGTTATGTTAGACGGACGACATTTCTAGACGTGCGTACGTTCCTAGGGCCCAATATATAATAAGAGCAGGCAGTCAGCAGGTTGTTTACCCAACTAGCCTACCTGCTTTCTGAGAGCACTCAAAAGCAACTCGATATAAGAGAGCTGTGGAACGAATTGCAATGGAGAGAAAATGGACTGCCTACCTCGCAACATAGTGGTCGATCACAACACGTGCGAGGTGGAGTAGATACCGAGAGCTTAAGATGAAAGCGAAACGCATTTGCAGGAAAAAAAAGAATGCGGCTGAAATCCTTGAGTATGAAGAGCTGGAGAAGCCGACCGAAAATGGTAAAGCTCGAAAATGTTATGAAAAGATGCAGTGAAGAAAGTTTCAAGACTGGAGCATACTCATGTAGGGACCATGGAGGTAATCTGGTGACAGATGTCCTGCGCATAGTGTATTGAGGGAACTATTCTACTGCTGAATGTGATAGTGAAACACCAGGAGATGGCGAACCCGAGACCCCAATCGATGAGGATGGTATAGAGATCCATCACCCCAATATGATGAAGTTCCAATAGTGATTGTCTGCTAGAGTTATTCAACTACGGCGTCGAAGAACTGACAAGGTGCTTGCATCAATTTCTTTTCAGAATATGGTCGTACGAAAGCATGCTCGGCGAACAGAGCTTAAGTGTGCTCTGCCCCATACAAAAAAGGGGTATCCCACAGTCTGCATCAATTATCGTGGGATAAGCCTCCTCAGTATCGCATATAAGGTCCTATATCACGTATTGATGAAAGCTCAGCGTCAACGATCTGAGTGGATCTTATCAGGGTGGCTTTAGACCTAGTAAATGCACCATTGACCAGATCCGAGGGAAAAGATCCAATGCACACCACCGTTTCATCAATTTCAAAGCTGCCCTTCGACAGCACGATTAGGAGCTGCCCCTACGACGCTATGTCTGAATTTGGTATCTCATACAGTTATGTATACTGACCATGGATAATACCAGAAGCGCAGTCAGAAGAACCTTTCCAAGCCTTTCGGTACCAAACGTGGTTTCAGAAAAGGCGATTGTATAGATACAATCCTTATCAAGAGTGTACAATTGCTAGCATACTCCAATGATATTGATATAATATATCGCCATAACAACCGCACCGTAAGTTCTGCTTTGTCCGGCATGTTGAAATATCTCCTGTCATTAAATAAAAAGTCATGGCATTCGCGACTTGGCTCCCATATATCCGTTGACAGTCACAATTTTGAAGTTGTAAACAATTTCGTCTAGCTATGGACCAGCATTAATAACACCAACAATGTGTTACTTTGGATTGAGTAGGCAATTGAAAAGCAAAGTCCTCTCTCAATGAACCAAAACCAAACTCTACAAGTCGCTCATCATTTCCGTCCTGCTATATAAATATAAGAGCTTTCCAGAGAAATGTTTTGCGGAAAAATTATGGTCCTTTTCGCGTTGGCAACGGTGAATACCTGAGATGAGATAGCGCTACGCTGGCTATATCAAGTCGTCCGATTGGATGGAAGCACTCCAGCTTTGAAAGTATTCGATTGAGTACCCGCTGGTGAAAGCAGAGCAAGAGAAAGAGCTCCAGATTTTGCTTAATCATTTTCGAGTAGTGCGAGCCTTTAAGCAACGACCACCGCACACCTGCTCATTGTACATTACTCGAAAACTTTCCGAGCCGAGCACGAGCATTTCGAGTATTTTGACAAACACTTCGACTTTTTTCTCTAAACTTCTTTTTATTAATTTTAAATTTATTTATGTAAAATGTAAAAATCATTGAAACGAAAAAGAAATTTTGACAAAAAAAAATTAAAAATTCTTCTGTTCTGCTGAGCAGTTGAGCAATGGGCGAGTATCGAGCAAGCATCGAGTTGCTCGCAGTGCTCGATACTCGGGTATCTCGAGCTCTAATACTTATATAAATGTAAAGTCTGAAAACACCACTGTAAAAAAGTTGATAAATTTTTGTAAATTGCAGAGTTTAAAAACGATTTTGCAAGGGCTGAACTGTGAACTGATGTAAGCTGCCGGAAATTTCTTCTAAACGATCGCTTACATTCTTTTGGACTCGAAAATGGATTCGTCTATGCACTTTATTTTTATATTTTTGGGCATTACCTTCTAGATAAATGACAATCACTAGCTATCATGAATGTGACGAGGGTGAATTTTTCAATAGTAACGGTTTTGGCCTTTATCACGCCGTGCTAATACGGTTGTTCAAACTAGCTTGTATCTGTATTTCTATATATTTTCTGTTCTAAAGAGCATTTGCCGTTTCACTGTTGTTCATATCCCCTATTCTCTACCAACACTTTCCTAATACCTTTTATTTACCCATACCACATTGAATCCGAGATGACCTGAATAAATATATATGAGAAGTCTCAAAATCCTCAAAATCAAAATCCCCAGTTAAAAAAAATCCCCCAAGTACAGAATCTTTAAAATTAAAATCCCCAAATTCAAAATCCAGAAATTTAAATCCTCAAGGTTTATGTATGTTTATAAAGGGAGATTAGCATATTGAAAAATTTGGTACAAAAAAAATAATAGCCAGCACTCAAGATAAAGTTGTTTGGTTTGCATCGAAACAATACTAAACATGAAACTATGATTTGGAGTTTAGCGGATGGAATCGAAGACATAAAATTGTTGTTGGAATTAAAAACTGTGATCTTTATAAATAGAGTAACCAGAAAATCTGGTCGCATATGTTGTGGCTTTCTGATCCCAGGTCCCAGCTTCACTTCTCGGAATAAAATTTAGTGTTCGTGCTAAACCTAGCATAAAGCTACCTACGCACCAAATTTCAAGGAAATCGAACCAAAAATACAAAAATTTTTTCGAATAGGTCGGAACCTGCTCTATTTTCGGATTTTTCTTTTTTGGCCGGAGACCAAATCAAATCGGTGCGTATCATCGAAATCGGTCCAGGCGTTCTTGAGTTATAAGCGTAGTAACTAACATCACTTTCTTTTATATACGAGAATACAGACTACAGAACTTGCATTGTAATAAAAACCTACGAAAGTTACAGTCGGGAATAGTCATACCCACGAAGATAGCAAAGTTGATAGGTTGACCAAATGTAAAAAAGTGTTAAAAATCGTAGTAAACTAAATGAATTTGATTATTTACTATCAACTTCCCATAATATTTCAATTCTATTACATAGATTTATTACTTGTTTCTTTAATTTATAAATTAATGTATATGGATATGTCTTTGAGTTTTTGTTTTGAGGGATTTAATTTTAAGGAATCAAGCCCAACCCAAAAAAAATGTAGGCTATGTTTTAATATGTTGAAGGGGAAAACTTACTATTTCATAATCTTGAAAATATGGAAATAATGGCAAATTGCAATATTGTGCTATTTTAATGAGTATCAAACATAAACGTCGACGATCTTCAGGTCGTGGTATAACATTAAAATGCATTGGATCATTCCATTCCAGGCCAGTAGCAAAATCCTTTTTATTAACAGATGCAGCTGAAATATAAGTAAATGAATCACGTTCATATTGATTGGTAAAACAATATGAAAACCGTACGTTCTTGGCACACAACTTTACAAAATTGCTTATAGGCCACACGTCCATCGCGTAAACGAAAATAATCTGTCACCTCACGTAGCTCGAACTCCGAAAGTCCCACAACATTTTTATATTTACCCAAAATGCTGGTGAAGAGGGAATCTTATAAAGATATATAGACTTTTGGTAATAAAAAGATGCAAACTTGTGAGATTTTTAAAGAATATATACCTGAGATCAAACCAGTACAATTTTGATCGTGTTGCACGAAGTCAGCACAAATATCGAAACCATAACGGAAAATTGTCGCTTGTATTTTGCGGCAAGCGCGCCATATTTCATTGAGATTTAAACTTAGCTGCGTTGGGATTAGAAATAAAATGTATATGTTATCCACTAAAAGCATAAAATTTCTTAGTAAACATTTTTTCTCTTCACCCTTTCGTCATCCTCCATGCTTGTAATTTTTGTAAAATTTTTTGGTTTTAATAATTTTGTTTTTATTTAATTGCTCAAGATTAGTTATTATTTGTCTAAGTCATGTAAATTTATACAATTAAATTGTATGTATATTTATTAAAGAAATTCCACGAAAAATTTTTAATTGTAAATTTAATGTGGAAAAAATTTCGTTTGAATGAAATTAGATGTTCTATATTTTCTTTTGAAGTTTCCTACACACACGCACATTAACCCTTGTGAGGTATTTAAACTTTTTTTTTTTTAAATTAGGTATTTCCAAAAGTTATTAGGTTTGATTCGCACAAAAAATATTTATTTTATAGTCCATCTGTGACGTCTAAAAGTCACAGATTTGAGTCCAGACCAGATCAATGTTCAACTTTATGGAAATATATTTTCTAATAGTGGTCGCCTTCGGCAGGAAATGGCGAAGAAAACTGTAGGTCCCTCCAGGAGGACCACATTTTACGCATCAACAACCTGAACATTGTATGTACGAGTATATGTGCCTCAGCTTTATCAAAAATACGGAAAATAAAAATACTACGTCTGTATATCTTTATCTTTATACACTTCATGTAGATCTTCAAAACATTCAAAAGAACTATATATATTTAGATAATGAGTGATTTGACTAATCTTGTTAGAGACTTGGTGCTCTCAAAATCTAAGTCAAAGTTAATCGGATCAAGAACAAAACAATGGACTTGGTTAGATACAACTACTAGAGCCTCAGTTTGGAACTGAGAAAAGGATTTTCCAAGTTATTTTTCCAAATCAGATGATCTGAAATATTGTAATGATGCTGCTAGCTTTCTTCGAGCAAACAGTTTTTCAAAAAGTTCTGATGAATGAAAACTATTTATTGATGCCTCGAAGAAAACTTTGAAGTCTACCGACTCTACAATGGTAACAGCGGCCGTTGTGCATACAACAAGCATAAAGTTCATCGTACAGCTTTACAAGTATGGAATCCGCCATTTTTTTTGTTTACATTCGAAAACAGCTGAGATCACCTGATTTTTAAAACTTTCCTATTCTCTTATTACGCACCCATTTCGCATTTTGAATTTCTCTAGTTCCATCTTGATTCGCATTGTCAGATTCTTTGCTCTGCTTTTGGTGCGACATTCTGTTATTTGTTAATTCTTCCATTGCCTCTGTATTTCTTGCACAAATTTTTCATTCCATCGATGTCCGCATCGTCGAGTTTGCCTGTCAACTTGCGGACAGCCATTATGATTTTCTATTTGACAGTCAAACGCCGAGATTGACAGCCAAATGCGAGTTTGACATATTCCTGTAAAATACACAAGATTCCATACTTGTAAACCTCTACGATGATGAAGTTGCAACTAGCCGACTTAGCTGTCACAACCTATCTTATGAGATCGCCATGTAAATGAAAAGTTGTTGATGATGCCGTTACTGACGTTTAAATCATAGCAACCAGCGGCGAATTGATTTTTTCCGTAAAACTGACTAAGCCGAGAGGTCGCTGTTATACAAGGTTGTAAGTATGGAGATATAAATGGATAAATGGATGGATAAATAAATTTTAGATAAACTAAGAAATTCACCTTTTTTCAAAAGAAGTCGTAATTAGTCATTATTACCATATAGATCATGTATATTTGATTGACGTTTATATTCAACGATATAAAAGCTGGAAATTTGTTGACAAAAATTATGAATTTGTTTTAAAGTATACATGGACAACATATCCCTCTTCCAGTCGGTAGCTATGAAAAATGGCTAGTTCAGCTATAAATGAAAATATCTGAACGTATGACTTGGAAAAAATATAAAATATTCTTTTTTCATGCAAGTTCAATTATAAAATTTGAAATGCTATATATTGACAACAAAAACACATATCGAAATAATTCAAACTGCTAGTTATTGATGTGAATGTGTAGTTTATAAAAGACACTTCATTTATTATTTTTTAGTTATTAATTAACAACTTATAAACAAAAAACTAGAAACATGAACAAATTTTATGCAGCATACTTTTTACTAAAAAATAAGTTAAATGATCTAAATAAAACTTGTTTGTTTAAGTGTGATATCTGCTACCTTTTGATGCAGCTTTTGGTCTAGGCGGCATGACCTCAACAAGGTTTTTTTGTACCTTCTGTACCGATTTTATTCCACTATTCCGAAATTGCACTTTCTAGTTGTTCTTTATTACTTATGCAGTATTTACGGATGTTATTTTCTAATAAAGACTATAAATTCTCGATAGGGTTCATGTCGGATGACCGAGGCGGTGGATTAAATACATGTGGACAATTCCATATTAGCCACGTCTGTCCTAATAATAGGGGTAATTTTGACGTATCCCAGGTTTTTCGTCACTTTGGTGTAAATTTTCTTTTAATATATAAAGGTACAACATTTTATTCATAATACCCTCAACAAAGAACAAATTTCCAACGCCGGCTACAGATATACATGCCCATACCATACCACTTCTCCCACCATGTTTAACGGTTGGCCTGATATTGCATCTCTCAAGTTCAGTATTGGGTTTCCGCCGCATGTACAGTGTTTTAGAAGTTAAAATCTTTGTTTTCCAGCTTCCTGGCAAACGCAACTCGGCTTAGTTTGTTTTTTGGCTTCTTTCGGGATACATACTAGGCCATTGAAGTCCTGATCACACAGTACCCGACGAACAGTTTCAGCATAAAATGATTTACCTAGTTCCTCCTGAACCTCTGTGGCTAATTTTGGAGCTAATAGTCTGGGATTTATTTTAATTTTTCGTACAATTAAACGCTCCTCACGTTGATTGAAAACTTTATTTGGGGTATTTCGGCCTTTATTTTGTATACAATTTTCATGTACGAAACGCTCAAATATATTTTATACTGTCGCACTACTAAAATTAACTATCTCAGCATTTTTTCGCTACGATTTTCAATTATTGAAATGGTTTATGACAAATTCTCGCTATTCAATCGTTTTACAGAGGCCCAATTAGCTGAAAGTAGTACGCTGAAACTCAAAAACACGCTAAAATTGTCTTCATATTATTACCGAATGTCAGTTGTAAGATTTAGAAAAGCCTACTACCATTTCAAACGCAACTGGCTTTCGCTACAACATAGACATTGCGTGCATGGCATAAGCTATGAGCAAATTTCTGGGATGCAGCTACAGTCCATGCTTTTGTAGATGTAACATAAGACTGTACTTATACTTCTACGAATTTTACTTTGCTTGCTTTATTAGTAAAACATTGCGAAAAATATATATGTACATCAACTTTTTTTAAATTGTAATTATTTTCCATTTTATGACAATACGAGGGGTGTTCAAAGGAAAAGGTGAATCACGAGTTCCTACCAGAAGGGCGTACAGTTAATAAGGAATACTACAAGGAAATTATGCAAAGTTTGTGTGAAGAAATACAGCTCAAATGATCGGAATTGTGGGAAAACAAATCGTGGATTCTGCATCGCGACTTTTTCCTAATCGCAAAACTAAAGAAACGAATGAAAGGAAAGCTTGATGAGATCAAGTCAGTATCGAAGAAACCAAAAGCGCACTTCAGAAGTGTTTCGGGGTTGGAAAAAGCGTTGGCACAAGTGTATTATGTCCGAGAGAGATTATTTTGAAGGGGACAAAATAGATATTGATGAATAAATAAGTTAAGTATAAATAATTCACCTCCTCCTTTGAACACACCTCGTATAAACTGATAAGTTTAATCTGCGTGAAATGGCTGTGAGCCACTATATATTTGTAATATTTGTGGCTATACTTTCAGGATTGCAAAGAGGATACACCAGGGTTTATTATTTTAATACAAACTAAGAATTTGCTGAGCCACGGACTTAAAAAGTTTCTCAACAACCTTCAGTGCCCAATTTCACATAAGGTGGGACTGATGAAAAACTTTGTAAAAGTTATAATCTGGGATGGTAAAGGCTTTCGATAAAATAGGTGAGAATACAATTTCCTCGCACGAGTGGCGCTATTCTGTAAGACCACATATTAGAAGCTAGTGACATATAATGCTTCTAATTCAAAACTGAATGAAAGAAGAAAAATCACCTAAAGCGATCTATGTCGAATATGTGAGTGAACTGGACACTCACAGAGGTTTGTAAAAGTATGCCACAATTTTCTTAGGAATGAAAGAGCTGCTGCTTATGGAGTTTAAGGTATTGCATCCAATAAAATTTTTTTGGATTCACGTGCATACTACTCTCATGAAAATCCAGTAAGACCATAAATTTACTGATATTTATATAATTTGTGATTGTAAATTAAGTATTATTTGATAACCTTCATATTGTAACGATTTTCCTAATTAACCTCGTTGATTTCCCAAATCCTTCGAGTCCGATCACTGGATTTCTAAACAAAAGTCTCAAGAATTGTTCGTTCGGATTCTTAATTGTCAGGAATTTACTCAACTGTACACAATGGTTTATTTTACAATTCTTTATAACATATAATTATTTTCCGCTGCACACGGTTTAGCCGTTTCTAAAACACGTAGCTTACTGTAGTGTTAACGTCACTTCGTTTTCTACTCGTCTGCCTGTAATAGCTGCTGCCGCTCCTTTTATACCTGACGATGACCTAAACATTCTATTGACGCTGTCTAGATAATGCTGATAACTCGATTGTTTGCGGTAGCTGCTGTCGCTCCTTTTATCTGTCCTTCGTACTTGGCATTTCCGTCACAATATTAACTTTAAGGAGAGAGATAGAAAGCGCTAATAAGAAGCTCGCGTTCGAGTTACGCTGGTTTGACTTCTTATCATATTTTAATTGTGAAAGAGTAACGTGGATCTCTTGGAGTGGTTCTCAGTAATTGGTTTGGTGCGCTTGACGGTTTCGTCCTAAGCTAAGTTTGCCCCTTTTGGCTTATGCGTATATATATATTGATTTTCATATTTTCCAAAGCTGTGACTTGAGAAGTATGTTATTGCTAACGAGTAAAGAAAGTATTAGAGGCAATAGATTTAGGACACTGAATTTTCAGAGCGTACCACCAGTAAGAGAGTCTTCTTTCGACAATCGGTAATTTCCTCAGCGAGCTGTTGGTAAAAGGAACAAAGGTCACAATAAAAGAGGTACCCAAACGTTAGAGTTTGAGCTGTTTTTAGAGGAGATGTGAGTGGGTTCGGATAGTGTAGGTCTTATTTATATATACCTAAAAGTAGGAAGAAGAGAGAAGAAATGGTTTTGGTAAAGTTTTTGCTTATATTTTTTATACTATACATATATTTTTGGTACATGTATGTACATATGTATGTATATATGTAGCAGTTATTAATGATTATTTTTCTTTTCGGCGATTTCTCACGTGACTAGCTTCAACAGTTTTACTTCTTTCACAAAGAGATGCTTCAAACAAAGTTACAAATATCATGCATGGGTGTATGATTGAGCATATGTATGTTATGTGTATATATAAGTCAACCGTACTGAGTTGAATACTAAAAACTGTATGGTTATGATTGCAATCATTCCGCCACACGTGCTTTCTGCGCTTTATAATCGTTCTTTGCCGCACTTAGAGCACTTAGGTGTTTTTCTGCTATTTCCTGCACTGATTTTAATGGAAAAAATGATGGTGATGACTATGACGACTTTTAATAGTGGCATTTTAAAACAATTTACAATTGAAGTCACGTTTTGATGCTGGCATTCGCTTAACGGAACTGTGAGTACCGGCAATTTGTATATGAGTAAGTGGCACTGAAATACGCATTTTTGTTAATACTGTGACTTACACGTCTAACTGGATGCTTGCAATGCCAACGGTGATACCACCCAATCACGGCGGATTTTTTGGCCGAGAACGTCATACAGGAACGAATCGGTTGTAGGGGTGCTATATGGTATAGTATTCCGATTTCCATGATTTTCAGTATTAATATTTCATCTCTAATAGCAGAATAGCAAATTTCATCTTTTAAACACCTTCATGGTTTTGTTGTGTGCATAAAACATCTCGTTTAATGCTGGTTTTTCTCTCGAACCGGTTTATATCTCAAAAAGAAATTTGTTTTAATTCTTCGTGGAAAAATATAAAACTTTGTTTATTTTCTTAACCCCTTATACGCCAATGTTGTATAAGAAACAAATTTTTATTGCGCCACAGAAGTTAAGTGCATGAAGGAGAGTAGGAGTAAGGTAGAAAATCACGTTTGTAAACAATCAGTTATGAGACGGGTAAGAGTATATGATAACAGTCCATAGTCCAGGAATGATTTTTGCGTTACAAAAATGCACCAGCGTACCAAATTAGTTCAAATACCTTTAAAACTGGGAGAAACAGACAGATAGACAGACGGACGTGGCTAGATCAACTCAGCTCGTCATTCTGTTCATATCCATATAAAACTTTATCGATCGATTTCATCTTTCTTTGGTACTTACAAATATTTATAATGAGCGGTTTATAACTACTGAAGCAATCTTCGGCCAAGCTCCTCCTCCAATTCGTGGCTTGCGTTTTGATGTTTCTTGCAATAAATATAAATTGCAATAGCTCATATTTTGATATCATACATCGAAATTTTTGAGGCAAAATAAAGTCCACAACTTCAGCAACTCCCCTGCTAATGTCGTCTTTAATAGGATATTCCACATATATTACCACTCCAGTAAAAGATGTCAGAAAATTTAGCGCTCTGAAAAATGAAGAAATTGCCCAGAAGACATACATTCTGATGACATGTTGTGACCGTCAATAACAATTTACTACGTAGGTTGCTGCAGTAGATGAGTTGAATAGCAGTGAATGCTACGATGCTTCTGACCTGAACAGTCGCAAAAAGCTTGATTGTATTGAATACTTGAAGAAGATTTTATCTGATATATGAGGATCTTCTTCCACATGAACGGTTCGCATTGTGAAGTCACTTTGAATGGATAGTGTTTTCGATGGTTTTGTATTATCCTACAGGATATAGTCCTCTGGCATCCGCCATAGCCGAGTGGTTAGCATTGCATACTACAATTCGGAAGGCCTGGGTTCGAGTTTAGGTTCGAGCAACATCAAAAATCATAGAAACGTCAGGGAACGTCGAGTCCTCCGAATTTTTTTTCTGACATGAAATAAAAGCTCCTCATAAAATCCATCGGCCGTTTGGAGGTGGCTTAAAATAAACTGTATGCCATTTGTTAGTACGCAAAACCACAAATTGGAGGAGGAGCATCTCTTCAGCGGTTACAAAGCGCCAAATATATGTATATATATAGTCCTCTAGATGGATTCGTCGATTATTTGGCTGTCTCTTGAATGACTTTTTGTAGAAGTTATAAATATGAGGAAGAGCACTTTGAATGAAATGTTACTCACGCTGAAGGAGCTTGGCAGTTTTAGATTGTCAGCTTATCTAAAATCCCGTTTTATTAATTTTGCCTAACAGTAGGTTTGATTAACAAGTATTTTATTTGTTTTGATTGATAACCTATGTTAATGCTTTTTGTCATTAGCATCGAGTTTTCCTTCACCTTTACTTGTGTAGACACCGCTTACGCAAATTTAGCCGAGCAACAGCGCTATTTGCAATCAACGGAGCGTTATCATATTGTTACGATCTTGCTGATTAACCTCGATGATTTCCTTAATCTTTCGGGTACGACCTCTGGATTGTTAAATAAAATCGCCAACCTAATTTGCAGTCTCTTTATTTATAAAGACTTAATCAATGTCCTTTTAATTATTCGGTAATTCAAAATTCAATTACAATTTACGTTACTATTTACAATCACTTGTATACAACTTTCACAATGTACTGTTTTTATTACTTTACTGTAATGTAATCTCCACGAGCTTAATTCACAACTGATTCACGACTGATTGCTGACTGACTCTCTTGCAGTCGTATGTCGTCCTTATATACTTGTTTGCTACGTGATAACGAAACCCCTGGAATTATTGCGTCGTTTACGATAATCGTCGTTTACGATAATCGTCGTTTACGATAATCGCCTCTTACGTTCTAGAACGTGCCAGTTGTCGGCTCCTCTCTTTCATCTGTCATTCGCTTCGCATTTTCGCCACACTGCCCTCCACCTAAGTCTGATCGTCCCGATCAGACACATTCGCTGTTTCAAACGCAGAAAGTCTCTCTAGGTGGATCACTTTCATCTTGCTTCCTGGGCTCCCAACATTCTGGATTCGATACACTGCATCATTCAGCCGTTTGATTACCTTATATGGACCCTCCCAAACGCATTGAAGTTTTTGGGACAAACCTCTCTTCCGTTGTGGACTGCACAGCAACACCAAATCTCCACTTTGGAAGCCTTCAGAGTTCATCGCTTTGTCATACCTGGCCCTCAATTTGTAATGGTTTCGTGGTTTTGGCCCTTTAGTTGCTATGCACTTCTTGCAGTTAGCAACCCACTCAGCAATCGATTGACGACAACATTTTCCTAATGCTTAGATGCTCTCCACTAGGACCATTGTGAAATTTCCTAAGAATATCCGGAATTCTTAACCTCGGAACTACTATAAGCTTCCGAGAGCACTGGCCATCTTCACTTTCCCATACTCTATGCAAACAGCCAGATATTAACTCTAAACTGTTCCATTGTGCCCAGTATGCTTTCGCGATGGAACTTCCCTTTGCCATTTGTTCCTTACTTGGCCGTCTGTTCACCTCCAATCCGCGCATTACCAATTCCAAGTCTGGGTCTTCTGGCTGACATTTTCTTAAGTGGCTTGCCTCCCACTTTCCTGCTCGTGTAATTGTTATTCGCTGGACGTCTATTATGCCCTCAGCTTTTGAGCATCGTTTGCGTCGTCTTTCCTCTCTGCTGGAGCCCGACTGGCATTCGCGTGCGAAGTGACCTGCTTCACCGCAACTGAAGCACTTTCCATCTTGATTCTTAACACCACAACGATTCATTCCTGCTATCGACTTCAGAGTTTTCAATATTTCAGTCCTCACATCTGGTGTTTCTACCTCCAAACGCTTCACTTTGTGGGCCGGCTTACATAGCAGTGCCGCTACTTCACGTGTCTGAGCATACGCAACCGTCTCAGCGAATGTTAACTTTGGATTCGCATAAGTCTCTCGCTTGGTGTACACGTCTTTAATTCCGCTGATGAACCTCTGGATTTTTAATCTTTCGAGATATTCAGCCGACGCGTGCCCTGTGGCTAAATGAGCCAATCTCTCGATCTCAAAAGCATATTCCTGTAGAGATTCATTATGTTTTTGGTCACGCTGTTCCAGCTCCATCTGGTAAATTTGCCTTCTGTGTTCGCTACCAAAGCGTCTTTCCAGGGCTCGCATTACTGCGCCATAGTTATTCCTCGATGGTCCAATTATTTAACTCAGCCGTCTTCTCGAACTGGAGCTTGAAGATCTGGAATGGAGCTGTGCCGTCAAAGGATGGTGTTTCTACCCACGGGCCGTTCATCGATCTGGCTGGACGATGCAACTGCAAATCTCGGACACGTCGCTCGAGCTCGTTGATTTTGGCTTCAATTAATTCTTCTATTTTTTCTTGCCGACCGTGCAATTCGTTGACTTTGCTCTCAATTAGATCCTGTCTTTCCTTAAGTTCTGCATTGTCTTTCTCCAGATTTTGCTGTATTTGCGCGATGGTTCCTCCTAAGGATGATATTTGCTCCCTCTGTTCAACCATTTGTGATGTAATGTTGTCATTCATTGCAGACATTTTGGTATCCTGTACATCCATCTTTTGTGATATGCTGGCATCGATTTGTGACATGTTTTGTGACATGTTGTCATTGATTTGTGAAATGTTTTGTGACATGTTGGCATTGATTTGTGAAATGTTTTGTGACATGTTGGCATTGATTTGTAAAATTGCAGCCAACAACATGTTCATGTCCATACCGGTAGATGAGCCAGGGGCATTTTCTTGAATCTTACCTGATGGCTGCTCCAGCCCCTTCGCAGAATCAATAGCTTCTTCTTTGTCAATGTCCTTAAAGGATACATCTTCATCCTCGCGACGGAATTCGTACTGGTTCAAGTCGGTGCCTTCGACGTCCTCTCGCAGTCTCGATTGCAGCTCTGCCTTATTTCCAGTTGTAGACAATCCTCGCTTGGCCAACTTCTTCTTGAGAAGAGGTATCGTCAAATCTTGAATCTTCACCATTTTCGATTACTATCCTTTGGAATTTATTTAACAATCCCACTTCTGACACCAATTGTTACGATCTTGCTGATTAACCTCGATGATTTCCTTAATCTTTCGGGTACGACCTCTGGATTGTTAAATAAAATCGCCAACTTAATTTGCAGTCTCTTTATTTATAAAGACTTAATCAATGTCCTTTTAATTATTCGGTAATTCAAAATTCAATTACAATTTACGTTACTATTTACAATCACTTGTATACAACTTTCACAATGTACTGTTTTTATTACTTTACTGTAATGTAATCTCCACGAGCTTAATTCACAACTGATTCACGACTGATTGCTGACTGACTCTCTTGCAGTCGTATGTCGTCCTTATATACTTGTTTGCTACGTGATAACGAAACCCCTGGAATTATTGCGTCGTTTACGATAATCGTCGTTTACGATAATCGCCTCTTATGTTCTAGAACGTGCCAGTTGTCGGCCAAATGACCTAGCCAGCGTAGCCGCTATCTCTTACTTCACCGAACTATGTCAATATGGCCGTATATCTCTTACAGCTCATGGTTTTATTGATTGCGTTAATCGCCGCTGACAACGTACAAAGTACCATAGATCTTCCGTAAAACCTTTATCACGAAAACTCGGGAGAGGATTTTGTTTTCTAGCTGATCCAAAATAGCCGAAATTATCTACAACTTTAAAGTTATGACTGTCAACAATGACGTGGGAGCCGAGTCGCAAATTCGTTTCGATTCCTTAACAAGCCGGGAGAAAGCAAAACTCACGATGTTGTTCGACACTTTGGATATGTTACTAACATAGGTGGAGTAAGAATATTTTCAAAGACGTCCATTCCAGTGGATAGAATCAGATAGAATCAGAGATGTGACAACCCTTAGTTTCTCCATTTTCTCCGGGTTTTCTGTAAAATCAACTCTAACCATTAACTCAAATCTGGTTAGAGAGCTCTCTCCACGACCTTAGAATACCCAGAATGTCAACCAGAATTTTTGAAGCTAATCCCAAACGCTTGTGGAAAATACTAATAATTTTCAAAAAATCAAATGGCAATAATAATTTCTTGTTTCAGTTTGGCAATGGCAATAATAATTTCCTGTATAGTTTCAGGAATTTATGAATCAAAATTTGACTTTCAACTTTACACCTTCCTTAGTTGTTCCGATGCTTTTATTTCCGCAGATTTCAATGCACGCAATTCAATTCATTTAGTAAACCCTTATTTCTCACACACTTTGAACAGAATGCAGCTCATTGATGCAAGTAAGCAGCATTTTTATGCATTGTTGCAGTTCAGTGTTTGCCCTCACCGCATTGCTTCTGAATAAGTTGATGATGAGCTAAAAGAAGACAAAAAAAAAAGACGAAGAAGAAAAAAAGAAGAAAAACAGGCAACAAAAAATTAAAAGTACTCCACTTACCGCTGACTTAGAAGGGCGATAGAGGTTGGCGTTGCTGGCTTGACGATGGATTGAAAATGAATTGCGCTCGTTATCGCTTCTTAATAGTTTCTCAATGATTTTTCCATAAGTTGCGTGATTCCCATTGAAATTTCTTATTTCTCGTTCATCTTCACATTTTCACCTTTTACAATATACATGTACATATGTATGTATAGATTTGAAATAAAATAAGATAAGTAATTTTTTCTCAAATATAAAAAATGTATGGTCATCTCAGTGGTCCAAGTACTATCAAGGGTTGTGAAGTGGAAATACGAAAGTATGTGTAGCGTAAAATACTTAATTTAGGTAAATCTTGAGATTTCTCCCTCTAGACTGCATAATTTGAGATGTGAATGCATTTGCAGGTTTTGTTTATTAAGTACCCATTGCACGTGATTGCAGATAAAGTGTAGTGATTACGTATTAACGATGCTGAGTAATAACTGTTGTATTTGTAAAATTCGAATTCAATTTTGCACAATAAAAATTTTGATTGCAATTTAATATTTATTTATGTATGTTGGTGCGATATTAATTTCCTTCAACTCATCTCCCTTTATAATTAATTGCCCAAAGGTTAAAAAGATTGACATTGCCGTAATTTTGTGCGATACCGCTTTTATCTTTATTGCGTGTGCTTTTGCCTTTTCATTTTTATTTATATACTCAGCTGCTTTTATGCTTAGATTGCTTTCGTCCATTTGTTTGCCTCTTGGCTGTTCATCTTCCTGTCTGTTATTTATGTTAACTGCGTAAGTTAACACTTGAAGGTAATCTAACCATAAAGTTCACGGGCACTAATGTGGTGGAAATGTAGAGAAAATTTTGGAATAAATGGCTTAATGATTGCTGCAAGAATCTGTTTGGCGCTTTGAAACTGCTGAAGCGTTTTTTGGCCGAGCTTCTCCTCCAATTTCTGGTTTTGCGTCTTATTGTTTTTACCAACAAATGGAGGGACCTAAAATTTTTTCAAAGCCACCTTTTATTTCATATCAGAAATACACTCGTAGGGCTTGATATTGAGCGACTTGTGGAGTTTGGTTTTGATTCGTCGAGAGAGGATATTACTTTTCAAATGCCTACTCAGTCCAAAATAGCAACCGTCGGCAAGAGTGATTCTGCGTTGGATTTCAAGGCTGATCTTGTTGGCGTTGTTGATACTAGTTCCAAGGTAGACGAAGTTATCCACAACTTCAAAGCTATGACTGTCAGCAGTGACGTGGGAGCCAAGACGCGATGCGCTGACTTTTTGTTTGATAACAGGGGATCTTTCATCTTGTCCTCGTTCACCAAGAGAACCTTTTGCCTAGTTTCTTTGTCTAACCTGGAGAAAGAAGAACTAACGGTGCGGTTGTTATGGCCAATGATAGTTTTACAGCGAATTCAGGTATAACGTCACAGGATCAGCTTCTTTTTGTGCTATCAAAGGCAACACATATTCTGACGCCGTATTTGAATAGCTTGACTTTTTTATTTTTTAAACGAACATTTGCTATTTAATCATCTTCATCAATCATGGGCTCACCATATCTCGGTGTCGCACTTTCACTAACATTCATTATGTTGGTCCTCTTTAAACACAGTATGAGTTGGACGTCAGTGACCTGAATACCTCCTTGGTTCCTACATGATTATGCCTCGGTCTTGAAACCTTCTGTAAATCGCCGTACCTTTTCATGAAATTTTCGAGCATTGCCCATTATCTTCTCAAGTTCTTGATACTAATGCATTCGGCTTTTTTTATTTTTTCGTCTGCAAATGCGTCTCACTTCGTTCTTCAGCTCTCGGTATCTGTCCCGCTCCGTATGATTGTGGTCAATCGTACGAGCTCTTTCTTTGGCCTTGCCGAAATGCAATTGTTTCTGCAGCACCGGTACGTAGGGAGCCGTTCTATAGTTCCCTATATCGAGATGCTGCTGAGTGCTCTCAGAGAGCAGGAGTGCAAGTCGAGTAGAAAACTGTACGGCTTTCTGTTGTAATTGTAGCTTTTTGTCGTCGAACTTTCCTTGTGTTTGTTTCCTTCGCAGCATGCCGTTCTAATTGAGTCATAGTAAACCTAACTTTTGCGAAAGTTTTGCGTCTGTTACTCTATGTATACACTGCTCTCCAACAGGACGTTAATAACACCCAGTTGCGAAAAACCTTCAAGCAATTTAATAAATTTAAAATTTGAAAAACACTTGAAAGTTGCATTTTGTTTTTCTCAAGTTGAAAGGATCTTCCACTTGTCGCAACAAACTTCTATCCACTGACGAAGAGTGCGTTATATCTTAATCTCATCTTGGGAATAAACATATGGTAAATACTCAAAAGACATTTTAGTTTATTTTCGTTTGCTTTATTTGTATGTTATTTCAACTTTTATACTAACAACTCGAAAATTTTTGTCGTTTAATTAGCAAGTTATCGTGTAGTTAACGACAACAGCTCATCATGCGATAGCGAATATCGTTAAAATATACTTAGCGACTACTCGAATTGTTAAAATTGTCGCTAAGTATATTTAACGATCCGAAAATCCTTACAATAGCATACTGAATTCCACCACAGCTATAGATAACAGATTTGAAATATTAGGAATCGTAAACTGATTTTTTGGACAGTTTTTTAAACGCTTGGATGCTTATGGTATCAAATACTTTTTTATTGGTAGTTTTTTTATATTAGATATGCCATTGTGAAGGTAAACTAATATGAATAGCAATTGTAGGAAGTTTGTTTTATAACCGCCCTAAAGGGGGTAACTCAAAATTTGGAAAAAATTACCATGAATAATGAGAAATTTATCAATTATATGCATTCAGTAGCAGCGAGAGAATTCTAGGCTTCTTCAGACTCAGAAAACATGAGCCATGGTTGGGCTGATGAAAGCGATAGTCTTTTTAAAATCGAGAGTAGTTTTCATTAAATTTCTTCTTTTAAGTATGCTCAACAACAAAATATTTTATCTTTTTAAGGCACACCTCACACAAAATAATTGTGCCGCTGTTACAGATCATTGCCCCTGGAACTCAACCCACAAACCTATTTCGTGGAAAAGTATCTTAAAATTCTCTGAGTCGTTAAAAAACATCTTGAGTTCTTCAAAAAATCTGTCTTGACAAAATTATATTTTTCCTATTTCAATAAGTATATAAATTATTTGCTGATTTGCGAATTTTGTTTTTTAATTCCTTCCTCACTCCATAATGATTTATTATTTTGTGCCATGCTGTGGGAGTAAAGAATGTACGTACGCCTTACCTTCATTTCTTTCGCATCTTTTGAGCAAGCATAAACCATAAACCAAATTGTTGTCTCGGTTATTATGGACATGGTCTTATAGCAGTTGCTATCGTCTACTTTAATTTTAATCTAATATAGCGCGACGATAATTACACTAACAAAATGCCATTGAAAGCTTTAGCGTAAATATCTTTTATGAAGCAAGGACAATTTTGTTTATATACTCAGTGTACGAGTCGCAAATAGTCTCGGTTGTAACATTGTTGTTGTGATTTTTTATTGTCATTTGTTGTATATTTTATTAGCATGCTGCTCGTTAATCATCTGCGTAGAACCCTGACTACACCAAATAACAAAAGTAACAACAAGTGATGTGGTTGAAGAAAAAGAAGGGAAAATAAGAAATATGCATACACCACACACCAGGATATTCATTATAGTCCTTTGTAAGCGGCGCCAACTTTCAACACCGTCAGCACCACAATCACTTATAGACGACGACGTGCCACCAGCTGTTTTTCCAGCTCATTCGTTGCTTAGAGACTAAGTCTTAGTAATAATTTGTTAGCCAGCTGACCAGCTGGTATTTTGGTGTTTCGCTTTCATTTTTGCTTTTATTTTTAGCTTTGGTTTTCTTGTTGTGTTTGTGTGGCACACTCTGAATTACGTGCAACATTAATTTTACAAATTCTCCTATGTTAAGCATTTTTCGTGCGCGGATTATGACAATTACTACTAGGCTCATAATAATTATTTATACCTACTATAATTATGAAGCTATACTGATAAACAGGGTTATATATGTTTGGTTGGATATACAATTCTAAATATTTATGTACTCATGTTCACTTGTATAAGTTGAGTTTGGCTGTAATCCACTAGTCGCTATTACTACTTAATAAAGGTTGAGTTTGAATTTGCTCGAAATTATGGCGCTTTATCAACGTACACTGTTAAGTGGTTTTGACTTAATTTTCTAGTAGTTGTTAAAAGGAGTTAATGTGTTGTTAATCTGTTAATTGAAATTTTTGGAAATTTTTGAGTGATAATAAAAATCAAATTCTTGTTACATATACAAATGCATTTAGTTTATACAAATACATTTGAATTGTAATATATATATATACCCAGAGTGTTAAAAAACATACATATGTCTAAGCCAAGGGGCGAGCATATTGAAACATATACATACATACATACATACACACATTTATACGATTTTATGCAATAAATCGGTTCCAAGTCAACTTTCCGAAAGAAAAAGTGTCATCCATGGTAATCTAAGCATGAAGCTACATTTGCGTCAAATTTCAACTAATTTGAAATATAAAAACGATTTCCTCGAAAAGACCGGTTCCTGGTCCACTTCCGGAAAGAAGTATGTACCATATGTGCAAAATTTTAAGTAAATCTCACTAAGAAATTTTAAGCCAAATCGGTAAAGCCGTTCTCATTTGATGAATTATTAACCGTTGAATAATTTTGACCGAATTCCTCCTTCTATATCTGGTTGATTTTGCAACTCAATTAAGGAACTATTGGTTTTTCTAAGACGCTTCCGTACGGATTATAAAATTGATTGCAAAAGGCAAAATTCGAATTCGTTGATTATCAGCGCCGATATTTTTTGAATTTACGTGGTTAGCACACAAAGTTTCACACTAATTAGACCGGTTTTTGTCGGATTTTTGACGCAAAGACTCATGTCTGATATAATCTTCCGATTGTGATGACTTTGGGTAAAAATATTTATGTATATGCGTGTGTAAAATACCAAATTTGACTCTCTTAGATGCTTTTTCGACGGATTTTTTATCATATCTAAACGAATCAGAAATTTCAATTTATTAGATTCTGGTAGCTGAATCTAATCCTGTGTAACAGCGAAAAATATTCGATATATGAAATTAAAAGGCGAGTTGCTTAAGTCATTTTCGTATGACTATCGATCTATCTGTCATTGCAATGGTTTTCGACAGACATTTATAATTTATTGCATACACATAAACTAATTTGAGAGAAAATGCTTTCAGAAATACTTGAACTCCAAAGGAAAGCTATGTAAATATGGGACAAGGGAGAACAATGACCACTGGTTTCAGTCCTTATTTATTTATACAATACTTTTTCATTGTTACATATTGTGAAATTTTATATACTTATCCAATTCTCTGGAGAAGTTATAACCCAAAGCCATTTATTTACATAGATATACATTGGTTAAGCGCAGTTCAGATTTTGCTTTTCGAAATGAAGATAATATTTTATGTCATAAATGCGCGACCAAAAGCGGCATAACGGTAATACTTAGGAGCTAAAACATTATCTACGTATTATTAAGTATGTCTTAGGTATCTGATTTGAGCGATGCTAATGAACGAAACAACGCCTGCATACCAACATTTATTCAAAACGGAACTTATACTGAAATTGGTTAGTAGTGAAAAACACACTATGTCAACTTAAATATCAAAGACTCTTGTCTTTCGGACGGCTATATTTAGTGTTATTTCTATTTTCACTTGACAAGACTTAAATATAATTCTGAAATATTGAATTTTACATTCCTATAAGTTTCGAAAAAGTAGGGCATCAAATTGTATCGCGAAAATAGGAAGGGTCTCACCATTTTTTACATATGCATACATATCATAAAACACCTAAATCTTTGATCCTCTATGTGATAGTAATTTTGTTTCTTAGAACAAATCCATAAATATTTATTACGAAAGTGTACATGCCCCTCCACATAATTTTTTTTTTAAAATACCTTACCTTAAATAAGTTACCTTATATATAAAAAATGCCAAATAGGTAAATTTAAAAATTTTCTTTTTTATACCACTCATGAACATGAAATGGTATATTAACTTTGGTCTGAAGTATGTTTCTACCTCAAGGAGAATCTATATTTAATATTGTAACGATATTTGCAGCTATCCTCGTATAATCGTCAGGAATTTACTCAACGTTTATTTAGTACGCAATAATTACAATTCATTATACACAGTGGTTTATTTTATAATCCTTAATAATATACAATTATTTTTCGCTTCAAACAGTTTATCCGTTTCTAAAACTCGTAGCTTACTGTAGTGTTAACGCCACTTCGTTTTCTACTCGTCTGCCTGTGATAGCTGCTGTCGCTCCTTTTATACCTGACGGTGGCTCAAACATTCTATTGATGCTGTCTAGACCATGCTGATAATTCGTCTGCCTTCGGTAGATGATGTCGCTTCTTTTTGTCTGTCCTTTGTGCTTGGGATTTCCGTCACGATATATATAAATAACGCTTTGTAACTCCGTTGTAGCGATTTTCGGTCGGACTCCTCCTCTAATTTGTGGTGTGCGTCTGGACTTTTTTCCAACAAAATGTAGGGACCTACGGATTACTCTAAGCCGCTTCCGAATGGCCGATGGATTTTTATGTGGAGCTTTTTTTTCATATCAGGAATATACTCGGAGGGCTCGCACTTCTAACCACTCGGTTAGTACGGTTAGGTATAGACCCTTTAAAATTGATACCGATCGGATCAGAACGACGAGCTAAGTTGATTTAGCCATTGAACGCAAACTAGTCACCCAGTTTTTGAGATATTGCAACTAAATGTCGTACGTAGACGTATTTTTACACTTATACGATTATTATTCAGAACTGACCAGATCGAACCACTAAAACATGTATACGAATGATTTTTCAGTTTTCAGATTTTGGGTCATAATTCTGTCAAAAAGGCATCTACGAGCGTGAAATTTTGTATTTTACATATCTGAATTCAAATAAATATTGGCCTTGAAAATCATCGAAATCGGAAGACTATGTCATGAGTTTTTGGATAAAAAAGTATAAAAGGGCGTCATTTTTTTGTTTACAAATTAAATAGATATTGACAATGAAAATCATCGAAATAAAATCATGAAATGTACAGTAAGTTTTATATGTTCACGAAAGGTATAAGAGGCCTGACCGAAGACAGCACTTCTTTATTTTTTTTAAATTCGGCATTCGCTTCTTTAGAATTTGAGATATCCCTGCTTTGCTTTTATCATCAGTCCATTTAAAACGCTTGCTGTTCCCATATATTCCTGTGGAACTAAAATTCCAGTTTATCCTCATTGCAGGATGTTCTTCTCAATTGATTACTAGCAAGGCATAACCTCCACGGACATGCCTATGTTGAAACAATGGCTTCTACAAAAAATGCGGCAGTTTTATCTCAATTCAATGCGCAATTGCGAGATTTTTACTTAATGATAAGTTACAGTTTTTTGTTCATACCTATAAACAACAATTTCTTCAAACAAAACCTTTAAAATTGGAATATGTTGCATAAATATGAGTTCATGGTAAAGCATACTACTAAACTGCTTTTTTTAATGGTCCGAAATTAGTAACTTTTTGCCCTTAGCTTATTTTGTTCTACCTATTTCATGAAAAAAGGTAAATTCTTATTTTTCAAAAATTGCTAACCTTAAAAAATAAAAAGCAATCCGTAATGACAAAAAGTTTCTACGATTTGTACCTTATCCAAGACATACAAAAAGTTACTTATACGTATAGTCGCTCATATTGGGTTATTTCTAAATCGTTCGCAATTCGCACTCCAAATTCATGCCGTATTACTTGATTCGCCGTACATATTTTTGAGCTTCAGGGGTACCGGAAGCAAACATTTTCGAGCTATACTACCTCTTCTTGCAGTTTCTAGTCTGTTTGCACTTGCTCACAGTTTTTCTTGGCACTTAGAGTAAAACAGAAATAAATCACAAATTTAAAGCAATATTTTATAAACTTTTAATAAAAACTTACATTTTGCCTCCAATTTCAAACGACACCAAAAAAGTAGACCAGCGAAATAGAGAAAAGTCAAATTGTGTGCCGCCCGAACGGGTAATGAGTGATAGTAATTCATAAGACGAACAATGTAATTCACGACGCTGTGAAAAAGTCGTATAACTTAGATCTAGAGCTAACATAACTTTTCCATCAGTAGGCATGGCCCCGAATATTTTTAAAGAGTATGGAGTATTTTCATCCATCTTAACGACATGTTGGGGATGTTTTCTAGGCTTTTCACTCGTTACCTTAAAGCAACAAGCCTATATCAGTTTGCCTATGATAAATCTGATTTTAACTAATGTTAACTTGACGACCGTGTTAGCCGAGAAATTAGCAGTGCCAACATTTAAAATTCTACTAAATTAATTATAATATAAATTTTTCGCATCACGGTCAACCCCCTACCCCCCCCTCGTCGAGAGAGAGGTTGCCTTTTAGATTTAGTAAAGCCGTTTCAACCCATAATTTTTGACAATATTTTCTTCAACAGACAGAAACTACGGAAGGAGGAGCGATTTCGAATTGAGTCTCCTATAAATGAGATTATTTGCCCAGAAAATTTATTATTGAATAATACAATAACCGGGCTGCCAGCTACGACTGAGAGTGTCACATAGTATTAACGTAAGTAATAATGACTACCCTTTAATTTGGGTCTATTAGGCTCAGTATAAGAAGTTTCTTATTTATGGCGTCAACTTTATGGTAGTGGAAGAAATTTTAGTTATGAATAAATTTTATTATTCGATAATGTACGCATTGTTAACCGACGAATAAAAATGTTCTCAATTCGTCGCGTAAATATTTTTATAACTTTCATGTAAATTAAATGGTATTACATAAACTTTGGTCCGAAGTATGTAAGTACCAGAAGGAGAAAAGATAGTTCCACCACAATTCATACCGATCGTATCAGAACTTCGAACTGAGTCGATTTAGCCATATCTGTCAGTCTGTCGTGTAGTCCCTCAGTTTTTGAGATATTTCAACCAAACTTATATGTCTTTTTACATATATACGATCATTTGTCGGTACCGGCCTAATTGGACTACTATAATATTGTAACGAATTTGCTAAATTCGCCTCGATGATTTTCCAAATCCTTCCAGTCCGATCACTGGATTGCTAAACAAAACTCCCAAGATTTATTTGTTCGGCTTCTTAACCGTCAGGAATTTATTTGTACAATTTTCGTCTTTAGCCAACGGCTTATTTACAATTTTATGATACACACTTATCATCTGCTACACTCAGCTCATCCGTTTCTAAGACACACACAGCTCACAGCAGTGTTAACTCTACTAAGTTGTCTACTTGTCTCTTCTTGTGATAGCGGCTGCCTCTCCTTTTATACCTGTAGATGACCCAACTATTCTGTTCACGCGCTTAAGGATAGGCTGATTATTCGTTTCCCTACGGTAGCTGCAGCTACTCCGTTCATCCTTAATGATGTGGAATTTCCTTTAATCTGTCTACCCTTTTGTTTGTGTTTGGTATGGGTAATTTGCATTATACGGCCGCTTCTTTATTTTCTGTCCTTCCAGGAAATTGCATTTACATTGTCAACAGTTTTGTTTGTCCTTCGTATTTGGGATTTTCGTCAGACTGCCCTCCACCTAAGTCAATCAGATCGAAACGATCAGACATACCATCTGTTCCAAACGCCGCGAGCCTTTCTAAGTGAACCACTTTTATTTTGGTTCTTGGTTCTCCAACGGTCTGAAATCGATAGTCCGTACTATTTATTCGTCCAATTACTTTGTATGGACCTTCCCGCTTGCTGTGTAAGATTTTTTTCCGTGGAGAATCGTGTAGCATTACCAAATCTCCTTTTTTAAAGCTTTCAGGATTCCTCGCCTTAATACATCCTTCTACCTTGTTGTTCATAACCTTAGGGCGTTGCTCAACAGTTTTGCGTACCTCTCTCAACTTCTTCATTAGGGCACGAGACATCTTGCCATTTCCAATACTTAGCGGTAACTGCATATTTCCATACTCCATCACTCTTTTATTTAGGTCGATCTTCATTCCTTGACCAAGGAGAAAGTCCACACCAACTATGACTTCATCTAAGATTTCCGCTACTAGGAACTCATGCTACACTGTCATATTCCCGATGGTGACTTTACAAGTGGCTTTTCCCAGAACCCTGGCGTCCTCACCAGTTAATGTTTTCAACTTAGCTCCATGCAATGGACTTATTTCCTTAGTGATCAAATCGGATCGAATGACGGAGTTTGACGCGCCCGTGTCCACAGTTAGTTCTCGCTCATGTCCATCCACATATCCGCTGATAGTAACGTTGTTCGCCTTGTTATCGATTTGTCTCGTAGAACCCATATTACAATCGCGAGCGTGTCCAGGCCTTCTACAGTTGTAGCAAATCCTGGTTCTCATCAGTTTGGCGGTTTTCGACGTTTCCCAGATCCCTTTCATCACATCTGGGCTTTCCAACTTCGCACAGTTCGCTTTGTACGCTGGTCTGCACAAAAGCTCGGCCGCTTCCTTTGTCTGAGCATACGAGACAGTCTCGGCAAATGTTGGCTTTGGATTCGGATACGCATCTCGCCTGCTATAATTGTTCCTTATTCCGCTGACAAACCTCTGAATTTTTATCCTCTCGAGGTATTCTCCAAGACTATCTCCATAACCCAAATGAGCTAGCCTCTCAATCTCACAAGCAAATTCCTGCAGGTCTCATTGGACTTCTGATAGCGGTTCTCTAATTCCATCTGATAGATTTGTCTTCTATGGTCGCTACCATAGCGTCTTTCCACGCTCTCTTTCGTATGCAGGAATTATTTGCAAGATTTCCGTTGCAGGTCCCTTCAATGCCATGAATAGTGCAGCTGACTTCTCCTCCATGCTCCAGTTATTTGCTCTAGCCGCCTTTTCGAACTGAAGCTTAAAGATGTGGAAAGGGGTGGTGTCGTCAAAGGATGGGGCTTTTATGCTAGGGGTGATCCTCGAAATGCTTGGACGATTCGAAAGCAATTCGTGGACACGTCCTTCCAATTCGCTAACTTTGGTCGCAATTAGCTCCTCTATTTTGTTTTGCCGAACTCCCAATTCGCTGACTTTGGTCTGAATAAGCTCCTCTATTCTGTCTTGCCTCTCCTCGAATACGTCCTATCTCTCCTTGAGTTCTTTAACAACACTCTCCTGAAGCTGTATGAGCCGGGATGAAATACGCGCTTCTTGGTCTTGCATTTGCGATGAAATGTGGGCATTCATTTGTGACATGTTGGTATCCTGTTCGTCCAACTTCTGTAGCAACTTGGCATCCTGTTCATCTAACTTCTCTGAAATGTTGGTAATCATTTGTGACATGTTGGCATTCATTTGCGGAATTGCTGCCAATAACATGTTCATGTCCATACTTGTTGATGAGCTAGGAGCCTTTTCTTCAATTTTAGTTGCTGACTGCTCTGAATCTTTCGTAGTCTCAACAGCCTCTTCTTTCTCCATTTCTCTCTTGAATATCTCCTCGTCCTCACGGCAGAATTCATATTCGCTCAAATCTATGCCTTCTGCTTCCAAAGCTTCTCGCAGCCGTGATTGTAGCTCAGCCTTATTTCCGGTTGAAGATAATCCTCTCTTCGCCAATTCCTTTTTGAGCGGTAGTATCGTTAAATCTCGAATCTTGACAATTTTTAAATATTTTTGTTGTTGTTTTTTTTTCTCGGAATTTATTTAGCAATCCCACTTCTGACACCAATTGTAACGAATTTGCTAAATTCGCCTCGATGATTTTCCAAATCCTTCGAGTCCGATCACTGGATTGCTAAACAGAACTCCCCAGATTTATTTGTTCGGCTTCTTAACCGTCAGGAATTTATTTGTACAATTTTCGTCTTTAGCCAACGGCTTATTTACAATTATTTATGATACACACTTATCATCTGCTACACTCAGCTCATCCGTTTCTAAGACACACACAGCTCACAGCAGTGTTAACTCTACTAAGTTGTCTACTCGTCTCTTCTCGTGATAGCGGCTGCCTCTCCTTTTATACCTGTAGATGACCCAACCATTCTGTTCACGCGCTTAAGGATAGGCTGATTATTCGTTTCCCTGCGGTAGCTGCAGCTACTCCGTTCATCCTTAACGACGTGGAATTTCCTTTAATCTGTCTACCTTTTTGTTTGTCCGTGGTATGGGTAATTTGCATTATACGGCAGCTTCTTTATTTTCTGTCCTTCCAGGAAATTGCATTTACATTGTCAACAGTTTTGTTTGTCCTTCGTATTTGGGATTTTCGTCACACTATATATACGACCGATTTTTCAGATTTCAGATTTTGATATTCCCCACACATGTAATAAATTGTTAATTGTAACTGAAAAGCGTCGAAATCGGAATATTACAACATATAGCTCTCATATTTAGGAGCGCGAAATTTGATATTCTACACTAACGAATTCAAATAAATATTGGTCCTGAAAACCATCGATATAAGAAGACTATATCATTTAGCACCCTATATCCGATTTGTTTAGATTTAAGGTTTTTAGTGAAAAATCTGTTAAAAAATGCATCTAAGAGCTTGAAATTGATAGTACACTCGTATATACAAACAAATATTGACACTGAAAATCATCGAAATCGAATTTTGCAATTTTCTCTCTTTCCTGTTTTTTCATGAACACATAAATTTTTACAGAATGCTCTGATTTACGATTGTAAGGGGTATAACTTGAAATTGGCTTCTTCGATAGTAACAAAATTTTAACCAGTGGGGTAGAAAAGGTGGATTATTCATTGATTTCAACGTTTAATCTCGCTTGTTCCGTTAGCACGTAATCCGATTTTGATAATTCTTTTGGTATAGGATAGGGCATACTTTGGTCCAACAGGAAGTTGGAAAAAATTTTAATCAGAGGGGTGGGAAAGTTGGGTTGATTTCCACGTATAATCTCGCAATTATTTATTTTGATATTGGAAGAGGTATAGCCTGGAGTTGGTTCCATAAAAATTTGGCGTATTCGCTCTCGATGAATTTTTGACGGATTTTGATTCAAAATCTCCTATCTGAACAATTCGGTTATATAGGGACTATATCCTATAGTCCTTCGATTTCAATGATTTTCAGGACAAATATTTATTTATACTTGTATATGGTAGCGTGTAGAAAAACAATTTTTACGCTTCTAGATGGATTTTTAAGAGATTTTGTTGAATAGTAATGAATAGATTAAAGCCACTAAAAATGTGAAATAAAATCTTAAAAAGAATTGAACCTTCGAGAGAACTAAAAAACAAACAATAGTAGATTATTCAACCTTAATAATAAAGTTTTTATACTAATGTAAGTATACCTGAGTAATTTCGATTCGGTACCGCAGACAACAAGCTAATTAATTAATTGAAAGTCGAGTATTATTAATAATAATGTGTGAAGAGGGGACACAAGTCGAGTTTTCATTGTTCGCTTGGCGCCAACTCAAAATTACTCAGGTATACCTACATTAGTACGAAAAATTATTTATTGAGGTTAAATAATCTACTATTTTTCGGCATTATGGATTTTCCAAGCAAGCTGAGTACTTCAACGAAGTTGTCTTTGGTTACAAATAACATAAAGCAAAATTTTATTTTTAATAAATTTTTTTATTTTTATTTTTTACACCACAGTTTCTCTTAAAATGACTTGTTGGCGGGATAAATTGCACTTAGCATCTGCCATTTATTAAGCACTTACATATAAAAACACAATAAATTTGTTGATTTGCTGCACCATTACGTGTGGCATTGATGCATTTTTTTTCATAAAAACGCACACGCACAAAACATAACGTATATAGTATATAAGAGTGAGTACGTCTTTATACCTTTATGTGGTTATTTTGTTGCAACAAACAGTGGGAGTTAATTTCCTTCACTTGTGCAACAAAAAATATATATGTATATAATCGGTAATTCTTTCATAGTTTGCTTTTACAGCTTCAATGCCACTTAACTTTCGTTCAAAACTTCAGTCGAAATTAATGGTTCGCAACCGCCAAGTTACAATACTAAGAAGGGTCCTCCTCTTCACATTACATTTTCTATATAAATATGTCCGTGTGTAGATATGTATGTCTATGAGGTTGCTTAAAATTTCTTTTATTTATGATTATTACAATTTTTTTTAGTTTTCATTTTCTTTACCATTTTTGGTGAAAATTAAGAAATCATTCTTACATTGTACACACACAGACACAAATCCTTGCGAATATAGTTAAATAATATTTTACTGTTGGCAAACTCGTTCACGCTCCAACTGCTGCACCATAAATCACACAATTTATAAGAGAGCACCGCAGCGCGTTGAAAAGCGTTTCAGTTTCGGTTTCAGTTTCATCGCCAGTTCTGATATGACTGCAGCTTTGTTTCAACTTCCTGACCTACACAAATACAAACTCTGTATACGTGCGCCGCGTTGATGCTGCTTCTGCTGCTCTGGTGTTGATAGGATAACGCGGGTGAGCAAGCGCGTTGTGCTCACGTAATTTTTTCACAACTCATAGTTTATCTTATAGTCTTCATATAGTTACCCATATATATATATTGAATATAAGTATATATGTAATTTATACATTCTTACATTTCCTTATGCACCAACGTCGCATCCACCAATCAGCAGCCAATCCCTGTGCATCCTGTGCAGTTAAAGAATTCCGTTTGCATTCGATTGTGCATTTTCTTGCGCATAAATACATACAAATACATAAATAAATAAGAATATTTTTTAAAGAATTTTTTAAGCATTTATTTTACTATTTTCGCGATCCCTTCTGTTGTGCGGAACAGAAAAGGAAAGCACGCGATGACACAAATGGTATTTCAGCTGTAAATGTGGTTATATATGTACGTAGGGTTTACTGTTTTTCGCTTGAAAACTATTTGGTTGCATTCAATTTACAAGTTGTCACGTCTGATATTTTGTCAAACGAAGATTGTGCGGAAAATTTCCCAAGTTTGGTGTTTATTTCTTGGTAGTAGTATATTGGGATTTAGTTTAGTCTAAATGTAGTAGAGAAAGAAATATAAAAATCTTTCGCGGTCTAAAGAACTACTTGCTGTGTTAATAAGTTTTAGAGTTTTTCATGTATTTTCAAAAATTTTCACAGTGGATGAAATAAAAGAAAACTTGACAACTAAAATTCTTACTCTTTCGGTAAATCCCATTTACAAAAATTCTAGCAAACATACCATAAACAAGAAATCAATACGAAGACTGGTTGGAACCAGTGAGAAATGAAATGCCTGTTATAAGGAAATTATGTCTATTTCTGAACCTACATATGTCAGCTTTTTGGTATGATTTCAGTGACTATTAAAGTTAACATGCCTCTCAAGTTTGGATGAGCCATTTAAGAGGTTTTATTATAAAAAAACGCTCCACCTGTTTGAAAATGTTAATTCAATTGAATTAATTAGATAAATTTTTTGTATATTCACATATCGTATTTAAGAGATTCGAAGTTTTATTAGTTAACAAGTAGCTGCATATGTCACGGTAAAGTATTATAAGAGCATTGCAACATTGCAGTTATAAAGTAATCCAGCAACAGAAAAAGGCAAGTTTACTTTCTACGAAAGTAATTTGACAAAGTTTTTCGGAAATTATTAAAACATTATAAAATTCCAATCTATAAGTACTACGCTCTATAAGAATCTAGTTCAAATGTTAACAGACATACAAACAAGTCGTTAAGTGGAGATACCAAGTAAAGGTAGGCCTTCTCTGCCTGATTTTCTTTACTAAAGTAGAAACCGCTTACGCGTTTAAGGTCGGTATGCACCTCTAGCAAAAAAAACTCATATATTTCGTGGATGGAAAATTGTAGTAGGCACGGAAATTAGACAGTGGATTTTCTATTGTGAACAGCTCTGACATAGGAAGAAGATACGCAAACGTAAATAAACAAAACGAAAAACATGAGTAGAGCGCGATAAATATTTGTCGCTGATTATGTATACTAACGTTTTCAATAGCTAAAAATAAATAAAAGGTGTAGAAATTGATGAAAAAACTAAAAACATTACATAAATTGCTTTATAAGCTTGCTTTAAACGTTTGAAAATTAGTCTTCCTTTCTTCTTGTTACTCTTCCTTTCCTTGTTTTTCGTGAAATATATATGAGACCATTTATTTCGTTCGGAAGCCTGTGTTGCCGTGCCTTCATATTTGTTTAAAAACTTTAGAAATAGGCAGTAGAAAATGGAGTTTTTTCGTTCGAGGTGCGTACTGCTTCGTAAAAAAATGTTTCGTGCATCGTTTTTGTGCACTTTTTTATATGGAGTTTTTGGTTTTCGTAAGAGCTGCATACCGATTATTATAGTCGAGTTAACAACAGCGTGCCATTCTTTCATTATCTTCGCTGGTTGGTGCCAGATTATATGGCTTAGCCAACGTAGCCGCTAGGCTTTTTTGATATTGCAGAAATACTGGTAACTCTGCACAGTTTGGTCGGCTGATTTTATGCCGACTAATGCCGTTGTATGAATCTGTTAAAAAACTGTGCATTGAAAAATTTACATTTCCAAACAAAAAAATACGTGAAATATTCCATATTAATACTTTTACTTCAACAAAAAAAAGCCATAAATATATTAAATCAATAATACCACAATTATATTTAAATTAAATCATTTACCATGACATTTTTCCTCAGCATAGTAAACATTTCATAGTTTTTTTTGATGCAACTTTTTTACTTTTTTAGAACGGATAGCATATACTGAGCAGTTTGCGTTATCGAAAAAGCCCGCTGTCTCTTGATTCACTAAACTATGCCAATGTCGCCGTATATCCCGTACAGCTCATGATTTCATCGGCTGCGATATTCGCCGTTGCCAATCGCTCTTGAAAGCTTCTAACGTCAACTTATCAGATGTTGTCATCGTCCATTGCTCCGCACCATATAGATGACGCGAACGATGAGTGTCTTGTAGAGTGTGGAGGGAACTTTACTAATCAATTGGCTACTCATTACAAAAAAAACTTGTTTGAAGAGTGAAACCTCGTCAGGTACCGAACGGCTCGGACATGTCCTCCATGATTCCGACGGTGCTTTTGGTGCTGATTAACGTCACTTTCAAAGCCGTATAAGTTTTGCAAGGATGCCTCATTCAGACATGCAGCTCCTTTTCGTGCTGTTCAAGGCTGCTTTAAAATCGACGAAGTGGTGGTGTGTGTTGATCCCCTTTCACGGGTCTTTTCCAAGATTTGACAGTTGGCCGATTGTATATATAGATATTGAGGTTTATACTTTTTACCCCGATATGCGGAGGAATGAAAAAAAATAAAACAACTCGTTTCAGGTTCAGTAAACAACAGCATAATTTCTTTATTCTATTATTTTGCTTATTGCTGCATTTTTGTTAGCGGAAATGCAGCTATAAAGAAATACAAATTAATTGATTAAAATAAGTACTAAAGAAATTTGTTTGGCGCATTTTGTTGTTTGTTGCATTTTCGTTGGCGGAAATGCGGCCAAAATAAAATTAAAAAATAAAATGTATGCAGTACTTGTTGCAGTGTTTTTTCGTACTCTATTTGTTTTAGATATAAAGATTCAATTTTTATCCCTGCTAGTGTTGTATTACTAGTGTCTTTAATTTTTGTTATAAGATTATGTAAGATAATTTTATCGTACAATTTTATTTTAACATTGGTAAAAGTTTTATTCAACACGCCTATTTCACAATTTTCAAATTTGATTAGATAATTTCCTGTAATTTGCAATTTAGCTTTGTTGCAATTATGGGATATTGTATTGTTAGTGCTTAAGAACTAATATTCCAGGAATTATTTCAATTATTTCTTGTGTATTTAATGTTTGCATTTTGCAATTAGCTTCTTCAAAGTTTAGTATATTATTTAAACAATTATCGTTAATTTTTATAAGATTTCTTTTTAGATTATCCTTCATATATGTACTATAAATATTGTTTTCTAAATCTATGAGAACATCAGAAAGGTTAACTTTTATGGATTTATTATTTTTGTCAGGAATGGGTACGAATGTCACCATGGATAATGATTCTTGCGAATATTGTGGTATAGAGAGAATTATTATAATGTTATCTTCGTGAAGTGCTATGGATACTTTAATATTGGCGTAACTGTCAAAGTCTGTGATTAGTTAAAGTTCAGTTTGAGTTAGAATGTCTGTTGGAATGATTCCCAGTTTCCCGGAGAAAATAATCTGCCCGATGTCGTCTACATGATGTCGTAAGAGTGAGATGTCATTGTTAATCTGGTATATGTGTTCTATAAATGTTATATCGTCTTCTATGGTTGAAATTTTATTTCCTATAATATTCTTGAATTTAGTTAAGTAATCTCCGATAGTGTTTTGCTGATAGTTTATATGATTAGTTATGTTCTGGATTTGGGAGTTCATGACATTGTTTATATAGGTTAGTTTGTTCAACTTGTTTGTTAAGTTTTCGTCGTTTGCGCGTATCAACTTAAGAGTTTTACTTATTTGTTCTTCGTCGTCGCTGTCCATTGTACCTGCAATTATTTTAAGGCCTTTGCCTACAATGTTTAAGAGAGCCCGTTTCTGTCGGAAATGTGGATTCTGGTTTTCAATTTTTGCCTTTAATAGCATAAAGTTCTTGTTTACTGTATAAATTAATTTTTGTGATTCGCTACTGGATGTCTTTAGGATGTCAATATTGGTTTTGATTATTTCCATAGTTCGTTCATATTCTGTGGTGTTTATCATATGCAACACCTTTACGTAGTGTTCAATAATTTTGGTTTCTCCTGTTTTAATTGGTATGTATCCGTTATTGTTCGATAGGTCTTGTAAGTCGATAGTTTGGGCCCTGACGGTTGCAGTAATTACTATTATTATTATAATCCATTTAGTCATCTAAAACGAAAATGTAGTTATTTAACTTTTGCTTTGATTGTGGGGTTACTTTTATCTTGGTATTTCTTTTGTGGTCTTATATGTGTTTTGTAATACTTATGACCTGTCTTTGTGTTCTCTATGTGATCTTCGTCAATTTTCTTGGATTCTATCTTTCTATATTTTCTATGATTTTTGCCCATCGAATTTCTCTTATGTAGTTAGTACCTTCATCTATCTCTATATCAATCCTATTTTTATTAAGTTTACTTATATAACTCTGTTTTTTCTTTAGTATTAAATCATGTATCTCTGGATATTTTTCTTCATTTATTTTACCGTTGACGAAATCTATTAGTTTAGTTTATGTAGTACTATGAATAGTGTTGTTATAAAATCCTATAATTCGAGATATTTTCTCCTCTGTTGTTTCGTTTTTAGACTGTTCATCATGTCGTAGTAATCTTAAGTGTTCGTTCAGTGTATTATGGAGTCGTTCGACGTCCGCATTTGACGTATGGTTACTCTTTGAAGTGTAGTATATGTTAATATTCTCTTTCTTTAAGAATTCCTGCATCGGAATGGCTTTAAATCCCAAATCGTTGTCCACAACAATTTTTTCTATTTTCCCAAATGTGCTAGTGTATTGAATCAATTTCGTTTTAAAATCCACCCATGATCTTCCATTAATTTTGTAAGCTATCGCATGCTTGGTAAACTTATTAATCATGGTTATATATAACTGTTTCTCTAATGTATAGAAAATGTCTAAGTGTAATATTTCTCTAGGTCTTGTGGGTGTTTCCGTTAGTTTGTAAGGTATTCTAGGTGGTCTTCTTTTATACTTTTCTAGAGTACATACTTCACAGTTGTTAATAAACTCGGTTATTCTTATTTTAAGTTTGGGGTTATAAATTCTTGTTTTTAGTTCCTCGAACACTGATTGAATCCCTCTGTGGTTTTTGCTTAAATGTTCTTCTTCAATTATTTTTGTAAGTTTAATTTCGTTTTTTATGTCGTTTAGTTTTTTAAAGCACCTAATTAATTTGAATCCGTTATTACTTGAGGAGAATTCTCTATAGGTATCCCTGAAGATATTGTAAAATTCATCTTCTATTAGGACGGCATTTACCTGACTTGGGTGACAGTGGTTTTTCAAGATCATATTTGCGTATTCTTTATCTAATTTCTTAATTGCTATTGTTTTCCTAATGTTCTTAAAAATAGTTTCGGTTTTTATCCGTGCTGATCCGGAATAAGTTTTTTTATGATGACTTGATTTTTAAACAAATTTATAGGACAAGCACTCTCTGTTAAATTTGGTTGGATAGTTTCTAGCGATTTAATATTGACAGCTTCTTTTTCGATTCTGGATAATGCGTCCGCGTTACTGTTTTTCGTTCCTTTTTTGTACTTTATCTCATAGTTTTAGTTTTGGCTTCTTGTAGCCGATTAAAAATAAGTTTTATTGAATTAATGTGTTCTTGTAATGAAGTCGAACATATTATTACGTCGTCCAGGTAAACTAGACAGATTTTGTTGATATAATCTTTAAGTACGTGATTCATTAACCTTTGAAATGTCGCTGGGGCCGTCTTTGGCCCAAATGGCATCCGTAGGAATTCATAGTATCCTCCTTCGACGGTGAAGGCGGTCTTCTGAATATCTTCTTCCTTAATCTCTATTTGGTGAAATCCTTTCGCCAAATCCAAAGTGGTGAAATACATCTTCCCAGTTTGTCAAGGATTTCATCGATATTTGGAATGGGATATCTGTCATCTATGGTTACGTCATTGAGTTTCCGATAATCGATGACAAGCCTCCATTTGGGTTTTCCACTTGCATCGGTCTTCTTCGCTACGATCCAAATGGGTGCAGAATAAGGAGAATTGCTATGTCTAATAATGCTATTATCAAGCATATCTTGAATTTGTTCTTGGACTTCATGTTTGTGTACAAAAGGATAACGATATGATTTAGTGTGTATGGGAATATTGTTTGTGGTCCTAATTTCATGCTTTATAGCTGAAGTAAAGGTTAGTTTGGTGTTTTCTTGATAAAATATATCTGAATATTTTTTCACTACTTTTAAAGGTTCCGTCTTTTCTTCGGAATTAAGATGTTCTGTTCAGATTTGTTCAAGAAGTGGTTTAGGTTCATTTTTTTCTATTATCCTGAAATTTTCGTGGTCTACCTTCTGCGTAGTTACACGATTATTTTCGGACAATAAATTAATATATACTTCTTGATTTTCTGTATTTAGGATGCCTTCATTTAAAATCATTGAATCATTTTCTTCTTTAAAATAAATTAACTCGGAGTCATTTGGTGTCTGTATCCGTTTTTCGTCTTCAAAATTCATTGGCAACGTCAATGGTTATTTCTCTTTTCTTATAATCTATAAGGGCATTAAATGGTCTTAATATATCATTGCCAATTAGGCCATCGTAGAAGTCATGGAATTTTGTTATGTAAAACTCGAGCGTTTCACTCGATCCGTTAGTATTAAATTCCTTAAAAGTGGGTACTATTGCTTTTTTATTTATATAAATTTGGTGTTGCAGGGTTCTAATAAGAATTGGGTTTGTTTCGAAGATTCTTTTTGGGTGACAAATTCCTGGGTTGAGGATGGAATTTGTTGCTCCTGTACCAATTATTAATTTTATAAATCCTAATTTAGTTTTAATTTTTATAAATGGAAGTTTGTATCCGAGGCGGATTCCCGAAAATTTTCCGTTATTTCGATCTTGCCAATGTCCATCGGTCCAGTTTGGTTTCTAAATTTTTGTCTATTAAGATGGAGGTGAGGATTTTGTTGAGCATGATTTTGCACACTTATTTGCTGGTGATTCCTTTCAAGGCTTTGGAATGGTTGTTGGAAATGATTGTTGAAAGGTTGTTGGAAATTGTTTCTAAGATTGTTGAAAGGTTGTTATTTCTTCCATGATTGTTCAATGGTTGTTGGAAGTTTCTGCCATGATTGTTAAATGGTTGTTGGGAATTTCCGTGTTGTATGTTGGTCTTGGGTCGGTGATTCCCCCGTTTAATATGGTGTATGTTAGACTGTGTCCTATTCTCGGTATATGCATACCCAGCTTGAAATAAAATGTCCATATCCTGCTCTAGATCTTCTGGGTTTCTACAGAATAGAATGGATTTCATAGGCTCCCGGATTTTAATTTTGAAGATGTTGAGGGCGGTGCGTTTGTTATTTATAGCACTTTGCCTAGTTGCTTCTGTTTCTCCTAGTATAATGACTAATTTATTATTTAATCTATGAACGGACACACCTCTGAGCTCGTCGAAAAGTTCTTCGCATGATCGTCTGTCTCCGAAATTATTTTGCAGCGTATTTTTTATGTCTGTCCAGGAAACCACGTGGCAGTTTATTTCGATCGCCTGCCTTGCTTTTCCTTTGAGTTTTGATTTAATAATGTCGGAAAAAAGTAGTTGTGAGAGTTCATCGTACGTGCGTAAATGTGGATATATTCGGTCAACAAGTGTGGTAAATGTCTATAAGTCTTTTGGGTCTTTCCAAAATTCTGGTAAGGTATTCAAATATTTTAAAGGGTTTAAAGTTAATCTGTTAACTTGAGATTGATCCTGTTCTGCCATTCTCACAAATTTGTTTGTTATAAGTATGTACGTATACTAAATGGATGCTAAAGAAAAAAAAACCTAAAAAAATTTTTTTTTTTATATTCTAATACGTTTTTGTCTTGTTTTTTATTAAAATTTCTTTTTTTTTAATATTTGTTTCTTGTTTAATTGTTATTAAACTTATCTTATGTAAAAATTTCTTCTTGTAGACTTTTAACTTCTTCTTTAGATAAATACAGTATTTTTCTTTGAATAAACTAATTTACTACTTATAAAAAATGGAAGTCTTACTTTGTTATTATCTGGTGAATTTGATGCTGTTGTAATACATTCCCTTCTCCGTTGTTATGGTTGTTGTTTCTGTTGTTGATGCTACTGTTGCTGTTTATGTTGTTGTTGTTGCTAATTTTTATTTGGTGAATTTGATGCCGTTGTAATATATTTTATTTTCTGTTGTTATGGTTGTTGTTTTTAAATTTTGTTGTTGATGCTGCTGCTGCTGTTTTTGTTTTTGCTAATTTTTATCTCACTTATTACCACATTTATTTGCGTTGATAACATAATCTTTTATGTTAAAGCTCTTTAATATTTGTCTAGTCAATAATCTTTTATGTTTTATTAACACTTATTTGCGCTTACCGTCCGGTTATATATTTTTATTTTGAACATAATCTTTTTTTGTTAAAACTCTTTAATATTTGTCTTGTCAATTAACATAATCTTTTATGTTGAACTTTTTTTATGTTTGTTTTGTCCATTAACATAATCTTTTATGTTTTATTAACACTTATTTGCGTTAGTCATCCTGTTATATATTTTTATTTTTAACATAATCTTTTATGTAAAAAAAAATTTTTTTCGCTTCGATACCCGCTAAGGCATAAAAATGTCATGTATCCCTTTAACTTTTTCACTAAAGCCACAAGGATACCCGGGTATCCTACCGACTGCGCCACTTTTTACCCCGATATGCGGAGCAATGAAAAAAAATAAAACAACTCGTTTCAGGTTCGGTAAACAACAGCATAATTTCTTTATTCTCTGCTTTCTTAAATACTATTATTTTGCTTATTGCTGCATTTTTGTTAGCGGAAATGCAGCTATTAAAAATACAAATTAATTGATTAAAATAAGTACTAAAGAAATTTGTTTGGTGTTTGTTGCATTTTCGTTAGCGGAAATGCGGCCAAAATAAAATTAAAAAATAAAATGTTAACGTTGCATTTTCGTTAGCAGGTATGCACCTAAGCAAGTGTAACGATTCATTGAAAAAAATGTAATTATAAAGTTAGCAACATATGTATGTATGTCATATTATAGAATGCATGTATGTAATACTATAACAGTTTATCTTACGGTGATTGCCGCAGATTGTGTGCCCTTGATTTTGTGGATCGGGCAGATGATACTTAGTCTCCAATCGTCGAGCATGCCTGCGTCCCAATGCAGGAAGAATGCAAAGAAGGTGATGCATGCATCTTCTCAGTTATTCGCCCCCGTATTTGAATAGCTCGACCGGTAATTTCTCGGTCCCGCCGTTCGTTGTTTTTAAGGTACGTAATTGTCATCACTGTTCGCTCCATAAATTCGGTATCTCTGCCCATCAATCGGTACATCCTTTCTTTGGGTGCTATGCGAGTATGCTCCGGTCTTAAAACCTTCTCTACCTCGTCTCATCTTTTTGTAGAATTTTCGAGCATTATCTGTGTCAACCTGCTCCTCAATCTCTTCATAAGCACGCATCATGGCCTCTTTTTTTGTTTGCCAATGTGTCTCGCTTCCCCCTTCAATTCTCGCTATTATCTCCCTCGCGTTGTGGTTGATCGCAACGTTGCGTGGTAGGCAGCCTGTTTTCTCTCCACTGCGGCACGGAAATCCTCATCGTGCTGTTCTTTTTAACTTTTCGAAAACCAATAGTTTCATTTGCAGCTGTACGTAGAGAGCTGAAAATGCTGTCCTACAGTTACCTTATACCAAGTTGTTGATGAGTGCAAGTCGCAGATAGCAGGAATGCAAGTCGAGTGGAAAACCGTTCAGCTGTATGCTGTAATTGCAGCTTTTACACGTCGAACCTTCCTTGTGTTTGTTGAGGTGCGTTCTTTGATGTAAAGTAGAAAGTCTATCATTTTGCGGAAAAATGTAGGTATACAGATTTATTTTAAATCCTTTTCTAATCACATGTATTAAAACAAATCCATTCTCTAACATAAAATAAAACACCACAGATTTACTAGATGTTATGTCGATATGCTGTGTTGTTATGGCGGTTAGGTACCCTTTTTTACATTTTTTTTAATTAGAAAAAATCAGATTTCCAGTCCAGCATTACTCAAAGAACGTCTTATTGAAGCTTGGGATAGCATTACTCCCTCAGAATTGACAAATTTAGTAGCTTTGATGCCACGACAGCTTCAAGCTGTTATTGATGGAAACGGTGAACCAACTAAATACTAAAAAATCAGGTTACCTGAAATTAATAAAAGTTTTTGCGCTAAGATTAGTTATGTATGTACTATTTGTAGACTTTTTGCATTGCTGGATTTACGCTTCCTTTGTCATAGCTTTACTCTTTTATGTCAAAAAAATTATTTTTGTTGGTTTTTTATGATAAGGAAAATAATTGAAACAAACTGTATCAATACATTTTCCAATAAACCTTTTGAACTTTCAATTCAACGAATAGAGGTGGTGCTTGTAGACTTTTGTCCGCCATTGTATGTACATATGTGCTTGCATTAGGAGCCATTTTCGACTAGTAGTGTGTTTTTGACTACAGAAGAAGTCATGTTTTTGTGTGCTCTTCGATTTTTGACTTTTGAAAGAAATGGATCACAGAATAATAATATAAATGCTTACTGTGGTATTCGGTGAGTCCACTTTGTTTCAAAAAAGTGTATATAAGTAAGTATGGTACAAGCGTCCTGGAGGTGTGACCACATCAACAAGCGAAGAAAACATAGAAACAGTGAAAAAATTGTTCTTGAAAATCAATTGAATCAGTATTAGGGAAGTGGCAGAGGATGTTGGCATAACAATCGGCTCATGCCATTCAATTTACTCGAATGTTTTGGGCATGAAACGTGTGGCAGCGAAGTTTGTTCCGAAATTTCTAAATTTTCGGCGCCATTCGCAGCAACTCGGACTAACGTATGGAACGACTTGGTGCAATTTACGTCGAGATCTTAATACAGTACAAAATAGCATGTGCAAGAACTGAAGCTGCTCGACCTTCCCAAACGACATTGCTTCGCTCTATGGGCTCTTGAAAGGTTCCAAGAAGATCTTACGTTTTCGTGCCAAATTTTGTCCAGCGATGAGCAAAATTGTATGTAAACGAGCAAAATTGCCGCATTTGCCGAAGACCAACCTGAAGAGATTCAAGAGCTGTCATTTCATCCAGAAAAAACAACGGTTTGGTGTGGTTTTTGGGGCGGTGAAATCATCGGTCCATATTTCTTCAAAAATATTGCCGGTGAGAACGTAATGGCGACCGTTATCGCGCCATGATAACCGACTATTTGATGCCTGAAATTGAAGCTTGTGATCGACATTTGGTTTCAACAAGACGTTTCCACTTCCCACAAATCGCATCAATCAAATGATTTATTGAGAGAACACTTCGGTGAGTAGATAATTTCACGTTTTGTGCCGGTCGAATTGCTACCAAGATCGTGTGGTATCACACCGTTAGACTTTTTCTTGTGGAGATATGTAAAGTCTAAAGTTTATGCGTACAATCTGCTCTGCAAAACATCACGCGTGTAATTCGTCCGTTACCAGTCGAAATGCTCGAACGAGTCATCGCAAATTGGACTCAACGGATTGACCATCTGAGAAGTAGTCGTAGCCAACATTTGAAAGAGATAATCTTCAAAAAATAAATGCCAAAGAATGTTCTTTTGAATGATAATGAACATTCCCCACTAAATTTGAATTTTCTGTGTTTTTTTCTTAAAAAAGTGGGGAACCCCGAAATGGATCACCCTTTATAAGCAGAGGCAAAGTTAGGATAAATAAGATGCTTCTTCAGCATCAAAAATGTATTTTCCACATTCTCTCAAATATTTTGATGTGTGGAGGAGGTGTCTGAGGTCCGATAAAATTTCATATTTTTACTTTTTGTATGACAAAAAGTTTATGGCACGAGTGGGTAACCACTTGTCGGATTTCTGGAAAATGGACAACGGTATTCCCAAGGATCTCCCTTATCAGTCATAGTTGTCTTGATAGCTTATGACAAATTATGCTCAGTAATTTCATTCTGCGATGTGTCTGCACAGCACTCACACCAACTAAGCATGAAATGTGTTTAATTTAACGAAATTATATCTAACAAATATGAATTTATTCGAAATTCGAACATACACTATTTTAGGTACTTGGCACACCTCACTCCTACGCTAAAACCAATGCAAAACCACTTGGAAAGCATGCAAATGCATATCTGCACTTTAATTCAAAAACTTCCCAAATACACGTTTGAAACAAATCGCGTGTGTGCGCAGAAATTCAAATGAGCAACTTTGTGTTGCCATTGTCAAGCCACGCAAAAAACACAAAAACCCAGGGAAGACAAAACAAAAAAAAAACAGAAGAAAAAAAATGAGAAAACAAGTTTGGCACCATTTTCTTGCCAACGTTTGCGATAATTCTTATTCACACCTACATAAGTGCTTACCTACCTATACACAAACAAGCATACATGCATACATCATACATGAGACAGCGAAGCGATAAATGAATGCACTAAACGAAAAGCGTATTCTATGCATTGCTCGTGGGAGGAGAGTTAAAATAATGCAAGTTTGCAAGGGAAGCAACCATTGTTTATGCCATTTTATTACTAGCAGATATTCCATATACGCTTACATATGTACATGTGTGTGAACTATGACAATAGCTTCTGGTGTCTGCTCACTTACTTGTACACCGTCATCGTCATTGTCGTTCTCATCGTAAAGTTATTACAATTGTATGCGTTCACAATACAAGGCGAATTGTTTGGCCGGGATGAGAAACTCCATCTCTTGCTCCTGATTCACGCAATAGGCGCCACGCAACTGTGATAACAGCTCTTATATAAACACACACACATACACAAAAATATTATGCATGTGAAACAAATCACTGTTAATATATGTGTGCGAGTGTGCCAAGGATAAGAATGCAGTTTAAGAGGACGAAGATACTGCAGCAGATACTGAGAGTTGGCGCGTGACTTGCAGGTGCGCTGCTGAAGAGTATTAGCCGCTTCTGGAGCCAAGATGTGTTGTGTGCACTTAGAACACGAAGTGCTCCATTGTAGTTGCTTCCATGCTTGAGCGGTTACTTGAACACATACATATTAGGGTTGCTGAGAAGCTGAGATTATGAGAAAAATTCGGAAATTGAAGATTTTCAACTTGCGTCGCTGAAATAAGAGCTGGTCGAGTTAGGATGTTGGTTTGGCTGATCCTGTATTGGGTCCTGCTCAGATAATTTTATGTGTTGTGTTGTGTTGATAACGGTATGACACCAAAGTTTTTTGATTATTAGTCTCTGAAAATCAGGCTATTTAAGTAAAAAGGACTGTTATACTGCACCTGTAATCCTCCATGCAGCTTCTGCAATATATATTAGACACGATTCACACGATCAGTATAAAAGAAAACCAATCCGATAGTAAACCTTCAGAGTTCAGCATAAAGCAATGTGGATGAGGGCAAGAAAATTATTAGACTCCCTGCGATAAACTCCGGGAAGAAAGATATTTTCATATATCACTTATTTCTTAACTAGAATTGAGTGCATGATGAGGGTAGGTAAATCCATTTAGTGGTTTCGAAAGTGCAGGGCTGTATTTTGACATCTGTCAACTTAACTAACATATTACAAAAATGGTCATGCAAACGTGGCCACCTTTCGTGCTTTAAGTGAAGATTATGGTGCTACTATTCAAGCAATTGGTAAAATTTTAAAGATATTTGAAGAGACTGGAACGCTTACAGATAATGGTCAATTCAGAAGTCCCCGGTTTACCATAGTAAAAACATTTTTTTTACAAAATTAATTTTATTTATTCAATATAGTGATACACTGATTATAGCGACCCTCAAACTTTTCGATATCATTTTTGCAGTACGATTTGTCCTTTGCTTAAAAATTGGCCTCTTCATTTCTTCCAGCGAGCATACTTGTGATATCTGAGAACAGGAAGTAGTCACTGGGGGCCAGATCTGGAGAATACGGTGGATGCGGAAGCAATTTGAAGCCCAATTCACGGATTTTTGCCATCGATTTCACTGACTTGTAACACAGTTCATTGTCTTGGTGAAGCAGCACACCCTTTTTCTTTTTTGGCGAGTTCGTCCTTCAAACGGTCCAATAACGCTTTGAAATAGTCGCTGTTTATGGTCCTTCATTTTTCAAGGTAGTCAATGCAGCTTATTCCATGCGCACTCCAAAATATGGACGCCATAACCTTGCCAGCCGACTGTTAAGTTTTTCCACGCCTTGCAGCGGGTTCATCCTGTGCAGCCCATTCGGATGACTGTCGTTTGGACTTCGGAGTGAACTGATGGAGAAATATTTCACTCATTGTCATATATCGATGCAAAAACTCGGGTTTATTATGCTTGAACATCTCCAAACCATGTTCCGATTCATCAACTCGTCGTTGTTTTTGGTCAAAAGTGAGCTCGCGCGGCACGAACTTTGCATAGAGCTTTCTCATACCCAAATATTCGTGAATGATATGATGTACATGTTCAGTTGATATCTTTGGAGTGTCTGCTATTTCATTCAATTTCAATTTATGGTCAATCAAAACCATTTCGTGGATTTTTTTTGATGCTTTCGCCATCTTCGGTGCTCATTTCACCGCGTCTAAACTTAGTATACCTATCCTTGATTGTTGATTTTCCTGGGGCAGTGTCCAGAAACTCGTCATCAAACCAAGTTTTTGTTTCAACGGTTTTTCGTCCCTTCAAAAAGCAATACTTTATTAACACGCGGAATTCCTTTTTATCCATTTTTTTTCACAATAACAAACGTTGCTTTACTCATAGTGCTATAATTCACAAACTAATGATCCGACAGTTCTCAAATTTATACACGCGTCTTTTGAAGGCTAGGACTAACTAAAAATCATATTTAATTTAATTATAGTAGCGCTATCTATGTGACAACTAAATTTTCTTCAGCGACGAGGTACATTCCTCACTTGGTGGATACTTAAATGAGAAAATAGTCGTATTCGGGGCTCCGAAAACCCTCAAAAAATTGAAAAGAATCCACTACATCCAAAAAACTTACTGTCTGGTGCATTCTTTGGTCCAGAGGTGTGATTGAACCTTACCTCTTTGGAAACGATGACGGCGAGACTGTCACCGTCAATTCGGAGCGTTATGGTCGTATGATAACCGACTTCTTTTGGCCTGCAATTGAAGAACACGACTTGGACAATATGTGGCTCCAACAAGATAGTGCCACATGAAACACAACACAAGCGAATATGGCTTTATTGCGATAGAAATATCCCGGCCATGTAATCTCTCCTCTTGGCAAAGTCGATTGGCCATCGAGATCGTGTGATTTGACACCGTTGGACTCTTTTTTTTTGTGGGGCTACGCGAAAGATGTGGATAAACCTTTAACTGTTGTGCACTTGAAAACCAATACTCGTTAAGTTATGGCTGAGATACCGCCCAATATGTGCTAAAAAATTGCCCCAAATGTAAGTTTTATTTTTGCCTGTTACCATCAGTAGGCACTGACTAAATTGCATACTATGAAAGCATGGTGTTTGCGTTTACTTCTACAACGTCACCTAACTGGCTTAAACACAAGGGGTTTAGTATTTTTTTTTATATAACGACCAAATGAGACTGACGTATCGATCCAAGGTCAGAACCAAAGTTTTTAAATTTTTTTCATTGAAAAGGAAGTCAGAATGTTTTCGATGATAGTTATATATGAAATTTCTTCATCAAATAAAGCAATCTATGTTTGTCTCTTTTTTTTCTAAAGAACATTGATAATGGAGAATGTTACGAAGCTAGAGTTGGCGTCAAAGGTGCAAGTGATAAGTGATGCTTTCCCTGGATACATATTTTTCTTTTCTCTTAGAGTTTTAAGTGCAAATCTGAATCAGGCTTAGCGCGTTTAAAAACTAAAAATCTGTTGCATCCCTATTACAATCAAACAGAACACAGGATAATACGGCCATAGAGTTTGTCATATATGTATGTACGTACTTGTGTAAGGTTTTGCGTTTATTATATGTGAGAAAGCTGCCAAAAAAGCCAAGAAATCATGACAAAAAATAACAAACAACAACAACGAAAAACATGTAAGAAGCGAAAAAGTCACATCGAGTCAGTGGCAGCTGTCGTTGTTAGCTGCGGCAATATTTATAAATACACATATGCATATGTAACATACATATATGTAAATATGTATACAAGGAATTAGCCCATTTGCCATTGCTTATCAGTCTATACAATGCAGGAATAATGCTTTTTAAATACATGAACATACTTATATATGCATTTATTCATCTCCATTTAAAGAAAACGAAATACGCTTTTGGAGCCCTGCCTACCCATATATCCCTTTCAACGTTTGCTTTTAACTCTTACATTGTTTTCATATAAAAATATACAAATACACGTTCATCCACCTGAAAGTACCCTATTATACTCAAATATGTATGTTATTTATATTTATTTCAGCAAGTACTTTGCATTTACTGAAATGAGCATACATTTACTCAACTAGTAAATATTTTACCATATTTTTTTCCTTTTTCTCCTGACTTTTGTTAATTTTATTTTTGCATGCTTAAACCTTTTTTTTACATATATGTAATTACATATAGATACATACATATGCGTGAAACCATTTATATTGTTTTTGTTTTCGCCAAATACTACTTATAATGGGAAAGTTTCTTTTAATGAGCGCAAATGCACTTAAGTTTATAAGTAGTTCATGCACACGCTTACACACATATGTATATTTTAATTATTAAACTCTCGTATATTGATGTACTAAAAGCCACATCTGCCTAAAATGTTTATACACATGCGCATACAGATACATACATATATACGTTTTCCATTTACATTTAACACACGAATAAAATGAAAATATATTGACTCTTTTAAGCGACCTTCTGCGCTAGGTGTCTACTTTAGAAAGCTTTTACGGTTTTGTTTGAGTTGAGTTGTGAAGCTGAAGTAATGACTTATAGCTTACATTTTGGATTAAGTCAAAAAATGTCTGGTTTTGAACACTTATATTGAAAATGCACATGTCGTTTTATTGGCTATGAGAATTTGACTTTATACATGGAGGATTGGACGCGGCGCACCGATTTGCTTCTAGTAAGCGTCTCGGGAAGCAAAAGGATGACGTGAATTGATCCCTCTGAAAACTCGTCCTCATTGGTAGAAAGGCTAAAATGCAAATCCAACAATATAAGTGAAGGTCAGGTAAACTGCCGGCGGGGATAACGTCGCTAAGCATCCGTAGATTGGCTAACGGCTTCGGACTTCTGAGAAGGTTAAACCCATAAAGAAGCAGAAGATCCACTCTTCTAGCCGTCGTTTCCTGCAGCGCAGTGAGAAACCGCAGGTTGTTCGCAGAGGCGACCTATTCAATTACGTACGTCATTATTGAAGCAAGGAGACTCGATCGCTGGAGGTGGCGTTTCGTAACAGTCTTATGGACCTTATCTTAACGTCATCGTCAGACAAAGCTCTTTTCCAATTTGGCACTACTCGCTTAGAGAAACATATTTTTAGACTGGCCATCAACTCCGTCGAGGACGTCGCATCCATTAAGTTATTGGTACCGATTCTTACGGAACTGTGAGATAATTTCAAGCCACGGTGCAAAGAAGAGTCATACTAGTTCTAGTTAAATACTAGCATTTTAAAGATAAATCATACCAGTTCGCTATTTGTTCGCAAATCATTAGTAACGGGGAAAAACAATAGTTTCTACCACCACTACATCAGTTCAATGGCCCACCACGTGGAGTCTCGACACTAGTGACACTAATGTGTTAAGTTTGCCAATAATATTTTTATAGTTTGTTACTAGTAGATTTAAAGGGGAGGCTAAGGACTTAATGTGTTCACCAAGATAGTGTGTTTATTGCCTTGGACTAATCAGTATAGATTACCGATGACCTTGCTTTATCTAGGATTTTTAGATAAACTGCTGTTAGTGTTGCTTCATACGTCACTCGTAAGTTAATTTGTCTGCGCTTTTGCTAATATGGGTCTTACGACACTTTTGTGAAGTTCACTCCAACTACAATTCCTCAACCTTAGTACATTTTAAAATAGATCACTCACTTAGACACGAAGTGTACAGCGTTGCTTCTTTACAATATATTCTGCACGTGTTCGTGATCGCAGTCAGACGTCGTCACTACAAAAAATAATTTACTGATAATGTATTTAACACTATTTTAAATTATTAAATACATAAAACAAGTATTTATCAAGAAAACGGAAAGCGTGAATCAAGTAGAGGTAATTTTTCCAATGGCTTTTTTTGACAGATCACGCGCGAGTCATGTCAAGCTGTCATGTTACTTTCATTCAGCAATGTTTGGCATTTCATCATTTCATCATGGAAAGACTTACGTCTGCACAACGTTTATAAATCATTCAACTTTATTACGAAAATTCACGTTCTGTAAAGAATATGTTTTGTGCGCTTCGCTCAACTTATGGCCAACATAATTGGCCTACTGAGTGTGCTATTCGCAACACCATCACCCATCTTGAGACCCAGAATTCATTATTGGATAATATTCGACCAAATAGACCACTTCCAGCACGCAGTGAAGAAAATATAGCGGCCGTAGCTGAGAATGTACACGAAGACCGTGGAGAATCGATTCGGCGCCGTTCGCAGCAACTCGGACTGACGTATGGAACGAATTGGCGCATTTTACGTCGAGGTCTTAAACTGAAAGCGTACAAAATATAGCTTGTGCAAGAACTGAAGCCGCTCGACCTTCCCAAGCGACGTCGCTTCGCTCTATGGGCTCGTGAATAGTTTCAAGTAGATCCGACGTTTTCGAGCCAAATTTTGTTCAGCGATGAGACACATTTATGGCTCAATGGGTATGTAAACAAGCAAAATTGCCGCATTTGGGACGAAGAGCAACCTGAAGAGATTCGAGAGCTGCCATTTTTTCCAGAAAAAAAAACGGTTTGGTGTGGTTTGTGGGCCGATGGAATCATCGGTCCATATTTCTCCAACAATGATGCCGGTGAGAAGGTAACTGCCAATGGCGACCATTATCGCGCCATAATAACCGACTATTGAGAGGGCGCCACTTCCCACACATCGCATCAATCAATGTATTTATTGAGAGAACACTTCGGTGAGCAGATAATTTCACGTTTCGGCCCGTTAGACTTTTTCCTGTAGGGATTCAGGCCTTGGAGTAAAACAATTGGTGGGAATTCTAAATTCGGAACGCATTGTTGGTATTGCTGTTAACATGTTTTTTCTCAAAAATATTACCACTTAGGGATATTGGATTATATTCGAGAATTTTTATTTTCTTCGTGGTTTTTCCGGACTTACAGTTAACCCTTGTCTTTCAACTCACACAGCCTGAAGATAGAATGGGAAGAACATACGCATAGCAAACTATCTTTAAGTTTTCCGTTTTAAGCAGTTGAATATTTCTGTGTATTACGTAACTTATGCGGCGAACAGGCAAGTAAGCTTAGGTTGATCCCAAAATGGGGTAATTGAAAAGATTAATGCGGTGGTGTAGTCATTATTAAAGGATTGTTATTACTATTATTATTTATAAATGTACGAGTTTGTGCTCTTGTTCATTTATATAGTTTTCAATTGTTCGGATCATCCGATCTAGAGCGGTTTCAACTGTTTTACCCTTAACGCACAGCCGCTGCCGTGAAAACAACCGCTCGGGAGATATTAGCTGTTTGATCCAATCGACACTAACAATTTCCATGCTCTTCAGCATTAATAATTTTAGACTGATTGGCCTATATAATTCCAGTACAGAGTATTCCTCCGTACCAGACGTCGGGATAAGAATGGCCCTGGCGTTTTACTACCTGCTTGGGGCGAACACCAATCGGATGGAAGCTGTACCTATAGATAACATACACTAGCAAAATTGCCAAATCGTGTATGTTTCAGCCGAGGGCAAAAGTAAAAAAGGAAAGAAAAAAAATAACATCCATCAAAAACTGACAGTTGTTAGTAAACATACATATAGTATACAAGTGTTGCATTTTGTAGTATTTCAACATTTCGTCTTAATTTGGCCCAGTGGAGCTGGTGGAGTCTCTCTATGAAGGGTATTATTATCATTTGAATCTTGTGAAGTCCCATTGTGAAGAGTTATAATCGCATCCTGAAAGCTTTGCAGCTTGATATTATCACCTTTGCAACTCGTTGTATCGATTTCCCAATCATCAGTGCCATTTGTGCTGGTAAGGATCTTAAAAGCGGCGACTTTCGAAGATGATTTTGGTGTCGTCTTATTATGCCTCAAGATGTTTTTATTTTGTTCATCATCCGACCAATTGTTTGAATGATAATTCCTGGAATCCACTTGTCATTCCCGACGAGAAATTATGGGCTGGTACTTTACCCGCCTTTAGCAAACGTTAAGTCGTGTCAGATCGGGGAGAAACTCTACCGAACTTTCCTGAGCGTAGATTTAGAATCGAGAGATGTGTCACAAGATATTTGGAATTAGCTATCTCTTTGCTCGAAGTCTCGATTTTTTAAAGTGCTATTGAGGTTGTCCTAGATGTAGGAGAAGGCATGTCAATTACAAACGGAAACTTGGAGTAAGAATCAACCATAATGAGCCACATTCTGCCAAAAAACGGAGCAGTGAAGTCTACACATATGTATACGTTCTCATGGGTTGGAAATCTCTACTCATGGCGAGAACTGACGTTTTGGTTTGCTAGACTGGCACTTTCACATACTGACGTAATAGCTTCTCCGACCTTTGGAAACCTCACATATCGACGACTCATCTGTTTCATATCCATAATATTTTTTGTAGTGTCATGTGTTAACGACAACGCTTTTTTTCACTTGAAATGAATGAACTAGCTTTTGCTTAATGTTTTATATGATTATATGATTATATTCCTTTATGGTTTTTGGTCTAGGCATAGATTTAATTGCTTTTGACTGATGGGTGAATTAATAATGTGACCCAAAAATTCTATTTCTTCAGTGGTAAAACTGCATTTCCCATTTCTACATTTTTGGATGTTTAAAATTTTCGCAATTTTCCGCTGTAATTATAACATCGTCCAGATATGCCCCGGTTACTGGTCCTTCCATGAATCGTTGAAAAATACCAGGAGCGCTTGCTTCATCGTATGCAAATCTTTGGTACTGAGAAAGTCCTCTATTTTCGGGATAGGAAAACGATCAATCTACAATTGTGAATTTAGACCTAATTTAAAGTCGGCACATACACGGTTTAAGTACAATGACAGCTTTGTTTTGGATAACCCCAATTCATTTGCGATAAGATTAGGAAATTGGATTGCCAAATTAGCTATACAGTCTATTAGATGTTTGTTATACGCCTGGAGCAATTCTGTGGCATAACGACATTTGGACTCTACACATCGCGGATTATCAACACGAAACTTAAGTTTTTTAATCTAACCCAAGAATGTTTGAAGCATATTTGCTTTCTACTAGAACTAACGGAAGCATTTGGTCGACATCATTACAGCGTATGCGCGCCATGGAAGTACACGTACCTTTAATGATAGCTGATGACCTCCGTATGCTTTTAAAACTTTTTGTATGTAAACGCATGAGGGCTCTCCTAATGCCTTATAACCATCGGCTACTGTGTTAACTTGAAAGCTGAGAAGTTTATCATTGACTAAAAGCTCAATTTTAAGTTTTTGTTCGCGATTACCAGACGCATGCACCACATCTATAATACTGATGCTTTCGAAGATATTATTGTCGATTGTATTTATATGGTTAAATTTTATAGAATTGTTCTGATTTGATATTGAAAAGTAAACAGATGATATACAAGTATGCATTGATTCCGACCGTTGCACTTTGTTTCTATTAGAAGAGGTTTTTTTGCATATGCAAATTGCGTTAAGTGTTGTCTTTCGTAACTGAGCAGGTTCAAACGGTGTCTTCATTGATGGAGGCGATTTGTAGAATTTCTTCCAAAGTTGGGTTAGTTTTTTCCAATTCGACCGTAGGCACAACCATGCCAGTAATTTTACAAATAAACATTCTTTTTTAGCACTGCGTAGTTCGGCTGTCAAGCCCCTATAGTTCCACCTTCGTAATGGTGTGGCAGCATTCGGAATGAGCAGCTAACACGTAATTGTTAAAAAAAATTTAACGCTCTAATGATTTCTTCAACAGTTCTATCTTTAACTTTGTCCTCGAATAGCTTTTGTAAAAGTTCTCAGTTCTCTGCAGCAATCTAACTAAGTATGCGAGCATGTTTTGTTGTTTCTTCCGTCAAACCATTGGCAAGAAACTGCTGTTCAAGTTTAAGGAGATAGGCGAACCACTTGTCATTTGTTTTACTGAATCCATGGAAATTAGGAACAATAGTATTGCATTTAAAGCCATTAGTTAGAAATGCCGGATAGACCGCCTGAATTTCTGAAGAACTTGCTGAAACAATTTAGCATCTATGATGCTAATTCGAAGTTATATGTAGTTTGAAAAAAAAAAGCCAACCACGAGGATCACATCAATCCTCCTCGCCAAATGGTGGAGCTGTAAGTTCCCCAAGAAATAGAGCTATGTGTATAAATTTAAATTATTTAATAATTCAAAGATATTTAATTACTTCAAAGTTTTTGAATGATCATAAATGAGCGAACGCTTCAGCCGAAGGCAAAAGTAAGCAAGAAAGAAAGGCTGTCTTCGGCCATGCCGAAGTCTTATCAAACTTATTGCAAATTGCAAAATTCGATTTAATTACTCTAAACACCAAATTTCACGCTCTAGATGCTTTTTTGGCGAATTTTTTACCCAAAACCATATATCTGAACAAATCGATTGTATGGGGTCCATAATACATAGTAGTATGGTCCCGATGATTTTCAATAACAATATGCAATGCAAAATATTTGTGCATTGGTGAATTTTTGACCCAAAACTGGGTATCTGAACAAACCGGTTGTAGGGGCTATATGACATAATTGTTTGATCTCGATGATTTTTAGTACCAATGTCTATTTTAGCTCACTTGTGTAAGATACCGAATTCCCCGTTCTTAATTATTTTTTGGTAGAATTTACGGCCCAAAATTTGAAGTCTGAAAAATCGATAGTATTTATGTGGGTCTATATTTTCTACTGGTACTTACGTACTTTAGCCAACAGTTAATATACCATTTCATGTAAATGAAGGGTATATAGAAAGGGAAGAAAATAAGAGCAGCTATCAGAAAGTGATAGCCCACACAAGTCTTTCTAAACGTATACTAATATTTAAGCAATAGCATTTTATAGTAAAGGGGTTTTCAATAGGGATGATATGATTTCTAAGTGTCGTTTTGGCCATTTTTAATATGCCATGATCTGTCTTTTTTTTCATTGTACTCAGTAATGTTTACAATTTCATCATGGCAAGATATACGCAAGAAAAACGTTTACAAATTATTCAACAAACAACTTGCAAAGGATAACGATTTTTTAAAAAAATCATCTTCTCCGATGAGGCTCACTTTCATCTGAGTGGTGTGGTAAATAACCAAAACTGTCGATTCTGGTGCGAAGAAAATCCACAATTTATTCATGAAGAACCATTACATTCACCAAAATTGACAGTTTGGTGTGGTTTTTGATCTGGTGACATCATCGGTCAGTACTTCTTTCGAAATGAAGCGGGTAGCACCGTTACTGTCAATGGAGAGCGGTATAGATCGATGATAACCAACTTCTTATGACTACAATTGGAACAAGTTGATCTTAACAACAACTGGTTCTAACAAGACGAGGCTACGTGTCACACAGCACGTGCAACAACCGAATTATTGCGAGAAAGGTTTGGAGATTCGATTATTTCAAGATATGGTGACATTGAATGGCCTTCAAGAAGTTGTGATTTAACACCATTAGGCTACTTCTTGTGGGGTTATTTGAAGTCATTAGTCCTTAGCAATGAATTAGACTTCCTTCAATCTTTAAAAATCAATATTGAACGTGCTATTCATGACATACGACTTGATTTAGTGGAAAAAGTGCTCAAAAATTGACTTCATCGAAATCGTTTCTGCAAAAGAGGTCGTGTAGGCCATTTGAATGGTGATATATTCAGAACTTTTCTTCACATTTAATGAAAAACATTTTCCTTCTTATTGGAAAACCCTATATTATAACAAAGGCTTTATTTAGTTTGTCTTTAAATGAGCATTAAAATACATCGTAATTAATTTAAAATATTGAATAAGTCGGCCATTTAATTGTACCTTTTCGTTGTCTTTGCTTATAATAGGATAGGATTATCGTGACAGTAATTACTAAGTAAAGTAAAAGTGAATTTTTGCAAAGTTATTTCCTAAAAAAGTTATTATCTAAAAAAAATTATAAATATCTGGTTATTTGTAGGTCACTTTCGAAATCTTAAATCTGTAAATATTTGTTTTCTATGCACTGCATATTCGCCTGAACTTATGTAATGATTTTGTCAAAGTCAAGAAGTTGCGTGCTCGTATAGGTGAAAAAAGCAATTTTAGTAATGAAATTTTCTCTCGTACACATACAAGAATAAACATGTATGGTTTAGCATGAAATCAACTTAAATGCATATGGTAAATTCACTTATATTCATAGAAATTGTACACTGAAGTACTATATGCATAAATCTCTTTGGATTAAGTAAATAAAAATATTTGTGAACTTTATAAATGTAAGTCTCAGTATGTTTCGAAGTTCTCTGTTTTTTTTTTTTACAGGAACAAATTGACAAGTTTGTTTTGGCGCTTTGATGTACTGTAACAACGGCGCAATATGTATACAAGTAACATAAGTACCACATATTGCCATCAACGGCTATTTTGCAAACATTTTTTTTTTAAATATTATTATGTACTTTTGATGCTAGTGTGTCAGTTTGCTATTTAGACAGGCCCAAATAGATTTTGTGTATACAAATATACCATGTGTCTACAAGTGTGTACATATGTACATATGAAAGACTGCATTGCTGTACAAAAGTTTATCGCATTGCATGTGAGCTGGATAAAGTTGCCTCTGTAACAATTGTAGTTGTTGCAACTTTTGTGCTTTTTTTTGTGCATTTTTGTTGGCACTCTTAGCAATTTTGTTAATTACATGTAAGTTTTATTTAATTTAATTTTGTCTCCCTTACTCCATTTATATAACAAAAATTCCACAAAAGATTACCTGAGATTTGTTAGGTTTGTCTGCACATCGATGGACGGCGTAAGTCCAACTTTTATGTGTACATGTATGTGTTTGTGTGTAAATCCTGCAAAAGATTGTTTGCTAAAAAATAAGTAAAGAAATTTTCAAAATTAAAAAGTAATTACATTAAATAACTTTAATTTCCATAGTAAGGAATGAATGAATTTTAGAAGATGGATTATAAATATTTCTAGTTTTATTTCAACAACTTATGTACATATACATATATATATGTACTAAATCATAGTCAATTTGTTCAAAAGTTCAGTCGCCTACTCTTCAACTCTACATCTGTTACAGCGTGATGAATGTTAGAAAAATACTTGTGATGAAAAATCTTTTTTAAGTTTTCTATTGCATGGAAGTGCTGTAGTCTTTCAGATTTGGGCGGATTCTCTAACAACCTCTGACTCTTAGGTTATCTGAAAGTTTTGGTTAACTAAATAGACAGTCGTTTTAGCTTATCACAGATGATCAATTATCTCGCAATCTCATAAAGAAGTATTCACTAAGGAATTGTGACAGGATTTCAGTGCAGTTGATGTCCTTGTTTGTTTTAAGTGGTTCAACTATGGTTCACTGACCGTGTTGCATGCTTTTGGATCAACCTCAAGATAGATTATCAATAATTCTCGATTTAGGGCTGCATAAGCAATTTTTGGACTAACTTCTCCTCCAGTTTGTGATGTGCGTATTAATTTATTCTTCCACATTTAGATTGTATTCTTACGGGCTTTTTACCGGCCTGCCGAAAATCAATTGGTGTAATTGTTGACAATCAGTAGACGGATGATGACGCTTGTTTGCTACTGATCATAACCAGTGGTTGATTGCAGGAGGACATCGAAAAATTTAAAGGCAATAGGTGTCGTATGATATAACAATATTAATTAAAGATGGATTACGAAAAATTTGTGACTAAAAATTGTTATAAAAAATGGACAATTTTTTTGCTTTATTGAAATGCCTCAACATCCAATTAATGATGAAACTGCATCTTATTCACTGGCTACCATGGCTAGCCAATGTAATATATTTTCGTTGTGTAATCTTCTATAACAGCAATAGTGACTTCAATATAGTGTTTGAAGACCTGATTTGTCTCTAGATAGTTGACGTAGCACTTATCCTTAACCACATCGTCGTTTCGTCTAATTATGCGATTTTCTAACTCACTGAGCAAAAGATCGGTTGTTATGTTAGCTAGGTGGCATAAAGGACTGACTTGTTGCAACCACCAACCATTTGGAAAAAAATAGCCTTTGAGCCTGACATGACAATAATCGGCATTGCCGGCAACGGTTTTCGAAGAAAAACAGACCAATGAAGCCGCCGTCGCACATGATGCAGCAACAGTCACTCCTTGGGTATACATAGGCTTTTCCATGGTTACTTTTGAATGTTTTGAGCGGAATTTTTTTTTTTAACGTTTTTCTGTTTAACGTATCAGATGATCATGAGACTTCAGTTCTTGAACCGATTATACTTTATAAGTCTTCAAACCGAGGCCTTTGAATTGTCCTAATGCCAACCAATTGGATGCTGTAATTGTAAAAGCTTCTGCATTATAAAGCAGGTTTGGAATGATAAGGGACTTGGCCTGTGCTCTTAGAGAAAAAACCTTTCAATTGACATCATTGTCATAGTTATTGATGTTTTTGCTGGTTCCTAGATAGACGAAATCGTATACAATTTAAAAGTTATGACTGTTGTTAACCAAGGCATGAGTGCGCTGACTGTTTGGAGCTACAATTTATTCTAAGCCGCCTCCGAATGGCAGATAGATATTTATGAAAAGCTCTTATTTGAGCTCAAAAATACATTGAGAATCTTAGCCGAGCAACGATCACAATTTGAAAAATTAATTTCAGATCTTTGTCTCTCTAGGGTTCGCACCACGAATGGTAGTAACTGTGCTAGGGCTAACCTGTCATTTAATGCGGACTTCGCATATATAATATTATTAAATGAAAGTAAGCAACGCATGCAACTAGTCAGAGGCTCGTGCCTTCAAATCTCGAACATATCAGTATATTCGTATTATATAAATTTACATTAAAGGTTTTCTATAAATTTCATCGTGCTTCAGCAGGGAATGTCACTATCATTAAATGTTAGGTTTAGCCCATTTTAAAGGGAAGGCGTCTCATATTTTAGTTTTTATCATTTGAAGTAAGAATAATTTTTGCAAATCGTCGATGCAATTTTGCTAAATGTCTTTAAGGAGGTTATGAAAAACACAAAATTAAAAATATTTTTTATAAAAATTAAAATAATTGAAAAATAACTTTACTCCAGTATATCACTTAGAGTGTAAAAATATCCAAAACCCTAGACTAAATCTTTCGCACTATTAGTCAAAACTCGAAGCATCACTTCAAAACTTTTCTTCTTTTCCAGTTTTGCCACTTAAAGAGTGCAACTTACGCAGTGACAGCAAATATTATTTTGGAATCAAAAGAGAGCTAGCTAGGCAATTAAAAATTACAAAGTTTGTATTCCCAGAAAAACACATACATACATACCTTCTTACATACAATCGTGAGTGACTAGTATGCACCCTACTGTGTTTGCATCTATTTTCAAAGGAACTCGCATTGAAGTGTAAGATTTATTGATTACTCGTCGCTCCTTTTCAGAGAAAAAAAAATTAGAAAAAAAATAAATATCACTTTGTGAAGGGTCGACATTTAAAGGACCATGTCAACTGCATACAGTTTAAGTGGCGTGATGTCGGAAGTAAGTGATAGAAGGAGGTATAAAAAGACGAAAATTATGATAAATCGTTAAAACACTTGTCAACGATGAGCAGAAAAATTAAACATCCTTTTGTATGTGCTTTTTTCCTTCATAAGGAGTGTAAATGACTGCACAAAGGGTCATGCCACGCACTCGCACTCGCTGACTTGTGATGTGGCTGCTGGATTGCGTTCCTTTCGAGGCTCTTGAACCCCTTAGTGTTAATTAGCTTAAGAAATTTAGCGCTTTTTTCAATTGCTTTAGGGCGACAAGGGTTGAGCAACAGTATAATGAGTAGCTTTGGAAGACAGATACAAGTAAAGTTAAAATTATAAGTATTTAAGAGTGTGTGAGTACGAATGGGTATGTTTGAGGTCATGCTCCGTCGTTTTAATGAGGTTTACGGTTTTTCTATTTATTTATAAACAAATAAAAATTTTCAAACATAAATCATATATAGCATCCACAATGAATGCGGTTTTTGTATATTTTTTGTTGCATCTTTCCCCCCCCCCTCTCTCTCTCTTCTCTGTGGTACTTTCATTTGATAAATGCTCCATTGCGCAAAGCTGTTTAATGGTTTTGTCTCGGTTTGGGTTTATTTTTTATATTTTCTTATTGTATTTGTGGTTGTAATGTCTCTTGAGACTGTCAAACCCTTGCATCGTAAAGCTTTTTCCCTTATCCCGCGAAAGTGTTGAATTTTAAGAAGTGGGCTGCAATGAGATTTAGCACTTGTTTCACTGTGAAGGCTAAGGGATAAGTGGCTAAGTGTTAATTCAAAGAAATATGAAAAATTTGTATCATCAAAAACAGTAAATAAAATTAATTTCGAATTTTTTATTTCATTTTATTTTTGTAAAGCAGTAAAATGTCGTTACTTTGTGCGAATGAAATGGGTTTGTTTTATGAATTTTAAAAATTTATCCTTTGAATTTTAATTATGAACACGTAAATATGTATTTTTAGCTGCTTGTTTGTCTAATTTAAAATTTATGAGATTTAATTTTTGTCATTTAAAATACTCCGTTGTAGCGGGCCCGCAGCTTCTGCTTCTGCAAGCAATTCTGATTAATATTCAATATTCTCTTACTCATTTGTTTCTACGACAGTGGAAAGCGTACTGTTAGCCAAAACTAAAAATACAAAATGGTAGAAGAAAGAAGGTTTCCTTAAACTTTCCTTTACACTAAAATAGAAATTCCTTATTACAAGGCTATTAGGTCTGGATTATTTTTTAGTTTTTTAGTAGGTTTAGCTTCGACAGGGCTAGTTGTTCTATTGCAACGCCAGTGAAAAAAGGGATTTCAATGAAACAGATCAGCAGAATACGATCCACTGTACTGCGCTCTTGGGGCTGTGGTTTGTTGGTCGCCTACTATCTAAGCTGTGTTCGTGATAAGGCCGGGCAGAAACAGAGAAGACAGTAATGTAATAAAAATGGAGGATGGGGCCATGTGTAGAAGTTCACGCAAGTGAGGAAAGTTTTTGACTGCCATTCACCTGGGAGTGACCAGAAATGATTCTTCCACATATGGTTCAAACAGCTCACGACTTACGGTCTTAGACCAAGTATCCTCTGGGTAGCCCACAAACATCATATGAACGGAACAAAGACGGAAGAAGGTGGGTCCTTATCAAATTTACTACAGCGGTCATTTAAAGGAGTGCAAATTTGGTGTTGGGTTTGTGGTGGGAGAGAGACTCCTTCGGCGAGTCCTGGAATTCACACCGGTGGATGAACGTCTAGCCGCATTTCGCATCAAAGCGAAATTTTTCAACATATCGTTCATTTGAACCCACGGCCCGACAGAAGAGAAGGATGATGTGAACAAAGATGCTTTCTATGAGAGCCTAGAGCGCACTTATGAGCGCTGCCCCGCTACGATATCAAAATTGTGCTAGGAGATTTCAACGCCAGGGTGGGTAAATAAGGTATTTTTGTCGTTAGATCGTAAAAAATGAAACCAAATCGATCAAATAAGGTCAAATATCGACTCGGATCATTATCTTGTAGGAGCAAAAATACGCACCCGCCTCTGTGCGGCAAAGAAGGTCCGTCAACAAACACCCGTCAACGAACATAAGGAAGGTTTGACGTTGAAAAGCCACAATCACAGCAGACAGCCAGCAGGTTTTCTACTCGGCTTGCATACCTGCTCTCTGTGAGCACTCATCAGCAGCTCGAAATAAGGGAACTGTGGAACGAAATAATAAATTCCTTGCATATCGCTGCTTCGGAAACAATTGGTTTTCAACAATACCAAAAAAACAGCTGGTACGATCGAGCTGTAGTGGAGAGAAAGCAGACTGCCTACCTCGCAACTTTGCGATCGACCACAACACGTGCGGGGTGGGATAGATACCGAGAGCTGAAGAGGGAAGCGAGACACATTTACACACGAAAAAAGAAAGAGGCCGAAATGCGTGAGTATGAAGAGCTTGAGAGGCTGGTCGACAAGGGTAATGCCCGAAAATTCTATGAGAAGATGCGGCGTGTAGGAATCAAAGAGGTAATCTGGTGACAAAAGTCCAGAGCATATTTTGTGTATGGAGGGAACATTTCTCCAACCTGCTCAATGGCAAACCCCAATCGATGACGATGGTATAGACGTGCCATCACCCGACTATGAAGATGTTCGAATAGCGATTAACTTACCCTCACAGTTATTTAAATACTATTTAAACGCGGCGAAGAAGTGACAAGGAGTATGCAGCAGCTTTATTGCAGAATATGATCGGACGAAAGCATGCCTAAGGAATGAAACCTAAGTGTGCTCTGCCCAATCCAAAAAAGGGAGACCTAACCCTGGATAATACCAGAAGCGCAGTCAGAATTGGGAAGTACTTCTTCGATCCCTTCGCCACCAAACGAGATTTCAGACAAGGTGACTCTTTATCATGTGATTTCTTCAATTTGATGCTAGAGAAAATAATACGAGCAGCAGAGCTAAATAGATCAGGTGCAATCTTCTAAAAGAGTGTACAATTGTTGGCGTAAGCCGATGATATTATACAATTGATCATAACAACCACATCGTAAGCTCTGCGTTATCCTGGTTAGTCAACGAAGCGAAGCGAATGGATCTGGTAGTGAACAAGGCCAACACGAAATATATTCTGTCATCAAATAAACAGTCATCGCATTCGCGACTTGGCTCCCACGTCAGTATTGACAGTCAGAATTTTGGAAGTCGTAGATAATTTCGTCTATATATAAACCAGCATGATCAACACTAACAATGTCAGCCTTGATTTCCAACGCTGAATCACTCTTGCCAACAGCTGCTACTTTGGACTGAGTTGGCAATTGAAAAGTAAAGTCCTCTCTCAAACCCCACAAGTCGCTCATCATTCTCGTCCTGATGTACGGTGCAGAAGCCTGAACGATGTCGACAGCCGATGAGTCGGCTTTAGGAGCCTTCGACAGAAGAGCTTTGCGAAAAATTTATGGTCCCTTGCGCGTTGGCAACGGCGAATACCGCAGACAATGGAAGGATGAGCTGTACGAGCTAGGTCGTAACCGCTGGCGGAAGCAGAGGAAGAGGAAGACATCCACTCCGTTGGAAGGAGCAGGTGGAGAGCAACTTATTCTCCAATTGGCGCCAAACTGAGGAAAGAAGTACCGACTGGATTAATATTGTTGATTCTTCTAAAATTGCGTTAGCAGTGTCTACACCAGAAGCCTTGGTAGCTCATAGTTTGCTTTCTTTACAACCCCCTTCGGCTTTCAACATTGGATTTGGTTCATCTATGTTGACCATAATAGGGGGAAAATTTTTGTTTATTTATTTTTTACAACTCAATGCATATGATCACCGTATATTAGTGATACAACTTCCAACACGTATACGTACACTACAAAAGTTAAACGAGCCATGCAATGGGAGCAAACACTTAAAAAACCTTCTTTTTACCGTGAAAACTTTCACTTTTATTCTCTATACTCAGTCGAGCGTCACTAGTGACCTACTTTGAACTAATTTTTCATTAATTCGCTTTAATATATTTCTCCCAGGAGCTGAATAGAAATGCATATACATATATACATATGTAAATGTGTTGTTGTTATACAAACGCACATTCTTAAATATTCTTATACGCACAAACACCAAAAAAATCTCAGCGAAAACTTCATTTGTTGAACGGAAATTTGAATTTCGCATTTCAAATCGAACAAATTCCGACATAAATTTCATGAAATGACAAAAGTTTAATTCAAAAACTTTTTATTCACACTTCATTTGACGTTTTGCGCGTACGCAGCACAGATGTGAGGTGGCGGTGCTAAGCGCTGAGGGAGCAAGTAAAATCGCTGCACTGATGCTTCTGCACGACTGCCATAAGTACCCCAGCAGCCCACGCCGACCGATCTCTGTCCTCACTTCACGCTTTCGAAATGTTGACGGCTGCTCGCTGACGCTGACGTCCTGCTGACGCGGCCATTGATTGTTACCAGCACGTGACAAAAGAAAATGCTAAATTTTTTTTTGCTTAAATCGCTCATACGTAAGTATGTATGTATAACCTCACGCTACACGCCTCACGTACGAACTCCGAACAGTTTGTAATAGTCTTCAATGCTTTACCAATTTTGTCTATTCTTTTCGAAGCCATTAAGACGCGTTTAAAAAAAGGTGTTAAAAAAGAATATGATTTCTATGCACACAAGGACTTATTTTCTTGCCTCTGTTTTATTTTATTTTTTCCATTGTTGCTCTCAAGGACTTTACCTGTACTCCGGCTATGTTGACCAAGCAATCACTTCTCCACTAAAAGCGACGTAAGGTTAATAGTATTTTGTGTGCTTTTGCTTTCTATTTCTTCATTTTATTCGCATTTCTTCATGTGATTCACGTGATAACGCATAACTTAAATGATTTCTCAGTCGTAGTTAGATGCATTCTTATCAGCATGGGTATTGTAGCTGCTTCAGCATTTTTATTAAAGTATAAACGAATTGTCAGCTGCATTTCTTTTCAGTATTCAGTTTTCAGAGTTCAGTATTCAGTTTCAATCCCTACGAGAAAAAATCTTGAGAAAAACCAGGTGCTTGTAGGCGAGCGTGCATAATGTGCTTCGTGACACGCACCTCAGTTATAGATTTTAAAATGAAAAAAAAATTTTTTTTATGTGGTCTTCGTGATGAAGTGATGAATAATTTTTAATTTTTGGGAAACCTGTCCTGCTGGTAGTCTGGAAATGTTAGATGATCAGATATTGAAGGCGGGTAGGTGATGCCTTCTTACAAAATTCATTTAACTTTCATGAAGTCTACCGGATTTATGCAGTTTTTTTCGTCGAAATCTCTGACGATCATTGAGGAAGCAATATGAGTTGGTTGAAATCTATTTTCATCATCTTCATCTTGGCCCGCTTACATAGCGTTCGAAAAATGGACTGGATTGTCGTGATATTCTCTTCTTACGCGATTATTTTCGACGTTTGGGCCAATCGGAGACACCAAGTGAAGTTAGGTCCTTCTCCTGGTCTTTCCAATCGATTGGAGGTTTTCGTCTTCCTCTGCTTCTACCAGAGATCACATCACTTCATCGAATACTTTCAAGGCTGGAGTGCTTTTATCTATTCGGACAGCCTGACTTAACCAGCGTAACCGTGGTCTCTTTATTCACTCAACTAATTCAATGTTGGTTGGCCGGCAAATTTTTCGTCAGGTCTTACCTCCAATTTGTGGTGCACATTTGATGTTCCCTACAAAAAGGTGGGGGGATACATTTTACAGTTTATTCTAAGCCCCCTCTGAACGACTGATGGATTTTTATGAAGAGATTTTATTTCATGTCATTTCTTTTCCCGTCATTTCCATCATCTGATCTATAAATCTTAGGCAAAGTCTTCCACACAATAACTCCTAATAATGACTTATCGAATTTTCATCGTTCAGGTCTTGGAAACATACAACTGGAATGATGAGTTTCCTGTAGAGTCCAAACCAGACAATATCTCTCAAAGGCTCCTAGCCATAGATAATCTATCCAATATGTAAGGTGGTCGAATTTGCTTAGGTAAGGTACTACCAGATTGTTCTCAATAAAATGCTCCTCCTCAAGAAATTTGCTAAGCTAAGAACACATCGCAATAAAGTGGAATCCAAAGGAGACGTGCCGGAAGTCAAGACAAACCTGCCCGAAATGGGATAAGAAAATATCGCCAGAAATTTAGAGTTTCTTATTGGAGTTCCCAAAAGAGCTTTATGGATGATGTGGAAACCACTCGTCTATTATTCGACTGCTCTGCTTTGCATAATCTTAGGCGTCTAAATTTCGAGAGCACCTTTGTGCTGATTTATCCAAGTTAGCTGACAAGTTAATTGTTCTAATGAGGTTCATCAAAGAATCAAAGCGATGGAATGTTTAAAATTTTTTTCTGGTATCTTAATTGTAGTTTAAGGGAAATTGATGTCTTTTCAACGGTGGCCACTCAGGTCCAACTTAACCTATTCTGTAGCCTCAAAATCGGGGTACCAGTTCTAATATCTCTGATATAAAAAATGTTCAAAATGATCTTCTAATAGAAGTCAAAGTCTTCTTGACAGAACTTCTTGTAGTTTTTTGTGATGTGTTATATAAAGCGGGGGAATTTAATTAATTTATTTAAATGTACTGTATTAGTATTGTTTTGTTATCAAAAGACGTTCTTCTCAAATATTATGATTATTATCTCCTTCAGACACATCAAAGTTAGTCGAGTTGACGTGAGATTTATCTGAAGGCGAGGTGCCTTCATTTTCTCCTTCTGTTTATTAGAAAATTTTTAGACGAGAAGCAGAAATTACATTTCGTAATGGAGGGTGAGGGCAATTATTCCCAGCTAGTTTAAAGGACATTATATGAAGGACACTATATGTAAGTGCCTTTTTCGTCGCTTGAGCGGTGGATCCACGCTTTTTGTTTTTATCTCTTTTTTCAACCAAAAACTCAATTATTCTTGTTCATCTTTTCCAGGTGGTTGCCTGTTCCACCATTAATTTTTGAACTTACTGTAAGCACGCTGTGAAGCCGCGCCGTGTGGAGATGAGTTAGTGACAAGTTTTGAATTATTTGTATTCTTCGTGGCGAGAAAGTTTTCTCATATCATTATTTTTCTTCCGGGGAAAAATATGGATATAAACACATATATATGTATGTAACATACTCTTAACTTTTCGTTATGAACCACTTACAAGTGTAGAGACGAACTTAGAAATATTTTTGTTTTGATTACGTTGCTTACCTGTTCCGAATATATCTTTACATATGTTTGTAACAGGTCGATTGAAAAGTCCCCGGCCTTACACATAGATGGCGCTACTAGATTTAATGAATTAATGATTTTGGTTTGCCATAACCTTCAAAAGACGCGTGTATAAATTTTACAGCTGTCGGATCATTCTATCATTAGTTTGTGAATTATAGCATCTTGAGTGAAGCAACTTTTGTTGTTGTGAAAAAAATGGATAAAAAGGAATTTCGCGTGTTGATAATATATTGCTTTTTGAAGGAAAAAAATGAAGTTGAAGCAAAAAATTGGCTTAATGAAGAGTTTCCGAACACTGCCCCAGGAAAATCAACAATCAAGGATTGGTATGCTAAGTTGAGACGTGCTGAAACTAGCACCGGAGTTACCGTCAAAATCATCAAAAAAATCCATAAAACGATTTTGAATAACCGTAAATTGTAATTGTATGAAATAGCAGGCACGCTAAATATATCAACTGAACGTGTACATCATATCATTCATGAATATTTGAGTATAAGAAAGCTTTATGTAAAGTGGGTGTCGCGCGACACCACTTTTGACCAAAAACAACCTCGAGTTGATGATAAGGAACAGTGTTTGAAGATGTTCAAGAGTAATAAACCCGAATTTTTGCATGGATATGTGACAATTAATGAGATATGGCTCCATAGTTCACTCCGAATTGAAAGCGAGAGTCATCCGAGTGGACTGCAACGATGAACCCGCTCCAAAGCGTGGAAAAACGCAGCAGTCGGCTGGCAAGATTATGGCGTTTGTATTTTGCGATGTTCTTGGAATAGATTTCCTTGACTACCTTGAAAAAGGAAGAATTATCAACAGCGACTATTACATAGCGTTATTGGACCGTTTGAAGGACGAAATCGTCGAAAAACGGCCACATTTGAAGAGAAAATGCACCGCATCACAAGTCAGTGAAATCTATGGCACCAGTCCATGAATTGAGCTTCGAATTGCTTCCGCATCCACCATGTTCTCTAGATCTGGCCCCCAGCGATTATTCCCTGTTTTCAGATTTCAAAAGAATGCTCGCTGGGAAGACATTTTTGCGGAATGAAGGGGGGATCACCGAAAAGGACAAATCGTACTACAAAAATGATATCGAAAAGTTGGAGGGTCGCTATAATCAGTGTATCATCCTTGAAGAAAACTGTAATAAATAAAAAAAATTAATTTTCCCCAAAAACTGTGTTTTACTATGGTAGGCCGGGGACTTTTCAATTGGACTGTTATATAAATAGAAGTGTACATATATAAAGAATATGTTCTCTTCCCAACCGTCGAGTTGGTTTCTTCTTTCGAACACTTTATTTTTCATTACAACACAGTGTGCGTAACTTTTATTTATGATCATAAAATTGAATTTTAAAATCCAAAGAATTGAGAAACTGCAATGTCGGAAGTTTTCGAGTACTTACTTGTGGTGCTACGTACATACAACTACCTTCATACTTACTTAAATATATTCGTTGTTGAGTGAACATGTGTGGATCGAGAGAGGAATTCTGTGGAAAACTGCCGGTCTGCAGGTACACAGCCATGTCCATGGCGACAATGTGTTAAAATGTAAATTTTATGATTTAATTCATTCAACTTATACGATTTTAAAGACATTTGTGCCGAAATGTAAAAATAACATAGGCAAATTAAATGAAATCTTTTTATAAATAAATGAATACTAAAATTCGGATTAAACGTGCATTCGCTTAAAAGTATGTTGTTCCGAGAAGAGCCGTCGACCTATATTAGCTTAGGTTAGGCTGCGTTGCATTAGTTTACTTGAGCAGGAAGTTGAAAAAAATTAAAAACGTTTCCCTGCCGGTGTCTAGAGTAGGAACTTGTTTTCAGCTGAGTCTGAAATTTGCAAATTTTTTATGAAGATTGCTCCAAAAGTTATATGTATATTTGGGAAGGGACATGCTTCTTTGAAAGTCAAGGTTTGGGGAAGAATTATTGTTATTATTATTGATGGTTTACCATATCACATCTTTCATTCTTTAAAAGTGGTAGTTTCATGAAGTCTGATATGGAATATTTAATATTTCTATATACATATATGACCGAAGCAACGAACCGCTTTTGATAAAATTTCGAATTTTACAGTGATTTGACCCAACTTAAAAGAAATAATATTTTCTTTTCGAGATGTGCACCAGGGCAGCCCATGGCGTACAATCATTACGTTAGGGCTACAATCTTTTAAATTTTATCGGATATCCGCGTCACACACTGAGCACACCCTCCATGTTTCAGGTTTCTATGATCAGCGTCATCCGTCAGTCATTCTGGACCAAGAGTTTCATAGATATATAGTATATCGAAATGAAAGTTTATTTATTTCGGAAACGGGCCAATTAGTACTTTTCAGATTTAATTTAGTGTTTTAAACTATTGTTCTAATTTTCAGTTGGGTGCGCATTATTAAAGCATCGAATGTCTGAATTGTCTGGACTAATCTGTGTCAATTTCAGAATATAAATCGCTATAAAATCAGAGTCTAGCTGGGTAGAGTTCTAATTAGCTGCTTTTCTGCCAGTTTAAAAGATTAATTCAACAATGATAATTCTGGTTTCCTTTCCATTTGTCAAATAAGTATGTTTATGGAAATCCCTACGATTCGATTATATATAACTTTTATCCCAGAATTGTGATAAAAACTTAAAGATCTTGACTGGTTCGAAAAATTTTCACTAAAACGAGTCGAAAAGAGCGGGTTTGGTTTTGGATTTCCGTAAAAAAAGTGGGTTTATAAAATAAGAAAATAATCTATATATAGAAAAGATGATGTACACATATAGCCGATATATAGCCGAGCTTCAACGGAATCCGAAGGATCGGACCTGAGACCGATTTATCCCAAAAATTTTACATATGGTTCGGGTTACTTTACATACGATATACAGGTAGCTTTCTGCCTAAATTAAGACAAGGACCAGTTTTTCTTCAGGAAAACGTATTTATTCTTCGATTTACATGACCATTCAATTTAGATTTGGACCCGGGACCGATCTATCCCACAAATTTTTATTTATTTTCCGATTTACTTGGACTTTGGTACACAGGTAGCCTAGGACCCACCTATCCAAAAAATCGTAAGTATTGTTAAATTTACATAAAATTTTGACTCAGGACTGGTCTAACTTAAAAATTCTTATTTATGGTTCGATTTACTGGAGCCAAGAATTCTGCATAAATTAGCGGAGGGAATAATGTTTCTTACGGGAAGTAGTTCTATAACCGATTTAAAAATATTGAGCTTATAGTTGAGTTTTTGTGCCAAGTTATCTTCTTGTCTTAACAAACAAATGCTGGAAATTGACCAGGAAACAAGGTTGATTTGTTTGAGATTTGGTATGTTGGTATGTTTTTGTCTAGATTACCATACACAATAATTTTTTCCGGGAATGGCATCACAAGTCAACAGATCGACGTAAAATAAGCATAATTTGGATAAAAATATAGATTGTTCATAGAACGTTGCGTAATGTTATTATAACGTTTTTTTTTGAGTTTTACGATTCGATTACATCCATATGGTTGCGAACTATTTTTTTACCATCTCTGGTAAGAACTCAGGCTCTGAAATATTCAAATACCAAATATTTTAAGCACATAATTTATTTTAATATTTCGGACTAGCTGCATCATTCTTTACAATCCCAATTATAACATCGAAATTCAAGAAAACAGGATAGAGAAATTGCTAGTAAACAAATAAAAAAGAAAAGAAAAGTTTATTTGTGCAGTGCTGTTCCTTTTAAGCAAAAAGAATGAAATTAATTGTGAGTATGAAGAACAAAACTTGCCTCTATGGGATTGATTTCTTTTTCCTTTTTTTTTTTTAGGTTTGCGAGGTATACATTCAGGAAAAGTGTTGGAAATGTTAGAGTTTAAAAAATAACCGTTATTTTCAATAAAATCGAAAATCTCGTAAACCGTACTGCTTAAGAAATTATATATATTTTTTAAAATTTTGTTGAATTATTATAAAAAATTAATAACTAAATCTTCTTTGATTAATTAAAATTAACAAATTAATGTGGATTGCATAATATTAAAAATATTAATTTAAATAACTAGAATTAAAATTAATTGATTAATTGATAGTTGGATATCGATTTAATGAAACTATTAACAATTAACTTTTCCTCTCAGGTGTTTTGGCTAAAAAAAAATATCATTGGGTCGAAATAAAATCATATTTTTGACTTAACAGATTCAATACAAAATTTTACGTACTTATATTTATATATCTCATGAAATGAAAGCTTTTCCGAAAATATTCAAATTTCGAAAACTCTTATTCATAGTTACATTTCATTCATATATGCATTTGTAAATATTCCTTTGTGTCATATTATCTTATTAAAAAGTTGGGCATTTTCAAAAAAACGAAAAACTTTACTTTTCCTTCGTACAATACCTTTGATATGCTAATGAGCCGCAGTCAGTGGGCCTTTGAATTGGGAAAAAATGCTCGAAGAGCTCAAAAACAAAAATCTTAGTGCAATAAAGATTAAAGTACTTTTTTTTGTAAGTTTTATCGCTATATGAAGAATTTTTTTTAATAAATTTTTAGCATTAAATATCCATTTAATTTTACACTTTTTTTTGGACCGATATGGTGTCGCGACGCCTGTTGAGCGATTGTCAACTTTGCATTACAAGTAGATGCGTGTTATTATATTTAGAAACACAAATATGTACATATGTATGAATACATGTTTGTTCGTTTTGGTAAAACACAAGCTACAAGTTGCTAATATTTTGCAAAGATTTATTTTTGTATTCTTCATAACATTTAATACATATCTAAATGGTACATGTATATAAAATGTGTACGTGCATATGTACGTTTACATAATATATCCTTTGCTTAAACTTACTTTTCGTCCTTCTAATTTGCATAGTTTATTCACAGCTGTCGTGGCGACAAGCGTTTATTCCTTTGCCTTTTGCTTTTGCCTCTCCCTTTTTCTGTTTAGCATATAAATGTTGAATTTCGTTGCTAAAAGTGTAGTGGTTGTCCCTAAAAAAATAAAAAATTATATAAAAAATACTGTACATCTTTGGCTTTTTCTTAGATATGCCAAAGCATCGTAAAAATATTATTATGTATTTATGGTTAAAGCTAAGCTTTTAAAGTTTTTAGGAAAAATTATATTCAATTTATATTTAGATATATAAAATATATTTTATTCTAGAACGAGCGTTAATAGACAAAAGTTGGTTAAATTTGGTTTATATGCGCTCTTATTGCCAAAATTGACTGTAATTTAGATCAACAAACAAACCTATTGAAGTCTGTGCCGATGATGTTAATTTTGCTACGATGAATGCGATGTATGAAATCTATATGTGGGGCGTAAAGATGGACTGATATTTCATTGTAATGACGGGACATATAATCCTTTCAAAAATACTTGCAGTGACTTTAAGGATTGCTCGGATGTTTCCCATAAAACGCGACAGACATATAAATACGAGTAATACTTTAAATTTAGTTTGATGAGATATTCTCTACTCAAACTTTTCCAAAACTTTTTGGAAACTCAATTTACCTAGTAAAGAGTAGAGTTATCTCTGTTTCGTGCTGTCGAGGGCTGGTTTAAATCGACGAAGAGGTGGTATGTTTCCATCCAATTTTCACGGGTCTTCTCCGCATGATGAATATATGGTCAAATATGGATTTTCCAGGTTAACAACATTGTTGTTGGTGTTGGTGGCGGTTCCTAGATAAACGAAATTGTCTTCGTTTTCAAAGTTATAACTGCTGACACTGATGTAGGAGACCAGATCCCACATCTTCCTATGGATTGGGGAGAACACAATTGAATTCCGATACAGACGATACACCACCGGCTCCCGCCGCTTTGTGGTCTTTCAAGCTGGCAATTAGTAATCGGAATTCATTGAAGTCGTCTTTTTTATCCTAATCTATCGTGGTTTAATGTTCGCTAGCTCCGTTCGTTTCAGTTTCATTGCAGCTCAGCAGGTTATAGAAATGCTCATTCCAAAAGATTCTGTAAATCTTACAAAATTTTCTGTAAATAATCACATTTTGTCATATAATTTTCGTGCATTACTCTTGTCACTCTCAATTTTTTATTAGCATTGCGTACTACCATTCGGAATGCTAAGGCTCTAGTCCGGGTTCGACCAACATTCAAAATTGTAAAAAAATATTTTTTTTTGCGGTTGTTTTTGCCATTTTTGTATATCTAATTTACATGAAATGTTATATTAACTTTGATCCGAAGTATGCAAGTACCAGAGGGGGGAAGAGATAGACTCACCAAAATATATACCGATCGTATCTGAATGACGAGAACGAAACTTCGTATGCGGGAGTATTTTTGTAATGTATTGATCATTTGTTGGAATCGGCCGATCGGTCGACTATATCATATAGCTCCCAAAGAGCCGATGTTCAGACATGTGATTGTGGGTCTAAAATACTTAAGTAAAGAATATAAGGACATGAAATTCAATAATCTGTGTATATATAATGAACTAAATATTGGTTATGAAAATCATTGAAATCGGACTACTATATATATATAGTTGAGAACATAAAAGTCGGTATTATATACTCTGATAATGAATTAAACATTGATACTGAGAATCATAGAAATCGGAAGACTATATCATATCGACTCGATCCGATATGAAGTTTAGCGTCAATGATCCGACAAAAAATCGCTTAATGGCTTGAAATTTCATACGTTGCTCACGTAAATTGAAATAAATATTGACACTGATAATGATCCAAATCGAATTCTGCATTTTGCAATAAATTCGATATGTTCATGAACGGTGTAAAGATTTTGGCATGGCATTAGACAGCAATTCTCTCCTGTTCTAATTGCGGTTGCTTCTCGGAAGGGATGCCAAGTACTCCGAGTGTATTCTGACTAGAAATAAAAGCTCATCATAAAATTCTATCTGCCGTTCGGAGGAGACTTAGAATAAACTGTAGGTCCCCCAATTTATTGGAAAAACCATTAAGATGCCCAAAGCGTCATCTTCTGAAACTGTTTATACTCACACATTTCAGCTTCTCTCTCTTTCGATCTTCAAATTTCTTTTTCTTTGTGATTTAACCATAGGCAAGTAATGGAGCAAATGAGCTTTTTGTTTTAATAGTTGTTTAATTGATGCGTTATTCAGGTATTAAGAGTCCCAAAAAAGTATACACAACTCATATATTTTTGAACTGCCCAATTTTCCATTTTCAGAAATGTACATATTAAAAATTTAATGAATATTGGAACGAGTTCCCGTCGTCCCTTGTCAAATTTGGTTTTGAGACAAGCCGGTTTCGTCGTTCTGCCATTTTCAGTGTCGTTCGTTCTAAGGAGAACGATCAACGACACTGAAAATGGCAGAACGACGAAACCGGCTTGTCTCAAAACCAAATTTGAAAAGGGACGACGGGAACTCGTTCCAATATTCATTAACTTTTCATCCTGTCGGAGAATCAACTGAACAAAACCAATACATATTAAAACTTATCAAAGCTCAAGCTTCACGTTTATTATAACATATGCTTCTTATTTTTTCTATTTAATTCTATGTTAGAATATCGAAGAATTCACCAAATTTGTCAAGTTTCTTTTCATAATCAGTTTCAGCCTTATATTCATTAAACCACTTTAACAATTTAGCATCACTTTCTTTCTCAGCTGGGCTTAAAGCCTTCACATATTCATCAAATGCTTTGTCAAATCTTGCAGCAAAAATTACTATTTTATTTTCAAATTCTTCGTCGAATTTGTTAAAACCATTATTTTCCAAAGCCGTCTTCAAAGTAAGTTTTAATTTAGAATTTTCTGGCATTGACTGATAATCGCCAAAAATGTTTGCGAAATTCATCATGTTTACGAAAAGTGTCAACAAACTATCTGGATCTTCTTCGTTCAATGAGAATTCAGAGATTTCCTTAACAACTTTGGACATGCGAGTGATGTTCGCTTGTAGCAGCTCATCCTTAACTGGTAGTTCGTTTAATTCGTTTACGGTGTTCTTTACTACAACGCTACCATTATCCAGTGCCCACTCCGAAAGTTTTGTTATTTCAGACAGGGTGTAAACCATGAGCATCATCTTCGGGCTATTCTCTTCGGATGAGTCGACAGTAGTGACAGCTTCACGCTTTTTGTACGGCAAACTGTGGACGAGCTGTTGGCGTAAATGAAATGAAGAATATATATGTATGTATGTTTTAAAAAATACCTGCACTAGCAAGGTAGCAGTGACAAAAACTAAAGCTTGCTTCATGTTGCTTTTTGGCTGATGTCTCGTGTGCTGTTGAATTCGTATGAAAGCAGACTGATTTTCAAATAAAAAGCATTGGCAATTTATATAAATTTTTTTATAATATATTTTGTTTACCATTTCATATACAATTTTTTATTCAAAATAAATATACTTATTATTTTATTATTTATATTTTTTATCTCTCTAAATGCGGTGAAATATGTATAAAATAATTTATAAATAAAAATAATCACACACAAGGTGCTTCTAATCTCTTAATTGTGTATATATGTATGTCTACATAGAGACCACAATCGCAAAGTATTTTATACAAAAAGAAAATTTAGTCATTATTCTTTAATCAAGAATTTTTAATTGAAAAAAAGAGCATCTGTAAACAGTCAAACATACTGACATAGATAATTCTGTGTATATTTTTTAAGGAGACTGATACTATAAATTTCAAAACATATATTTATTCTCTAACTCTGTTTCAAGACCTTAATTTTTTTTTGATTTGAGGCGTCACAAGGCAAACAGGAGCCAGTAAATACCTTAAAATTTCGCAATAAAACATTTTTTGGTGTAAAAGAAAAATTCCTTATTTGAAAAACGAATTACGAAACTTATTAGAAAGAAATAAGAATTTATTTTATTTTATACTCAAAGTCCTGGCTATGAGGTAAATCATCATCACTTTAGGGTTTTCCAATAAGAGTGATATGATTTCTTAAAAAAAAACACACACTAGTTGTTAAGGAAATTCAAACGTTTTTTATTTAATGTGAAGTATAATTGATACCAGGAGGATGAGGCCATGTGATTTCTTCAATTTGATGATGGAGAAAATAATACGAGCTGTAGAGCTAAATAGACCATTCACAATCTTCTACAAGAGTTGTTGGCGTATGCCGATTATACTTGTATTGATATAATTGGTCATAACAACCGCACCTTAAGTTCTGCGTTCTCCAGATTAGACAAAGAAGCGAAGCGAATGGGTTTGGTAGTGAACGAGGGCAAGACGAAATATCTCCCGTCATCAAATAAATAGTCATCGCACACGCGACTTGGCTCCCACGTCAGTATTGACAGTCAGAACTTCGAAGTCGTAGATAATTTCGTCTATCTGGGAACCAGCATTAACAATATCAACAATGTCAGCCTTGAAATCCAACACAGAATCATTTTGCCAACAGGTGCTACTTTAGACTGAGTAGGTAAAGTAAAGTCCTCTCTTGACGAACCAAAAACAAACTCTACAAGTCGCTCATCATTCCCGTCCTGACATATGGAGCAAAAGCCTTGACTATATCTATATCCGATGAGTCGGCTTTAGGAGTTTGCGGAAGATTTATGATCCTTTGCAACGCCATTGACATAGTTCAGCGAATCAAGAGACAACGGCTACGCTGTCTAGGTCATGTCGTTCGAACGGATGAAAGCGCTTCAGCTTTGAAAGTATTCGATGGAGTACCCGTTGGCGGAAGCAGAGGAAGAGGAAGACCTCCACTCCGTTGGAAGGATCAGGTGGAGAGCGACCAGGTATCACTTGGTATTTCCAACTGGCGTCAAACAGCAAAAAGAAGAAACGAGTGCCTGCGCCAAAGAACTTCTTTTGCAGGAACGAATTCCATGAACCCAATTCTTGAGCAGTTTTTCCACTAAATCAAGTCGTATGTCATCACGTTCAATATTGACTTTTAAAGCTTGATGAGAGTCTGGTTTATTGCTAAAGACCAATGACTTCAAATAACCCCACAAGGAGTAGTCTAATTGCATTATATCACAACTTCTTGGAGGCCATTAAATTTCACAATTTCTTTAATTAATCGAATCTCTAAATCTTTCTCGCAACAATTCGGTTGTTGCACGTGATGTGTGACACGTAGTCTCATCTTGTTGGATCAAGATGTTGTTAAGATCAACTTCTTTCAATTGTGGCCATAAAAAGTTGTTTATCATCGATGTATACCACTCTCCATTGACAGTAACGGTGCTACCAGCTTCATTTCGAAAGAAGTACGGCTTATAGTGGTCCATGGATGAAATTGTAAACATTACTGAATAAAATTGAAGAAAAGACATTATCCGTATTGGAAAACCCTATACTTGCTTGGTCAAGTTGGTGGTTTTGGTAAAAGTTTTAAACACAACTTAATATTGGTTTGAAATTTCGCTATCTATAAGTATAAACAGTATTTCCCTATTGGCGGGAAAACTTGACTTGTACTTAACATTATACCAGCGTTTTGCTGAATTATTGGTATACGAGTATATAGTTTATTCAGCAACAAATTAGCCCTTGAATGTAGATGTCTCGTTTTCTGTGGGATGAATTTTAATTACTAAAAGTAACGATTTCGATATACTCAAGTAAGACTGATATTGTTGGGATTATAAGCAAATATGCACGAATAAAGTCCATAGAACACCCACCTAACCTTATTTGAAATAGTTATAAATATGTGGATTAAAAACTGAAGAACGTAAATTAGAAACTATTGGATACTATCGATAGTACTGAAAACAATTGATAGCGATGGTCAAACACTATCGATAGTACCGATTGGGCCATCGAAAGCTTCAAATATCTACCGTCATGTTTAAATGTGATATCTCTCAAAACTTACCCAGCTTAGCAAGATGACGCTAAACAACAGCAAGAGCTCTGTCAGAATCGGGAATTACCAAACGAATCTTCAGACTAGGTGAACCTCTTTCGTGTGACTTGTTCAACCTAATGATGGAGAAAATAATAAAAGATGCAACGGCGAGTGTCGCAGCAGACGGAACGATAAACTATACGAGTTGTACGATGATCTCGACAGAATTCAGTAAATTAGGGGACAGCGACTTCGCTGGCACGATAAACTATACGAGTTGTACGATAATCTTGACTTAATTCAGCAAATTAAGGGAGATGGCGGCTTCGCTGGCTAGGTCACTTCCTTCGGATGAACCAAAACACTCCAGCTTGCCGATGGAAAGATCAGGTAAAATAAGACCTGGGATTCACTTGGTGCCTCCAAATGGCGAATAACGGTAAAAAAAAAGAAATAAGTGGAACGCTATTGTTGAATCGGCAAAGAAAGAAGAAGAAGAGGAATATAAATGCATACGTTCATATAAATCAATACCCAAAACTGATAAGTGTCGCTATTTGCCATTTGTCACATGACAGTTGGCACAACGGTTTTGGCATGCTATAAAATAAATGCCAAAAAAATATTATTTAAAAATCTTATCAGCATTTAAATTAAACATTGTCTTTGATATTTTCAAAGCAAGCTTAAAGCTTACTCAACTATGTTCGTTTACTGGCTCGGAAGAAGTAAACTTCAAGATAACAAAATATAAGTAAGAAAGAGTAATTTAATAGGGCGGGGCATATCTAGTTTCTGCATATACAAATTTATAAAAAAAAATAAGTATGTGTGCTTGTGACTAAATTTCTCCTAAACGACTTAAGCGATTTATGTACATGAACTTTTGTGTGTGTATTAAAGAGAAATGGAATATAGTAAAAGTTCAGTAGAGTTCAGTAGAGCTGCGACCTGTTTCGAAATTTTTTTTATATACCATATAAAGTCTTCTGTAAATGTGCCTATGATTAAAATCAACCGAACTTGATGATTTTGGTTGTTTGGATTCAAATATGTTCAAGAATAATTTAGATTTACAAGTCTAAGATCTACCTCCCATTTTAAGATTTAAATTTAAAAATATTGGTAAAATAAATGAAATCAAATTGTTAAGATTATAAATGATAAACATGGGTATCAAGTTGAAGATATTTAAGAGAGACATAATGCAAAAATATGTTTAAAAAAGATTCCCAAATTAGGTATAACATTATAGTTATTAAAATAGGAAGATTTCAAAAGGTTTTTGAAGAGTTATGTAGCCTGTTTTGAAATTATGGTGCAAATGGCTCATAAAGTTACCCTGTGAAATATATTTTTGATTATTCTTGCAACATGTTGAAAAAATTTAATTTTCGACCAGGTGGAAGTACTGAAAATACGAAATGAAGTTGCCAAAATAAAGATGCCAAAAATTCAAAACAGCGAAACAACAGGGTACCGCTAGTAGTTTAATAAGAATTATTTGGTTTTGTTTTTTTATCACCTTCAAGCCTGAATTAAGAATTTTTTTTGGTTTCTGATAATTTAATTATTATTCTGCAGAACAACAGATAAATATATTTCTTATCGTGATGATGACTGATCATGTTGGCCAGTTTTTCTCTATTCTATGCTTAGGACACGTTGACAATAAATTCTGCCGTCCCTCGACATTCCTATTGTAATTTTGTAAAGAAAGTTGCTCATAAAAATCCATTAAAATTATTGCTTCTCTCTTTTGTAAGGAATAGATTAAAACATGCACCGCAAATCGGAGGAGAATCCCGTCCCAAAAGCGTTATATCAGTCATAAATAGGCTTCTGAGTTTGGGTTTCCTTATTTTCTTAAAGTTACAAATTTGACCATTCCACTACTATTGATAATACTTCGTCCGGGAATTGACTTTGAGATTTGTGTGTATGTCAGATTAATATTTGCTCATAATATTTTCATGCAGTGAAATCATTATTGCCATTCAACTGATTGTGATTCTTTATGAGTGATGACAGTACAATATTGTCGGTTTTAAGTTCCTTATAAGACTAAACCTGTATGACAATGTAATTGACGACATTATCAGATATAAGTCGTTTCATTAGCGATGATGCCACTGGTAACCACTTTTGCTACTGAGTTACCTAAATTGTTTTCTATAATAATTTTGTTTATCCGAAGTACCATTCTGAACGTCAGTTATCGAGTCCTGCCCTGACCAACAACCAAAATTATAAGAAACAAAAAAGAAGGACTCTGTCATGTCGAAGTCTTTATGCGTTTCATGAACATATCACATTTATTGTAAATTGCACATTTCGATTTCAATCGTTTTCAGTGTCAATATTAAGTTCAATTTTCGACTGTATAATACCGAATTTTAGGCTCTTAGATACTTTTTTGACGGATATTAAACGCAAAACCTCATATCTGAACGAATCGCTTGTATGGGGGCTATATTATATATTTTTACGATTTCGATTATAAAAATGTTTTTATTCAATGAAAAATTTGACTTTATTTTCATATGCAGAATCACTTTTTCAACATCTAAGCAAACAATTCACCGAACTTCTCCAATTTTTTCTCATTATCAGTTTCAGCAGTGAAATCTTCATGCCATTGTAGAAATTTTTGTTCGTTCAATTTTTCTTCTGGTGTCAAAGCTTTAACATAATCAGCAAATGCATTATCGAAATTTTTAAATAAAGTCAAGACTTTTTGTTCGAACTCGTTTTCGAAGTTAACATAACCATTATTGTCTAAAGCTGTCTTCAAAGTGTGTCTCAATTTCGATTCGGCGGGCATCTTTTCATAATCATCCATCATTGAAGTGAAATCAACTATATATTCGAAAAGTTTATCAATGCTCTTTTCATCTTCTTCCAGCTTAAATTCAGAGGTTTCTGCACCAATTGTCGACATGCGAGTGATATTCGCTTGCAAGAGTGCATCCTTGACAGTTCCTTAACAGCATTATTTACCACTACGCTACCCTTTTCGAAAAGCAATTTGGAAAGTTTCGCTATTTCGGCGATAGTGTAAACCATCAATTGAACTTGTGGACCATTTTCCTCGGATACTGAGCGTGCAGAGTTGTCAACTTCGATGGATTCACGCTTCATATGTGGCACACCATGGGCGAGCTGTAAAGTGTAAAGAGTGTTTAATTTATATAGGTAGTGCAAAAATACTTAATTGCACCAACAGTAAAACGCTAACGAACAAAACAAAGAATTGCTCATTTTCAGCTGAAGGGGCTCAATCGGTGAGAACTGTATTAATTGAATGAAATTTGAATTCCAACTAAATTTTAAGTGAAATGCTTTCACTTTTATGTGACTTATTTTCAAGGTAATATGCTCAAAATATAATTCAGTTACTATCTGGAACTAATAGAGGTTAGAGAAGAAAATGAAAAATATTGTTTGTTATTTATTAATAAAATGTTTTGATCTTTTACCTGTCTTCTGATTGCGTAAAAGCATGTATAAATTGAAAAAGTCTAAACAAAAATTGTATTTGCATGCAATTTTATATTGATAATTGCCCGCATGCATCGAAATCGTGGATTGATATGTACATATGTGTGTCTTATAATTTTTGTAGATAATTTAAAAATAATTGATATTAATTACATACATATATATTTACAAGTTCTTTTTAAAGCACGTATCGCTAAGAAAGATTTAATGAACAGGAAGGTAGGAATAAAATGCTACTATAATTTGCAATAATTTTTTTTTCAACTACAGGTATATCCATTTCGCGGCTTCAAAAGTGCAGGGCTATATTTTGACATCTGTCAAACTTACTCTATCAAACCAAACATTTTTCGTTTTAGCTAAAAGTTAGGCATTTAAGAAAATTGGTCACTTAACAACCGCACAACCCGTTAAAATTATTGAAACCTACTAAAAAATAAATGATTCAAAAGTGGCCACGTTTCGTGCTTTAAGAGGAGATTATGGTACACATAATCGCCCAACTACTCAAGCAATTGACAAAAATTTAAGGAAATTTGAGGAGACTGGATCAGTTACATTTAATGTAAGGGCGGCGCATCATTGCTTTGATCATTTCTCCTTAAATATTGCTGCTGTAAGCGAAATTGTAAACGAAAGTTTTGAACTTGGACTCACACAACAACTGAAGCCAGCTGACCATTCACAACACAGTAGTAACTTCGATTGGGTGCTGGAACAGCAAGCAGTGAACCGCGATTTTACCAACAAAAATTTTCTGCAGCGACGAGGCACATTTCTCACTCGGTGAATACGTAAATCAGCAAAATTATCTAGGGCACCGAGAATCCTCAAATAATTGTAGCTAGGACATTACACCCAAAAAAATCACTATATGGTGCGCTCTTCGGTCCGGAGATGTGATTGGACCTTACTTCTTTGAAAACCATAATGATGAGACTGTCACTTTCAATTCACAGCATTATATCCGTATGATAATCGATTTCTTTTCACCTGTCATTGAAGAACACGACTTGGACAATATGTGGTTCCAACAAGATGTGACACATGTCACACAACACGAGCAAATATGGCTTTATTGCGAGAGAAATTTCCCAGCCACGAAATCTCTCGTCTTGGGAATTTGAGTTGGCCACCGACATCGTGTGATTTGACACCCATGGACTGTTTTTTGTGGGGCTAAGCGAAAGACCTTGCTTATGCGAATAAACCTTTGGCTTCTGTGCACTTGAAAAGTACCATTCCTTAAGTTATGGCTGAGGTACCACCCAATATGTGCTAATAAGTGGTCGAAAATTGCCTCAAACCGATCGAAGTTTGCAAAAATTAAAGAGGCGGTCATTTGAATAATGTAGTGTTTCTCATATCATGTTCAAGATTTTTAATAAAAAAGGAGTTTCATAAAAAAAAAATTTTATATTGTGGCGAAAATGCGAAGCGAATTTCAGATGAAAGAGAGGAACCGACAGCTGGCAAGTTCTAAAGCGAATTCGAGAACATTCGTAAAGAGAAAGATTCGATTATTCTCGGCGGTTGGCTGCGAACAATCGAGTGATATATAAGGGCGATACACAAATGCAGAGAGAAAAGTAAGGAATCAGTCGTAAAGTAAACGCGTTGGTAATTACATTACATTGAAGTAATAAAAACAGTATATTGTGAAGGTTGTATACAAGTGATTGTAAATAGCAAATTGAATTGTAATTGAATTGTGAATTACTGAGTAATAAAAGGACATTAAATAAATTGCGTATAAACAAAGAAACTGCAAATAAAGTTGGCGATTTTTATTTAACAATCCAGAGATCGTACCCGAAGGATTTGAGAAATCATCGAGGTTTAATCAGCAAGATCGTAACAATATGCATTTTATTTACCTTTATTTTGGAAACCGCAAAAAGTTATAACCGCTAATGAGTATTTAATAGCGAGAAGGTTTCTTTTTCATAAGATATCATAATGTAATGTGCTAATGGGCAACAGTTTCCTTATAACCTTACTTTTCTTTATTTCTTTATATGCAATGTATGTATATTGTATTATGCAAAGAAGTTAATTTTTATATGCACATATATATATATTACTGGCCCAACAGCCAGTGGTCAAACACATTTAGGAGATATTTTATATGTTTGGCCCGGCTTCCCACTCTTAATCGACAATATTCGAATGAAAAATTGATGTGAGACAATAATTTTAAATTTATTTTGATTTTTAGTCATACAGATTTTCCATTCCTATTTTTATGCCAAATTTCAAAAACCAATTTTAGTTATACTTAAAATTTAAACTTTTACATTTACTCTTATTTATTTATTCACAAAATATTACCTTAAGAATATGTGCTAGTTATAAATACAAATTTATTGGTATATTAGAGAATGCATACTTATTGAATGTACGAAATCTCCATTTTATTTCCAAATTTATGCTTTTTCCGGTTTTAATTCAACATAGTAAAGAATTTACCAAACTTTTCAAGTTTCTTCTCCTCAATAGTTTCAGCCTTAAAGCCCTCATACCAAAGAATTAATTTTAATTCCCTCAATCTTTCAATTGGAGACAATGTTTTGAGATATTCATTAAAGGCTGTGTCGAAATCTTTAAGCAATGTTACAATTTTCTCTTCCAATTCGTTTTCCAGTTTAACAGAACCATTATTTTCTAGAGCTGCCTGCAATGTTTGCTTCAATTTCGAATTTTCAGGCATATTTTCATAATCTGCCATCATATCTGTAAAATTAGCCATAAGCTCCAAAAGTTTCATAACACTTTCTTCATCGTCTTCGAATTCGAAATCAGCAGCTTCTTTGCCAATTTTCGACATGCGTGTAATATTCGCTAGCAGGAGTTCATCCTTATCAGGAATTAACTTTAAGTCCTTTACAGCATTATTGACAACTACACTTCCTTTATCAAGTATGAATTTGGCAAATTTAGCAATTTCGCCAAAAACATAAATGCCAAGCTGTTGTTTCGCATCGATTTTATCAGATGAGTTGTCGTCTCTAGCAAAAGCTGCACGTTTTACAAGGGGTGAGGCATGGGCTAGCTATGAAAAACGAAAAATTAACAAATATTTTTTAACATATAAAAAATAATTACGTATAATAAACATACTTGCAATAATAAAACGGCAATAGCAAAAACTATTACAAATTTCTTCATTCTCAATTAGAATGCGCACAAATTGAATGGAGAAAAGCTAAAATTGCACTGAATTGCAAATTGTAATGCAATTATGTTTATGTTTATTCGTATTAATAATAATTGTAATTAGTATTTACATATGTATGTATATAGGTGCTTTTGTAGATTATAAAATTGGTTCCGTGAAATCTAAGGAGATAAGAAAATATTTAATTTGCATCGTAAAGCTCCGAAGAGAAATAGTTACGAGTATAAGTTGTTCAGGAAGAGTTTGAGATGTTTTCCCAAGCATATACGGGGATTTTATAAAAAATAAGAATGATATTAAGACTATGTAATAAATCGATTAAAGTTGTACAAAAGTTTTGAGATTTCAACTTCAAAGAATTTCATTTCGATTACAGTTTTCAATTTTCAAATAAACTATAAGCAACATAGAATGCGAGCCACCATTTTTTCACCTTTCGTACTAAAAATCAATCACAAGAAAGAGAGTTTTCTATAAGTATAAAGACCAGTATTGACATTTGTTTTGCCATTGACATAGGTATACATTTGTTGGTTAGTTTATACGGAGTACATTTATCACCCAATTTAACGTGAATAGCACAAACTATCGTGTCAACGTTTACCTTGTCCTGATCTGAAAGGAAGATTATATATTGTATGTATTGTACAGCACATTAGCATCCAGACATCTGTTTCTTAGTCTTTTATTTTTTGTTTTTTTTTTAAATGACTTAGATTCCTTGGAAATATTATTATGAATGCTGCATTGAGCTATATTTAGAAAGCATAAATTATTCAGAAGTACTTTTTAGAACCGCTGCGGCGGCAGCTGAGTGTAAGTACTGTCGACAAGCGATGTTAATCTCTCCTCATAAAAGTTCATCAGATGTTTGGAAGGGGTTTTGAATAAAATAAAGGTCCATTTACATGTTGGGGACGCCCATCACATATTAGAGGAAGAGCTCGCCGAAAATCGCCTCAAAAAGAGGTTATATGTACATACAGTGGCTCACAGCTTATTTCATGCAAGTTCAATTATAAAATTAGAAATGCTATAACTCCCAGTTGTTGATATGAATGTGTAGTGTATAAAAGTGTATATATTCCACTTATTAATTAATCAACAACTTATAAACAAAAAACTAGAAGCATTAACAAATTTTATGTGCTTTTTAAGCTGTGATATTTTATGCAGCGTACTTGTTTACTAAAAATAAGTTAAATGATTTGAATAAAACTTGTTTAATATTAAGTGTGATATTCGCAATTCCATTTTAGCCACGTCTGCACTATTATCGATTTGTTTTTAGGATCGTGTTGCCCTGATAATAGGAGAAATTTTGACGGTTTATCCATAATACCCTCGACAAAGACCGAATTTCCAACGTCGGCTGCAGACATACATGCCCAAACCATAACACTGCTTCCACCATGTTTAACAGTTGGCTTGATTTTGCATCTCTGAAGCTCGGTATTGAGTTTCCGTTACACGTAAGCCATTCCATCTGAGCCGAAAAGGTTTAACATCGATCTGTCAGTAAAAATTACTGTGTTACAGAATTCGAAATTCATGGTTTTCAGCTCCCTGGCAATGGCTTAGTTTGTTTTTTGGCTAATGAATGGCTTCTTTCGAGATACTCGGCCATTGAAGTCATGTGCACGTTGTACCCTAGTTTTAGCATAAAATCATTTACCAAGTACCTTCTGAACCTCTGTGGGAGCTGATAGTCTGGGATTTTCTTAAATTTTTCTTACAATTAAACATTCGTCATGTTAATTGAAAATTTTGATAGGAATGTGAAACTCAAAAACATGTTAAAACTGGCTTCAAACTATCGCTGAATGTCAGGTGTAAGAATTAGAAAAGCCAACTACCGTCCTAAATGCAACTGCCTTTCGTTACAACATAGACAAATGCGTGCATGGCATGAGCTGTGAGCAAAATTCCTGGGACGCAGCTGCATTTCATGCCTTTCTAAGAATTTTACTTTGATTGCTTTATAAAATAGAAGTAAAGCATTGCGGAATATATATGCATCAACTTTTTTTTAAATTGTTATTATTTTCCATTTTATAGCAATATAAACTGATAAGTTAATCTGTAAGAAATCAGTTGTGAGCCACTGTATATTATATATAGTACGTACATATATTTATTAGACTCACCAAATGGTAAAGGTAAGGCAATACAGGCAAATTAAGTTAAAAAATTAAAGCTGTCTCTTCACCACAACAACATTCATTTTAACAAAAGCTTTAAAAAAATCAATGAGAGCAAAAAATAATATTTTTTTACTTAGATTTAATAAATAAATTCTTAAACTAATAATTAATATAAGTATACTTTAGTATATAAATTGTTAGTTTAGTTGCAATTTTAAACTATAATTCCGCAAAACATTAACTTCAGATTTTATATAAAAAAATAGTATAGCCCCGCATTCCACCAAATAATCCTTTCTGGATCCAAATTTGGATGAGGAAATACTTCGCTGAAAGTGATCACCTCAAAATTATTACATTAGTTTAAGCATTTATTTATTAAGTCTACGTTACCAAATTTCTGTGGGACTAAATTCAAAGCATACACTATCCTTCACAAAAATAATTATTGAAAAAGGACTACGTTGTAACGGAATTGTGTATGAATGAATCATTCTTTTTTCCAACTTTATGTAAGATCAGCCCTAAAGTACACTCTATCCAATACCAAAATAATTATGGAAATCGGGATACATGACGTAGGGATATTCTGGATTATACGTCGAAATCAATGAATATTTCCACCTTTCCTACCCCTATGGTTAAACTTTTTTCTGCTATCAACAGGACTAATTTCAAGCTATAACTTTAATAATAAAAAAATAATTATTAAAATCGGAGTACTCTATAAAAAGTTACGCGTGATGATACATTAAAAAATATATTGAACGAATTGAGGACCTTCTTTTTTGTCGATTAAATACAATACTAATGGCTAAGGAGTTCTTAAGTTACATGTTCTTGACTATATATCAGCGTTTGGTTAATTCAGAGTTTAAAGTTTTTGAAGTCAGCTCATTGGGAGATTTTTCGTCATGTAGGCTGCAATTTACTACTGTTGTGCTGAACAAATCTTTTTTACCCACCCCGTCGTTAAAGTCGCCAAGCTTGACACCAAATATGTTCTAATTTTGATGGACGCTGTAGTAAATTTCATAAAGACTCATCTTTCTTCGTTCTTGTGCCTGCCATCGTATTTCTTGGACGATAATACGTTCCCATTAGGGAACCGAACATTTCAGTTATATGCCTCCAAATGTGACTGTTTGCTTGAAACCCATAAGTTACTTGGCTTATTGTTAGTGTTACCAATGAGAATCCTCGTTCGAATTTTGTTTTCCGCATTTTTTTTATAAATACGAAATTGTAATTTCACATCACTAACAAACTAGTATTACTCTAGTAAGTCGTTGATGCATGATCGTGCAACTGGCGATTCGTAAGTCAAAAAGTCAATTATAAAATTAATTAAGAAAATTATTTCTTTGCACTTTTTTATTTAAACAAATTACACAATTGCTCACAAATTTATTGTTATATATATAAATTGAAGCAAATATCAAATTTGAAATAAATATCGATTTAGTGCAACTACTAGGCAATTTTCTCTCTTTTCACTCTGCTTCAATTCAACATATTAAAGATTTCACCAAATTTTTCAAGTTTCTTTTCCTCATTAGTTTCAGCAACGAAGTCATTATACCAATTAATTAACTTAGATTGCTTTAATCTCTCAACTGCCGATAGAGATTTGAGATATTCAGTGAAGACTTCATCAGACTCTTTAGCCAAAGCTATGAATTTTTCTTTCAGTTCGCTATCGAATTTAACATAGTCATTATTTTCCAAAGCTCTCTTTAATGTTTGCTTCAATTTCGAATTTTCAGGCATATTTTGATAATCTGCTATCATATCTGCAAAGCTAACCATATTCTCAAAAAGATTCATGACGCTTTCCTCATTGTCCTCAAATTCGAATTCAGCAGCTTCTTTGCCAATTTTCGACATGCGTGTAATATTCGCTTGGAGAAGTTCATCCTTGTCGGGAATTTCCAGTAAGTCCTTTACAGCATTGTTGACAACTACACCGCCTTTGCCCAATATCCATTTACCAATTTTTGCAACTTCGCTCAGAACATAAACTCCAAGATTAAATTGTGGATCGATCTTTTCGGTTGAGTCGTCTTCAGTTGAATGCTTCTCAAGGGGTAAGGCAGTGACGAGCTAAAATAAAAATTATATAGTAATTTTTATTAACATAAAAATTTCAAATCAACAAACTTACTTGCACTAAAAGCATGGCACTGGCTAAAACTATTACAAATTTCATCGTTCTCAACTAAAAATATAACAAATTCCTCGAAGAAAGGTTAAAATTGCACTGGATTGCAGTTATAATGTAAATATCATATATTTAATAATTTCGTGTTATCAATAATATTTATATTTTCAGATAGTAAAATGATTATAAAATTAGTTTGAGAATTTAAGGAGATAAGAAAATATGCTGTTTTATAGAAAAGTTCTAAATGCCAACAGTTATACAATAAGTTGAAAGGGAAGAGCTTCGCTTGTTTATTGATTTCTTTTTTAAATAAAATACAAACAAATTAATTCTAGTGTAAATATTGAAAAACTATTTGTTGATATATTTTTTTCACAACCTTGTGACTGTTGTAATAATTCACAATGCTATGATATAAGAATTTAAATATAGTTCCAATCTCTCTTATTTTTCGTGCAAACTTCTTCTCTTAAATACTGCCACGGGTATGAACCTATGTACAAGTGTGTTTTAACGTTAAAAATTATGTTCAAAAATCAAGTCGCATGAAAGTATCAGAAGGTCAAGAAATTCATCAACTAAAATTTTAATCGGTTTTATGGGTATATAGAGCTGAGTGGATTTCGCTTTATTAGCCTGTCTATGTTCGTTCAAAGTAAATGTGAGGTGGGAGCCAAGTCGCGAGTGCGAAATCTGGTGAATACGGTACTTGAGGTATGATTACGGTTTTGGTTTTGGCAAAAAAATCACGAATAAGCATTGATGTGTGAGCTGGTGCATTATCATGATGCATAATCCACGATTTGTTTTTCCACGATTCCGATCGATTGAGCCGTATTGTTTCACGCAACCGTTGCATAACTTCGTTGTATTATTTCTTATTAACTGTACAACATACCTCGTACACAATTTTAGGAATACAATTTTAGATAACCTTCAGTCAAGAACTGACTTAAAAAATAAGATGATTAAAAACTAAGCCGAAAATTAACAATCAAAGATAGTACTGTACGTTATACTCAGGCGTTTAGGGGCTTTGTAGTATTAAACTTCGTTGCTTCTGAAAATCACATCTATTTTTTGTCTTGTATGAATGTCACACCAAAACAGTAATTTAAATATAAAAAAATAGTGAATTTCTGGAAAAAAAAGAAAAAAAAAGGTTTTCTTTTTAATTACCAATTTAAGATTTTCCGGTATATTAAGCTTCTGTTTGGTGTATTTTTATCGTCCAAAAGTAATCAGCTAACACTATTGGGCTACATTTTTCTTTATGACGAAATGTCCTGATAGAACCTCTCTCCGTGCTATGGCCCGCATCACCTAAACTCTCAGGAAGAAATCTAGGTGTATGCTTCAGTATGAATCTTGAGTGACATGCTGAAACCTAGTCACACGGCTCTACAAGGGGTAAATATTGCACTTTTTTGTCCAAAACTTAAAGGTACTCGCTTAGGTATTCCTTTTTTATCATAATTTTTTTCCCCGAAAATCCCATTCACAGAGAAATCAGCAAAATGTGGCATAGCTCCACTGAAGCCCAAGTAACAGGTCAACAACTTTCAAGTCCCCACAGATTTTGAAATAATGTCCTTATAATTGCTCACCAGAGTTATTAGTCTCAGGACATCAAAATCATTAAACCCTTGGTGGGCAAATAAAAAACACTAAACTTGGAATCACATATTTAAATATTCGTTAAATATGACTTAGAGAACAACCAATGAAAGATAAGTGATGGTTTCCATAATTAATACCTTTTAGCTTAAAGCAAAATTTCATATATTTCTCCGAATTTATCAAGTCTCTTCTCTCCATCGGTTTCTGCCTTAAATTCATCATACCATTTAAGGAGTCTAGCTTGTTGCACTCTTTCGGCTGGGGACAAAACCTTGACATATTCACTAAATGCTTTCTCAAAATCATTAACCAAATCGACGACTTTCTGTTCAAAATCGCTTTCGAACTTGTTGTAGCCATTATTTTGTAAAGCTGTCTTCAATGCTTCCTTCAATTTTGCATCTTGGGGCATATTTTCATAGTCCTCCATCACGGTAGCAAACTTAACCATGTGTGCAATTACTTTTAGGATGATTTGCTCATTATTTAAGTTGAGCTGAACATTTTCTCTAACAATATGAGACATGCTTGAGGATTGTCCTCTTCGGATGAGACATCATTGAAGTGGTGAATGCTATTATGTGCAACAGCCACTCTCAGCGTGGGTGAACTGTTAAAATATTAAAAATCATTCACTTTAATTATTAAATAGAGAACGAAATTTTTTTAAATAAAATTTTTATTTAATTCGTCAAAAACACTCACTTGCACGAACAACACTGCGCTGATCGCGAATATAATTGCTAACTTCGCTTCAACAAAGGATTTCAAAACGCAAGGAATGAACTGACAGTTGAATTCTATTACTCAAACTAATTTTCAAACGCAAATGTAATGACTTTTTATACGATTCTTTGTAGGCACTAAAGTGAAATACTTAGAAGTGAGATTATGGAAGCAACTATTTATTATAAAGTTCTAAGGCTTTGTGAAACAAATAGACAAAAATAAATGGGTGGTAAAGTATTTTTTAAAGGCAATTAATTTTATTTGAAGCAAATCATGATAAAAAAACATTAAATGATAAATAAAATGTATACAAGTTTTTAAATAAATAATTAAATATATATGTTTTTAGCTCTAAAAAGATTAATTTCTTTTAAATGCTTTGATAAGCTTTGATAATCGACATGTTGGCTTGAAGGCTCTGAAATAAATATATCCGCTTTTGGAACTGTGTTATCACAAATGAAATGATTAAAAATGTTTGTTATAAAATATGCACAAACATATATTTGCAATAGTTCTTCAAAATATGTTTTCAATTTTTTAGGCACCGTAGGGAATTTAATAACACATAACACAATTGTTCTACATATCCTGAGCGTACTTAACAAAGATATTCAAAAATCATTTATCATTTTATCTTTTTCGGATTACAGGCGCTCCTTTTAATATTTCTATACATCGGACCTATATGAATTACACTAAATTCTTCATGGGAAGTAAAAAAAAGAAGAAGAAGAAGAAGAAGAAAATTGATGTCAATGAAAATATAGTCACTGAATCCATTCTTATCGCCATTATATCATCCATCAATGGTTCTGAGATGAGGTATTCAGCTATCTTAGCTACGCACGATCTCCTCTTGAAGCAATAAAGACAGAAAAATAAAATGCAAGTAGCCATTTAGGAGACTTAGTGTAGGCCAAATCTTTAGCCATTGGAACTCTCACTGTTAACATTATGTGATAATTGTTCAATCTTGGTTTCCAATAATGAAACTGATCATCGTTACCTCCAGTACCTACAATAATTCGATTCAAGGTGGCCAATGCTGTAATTCTATTTCAAGTGTGTATAAGGTTTTTATGGAGAAAATTTGTCCAAAATTTCGTATTGCAAGCGGAATTTCTTGGGCCAAAGCGCTAAAAATGTTACGGTAGGTGAAGCGTCTTTACCAAAACCGCAAATGTAGTCGCATGTTTTCAACTGAACTTAATATCGGTAAAGTAAAGGAAACGGTGATTTAAATGCGTGGCCGCTCGATTAGTTCCGAAAGAATTGAATTACCTTTATTAGCTTAAATGTTACTGGCTTGTTTCAACTAAAGCTCCAGATTTTGCTCAAACATTTCCGAGCAGTGCGAGCATTTGAGCAACGAGCACTTGCACACCTGCTCATTGCTTATTACCCGAAAATTTTCGAGCTGAGCACGAGCATTTCGAGTATTTTGACAAACACTTCGACTTTTTTGTCAGATATTTTTTTTTTTTAATAATTTTAAATTTATTTATGCAAAGAAAAAAACCTTGAAAAGCCAATGAAATTTTGAAAAACAAAATTGAAACTTTTTTTTTCTGCTGAGCGGTGGAGCAATGAGTACTCGCTCATCGAGCTGCTCATACTGTTCGATACCCGGGTATCTAGAGCTCTAGTTTCAAGTGAGTTGAGACAAAACAAAACAAACAAAAAAACTATCAAAGTCGATCAAAAGCCATTATATTGACTGTTGACTGTTTTCTTTCATTCTTTGATTATCGCGGAATTGTGTATTCGGAATTCTCACCAGAAGGTCAGTCGGAAAGAAAGAAGGAATAAGCTTTACGACGCTTGTGTGGGCAAATTCGTCAAAACAGACTAGATTTGTTGAAAGAACATATTTCTGAAAAAAAAGATCAACAAATAGCCTCGTCTTCACACGATACCGCTCCGATTTTTTCCTCAAATTACTATTTTGAGTTTTCAGTTGATAGAAAATATATGTATAAGAGAATTCGAGGCGAAAACTAAAGTTAAAATCAAAAAGCTTTTGAGAGTGTTTAGATTCTTAGGATATTCGTTGGCAGAGTGTGAGTGAGTATTGTTTCGAAATGGAGGTCCCTTCGAAATTTGACTGAATAATAAACATTTTGTGTTTTTACAGAGCAATTCCCAGTATTTCTCTGTCATTTTTTTTATGTTTAATTCTACTATAATAATAGTCGCAATAGTCGAATGGAGGGCATTCCGTATTAGAATTCGGAAGGCCTCGAACCAGGCGTCGAGCGAAATTAAAAATTATAAAAAATATTTTTTTTCTAATTGCGATCTTCCCTCGGCAGGAAATGTCAAGCCCCCGAGTGTATATCTGACATGAAATAAAAGCTGCTCATAGAAATCCATCGGTCTTTCGGAGGCGACTTAGAATAAATTGTAGGTATTGATAAAAATGCAAAAAAACGCAAAACCACAAATTGGAGGAGGAGCTCAACCGAAAATTACTTCATCGGTTACAAGTCGCCTAATATATAGTTATATATATATTTATATATATATGTTGTTGTTTTACAATTTTTTATTTCTTATAATTTAAATTACAATAAATTTTAAAAATAAACACCAGTAACTAGGGCTATAGGTTACATTTGATATCTATAATAAATATCTTAAATTAAATTTTGAATATTTGAAATTTTGAAAAAGTTGAATGTATTTTTGATATTGACTTCATTTGGGGTGGATAGAAAGGATATGATAATCTTTGAGGATATGGGCTATTATGAATAAGGATGAGTTAGGAAAATGGCTGTGACTCCTTCTTCATCGACTGAAGATGTGTAAGAGGGGTGTGCCCAAGGCGTACCCTTATAAAACATTTGTTCATTTCTGCGGTGGTATTGGTTGGTAGTATTAAGGCGAGTTTGACTGGATTTATGGTTTTGTAATAACTAATTTCTTTGCTCCATTAGTATTGGGATTTTTGGAGGAAGGCCTCCAGTATATCTTTTCTGATTCATTTTTTCAAGAATAGAATAAATAGCTGCAGAGAGGATGTTGAAGCCATTTTGATTGCTTTATCTGCTAGTTCGTTTCCTTTAATATCGACATGACCTGGAACCCACATTCCATGTAGTACTGTTTTGTTATCTGTGCAGATAATAATTTTTGTTCTTATTTTTGGTGGCGAATTGCAACGCGTTTAGGACACCTTGAAGCTCAGCCTCATGAGATGATACTTGTTCTAATAAAATACCGTTTGATATTAAATCACCATTTCCACGGACTATTGCAAAAGATGTACCATTATTGTTTTTTGACCCATCCGTAAACATAAAATTCCAGTGATTAGTTTCCAATTTCTTGGAAAACTTTTTTTTTTATATAATTGGACCAGTTGTCTTAGGGATATAAAAAAGTGAGTTTATAAATAATTCAGGAGAAAGTAACCAAGACGGAGCGATGTGCTTCTTATAGTTTTTATATTCCCATTTCTGTGTTTGTTTTAACATATTAAATATCTCTGGTTTTCAGTAGCTTTATTTCCTTATCCAAAGTGTTACAGAATAGGATGTTAACTGAACGTGCCCTAACATAAACAACAGGTTTTTTAATTGAAAGAAGCCATCTTAGGCCAAAATATATTTAACAGGAGTTGTCCGGAAAGCTCTCAGGCTTAATCGGATCTCAGCATGATAAGCCCCCATAATTTTAGTTAGTGATGATTTGGAAGTCATAGTCAATTTTTGCGAGAATGGTAAATTTTGTAAATTTTAGGGGTGTGTTAGTGTGTATATGGCTTTTATTTGAAGAAATATATTTTATTACATTAAGCCTGGAGGCGAGATCTTGCTTAGTGTAGGTACAATGCTGGTTAAATGTATTTTTTTTTTATCGAAACGCAGTCCTAGAATCTTTAGAGTGTCGGTTTTATCTGTTGTTTATGCATTTAATATCTACTATCTTGTAATTGTACTTTCTAAAGTCATGAAAATGTTTGCATTTTTATAAAGAAAGTTTAGCGCCAGACCTTTTAGTCCAAGTGCAGATATTTTTTAATACATATTGGAAAATAGATTGAATGTCATTGGGGTCTTTTTATTGCACGTTATATAGAGGTCACCTGCGTAAAGCCAGAATTTCCTTATTTTTTTTTAAACTGCGCCGATATCTTCGAAAAAAGTACTACTGAATGGTGAACCCTGTGAGATTCCATTGCACAGAGGGAATAATGGTAAAAAAAACGTTATTTACCCTAACACAAAGTTATCTATTTGTTAAAACATTTTTTATTTAGCTGTACATTTTTTAAGCTATTTTCCATTCTACGAGTTTTTTTTTTAGAACAACATGGAGTCCCACGGTATCAAATGGGCTTTGGAAGTCAATTGCCAGTATAGACATATGGTTTTTTACCGAAAAATTTTTACTTATCAGGCGGTCAATGTATAAGAGAGCATCTGTTAGAACCTTTTTTAAAACCAACTTGTAGTTCGGAAATTAATTTAGAAGAATTAGTCTATTTGCTATTATCTTTTCTTGTAAATTTCCTAGGCACGATAGTAGGGATATACATAGATCTATAATTTGGGATGGAGTTGCCATTTTGTTTGGCTTAAGTATGGGTACAACTGTGGCTAATCTAAAATTTTCTGGGATAATTTTATTTTCAATTCTTGGAACATGCTTCGAATTCCTCAATTGTAAAATTCGTCTCTTAAAACTTTGCATACCTATTTGGGGAATAATTAATTTCAGCGTTCAGAGTTCTATTTTTTATTATTTGAAACTCAGTAGAAAGTTTAGTGAGTCAGAAACAGAAGAATAAAATTTAATGAATTCGTGGGCGATGTAAGTACCGGAGGGAATATGAATATTTCTCCTTATGTTACTTACTTAACCCATCCTCTTTAATGGTTTTTATGAAATCATCAAAGGCTTTCGTATTGGCTATTTTCTTTTGTTTGATAAATTGAGCATTCTTCTTTTTGTAGTCTATAACACTTTCTATGCTTTTCACTCGACGATATGTTTTCCAGGCATCTTGCTTTGTCTTTCTTAATGAATTTAGATACGGGTTCCACCATGGAACGTTTTGGCTAGTCTTTCTGCGTATGGTTTTTAAGATATATTCATTAGCAGCCTTTCTTAATATTTTTTGAATTTGTGTGCCTTCTTTGTTAATGTTGAGGGAAATTACATAGTCATTTTTTGTTGTAGTATTTTGAAATTTTCGCCAATTTGCACGATCACAATTGAATTGAGTAATTGAAGAATATATTTGTTTGGAATGGGGTAAGAAATTAAAAGTACATTGAATAGGGAAGTGATCACTGTTATGGAGGTCATCTATAACATTCCAACAGGCATGAGGCAGATACTGTGGCGAGCACAGCGTTAAATCTACGTTGGTGAAACTGTCATGTGGTGAAAAATGGGTAGGTTCATTTTCGTTTAGAATTGCTAGAACTTAGATGTAGTTTTCTATGATTTGTCCTCAGGCATTACAATACTGCAAACCCCACAAAGGGCTCCAACCATTGAAATCTCCTAGCATTATTATCGGAGTATTTATGTTGTTCGTTAAACTATGAAGATCGGCTGTGGTCAATGATAGTTGGGGGGAAATAAATACAAAATATTTTTACGGGATGGGGGAAGTTTATTTGTACAGCTGTAAGAATAAGATCTGACTGAATATTCATATGTTTATGTATGAAAGTCTTATGCATTAATATAGCACAGCCCTATTTGAAAATTGCATTGTGTGCTAAATTAAAAAAGTACTCGTCGTAAGGTTTGGCGCTATTTTTCAAATGAGTGTCTTGTAGTCAGAGAATTTGAGTAGAGTAAGTTATACAATTCCATTGTAGTAAATTCAGAGCCATAAAAAAAGAGAGTATAATTTAAATATAATTTTTTAAGTAACTTATGTGATAATGAATTGTTTTCGACTTGGTTTGGCAAGTCTGTGTTGTGGTTTTTAGCATAGTTGTTATCAGTGATTCTTGTAGTTGTTGGTATTTCGGAGATATAATTTGCTTGAACTGAGAAATCGTATTGGAAATGGTGTTGAGATGCGTAACGGCCCATGCTAATGTTCTCTAATGTTATTATGGTTAACACTTCTTTGATTTGTTCACATTTTGTACATGTTTTGTCTGATGAAGTGTGTTCGCCATAACAGTTTGCCCATAATATACGGCTGCACATTGTGCCACTAAAGGGTGAGGTTGCAAACGGGGAAAGATGGGTTGTTTGTACACAACTTTTGTGTATATCTCATTATTTGGGAGTTTCTGCATCGTATGGGATTGGGTATATATAGCTAAATTTTTAGTTTGTTCCACGCAACATCTAGTTCGCTAGGTTTTTGGAATCTGTCGAAGGTTAGTACAATAAGAACAGTATGTACGAGGTTTGTTCGAAGGAAAAGTTGAATTTTGAATTTTTTTTGAAAAGTATTTATTTATTCATCAATATGTTTGTCCCCCTCAAAGTAATCTCCCTCGGATATAATACACTTGTGTCAACGCTTTTTCCAATCCTCGAAGCACTTCTGAAATGCGCTTTTCGGTATGGCCATCAGCTCATTCTACGATTCTAGCTTGATCTCATCAGTTGTGGAAAAACACTTTCCTTTCATTGGTTTCTTTAGTTTTGGGAATAGGAAGAAGTCGCAAGGAGCCAAATCTGATGAATACGGTGGTTAAGGCATGATTACGGTTTTATTTTTGATTAAAAATCACGAATAAGCATTGATGTGTGAGCGGGTGCATTATCGTGATTTAGCTTATTTGCTCACGCAAACTTTGCATAACTTCTTTGTAGTATTCCTTATTAACTGCACGACCCTTTGGCAGGAACTCATGATGCACCACACCATTGTAATCAAGGAAAACAATGAGCAAAACCTTCACATTTGATCGAACTTGGCGTGCCCTTTTCGGTCTTGACTCATCTGGCAGTTTCCATTGGGATAATTGTGCCTTGGTTTCGAAGTCATAACCATATACCCACGTTTCGTCACCAGTTTCTTAACTTCAGCAAGATTTTTTTAAAATCAAAAATAGCACCTTTTACTGAATTTAAACTAGCGTGTAGTTTCACTGATACTGCGGACATGCCACAGAGATCTTTTGATGAAAAATTAGTTTCAGTAGCTCTAGCAGTATTTGCTAGAATGCTTCCACCCATTCCATTCCATGCAAGTAGGTGGGCTTAGTTTAGTAAGATATTTATCATTAGTAGGAGATATCACTAATTATTTCGAATTTTTCATTGGTGTTTTAATCGAAGGTAATTTAGGAAAATTTTTGCTTTGCGGGTCAATTCCAGATCCTTTAGGAGATGTTAAGGCATCTGATAGTAAAGAAAATGTGTTGGATGATTTGTTCGGCGGCCCAGAAGCCATATTTACGTATGTGTGTTTTTTCTTTTTTGTTTGCAGTTCTTGAAAAAAATATAAACAAAAAGAGGAAACAACAATAAGTTATTGCGACGAGCACAAGAGAGCGTTTTCAGTAATCAACACGTTCGATCTCCTCCGTAGCTAGCCGATGACTGATATATATATATATATATATATATATATATATATATATATATATATATATATATATATATATATATAATGATACTTTGAGAAAGAAACTCAACAGCTTATTTCAACACCATTTCATAACTTATTCAAAAGCGTAAAATCTCTAATTAATTGATGGCTCGAAATTAAATCTAATATTGCCATTGTAAGACTAGAAAATTTTAATCCTAATTATAATCAGAAATTTTGATGAAATGATTTTATAAGGTTCCCAAATACTTCTTGGTAGTTACATTTCTGGACTTTGTAGTTCCTGTTGAAATCATACATTGTGCATGCGTTTCTCTTCAATATGTTGGAAAACATAAACTCTGAGCATGGTACGATAACGATCGGCATTCACGGTAACGGCAGTTTCTTCTTCGTTTTCAAAGAGGAATAGACTAATGGAACCGCCGTCCCATATTCCGCGACAAAAAGCCACTCGTAGAGTATGCATTGGCTTTTGTTACCTGCTAATTGTGCCGAGTTGATATTGATGACTGTAAGAGTATATTTTGAGCTATCGCAGCAGTATTTTCCACTGAATTCACTCACGTTCGATAACAATTTTCTTCAAACTTCAACTTTACCATTTCGTAAGCCGCGAACCTTGTGCTGAAATATTTGACATAGTGGGAAATGTCATTGAGAAAGTCAAAGCTCAAATAAATTGTGGTTCAAAAATCAAACTGTAGATGGCCCACCTTTTAAAAGGTCTGTTATATGGGAGGTACATTTCTGGAACTTGTATGACTTTAGTGAAAGTAGAATACCTACCAAGCTGGGTTGAATTCTTTTCGTACTTTTCGAAATTATCAATATATGGGAGGTGACGAATGCTTGATTTTAAACAACCTAATATAATATGTGTACATACTATATCCGAGTATAAAGATCGCGGTAGCTGTTCGCCTGTTTTTTTTTTCAGAAAAATTAAATCCTTTCTATTAAAGCACTCTAGAAGACTAATTACGAATTACATACAGCTCAATATAAGGGTGGACCACGCCCCATAAAGCCTTCACTTGGGACCAGTCATATTAACATATCGGGTTTTAAGCCAAATATTCTAAAAAAAACTAGCTCAGTGCGCTATTTTAGAAAATATCAGTTCACATTTTACCTACAAATGTATATATTTCTATTTCTTTTTGTTACGTATTAAATTCTACAAATCCACCTTTGCATATTACTCATTATTACACCCTGGGGAAGATCCTCGAGGGTATTATTAGTGAAAGGTTATTGAAGTTCGCAGAAGAACGGGGTTATCTCTCGCCGCCTCAGTTTGGCTTTAGAAAATCTCGATCAACGGTTGACGCTATTAAAGCTATTACTGATACAGCGGCAGCAGCTATTGAAGGAAAACTGGCGTTTTGGAAGAAAAGAATACTGTGCCGTAGTTTCGCTAGATGCTAAAAACGCCTTTAACACTGCGAGCAGGTGTTGTATATTGGATACTCTTGCTAGTATGAAAGCCAAATTATGTTATTAAAATAATTACTAGTTACTTCACAGATCGGATGCTGAACTATATAAGCGATGACGATTCCGAGGTCTATACGATCTCGAAAGGCGTCCCCCAAGGATATGTGCCCTCTCCTTCGGAATTTAACGTATGATGGCATATTAAGGTTACAACTTCCAAATAGAACCAAGGTAATAGGTTTTGCCGACGACATCGCCGTGGTCACAGTGGCAAAAACTATACCCGAGGTGGAAAACAATGTCAACGAATCAATAAAAAAGATTATAGATTGGCTCTCAACAAGAAAACTGCATCTGGCTGCGCACAAAACAGAGGCCGTACTAATTAGCAGCAGAAAATTAGTAGAGGTGATTAATATCAGAGTAGGGTTTGAGCTGATCACATCTAAGCCCGCAATTAAATATCTTGGCGTTATGAGCGATAACCAATTATCTTTTAAAGCTCACATAGAGTATGCGGTTGATAAGGCTTAAAAAGTCCATGCTAGTCTATACCGTATTAGGTCAAATATTAGCGCGCCTACACATAGTAAGAGAAAGCTATTAAGCAGGGTGGTAAGTTCTATTCTGTTATACGCTGCACCAATTTGGGTCTAAGCTTTGAGCAACAACTCGCAAAAAAGAAAGTTGACCGCCCTATATCGATTAAGCTCAATTAGAGTTATTTGTGGATTCCGAACGATATCGGATGAAGCATCATATGTTCTAGCTAGTCAAATCCCAATTGACATCCTCGCTGAGGAAATGAAAAGGGTGTATTTAAGGCTCTCGGTTCTAAATGTGGCCGTTAATCGAAGGGAAATTGATGCCGAAGAAGGCGTCGGTCTATAAGTGACTGGCAAGAGCGAGGGAATAACTCCGCGAAGGGCAGATGGTCTTACGAGCCCATTCCTTGCTTAAGTCGGTGGATGGAAAGAAGACATGGGGCCACCGACTTCTTCCTGACGCAATTCCTTTCAGGACATGGATTTTTTAGGAAATACCTCAACAGATTCAGCCATGACAACTCTGCGTCTTGTCCAATATGCCCAGAGTGTGAGGAAGATGCGGGACATGTAATGTTTCGATGTGCGAGATATCGTTCAGAAACCACCAGAACTTTGAATGAAAGCAATTTTTTAACTTATATGTTGCTTTCTCCTGAAAATTATCAAAGAATATGTATAATTTCGAAAGTCATATATACAAGTTTAAGACAAGAGGAAATTTTAAGGCACCAGAACCGTTAATAATGATCTTGTAATGTTGTGCAATTCGCAATGTATTGCAAATGATGTGATAAAATGCAAAGTTAGACTGGATCGGAAACTCGTCCTTTCCGACCACCCCTAAAAGCCTATCAGTTGAGCGGAGCGGAAACAAGGCCTTTCCGCCTACCCTGCCTTGATTTGTGGCACTCTTAATAATGGGAATATGGAGCGGAAACAAGGACTTTACGACCATAACCCTGTGTCTGCTAAGAGAGAAAGGAGCGGAAACTTGGACTTTCCGCCCGCAGTAAAATTTTGTAGACTAGAGACTAGGTCTACTCAAGTAGAGTGTGCATCGCAGCTCGTTGTTAAAGTAACGCGAAATAGCTAATTTGCTTACCAGCCCCGCGAGGTAATACTTTATTGATAGTTCCGTGGGGAGAGTGGTAGTGAGTGGAGAGGTGTTTAGTACGTAGGTGCAACTGTGAGGTTGCAAGTCGTGCATAGTTATGTCGGTGTAGCAGTACTCATGAGAGTTTCCTCTTCACGGGCGTCATCAAAAAAAAAAAAAAAATACTCATTACTCAATTGCTATAAGTGTTGCACTGCCATAATTACATTCATATTTTCCGTACGCTTGTTGCTCATTAATATAGTCACATTTAAGTGCAAATGTGCAAACGTGTACAAACTCGAGGCAAACGTATGTCATACATAAAATGAGTTAGCTTGAGTTGAGAACTCATTTGACAAATTTATTTACATTTTACAACTAACATATTTGCTCTTTAGTTTAGTTACTGGCACTTCCGTTCATTAAATTTTGCTAGTGCCTACATATTGCGGTAGTTACATTTAGAGACATCCATAATAGAACTGTAACGAAACTCAGACCGAATAAATGGAGTTTGCCGTTAATTGAAAGTCTTTGATTTTGGGTTTAGCAACTTTTGATACAGCAAAGGCCATAGGACGATAATTATAGTGAATCGAATCCAGAAAGATATCGGGTTCATTATTTCAGGAAATGTTGGTAACAATAACATACTTCGATACGGCCAGTGTGAGATCTCTAGTTCTCAAATTAAAAAAAAATGATAATAATTTTTACTCAGGATCTAACAAAGTGATTGTGTTAAATTTTGGATATGTTCTAGGAAATAATAGTAGCTTCGATGATAAAAAATAAGAGATAAATCTGCTCAAAATTTCTTTCAAAAAGCAAAGTTACGTTAACAATTCTCCTAATTTGAATTTTTCTGAAGTAATTTTCAAACTAATAATTTCAAACTCCTCATTTAATTTTCTGTATATTTATGAGTATTGTTATCAAAAATTAAAAAACTGTCAAAAACTTTGGTTTCGACTCTAGGGCTATAATAACTTTTCTTACGAACTAATAAACTTATGTACATATATACTTTACTTGCTCAATCGTCTCATTTGATTGATTTCCATGTGGTTTCTACAAATGAGCAAGCGTTGTTGGAATACTCCTAAATATACCAACATTTCTTGTGAATGATTGTCCACCTGTTCTTCTCTTTATATTTAATTTACATACATTGTTATTGGCAAGAGCACACCCATCCATCTAAATCCCTTAACTTGACTTGACCGCGCTATTCAATCGCTTTCAATAAAATTTCAATTACATTTGCTGCATACGGATATTTACTTTATGCAGTGTGGTATTTCCGTCTTTTTTTCGTTCTTCACTAAGTACACTTGTACCATTTCCGTCGTCCTTTGCACATGTTGCACTTTGTGTTGTAAAAGTGTGTGTTTGTAAAATACCACAATGATTTGAAGTGTACTTTCCAACTTCAATATTTCTGCACAATCTGGAGTACTATGCTCGGGGTATACAAGCTTTGTTCTGCTAATGGTTATTTCCAACTTCTGTACTTTTTTCAATCGGAAGCGTGGCGCCCAACAATACAGTTTGTAATATGATTTTGTTTCTGGCAATAGCTTTGACCTTCTTCTAGTTTAACTCGAGTTGCTACTCTATATAGAATTTTTCGGGTCTGTGTGGTCTCTCCACTTCCGTATTCTTTGATTAAAATGTGAGCTTCCGACTTCGAAACCTGGAGGTTAATTTTTAGCTTTTATCAATAACTTCCTATTTGATATTGTCCAAAAATCGATGGTATTATAAATTGATTTAAAAATTTCGAGTACCAAGTGGAATTTGAATAAGTTATTTGTCTTAAAATTACAGCTTCTTATTTTATTTGCCCATATGGGAGTATCCCGAGTATTTTCGCAACGAGCATATCATCGTATGCTACCCTAAAATTTAAAAGCAAAAGTGAGCATTGTGTCTTTTTTGATCACGGCAATGGCTCAAAACAATTCGCAATACTGGTTTTATTTCAGATGGATTAAAGTGTATTTCAGTTGGACTAATAAAAGCTAGACTGCTTCTAAATGCTTTCTATTAGCGAATATATGTTCAGTGTTCGTCCGAAATCCTGGACAGAAAGCCAAGTGAAGAGAATTTATCACCTGCAGAAAGGATGACGCACCAATTATTTTTCATCAGCTTGTCACTTTTATATACGGTGATTATAAACGCACGACCAACTTCTGTCTGGATAATTTTTAAGTGTAGGATCTGGTTTCTCAAATTTGTCGGTTCGGGTTTCAGCTATATGACCTGGAGATATGCATCATAAGTCATGCAAGTCATTTGCTGGTAGGTCGGTGTCTTCGTGTGATTATTCACCAAAAATTTTAATCGAAAATTTCAAGCATTAACCAACACCAACTGACCAATTAACGAAATAAAAAACTGTGATCCGCAATTAGTACTGTCGGAGTGAATAAATTAAAATCATATCCATTGAATCTTTGTATCATATATACCTAAACTTATTTGAATACAGTCGAGTAACATAATGTTGAATTTGTATGCATGAAATACTTTACATACTCACGCTCATAAACATGTATGATGTTTGTTTGCTTTGACAATCTTCTAAGTGATGTTTCAAAGCCATCTTGGTAAAATATGGTCCTTTGACTACCAAAGATAGCCGATGATAATTTTTGTTGGAGGATATCCAAAGATGTGCTTAAAGAATAAAAAAAGAGATTAGTTAAGGCAAGTTAAAAAAGCCAACCGAGGTAGCTAGGATGAGGAAGTTTCTATCCAACCACCCGACTATTACTATACTATTACGCAAAAAGTGCGGAGAATGGACTGGATACCGTGTGGATTTATTTAAAAACCTGGTCAACATGCATTTTCTAGGGTGTACGGACGCTGTGAATTTCCAACCTGTAGGAGGTAGAGTAGAGAATGTTTTACCTGACGTAATGAGAGACAAAACAATAAGGGCAATCAATGGCTTCGTTCAATTTAAATCCGCTGGTATGGCGTTATCTTACTAGCAATGATGCAGAATATATCAACAGTGCTGGTACCTTAGCTGATGATAATAGATGAAGGGTGTTTAATGTTCCACTATCTATCTATCAACCTATTCTTTGGAGAACACTATAATTTATACATCGATATGCGATATTGTCTAACTTAGAGGTTAATACCGATAAAATGGATAAGGTGGTTCTTAAAAGGAGGTTCAAGATCCCGTCATGGAATCTCGTGAATTTTCGGCAAGAATAAAGGTTTCAAGGCATATTGAAGGAGGGCAGATGACTCAGGAGCATTCGACCCGTCATCGGAATTTGCAACATCTACACGGGCGGCTAAAAAATGGTCAATGAAGTACGTGCAGAAATCTTAAGCTTCCGGAGTAGTGTAACATATCTGAGGTGGTTAGAAAAGCTGGTGAGATACTTAACATCGCAGCAAGTTACATAAAACTCAAAAATATATACATACGTCGATAGCCAAGTGGTAATTAAGACAATAATCTCACAACTTATTTATCAAAAATAATTTCCTTAGGAGCAGGGAGGCACTAGATGTAGTGGTTGCAAGAAAGTGGCTGCATATATACTGGGTTCCAGGCCATGGGGGTATTGTGGGTAACGAAAAAGTTGATGAGTGCCATCCGTCTGCGCACAGAACCATTATAGGAAATACGCAAGTAGCTAAAAACGATACACAATGAAATTTCCAAAAGCAGTGAAAGATGGCTAAAGGTGAGATCGAATGCCTTTAAAGCTTCAGTTCGTCCTACCTGACCTGTAAAGTGTATGTTTGCAGCGCTGTGTAATGTAGTGAGACTGATTATGGATTATGATATAAATCGTTGACAATACGTTAAGGACTTTATTAATAAAAAAGCTAGGCTGTTTTGATGCCAATGATGCCCTCGCATTCATAGTGGTTGCAATATATCCTTATAATTTTAAAGTTATGTGTAAATCGAAATGCTGACGTTTACACGTCACAATTAGTGGCCGGTTCGGCCCAAAACTTAGCTGTTTCTTACTTTCTGTATCTGGTTACTACTCTCCTTCACTCTACTCATTGTAACGGTATTTATCCGCCTCACCTCACCGTATTATTCTTATTCCTGTAACAGTTAGTTGTTTTGCCACTCAAACACCGCTTAAAATCTCGTCAATGACTAAGACTATGCAGTCCAATAGTTCTCCTTGGTGTTGTTGTAGCACTAGACATAAATACTATTTTTTCTTGTTTCCTGTAGCCATTTAAATTGAAGTAAAGTGGTATAGTCGCACTTACGCTTGCTTGCTTCATTTCCCTTGCAACTTTTTCTCTTGCAATAGCAACTGTGACCATTTACTTCCTTTTCTAACCTGCAATTAACTTCGCCTTTTTCATCTTTCGATCCTCTCCAAACAGACGACTACACTGCTTCTTCTTTTGCAATTTTCATTAATTGTACGCGAATAAACAGCAACACATCCTTTCCCTTTGAATTCCCAACACATTAAGTAGCCCTCAGGCTATTTGGTGTGAGCATGAGAAAAATTGCTTCTATGGCTCATACTCGTACAAATATATGCATGTCAATAGCACTATTTCTGTATACTTGTGGACATAAGTATTGCAGAGTAACGTTTTACTGTTGATTGGTTAAAGTAAAGTGAAAAAATACAATCTTAAGGAGCTACTTTGATTAAGAATGCTGAAAGACTACTTGATAAAAAGGCTCTATTTACAAAATTTTCTTCTTTTTCCCGGCTACATAATATTGACTCGCTGTTGTTGTCCATTTCCATATAATTGTAATTTTTGACTGAAACAAGTTGGCAACGGAGGATGTCGGGTTATAGTAGTGAGTTTTGTGTTGCGAACTTTATTAGTTAATTGTTAAAAGGGTTACTATACTCTTACATGTTTACTAGAGGTACATGAAATTGTCCTGGAATTGTAGGAAAGCCGAGGCGACAATACTGAGATGACCCTACAACTTTCTTCCTCAGACGTCTCAGATGTGTTGATTTGAGGTTAATACTTATAAATTAGTGTGATCGAGAAATTATCAAGCATGCAAGACATCATAACAGTCTTAATAGCAGTCTGCTTAATAGTATGAGCGGCTGATGTTAATATTTATCTGTTACCCTTTCGGGTCGCTTCTGCAAAGTAGGTGTTGCCTTTCATTAGAGACGGACTGTAATGAGGATACCGGCCTCAAGAGTCGCGCCATTAGTTCCGAAGATTAGACAAAAAAAGCGAACGAAAAGGGGATGTATCTGCTGTTATCAAATATCCACATGTTTGTCCAGGAGCTTTATAAATAGGTGATTATCTGAATTAAGCAGTAAAGTGTTATGCTAAGTCCTTTCTTGAGCAAAGAACAAACTTTGAGTTGCTCATCATAACCGCTCGGCTGTATGGTAGGAAGATAACAAAATCCGATTTCGAGAGAAAAGTATAGCTTGGCTAGGTTATCTCGTTCAACTAAAGGAAGCTACTCCAGCTTTTAAAGCTTTCGATACAGTTTTGGGAGAGACTTGGCTTAATTGTGTATTATGAAAATCATTTCGGATACACCCTATGCCTCTCCCTTCACTATGCAATGTATGTAAATAACTACATATAAATACTTATGCCAATGGCAAATAAGAGCCAGTGGCTCATTTAACTACTTCATTCACTGTGTATTTATTTTGCGTATTATTCATAGAAGTTGAAATTGCTATCGCCTCCCTCGCCACCACTATTCACTCGCATTCCCATCAGCGGCACGATACTTACATATACGAGTATATGAAGAAATAATAATACAATTCAACTTGCATTTGCAGGGCAGCAATTACCAGTAGCAAGCACTAACCCACCGCACCACCCACAACTCGCCTCTCGTCGCGCTTCTTTGCCTACTTAAAATTAGTGTTGAACGTTGAGCATATTTGCAAACGCTTCCAGCATATTGGCCATAATAAAGCGTTGAAGGTTTCAATGAATGACGACGCGAGCATCAAATTGCGATTCTACATTGAATGGTGAACGTCAAGAGACCAAGAAGGTACCGAGACGAAAGTAGACTAGTTAAGAGTGACTGTATGTGTGTGACTCAATGAGAGAGGCGAAATGGTCAGCAGTTAATAGCAGGACTGTGAATAGATGAATTGGCGAGCGAGTGAGGGAATGAATGACAGACGGAATGAACGAATAAATGACGGAAAGGTGTTATCTGATTGCAATTCTGCACACACGCAGCAAATGGAAAACAGCAAAACAAATAGTAAATAAATAAATAACAAACAGCTGCGGAGAAAATTAATGAATGTAAAGCGAAGGAAATCGACATACAAATCAAAGACGAGGGAAAAAGAAAAAAAAAAAAACAAATCTAAAATAAAAAGGAAGAATAAAAAAATATTATCAAATGGAAAACTTGAACGACTTGTTGGGCACTTTTCGAGAATTTTGCTGTTATTGTTGTTGCTGTTGTTGTTGTCTTTTTTCTTGGTTTGCTTACTTTTTGCGCTATTTGGTTTAACGTCTCTTGCTTTGATACGCTTTATGTAAATACAAATACGAAATAAAGTAGATGGAGAAGTACTTTACGCATGAAAGATGCTCATAGCGACTACAAGAACAACTATAACAACGATAAAGAAATAAACAGAGAAAAAGTTAAAAACATTTTGCGTTATCAATGCATTGAAATGGTTGCAAGGACAACTTTAGTGCAACGGTTCCTATCAGTAATTAACATCTCGGCTGCCTTTGCAAAGAGCAACAGCGAGCGACGGCGGCGGCAGTGATTGGCAGAAGTTGGCATGAATATTTTTAGTCAGAAAATTTGTGTGTTTTCTATAGTTATTTTGGTAATATAGTTTTCTTAAAGTGTAGATTTCCTCTTAAGTTTGATCAAGGGTAATTTTTAGTTTGCAGAATAACAAAAAAAAAGAAGAAGAAAACAATTAATAACGGTGGTGCTTTCTGAGTTTTTGAAATTTTTTGTGACCATTGACAGGCTGTATATCGGTTAACAATTGCTCTTAAAGACAAGAGTCCTTAATTATTTAAATTTCGATATGTCAGCGACACATCAAATAAACTAGCCAAAAAGGAAATTGAGGTTAAGTTAACAAGCTATTCAGTCCAGATTATAATTTAGTTAAGCATTTAGTTTTTAGCCTTGGTTGCAAAAAAAAATAGAAATATTTTCGGGCCCCAAATGGGCTGAGGCTGATCGATCTCACCGGGTCCGAAATATGGTTGAGGGTGATCCAAGTAGAGGTCCTTTTTTTGACTTTTTTGACAGATCACGCGTGAATCGTGCCAAGCTGTCATGTTATTTTTGTTTAGTATTGTTTGGCATTTTATCATGGGAAGACCAACGCCTGAACAACGTTTACAAACAATTCAACTTTATTACGAAAATCCACGTTCTGTAAAGAATGTGTTTCCCGCGCTTCTTTCAACTTATGGTAACACTATCACCTCCTATCATAACATTCGACCGAATAGACTACGTCCAGCACGCAGTGAAGAAGATGTAGCGGCCGTAGCAGAGAGTGTACACGAAGATCGTTTAGAGTTGATTCGGCGCCGTTCGCAGCAAATTGCACTGACGTATGGAACGACGTGGCGCATTTTACGTCGATATCTTAAACTGAAAGCGTACAAAATACAGCTTGTGCAAGAACTGAAGCCGCTAGATCTTCCCAAGCGACATCGCTTCGGTCTATGGGCTCTTGAAAAGTTCCAAGAAGATTCGACGTTTTCGTGCCAAATTTTGTTCAGCGATGAGGCCCATTTCTGGCTCAATGGGTATGTAAACAAACGATTCTGTCGCATTTGAGACGAAGAGCGACCTGAAGAGATTAAAGAGCTGCCATTTCATCCAAAAAAAAACAACGGTTTGTTGTGGTTTTGTGATAAAAATGATGTGTTAACTATTATGTTAACTAAATGATGGTACGATACATTACTTTGTATCGAAAGCCCCGTACTTGGCTAAGCGTGCATGCTAGTTTTAACCAGGTCTCAGCTCGTCGGATTGGGGTGGTTCTTGCTTACCATATGTGTACGCGGATCATTATTACAAAAGATTTCATGCACATGTTTTAACTGAACGGAACCAAAAAAAAAAAAACTAAAACTTCATTCCCTAAAACCCAATAATAAAAAAAACAGACGGACGGAATGCTGAAAGGCGGAAATGCTTCGATCGAACTGGAGAAGCCATAAATCCGCTTCTCTTCTCTTCCCTACCCAACCATATGAGAGATACTTTAACCTAATATCTCCGATCCCAACCAATGCCAAACGAAGGTCTAAATCATCTCACACCCCTTTTAAATAAATTTAACACTCCTTCATTTTAATAACCAATATTCAAATTCACATTTTATTGTTTATTATATATATATAGATATTATATATATATGTGTTATATATATATATACGTAATATTTCTTGTTTTTAATACATGTATGAATCAAAACAAAATACATCTTGAGAGAGAATGTTTCAAAGAGTCTTTAGAATTAAAATTGTTATGATTCCTTCTTTATGAATGAAAGAAAAAAAAATGCAATGAGATCTACCTTAACTGTTATATACCTACATATATACATACATACATACATCTTAATTATGATGCATCAAATAAAAACAAAAAGGAAAAGAAATATGCAAAATAAAAGAGTGATCATATTCAAGAGCACTTACGTGTTGTTGTTCTCCAACGATGTCAGCAGGCGCCTGATGATTTGCGTTGGATGTACTTGATGTTATGTTAATTCAACTTTATGCATGCGCTTAAACTTAGTTCAATGGTTTTTGTTGTACTTCTTACCTAAATTTGTCTATTAAGTATATGCATATATGTAGGTAGTTCACGATCTTTTCTCTTAGGTAAAAACACTTTAAGAGTATTTAATTTGAGAAAAATATGAAGTTATGCTCGAAAATTATGATAATGATATTATGCACGAACAAACTTTTAAATATTTACAATTAATCATTTTACTTTAACTCTTGATTAAGGTATAATTATTGAATGAAAACTAGGAATATAGAATACTTAACAAGATATATAATTCATTTTAAGCTTTATTATTTGTAAATATTTTTTTAAGGCCAGAAAAAAGTGTGATTGAACGTTTATTGCTTTAATATTCTCTCTAGTTACATTAATTATTGAATAACAACAAATAATATCAATTAAAGTATTTACACTTTATGCTACCAATGGAAAATAATTTTTTCTATATTTTTTTTAATACTTCTCGTGGAATACTTTTTAAAACTTTTTTGCTTATACCAATTTGGTGCTTTATCTCCCACTTTTGTAATTATATATATTAAGTAGATATAAAGGGTGTTTTTTTTATAGAGGTATAGAACTTTAAGTTGCAATAAAACAACGATGGCATGGATTTTATTTATCCGAAAGATAATCTTGTGGCATTACATTTTAAATATGATTTCTGTCATATGACCGCCACGGCTGGCGCGGATGTAGTCCAATCTGGACATCCAATTTTCGATGACTTTTTCCAACATTTGTGGCCGTATATCGGCAATAACACGGCGAATGTTGTCTTCCAAATGGTCAATCGTTTGTGGCTTATCCGCATAGACCAATGACTTTACATAGCCCCACAGAAAGTAGTCTAGCGCTGTTAAATCACAAGATCTTGGTGGCCAATTCACAGGTCCAAAACGTGAAATTAGGCGGTCACCAAACGTGTCTTTCAATAAATCTATTGTGGCACGAGCTGTGTGACATGTTGCGCCATCTTGTTGAAACCACATCACTTGGACATCATGGTTATTCAATTCAGGAATGAAAAAGTTAGTAATCATGGCTCTATACCGATCACCATTGACTGTAACGTTCTGGCCACCATCATTTTTGAAAAAGTACGGACCAATGATTCCACCAGCCCATAAAGCTCACCAAACAGTCAGTTTTTCTGGATGTAACGGTGTTTCAACATACACTTGAGGATTACCTTCACTCCAAATGCGGCAGTTTTGTTGGTTGACGTAGCCATTCAACCAGAAGTGCGCTTCATCGCTAAACATAGCTAAAATGGACGTAGTGCGCGATACGTTTTCCGCACAGAACCATTATTTTCGAAATAAAATTGCACTATTTGCAAGCGTTGTTCAGGCGTGAGTCTATTCAAGATGAATTGCTAAACCAAACTGAGAATAAATCACTTGACAGCTGTTAAATCGGTCGCCATCTTGAAAAGAAAAAGAAAAAAGAAAACACTCTTTATTTAGCACATTGAAACGTTGAATATGTGCAATGTCGCTTAAGTAAATGCTGCAAAATTATGTAAATAGTTAAATGGAACGTAAAAGAATGATCGAAATATGCTGTTTAGTATGCTAATTTGTTTTTGTTTGGTTAGTTCATTAATTAACTGTACTAGGATATGCGACGATTAATAAAATGCATTCAAGCAGGTATTAATTTTAACAGCTTGGTTAGGCCATTTAAACTTGAACAAAGTTTTTGTGCAAATTCAGGTGAAATGTTGAATACTAATTGGAGGATTTCCAGGATAACAATTTCTTTTCGTGTGACAATCGAGCGTTCCAATTATGTCAATTTAGAATGAGTTCCAGCATCTATCTTCGCAGCAACACCTTCACTGGATTCCATGTGCTTGGCTTCGAATTTTTTAAACTGATTGACTTGTAGACTACCACACGCGTTGACGATCAGGAACCAAAAGGAAGGTTTTTCAGAACAATGCCAATGCGGAAGCCTAGATTTTCTCTTTAAGTATAGACAGTTGATTCGTACTTTTAGCTTGAGTACTAACTTCTGTTCCCACCCATGGTTGTATATTACAGGAAAGTAAATCAAACAATTTAATAATCGCGCTGACAGTTTGTGGGCCGGTGGAATCATAGGTCCATATTTTTTCAAAAATGTTGCGGGTGAGAACGTAACCATCAAATGCGACCGTTATCGCGCCATAATAACCGACTATTTGATGCCTGAATTTGAAGCTCTTGATCTCTGCGGCATTTGGTTTCAACAGGACGGCGCCACTTCCCACATATCGCATCAATCAATGGATTTATTGGGAGAACACTTCGGTAAGTAGATAATTTCGCGATTTGAGCCGATAATAAACATTAAATTTGAATTTTCGAAATGGATCACCATGGTTAGTATGAGATCCCAGCTTAAGAAATTTATCAAGGATCGAAAGTCTCGTAACCAGATGGACATGTGTCTAGTTTTCAAGACGTGCGTAAATGTAATTTAGACGTGAAAATATATTTATTTCTTTTAGTAGAAAACTATACTAATTCAAAAATTTCATCAGCATGATTTTTAATAGATATTAAACTCATTTATATTAAATATCGCGACACTTACGCACACAGTTTTCTTCGATTGCAGGGCCGTTATCCGCAATTTGCGCGTAGCAATCGGCAAGAAACGCCCCGAATTTGTGGAAGAACAACCACACCACGTTACTGTTCGCGACTATTTGGCAAAAAAAACCGCAGCCACCGACTTTTTGACTCTTGTTTCCAACAAGTGAAGCGGCCCCTTCAAAAAGACGATGCTGCGAGCAGATAAAAAACACATCGAAGGAGAAGATGGACAAGAACACAAAAAATTATATCTGGGGGTGGAGGTGACTACTTTGAAGGGCATAAAATATATATTCGTGAACAAATAAACATACAGCTGGCCTAATTGCATTGAGCCGTGAAGAACTGCGTATAAATTATACTTTGACTAAGTCCGAGCAGTAAGATTGATACCAACACTTTACACATTTAAAAAATCCGGTAAACAATGAACATACTATATATTACCGAAAATAATGAAGACCCGCTAGTTACGGCATAAATTATAGCGAGAAAAATATGGTGGTTTCACATATCTGTTAGGTGTCTCAGTCTTCCGAGCTAAAATTCGGAGTCATCACAAGAAAATGAATAAACTAATAGATTTAGACTGGAACTGCGTTAGATTAGTTATTCATAGTACTTACTTACGTATGTACTTACGTAAACAATGTTTGAACTCCTCCAATTCATTAATTTATTCATTAATAAATTATAATTTATTCAATTATACCAAGCTCGTCTTTCTATTCTGTCTCAATTTTGTGTTTTCTAATAGTTAAAATTCTGATCAGAATTATTTGTAAACGAAACTATGGATATGCAGAGTCTACTGCTTAAAAAAATTTAAAAGTTTTCTCTAATATGTAAACGATAAAGATATTTGTTTTGTTTTGAAGGTCCGAACTCTCTTCTATATAGATACTCGTATGTTGTTTCATGGTTGTTTGAGAAGTCTATGTGATATCATAAAGAGCTGCGGTACATTAATCTGTCACAGCGGAAATTTCCTTCTATCAATTACCACTCACTTATATTTTTTTTGGAGAGCTCAACCCTTAAATTCAGTAATATTTCGGTAATTCTACTTTAATTTTTTATATGTATTGTAACCCACCTTACAAACATCGTTGTTAATTTTCACACCTTTTTATTTTTGAATAATTTAAATAATTTAAGTAATGAGCTGTATTCAAAGGCCTATTTTTGTTAGAAACATTATTTTTTCATGGAATATTGTTATACAACAAAGAAAAAATGGTAGAAGTGACAGCTGTTTTTCTTTGTTGTATAACAATATTCAATGAAAAAATAATGTTTCTAACAAAAATAGGCCTTTGAATACAGCTCATTACTTATAACCAAAGACAATTACAGGCCGCATTAAAAATACCCTTAAATGATTTAATTTATTTATAATTTTTTCTTTTTTTCGTACACACATACACAATTACAAAGCTTTTAACACAATTGATACACCTAAAGTAGTGCATTTTTTCCACACATACATCTTAACCGGCAAATCCATATGGATAACGTCCATAACCGCCATAGCCGCCAAACCCGGGATAGCGTCCGTAACCACCGTAGTAACCAGGATAACCACCGAAACCGCCATAACCAGGATAACGCCCATAACCACCATAGCGTGGGAAGCCGAAGCCACCGAAACCGCCAAAACCGCCAATAAATTGACGGGCTTCCCTTACCAATTCAGAGCTTGCTGATACCCCAGCATCCACTTCCAAAAGTTGCTTGGCATTTGATGGCTCTGTTTCAAATTCTGGTTCTACCACAGTTTGCACGATTTCTGGCGCGTCCAGTGCTACTTCATCCTTCTCTAGTTCGATCATAACAACTTCATGCTTCGCTGATTCTCCCTCATCAGCAATTTCTGATGACGGTGCATTTTCGGGAGCTTGTATTGCGATCTGTTCCTTCTCTACGGGGTAAGCGCTGATGCAGGCAAAAAGCGCAAAGAAAACGATAGCAGTTCGACGCATTTTAAATAATAATTTAACACCTTTTGTGTTTGTGTTATTAATTAGCGTGCTGCTGACGTTTTTTTTTTATCGGAAATTAAACTATGTAATCGCGAACGTTTAGGGGATAGTTGAGTTGCTCTTATGCCGGTTACTGATGCTCGACTATATTTGCCGTCAAAATCGTTTATTGCTTTTATAATGAAATTTCGCCAGAGATCGCAAACCATTTGCGATTTCTGTTTACATTTTTAATATTAATTTGTTACGATTTGCGAGTAAATGTCGAAATATCGAGAAAAGGGAGGAATAAAAAAGGAATCAAAATAATCAAAGAAAAAAAAGGCAATTAGTAAATGTGTTAGAAGCTACTTGAGAAAACGTTAATAAAGTTCAAAATATTTTCCAATAATTTCCAAGCTTAGGCAAGTTTTAGAGTACGAAAGACTTGATCGCAATCAGCTAACAACGAGTTCACTTTGAAAGTCGCAAAAACCAAAACGATTACTGATTCAATCGATAGTGAATTTGGTATAAATCGCACTCCATTGCGATCGAAGAAAACGAGCGATGATACAAATTACAAAAAAAAAAAAAACACGGATGATTTTGATTCTTGATTATTTAAGAGCCTTTGGTTTGATATTTTAACAGTTTTGGTCCGAGTCACTTTATTGTCATCTGTGCATAATGGAACACATTTTAAAAGGTAAGCGTGAACCATTTTCATATCCCATTTTAATAGTCTAAAGTAATCGAGAGTTGGAGTAAGAAAATTTTTATTTCAAATGCTGGACATTATCGCTTTTTTCGAGATGAACTTCGACGAGAACTCGGAAAACTAATTTATCCAAAACATTTTTTTTCGCATCGGAGGCAATTTAATTTTTAAATAAATACAAACTGCTATTTTGTATTTAGAGCTCAGCTATGTACACGTAAAATAAATAAAAATTCAGTTCAATTGTACACCCTCTGCTACTTATGAAATTATTAACTGGCTTATAATTTTCTAGGTTATATTCCATAGTTAATTTTTTAGACGAAAGAGATCTGAAAGCTCGGAATTAGCATTGGGTTGTTTATAACTAGAGCTCCAGATTTTGCTCAAACATTTTCGAGCAGTGCGAGCATTTGAGCAACGAGCACTTGCAAACCTGCTCATTGCTTATTACTCGAACATTTTCGAGCCGAGCACCAGCATTTCGAATATTTTAACAAACATTTTGACAGATACCTATTAAAAATTTTTAAATTCACTTTGCAAAATGTACAAATCATTGAAATGACAAAGACATTTTTACAAACAAAATTGAAATTTCTGTAACGAGGGAGCATCGAGCTGCTCGCACCGCTCGATACCCGGGTATCTAGTGCTCTAGTTATAACTCTCAGTTTTTCATTCATATTAAAATTAAAATTAAATATTTTTGTTACTTAAATTTTCAGCTGAGTCTAAAAGTTTTGGTCAGAAAAATCTTATGTACGTTACATTGACACACAACGTTGGAATATGATAACATAGCGCCTAGCGATAGGTGGCACGTGAGAGAATGCATGCAAATACAATATTAAAAGTCATAAGCAATAAAGTGTTTTGAGAATGTGAAATAACTATTTTTTCTATGAATTTGAACTACTTTATACATATACTTTATACATATAAATTATGACGTTGTTTTTTGGACAGGTTTTTCAAATTCTTTTTTTACGCAGCTTGTTTATTTAATATTGGTTCGCAATTAATAAGCAATTAGTTAACTGAGCCTTTATATGGTTTGAAACAATTTTAATTGGCAAGTTTTGTGCTTGTCTGAACATAAATATTTGTTGAACGCGGTTTATTATATTACAATGAGATTGTAAGATTATTTGTTAATCTAAATATCATTTACTAATTTGTTCAGAAATTGTGAATCCCACCTTGCGTATGTACATAAAGGGTTTTCCAATGGGGATGATATGATTTCTAAGTGTCGTTTTGGCCATTTTTAACATGTCATGATCTGTCATTTTTTTCCATTGTATTCAGGAATTTTTACAATTCCATTATTGGACCACCATAAATGTCGCGAATTTGCTGATTTTGCCTTGGAACAACTTGAAAGCGATAACGATTTTTTTAAGAAAATCATCTTCTCCGATGAGGCTCACTTTCATCTGAGTGATGGGGTAAATAAGCGAATTTGTCAATTCTGGTGCGAAGAAAATCCCCAAATTATTTACGAACAACCATTACATTCACCTAAATAGACAATTTGGTGTGGTTTTTGGTCTGGTGGAATCATCCGTCCGCACTTCTTTTGGAATGAAGCTGCTAGCGCCGTTACTGTAAATGGAAAATGGCCACAATTGGAAGAAGTTGATCTTAACAACATCTGTCTCCAACAAGACGGGGGTTACGTGTCACGCAGCACGTGCAACAACCGAATTATTGCGAGAAAGGTTTGGAGATTCGATTATTTCAAGAAATTGTGAAATTTAATGGCCTCCACAAAGTTGTGATTTAACACCAGACTACTTCTTGTCGGGTTATTTGAAGTCATTGGTCTTTAGCAATAAATCGTACTAACTTCAAGCTTTAAAAGTCAATATTGAACGTGATATTCATGACATACGACTTGATTTAGTGGAAAAAGTGTTCAAAAATTGGGTTATTCGAAATCGTTTCTGCAAAAGAAGTCGTGGAGGCCATTTGAATGACGTTATATTCAGAACTTAATTCTATCGATTGCACTTAAAATTATATAACATTAGAATTTCCTTAACAATTAGTGTGTTTTTTTAAATCATATCACTCTTATTGGAGAACCCTATACATTTGTTAACATCAATATGTTTATAATAGAAATTAACACCTGTTTTTCTCTCGTATTTACTCATACATTCCCACTAATCACCTTCTTTTTTCATAAACATTTATTTAAGTGAATAATCTGTTGTGATATACATACATATCCAACAGAAATGTGATACCTATATAAATTTGCAACATTTTCAGATAAAATGAAAACAAAACAAAAAAAGGTGATGCCTTCGAAAACTTCATACCTTTCATAAGCATATCAAATTTATTTTATTGCATTTGAGTATAAAATCATCTTAGCTCGCCATTCTGATCTGATCGGTGTAATTTTGGTTGGCCTCTCTCTTCTCCTTCTGGTACTTACATACTTCTAGCCAATTTTAATATACTATTTCACGACATGAAAGGTATAATTATGACCGCCAACAGAAGCTTTAGTATTTTTTTTGCCATTTCATATAGTGAAATGCTTTTAATAGCCTAAAAAAAAGTGAATTTCAAAATGTGTGCGTAATAAATTAGAGTGTTTGTATTAATACTTTATATGACTCAATATAAATTTACATCAGTTCAGGAATACGACAAGTGTTCACTTAATGTAGAATCTTATTCGTTGAGCTTGATAAGAGCATGGCAAGGTGGATTCATAAAAGGGTGACTTTTAACAAAATTTGTACAATTGCTGGCGAATGTCGATGATATTGATATAAAAGCACCGTTAGTTCTGCTTTCCCCACGAAATATCTCTTGTCATCACGCAGTCAGCTGCATTCGCGTCTTGACTACAACGTCACTGTTGATAGTCATAACTGTGAAGTTCCAGACAATTTCGTCTATTTTGGAATCAACAATATCAGTCTTGAAATCCAATACATAATCAGTCTTTCCAAAGGGTGTTACTTTGGATTGAGTAGGCAGTTTTAAAACAAAGACCCCTCTCGAAGAATCAAAATCAAACTCTACAAGTCGCTCATTATGCCCTGCACTCGGAGCTTTAGAGAGAAATGTTATGCCGAAGAACCCTTTGCGCATTGGCAGACAATGGAACAATGAGCTGTACGTGTTATACGATGACATTGACTGAGCTCAGCGAATAAAAACACAGTGGCTATGCTGGCTAGTTTACGTCGTTCGAATGATAAAAGTGCTCCCGCCTTAGAGGTTTTTGATGCAATACTTTCATATGGAAGCAGAGGAAGAGGAAGACCTCTACTCTATTGGAAAGATCAAGTTCAGAAGGACCTGGTTTAGCTTATTTTTTCCAATTGGTGCCAAACTGCGAGAAGAAGAAACGAAAGGCGCGGAATTATGGATTAGTCTATAATCGTGCAAGCGGTGCCTACTCCAATGTAGCAGTAGAGTAGAATGAACTTTATGCAAACATAACATAAACTTAAAAAAAGGTAGCCATTTAGGCATATCATCTAAAAATTCGAACCATAGAGGCCATAGGACGATAAGAATGGTGAACTTCAGAGAGGTATTGTGTTCATCATTTCAGAATATGTTGGTACCGATAAGATATTTCGATAACGTTTTCAAAAAAAAAAAAAAAAAAAAAAAAAAAATGATAATCATGAAATCAATAGTTTTTCAGTACCTTGTTAATCGATTCATCTAGATACTGGATATGATTTAGGAGATAATAGTAGCATGTAGTAAAAAAAAATTGAGAGCTGTATCGGTTCAATACTTTTCTCAAAAATATATTTCGTTTAAAATTCTAATATTTTCAATTTTTAGGCATATTAGGAATCTGGCACAATTTGGAATTATTTTTTTTAGATTCCTTATTATATTTTCTAAAGGAGTATGAGCTTTGTGAAATTAAAATAACGCTACGCCATATTGAAAATAATTAAAAACCAATTTTTTAGCAAATACCTATTTCTTTTTATAAATGCAACCTTGAAATAAGAAAATATGGAGCTTATTTGATTACTGCATTAATGGAAACTACAAAAACATTAAAAACACTCAAATAAAAACAACTTTTTTACTTATAGAAGTTATAATATTATAATTGATTAAACCAAAATTTAAAATACTCTACATGGTTAGGGAATTTCAAAATGCCTGCTTATGTAAATATTAGTTAGTACACCAACCATAAGATGACGCTTTAGTTCAATGCTGCTAATTCGACTCTAGTAGTTGTTCCTCACAAAATTAACCTTAGCAAAAAACTGCCTACGTACCAAATTTCAAGTAAATCAAACCATAAATACGATTTTTGTGTCAACCTGGTACACTGCCCGGAGAAAAAGGTAGTGTTCCTGCTAATCTAAGCTAAGAGCTACCTATATGTATATGTATCAAAATTGAAAGTATATTGAACGATTAATACGATTTTTTAGAATAGGTCAGATCCTAGTACACTTCTCGGTTCGGTCCAGCCGTACCGGAGAAGTTTGGCAACAAACACCGTGACTTGAGAATTTTATAAATTAATTACATATATTATTATATAAGGACGTTATTAACAACACTTATAAGTATATATGGGTACTTTTGGAATTGTTCTGTTTATGGCTTGAAACGATGTAGGAGGTTAAAATTCATGTGTCATACTGGATGAGAGTCAAGGTGGTTTCCCCACCAAAACCGGGTAGGTATATCACTCCTAATAGGAACCACTTTATCAACGGCCCAACATACATACTTAAAGGTCAATCAATAAATACTGCCTTTCACAAAGAGATAACTGAAATTGTAAAATCGCTGCATCATATAATCTTATAACATAGAACACAATGACAACCTTCTTAGACAAAGAGTGAGCCTTTTTTAATAATATTGAAATAAACATCCATCATTGATTCTATATAACAAGTTACATAAGCAGAGGGTCTCCTCAAACAATATAATATGAGGAAAAGGAATGAAATACAGAGAGCCTCTGAAGAGGTTACAAGGGCTATTAAGTCATGCTCGACATGGTCTCTAAACATGGTTCCACACTAACTTTCTAAAGATGCTTTCATTCGAAAAGTTGCAGCTTTCTTTGCTGTCAGACTTAAGGAGTTGCAGGATTGGAACCAAAAGAACTAGCTCACAGGACCTTTAAATAAATCAGCCTATATCTTCCAACGGTTAGAGTTCGATATTTGCGTTCAGGTGAGGATAACCTTTAGACATGAATTGAAAAGAAGTCTTTTAGGAGGAGGATACCATCCCAATCTGTACCGATGAGTCAAATACCATGACATCTCTATCTATCCGTCTAGCAAACTCAGCTAACATCTGCCAAGCGAAATTACTAAGCATAATTTGAAGTACAAAGTGTATTGAAGGACGGTAGAGTTTAATTGAATAACTACGGGAGAACACCAGGTGGCATTGCTGGTCCTATCGTTGCCAATGAAAAATTCCAACGTCATCCAAAATCGTAGCAAGGCTTTGACTTACATATAATATGGTTTTCCGTCCATGGGAGCATTTTTGGCAACGAAAAAACCGACAAGGTCTCTTGATAAATCAAAGACGGAGTTAATACCATGGATTCTATAGTATTAATACAATTCGAATAAATTGCTCACAAACAAATTGAAACGCGACAGCAAGAAAATAATCAACATGGCACATCTGGTGGTTATTATAATTTAATAAAAATAAATTGCTTGGCGATCGCAATAACCGAGTGGTTAATATGCATTGATTGCAATGCGGATGGTCAAGGGTTCGAATCTTGATTAAACCAATATCCAAAATTATAGAAATCTGACATGAAATAACTGCTCCCCTTAAAAATCCATCAGCCGCTCGGAGGAGGCTTAGAATAAAACATAGCTCTCTCCATTTAGTAGCTCGGCCGAAAATCGCTTCAGCGGTTATAGAGCGCCATATATATAGAAATATTTGCACCAAGGTTTTGTTAACGAGAACTGGCATTAAATGATAATCACTAAAAAATGTGAGCGAAAGGTTATCTGATTATATAGAATAATATTTTATTAAATTTTAGTGAGCACACTAATGAATAAATTGTTGGAAATATTCAAGCATATCTTCTTTATTTTGCAATATGCACATATGTATATACGGCATCTCTATTTTTAATTGCCATCATTATACTTATTGTATTTCCTTTTACTTTGTAATTCTTTTCTTTCTTTCTTCTCTACTGTAACCTTGAGAACTACTTATATACATAGTTTTTCGCTAATCAGAAACAAAGTATTTTTTTTCTTTTATATATATCTGGGAATTCCGCTGCCATTTTATCAGGTTATGGGCCCAACTGCCCAAAATATTCAAACTGAGATTATTGCCTGCATATTATGAGTGATAGCAGCGAAGTAGAAACAAAAGGGAACTTTTCTAGAAGCAAAGGAAAACGTGTTGAGAGCTACAAATTTGTTGGAGAAATGGCTGGTAATTCGGTAATTAGCTTATCAAGAATTGAGATGTTAACAAAGGAGAACTTTGACACCTGGAGTAAGCAAGTAGAAGCGCCTCTCACCAAAAATGAACTAATGGCTCAAATTGGAGTCGATTTATGCATCGCAGGGGCCGGCTTGCAATGCTACACTTCTGAAACAGCTCATGTTACAAAAACTCGATGAAGGTGGTAATGTAAAAGAACATATTGCTACATTTTTTGACGCTGTGGATAAACTTGAAAGCATGAGTGTTCCTATCAATGGTGACTTATTGTCCATTATGCTGCTGCATAGCCTTCTCTCGTCGTACGAGAACTTTCGGTGTGCTATGGAATCAAGGAATGAATTGCTCAGGGCTGAAGTGTTAAAGATTAAGATCATAGAAGAGAGTGCGGTAAAAAAAGTTCTGGATGTGCAGTGATTGCTATGGCAGCTGGTAACTGCGTGAATTTCACAAAGAAGCTTCAGAAGAAAAATTATAAGAGTGTTTCGAAAGGCACTTTTAAATGTTTTAAGTGTGGCGCACCAGACCACAGAGCAAATGCTTGTAAGTTTAGAAAAGCAATTCGTCTAAGGCCAAATTAAACCTTGCAAGTCAGGCTTGTGCAGATGTTAAAGGTAAGGGAATTGAATTTAAGAGTACCTTATTTGTACCGGGTTTACGTACGAATCTAATTTCTGTTGCAAAAATTACAGATAAAGAGCCTACAGTAACTTTTTACAAAGACGGTGCATTTGTTAATGATGTAAGTGACAAAACTACTCTTATCGTAGATCGAAAAGGCGACTTGTATTATTTGCGTGAAAATAGCGAATGTGGCATTGCTCAAGAAAGATGTTCAGAATTATTTAAATGGCATTGTCAACTTGGCCACTTGAATGCAAAAGATGTAATCAGAATTCTTCTTAATAGGATATTATCTTCGATTAAATACAGCAAATCTGAGGAATGACTGCATTAGCTTTTAATAGCATTCGCGAGCCATGTAAAGAACTGCTGAAGTTTGTACACTCGGATGTCGTTGGTCCTTGTAGAGAAGAGTCTATTGGTTGTTCAAGATATTTTGTTACTTTTATAGATGACTGTTCGAGATGGTACTAGGTATACTTTTTGCATCAAATCTCTGATGTTTTTACTGCTTTTAAATTGTATGAAAAATGTTTTAAAAGACAAACGGGTCAGAAAATAATGTGTTTACAATCGGACAATGGCCGTGAATATTGTAATAATGAGTTTGATCAATACCTTGCAGATAATGGAATTTTGGGAAAGCATTTTGTTGAATTTCCGCCACAAGTAATTGAGAAAGATTGTTCTCAGATAGAGTCCGTCTCGAAAGAGTCCATTGACGATAAAAAAGATGCAGGTAATGGACGGGGTAGGATGCAGAGGTCGTCCACGGAAAGTATTTCGTTCTCGAAGTTCTGTAGAAGAAGACGTTCAGCCTGATGAGTCAGAAGTTATCTCTGAAGATATCAATGATGATGTATTTTTGGGCATAGGTGCAATTGATACACGGTTTGCTTTAAAAGGTCCTGATAGTGATAACTGGAAACTTGCTATTGAATCCGAAGTTATGAGCTTGATCAAAAATGAAACGTTTGATATCATTAAGACTGATAACCATAAAGATAATGTTGGTTGTCGATTTGTGCTCACAAATAAGGGTAAGATTGAGCGGCGTAAGGCTCGTATTGTAGCTAAAGTATATAGTCAAAAGTATGGCTTAACTTATAGTCAAACATTTGCACCAGTAGCAAGTCTGGATACAGTTAGGCTTTTGCTAGCATTGGCAGTGCACTTTGGACTAATAGTCTGGTAATTTGATGTTGTGATAGCATGCCTTAATGGCTTCCTAGAGGAAGAAGTTTTGATGAAGATTCCTGATATACTTTATGAAATGCTAGAACGCATTGTATCAAAACAAGAGGGAAGTGGTAATATGCGTTTAGGTACTAACAAGATGCTAGCAAATTTACGTAGAGTCGGAAACGTCTGTAAGCTGAAGAGAGCATTATATGGCCTAAAGCAGTCTGTCCGTCAATGGTATATAAAACTCAGCACAAAGTCATCCAAAATGGGATTGAAACCTTTGAAAAATGAGCCCTGTTCATTTTATGGTAAAATTTACAAACAATTTTGTTTGTTGTTGGTTTACGTTGATGATTTATTAATTGCATCAAACAATTTGAAAAGTATTGAATATATGAAGCAACAATTACTAAATGATTTTGAAATTAAAGATCTTGGCAAAGCGAAATATTGCCTAGGCTTGGAGATTGGGCAAACGAGTGATGGTATTCATCTGAAGTAAACTTCTTACGTGATGGAATTAATAGAGTAATACAGCATGGAAAAATGCAACTCTATTATAAGCCTTCTGAGGTAAAGACGCAACTTCCAGATTCAAAAGATAAGCCATCCGATGGAAATCCATATAGGAAATTGACTGGAAGCTTGATGTACTTGTCCGTAGCGACGCGGCCTGATATTGCCAATATATTGAAAGCTAAGTCATTAGTTTGATTCTAATAAAATTGAGTCCGTTCAAAAACAGTTTTTGGTTTTCGCTTTGCGTCATTTGCAGTGGGATTCCTGCAAAAATCTACCTCCGTATGCTAGTCGTTTAAAACTTATAAATCTAACACCACACATTCTAGCCGTAGAGAAATGTTAGGAATATTTTTTTTATTCAAGCTTCTAAATGGACTGATTTGCAGTTGAAGTAAATTTCAGGTGAGATTTTTTTTCGGGAAAACTAGGCCAGTCTTGAGGGACACAAAAGAGGCCCTTTTGAAATTTTTTTCGGAAAAACTATTAAATAAATCTGATTTTTGACAAAAAGCATTTATTATACATTTAATTTACTGCTTATAAATATTTTTTAAGAAAAATAATTTAAAATGGCGGCTATACAGCGCTCTCCCTAGGATGTGTCTTTTTTCGGGAACCACGACCGGACACACAGCTCCTGTATTTTTTTATTTTAATACGTTGTTGAACGGTTTCTGCTCGTATATAGCAATAGCTGCAGAAGTACGTCGGATTTTTTCGATATATGCATTTTTGACAAAATGAAATCCCAAACGAGCCAAAATATATATAAAAAAACTCTATAAGCCTCTAACAAAAGCTGTTAAGAAATTTGTGTAGAACCTGAAGTAGTAAAAAATACAATAAAATATTCGTTAAATACAGCCTGGTTCGAGAATATTATTCGATTCATAAGAAATCCTTACTGATCGGGAAAAATTAGACGCAAAAAACATTTTATATTTGACAATACTTTCAAAGATTTTCGAGAGACTAGACGATTTCGAAATGGGCCTATATTTACAAATATCACTTTTATTACCACTCTTGTGATTAGGAGTTGTGACAGTGGATGAAACATGGCTACATCGCTTCACTCCGAAGTCTATTCGAGAGTCATCTGAATGAGCTGCACACGATGAACCTGCTCCAAGTGAAAAATTGCAACAGTCAGCTGGCAAGGTTATGGCGTCTGTATTTTGGGATTCGCATGGAATAATTTTCATTGAATACCTTGAGAAAGAAAGACCCAGCAGCAGCGACTATTACATAGCAATACTGAACCGGTTGATGAACGAAATCGTCGAAAATGGGCTTTGTTTCAAATGAAAAAGGATATGATGCTTCACCAAGACAATGCACCGTATAACATGTCAGTGAAATCGGTGGCAAAGATCCGAGAATTGGGCTTCGAATTGCTTCCGCATCCACCGTATTATCCAGATCTGACCCTCAGCGACTATTTCCTGTTCTCAGATCCCAAAAAAATGCTCGCTAGGAAGAAATTTTCGTCGAATCAAGAGGACATCGCCGAAACTGAGGCCTATTTTGATGCTAAAGACAAATCGCACTACAGATATGGTAACGAAAAGTTGGAGGGTCGCTATAATCAGTGTATCACCCTTGAAGTGAACCATGTTAAATAAAAAAATATGACAAAAAAAAGTTTTTACTATGGTAAGCCGGGGACTTTTCAATTGACCTGTTATATAGTAATAACAGTAATAATATCCATAGATGAAAGGCTTAGGGCACCAAAGCTTAAAATAGAGTTACTGCCAGAGGCAAGTTGAATATTTTCATCAGCTACAAAATTTGAATTGAAAAATTTCGCAAACAAGTTTGCCACCTCGTTTGGAGCAATCCCTTCATCATAAGCTACAGCTGAAGGTCGGTAAGAGTTGGATCTCTTAGACATAATAAAACGCCAAAAGGTTGGATTTGATTTAATATTCTACTTTATTCCAAGGATCTTTTATTTTTCAACATTTTCTTTCATATAATTTGATCTCCGTTAACAGATATGATGAGCGATCTCATGACTTACATCCTCACTTACTTTTCTATCAAAATAATTTTTTCAAAATTTTTTAATATGTATGTCCATATCTACCTGCTTGCACAAAATTTGGATTAAAAATTGCTGAATTAAAATACTGTCCTGTGTTATTTGATAACGCTATTTGACATTTGTTGATTTCTTTTGATTTCTACCTTCCTTTATTGTTTGAAATTTCTTTTTCTTATATATTCGAATATGAAAACATTATTGAAAAAAATATTTGTTGAGAAAATCAAAACATTTAGCTTATTGTTTTAAAAATTAAATAAATTCACCACATAATAAAACTTAAATTCATTGCTACTGCCTTCCATAGAAGAAAGACATTATGACTATGAATAAATTGGATGCCACGCTGGACGATGTGCAGAATACGCGTTTTGGCAATATTTATCATGATTTGATCAAGCAAATGGCCAAGACGACCCAATTTACAGAGAGCGAAGTGAGCAGCATTCTTATGGTTTATCATAAATTTGTTTTGGCCAACGGTTCCAAAGCGAAACATATGACAAAGAAACAATTCTTTCATCTCTTTTTGGTATTATTTAAAATTTTCGATTTACAAATAATCGAACGCATACTGCTACACATCACGCTGGATATGAAGAAAGAGGTGGACGCCGTCGCTTGGGTGCGACTATTCTCTGTTTTTATGACCAATAAATTGGATCAGAAAATTAAATTTACTTTTCAAATTTACAATGTACATGGCAATGGATTCTTAAATCGTGAAATTGTGCAACATGCTGTTGAGAAATTTTTCGTTGGTGACGATGAGGACGAAATTAATGAATTACGTTCGGATATGGTTGATTTGTTATTTAAAAAATTCGATGTTGATAAGGACGGTGTTATATCATTTGATGATTATTCGCAAGTTGTGACGAAACAACCGATGCTCTTGGAATTTTTAGGGCAATGCTTTCCATCGGTAATTGGTACGACGGTAATTGCGCTTTGTGCGAATATTATGTCGAAAGTAAATTTCGATAAACCATGTTTTTAATTCTCTTCATGTACTGATTGTAATAATCTTCTGTTATCATAAGTATGTATATTTGTGACCTTTAATTAAAATTAAAACAAATAAATTAATAAATTTACCGAAATTTTTGGAAAAAGTATTATTAACATGAAAACATATTCCAATATTTATTTAACTGTAAGCGAACAATTTATTTGTATACCTTTCATGTACATTAAATTGTGTATTGTCTTTTGTATGAAGAATGTAAGTACTAGAAAAAAATATAGACTCAGGAGTTGTATTGCATGTAAAAAAGCGAAATTGCCACATTTGGGACGAAGAGCAACCTGAAAACATTCAAGAGCTGTTAGTTCATCCAGAAAAAACAACGGTTTGGTGTAGTTTGTGGGCCGGTGGAATCATTTCTTCAAAAATGATGGCGGTGAGAACGTAACTCGTGATCTACGCGAAATTTGGTTAAGACTTCGATAAGTAGATAATTTCAAGTTTTGGGCCGGTCGATTGGCCACCAAGATTGTGTGATATCACATCCTTAATTTGTTTCCTGTGGTGATATGTAAAGTCTACAGTCTATGCGGACAATCCCGCTTCGATTCAGGCCTTGGAGCAAAACATCACGTGTGTCATTCACCAGTTACTAGTCGAAATGCTCGAACGAGTCATCGAAAATTGGTCTCAACGGATGGACCATCTCAGACGCAGCAGCGGCCAACGTTTGAAAGAGGTAATCTTCAAAAAATAAATGCCTAAGAATGTTCTTTCGAATAATAATAAACATTCCACATTAAATTTGAATTTTCTGTGTTTTTTTCTTTAAAAAAGTAGGAAACCTCGAAATGGATCACCCGTTAAAAAGACTTGTTATAAGTATGGAAATATGAAAATAAAAAAGAAGGATTATCTTCGGTTATGTCAAATTATTTATACCTTTCATGGATATATCAAGTTCATTACAGATTTGATTTCGATGATTGCTAGTGTCTATATTAACTTAAATTCAAGTTTATATTACAGCTCTAAGAAGCTTTTATGACGGATTTATGCCCAAAATTTTCATACCCGAAAAATCGGTCGAATATATGCTATCCGATCTGGTCAGTTTTGAGAAATTTCCGTTTAAATGTACCATTACATCTGCCTAGCAAGTAAAGGTATATCTCTAAAACAGCGACTAGCTTGTGTTCAAACAGGCGGACCGACGGATATGGCTAAATCAACTCAGATCGTCATTCTGATGCGCTTAGCACAAATTTTGGTGGGTATATACCTTCCGACCACAGTATATGTACATTAAAGGTATAAATATATGCATTTTTTTAAATTCGAGCCAAGATGGGTAAAAATTAAAAAAAAAAATTTTATGACTCCTCTTATCAAATTAAAAACTTGAAAATATTTAAAATATGGCTACAATTAGTTGTATTTTGACACTGCCGCTAGCGATAGTTTTGTTTTTAGTTGTGTTCACTATCATACATATATATATATTTTTTAATCTAATAAATTTATTGAATTAAAATTTTCTTCTTGTTATACTCTATTGAACGTAGATTGAAGATGTAAATTTTTTTCACAAGTTCGCCAAACAGACGAGAAGACTTTTATCCTTCGTGGTAACAAAACAAGCAATCAAAAGTCGACAAGCACTAAATATATGTATATGAAGGCATTACTGTGTAAAAATAAAACTTTTTATGCAATTTAATAACGGGTCGGGTAGCCGCGGCACTTAAGGACCTCTGCCACACGGTTTCTCATTGAATCGATAAACTTGGTAGTCTCCTGAGTTGTTATTTCAGACCACTCTTTAAGTATTTTTTGTTTTTTAACTGTTGTGTACTCGATATTGTATGTCTGCGTATTTTTCTTTGTCAAAGTGCCCACAAATGCCGAACTGGGTTTAAGTCTGATGACTATGGAGGCGTGTGTAGTTGTAGTGTAGTTGCTTGAGGGCATTGCAGAGCTAGGGATTATTATCGTATTGAAAATAATACCCAGCTTTTAAACCCGATTTTTCAGTACTCGACTGCAATTTACGTTTTAAAAAGTCTATATATATATTCCTATCTATTGTTGCCTCCACAAATTCCAAGTTGTCTGTGCCACTGGCTTGACATACAACCCCAGACCACCTCCATGCTTCACAGTTGCAAAAATATTAAATCTGTTGTATGCTTCACCTTGTTTACGCCATACTAATTTGCGCTCATGCAGTACTTCGATTCGTTGGAGAAAAGTACATTGTTCCAAAACTCATTTGGCATGTTTACTTGTATATATTTATTTGCAAAGGCATTTGCGCTTTTTCGGTGAAACTAGAGGTTTTTTTCGTGCTACCCTACTACGCAAACCTGCCCGTTTCAAATTTTTCCGCGAAGTAACCACTGAAATGTTTTTCGCACATGTGCAATTGATAATGCTGTAAATTTTTAGATCAAGGTTATAAAATCAAAATATTTTAGATAATTTTTTTATTAATATGGTGAATACAATAAATTATAATCAAAAATTTGCGGAAATGCCTTAAAACAAGAACAAATGCCGCGACAATACTGAGCGCTTGTAGACTTTTGATCGCTGCTATTGATACCTAGAAAAATAAAAGTACCGTTATATCGTCTGTTTGGCGAATGGGAGCGAAAAAAAATTCCGCCATCATTCTACCTTTAATACTGCATAAGAAAAAGAAAATTTTACTTCTATAAATTTATTAGTTTAAAAAATATTTTCAAACAAACTTTTTGTATTTAGCTGCTTGTAGACTTATGACGCTGACTGTATATGTACAACAGTGTGTTCATAATACATAAAAGAAACGATAGAAAAGTGCAGCGTTACCTTTATACACTCTGTTGCAATTTTATAAACGCAACAAATTTTTGCAGTGCTGATAAGCAATTACAAAAAAGTGTTTACCTATCATGTCGAAAACATGAGTTATCGAGGGATTGCATATTTAAAAACGCAGCGCTTTGTACTCGTTATTATGTATTTATAATCATACCGCATGCTAAATATCTTAAATATATAGAAAAAGCTGCCATTTTAGCTCTTAACGACGAGAACATGTTAATGAGAGAAATTTACCGGAATTTCGTAGAATAAAGATGTCGGAAACCGAAGCTATCGGAAAGAGCCAAGCGAAATATTGTGAACCACGCGAGCAACTCTTTGAACCAAATTAATCGAAAACTTTGCCTTAACGTGTTACACTGAAAATTATCGAATTACTGGTGTAAAGGACATGTTTTTTTTTGGTAAACTAATGATTTTTTCTCATTCAGATAATCTTTACTCGATAGTCTTGATATATCCCGACATTAGTGGAGAGATGTAAAAAAAAACCACGATTATTGATGCTTTGAAGAGCGTTGCAACGATGGATGGTTAGAACTTGCGTTTCGGGTCCCACACATGTATGAATTCAGATTAACACACTTAAAATGAACCTTCTGTCATTCTTACGCAAAAATGAAAGATCAAAATATGTTTTCCAGCAAGATAATGCTTCAGCTCATGGCAGTAAGCAGACGGGGGCATAGCTATGGCGCAGGGGTGAATGCGGTGACCAAAATATAATTATTTTGTTGTTTCTGTCCATAAAAGGTAAACATGTTATAAAGAGTTTCATATAACCCAAACGATTCTACTAAAATAAAAAGTGCTATCTTCGGCCATGCCGCTTTCCTATACAATTTATTGCAAAACACATATCTAGATATTGACGATTTTCATTGCCAATATTTTTTGGAATTCATGCGGGTAGCATACCAAATTTCACGCTATTAGAAAAATTTTGGGCGGATTTTTGACCCAAAATATTATATTTGAACGAGTTGCTTGTATGGGGGCTATATTATATAATATAATCTTTCGTTTTAGATGATTTTTGGTATCAATATTTATTTACGTATGTTGTATACCAAATCATATCAGTATACTTTTTGATGGGACTTCTCCTTCTGGCCCTAACATACTTTGGACCAAAGTTAATAAACAATGTCATGTTCTTGAAAGGTATAAAAAAATTATCGGATGTGCATAGCCAAAGAACGTATTTTTGAAAATTCTTTGTATTTAACCATACTCATTTTACTGATTTATCATCTAAATTATGACTCGAAATTTATGACTTGAAAACTTGTTTGTATTCAAAAAGATTCACAGTTAGACATGTCAGGACTGGATCAACTCAATACGTCCTTTAGATGGGTATATCTCTTCTTCTTCGGGTATTTATATACAATGCTTCTGGCTCAACCTAACACACCATTCCAAGTTTATGAAATATATAAAAACAAAGAATTTAAAGTTAAAAGTTCAAGGCACTCTATAAAAAGGCATTTCAGCTATCACGAAGCTAAGCCATAGGCAATTCAGGGACTTTTTTAAGAATCACTGATCACATATGGGTTTAGTCAGTGCTAATGCTCGTAATATATTTTTAATTTTGGGGAAGAAGTTCAGCTTTCAAGAAACCAAAAAGAAATAAAAATTATATATGTGTATGTTTGGATACATACAAGTATAGAGAAAAACCAAAAGTTAATAAATTTAGTTTCACTGGCTCAAGGTATTCCATTTTTTCATAGCCTTTTCTAAAGTCCTCATTCCGTTTCCCATACACTTTAAGCAAAAGTGATATGAAAACTCACATTCTCGCTTGACTTCGGCCAATGGTTCGTTTTCAAGAAAATTACAAAAAAGCAAGACATTAACATGCAAAAAAAAAAAAAATAGAAGTCGTTTTCAAAGCAAAAAAATCAAATATTGTTTTTAACAAAATGGTTAGTAGTTTACTTTTTATTAAATTTCAATCACTGTCGCACGCAACATGTCGATAGTGACATTTTGTTCCATCATATTTTTATGCTCTTTTTTTTGCTTTTTATGTAATTAAACATGCATAAGATGATAATAAATAATTTTTTTTATATATTCAATACATTTATATCCACAACAAATTTTATATTTTTAAATTTCTTCAATAAAGGAAAACAAAAATAAGTATTATATAGTTTGTAAAAACAATTCAATTAACTGAGAATAGGATTTCTAATGTAAAATAATGTTTTTTCTAACGCAACATGCAGCTCTACCTGATTCTATCTGTTGGCTATTGCAACAAAGTGAATACAGCTGGATATGTCAGGAACTTTTTTCCTTTTTCCCCCCAACTTATAATGCAGAAACAATATTTTAATTGTAACAGATTGCATTGATTAAATTTTACACATTTGATGAAACAATAGTGAATGCAATAAATCAACGTTTTTATACCTTTAACTGTACATGAAATGGTATATTAACTTTGGTTCGAAGTATATATAAGTAAGAACTAGAAGGAGAAGAGCTAGACCCATTGAAATTTATACCGCATATAGAATCAAAATCTGAATTGATTTAGCCATGTCTGTCTCTCCGTCTGTCCGTCTGCCCATCTATCTGTCTGTTTGAACGCAAACTAGCTCCTCAATTTTGGATATATTTCAACAGTACTTTGTAGGAGGATGCACCGATTTTTCAGATTTGAAATTTTAGGTCATAAGTCCTTTAAAGAAGAACCTAAAAACGAAATGAAGTTTGGTATACTACATAATAAACTGCATATTGGTTCTGACAATGATCGAAATCGGACGAATATAACATATAACTCCCATACACCGATATTTTCAAATGTGAGGTTTTTGTCGAAACTCAGTCAAAAACGCATCTAGGAGCATGAAAATTGGTATTATCCACAAATATTATGAATTGCATATTGGTACAGAAAATCATCGAAATCGCACTGCTATACCATATATCCCCCTGCACCCGATTTGTTCAGATATGGGGTTATAGGTAAAAAATCCGTTAAAAAATTTAGCCCCAAACAACCGATTTGTTCAGCTATGAGGTTTTGAGTAAAAATCCGTCAAAAAGCATCTAAGAGCGTGAAATTTGGTTTTTGGTAAATTCAAGTTGATGCTGACACTGCAAATTATCAAAATCGAATTTTGGAATTTATAATAAATTTGGTATGTTCATGAAAGGTATATACACTTCCGTTCTTTCTGGTTTAGATTTGTTATTTGTCAGAATTTTCTTTCAATGGGGACTCCAACTCCACCAACGCCTTCCTTTCGGTAAATTCCATCCATTTACACATTGAGTTTGTTTAATAATGAAATTCCAAATGTCAAAAAATATTTATATATTGAAAACAAGTATATTAAAGTTTTTGAAAAAGCGCTTTCCTTTAATTACTATTTTATATTCAATTTAATTTCGATTAAAGTTTTAAAACAAGAGAAAGCTCTACGCGTTTATTATGTGTAAGTTTATCGTTTAAAACTGCAAACGAATGCGAAGTATTACATTGAAATATTTTATATTTTTATAAAAAATTTATTTCGTATTTATACATTTTACACTTGCGATGTCGCACGCTAAAAATTTTATACAAGCATAGACCGTAAATCGCTGACTTTAAAAAAAAATTTTTTTTCAATTAATATGTAATAAAAATAAATATCTGTTTATTACTAAAATTGTACAAATACTTGATTACAGTGATAAAAAATGTTCTTCAAAATACACTGTAACTAAAAAAAAAAAAAAACTTCTCACCATAATTAGCAATCGTATCGTTTAATTTACAATTTTCTTTATATTCTTTACATATACACCGAGATTTAAAAGAGCAACTATCAATGAATAATGTTTTTTATTGTATATATTTAGACTTTATTTCGAATATTTCGCAAAATGATGAATAAATGCAAAATGTTTTCTAATTAGTTAATTTGATATATTAATAGAGAAAGGCTTATACATTTATTTATTTAACTTTCCTCAGCTCATTATCTTATCGCTTATTTAATTTTAATTGAACGTTGAGTTTCCATTATAGTCACATATGCCATCTGTATGTATTAAGGACAACTCTATATACTGTTTCGGCAATTCATCCGTTTGGCTGCACGATTTGCAACAGGACTTGTTAAAATAACGGTGATGGCAGAAATTAGCTTTGACAATTAGTTGGCAGTTCGCGAAATATGGATTATCAGTACAGTCCGGTTTGTCAGCTATTACGGCAACATATAAAAATGAAAAAGTAATCAACAATATTTACATAAATTATAGTTTATAGATAATAAATCTACTTACACCCAATAGTAACTATCTTTTCACTCGTAAAGTTGCTTCCAGAGATTTTGGCTATACAACTGTAAGTGCCTGCATCATCCATTGTAGCATTGTGTAACAACAGTGTATAAGGCTCAGCTACAAATGTATGTATGTATGTATGAATGTCTGTTTAGAATAATTTTTTCTAATTTTTCACTTACTTGTAATTTGTATGCGCTCATTCGCCAGTAGCACTAATTTATCCTTTGTCCAGGTTATTGTTGCTTTTAGATTTTTCTCTACGGAACACTTCAAAGCCATGGTGGAGCCTGCTGTGTAGGTATTGTTAGCATCCAGTGTTAGAGTAGGAAGCGCGATTACTACAAGTGAACGTGAATTCTAATTATAAGTAAAAAGTTAAATTAAATCAAAGTACTGCAGAAATAACGCGAAAGAAACACAATAGTGTTACATAAATACGTTTTCTCGTCTCTTCTCGTATGTTTTATACGACCATAGAAGCTTACCGCATTTAGGTAGTGTTTTCGTCCAACCTTTTGACGTACACTCGGTACTATTTGCACCCTCCAATACATAGCCCACTGTACAATGAAAATTAATTTGAGAGCCCTCTTTGGTTCTGTTTTTCAAACAGTCATCTGCCATTAATTTTCTTGAGCCATTATAAGGTTGTGTATAGAAACATATCAGCGATGAAATGCAATTGTCCAAAATATCTATTACACAATATGGAGCTATGAAAAAATTAGTTAACATTTATTTGATACTAATCTCCACAAACGCAAACTTACTGTATACGCAATTCTCTGGTTTTTCGTCGGAACTATCCCAGCATTCGATTGTACCATTACATTTAGATTTACCAGAGACACATGCTCCATAATCACATTTAAACTCCTCGTCTGTACAGGGCATCGATTTACATAAAGATATCGTTTCATCGCTACCGTCGGCACAATCACGTTTCCCATCACATTTGTCTGCGATTTTAACACACCCAATTGACCAGCATTTCATCTGATTCCAACTGAAAGAACGTAAATTCCATTTTATTAAAAATTTAAAACAAGCCATTTTATTCGAGTTGCAGCGTACTTTAGCTAGTGAGTTAGAAACTAACATGGCTATTTACATATACAGTCGTATATGGTTGGAAATTATAAACTGATTAAATTACCCACGTTCACAAAGTGACCACTTAATAAATAAACTATATATACCCTTCGCAAAGCTCATGTGTTTCTTCATATCCAAAATTATAGCTAAGAAAACTGAAAAAAAATAATAAGAACGAAAAATTATACATATTATATGTACATGTATGAGAGCACTAATTTCTTTGAACTTCCTCTTATCTCTATTACAAACTATATACTGAGCACTTTAAAGCGAAAGAAATAATGTCAATCAATTTTTGTATTCGGCTGTAGTGTCTACACAAAGGAATTAGGTTTGTTCAGCTAACGGTTATAAGTTCAAGGCCCAAAATAAGCGAGATAGATATGCACTCTTCATGGGAAGATGAGATGAATCGGTTTAGCCTTCTTTGTCTCGTCGTCTACACGATAACTCAATTAAGGATTGAGATATTTTGACGAAAGTTAGTTCACACATTCCTTGGATCACAAGTACCGAAACTATAATAAATGGGTAAAATCGAACCAAGTTTACATCCACCTCTCATATACCGGTAATTTTGAAGAGCATGTTTATAGCGAGAATTCAGTAAATTGAAAGCGATCGCATCAAATCGTGACATCGTGGGTATATCTTAATATATATTACAAACCAGTTGATAGAATTTGATAACATTTTATGTTTAATTTCCCAAGGCCTTGAATGAACACGAATTGAATATGACCGCAATCGAATAACAACTACGCCTTAAGAAACTTATCGAAAAAATTTGATCTTACTTTATGGGTATAATGAGTTTCCAACACAATAAAACGAGTAAAAGTTTAGATGTTTTTGACAGTAGGAAATATAAATATCAATCGAGTAATAAATGCTAGATTCCACCCGAACTTCATCTTCCTTACCTGTTATTTATGAGCGTTGTCACTGATAAGATGGAATGCATAGAAATGTGCCTTGGATTATAAGAGAGTTTTTTGAATGGGATGATGAGCGATCAAGAAAATAAACGAGTGCAAGTCTGCTATCTTTATCACAATGCTAATTTATGGTTTCTTCTTCAAGTTGTAGTGCTTCTTTGCTAAGGATCCTGGTCAATAGCAATTTCATGGAAAAATTAGCGAAGTGTGGAAGTGTTGGCAGTTTTCCACGCATTTAGCACAATAGTTCTTCAGCAGGATTTCCAAATTCGGGGCACTTTGTTGGCTCTGTTGTACTGAAAATCTTTAAAAAGTTTGTGACAGGGTTGCCCATTGTTTTTACGAAGTTACAGCAGTTTACGTTGTGGTTTAATTATGATTCGTACTATATATGTACTGGAATTGAGTTTTATATTTCGAGATTAGTGAAGAAATAATATTAATAATCGAATTTGATTTATTATTTTATTGGTTTGTTTTATCATATTCGTATGCGTTTGAACCAATTGTCGAAATACTTTTGTCACCCAAAATGCGGTGTCTCCAAAACATGAGTTCTTAGTACATCTATAAGTGTCGAGAAACGTTGACCTCTTAGTTTATTTTTTAGGTACGGGGCTAAAAAGCAGTAATTCGGTGCCAAGTCCGGATTATACGGTAAATGACTCGACAAATCCATGTTTTGAGTTCTCAAAAATGCAGTCGTTTCAATCGATGTGTGAGAGCTCGCATTGTCGCGGTGAAGAGTAATCCGTCTTCAGTTGTTGGATTCGGCTCATGGTGAAACAATCATACAGTCAACTGTTGTTTACTTTCGGGCTCAGACGCATAAATCCACGATTTATCATCTGTCACAACGTCATATACGTGTTTCGAAGCACCGCTTTGATACATCGCGATCGGCAAATTATGTGGGACCCACAATCAAATGTTCATACAATATTGAATGTATGCTGGTCCCGCTAATACCTATAGGTGTCTAAATCGATCATGTGAGCTGACAATATTGCTGTATCAGCTTGTGTACGGCATCAATAGTTTCTGGAACACAATTTTTTTTGGACGATATCCAAGAAATTCATCTTGAAATGATCTATGACCTCGATTTAATTGACTATACTATCGATAAGAAACGGCCCTTGGTGGAGCTTCATCGCCCAAAATTTAATGCACTGTTGCTGAGTTAATTCACGTCAAAAGTTAATAATAGCGCGAAATATTCGTTATTTAATTCCATTTTTGGCTGAGTTGAATATTTTAAATTACTGTTAATAACACAAATAGCGCTCGTATTTCAAAACGTTCTGAGTACGTATAATATCAAAAATATCAAACTTTACGACAGAGTTGTCAGCGTTACCAAACCCCGAAATATTAAGGGCAGCCCGTTTGTCATTTCACATATGAAATAATAATTAAAAATGTATTATTTACGTAACTGATGAACTCCATGAGAAGGGAGACACAATTTGGGGGAATTTAATTTTTATTTCGAAAGATATCTTTTCACTTTGTGCTAAATTTTCGCTTTTTCAATGTCACCACTGTATGCGTAGAATTGGTGAATCACCCATTTTATTAGAACGTAATATTTGTAAAGTTTGTAAACAAATATCCTATTCATTGATAAACCAGCATCAATAACACTGGTCAGCAAATTTATCTTAACTTTATTTAAGTAAAGCATAAACTACTTGTATTATTTTTAAGTCATTGATTACTGCCTATGTATGACCGATCTAAATAATGGCATTCACTTAATTGAAAAACAATAATTTTAAAGTTTTAATTGAGTACTATGAAAAAATAAAATAAAAAAACATTATGATCTGAATTTTACAACGAAAAATTCTAATTTTACAGCCAAAAGCAATATATTAGGAATAATTTTTTTAGTCAAGCTTCTAAATGGACTGATTTGCAGTTCATTTCTCTAAGGTTAAGTAAATTTTAATGTCCCCATCCGATTTTCACGACAATTTGGGCCACTATTCTTAAAATCTTGTAAAACAAATTTTGAACTATATGAACCGTTTCGCCGCTGATGTCAAGATTTCAATTGTTATTCCAACATATTCGAAGTGACAGACTCACTTTTCGTAACAAAAAGTACTATACTAACTTCTCTTCACAAGTAACTGAATATATTTCTATTTATATATTTCAGCTGATGAATTTGTTTTCTGTAGCTGAGCAGTTTTAAATCTCGACGCTCGACACACCGTTGGGCTTAATTAATATTAAAAAAAAAAAGAAAATAAGAAGTAATACAAATATAATTATGGTGATAAATTTCAAGTTATTTTGTATATTTTTCGCATAAACATTCGAGTCACTGAAAAGTTTCTTTTGAGATGTTAAAAGCCTGCTTCAAGCTTTCATAAAGTTTTTTTTTATGAGTACAAAGTTTATGTGAAGTTGGAGGTAGTAAAATTTTGTCTCTTGGTGCTAAATATTTTTAAGAAGCGTTTCCAAACCCGGTATATATGTATTTTTTCGTCACTTCATGATTTTTAAAAGGATTATTTCATTGTAGACCAGTGTAATAAGCACGATTTTAATTTTTGTATGCTTGTAAGTATGTACGTAATCATGCAAACTAGTTGGCTTACAAGTATTCAACGCTCTACATACGAGTACCATTGTAAACATTCTGAAACTTGATGTCTTACAACTCATGACAGCTTATATAAATAAGGCGCAAAATACTTAATGAGATTAATGTTTTAAATTGAATGAAAAAAAAAATGAATTAAGTGAAAAAAATATTCAGTATGAGAAAATCAGATTCTTCAATTTATAAAATTTTTTTTCACCCAAAGTTTTTCCCCAAAAATACATCAGTGTAAATACATACATAAATATGTAAATATATGGAAGCAACTTGTTATGAATCTCCAAAAATGGTATAAAAATCTTTTCACTACCAAACTATCTTCAGAATAATTCAGTTTTTCGTCTGTAATCTTAATCGCTGCAAATATTTTCGTTGAAAAATAAAATGCGTTTACTTTTATACATATTTTTATTGTGTTCAATAACTTTATTGATGTTGAATGCTATTGCAAAAGCGAATGGAGAATCGGACGCGGTAAGCAAGGCTGAGGAGCTGCTTTCGGTGGACACTGGTGTTGCGGATAGTGACGAAAAGCCACGTTTAGTGCGTCAATTTGGCTTTGGTGGTCCAGGCTTTGGCGGTCCAGACTTTGGTGGTTCAGACTTTTTTGGTCCAGGCTTTGGTGATCCAGGTTTTGGTGGGCGTCGTCGTTTTGGCCGCTTTGGTGGCGGTGGTTTCGGAGGCAGACGAAATATGAGAAGAGGCAGACCATTTGGCAGGCTCTTTGGTTAAAGTAGCAAAGAAAATATTTATATACTTTTTATAGTGGATGAGTGCAAATTAGTTAAAATAAAATTAAATACATTTCAGTTATTTTCAACATTTTATTCTTAACATATAAACTCTTACCAGTTATTGATGAACTCCTGGTAATATCTTTCACCCGTCTCCTCACTAAAATTTCTTAAATTTTGTAAAGATCGGTCTGAATGCGAGTGCAACAAGTGAAGTAGAAATAGTAAATGTAGATAGTTCGCTATCACAAAAAAATGAAAACGACGCATAGATTTGAGATAGAATCCAAAAAATCTCAGGAAACAAAATATTTCTTGTTATTTTCAGGCAATCAGTAGAGTAATGGTAATGACTTAGCTGCTGAGTATTGGTCCCATCCCGGCTCCTGAACGACTGACTTCGGATAATTTCTTATATATGACGTCGGCATTTTAACATTTAGCTAATATTTATTTAATTTTCATTTATATCGGGTTATTCATTATTGCAATAAGATTCAATCATTTATAGTACAACAATGCTCACGATAATACTTATCTACACAACATAGATTGATGAAACCTATATAAGGTTCATAAATTTTTCGAGAAATAATTATAAATAGTATTTATGAATTTGTTTTTGTTGATTCTGCTTCTAAAAGTCGTGGTTTAGAATTCCAAATTCGAATAGCAGTATTGGTAGACATATGCACTTTTATATTTATACGAACATTTGTCGAACCGACCAGATTTGAAATTTTGGCACTTTTTTAGATGTTCTAAATCGAACTAATGAAAATCAGACTTTTATTATATATAGTTATTTTATTAGATTCTTCTGCCTTCTAAACAAACTCCTTTCAGATGGTTATATGACCCATATATACTGAAATATATCCAATATTATAATTTCTAACGTATGTATATATAATTCTGAGCAAGCATGTTTAATGTCAAATATTTTAAGTCAAACTACTACAAAAGTTTACATGTCTTAGTGCAATGGATTTTCAGCGAAATTTTGTTTGTTTCTCAAATAAAAATATAAAGAGAGTATTTGACCAAAGAAAGAGAAAGTAGTATTCGATAAAGATTTGTCAGTAATTTTCTTAGAGAAAAGTTATTGAACAAACCTTCATCAAAGACTTATCCTCAATTTAAGATATCGACGTAAAGTGCAACGTGTACACTCTCATCTACGGCCACTATATTTTCTTCACTGCGTGCTGGACGTGGTTCATTCGGTCAAATATTATGATGGTGTTGCGAATAGTACGCTCAGTAGGCCGATTATGTTTACCATAGGTTGAGCGAAGTGCGCGAAACACATTCTTTACAGAGCGTGAATTTTCGTAATAAAGTTGAATTGTTTGTAAACGTTGTTCAGGCAAAAGTCTTTTCATGATGAAATTCCAAGCAATACTGAACAAAAATAACATGACAGCTTGACACGATTTACGCGTGATCTGTCAAAAAAAAAAGGCTATTGGAACAAATATCTATACTTGGATCATCCTTTATAAGCTTTTTATTCTGAAAGTGTAAATAAATTGTTAATATAAAAAGCATGGAGTTAGTTTACGGAAGGTAGTAGAGAGCATTTAAGCAGTCTCTCAAGTCATTCACTCCGATGAAATGAGACTCTGAATGATATGAATAGAAAAATTCTTTATATTTGGCATGAACTTTTATGGAAAAATTGGTAGCGGGTTATTCCATTATACACATCCAGGCAATTGCATTATTGTCTTTTGTTCTACCGATTACATAAATTATAGGTTAAATATTACCCGATATAACTTGTAATACTTTCTCTGAGTATAGATCCCACAGTATGTGCTGTTGTCGTGGGATAAGCCTTCTTACTATTGTATTTGTGGTAACCACAGTCTAGTTATTTGAGAAAAAGATCCACACAGAGCACCTCTTTGTAGAATTTAAATCCGCTTTCCTAAAAAGCTATACATACTCTGAAAAGCACCGCAAGTACTTATTTAGAATCATAACATTTTGTGGTGGATTATTTCGTCTGTATGTATAATTGACGCTTTATGGCATTTAAAGCTATTTTCGGCCGAGATCCTTCTCAAATATGTGATACGCGTTTTGATATTTTTCCAACTGAATTCCGCGCCGTTAGTTCTGATTTCTCTAGACTGGATGAGGAAGCGAAGCGAAAGGGTCTGGTAGTGAACGAGGACAAGACGAAATATCTGCTGTCTCATTCGTTTCACGGCTCCCACGTCACTATTGTTAGTCGTAATTGTAAATAATTTCGTCTACCTTGGAACTTGCATTAACACCAGCAACAATTTCAGTATTGAAATCAGACGCAGAATCACTCTTTTCAACAGGTGTTACTTGGGACGCAGTAGACATATAAAGTAGAGTCCTCTCTCTACAAACAATGACTACACGCTACAAGTACATACATCAATATTTCCTTCCTGTCCTATGGTGATAAGACTTTCCGAGTGTAACAATGAACCTTACGAGATATACGATGACACTGAAATAGTTCAGCAAATCAAGAAACAGCGACTACGTTGGCCAGATCATACTGTCCGGATAGTTGAGAACACTTCAGCTTTAAAAGTATTCAGTGCAGTAACCGCTGGTGAAAGTAGAAGAAGAAGTATCTTTCGTCATCTTTTGTATTACTGGCTCTTATTTTAGCGGCAAAAGCATTTTATCGAACAGTTAGGAGTTATACCATCATAAGTCATAGGATGATTTTCTGTTGATAAAAATTAAGTTTTTGAGCAAAATATTAGTCCAGTATATCATGGAATAAGAAGCGATTGGTAACATATCCTCACGAAGTCATGAGCAGGTAATCAAGTGAGAGATAAGGTCATTTCGATGAAATTTTAAATTAATTTATTTAATTTATCAGATTTTAAATTCCTAATTTTCTTTCGAGTTTGTTTTTCAGATAGAAGAGGTTTTTTTTTAAATCCAATTAAATCTTTTAAATAAGAATTCAATTAGTCAGTATTCGTCATAAATCGTTCAACTGTAAATCTCTTGATAACTATAATAAACGATTCAATAATATTTATATATTAAAAGCAACAAACTTCAGTCGCGCATAATACATCTTAGTCATAGCGGAATTGCTAGATAATATTTACAAAAACTAATGCTAACGCAGTCAAGCTCAGAAATCATTCAATCACATTTGAAAGCAGGTAAATAGACAGTGAAATGACCGCCCACTGAACAACAACGGAATTCCTCAAGCCACTCGTGCCGAAAACGCTGTACCCCCTCATAGCTGCTATTTTGCTGTAGGTGCAATCTGGCGAGAGCAGAGTATGCCAAGAGTTCGCGTGTAGCTGCTGATCTTCGTGCTTAGCTGTGCGCGTTTTGTCGGTTAGAAAATTCTCAAACTGATTGTTAATTTCCAATGTAGATTGTTGACCACCGAATGTTGCACTTGCCGTGGCCAGAATGATCACATGCAGTAGTATAGCGATTTTCAACGAAATTAAAGCTTTTTTGAACTGCATTTTGTTATTTATTTTAGTTTCATTTAATTAGCTGTATTTTGCGTAGAAAATTTTTATAATTTTTTGTGTTCTCTCACTGTGAAGCATTTGATTGGAATGATCGCTTCATCTACCTTGAGTTTATATAAATCCACCGAATTAGCTCAACGGAATAGTTTGTAGTTTATGCTAACAGATAATGTAATATTCTGGTTTGTTTATGGAAAGTTCTACTACAATATCATAAATCTTTTACGCATAAATTTCTGTGGATTTTTTTCTATATTTTGTTTTCTTCCATTCTTAGCGCTGCTGCTACGTATTCCCAAATAGGTTTGGGCCTGTTCTTGACGATGCCTTTGTATTATAATAATTTCAGTGCCTACAATGTATTAGCTTGGGAAGAAGAAATGTTTTTGTTTTGCTGTTTTTTATATTAAGCTGTAAGCTTTGCAAATGTTTGCAAATTATGGAATATTTTTGAAATCTTAATTAAGTATTTTTATTGTTGCTAAAAACATCAAAACGCAAAACCAAAAATTAGAAAAAAGCTCGGCCAAAATTCGGCCTACTGAGCGTACTATTCGAAACACTATCTTGAGACTTAGTATTCCTTATTGGACAATATTCGACCGAATAGACCACGTCCAGTGAGAGTGTACACGAAGACCGCAGAGAGTCAATTCGGCGCCATCGGTCCATATTTCTTCAAAAATGATGCCGGTGAGAACGTAACCGTCAAAGACGACCGTTATCGCGCCATGATAACCGATTATTTGATGCCTGAAATTGAAGCTCGTGGTCTCCGCGACATTTGGTTTCAACAAGACGGCACCAATTCCTAAACATTGCATCAATCAATGGATTTATTGGGAGAACACTTCGGTGAGCAGATAATTTCACGTTTTGGGCCGGTCGATTGGCTACCAGGATCGTATGATATCACACCGTTAAATTTTTTCCTGTGGGACATGTAAAGTCTTAAGTCTATGCGAACAATTCCGCTTCGATTCAGGCCTTGGAGCGAAACATCACGCGTGCCATTCGCCAGTTACCAGGCGAAATGCTCGAACCAGTCATCGAAAATTGGTCTCAACGGATGGACCATCTGAGACGTAGGACGATTTGTGTGATGTGTGTATGCTGCACATCAGTCTGAAAGCTTCGTAAATATTGAGAAACATTTATCTGGGCTGTTCAAAACGCTTCGCTTTAAACTTGCAGCTCAGAGAATATAAAAAAAAAAAAAAAATCTCTTAGCGTCTTGAAAAAATTACAAATCGAAACATTACTGTTCAGAGTCAGTGAGAAAAGAGAATCAACAATAAGCAGGCATTGAAAGTTTTTGTAAGAATGCTTTTACAGCAATATCATTTTTTTTGTATTTTCTGTTTACTGCCAAGTGTCTCCTCATCATTAAACGGGGTGGAGATCTTTTTCTTCCTCTGCCTCCATCTACTTCGAAAACTTTCCAAGCTGAAGTTTTTTACTCAACTAAAAGAAAAAGAAGAGAAAATTTCAGTGTTTAAGATATACTGGACAGGGATGGTCCCTTTACATGTACATATATCGCAAAAATAGCAATATCAGTAGTGTTAAAACTATTTATGAACGTCTTGTGGAATTAGGTTTGAATTCATTTTACAATTTGTTGAAAGCTGTTTAAAAAATTTTTCTTTACTTAATCCGACAGCAACCCTTGATTATTTAAGGATTTCAGCCTTCAATTAATATATGTTCCTCTAAATATCATCTATTCGTTTGTATTCAATTCCTGTTAGCGATTAGGTGTTCTCGATTTTCCATGTAAAAATAAGTAAATAGGAAAATTTTATGGAATTTTCTAGAAGAGAAACAAATTTAAGAAGAATGCAAAGTGGGCAAGAACGCGAAAGTATTATACAAGTAGTAAAAAAATTAATTTATTTTTTAACTGGTTTCTAACAAAGTCAACGCTCTTATTAGATTAGGATGCCTCATGGCTTAGAATTGAAATCTGCGATTCCCATACAAGTATTTTGTTATTGAAGAAAAAGTCTGTTTTAAGGTAAAAATCAAACGACTACCGGCTTCAGCGAAGTTTTGTATTTTACTTCATATTATCACAAAGAACGGATATACAAACTCTGCAATAATCGGATCTCAGTCACGCCTGTTAAAATGTAAAAGTAAAAAATAAAAGAGTGATATTTTATGAAAGTAAAGAAATTAACACCGGAGTTCTTAAAAAAAATTGAATTTAAAAATATTTGGGAAAAGAGTTGCGAATAGTATATTATGTAATATGTGGGAAACATAGAAAATGTATTAGTCTGCTAGTATCTTCTTCTTCTTCTTCTCCTTTTTTTGTGTATAGCCGCATCAACAATAGCGCGCGTTTCTTCTCTTTGCTGTCTTTGCTGGCGCCAGTGGAAAATACCAAGCGAAACCAGGTCGCTCTCCATCTGATCCTTCCAACCGAGTGGAGGTCTTCCTCTTCCTCTGCTTCCAGCGGATACTTCATTAAATACTTTCAAAGCTGGAGCGCTTTCACCTATTCGGACGACATGATCCAACCAGCGTAGCCGCTGTCTCTTGATTCGCTAAACTATGTCAATGTCGCCGTATATCTTATAGTTTACGGGTGTATTTTTGTAATGTATTGATCACTTGTCGAAAACGGCCAGAACGGTCGACTTTATCATGTATTCATAATTCATAATTCATAATTTGTTATCCTCTACACACAAATTCAATTAAATATTGATATTGAATATCATCGCCATCATCATCAACTGATTCATTCAGATATGAGGTTTAGGATCAAATATCCTTTAAAAAAACATCTACGAGCGTATATTCTAATAATATTGACAGCGACAATCATCAAAATAGAATTTTGCATTTTACAATAATTTTGATATGTTCATAAAAGCCATAAGACTACGGCATGGCTGAAGACAACACTTCTTTCTTATTTTTTTTTTACTATATAATAAAGTTTGGAACAACAATAGCTGTCTCGCAAATTTCTATTAAAATAAAACTAAATACGTTTAATATTTTTTCAATGGCTTGCTCACACCATACCGCTTGTAAACGTGGAACTGCTCCAAAATAAAAAATTTTCAATTATTTTTACGAAGAACTATTTAACTTGGATGTTGGTATGATGGTATAATGGGATGTTGATAAATATGTTGTTGTTACTGATAGTGCTGTAAAAGAAAAACTCTAATCAAGGATGAACTTTTGCGAGCGAATATTACACACATGTCAAAAGCTTTTGAATTTGTACTAGAAGAAGACTTTGACAACTAAATATTAGATTTGGAGATTCACCTTGCAATTATAACAAAATGCCCAGCAATTCAAGTTCGAAAGATACATTGGCGACAGCTTTATTCCATAGTTGCTTCCTCGATTATACTCACGAATTTAGAAAAAAATGGAAGTGTTATATAGTGAACACGAAAAGTCTTTATTTTAGAAAATTGTTTTATAGGCGTTGAGGCTAAAAGAGATGTGTTTATGAAATATATGATTCTTAGTAGCTTTTGCCTCCATGTAATAATCAGAAGTAAAGAATAAATAAAAAATTTTCTAAATAAAATGAAATTTTATGCAATTTGTGAAAATTATTTTACTGACTTATATATTGTAACTAGCAGACCCGGCGACACGTTGCTGTGAACTTCTCCTTTTTTATATATATATATATTATAATTAGTTTGTAAAGGCGGAGAAAGGTAAATATTGTTTTTATTAAATTATTGATCTATCTACATACATATATTATTAGTATTTGTGTGCATAAAATATTTGGCGTAGACATATTTCAGAGGCTTCGTTATTGTTTACCAACATAAGAAGAGTGTCTTCCACGAAAATATGAATATATATCCCTCCAAAGAAGTTGAAATAGACTGTTTTGACCGACTCCGAAGCATTATAATAAACACGTTGTGAACTAAACAAACCTAGTCACAATTTATTTATTGCATGTTTGCATCTAAATTATATCAATTCATCGTTCTATTTATTTGTGAGCCCTTTCTGGAAACATATAATAGTATACGCTAGTCTGCCCGAAAACTTAGAAACTGACTAAATTTCAAACAAAGCGAAACTGGAATTTGGTCCTTCCGATTCTTCCGAATAGATTTGTTCCATTTAATTAATATAATTTTATTAGTTTTCTCTCCAGGATGTGGATTAAAAACTGTTATTTTCAATGATAAAATATTTTGGACCAAAGACCACTCCCACCCTTCAAAAAATAAAAAAGGTACCAAATTTCAAGCAAATCGAACTATAAATACGATTTTCTCGAAAAAGTCTGGTCTACTTTCCGAAAAAATGTTTCTTAAAAATTTTCCCGAGAACCATAGAAACAAACTGACAAATTTTCGGTATAATCTGTTTGATAATTTCGGAGATCCTAGAAAATAAACATATAAAATACCGTTTATATATACATAAGATATGCATATAATTTTTAATTGTAAAAACAGATATATACATTGATTTTAAATTGATTTTTACCCATAAGCCCGGTGGATTTTTGGGTCTTTTTTATACACACTAGATTTCAGTTTTCTTACAAAAAATTATCAAAAAATATATTATTATTAGGTATTGTTTTTTTTTTGCCTATGAAATAAAATAAATTAAAATATAACTTTCAACGCTTGTACATATACCAAGTAAAATCAAGTTTTATGAACTAAAATTCAAAATTTTATGCATCAGAACAGAAATCCAAAAAAAAGTTAATTTTTTTGCTGACTAGTGTAATAATCCAAAAAAAAATTTTGAGAGTTTTCCGCTAAAAATATCGATTGTAAAAACCATTAAAATATTACATCGAATGAATTTTAATTAAATTTCCGAAAACCAAAGAAATTATGATTACAAGTACAACATTTTTTTAAAATGAATTCCACAATTCTTCAGCATTGGAATTATGCTTTAAATGCAATTGGCCGACTCACAATTTGTCATAAAAAAATATAAAAATATACAATGGTTGTGAGCACCTCCTTATAATTTTGTTGTTTATTCATACAAAAGCAAACGAAGGAAAGTTATAACAAGCCGAACACTTAGTACTCATAGTTGTATGATTTTTTTTTTAACTGCGCAGATGCCAATCGCAAACCGCTCAAGAGAGAAGGAATGGGAAGACGGAAACAGCTCAAGTAATTATATTTATATCTAACCTTCTGATCTGGACCATAAGATGTTAAATTCCAAAGGGTGATCCATTTCGACGTTTCCTAATTTTTTGAAGAAAAAACGAAGAAAATTCAAATTTAATGAGGATAATTTATTATCATTGGAAAGAACGTTCTTTGATATTAATTTTTTGAAGATTATCTCTTTTAAATGTTGGCCGCGGCTCCGTATCAGATGGTCCATCCTTTGAGTCTAATTTTCAATGATTCGTTCGGGAATTTTGACTGGTAACTGGCGAATGACATGCATGATGTTTTGCTCCAAGGCCTGAATCGAACGGGATTGTCCGCATAGACTTATGACTCATCACAGGAAAAATTCTAATGGTGTGATATCACGCGATCTGGGTGGCCAATCGACCGGCTCAAAACGTGAAGTTATCTGCTCACCGAAGTATTCCCTCAATAAATCCACTGATTGATGCGATGTGTGGGAAGTGGCGCCGTCTTGCTGAAACCAAACGTCGCGGAGATCACGAGTTTCAATTTCAGGCATGAAATAATCGGTTATCATGGCGCGATAATGGTCGTCATTGACGGTTACGTTCTCACCGGCATCATTTTTGAAGAAATATGGACCGCTGATTCTACCGGCTAACAAACCACACCAAACCGTTGTTTTTTCTGGATGCGATGGCAGCTCTTGAATCTCTTCAGATTGCTCTTCGTCCCAAATGCGACAATTTTGCTTGTTTACATACCCATTGAATCAGAAATGGGAATTATCGCTCAACAAAAGTTGGCTCGAAAACGTCGGATCTTCTTTGAACTTTTCAAGAGCCCATAGAGTGAAGCGATGCCGCTTGGGAAGGTCGAGCGGCTTCTGTTCTTGCACAAGTTGTATTTTGTACGCTTTTAATTTAAGATCTCGACGTCAAATGCTCCAAGACGTTCCATAAATCAATCCGAGTTGCTGCAAACGGTGCCGAATCGACTCTCCATGGTTATTGAAAACGGTACCTCTACTTGGATCACCCTTTATAAACATTTTAGCCGTATCACTCACTGATCCATTGAGAATGTAAATATATTCATACATATATCACTATTACTTATTGGCGTATTCACCGATTGCGCGATTATAGCCGAACCAATAATTGCGCGCCATTCGTTTCTTCTTTTTGAAGTTTGAGCCAATTGGAAATTCCAAGCGAAATCAAGTCCTTCTCAATCTGTTATTTTCCTCTTCCTCTTCTTCCATGTGCGGGTACTACATATAACATGTACAGCGAATAGTTCCATCGTCGGCGGTATTCGCAGTTACCAACGTGCAAAGGGCCATAATAAATCTTCCGCAAAATATTTCTCTCGAAAACTCCTAGTGCCATCTCGTTGGATGTCTATATCGTCCATGCTTCTGCACCATACAGCAGGACAGGAATGATGAGTGAATTGTAAACTTTTGGTTTCATTCGTCGAGAGGGGACCTTACTTTCAAATGCCTACTCAGTTAAAAGTAGCACCTGTTGGTAAGAGTTATTCTGCCTTGAATTTAGGCTGACATTGTTGGTGTTGTTGACGTTGGATCCAAGATAGACGAAATCAATGGCCAATGATACCAATACCATCGGCATACGACAGTAGTTGTACGCTCTTATAGAAGATTTTACCTACTCTTTTGAGCTCTGCAGCTCGTATTATTTTCTCCAGATTTAATCGAACGACTAGAAAAGGCCCTTTCTGACAGTGTTTTTGGCGTTGCTCAGCGTCAGTTTACTCAGCCGGATAAGTTTTGCGGGAATAGTAAACTATGACATAGCGCCGTAGCTGAAGCTACTTTTCTGCTATACAAGGCAGTTTTACATTGACAAAGAGGTGGTGCTTTCCGATTCTTTTGTTTAAGGGATTTTTCCAAGATTTGGCGGACGGTAAATATTTATCTGGTAAATTGTAGGTAAATTTAATAAAATTTATTGTATTACAATTATTATACAAAAAAAATTCCAATTAATATAGGTAAAGAAACTAATAAAGTATAAAATAATAAATAAATTCCAGCTTGTAAACGCTCGTCTGAAGCCACACTGGCAAGATCCAATTAGTGTGTTGACGTTAGGTTTGAATCTTTCACACCTGACCTTGCCTGCAATTGCTTTCTTCTTAATTCTCGATAGCTTTTATAGACAGCGCGCGGTGTGGTCGATCGCAACGTGGCGAGATGGACAATCTTTTTTTCTCTTCATAAAACTCACACGTTTCTTTCACAAGGACTATCCTTCCATATTTTTGTCGCTTAGTTTTACTTAACTTTTCATACATAAAGTCCTTGCAGATGAAGGAGTTCATCTTCATCATCATCGAACAAAGATAAAAGTAAACAAAAATTACAAAAAACAACCGACAAAAGTCAATTTTATTATTTTCGCTGTGCGATTTTAATATTTAAGGTCAGCACTGACAGTTCAGTCAATATACAGGTAACCATAAAATTTGGTATAAATTTGTCGCAGCGCAAAATTCATATTTAGTTAACTAACAATATTTCGTCAAATCAGTTTATATTTGCGAACAGGAAACAGTAAATTTACGTCTGAAAAAGTCAAACAATTTGTATATTAAAAACATATGCATATAATAATGAATATATCGACTAATATTGCCATTTTGTATGGGGCTTTATTCATGCTAACTGGTAGTGCATTCGCAAAAGAAGAACAGAAGTTGCAGTTGCTGCTGTTATCCCATATACTTACTATACATCAAGAATCCGCTGAAAAAACATTAGCGAAAACTGAGCCAGCAGCAAGTATGCTCTTAAGCCTCGATGCTGGCAATGTGCACGAAAACGAGAGTGTACGGAAGACACGCCAAATTCGCACATTCGGTTTGGGCTTCGGCAGGCCATTTAGTTATGGGCGCCCATATTATGGTGGCTATGCGGGTTTTGGAGGCTTCGTTGGTTACGGTGGTTATAGTGGTTACGGCCGTCCCTTCTATGGAGGCGGTTTCGGCACACCTTATGGCTATTATCCTAGACCATACGGATTCTATGGCAGGCCATATTTCGGTAGGCCATGCTGTTTCTATCGTTGAATGGGGAAAAATGGTGTAACTCACAGACACAGAGTAATTGAGTGAGAGAGAGTAAAGCTGATATAATTGTTTGTAAGTAAATATGTACACATAAGTACATACATTGTGCTAAAAAACTGTACGATAAAAGGTGGAGACAAGTAAAGATTGAAATAAATAAATATAAAATGTTATATTTAATAAAATATGAATGAATCTTGTATGCATGTAGAAGAAAGAAATATGGCAAGCATTTAATAAAGAAATTAGAAAACTTTTGTGTTTCCCACTGTCATGACCTGTTAAGCTATTTAGACAGCCCGGTTAATATAGGTCAAGTGAATCTGTCAGAACCTGAAACTTCGCTGAAATTTTCGTGACTTTTCGTTTGCTTTTTTTGTTGACTGATTTGTATGCATGGCAGGATTTAATTACGTGAAGCAAATAAAGAGAGAGAAAATGTTAAGGGAACCTTAGAGATAATGCAAAACATGACACCGTATGGCAAGCAATTTTTTCTCTGCATGAGGAAAGGATGAGTAATTTTCTGACAGACAAGATTCGTAATAGCTAACGTGCACACAAATTGCCACCAACTCATTTGCAAATACAAACACTAAGTTATATTTATTTATGTGTGTATGAGGTGTGTCCAGAAAATTACTGGAATTTAAATTTATTGAACAAAATATCTTCTTATTCATCTACACTGAAGCTGCTACCCCGAAACACTTCTCAAAACCAATTTTTGAGGGCGGCTGCAATTCTTTCAGCGATACTCTTTTAATTTCAAGTACGCTTTAAGGTTGTCCTCTTGTTTTTGAAAAAAAAGTCTCTTGAAACCACGTCTGGCGATTATGGAGGCTGGATCACCTTTACAATTTTTGGTCAAATATTAACGAACAAGCAATGAAGCGTAAGCCAATATCAATTTTATTATTATAATTAATACAATAATATTATAATTATCGTATTGCAAGAGCTATGAACTGTTTTTCCACAATTCCGTGAATTTTTATCCTTTTGATCTTATGACATAAATACATGGAGTATTATTCCATTAAAATCGAAGAACCTGGTGAGCATAACCTTTACGTTCGACCGCTCTTGTCGAGCCTTCTTCGGTGTTGACGAGACAGATTGCATCCACCACAATGATCGAGCCATAATTTCGCCGCCATATCCGTAATTCCATGTTTTATCATCTGTTATAATACGTTTCAGTAATTCCGCATCGTCGTTGACTTCACTGAGTGACTCTTGAGCAACTTCACCAATTGTGGAACAAATTTTCCTGACGGGCGTTTCATACCTAAAACATCGGAAAAGATGTCAACAACGAAGATAGCAGGGTTATCATTTTTGAGGAGCATGTATACTAAAATAATAAAAAAAAATGGAATCTCCAAGCTCATGAAATTTAAAAATTCTTATTGTTTTTTGAACAAACCTCGCACATGGTAAAAAAAAAATTAATACGAGTTCCTATTCCCTCAAAGAAGCATGAAAATAAAATAAAAAATATAATATCTAACGAATAAGTATGATAATGCAATTCAGCAGATGAGTTGATTGCAGTGCGTGCTACAAGGGTGAAGGTCATAGGCTTGGGCATGGCTGCATCGTAACGATCATGCTAAGCAACAATTTCAACCGCTTCGGTTGAAACATTTGTAAATGTTATCATTATAACATTTGTAAATGTTATCGTTAAAGCAATTAGGAGAATAAATTTTATTTCGTTATTACCCGAAACGAAATATAGTCGTTGGTGTTAAATCGCTAACAGAAAATTCCATATCTGGCAGTTGTTTTTAATTAACGTTAAATATAAATTTATGTGGTTTCAACATTAAAAATTTTATTTCGTTTCGATAACATGGCACCGAAACGAAACAAAATCATTTCGTTAATTTTATTTTGTATATCAACCAAAGGAAATGGCATCGTTTCGTTAGTTAAGCATATGAATATGATTAGAAGTATTAAGACACACAACATATGCACTCATATATCACCCGCTTGGCCGAAAATCACTTCAGCGGTTGTGTTTATTTGTCTACAAAGAGTGTGCGGGACGTTAGAAAGTACAAAAAAAACATTCAAAGTGAAAGATGGATTTCCTACAACATTAATGAGGTTTATGCGGGATGTTTGTATTTTAATTAAATATTTCAACAACATTGTACATATGTATGTATGTACTTATATTCGTGTATGTAAGTATATACAACTGCTTATATACAAGCCAGAACTTATCCAAAATAAAAAGATGAGAAAATTTTTGTATTTATTTTTAGGTAAAAGCATTGCAGTAGGAATATTTCTAGAGTTGTTTTGTAAAGGTACAACTCTCACAATACTCTGGTGATAGATAAGCGGAAGAAAATTAAGAGCGGATACCACAATTAGCAGGAAGAAATAATATATTCCGATATTTTATAAACGTGAAAAAATTACAAGTCAATAATGCAGATAATGCAGATCTACGTTTTTAGTTTTTCTGAGTGAAGTCAGAACTCTTGAAATGATTAGAAACTTATAAATCAAAAATAATGCATATGAAGAGATCGAAAATTTTATAGAATTTAAGAAAGCATTTATTTAATTTTTACACTAAAATAATAAGTTAAAAGAACTCAAAATATTAATATCTCCTTCTCATTTTCAGAGAGTAAACTTTTATTCATTTATTATACAGGGTTATCCATTTTGCGGTTTCCTAAAAGAAATGTAAATAAAATTAATTCAAAATAATATTCTTCATGAAATTCCTTTTTATTATAAAGTTTGAACCTTGGCATTGTGTGTGAAACACTAAATCTTTCAAATGACCGCCTTGTGAATTTTCGACAACTTCGATCCATTTGGGGTAATTTTCTACCACTTTTTGTTACATATTGGGAGGTATATCAGCCATAACTTGACTACTTGAACTTGAATCTTGGTTTTCAAGTGCTCGAGAGCTAAGGCTTTATCCTCATAAGCATGGTCTTTCACGTAGATCCACAAAAAAGTCCAACTGTGTCAAATCGCACGATTTCGGTGGCTAATTGACATCGCCAAAACCATAATCGCTCATGTTGTGCGGCATATAGCATCATCTTGTTTTAACCACACATTGTCCAAGTCGTGTTCTTCATATGCAGGCCAAGTTGGTTATCGTGCGGCCATAACTCTATGAATTGAAAATGACAGTCTCGTCATTATCGTTTTTAAAGAAGTAAGTACTAATCACACATCCGGACCAAAGAGCTCACCAGAAAGTAAGTTTTTTCTTTTTGGTGTAATGGCCTCGGTTCAATTATTTGAGGATTCTCAGAACCGCAAAACCGAGAATAGGTTTATTTACGTATCCACCGAATGAGAAATGTGCATCGTCGGTGAAGAAAATTTTGTTAGAAAATTAGCGGTCCATTGCTTGTTGTTCAAGCGCCCAATCGACGTTGTGAATGATCAGCTGGCTTCAGTTGTTCTGTGAGCTGGATTTTATATGGATGTAGATGTAAGTACAAGTAAAAAATACGCCATAATGTGCCGTTAGAAATTCCCAGCTCTTGAGAACGTCGACAAATACAGACTTTCGGGTCTTCGACTAAACTTCCACTTACAGCAGCAATATTTGAAGTGGAAGTATCAAAACGATAATGGACAATCTTTACACTATCTGTAACCCATCCAGTGTTTTCAAATTTTGTGAAAACTTTACCAATTGCTTGAGTAGTTGCACGATTAAGTACATCATAATCTCCTCTTAAAGTTCGGAACGTGGCTACGTTTGAGTCACTATTTCTGTAGTAAGTTTTAACAATTTTAAAGCGTTGTGCGGTTGCTGAGTTATTCATTTTAATAAATGCTTGAATTTTAACTAAAACAAAACATATTTGGTTTGACAGTTAAGTTTGACAGATGTCCAAATACAGGCTTTCGCTTTAGTGATGTCTGGCAAAATTCAATTTCAGTTATTACAGGCTCAACTGAAAAATCCCCGACCTGACATATATGGATGTAATAGAATTAAATCCATATGATTTTTAGTAAGCCCTAACCTTCAAAAGTCGCGTGCTTAAATTTGACAAAGGATAAAAAGACATCGACGAAAACATCAAACAAACACACGAAATGAAATTTAATGAATGGATAAAGCATGGCTACATAATTTTACTTCGAATTCCAATCGACAGTCATCCGAGTGAACTGTTCACGGTGAAAAGCGGGAAAAAACGTTACAGTCGGCTGGCAAGGTTATGGCGTCTGTAGTTTGGGATGCGCATTGAATAATTTTCATTTGCTACCTTGAAAAAGGAAGTACCATCAACAGCGACTATCAGATAGCGTTGTTGGACCGTTTGAAGAGCGAAAAACGGCCGCATTTGAAGAAAAAGAAAGTTCTGTTTCATCAAGACAATACACCGTGTCACAAGTCAGTCAAATTGATGGCAATAATCCATGAATTGGCTTTCGAATTGTTTCCGCATCCACCGTATTCTTCAGATTTGGCCCTCAGCAACTATTTATTGTTCTCAGATCACAAAAAAATACTCGATGGGAAGAAATTTTCATCGAATGAACAGGCAATCGCCAAAACTGAGACCTATTTTGAAGCAAAGGACAAATCGTACTACAATAATGATATAGAAAAGTTGGAGAGTCGCTTTAATCAGAGTGTCACCCTTAAAGGGAACTATGTGTAATAAAAACGTGAGTTTTGCCAAGAAAAGTGCATTTTACTATGGCAGGCCAGGGACTTTGCAATTGACCTCTTAGAATTGAACAAATTTTTGATATCTTTCATTTAAATTCAACCTTTATTGATGAAGCTTTTTCTTTAGTACGATATAATTCAAAAGTGAGCTCTAGTTCAATTTATTTAAAAAGAATTAATCTAATTTTGTAGTACAAAAGTTCAGTCCTTTTTATTATTCTATAACTCAAGTCATCACCCAGCGCTCCGCTGCGAATAACGCTTGGCTGGATAAGAACATCCGCACGCTGGCCACTAAATTTTCATAGTATAACTTTGAATGTAAGTTGAATAGTATCCTAATTTTTGATTTCTGGTATATATATGTACATGAGACAAACATAAAGTTTTTATCAGAATTATGAAATTCGAGGATTTCCTTCCTTTTGGAAAATTGTATACCAATAAAACAGATCTCACCGCATTCAACCAGACATTCCATACATTTGATGCACCTGAGTTACCTTCAAAATGTTGGCGATTTGGAACCCAAACCAGTCTTAACAAATATTATTTAAAAAGAACATTTCTACACTACTACTAGTGTACAACTTATATATTTTTATTTAATAATCTTTAATAGTTTTTAAAATTCCTTAAAAAGTTTATTCAAGATAATTTTGCGTTATTTTATATTTTGCCTAATTTTGAATTAATGTAAATTTTCTGTCATTTTATAACAGAGGCGAGAATAGAAGCTAATAGAAAATAGAAGAGAATTATGTTATAATAATAATATTCACCTATTTTGAACCTACATCAACAATACTACAAACCTATTACAAACCTATGGCTTCATCAAGTCTGCACAAACTTCGAGGAATCGACCAGGGTTAAGATACGTAAATCTTTTATACATATGTACATATAATTTCATAATGAGAAAAAAAAATTATGTCGTAAAGCAACGATATACTTATTTTATTCTCTCCTGCTTCTTACATCGTTTCTCTGAATTGTTTTCTGTATTTGCTTAGTAACACGAACTTCGTCTTTCGAACTTTTCTATTTCTTTTCTTTTGTACTTAAATTCTAACGTACGATTTTTTTTTCGAAACAGCTCACTTCACATATTCGAATCATTTCGATCTGCGTATATATACATATGCTCGTAATGTCAAGAGCAAAGAAATGAGAATTCTCTCCTTTCAACGATACATATAATGAATTCTAAAGATGAATAAAGAGTGAAGTGACCGTCAAAATGTAATCCAGGCGTTGATTATGGTATGTGTTAGGAGGGATGGGAGGGAGAATATGGTTACGATTTTGCTAAGATAACCTCGATGATTTGCCAAATCTTTCGAGTCCGATCACTAGATTCTTAAATAAAAGTCGCCAACTATGTTTGCAGTTTGTTGATTATAGAGAATTTACTTAATGTTTCTTTATTATTCAATAACTAACAATTTACCTCACTATTTACAATCACTTATATCACAACTTTCACTTACTTTTACTTATTTTTTCTTCAGAGTAGTGTTATCACCAACGCGTTCACTTTACGACTGATTATCTCTGCAGATGTGTTTCGCCTTATATACTCAGTCGAATGGTTGAATTGTTCTCGATAACAAATGTTCTCACTGAAGGTTGGAAGAAAGGGAGTGAGAAGGAGACAATAACATCTGTGTCTCCGTATATGTGTCCTTCAATTGTGTGTAACGTTGTCGCTTACGTCCAACCTCGTTGAAACGATATTCGTAATGTCCGTCTGTTTGTTAAATTGTCCATTTTAGTCCGATGTACGAGTTGGTTTTACATTCTTATTCATTTGAATTTCAAGCAATATTCAATAATTAAAAGGTTGAATAAGAAGAAAGTTAGTAGGTATACTTGGCGTGGGCATACACACGTAATGTAGAATAACAAAAACACACAACCATAAGTAATTAGCGGATACACCTATCTATATATGTAATTATAAATAAACTAAAAGATAAGAATTGGGAGAGTGCTTTGGTCCATTAAAGGATAAAAAGTTAATTGCTCATTATATAGGACATAACAACAGAAGACCATGGCAAGTAAGATACATAGTTTGGAAAATCCGGTATAATTTTTTAAATTGGAGATCCTTTGAAATTCGGCCATCGCAAAGCACGCACATCTTGACCACTGTCTCCAGTGTATTCTGATTATCATGACATGATCGAATGTTTTGCGGAATTTTTGACTGTAAGACAGTCACGCAGCTAGATAAATTTTTAAATTTTCCAAATGTTGTGTCTTTTTCGTTCACCCAGATTAAAATTGCCAAACAGAATTTGGATAGCGCTCATGGGTGCGTTGTAGGCTTTTATTGAAATCATTTTTAATTACATCGTAATTCTCTTCCATAGGTGGTGAGGAGGGAAATCAGTAATAAGTTTGATGCGGCTGAGTCTTCCTTCCATCATAAATTTAATACCAAATTTTCGACCCTTTATAGTGCCGCTGTAGTAGCTTGTAGGACCTGCTATCTTCAGTAATCGCGTTGTGTTTTGTGCTTATTGGACGGCGTTGACGTCAGCCTTACTTTTCAAAAGAACAAGCTGGGCAGCTGGATATTCTCAATTAATTTGTGGCGAACATTAGCCATATGTAAAATAATTGTTTTTGACTACTAGTTGACGAAAGGCAATCAACAAATTACATGGTCTTCAACTTCGATGGGTATTTTTGAATAAAAACGCAATGTGCATGATTTTTGAATGACTATAAAATGTTCATATATCAACAAGTTTTAATTTTTTTTTACAACTTTTTACTATTCTTTTACGAAAATATTTCTCTACTTCTCCTATGCTATTGAAAAATGTATATAGTTGCAAATTTAATTTTGAAATAAAAATTCCTCTTTTATTTATAATATTTGTCTAGAATATATGAGATGTAAATCAAAACGACTAAATATAATACTAACATTCCTACATTTTCACTCCATTTTGGCTACATTTTCACCGCCTTTTCACAAATTGGGATATATTTTATCCCCCTTTCTACTACTTTCCAAATTGGAACCGTATGTAAGGGAGTGCCAAAACTAACTTGTCACTACTTATCTAACCTTGAATTATTGAATCGTGAATTTCAAGTATAATAAATTCTTGTGTACGATGTATTTATATATATATTTATGTAGTGCTATGTGTCACACAAGAATGCTCACCACTCGAAGAGCTTAGACTTACTTAAGGGGTTTCAGAGGTTAAAAAATAATATAAATATATTATTCAAACAATTCACCATATTAAAGATACATATTTAAACAGTATTTTGTGAAATTTTTTATTTGAACAAAATCGCTTTATAACTTTCCGATAAACCGTGTCCACCGACTTAAAAAATAGAGTTTTGAGATAAACGCGTTTAAAGTTTCAAATTAACACAGACATGGTCTGATTGGCGGAACTTCCAAAGTGTCTATCTCTTAGACCTTTACTCCGATCGATTTGAAATTTTAGGAGAATATTTTAAACATATGTTACAATTTAATAAGATAAAAATATCTATTTTATTTTTTTATTTTCAAACCCACCTAACCCCTTAAGGAAGCATTCACAGCCATATGACATTTAATAATAGGCTGGAGTACAAAATAGTTACAGTTCATTACACTTTCGAAAGCACTAAATGCATAAATGGATATTTACATTTGTTTTCGGAATTATGAAATGAGAGATAACTGCTGCATTTTAATATAAAATTAATTGAAACAGAATATGCAATAACTATTGAAACAATTGACTTATTTATTAATTTCAATTCCTTCGCTTAAATTTTAGTCGCAACAAATGTTTTGAATTTAGTGGATAATTTTATAATTGCAAGAGCTTTGAAAAAGTAGAATGAATTTTCAAAATTGTGTATATTTTTAGCTTTTCTTGAATATTTCAACAACTTTTGCATAAAAACGTATTTGTCGATGAAGAATTTGCATACATTGTTACTTTGTGACCTGCTTAACTGATCAGAAATTTGATAATTTTTTTTGAGGCTAGTATCTTAATGCTGCTCAATGAATAAGAGCTTACCTAAAAGTGATACTTTTGCGACCAAAGTATGTTTTTGAGACTAAATTCTGCTTACTGCATCTCGGCACTCAGAAGCTAAAAATACTACCAACCAGATTATATATTCAGATTAAGCTTATCTCTTGTTATTAAGAACCATTCTAATCTGCTCGGGTCCAAAAGTTGCCTGGAATTTGTAAACTTGTGTAGTTTATTATTATAAGTACATAATATTTTCTCTTAATTTTTTTTCCTAATTTGTGTATTTTCACTCATATATTGTTGGTTTAAATTATTTGCCTATAATTGTAGGGGAGCCCACGATTCTAAATGGGGATTTACTTGAGCGTCATAGAGAGCTATTGTGTTGCGAAGATTAGATAATAAAAAGGAAAAAAGATGTTATATGATGTATACCTTTTTATCGGTGGGGGAAGCGGCTATAAATTTTCAAAAATTTAGAAAAAATCTATATTGCATGGACATACTCGAGTGCGTCAGAAATTGATAGAATCCATGTTCTACTTATTTTTAGTAATATACGTATTTTAACCTGATCGTTTGCTTGAAGGGGGTAGTCGTACGTAGGGGTTGAAAATTAGAAAAAATTTTTTTCGAGCGCGTCAGATTTTCTAATAGGATGTTAAGTGAACCTAAAAAAAAGCCATTATCTAGTAATCCCACGATTTGGATGTGACGAAAACTCGCGGTCATTATAAAGTTTGCCATTTTGAAATACTCAAGCATGTCAGATTAAGATATATATGGTTCATCTTTATGTCTTAGGCGTGATTAGATAATCGTCAGATTATGAGACATCTGACGATTATCTGGAGGGATTCGCCTAACCTGTTAATTAAAAAAAATTTTTTTTTAGTTTTTTTTTTAAATCATTGAACTTAATTGATTTAGATGTACCAGTAGCCGCAGTAGATGTGGAATCAACAGTAGCAAGTGATTTGGAGCGCTCTCCAGAAACAGGAGCATGTGATTCGGAGCTATTCCCAGAAAATTCCGATGCATTGCCACGTCCCACTACACTTTGCTGTTCAACATGCCGAACTGCTGTAAATAATTTAAAGCACTGTGCGAGACATACTCCATTTAATGATGATTCCATCGTATGTTATTCGGGATTTTCGGAGAACCGGTTTGCTACGACGATATTATAAAATATTTATACATTTTTGTAATGTTTCTAATTTAATTTAATTGTTGTAGTTTTACCACAAAATACAAACTTTATGTTAATATCATTCATAGTTAATATTTTTAAACTTTAATTCACATAAATTATATTTATATAACAAAATAAGCCAGAAAGTCAGAAATACGTTGTAAATAATTTAATGTCACGAACGAGCTGTGTGATCAGCTGTGATGGTGTCATGGCAACAGAGACCACAGTGTGAGCGGAGTTAGAGAATAATAGATAGAGAAAAAATGAGAGAGGAATAGAAACGCGGAGAGGGGAATATTGGCATCACGCAGCTGCACGTATAAAACCTATCGACTAATTTTTGCTATTTCGGCATGTAGAAATCGTCAGATTATATATTTTTCGTTATCCTTGAATTATTTCCTTCAAAATAAGAAAAATTCAGCCACGCTCGAGAATGTCGAGATGATGTTTTTTTATAGCTTTGCCCTCCCCTTTCTTTACGCCACTTGCAAATTGTCAGATTAGTGGAATATACATATTTTAGCATGTAATTAACACATCCTATATATTTTTATATTAATCTGCCACGCTTCAGTAAATCCCAAAATCCCCGCTTGGGCTCCCTTACTATAATGATTCCTTAATTTTTTATAATATTATTCTCTATACTGAATATGACATTTACAGTTTGAAGCAACGATTTCAGTACATACAAGAAAAAAACCAGCACAGACAAAGATTGCTTCAAATTAAAAATTTGTAATTAATTATTTTAAAAGTACTTTCTTGTAAAGAGCATTACTTTGTAAATTACAGTTTTTACCATGCAAATTTTCTTTCAATTTACACAACATTATACCAGTATCTAACACGTAGTGCATTAAAGCTGCGCACAAAGTCCTTATGCCTGTATGAAAGTAGAAATGAATGTGCGAGTAAGTGTGTATGTTTGAAAGAAATGCGCAGAAAAAAGCAACAAGTTTCTTAAGTCCATAAGAGCAATCAACTCTAAGACAAAGTTTAAAATAGCTTTTTTTTCTTTTCTTCTTTGCTACTCATAAAAAAAATTATAAAAAAAGTCACCCGCATAGTATTAAGAAAACCAACTTCATAAAAGCGTGCCAGAAACACAGTAAGGCAGTGGACATTAAGAAAAAAAGAATATTTTTCAAATTCAACTAGCTATGCAAACAACTGCTAATTTAAAGAAAAGCAAAAATTCCAAAAAGAAAAATCTTAAAATAATTATAAAATGATTGCTTAATGTCAAAGTTTCTGTACGTTGTCGGCGCTAGCAAGATTCGGCTTAGTTTGCTTGTACGCTGTTGATAATTGTGGCTGGCACGTACCAAATTGTGACTGCTGTAGCGTCAGTACCACTCTCAGTGAACTGCTAGCAACAGACTTTCAGTCCGCTTTTTCATATGGCCACGTTAATGATATTATATAATTACAACAATTATTTGGTTTAGCAAATTTTTTATTTTAATTTGTATTATTTTCGTTTTGTATTATTTTTTTTTTTTTGGTTTACAATTGCCTTCGTGAAACTAACGGCAATTACACTTGCACTTAAAGTTAATATTTAGTATTTCTTTTAATGATATTCCAAAGAGACAATGAAAACTCATCACATTAACATTTAATAATTAAAGAAAGAAATCTACTTATCAGCAGGTTGAAATCAATTTGGGAAGCGATGAAAATGAGTTTGTGTCGATTGGAGCAATTACTATAAACGTAGTTCTCCTCTTCCTTTTGGGTTGGATACTTAAATGAAAAGAAGAAACAAGAATGAAAAGCCGCCTTCGGCCACGCCGAATTCTTTAAAAATTCGAATTTATTGTAAGGTACAAAATTCTATTATTCTATTTCTATGATTTTCAGTGTCAATATATATTAGAATTTATACGAGTAGCATGCCAAATTTCGCACTATTAAATGCTTTTTGATGGATTTTTGACCCAAAACATCATATCTGAACGAATCGGTTGTTTCGGCAATATGATATAGCCGATTGCAATGACTTTAGATGTCAATATTTATTTTACATAACGTGTGGATAGTATTACTTTGTGGACGGATTTCTGAGTCAAAACCAAACAAATTGGTTGTGTGTGGGCATAAGTTTGGTGTCACTACTCCTTAGAAAATTGGATCGTATAATACAAAATTTCACACTATTAGATCCTTGTTCGACGTAGTTTTTTTCCAAAAAGCGCATATCTGACCAAACTGATAATATGAGGACTAGTCATGTTATATTCCGATTAAAATGTTTTCAGTACTAATGTTTATCGCTGTATTTATGACAAAAATCATATATCTGAACAAATCGGCTGTATGGGATCTATGTCGACCGATCTGGCTGTTTCCGATAAATGATCAATAAATTGCAAAAAATCACTCGTATTCTAAGTTTCGTTCAAATATCTCAAAAACTGAGATACTAGTTTGCGTTCATATCGGTAAAGGGGAGATCCCCTTCTGGTACTTTGGAAAAAAAAATGTTACATGGGCATTCGTACCTCTGATGGCAGGGGTGTTCTAATCTTAAAGTTTTCATGGGAAAGGTTGAATATAGAAAATAAATAATTTACTTGATCGTGTCTTTCAAGAAAAATGAGGCCGTAGTAAAAATGTGAGGAATTTGTCTTAATGCAGACTCGCAGTGGTTATTTAAATCTGAAAAAAAAGATCTAGTTGACGTACTTTACAATAATGTAATAATTATCTTGAGGAATTTTATTAATCTCACAATGGGTTTTCTTAATGATTTTTTATTGGCGTAAAATTTATTACAAATTTATTTTTATACCAATTAAAGTACTAACTTTGGTCGGAAGTATGTAAGTACCAGAATGAGAAGAGAAGGAGAAGAGATCTGCCCGTCTGTCCGTCTGTTCATCAGTTCATATGTCTGCTTGATCGCAAACTAGTCCCTCAAAGTATTTTTGTAATGTATTTATCATTTGTCAGAATATAAAATATAATGAATTACATATTGGATTTGAAAATCATCGAAATCGGATGACTATAACATATAGCTCCCATACTAACGATATGTTCAGATATAAGGTTTTCGGTAAAAAATCCGCCAAAAAAAATTTAGGAGCGCGAAATCGAATTTTGAAATTTGCAATAAATTTTATATGTTCCTGAAAGCTTTAAAGCCTTCGGCATGACCTTTCTTTCTTGTTTTTAAGAATATTCGGCCCAAAATACAACTTTATAATATTCACAAAACTTATTAAGCAACTAGAAGATCCAGCCACACGTTGTTGTAATTTTCAATATGTTGTACAATTTAGATGTTATATTTGTTATAGTACACGGTTAACTTGAAGAATACATATATGTGATGAAAAAATATTACAAATGATATTAAATGAACCTAACTTAATTTCCCTTTATTATGAAAATTCTGGGCAAAAACTAGATTACAAAGTACTTATTTACAAGGAAAATATAAAGCCAATTTGGATATATTGTATTAACCTATGAGATATGATCCGTTGCACAGATACACTAAAGAGGTTCGAGTTCAAAATTCTAAGAGTATTAACGACGCCGCGATAACCGAGAGGTTAGCATTGCGTACTACCATTCGGAAGGCCTGGGCTCGAATGCACATTCGAGCAACATCCAAAATTATAGAAAATTAATTTTTCTGATTGCGGTCGCCTTTCGGCAGGGAATGCCAAGCCCTCCGAATGTTTTTCCGACATGAAATAAAAACACTCCTCATAAAAACCCATCGGCCGTTCGGAGCCGGCTTAGAATAAACTGTAGGTTCCTCCATTTGTTGGTAAAAACATAAAGGCGCAAAACCACAAATTGGGGGATTAGCTCGGCCAAAAATCGCTTTAGCGTTTACAACGCGCCAAATAAATATATATGTATATTAACGTGCGCACCGTGGCTCGTTCGCAATGTAAACATACGCAACGACATTGGTATCCTAGTACAATAACCTCAATTTGTTAGCTAACGCTTTGTGCAACTCATCTAGAAACTACCGACTGCAGCGAAGAAATATTCCCGCCTTCTAAGGATTGTATGTATGCATGAATATATGCAGTTTATAGACTTCGGAATTACCTAGCCCATTTTGTTCAAATTTTCAGGAGAGCTGCCATCTGTCAGAAACATAAAATTCCTTTATATGTAAATATTTCATCAATTACGAGTAACTGGACCGATATGGCTCAAATTTTGTTTGGAGTTTTACAGCTTTCTGGAGAAGGTTTTCATGAAAAAAACACATTTTTCGTGGAGTTGACGAGAAAACAATTTTTACGAAATTTTTTTATTATTGTTCTATTTACTTAAAATTTGGCGCAGAGTAGCTTCTTGCCTAACTTGAGATAGGGACTAGTTTTTCTTCCGGGAAGTGGTAATGGGAAAATTTTATGTTTACATACTATTTACTTGAAATTTGATGCACAGGTACCTTTTTGCCTAAATTAAGATAAGGACCACCTTTTCTTCCGGGTAATAGACCTGTGACCGATTTATTAAAAAATACCGAGCTTATGGTTCGATTTAGTTGATATTTATTTTTTTCAAGGAAGGATACCAGATATCGTTCTTATTGAGACAAATATTTTTATTATGGGGTTTCGTTGATTTTTTTACGAAGGTATAATTATGTTTAAACAAACAAATGTCGAAAATGGATTAGGGAGCAATTCCAATTTGCTTGAAATTTAGTTCGTTGGTAGGTTTTTGACTAGATTAACATATACAATACTTTTTTCCAGGAACGGGATCACAGATAAACAGTTCGACGAAAACAGGTATGCTTTGGATAAAAATATAGATCGTTCCTAGATCACTGAGTCATGTTAGTTTACAAAATATCGGCTAACTTAGAGGCAATCATATTACGTTTACATTTTTATGGAAGACTAATCTCTGACTACCTCTAGTAATAACTCAACCACTGCAAGTACCAAATTTTTTTAGCATATAAATACATATATTACAATAACATAATAAGAAGTGTTGGATTATACTATTATTCAACAAAATAGGAAAGAGCCATAGCAACGTGTGGCCTGGTGTTCTAGTATACTTGTATACTTATATGTATATATAATTGGTATAGTAAAGGAAGTGACTTATAAACGAATGATGAAAAGCACTAATTAAGCTTCAAATAATGCAAAACTGAATACATATTTATATGTATGTGCAAATAATAATGGGGTTTCCAATAGGGACGATATCATTTCTAAGTGTCGTTTTGTCATTGTATTCAGTAATGTTTACAATATCATCATGGCAAGATATACGCAAGAACAACAAAATTATCCAATTACAAATTATTTAATATTATTATCAAAATAATCGTTCTTCAATTGCAACTTTTTCTTAAGAGAATCATCTTCTCCGATGAGGCTCACTTTCATCTGAGTGGTGCGGTAAATAAACAAAACTGTCGAATCTAGTGATAAATTGACAGTTTGGTGTGGTTTTTGGTCTGGTGGAATCATCGGTCCGTACTTCTTTCGAAGTGAAACTGGTAGCACCGTTACTGTGAATGGAGAGCGGTATAGATCGATGATAACCAACTTTTTATGGCCACAATTGGAAGAAACTGTTCTTAGCAACCTTTGGTTGTGAATGGCCTCCAAGAAGTTGTGATTTAACACCATTAGACTACTTCATGTGGGGTTATTTACAGTCATTAGTCTTTAGCAATAAACGAGACTTTCTTCAAGCTTTAAAAGTCAATATTGAACATGCTATTCATGACATATGACCTGATGTAATGGAAAAATTACTCAAAAATTGGGAGCATCGAATTCGTTTCGTCGTAGAGACCATTTGAATGATGTTATATTCAGAGCTTAATTGTATCGATTGTACTTCACGTTAAATAAAAAACACTTCAATGTCCTTAACGAGTAGTGTTTTTTTTTTAAAGAAATCCTATCACTCTTCCCTACTTAAAGTTTTCCACATAAATGTGAATATGCCTCGAAGTAAGGCGAAGCCTGAAGCCACAGTACACTATATTAACATAGCGTAAATTATACCAATTTTATTCGATCTATCGTTGTACGAATCAAATTTCGATTAATCCGAAACATAAATATGAATTTTTCGAATGGGTCGGTCGGTTAGTTAACTAATATTCAAAAAATATTTCTTACTCAAGCCAAGTTTAATAAATTAAAACTCGTTATCATATCATTAAAATTTATTTCTAATGATTTGGCTCACTTTAATAAATTAGTCGTCAGCAATGAAAAAGATGTTGGGTTTTTTTTTACCAATTATTTTTTTATGGCGGCGTGGGTAGTGGGAGAGGGGTTTGAATCGGCTTCTTTATATTAATATTACCGCTGATTACTCATTATAATTTTAAAAAGTTAAGACAAAAATTTCGCTTCGATATAGGTAATGGAAGTACTATTGCCGTTGGTCCCATATAAGACTGTGCATTCTCGATTTTTAGTGAGACAAACGAACAACTATTAATTTTTATACATACTCGTAAGATATATTGTGGTAATAAAATTAAGTTAGTTAAACTGACGTGGTTGACATCAAAGAGGTCATACATAGCCACAAAAGGCATGTTAGTTGTGACGCTACAAGAAGAAAAAATTTCCTGAACGCTAGACCACTCTTGATTTAGTAAATCACTAAGAACAACGGTTGCGCCTCATCGTCATGCGGAGATCTGCGAGAGCCTATTACCTGGTAGTTATGTCTCTGTTACTGGAAATCGGCTGCGACGGAGTTATGGAAACAATAATTCGCGAAGTAGACCTAATATATTCTGCACCTTGCCGTGACAGTCAACAAAGCCAAAAGCATCTTGGCGTTTGCAAAATGTAGGTTAAAGGAATTCATGGTTAAAGTAATAACAAACTCAATTTCACCTCATTCTCCCTGAAATCAAATTTAATGCTCCGCTTAGAAAATCCAGACTTTTTTCGCCTTGTTTCTGAAATTTTGTAAAACGAATTTTAAATTTCACAAGCCCTTGCATTGATTGATTTATATTCTATCACATTTGTCATATCTGACTCCCTTTTTCATATTAATCATGCGGACTGCCTCACTCGGCGGATGGGCTTTAGGTCGGTGAATCGTTGGGATAATAAGCGTAATAATACGGAGGCTTGCAAAAATGTTTAAACGCTTAGTAAACTTTGAATTATGGCCGCATTGTGTCCGACCATAAGGATCACGAGAATCATGGCCAGACCAACAAGAGAATTTCATCCCAACTGAATTTATTTCTAACATGAAATCCAAGCTTCCATTTGTTGACATCAAGACGCACAACACAAAAAATAGCTTATAAAGGGTGTTTTTATAGAGGTATAGAACTTTAAGTTGGCATTACTTTTCAAGATGGCGACCGATTTAACAGCTGTCAAGTGATTTATTCTCAGTTTGGCTTGGCAATTCATGAATAGACTCACGCCTGAACAACGCTTGAAAATAGTGCAATTTTATTTCGAAATAAATGGTGCTGTGCGGAAAACGTATCGCGCACTACGTCCGTTTTATCGTCGACAAAATCGTCCATCAGAGCAGTTAATTCGATTAACCATGGAACGTTTTCGCACCACGTTTACTCTTATTGATAACTCGCATCCCCAGAGACGCCGTACGGTGCGTACAGAAGAAGCTATTGCTGCTGTAGAGCGTAGCATTGAGGAAGACCCGAATGAGTTCATCCGCCTTCGAGCACAGGAATTGGATCTGTGTCCATCCACTTTATGGAAGATTTTGCGGAGGGATCTTGGTTTGCGTGCTTACAAAATCCAACTCGTGCAAGAATTCAAGCCAAACGATCATCATGTAAGGCGTAGATTCGTCGAATGGGCCCAAAACGAGCTTACCGTTGTTCCCGATTTTCATAAGCGAATTTTGTTTAGCGATGAAGCGCACTTCTGGTTGAATGGCTACGTCAACCAACAAAACTGCCGCATTTGGAGTGAAGGTAATCCTCAAGTGTATGTTGAAACACCGTTACATCCAGAAAAACTGACTGTTTGGTGAGCTTTATGGGCTGGTGGAATCATTGGTCCGTACTTTTTCAAAAACGATGGTGGCCAGAACGTTACAGTCAATGGTGATCGGTATAGAGCCATGATTACTAACTTTTTCATTCCTGAATTGAATAACCATTATGTCCAGGAGATGTGGTTTCGACAAGACGGCGCAACATGTCACACAGCTCGTGCCACAATAGATTTATTGAAAGACACGTTTGGTGACCGCCTAATTTCACGTTTTGGACCTGTGAATTGGCCTCCAAGATCTTGTGATTTAACACCGCTAGACTACTTTCTGTGGGGCTATGTAAAGTTATTGGTCTATGCGGATAAGCCACAAACGCTTGACCATTTGGAAGACAACATTCGCCGTGTTATTGCCGATATACGGCCACAAATGTTGGAAAAAGCCATCGAAAATTGGACTTCCAGATTGGACTACATCCGCGCCAGCCGTGGCGTCATATGCCAGAAGTCATATTTAAGTTGTAATGCCACGAGATTTTCTTTCGGATAAATAAAATTCATGTCAATCGAATAATCCATCGTTGTTTTATTGCAACTTAAAGTTTTATACCTCTATAAAAAAACAGCCTTTATATATTGCATATAAACTTTGAATTTGTGGAGTTGATCCAGGTATAATAAAGAATGCATTTATGAAATGTGAAGAGATGTAATAGTGTTCGATTATTTGTTTTTAGTTTTAGAGTAAGCATGTAGGTGACTCTCTCAGTACTTTGTCCCAATTTCGACAATTTTATCATTTGTCTTTTGTGCTGCCATTTTTACAACCTTCTTCTCAGCTCTTAAATGGTCAAGTAGTATAATAGGCTTCACCTCAACAAAAGTTGCATTTTAAACTAAATGTATACCAATTGAACAATGCTCAGTGAGAGTTCTGAACAAAATCAATATATGTAATTTGGTGAGTGTTAAACGATTCTTCCTACTTTCGTGACACATCAAAGGCCGAAAGGATCTTTCGATATTGCACGTCCTCGAATTTGCGGAGCGTTCGCCCAGCTGACTTGATGTACATCTGCTCAGGTGGAGATTTCAGGTAGCCAGAGGTACTCTAACTCTTTTCCTACTCGACTCAAGGATGCATATCTGTTATATAATTCAATTAAAATATGTTATCTTTCATTTTATCTTATTAATTTATTTGCAATATCTTTGTTACTGATATTCAAGTAAATTGTATAAAGTTTTATTGAAAATATCTTCTTGTTTGCACAATACACGGCTGATGGATGTGTGTAAGCCCAGCCAAGCACACCAACAAGGCCAATTATATCTAGTATGATCCTCATTTATTATTATTTAATAATTTGAAGTCACTTGCGAACACACTTGAGGTATTAGGGATCCCATACCAACAGCGGTAACAGTAATAACAGCAATAACAGCAACCGTAAATATTTACATGCATACATATGTAGATAAGTCGGGACAAATTAAGATACCACGAAAATACCATTGAGGATAGGCGCTCAAAAACAAAATTCCTGCGAAATATCTATATAATGGTTATAGGTTATCAAACTATCTGTGTGTGAACCTCACCGTGTGCATCTTTATGTGCGTGTGTGAAGGTTAGCTGTGCTGACAAGTCAGTGAATTACAATTTTGCCATTTATGATGTTAATCCCCCTCTCGTGCAAACACCAAGTTTACATATATTTACATATCCGCAACAATGTACGAACAAATTACAAACAATTCTGACTTAAATACATACATACGCATTTTTACGGCTTATATAGGGTGTTTTTTTATAGAGGTATAGAACTTTAAGTTGGCATTACTTTTCAAGATGGCGACCGATTTAACAGCTGTCAAGTGATTTATTCTCAGTTTGGTTTGGCAATTCATCATGAATAGACTCACGCCTGAACAACGCTTGCAAATAGTGCAATTTTATTTCGAAAATAATGGTTCTGTGCGGAAAACGTATCGCGCACTACGTCCATTTTAGCGATGTTTAGCGATGAAGCGTACTTCTGGTTGAATGGCTACGTCAACAAACAAAACTGCCGCATTTGGAGTGAAGGTAATCCTCAAGTGTATGTTGAAACACCGTTACATCCAGAGAAACTGACTGTTTGGTGCGCTTTATGGGCTGGTGGAATCATTGGTCCGTGTCATTGGACGTAGTGCGCGATACGTTTTCCGCACAGAACCATTATTTTCGAAATAAATTGCACTATTTGAAAGCGTTGTTCAGGCGTGAGTCTATTCATGATGAATTGCCAAACCAAACTGAGAATAAATCACTTGACAGCTGTTAAATCGGTCGCCATCTTGAAAAGTAATGCCAACTTAAAGCTCTATATCTCTATAAAAAAACACCCTATAGAAGCTACTTGATGCGTATACCCAAAAGCGCTAATAACTTTTCGACTTTGGACGCAAAATTTTATTTAATTTTTGCTTACAAACTAAATCTTACTCGTAGGTAGTCAACAACAGTAAGAACAACTACAAAAGATCGACAAAAAGCACTTTATATTAACGTAATGTGGCAAAAGTTACACAGAAATTGTATTTTGGCTGACACATGTGGCAACACGCGACTAGACTCTCATATCTCAATAAATTTCAAGGTACTCACATGTGCATGGGTATGTGTGAATATTCAAAGTTAATGGCGGTTATGTGACGGTGGCGCCTATTAAAAGCGGCAGAAAAGTTTTAGTTTAGTTTAGCGTACGTTTGGGATTTATAACTAACTTATTTACTATGTGTGCCGTAACTATATATTTACATACTTATATATTTATGCATCGTTCTATGAATGACTGTAATTTACCATAAAACGTATACAAACAAAGTTTATGTGCAAAACTCCTTGCGAAAAATGCGACTACTCCATGCATGCATGAAATATATACTATATGTGGATAAAAGATACTCCAACTCAATAAAATATATGCAGCAATTAGCATTGCCGTGTTCTAGGGTGGGACCGTATACTTCAACTCGGCATAGAACCAGAATAATCCGTGGAGTACTTACTGATGAGTACTTTATGGAGTACCTACGAAATATGACATTCAAGCCCACTTTTTAGCAGGGTTTAGGTAAAACCAATTAAACTTTTTATTCATAGTTGTAAAAAATACAAACATATTTTCGAATTCGAGTATACATGTATATTCTGCTTGCATTGGAAAATATCAGGTGAGCCTCGCCAATAAATGCCAACAAAATCAATTGACTTCGTGTAGTAAGTTGGTCTAATGCCACATAAAGGAGAATATGTAACTATTTATTCCAATGGACCAAATGATCCACAAATTTCTGTTGGGATATTGAACTACACACACGCGCGTTCACATATCCCACCATATGTATTTGAAAAGCTCTCATCTTGATTGAATGATTCAGCTATACGGGAACCGAGCGTTGCACAGTGTCACTATTCGGTAGAAGCTGCGGCCAAAAACCTTATTATGCTTCGATCTCGTTTGAATTTGTTATGCGTATTTAAATTATTAAAATAATTTATATAAAAATATATATAGATATATGGCCACTCCATATTAAACATAACAGGTTTCTGTGTAATGGACTGCGACTTAGTTTAAATTCGGCCCTTAACCACATAATTTAGTATCAAAACTGACCTAAATCCAACTGAAATAACCTTACAAGTTTTTCATTGAAGTTATGGACGTGTCAAAAAATGAGAATATCAAGCAGATGGTCTTATAAAATAAATTGTTATTTGGTTAATAGTTAATGGAATGCCTGGTACCACTACAGGCTATATATCTATTGCATCAGATTTAAGTATTTTCGTAGAAAATATTGTATTTAAAAACATTGTTTTATTTATTCAAAAAAATCATTTCATATTCCCATATTTTTTTTGACCAAACCACATTTAATGAATAAAGAAATTAACTTTAAAATTCATATTTTTCAAAGCTGCGTCGTAATGATTCCGTTAAACAGAAACTTTATATTGTCTCCGTTGAAATATTTGGAAATGTTATCGTCAAAGCAGTTATCAAAATAAAATTTATTTCGATATCAACCGAAAGGAAATGTTATTTCAAATCTGCTTAATGTTTTATAGCTTTTAAGCTTCGAATTTACTAACTTTATTGGGTTATTTCTCTTTGGCGTCATTTATATTTCATATATTATTAATAGAGATATCAAAACAGGGTACATTCATCAAAAATTAGTGGTTGTTTCATTCTTCTGAACATTTTTACTGATATTTGTATGCCTGTGAGAAAGAAATCCTATTACCTGGAAGAAGTTCTTCCTTTTTTTATTTCCAGATATTTGAATTGTTAACTCCATTAAAATTTTTGTACCCTATATACTCGGAAAATAAGTTCCACATTATTTGAGTTGGCGCATTGTTCAGGCTAGCTCTTCTAATACCTTGTTTAAAAAGATATATGCATACTTTCAATACTTCCTTACATTCAAATAGTGTGTCTAATTCTCATCTTCATGAATTGGTAGAGAAATCATATTTATTTATAGCACGCAGACTAGGCGGCGTAATCCTTTTTTCTGATTTTTAGGCGATTTTCATGTTCAATTTTGTAAACACAACTCTGTCGATATAACTCTGCATCCAAAAGATCACGCATATTTGCATCCAGAAATCGATACTAAGTTCAATATTTAAACTAAATTCCCAAAGAGTTAACCTTTTCTAACGGGTTTGAAAATTTGAAGGGCATGAAGCAAAATATTCTTGGCCATAATTTGCCATATTTACTTCATTATCATTATTAAAATTTTCATATTTACATTTGTTTATTGTTATGAATAAAACTTAAGTTCTTTATTAAAGTTTCAGTATTTCTCTACAGTATCAAAACTATGCTCCACTAGAGCTTCAAGAGCTTTTCCCTCACGATAATCTGATTTGATTGCTTCCAAAGAGAGGTACACTTATAAAAATAATTTGTTCAATGTAATGTTTCATAATATGAATGTAAACAAAAGCTATCAGATATGCCAACGAAAACAATCTTGAGCCCACCATCCACAAAATTGGTTTTCAAAGTATTGTCGTTGCGGTCCGAATAAGGTATAGGAGACCATAATATAAAATAATATATGCAATGGCTATATCATCCTCATAGGCAATGACTTTTTCAACTCACCGTTCCTGTTAAAAGTGTGTTCAAAGTGAGGTTTTAAAGAAGTAAACAGGAAAATCTGCTCTACGGTGTGCCTATTTACGTATCTGATAAAATATTTTAATGCGCCATCTCTATTGCTTAAGAAATGCTCTTTTAAATAGTCTAACAAAAAAAAAAAAAAAAAAAAAAAATCATACAAATTTCTCCATCTCGTTTCTTTTATTTTTGTTCAGAAGATAATGCCTACTACAACTTGTTTTTACCCATCAGCCGTTCAGCTTATAAAAAGCTGTACACCCACTGCATTTGTTGGAAAAATATCAAGACGCGCATTACAGATTAGAGGAGGAACTCAGCCGAAGCAGCCAGTCTTATATAATAATATTAAAGGAAAGTTTCAACTCCGGGAAAAATTATAAATATATACTGAATACTATTAATAAAAAAATATTTTAGTTTTATTTAATATTAATTAAATTTTTTTATTAATTAAAAATATCGTTTCGTTTTCATAACCTTTACGCACTGTAGTTATAAATAGTTTTGAATATTTTCAGTATTTCCAAACAAAAGTTAACAAAAGATATGTTCAAAAACAAAGATAACTGATTCTACCACCATTATCACCACTCCATGCATCACTGTACGTCGTGCATCATTCACAGATGATTTTGAGTAAGTTAGTTTGAAGGAAGTAGTTATTCGTAGTAGCTCATGGCTTTTACCTATGTTGGTGGTATAATTTTAGGCTTAGGTAGCCTTGAATGGATACGTAAGTGCTCGCAAATACAACAAACGCAAATTGTTTGTTATTTCCTTTCGTTGTTAGTAAACATAAAAGACATACATATGCATATATACGCGTAATTTTTGTTGTCCTTCTTTACTTACTCTCTATTCAATTTAGATTCTTTTTTATCATGTTCGTTATATTTGTTGATGTTGCAGAAAAACTTTTCAATTTTCTTAGAACATGCTACCAAAAACATCTTTCATTTTCTTGCCAGTTTTTTTTTTTGGATTTAGAGAAGGCTGAATGAATTTTTATTAGGGTGGCTAATTTCAAGGTAAAATTTATATATATTTTTTATGAATAGTACGTAAGAGTAGTCAGTTGTGGTTGGTTGGTTGATGTAAAAAATTTTTCATTTAAAAATCAAAATATCGTAAAAAAGCTTGAAAAAATAAAGAACAGATGGCGATGGAGAATCAATATCCAATATCAGTATTAATATCTTTTCACTTTCTTATAAAAATAGTAAATATTCCTTCATATAATTTACTTTATGGACATTCCCGAAGCAACTAAAGAGCCGCAAATTAGACTGAAACAATCTTGATTTCAATTTGGGCAAAGGTATAAAAACGTGTGTGATGTAATTTGAAGGATAATTTTTGCTTACCTCAAAAATTTATCCCCAAAATTTCTCGATATTAGTAAATGATGAGAAAATTAGCCACCTCACGTTATTAGAGTACAGCTATAAATCTTCAATTTCATTTGATTTGTACAAAAGATCAATTTCGGAGCATAGAAATTTTAATATTTACTGCCCTTATAAGAGTAATATATTAAAAATAAAAAATAGCAGTCAAAACTTTCGAACTAACCTAACATATCAAAAATTGAGCTTATAAAATAATATATGATAACATGTTTGCCATGTTATGATTATGAGCAATACCAATGGGAAATGAAAAGTTTGTTAATAAGTCTAAATCAGCACTTTACGCTCAATTTAATTACAATCTAATAATTGCTGCAATGATAACTACTTATAACTAACGAATAAGATATGTGCTCATATAGCAAAAGCTATATAGAAGTTTGAATACAATTGTAATGCAAAGAAATTTGGAAATAAGTTTCAACTGTGAAGAGAAATTGGAGGCATGTAAAAATGTATATTACATGTGAAATATATGCTAGGATTAGACTTGATTAAAGTAAATAATTACGTCTTATTTTCTTCTTCTTTGGCGTACACATTGTTTATGCGATTATAGCCTGATTACAATAACGCGTCAGTCGTTTCTCCTTTAATCGCTCGGCACCAATATGATAACTGAAGTGAAGTAATTTCCTTCATATCTTCTTCTTCCTCTTCTTCTATGAGCAGGTACTGCATAGAAAACTTTCAAAGCTGGAGCGCTTTCTTAAATTTGGACGAGATGGTTTAGGCAGCATAGCCGCTTTTGATTCTTTGTACCATGTCAATCTCGTCGTGTAACTCGAGCTCATCGTTTTATCGTTTATAAATCGTCGGCAAAACCTTTTTCTCGAAAACTCTCGACTTATCGCATGCTGTCAACATCCACGTTTCTGCACCGTTAGACAGGACGGCAATTATGGGTGACGTGTAGAATTTTTTTTTGGTCCGTCGAGAGGAGACTTTACTTTTTAATTTTGCTACTCAGTCCAAAGAAATACTTGTTGACAAGTGCCTTTCTGCGTTGGATTTATTATTGGTGTTTCTGCTGGTTCATAGCCAATAAGTGAATACGTTGAAACTGCATCATTTTCAGGCGTTGTGCTTTTAAGCTGTATAGATGTTTAAGGCATTAGAAGCATGCGGCTCCGCACGAAATTTTTCTTAGCAAATGTTATCATGTGAATATATGTAAAATAAAGCTCAGCGACACATAAATAACTAAATTTATACTACCAATAAATCAAATTGTAGAGAATAACTACTGGATTAAAAATAGAGGGTTTTCCAATAGGGATGTTATGATTTCTAAGTATCATTTTGGCCAATTGAATGATGTTATATTCAGAACTTAATTGTATCGATTGTACTTCACACTAAATAAAAAACATTTGAATTTCCTTAACAATTAATGTGGTTTTTTTTAAAGAAATCATATCACCTATATATAAGAATATGATGAGCACAGAACTTCTCATTTAATAAAGTTTATTGTGTTGCAGGACTTTTTCAAATGCATTTCTGCTCAATTTATTGTAAGAATTTTAAGAAAAATGCTTATAAGACTTTAAAATAACTATCGATTACATTATTGCCGAATTGGTAGGTACCAGAACTAAGTTCGAACATGTTCGAAATAGCTGTTTGTTAGAAAAGTCCGAAATTTTTATTTTAAGTTGAAAGTTTACCTTCTTTCAGGCGTTCCGGGCTGTTCAGTCTTATGGCTGTGATGGCTATTTCATACATTTCCACAAGTTTAATTTTTGAGGCTTAAGCGGCGTGGCTGTACAGTCTGAAAATAATGGCATGGAGTCGCAGCCTGACTTTGAAACTTAGGAGAGAAGATATTTCGCCTTGCCTTTCTCTCCACCAGACGCTTCCTTATTTAGCCTTGAAACAGCAGAGCTCTCGACGCGGTAGTTACGGTATACTTCCCCAGTTTTACGCTCTTATAGAAGAAGATCTTATTATTTTTTTTAAGATTAAGCTGAAGAAGATACATGAAGAGAGTCTTTACAAATTCTGATCCACGAATTTCAGCCTCCTAGTTTGCTTAACTTTGGCTCGAAGTATGTAAGAACAAGGAAGAGAATAGATGTACCCATCAAAATTTATACCGATATCAATCAGAATGACGTTCTGCGTTGCTTAGCCCCTTCTCTGTCCGTCCGTCTGATTGTACGCAAACCAGTCTTTCGGTTTTTAGATATTTGAGCGAAACTAAGTATGCGAGCGCAGTTTAGTCATATGCCGGATCAGGCCAGATCGGTCTACTTATTCTACACATTCTGCACAAACGATTTGTTCAGATGAAACTAAATTAGCTGTATTCGAAGGCCTATTTTGTTAGAATTTTTTTAATTGAATATTTTGTTATACAACAAAGAAAAATTGGAAGAAGTGACAGCTGTTTTGGAGATCACCACATCTTCTCATCAGACTTCTTTTGCCAGGTATTGAACCGACTGATTCAGGCATCACAGGCGAGTACTCTAACAACTGAGCCAACGTCTGCCATGTAATCTGTTGTTGTATTATTCAATTTGTTTTTTACTAACCAACAACTATTAAGTGCGATAACATTTAGCCGCTACTTTTACATAATGTTGGGTTAGCGAGTTTAAACTATTTTAAATTTTAATTGTATGTCATAAATAAATTAAATTTGATTATACTTATATTAATGAAAAGTATAAAGATTTAGTCATTGCCGAAGACAGCTCTTTTTTCTCTTTGTTTGCAAATGCGTCTCGCTTCCCTGTTCAACTCTCAGAAGTTTCAAGGTTGCGAGATAGAGAGTTATTTTGCTCGCTACTGCGATACGAAAATCCTCATCACACGAGCTCTCTTTTTGACCTTGTTTGACCAATAATTTCTGACAGCAATCATAGAGCAAGTGGGAAAGTTTTTTCTGCTTGATTCTTTGTTGTGGTTGCAGTTTTGACGTCGTCGAAACTACGTTTTGGCCGAGCTGATGCTAGTACTCTGGAGAGTAAGTACATCTAAGACACGAAAGACGTGTCTTCTATCCTTTGCAACGTGTTCCGTCTGGTTCCGAGTCTTTCGATCCGCTGAGAGCCAAGTAGCTAGATGGATTTTTTGTTTGTTTTCGGGCCTCTCGTATTCGATCAGCTTCAGCCGAAAAAGAGATGTCTCGATGTAGAGCCTGTATTTTCCGACCGTTGTACTAAATATGTCTTGTTATGATTTTCCTTAAGGTACTCTTGTAGACGAAGTGCAGAATGGGATGTACACTCAGATTCTTGCAATACCGTGATCTTTTAAGGTTATGACAGAAACTGTTTGAAGTCAATTGTCATTGCGATATGAGAAATGAAAATGACAATTCAACTACGAGAAAAGAAGACAAATGTAATCTATTTTGATTTGCTTATTTGAATTAAAAGGCAATATTGAGAAAGACCGACCGAACTGTGGCTTTTAATAATGTTATGAGGCTTTTTTTGCCTAATATTCGTTCTGTGAAATAGTTGATAATCGACGTTTCGATCAAAATTCGTAGCGTCAACGATTCATCTGCCCACATTCTTGGACATTTTACTAGCAATATATACTATATTTAAATAATCATTCATTCCAATAATGAATGAATTTCGCAAAATAAACAAGTTTATTGTTTATCTTATTGATCAGTTTCGTTTTTTCTGACCCATAACTTGTTGTGCTAGACTATTTAAATAAACCTATTAAGCAAAGTAAACAAAACAAGTTCCATTACGGCCAGCCACTAATGATGATAACAACGTTCGAAAGTGACAAATATAAATAAAATGTGAAATAAATTTTTTTTGTCTCCATTAGTTGAAACTTGATATTTGTTTTTAACCAAAAAATGACGTACACAATTTTTTCACATATTGTTTTATGAATAATATTTTGTTTACTCCACGTGCTATTGTTTCAATGTAGCCTACGGCAATAAAAAAATAATAAAAAAAAGAAGACCATAAACAATACTTTATTCACGTGTATATATGAATAATCTAGTTTGTGTGGTTGGTGGTGCTCTTGATATGCCCATTATATGCGCTTTTTCTAAATGTTTTTATTGTTTTCACATTTTGCCTGTTTACGATTTCAGCATAATACACTATTGCTAATTAATATTTAGGAACCACTTGCCACTAATGAGTAGGAGCTAAATTCACTCAAATTACTACTTCAAATATTCGGATAAATATGTTGATCGTAAGGTTTGCCTTTTATTAAACGAACCAGAGTATGGATCAATTATAATAATCCGATGCTAACGTGTTCAATTATTTGCATTAAAGATGTATATTTATTGATCCTGCTAGAAAAACAATTCAATTTCAAAATTATGTCGTACAGATATTCCTAGATATCTTATCAATAGCAACTGTTTCAAGCAAGTGCAATCAGCTGCTAGGTCTATGGAGTATTTAATTATTCTTTTAAAATGTATGTGTTTTCAAGTTACTAATAATTTTATGCCATCTCCGCTATTGAATCTTTAATTAATTAATTATTCCCAACGGTTTACCCAACACCCGGCTATCTACACGAGGGGCGCAGTCCGCTTGACGTACGAAGCTTCTCACGATAAGCAGGAGTTTGTTTAATGTCGAGAACTAAAAAATTTAGCTACAAAACAAAATTTTAATAGATGATTTTTCAGAATATCTAATTCAAGTATAAAACGTTATTTAATAATTAGTTGAGAGCCGTCAAAATAGTTTTCTTAATATGAAAAAGCGAGTCAGATATGTCAAATGTGCTTGAATGAGAGTTGAAATGAAGACACAAACAATGCAAAGGCTAATAAAATTCAAAGGTTTTTTACAAGTTTTCTGAAACTAGGGACAAAGATGTCCGGACATTCTAAACGGAACATAAAATTTTTTTTTGGTGACAATGAAAGGGCTAGAATTTGAGTCTGTTATTATTTTAACCATGGAAAATACACCGACGACTGGAAAATTTCAGACGACTGGTATAAGGAGAAAGATTATATTGAAAGTCCTAATGCAAATAGGAGGAATTATTTTTGAATAGACTCTATCCCATCAGAGTAGATTTGATACCTCGAGTTCCGAATTACCGAGCCGTATTCCAGAACAGGTCTTACTAAAGTTATACACAAAGCTTTAGTAACATAAGGATCGTTAAACTGCTTTGACCACCGTTTTAAAAAAGCCAAGAAGCCTTTAGCTTTGTTGACTACCACACAAATGTGATGTGAGAAGTTAATAAAACTGTGAACCTGTTCCAAATTGTAATTATCTATAGTGGAAGTAATTGTCTGTGCGGCTCTTCGGGAGAAACACATAACTTTACATTCTTAAGATTTAGGGGCATCCGATTTATTATACACCATTCAACCATGCTGTTCATGTCTGTTTACAGTAAGATACCCTCATTTGCCGAAGTGTAAGATTTATAAAGTTTTACATCATCCGCATACATTAAAAGTTTTTAAAAAAATTTCTGAGAATATATATCGTTTACAAATAGTGAAAACAGAATCGGGAACTCTAGTAAATTGGTGGTTGTAGATTTCCCTATAACAAAGCCATGTTGAGAATTTAGGAATTGCAGAAAGTCTACCTCGGTCAGATCTTTCGTCAGGACCATATGTGCATGACATTTTTAAGAACTTTAGATAGAGAAATACTTTAGCGGACGACATTGTAGGTGTATGGACTAAGTTACTCGAACACAATTTGTAATGGTAATATGCAATTAGGTGAATATTAGGAGAAAAATTAGATTTAAAAAATGTAGCGAACAAATTGGGAATCGTCTGAATATCACCAGGAATGCTATTTTGAAACGTCATAGCAGAAGGGAATCCGGATACCTGGCGCTTAGCGTTTACGAAACCATAAAATGATTTAGGATTTGTTATTAAACTATGTTTAATTTTACACAAATAAGCATTATAACATTTTCGATTTAAATCAAAGAGCTTGTGTCGCAAAATTGAGTATTTTAAATAATGTGATTGCATACCTATAAGAAGCTTTAATTTCAATTTAGGTATATACACTTTTGCTGCTGAGTAGCGAACGCACTAGGAACACATTAGTCTAACCAGAGACAATGCCTCTCCATCCGGTGAATCTGAATTTCTATATTCTAACAAATTTGCTCGCTCGCTAAAGTCAAGTAAGCATAAATGCCTGAAGATGAAGTTCCAGAATATATAATATAAGTGCTACTATCTTAAATAATTAACCTTTGAATTGCCTAATTGAGTTTGGTGTTCACTTTCATTCAATCATGAGGAAATAAATGAATGTTTTACTGTTCGGGCCTAATTGGCAACCTTGTATAATATTAACTTTTTCTAATGGCATTATCTAACATTGGAAGCACTGTCCTTTCAGCTGTCAGACATTGTTTACTTCCTTTTTTTCCTGTTCATTAAATTCTTCTACAAATGAATGATCGTGTTCTTTATTAATCCGCGTTAATCGGCAAGTATATATATTTTCCCACCCGCAAACTACTATTTAACGCCAACAAGCTGGTCCTTCGAGCCGGATACCGCGTTATTTTCAATAAATAATCAAAAACCCGCATTATTTCGGCAATTTAATATTTTACATCGCTAATACAATGTCTACGCTGAAAGTACGAGACTCCGCATTAAAAGCAATCAAACGCTACTTACAATCAAGCAAATGTGATCCACTTTCAGTCGATCGCGAAATGATAGCCACCTATTTAGAGATGCTAGAAGAGCAGTGGGCGCGCGTTTGCGTTGCGCAACAAGAAGTGGAGTTAGCGTGTGGTTCGGAGTCTGCAGATGTGGAGGAACAATCGCGCATTCAAGGCGAAGAGTGGTATGCCACTACAAAATCAAACCTTAAGCGCCTTGTTTCTGCTGCAAACCAAACGCCTTCACAAATTGCAAATCAATCCGCACACTCTCCGGTCATACACTCTGCAGTACCGCTACCAAAACTGCAATTGCCTTCGTTTAACGGCGATCCCACCGAGTGGGTACCATTTCACGATGCATTTTGCTCACTTGTAAATGCAAATGCTAGTCTTTCTAATGGGCAGAAACTACATTACCTTCGCAACTGTCTTAAGGGGGAAGCATTAGATTTGGTTAGCAGTTTGGCAGTGTGTGACGATAATTACGCTGAAGCATGGGATTTGTTGATCGGAAGGTATAAGGTGATTCGAGTTATTGTGGATAGCATTAAGGCCCTGTCGTCAATTGAAAGGGCAACAAAGGATTCGGCTAAAGCCATCAAGCACGTACTTAACCTCACGCTGCAACATGTTGGTGCACTACGCGCACTCAAGCGGCCAGTTGAGTTTTGGGACGATTGGCTCGTTCACTTAACAGTATCAAAATTAGCATATGAAACACGCAAGCAATGGGAGTTATCTCTGGTGGTCGATGATCTGCCATCGTTCAATGCGCTTCGGGAATTTCTCGAAACACGTGCCCGCTCTCTAGAGATGCTACCCCTTGCTGCCGCTAGCACAAAAACCACCGCTAAGAATGTTCTCCACACTACGTTCGAATCAAATGACAACACGGTCGATACTGCTAAAAGGCCATCATGTTCATTTTGCGAAAGTGATCACAAAATATACAGCTGCTCGAAGTTTAGTCAACTTACCCCAAAGGCTAAGCTATCCGCTATTAAACAACAAGGTTCATGTTTAAACTGTCTCAGCAAGAGACACATGCTTGACAAATGTCGAAGTACATCATCGTGTCGCATATGCCAGCGACGCCATCACACTATGTTACATGCCAGCTTTAATAGCAATCAATTCACCGCACGTGCTACAAACCTCATTGATTTCATCGTATTACGCTGACGCCGATCGCATCACCTTATTAGCAACAGCAGAAGTCTTACTACAAGACAGCACTGGCCGTTGGCAACCCGCTCGCGCACTATTAGACAATGGCTCTCAAGCGTCATTCATCACCGAAGTTTGCGTCCAGCGTCTGCGACTCCCTAGAACTTCATCATGCACTAGCGTCACAGGTATTGGGTCCCTACAAGGGGGGCGTACAAAGGGTGAAGTTCAGGTATGCATATCTCCGCGCTCATTGCAAACAAAGTTTCATGTGAGTACTTTAATTTGATCAAAAATTACTAATGATCTACCTAATTGCGATGTAACAATACCGTCTTGGTCACATATTTAAGACATACCATTAGCTGATCATAAATTTTCAAAACCGGGCTCAGTCGACATTCTCATCGGCATGGACGAAATGGACAAAGTTCTGTTAAATGGTCTTAGAAAGGGTGGATTCGGTACACATATGGCTCAAAATACCGCGTTTGGCTGGGTGTTGCTTGGCAACGCATCTGCCTTACAAACCCATCCCGTCTCCGTCTCAACTTACCTCTGCGACACTCAACTAAGTCAACTCGTCAGTCAATTTTGGGAGCTCGAAGAGCTGCAACCGCGAAAACACTATACGCATGAACAAATGCTTTGCGAGAAGCTTTTCGACGAAACAACCGAAAGAGCTACAGGCGGTCTCTATATCGTGCGACTGCCAGTTAAGCAGGGAATTCCTATTGGTGAATCCAGAGACGCCGCAGTCCGTGCACTACTTCGTATGGAGAAACGATTCGTGGCTAACGCGCAACTCAAACTCGACTAAAGCCACTTTATGCAAGATCTCATTGATCTCGGTCATATGGAGCTGGCTGGCCCAGCTGAAACGCCTACTTACTACATGCCACACCATGCAGTGTTGAAGGATACGAGCTCTACCACCAAGCTAAGGGTGGTATTTAACGCATCGATGAAGGCATAATCTGGGAAATCCCTAAACGACGCTTTGATGGTAGGTCCGCAGCTGCAACAAGACTTGTTTTCCATATTAGTGCGTTCGAAAATGCAATCGCTTCGCTATCATCGCCGACATCGAGAAGATGTACAGGCAGGTCTACGTTGCACCACAGGACGTGGATCTACAACGTATAGTTTGGCGTGAACATCCAACAACGCCAATTCGCGACTACCGCCTTCTAAGAGTTACTTACGGGGTAGCTTCCGCATCACACCTTGCAGTAAAATCTCTACATCGAGCAGCACTCGACGCTGGCGATGCCTACAAAGTCGCAGCTAAGGCAATCATTTCTGATTTTTACATGGATGACTTGTTGACAGGCGCAGACACATTTCAAGAACTTGTTGCTCTTCAAAAGGATGTGTCATTCTTGCTCTCTCAGAGCGGCTTCGAGCTTCGTAAATGGGCGACGAATTCTAAACGACTACAACAACAAATACCGCACGTTTCCAAACAAGTGTCTCATCTTTTGGCGGAGGGCAATGAAGTTCGCACGCTAGGGTGCATTTGGCACACAACCAACGACATGCTCTCTATAGCAGTCAATTTGGACGACTTTCCTCGCAAACTTACAAAACGTGCCTTTCTATCCGACACCAGCAAAATATTCGACCAGCTCGGATTAGTTGCTCCGTGTACAATACGCTCTAAAATTTGGCTTCAAGAAATTTGGCGCTCGAATGTGGACTGGGACGACTTAGTGCCATCTGAAATAGCCGAAAACTGGGCAACTCATCGCTTGAGCTGACTAAGCTCTCTTCCCTCAACTTGGATCGGTGGTTGGGTACTGGTCTCACTTCAGCTACCGAGTTTCACGTATTCACAGATGCCTCGGAGGTTGCATACGCGGCAGCTCTCTACTGTCGCACTCAAGATCCAAACGGGAATGTGAAGGTCTTACTAGTCGCTGCCAAAACGCGAGTAGCACCGCTTAAAACTACGTCTTTACCGAGGCTGGAGCTTTGCGCTGCTCACCTAGGCGCGAAATTAGTACGCCAAGTCAAATCAAGTCTCGACGGCGAAATGGGAAGGTTATACGCATGGACTGATTCCATGGTTGCATTGGCTTGGTTACAAGGAGCTCCAAGCCGCTGGTCTACATTCGTCGCAAACCGCGTATCTAACGTACAAGAGGTATTATCACCGAAAACTTGGAGGCATGTATCGTCAGAGCACAATCCTGCTGACTGCGCCTCGAGAGGAATCTCAGCTTCGCAACTTTTATTACATCCGCTTTGGTGGAATGGACCCATCTGGCTTCGCGAAAACAATAGCAGTTGGGTTCATCCACTTCCCGAACATACTACTGATGCGAAGCTAAAGTCAACCGAAAAGGCAGCTCACTTAACGTAAACCGCTGAGGAATGGGATCTACTGACTCGTTACCACTCATACAACAAGCCGGGTGACTGCATATTTGATCCGCTTCGCTAACAACTCACGCATCAACGCTGGGGGCCGTGCTACAGACATTTTAACCTGCGCTGAACTTCGCAAGGCAGAATTAGTCTTGGTAAGATACACTCAGTCTAACGCTTTCGAACAAGAAATTTATAATTACAGATTGAATAAGCCAGTACCGGTGCGGAGTAGCCTCGTACGCCTACATCCATTCCTAGATCCCCAAGGTGTCCTACGAACAGGGGGCCGAATAAAAAACTCGAACTGTGCATTCAACGTCCCTATAATACTACCAAGGAATTCATCCCTTGCTAAAATCATCGCTGCATAAATACACATAACAACATTGCATTGTGGACCACAGATTATGCAAGCCGCTTTACAACATCGGTTTTGGGTACCGGGCATTCGAAATCTCATCAGAAAGATATACCGCCATTGCGTACGGTGCAAACGACTAAACCGCCAACCACTTCGTCAGATCATGTCCGATCTTCCGCCAAGTCGTGTCACATGCGCTCGCAGCTTTCTATATAGCGCAGTTGACTTCGCAGGTCCATACAATATCAAGTTTTCACAAGGCAGAGGCGCCAAGTCTATAAAGGCGTACATCTGCTCGTTTATTTGTATGAGCACGGGAGCAATGCACTTGGAACTGGCAAGTGACCTATCATCGATAAGTTTCATTGCGGCCTTCAAGCGATTTACAAACCGTCGAGGGTACTGCCAACACATGTACTCGGATAACGGAACAAATTTCGTCGGTGCCGAGAGGGAGTTGCGCGCGGCCTACGAACGATGTGTCCGAGATGAGAAACTAACCGCTTACTTCGCTGATGCTCAGACTACTTGGCACTTTAATCCACCCAGCGCTCCTCACATGGGCGGTTTTTGGGAAGCTGGTGTAAAGCGGATCAAATATCACCTTAAGCAAGCGTTGGACTCTACCCTTCTAACGTATGAAGAATTTTCGACTGTACTCACCGAAGTCGAAGCCTGCGTAAACTCGCGCCCTATATGTTCAATACCTAGCGATGTTGATGACTTCGAGGTTCTTACACCAGGACATTTCACCATTGGTGAACCGCTAAAGGGGCTACCTGACCCTAACACGGAAGTATATAAAGGTACACTTTTTCAACGCTGGCAAGTCATTACATCAATTAGAGAACCCTTTTGGAGACGTTGACGCGACGAGTATCTCGTCAACTTGCAACAACGAACAAAGTGGCATAGATCAACGCAAAACCTAAAGAAAGATGACATCGTAGTGGTTCACGATAATAACGCGCCCCCTACTAAATGGAAACTGGGACGTGTACTCGACACCCATCCTGGGAAAGATGATCATGTTCGCGTAGTGAAGTTGAGAACATCAGAAGGGCAATTCCTACGACCTATTGCTAAATTATCGCTGCTGCCTACGAAGTCTGATATATTTTCAAATTAATCAAACATATCATTAACTTATTATATTTATTGTAATTTTGAACAGTTGTTCAAGGCGGCCGGCATGTTCGGGCCTAATTGGCAACCTTGTATATATTAACTTTTTCTAATGGCATTATCTAACATTGGAAGCACTGTCCTTTCAGCTGTCAGACATTGTTTACTTCCTTTTTTTCCTGTTCATTAAATTCTTCTACAAATGAATGATCGTGTTCTTTATTAATCCGCGTTAATCGGCAAGTATTATATTTTTCCACCCGCAAACTACTATTTAACGCCAACATTTACAGTTGACACTTATTTGTTTTGAATGCTCTTCTGGAACAAATAAGCTCAGTCAATTTGGACACCTGAGGCTACTAAAATTTGCATCAAGCTGAAAGTTGGTAGGACCGATCGCCATCTGGAAAATAATTAACGCGGGGTTAAAGGTCAAAAAACAGTCAGTTTTATTATAAAATCAGTTAAATACAAATTTTAGATGAGGCAATTATCTATAAAAAAAGTTTATATACTTTTGTTCCTAAGACCTTTTATAAAATATAGCTACCCAAAGAGTTAGTTAGAAGAGTGGTACTCAATATAATTGAAGTTCTTCGCCGGGAAGGATTGACGGATCAACGGACAGCCTAAACCTTTTATCGTAGAGACCTGATAAAAAGGGATTTCCGAATTGTACCGAATCGTACCAACCATGTTACATTAAAATGTCTTATGCTAATTTTACCCCCGCCCCCCATTTTCATTTACTAAGAGGTAGAATTACGTAAAATCTTTTTTATCAGATGCCCTTCAAGTTACAAGTCGCTACGAGCAGCGTCATTCAATGTAGGGAATTTCACACATATAGAGCAAAACTCTTCCAATATTTTGAATCATTATAATTTAGAAACGATCGCTCTTGGATAATTATTGTAAAATATTTTTTTTTAAATAATCATCTGATCTACAAAATTTTTCAAATAATTTTAGGATACAACATTTGTGACGCTTTTTCTAGGTGTCGAATCGATGAGGACTTTTTAGATTTACTTCATGATAATATAGCATTTTTAGCAATACTACCAACCAACTTTCTGCTGGGTGCGACTTATTTGTTTAATTCGAATGAGCTAAAATAGAGAAATTCGAAAATTTAAATAAAATTTTTTTGGAGTATTGAGCTTCTAGTAAACACAGTCAAGTTAATAATTTCGTTTATGCAAATATAATTCTTGGATAAAAAATCCGTCAAGAAAGAATGTAAAAGCGTGAAATTTGGTATCCCACACAAGTTAATGGATATAAATATTCACACCGAAAATCATCAAAGTCGAAGACTTCGACAATTGCAAGTCATTCATTTCTTCTCCCGCAGATTGGCCCAATTGGAAATAACAAGCTAATCCAGGTCCTTCTGAACTTGATCTTTCAAAGCGACATGATCTCGCCAGCTTAGCCGTTGTCTTTTTATCCACTGAACTATGTCAATATCGTCGTATAACTCGCACAGCTAATTGCTCTATTGCGATATTCGTCGTTGCCAATGCGCAAAGAGCCATAAATCTTCCACAAAACCTTTCCCCTCAAAAACTTCTAAAGCCAACTCATTGGATGTCGACATCATCCAAGCTTCTGTACCATACACCAGGACAGGAATGATGAGCGACTTGTAGAGTTGGGTTTTGGTTCGTCGAAGGAGGACTTTACTTTTAAATTGTCTACTCAGTCCAGAGTATCACCTGTTGGCAAGAGTGATTCTGCGTTGGATTTCAAGGTTGACATTGTTGGTGTTATTGATGCATACTCCAGCAATTGTACACGGCTGCGGCTGTTCTTATTATTTTTTTAAGCGTCAGGTTGAAGAAATCACAAGCGGCTCGGAGAGGTTGCTCCCAATTTTGACTGCGCTTTGTTGAGCATATTTTGCATAGAAGTTGGTGCATATACTTCAAAGTCGGGTATTGGAACTTCTATTCTATCATCTTCAATTAGAGATTCGGATTCACCAACACGGAGTGCCGCATTTTCACTGCCATTCAGTAGGTTAGAGAGGTGTTCTTTCCTTAAACTCAATATTCCTTGGATATCGGTGACCAGATTCACTCCTTGGTTCCAACATGAGAATGCTATTTCCTAGCCTGTAGGCTGTGTCCTTCTGTAATTTGTATCTTTTTATAGAATTTTCGAGCATTACTAATGTCGATCAGCTTTCAAAGCTCTTCATAGTCACGCATTTCGGTCTTTTTTTTTCGTCTTCAAATGTGTTGTGGTTCATCTTAAAGTTGCGAGGCAAGCAGTCTGCTTTCCTCCACTGTAGCACGGCACTCCTCTTTCTATGGCCTTGTCGAAATCCAATTTGCTTTTTGGCACCAGTTGGAAATACTAAGTGAAACCAGGTCGCTCTCCTCCTGAACCGCATATTTGTCTAACCTTGAGAACGCAGAACTTATGGTGAGGTTGTCAAGGTCAGCGATATCAATATTATTCGCATAAGCTTACAATTGTAACAATTGTAGATAAAAATCATCTGGGAGCGTGAAATTCGGTATCCCACACAACTAAATTAAAATAAACATTGGGACTAAAAATCATCGAAATCGGACTACTATATCATATGGCTGCCATATAACCGATTTGTTTAGACTTGCATTAGAAATTTGTCAAAAACCCATCTAAGATAGTTATTTCCGTTACTCTACAGAAGTTAATCCAAGTTAGTTTTCACACTTAAAATCATGTAAATCGAATCTTCAAATTTGCAATAGATTTGATGTGTTCATGAAAGGTATAATAACATCGGAGTGGTCGAAAACAGCCCTTATTTCTTATTTCAAATATTTATTTACAAGCGCAAAGTTCAGTTAATTTGTTTTTAGGTTTTATACAAGTCATATTCTGAGCTAAGAAACTATTATGGTAGAAAAGAATTAGGCCAAGTAGGTTCAAAGTTTGTAAGTACAAAATTTATTCGTATTGAACCAATTTGTAGTTCAATGTCCGCTATGAGGCAATGCGATGAGCCGTGACATCAAAATAAATATATGTAAGCATTGATACTCTTACCCGTATAACATATTTATATACAAGTATATGTGTACACTCCCACTCATAGTTCATAGCGTGTGGCTGCTAGTATTCAAGTTCAGGGCTATTAACGATTCATTTTGTTTACTTGACTTCTAATTCTATAATTTGAACGCTCGCGCGATTTACAACGTAAGACTCTTACGGTAAGAGGTTTGAGTGCAGAATAGTTATAATTATAATTTACGCAACTGTGGGCACAGCTATTACATACCTACAATTATCAAGTTGTAAATACATATTGTATATTACTTGTTGTTTTGTTGCATATAGGCAATTGCATGACCAAGCGAAGTACAAAAACGAAACTGTCATTATATTATTAGAATATTTTTTTTTGCAAAATCAAGATAATAGTTTTTAAATTGAGCTAAATGGAGTTTAGTTGAGTTCTAAGCAGTTTAAATATAAATAGAATAATAATTCTTGAATTGTTAGCAAAGAGCGCACAGCAATTTAGGTAAGAGAAACGTCGGAAAAATTTAATCACTAAATCAAAATGCAAGTCATCAACATATCCTGCATCTCGCTTATCTTCGTCTGCTTCATACTCAACTTCGGTCATAATACCAAAGCGAATCCTCTACTTTCAACTCCAGACAACGTCGCCAGCAATGCACCAGCAGTTAGTGGCATATTGGCACAACAACAAAAATCAATGATGAGTCTAATAAATGCGGATAAGTTGGATTTTCCATCAGCAGTTGCAGTTGATACTGCCGGAGCAGAATTCGAAAAGGAGACAACAGCGAAAGAAGAAAGGGCTGGTAAGCGCCAGACGCGTCAAGTCATTTATCCATATGGTGGTTTCTACGGCGGTTATCCCTACTATTACCCCTATAGTTACTACACTTACAGACCATATTACTACTACAAGCCAATCTACAGCTACGGTTTGCCCTTCTATCTCTATGGCTAAATGTGTTCTTAGATGTTGACGTACGTAATGTTCAAAGTGAATTTAATTTAAATACGAAAGAATATGTTTGTTTGTTAATTTTTAAGTGAGATTATTTTAATTTGCTTAAGTGTTTGAAGATAAATTATATTTAAATGACATATATTTGAATTGATTCAATAAATTCTAAAACGAAAGTGTGACGCCAGTACATTTAGTGACGTGGATGTATGTAAATATAAGTGTTTTTTCAACTTCGAAATGAGTTGCCTGCTATGTGAAAAAAATTCTTGGGTCACTCGAGCAGTTTAAGGTTGCATTGTGTAAATCAAGTAGATAAAATAAGACAAGAAGAGGGTGGCTGAATTTTGTGGTAAATTACATACATATGTTCGAGAAGTCTACCTACATTTTGTGAAAGTTACTTCGTGAAGGATATATATATATAGGATATACATTATTTTGGCTTGGAGCAGGAGTAACGATCTTATTTTATCGCACTCTAGATCTCGATTTTGAAACCAAAACAGTACATAATCTAGACAATTTTTAAAACTCCAGATAAGACACAATCTCGATACAACATATAACCGACATAATAAAATCTCGGCCAAATAAAACACAGATACATTTTTCGTTAAATTAATGAAAAAGTTAGAAGTAAACTTTAAATATACATAAAATACGAGATTAGCCTGGTAAAAATCGATCTGAGAAATAGCTGCAAATTTTCTGACACATAAGGGATAACACTCTAATGAAATTCTGTGAAGTACGTATTGGTTCCGTATGTGCAAATAACTTTGTTCGTGAAAATGAAGGTTTTTGGATATTTGGCTAAACGGTTACTTTTACAAAGAAAATAATTCGGATTGAAATTGTATATCAGGTAATTATCTACGAAAATTTTCCTGGTACCTTTTTTTCTAGGGTTTTCTATTTATGAGAAAAAGACATTCGAAGTTAGCTGCATAAATTCTCTTTCATCTCAGAAATATTAAATCTTAGAGAAAAAAGTATTAGAACAATTTTTATAGATAATTACCTTTTTTGATCATGAATAACATTTTTTTTGCACACACGGGATTTATGGGGGGTTTTCAAGATTTTATATTCCTTACGGGCCTAAAATTTTACTTTTATTGTGAATTAATGCAAATACACAGCTATTTTTTGTGTTAATTTCACTGGATTAATGTACTAACACAAATTTATAAAATAATTAATAAAAATTAAATATTGTTATGAATTTGACTCCCAAAATCCTGGATTCGATATACTACGTCGTTTAGTCGTTTGAAGTTTAGTCGCAATTGCATTGAAGTTTTGGAGACAAACTTTTTTCCGTTGTAGATTGTATAGCAACCCTAAATCTTCACTTTGGAAGCCTTCGGAGTGTATCCCTTTGTAATTTTGTCACTCATAATTGGAGTTCGCTGTCTCACAAGAGCTTGTATCTTTCTCAATTCTTGTTCTCGCATCACCATTTATTCCAAATTTAAAATCTCTAGGCAACCATAGTTCACTACCAAAGAATCCTTGAAGGTATTTGATCCGTTGTTTCATGCTCTACGGACCGATATCCAATCGGGAACGGCGGTATGTAGATATCCCAATCACTCTGGTGTTTGTCCACGAACTTCGCAAGTGCTCTTCCAGGGTTCAGTTGAATCGTTCTACTATGCCATCTGTTTGAGGATGCAGAGCTGTCTTTAGGGGTTTTCGAATACCACGTACAGGCACATCTACTGGAACACCGCTGATTCAAAGTTTCTTCCTTGGTCTGAGTGCAATTCTATAGGCGCACCGTGTCTGGTAACCCAATTGTGAGAGAATGCATCTGCAACTGTTTTGGCTTCATATTGCGTAGACCTCAGGCCATTTACTAAAGTAGTCCATAACTACAAAAACGTATTTGTAGGAAAGGGACCGGCTATATCCACGGCAACCCGCTCAAATGGTGCACCTGAGTTATTCTACTTCATCCGCCCATGACTTCGTGATTTTGCCCTTTTAGCTTCTAAGCACTCCTTGCAGTTAGCAATCCACTCAGCGATTGATTGACGACAACCAACGCAATAGAACCGCTGATTGATCTTCTGCAGGGTTTTCGTAATGACTAGGTGCTCCACTAGGACCATTATGGAATTCACTAAGAACATCCGGTATTTTTAACCTCGAAAGTACTATTAGCCTTCGAGGGCACTGGCCAGCTTCACTTTCCCATATTCTGTGTAAGCAGCCAGATATCAACTCTAAACTGCTCCATTGTGCCCAGTATGTCTTCGCGATGAGACTTTCCGCTGCCATTTGTTCCTTACTTGGTCGTCTCTTCATCTCCAATTCATTCATTAACAAGATCTTCCTTAATTGGCTTGCCCCAGACTCTTCTGCGCGTGTAATCGTCATTCGCCGGACGCCTGTTATGTTTTTTTTACCCTTAAGGTTTTGAGCAGAGTTTTCGCCGTCTTTCCTGTCCGTTTGTGTCCGTCTTGCACTCCCGTGTGAAGTGACCTGGCTTTTATAAAATTGAAACATTTACCAACTTGATTCTTCATGTTGATACCAGAATGATTCATTCCTTCGATCGACTTCGGAGTTTTCAACATTTCGTTCATCACATCTGGTGTTTCTACTTTCACTACATCCACCCTTTCGAGATACTCACCCGATGCGTCCCCAATGGCTATTTGAGCCAATCTCTCAATTTCTGAAGCACATTCCTGCAGAGTCTCGTTGTGTTTTTGGTCACAATGTTCCACTTCCATCTGGTAAATTTTCCTCCTGTGCTCGTTATCATAGCGTCTTTCCATAGCTCACATTACCGCGCCATAATTATGTCTCTCATATTCGGGAATAGTCTACAAAATTTCTGCTGCAGGTCCCTTCAACGCAATAAATAGCGCAGCGGATTTTTCTTCAATGGCCCAATTATTTAGCTTAGCCGTCTTCTCGAATTGGAGCTCAAAGATGTGGAAAGGAATTGTGCCGTTAAAGGATGGTGCTTCTACCCAGGGGCCGTTCATCAATATGGTCGGATAATTCAAATATAAATCTCAGACGCGACGTTCGAGCTCGTCGAGTTTATTCTCAATTAATTCCTCTATTTTGTCTTGCCGTTCTTCGATTCTATCCTGCCTTTCCTTAAGTTCTGCCTTGTCTTTCACCACATTTTGCTGTATTTGTGCGATTTTTCCTTCTAATCCATTCAACTTTTGTGACGTCTTGGCATCCTGTGTATCCATCTTTTGTAACATCTTGGCATCCTGTTCATCCAACTTTTGTGTCATGTTGACATTGAGAAATTGAAGTCAATAACATGTTCATGCCCATACCCTTAGATCAGCTAGGAGTCTTTTCTTGAATCTTACTTCAGGGCTGCTCCAACTCCTTCGTAGAATCAACAGCCTCTTCCTTCTCTATAACCTTCATGGATGTTTCTTCGTCCTCGCGACGAAATTCGTATTGGTTCAAGTCAATGCCTTCGAATTCTATTGCTTCTCGCAATCCGATTGCAGCTCTGCCTTATTCCAGTTGTGGATAGGCCTCGCTTTGGCAATTCTCTTTTGAGGGGAGGTATCGTCAAATCCTGAGTCCTGACCATTTTTTAATTCTTACCCTTCGGGATTTATTTATCAATCCCAGTTGTGGATAGGCCTCGCTTTGGCAATTCTCTTTTGAGGGGAGGTATCGTCAAATCCTGAATTCTGATCATTTTTTAATTCTTACCCTTCCAGATTTATTTATCAATCCCTGTTCTGACACCAATTGTTACGATTTTATTAAGTTATCATTTCCCAAATTCTTCGAGTCCGATCACTGGATTGTTAAAGAAAAGTTGCCAAATATGTTTGCAGATACTTAATTATAAAGAATTTACTCAAGGTTCTTTTATTACTCAATAACTAACAATTTACCGCCCTACTTACAATCACTTGTATTACAACTTATATATAAAAACGATTGTTCACAACTACCACCTGGAACAATCGAATTGTTCTCGACAAGGAATGTTCTCGATTCACGCCCCAGAACATGCCACTTATCTGCTTCTGTCTTCCATCTGATATTCGCTTCGCATTTTTGTCACAATATTTTTAAAATTATTTTTATACTTTGTCTTAATTTGTATGTTGTTGTTTTAGTAACCACAAAAATATTCCCGAAATTGGTTTTCGGATAATATTACGGAATGACAGTCCTTGGTCGAATAAAAATTCGGGTCGTTCCAGTATAAAGACCCGACTGTCGCGGGAACTATTGAATTTAGGTCGCCTTTTACGACAGGCATGCGTCACCGCGGGTAAATTCTTGAATCCCTAACCCGCAGGGCGCTCTTAATTTTTAATTGTGTCTTATCTGGATTGTGGTGCTTCTGGATTGTGTCGTGTCTCGATTATGTCTTTCGGGACTTTGTATTTTGAGATTCTGTATTGCCCAACGACAGTATATACTCACCATATAAGTTTTCGAATGGATCTGAAATTTAAATATTATATATATTTATATACATATATATATAATCTATAGAGACACCTTCTTTTCGGAGTAAAGAAAGTGACTTTAAAGTGGACGAAGAGATGGTGAATGTGATAAATTTTTTTCCAGTATTTTGAGGAAAATCTGGATTTACACTATATTAAATAGGACAATATCACCGATTTTAATGGACAGCTTTTTAAGCATTTATAATCACGCATCCCTGTCTATATTGCAAATTCGAGTGTCATACATTTTTTCTCCTTTTCTCTCTACCAACTGCAACATTGAACATAGTACCAGTTCCCCTACCGAATCATTTTGTTGTTTACAGGTATTCTTAGAGAGCATGAGTGCAAGACGAGTAGGAAATAGCTTATAATTCAGTTGGAACATCAAAATTGCTGAGGATATAAATAGAATTAAATTATTTTATAAAATTATCAAATATATTTATCAAATATTAAACAAATTATAATTTTTCAGGGAAAACCTAAGAATAAATAACAAGATAATGCTGCGTTCTATAAAAGCAAATGAACATTTGGCGAAAGGCTTCACAAAAGGCGACAAAACAAGGACGGAACAGTTGTGGAAAAAGCTTACAATGGACCTTAACAACAGTGGTCTATTAACTCCAGTTATTCCGAAGTTACCCCTAAAAGAGCGCTAGATAGGCTGTTTTCTGTGCTGAACATTCATAGTGTAATCCATCTTTTGCAAGCGTATCGTTAGAAAATAGTAAAGACATGCTTCGGCCTAAAGCTATATGTCAGTCCTTTCCAACATGTCGCTGAAATCAGCCTTCTACCAAAAATCTTTAATTTTCAGCTAGTTGAATGTGAGGTGGGTTACTTGATGGTGGAAGTCTTGGCCTTATAATATCTACCAGTATTACAAACGCATCTTTGTCGAAACCATAGTTCAGGAAATAGTTCTTATTAATCATTATTTTAAATAATGCAAACGATTGTCTACTTACAAGAAATCATTGATATCCACTGAATTTGAATGATGTGGTAAAATATTTCTTTGTAACTTTTCTTCTGCAAATTCAGTATTTTGTTGCGTCATAATTAACAAAAGAGCATTAATTTTCAGTATTATATTTTAACTAACTAAAACTCATGGTGGAATCAGAAAAAGGTGTAATCGGTAGCAACGTCAAATATATAATTTTGACAAAATCGACAGTCTTATTGGAAGTGATGCTACTCAACTATAATTCACTGAAAAAAACAAGGGAGATAGTACTAAAAGTACTACGGTTAAGTATTTTTTATGGAAATCTACATGGCAGTGATGTCTTTTGATTTTAAATTAACAGCAAGCGTTTCAATTTGTTTATTAAATTAAAAAAATAATGAAAAGTAAAAAAATTTAAGAAAAATAAGTTCCAAGTAAATGAATATCTACTATATTAGAAGTCTATGAGGACCTAATGCCTTGTTTACGGGCTAACTAATTAACAGCACATTCGCTCTTTTAATCAAGGCAGTTCAGCTGAAATTCGCAGGTAAAAGTATTACAATTTAAAATGAAAGTTCATGAGGACCGAATACCGTATTTTTAGGTTAGTTCACATTACATTCGTTCCTTTAATTAAGCCATCTTCAACCATTTCTGTCAGTGTGATACGGCGGTCGTTTATAACCGTTTCTTTAACTTGTGCTATTCCATCGTAGATCTTGAAACTCATTGTTCATGGTCATAGGTAGTAAAAGCTCATTTTGGCTAACACATGTTTTGAATGATAGTGGATGACCCATATTTTCCATGCTTTCGATGTCAAAAGCGGTGCCTTAATTAAGACTTTTCCAGAATATAATGGCAATAATTGAATGAAGCTTTCTATATATATTTGTTTGAGTATAGTGAATATAATTGTAATTACTGAGGAGCAGATAGCCGATAGTAAATTCCGGCAATTAAGAAGTTGAACGAAAAAATCTTGGGACTTTTATATAGCAATCCAGTGGACGGTCCGAAGATTTTGGAAATTATCGAGGTTAGTTACGAAAATCGTTACAATATATACTTGTATATTATAACCGTTGAAGGAATTTTCATATATTATTCATTCTATTTTAAAATAAAAGTTTTGTCATAAAAACGACTCTCTAAAGTTCCTCTTTTCTACGATTTAAAAAAAAAACACCGAAGTAAGACTGCGGAAAAATTGAGGTGAGTTTACTGATCACACCTTGCAATGATTCCACCATGACTAAAACTCATAAATCAAATTACATTCGTAGTTGGCTACACTCAAGTTTTTAATTTTGTCAACTTTCATCAGCTCTTTGATAGTTCATTTCGAAAAGTAAAATTTAACTTCGAATTACTACTTTTGCAGAAAACCCAAAATAAAAAATTTGCTTTTCGAAACTCATTTCCTTTTCATTCCACTTATTCAGCAACTACTTTTATGAGTACACATATGCATATACATAGGTATTTGTATCAATAATTTTAAATATACAAATTATATTGATTATATGTATTAATGTATATATATGTACGTTAGTATGTATGTATATAAATAAAACTAATCACCACTTATTGAGAAATATGTACTCTGAAGGCTGTGAATCAGCAAAATTATTAATAAAAATGAATAATTAGTGTTGAATTTTTAGAAAAAAAAATCCATGATATCTAATTAAATATTTGACTTTCCAGCACATTGTAGGAAAATTTATTATTAATTTTGTTTCTGCGAAATAAATATTTAACGTGCATTATGAAATGGTATTTAACTATTATGAAACTAATTACATAATTTGACGTTCCATAGAATATCGCCATTTTGAAAATATCGATTGCTAACAGGGAAAAATGATAGAAGATGAACTAGTTGGTGTAAAAATGAAGACTGATCGCATTCATGTCGACTCGACTAATGGTGAATGTTGAATTTTTTTGAAAAGTACTTATTCATTCATCAATATCTATTTTGTCCCCTTCAAAGTAATCCCCCTCGGATATAATACACTTGTGCCAACGCTTTTTCCAATCCTCGAAGCTCTTCTAAAATGCGCTTTTCGGTATGGCCATCAGCTCTTTCTTCGATTCCGATTTTATCTCATCAATTGTGGCAAAACTCTTTCCTTTCATTGGTTTCTTTAGTTTTAGGAATAGAAAAAAAGTCGCAGTGAGCCAAATCTGGTGAATACGGTGGTTGAGGCATGATTACGGTTTTGTTTTTGGCCAAAAAAAATTACGAATAAGCATTAGATGGTGCATTATCGTGATGCAGAATCCACGTTTTATTTTTTCAACAATTTCGATCGTTTGCCCCGTATTTGCAACCACACTATTGTAACCAAAGAAAACAGTGAGGAAAACATTAACATTTGATCGAACTTGGCGTGCATGTTTCGGTCTTGGCTCATCTGGCAGCTTCCATTGGGATGACAGGGCCTTGTTTTCGATGTCATAACCATATACCCACGTTTCGTCACTAGTTATAACTCGTTTGAGTAAACCCGGATCGTTTTTGACGTTATTCAACAACTCCTGAGCGATACTAATAAGACATTGCTTTTGCTCAAAATTTAGCAATTTCGGAACAAACTTCGCTGCCACACGTTTCATGTCCAAAACACTCGAAAAAATTGAATGGTACGAGCCGATTTATATGCCAACATCCTGTGCAACCTCCCTAAGAGTGATTTGACGAATTATAAGAACAATTTTTTTCACTGTTTCGATGTTTTCTTCGCTTGTTAATGTGGTCGCACCGCCAGGACGCTTATCGTCATCAACATCTTCTTGGCCTTCTATAAAGCGCTTGTACCACTTATAAATACTTTTTTTGAAACAAAGTGGACTCATCGAATGCCACAGTAAACATTTCAAGTGCCTTGGAGCACTTTACTCCACTTTTAACGCAAAATTTAATACATATTCTTTGATCCAGTTCTTTTAAAAGTCAAAAATCGAACAGCACACAAATGAGTGACTAACCTCTTCCGTTGTCAAAAACAAATTACGAATTACGAAATTGGCTTCTAATGCAAGTACAGGAAAAAATTCACCTTTCCCTTTGAACATACCTCGTATATATCCATTTATATGGGTGTGTGTGAGTAAGTTAATTACATTTATTATTTTCATTCGTTTAAATTTTTATAAATTAGTTCATTTGTCAATTAATTAAAATTAGTTTATTTTTGGAAAAGTGCTTGTCCATCAGAGTGGGAAATATAAAAAAAATAAGCATGATTGAACTGTGATAATTACCTTCTCTGAAGGCATGTGTACGCGTTAATATGGCTAATTGCATAAATATGATTGTATGGTTTTTCTATACTCTTTAAAAATATATTAAAATATATAAATTTCCGTAATATGCTTCTGCGAATTTATTAACTTATTGCTTTAGTGGCAAGTATTTTAGTAAATATTGTACAAAATTTTTTTTTTTTTTGGCAAAATAATTGCTTAAACTAGCTGCTTTGCATTGTTGACAATCAGCATTTGTTGAGTGCAATAAATCTTTGCTAGAGTGGCAGACATGTTACTGGCATCCGAAATGGTTGCCCTGCATTTCATTCTTATGCGAAAGGGGTGGGGCACGTTGAGTAGATAGTTGAATATGTATTTGAAGTTGCAATTGCATTTCATCACGTCTGTTTGCTCATTTGTTTAAGAAATGTGGAAAATTATAAATGCACTGCAAATTAGACAGGCGTGGCCAGTGGAGGACTTCGAAATTTGATATATGGCAGGTTTTATTTTTTCTAGATTAACATGAAAAATATTTTTTCTTGCGTGAAATGAACCAAAACATTTAATTGAAAACGATTTAATTGAATTTTTTTTAGAAAGTGGACTAGATACCGATTTATTTAAAAATTAATATTTGCGGTTTTATGTGTTCGATTTTTGTTAGAGGACATCTATTTCTCTAATAGACATATAGAATACAATTGTTTCGTGGAAATGGATCACGAGCTAGGGACTAGGTTCAATTTGCTCGATAATTAGTTCGAAGCAATTTTTTTTACCTATATTTACATATAAAATACTGTTATTCATAAAAGAGATTGAGAGAGGGAGATTGATAAAAATTGATATGGTATCAATGGGTTAGCAAAATCATTAGCATTTCGACAAAAAGTTTTTAAATAGTTGAAAAAAGCGGTATGAGATATGATGGTAATGTTGTCAAAGCAACCTTTATTTTGGGTCTTTCATCACATAAAAACTATACTCCAATAAAAAATCAATAAATGCCTTGGATGAGAGATCCCCCTTTTGATAACGACCCCTGCAAACGTTTAAATGATCACGATTTGAGGGTATGCACCTGGAATGTCCGGTCCCTTGATTGGGAAAGGGGCCGTTTCCCAGCTGGTTGATGTATTTGTAAGACTAAAGGTTGTCATCACCTTCCGTCCACGAAATGCGATAGACGGGCAAGGACGAAAGACGGTGGATCCCTGTGAAATTTACTATAGCGGTCATTTAAAGGAGCGCAAATTTGGTGCTGGGTTCGTGGTGGGAGAGAGACTCCGTCGCCGAGTCCTGGCATTCACCGTGGTGGATGAACGTCCAGCCGCAATACGCCTCAAAGCGAAATTCTTCAACATATCGTTAATTTGCGCCCACGCCCCGACAGAAGAAAAGGAGGATGTGACCAAACATGCTTTCTATGAGAGCCTAGAACGCACTGCTCCCGCCACGATGTTAAAATTGTGCTAGGCAATTTCAACGCCAGGGTGTGCAAAGAAGGTATTTTTGGCATAACAATCGGAAAATTCAGCCTCCACAACGAAACATCTGAAAAGGGACATGGCTGTCGGCAGATCGTAAAACACGCAACAAATAGATCATGTTGTGACAGACGGAAGACATGTATCCAGTGTTCTAGACGTGCGCACGTTCCGAGGGCCAAATATCGATTCGGATCATTATTTTGTAGTAGCAAAAATACGCACCCGCCTTTGTGCGGCAAAGAAGGCCCGTCAACAAACACAAGGAAGGTTTGAAGTCGAAAGGTGCAATCGCAGCAGACAGCCAGCAAGTTTTCTACTCGGCTTGCACACCTGCTCTCTGGGAGCACTCTTCCACGACTCGATATAAAGGAGCTGTTGAACTAAATAGCAAATTCCTTGCGTACCGCTGCTTCGGAAGCAATTGGTTTTCAACAATACCAGAAAAACAGCTGTTACAATGAGGAATGCCGAACTGCAGTGGAGAGAAAGCAGACTGCCTACCTCGAAACTTAGCGATTGACTACAACACGTGCGTGCTGGGATAGATATCAAGAGCTGAAGAGAGAAACGAGACGCATTTGCAGATGAGAAAAGAAAAAAAAAGAAAGAGGCCGAAATGCGTGAGTATGAAGAGCTTGAGAAGTTAGCCGACGAGGGTAATGCTCGAAAATTCTATGAAAAGGTGCGGCGACTTACAGAAGATTTCAAGACCAGGGCAAACTCTTGTAGGGTCCATGGAGATAATCTGAAAAAGACCAAAGCCCACCGTCAGCAAACAGATAGAAAGTTATCAGTGTGGCTTCAGACCTGGCAAATCCATAATTTACCAAATATTCACCATGCGCCAAAACTTGGAGAAGACTCGAGAGAAAAGAATCGATACACACCACCTTTTAATCGATTTTAAAGCTGCCTTCTACAGCTCGATAAGGAGCTGCTTCTACGCCGCTATGTCTGAATTTGATACCCCCAGGAGATTCATGTAGTCAGAATAGTGAAGGATCTCTCCAAGTCGTTCGATATTAAACGAGGTTTCAGCAAAGTTAGTCTTTATCGTGTGATTTCTGCAATTTGATGCTGGAACAAATAATACGATCAGCAGAGCTAAATAGACCAGGTAAATTATTTCAAAAGAGTGCACAATTGTTGGAGTATGCGATGATATTGATATAATTGGTCATAACAACTAACCGTAAGTTCTGCAGGTTAGGCAAAGACGAGAAGCGGATGGGTCTGGTAGTGAAAGAGGGCAAAATGAAATATCTCCTGTCATCAAATAAACAGTCATCGCATTCGCGACTTGGCTCCCACATCACTTTTGACAGTCTACTTCAAGGTCGTCTATCTAGGAACCTGCATTAACAACAAAAACAATGTCAATCTTGAAATCCAACGCAGAATCACTCTTGCCAACAGGTGCTGCTTTGGACTGAGTAGGCAATTGAAAAGTAAATTCCTCTCCCGACGAACCAAAACCAAAATCTACAAGTCGCTCATCATTCTCGTCCGACATATGGTGCAGAAGCCTGGACGATGTCGACAGCTGATGAGTCGGCTTTAGGGGTTTTCGAGAGAAAAGTTTTCCGGAAGATTTATGGTCCTTTGCGCGTTGGCAACGACGAATACGGCGGGCGATGGAACGGTGTGCTGTATGAGCTACACGATGACATTGAAATAGTTCAGCTAATCAAGAGACAGTGGCTACTTTGGAGGATCTGTTATGGTTGTGTTGAGATAAGAATTACTCATAAGCCGTCTAATATCTAGCCCAAAGAAAAAACCTTTCTTCAACTTTTTCTTTGAGGAGTCTGTTATACATTATACCTTTCAAAACATTAATAAAAATAAAATTGTAGCAATTTTTTATGACTTCAAGTTATTCCAAAAAAGTATCTTAAAAAATATAAAAGTTTGAATTTTTTTTTAAATAAACATTTTTTTTTTTTTTGGTTTGGTTGTTTTTGACCTGTCATATCAATCAGTAAGTATCGCCTATTGCGGTGTACAATGTTTCGTGTTTTTTTTTTTACTTTTACCAAATTCTTCACAAATATTTGGTTTACCATTAAAATTTGTTTGCACGTAGACAATATTGACGGCTGAAATTGTTTGCAATTGTATGTAGGAGTTTATACGTGCATATATATATGTATGTATATGTTCGTTTAAATATAAAAAAGTTTAAGCAGAATTCCCTGGGCAACAGAGTGTATACGTGACAAATATTTACACAACGATCAGCCGCAAATCGAGGCATACGTAGCAGCTACAAGCCAATTTACTCACCAACAGATTCACGAACAAGCAAACAAATACATATTTAGTCAGCCGGTTCGCCTGCCAGCCGGTCAGTTATTCAGTCTGTTATTTGATGAGGCTTGTTTGTGTGCAAATATACTACATATAAATGCATATGTATATATGTATATGCTATATGGGTCAGTATACTCGCGTATGTGCACGTATGTTTCATGATGAGTTTACGGCGAAAGAAATACGTGCATATGGTGTGTATACGTATATATGTATGCCCACATATGTATGTTATGTAGGTATGTTTGCATGCAGGTACACCGACCTAAAAAATGCGCCGAAACTCAATTTTTTATATATATGTTAAATCATAGAACAACGAGTAATTGACAGAAAAACGCTTTGGAGTGGATTATTTGGCGAAAAAAATTCAATTAAGTTATTAATAAAAACATATAAAACATTAAACTTATTTTTTATATTTGTGCAATATAATAATGGCGGGTAGTTTGTTGATTTACTGAATAATCAATTTAACTAATATTATTAATACTATGTAGTATGTAGATATTGGAAATGCCAACTAATATTGAGGTTATCACAATGGCTAGCTAAATGTAAATTAAATGCTTACATGCTGAAAGACTCATACATACATATGCATAAAACATTTTACTGAATTGTTTTTTGTTTCCTATTCATACATATATCATGAAATAAATTCAAATGTCAGCATAAAAATGATTAATTTTTATCAAAAAGTGCTGAGTTTTGTGTTTATTGAAATGACCGTCACAGTGAAGGATAGTAAGTACTTGAAAACGTCATTTGATGCAATGAAGAAAAAAATTAAATCGAAATGGAAACAAATTTTTTTTTGTTGCCATACTCTTAAGGGTATGTGCTTAAGTATGACAAACTTTTTACATTATGAAGGCTCATCTCAGAATTACACAAGCTCGTATAAATAAATGTATATACACATTATTTATTAGAAATTAGCTTTTTTTAGATTCAAGTGTGATTAGAAATGATTAAATTTACTATTTATTATCAAGTTTTACCTAAAAATTTTTTTGATTTACTGAATTTACTCAATTAAAAAAATTAATTTTTAATTTACTGAATTAAAAAATTAAAACTTTTTATGGCAAGTAAATATTCGCCTAATAGTACTATAATAAGCAATGCTTCACAAATCAGCTTGTCAATAAGGTTAAGCATTTTATCACTCTTTAAATCATGTTGCCTCTGCTTATTCCGCGTTGCAAGCCTCTGTTATTAATTTCCAATTATGTTCAATTCAAAAGATTTTTGATGATAAATTAACTGATAAATTTGCCCATTCAGTTTTATTATTGCCAACGGGGATATTTATACAATTTTTAGCAAACCATTTGACCAGGTTCTTCACTCCCTACCTGTTTTTCAAAGGTTTTACCCGGTTGGGATTTTCATAAAATCATATTTTTTGCATTTCCGGAACACATATTTAAATAAATTCTTCCCGAAAAATACTTGCGGTGATATGCCTACTACTATACTACTTCTAAAACTTTCAACACTTTTTCTTCAACACATCATTTCCAAAGTCTATGATCTCAATTTCTTAAAGCAGACTCAAGCAATTCGTCCCAAATTTTTAGAGGCTTTGTACGAAGGAATAGATTAAAAAAATATTGCTTTTTTCTTCACTAATTGTATTGAAAATTTCATTGTTAAACGAAAATTTTGTTTCAAATAGAAGCCGTTTTGAAAAAAATTGAAATTTGTATTATTCCTTCCCCCATGGTATGTGATTACAAATAATCCAAAGCGCTGAAATGGAGATAACTACAAGACACGTTTTGAGGCTCGTTCGAGACATCATCTACAAGAGCGGAACACATCAATATTTTTGCATAACTGACGCGCTAATTTTTAAAAACTATACTCTGTTTGAATTACTATCACTTCTAAGTTCATATCATGTATAATGTTTCCAAATTGCAGGTAAATCCGACAAAGACTTTTAGTGTTATAATACATTTAACAAAAGGTTCCTGGGGAACTCCCAAACGATTTTATTTTTATATTTTGAATATTTATTAACGATGCACTATTGTATTTTTTGGAAAATCTGGGGAAAGATTTCCTGAGCCAGCCATTTTGCTAATTTTTTTAAAGAAGATTTTTGTTAAGGCAATATCTTAAACTGGTTGCCAAAACAAGGTCTTATTTTTTCTTCAATTTTTTTAAAGTATTTCTATGGCTGTGAGCATGAAACAATACTGGGAGATTGCTAACAGGCATACTTCTGGAAACATACAGATTTATTATTTTTATAAAAAATACAGAATATTTTTGTTTTATTACTATAAGATACATTCTTTGAAGCTCTATCAAATGATCCTTTAAAAATGTCCTTGAATATCCGACTTTATGTAGATCTTGCTGCAAGCTTCAGTAGTGGCCTGCCATCGTATAGATACCTACCATCTCAGACGCGTTCTTCAATTATCCGAAGACCCCCACACATATTTCCCGCTGCTTCTCACTAAAATTACACGCCTGCCATCGTATAGATACCTACCATCTCAGACGCGTTCTTCAATTATCCGAAGATCCCCACACATATTTCCCGCTGCTTCTCACTAAAATTACGCAGATTTCAGTCATCGATTTGACAATAATAGAAACTTTCACGACCTGCGTAATCTGTAGCTTAAATTTTTTTGTACTTATAGTTTGAATTATAACGTACCTCGTTTGAGGTGACATGGATTTGGGTCATCAGAGGATTTAGATGTGCTGGATTGTGCCTATTAAGTTTTTAACTGAGATCGTTGAGCAAAATATATGTTAGTTAAATATAAGTAGAAACCGTAAATAAGGTCAGTTTGTTAGTAGTATATATATATATTTATATATTTTTTTTGGTCCGTTTGCTTTTATATAAACGTCCAAGGTCTTGTAATGGTCTGCGCAAGGCTTTTCTTTCAGAACTAGGTCAACACAAACAGTCATAACTTTCAAAATGATTTTTTGTTTGCAAATTGTTTAAAATTAAATTCGAAAAATAATGCAATATTGCTATATTATATATATATATATTATATATATATATATATATATATATATGGCCGTTGTTAATAGATGGACAAATGAGTTCAACGATTCCTATATATCTAAAATGCTCCCTCTCTTTCAACCTATCCAGAGTATCAAGTACAGTACTAAATACATAAATGCTACAACCATATTTTTATTTCTTTATACTGCGTCATTTTAAATTTTTAACAATAATTCATTCCAATAAATCTCTAAAAACACATTTTCAAGAAAAGTATATAAATATTATTATTATTATTATTATTTATATAAATATTTTTAAAGGAAATTTATGTAGAAATTAAATTTAAATTAATTCTCAAAATGTTTGGTTATAAAAAATACGTTTATTTATCAAAATGTTCATTAAGTTTTAAAAAATTTAGATTTATATGCAAAAATATTAAGCTACATTGACAGCTTTATGTTAATGTTAGCATTAAATATCGGTCATCCCTAATGTAGACATGTTGCTAGAAGCAACCGAATTTCGGCTTCGACTTCAATAAACCAAATTACCGAATAATTGCCAAAATTTGATTTTTAATATTTTTATTGTTTTCATTTTAATTGTGAAAATGAAGCGGTTTTTAAAGTTTTGATATTATCAAGATTTTCTAATTTCCAGGAAAATGTTGGGTATTTACTAAGCCAGTGACGAAGAATCTTCAGTTCCCTTTTCACAAAATTTCGATTCGGTTAAGCTTTTATTTGGCTGCACTTAAAAGTTGATTTCGATTCGGTCACAATAAAATGCAGTCATCCTCTTGTATTTACCATAAAATTTTTATTAAAGGCGCAGTTTATGAATTGTATATAGCATACGATTGAATTGGAGTGTATATTTATTGATATTTTCCATTTCATTATTTAACCGAGTGACGATCTCTGTGACATATACATATGTATGAGTATTATTGAAAACGACGATGTCAAATTTAATTTTTTTTTCATAAGCAATAGGCGGAAAAATTCTAATACTCAAATTAAAATCTAGTTGAAATGCTAGTTTCAATATTTTTTCTACGAAAAATATTTTTTATTTTTAAATATTTTTTTATGAAAAATATTTAAATCTCCAAAAAAAGTAAACTAAATAATTGTTTTTTATAAAGTGAGCAGTTGGGTTCAAAATTCAATACGCCAGTGCATGCAAAATAGAAACTAAAGTTAGTAAGAATGTTTTTGCTTTATTCATAATGAAATGAGATTTTGGCAGAATAAAATATTTATTTCATATTTCCATACGCGTGTTTTCATATTTTTAAATTTGTCATTTAATTGATATTAACCATAAAGAAGAGAAAATTGCAGATCGATTTAATTTAAAAAAAATTTTTATGCAACACATAGATTTTGTATAGAAACTAGCATTGATATAGTTACCAAGTGGTTTTTTTGTGTTACTAATTTTGTGGAAAAGTGTTACAAAACACTTCGCAATGCTTAAAATTAATTTTATACAAATTTATTTTGGACTATTGTTCGCTTGATATAAAAATAATTTTTTTTTTTAAGTAAATTTTTACTATAAGTCACTCTAAATTTTATCTACGAAATTTCGTTTAACGAAAAATTAAAATTCTAATTGATGATACTGCTTGATTTAATTGAAAAATTTTCATCATTTCCATTAAAAAAAAAATCCTTTGAAATTTTTTACTTTCCACTTATACTAAGAGAGAGTTTTAATGTTGTAGAGATTCTTTTGAAAAGAAGAAACTGTATATTAGTTTAAAAATTTAATATATTATATATATAATTTAATATTTTTTTTTTACATAGAAATTATAACCATATTGAAGGTATATGATTTATTTTTCTGCAAATAGTATTATCATTGTTTTTACATTCGTACACAGGTTTTGCTGAGAAAATATCAGCATAATATTACCAAATTTATAAGTAATTCTTAAAGCATATATTTCGGCTTAACAATCTCCAATTTTACGACATACGTTCTTGAGCTTCGAAAGTGTTCCAAAGGGAAGAATAATACCTTTAAAGTATGGATATCTTGTAATGCGTTTTCTGCGGAGTTCGTTTATGAGGTGTGCTGGGTTCGTGGGATAGATTGATGGAATAAACCATTCACGCAAGGGATACGCGGAATCTGCAATAATCACCGCGTTAATTTTTATTCTACGATAAAGAGCACTGTTACGAAGCGACTCGAGCATCGTAAATACTTCCGAATCAATTCGTACTTACATAATAAAACCTTAAATCAGTTCCTCATATAGCCATGCAATTTATTGGATTTTTACCATGGCGGTCGATATAAGCAAGCTTGTTAATCGTGGGAGCATTGATGGCTATGATTATTCTAGCAATAACTTCTCAAACATCAGAAAATCCTGCTAAATTATGATTACGTGGTATGAGTAATACATCCAGTGTATTGTCGGGCCATTGCATAACTTCATTAAACTTTATTTCGTTCACGGCACTAACAACTTTGTGAACACATCTGCTGAGTGTCATTTTTGATACTCTATGGTATTGCCCTATGTTTTCGAGCCATTTTATTCTTTTGAACATTTTAGAAATAGGCAGTAGAAAATGGAGTTTATTTCCTTCAAAGTGCGTATTTTTTTCGCGTATAGTTTTTGTGTAACTTTTTATGTATACTGACCTTAAACAGACAGACTGACTAACCGTCGAACAATTCGACTCATCTCGTCATCCAGATAATTCAGATGGGAAGTCTGCCCCACCGATTTCAATGGTTAAGAAGTGGTCACTTGAGTTGAGTGACGCCGAACTCTCCAATCGCTCCAATCCAATCGCCATCACTCCAGAAATCGTCGATAAAATCGTGGGATTATATTGAACGATCGGAGAATAAAAGTGCGTGTGGTGGCTGAGGCTGTAGACATTTCAACTGAGCGGGCACATTAGATTTTACATGAATATTTGGACATGAAAAAGCTATCCGATCAACAGGTACCACAAGCTAAACAAGTTTTGTGCCATTTCGTTACCGTAGACGAAGCAGGGATCCACCACACCACACCAGAGACCAAAGAATCATCAAGACAGTAGAACGTACACAAAAGATGGCCAATGTGAGTTTGTCGGCCAACAAAGTCATTGTTTTGGGATATATGATTTGTGGATCGACTATCTTGGAAAAAAAGCGATCACCTGAATTTGGCAAATAAAGTACTGTTCAATCAGGACAATACACGGGTGCACACGTATGTTTCAAATTGGGCTACGAACTGTTGCCCCATCCAGCTCATTCTCCAGATTTAGCGCCCTGTGATTATTATTACCTAAAGAAATGGCGGTAAGAGATCATCACAGAAACAAACACCTTTTTCGAGGGTCTTAAAAAACAATTATTTGTATTGGAAAGAATACTAAAAGAGGATATACGCGTATTTTCCGAAAAAAAATATTTTTTTTTCAAAAAATCGCTGACTTTTTAGTAATATCATCTGTTGCGAACGAGCAAAAAATATATAGCTAAATGTATTTTATCCGGCGTCTATAAATTCTGTTTGAGCTTGGGATATGATTGCTATCTGAGGACAAACGCCAAGGTGATCTTCATATGTGAACTCAAAGGACTTCAGGCTGATTAGATTTACTTCGCTTGTTTTAAAAAGTCTGTTTGACGTCTATAAGTGACAAAAATTATCCTCGAACAGCCTCTGAAGATGTTGGTTCCTGGTCTGTTCTAAATTGAAATACGTTGGCACAACGTCACAAGACTTAGTTGGGTATATTGCACAACAAAAAAAGACTTGAATGGAAGGAATGCACGCATTTCATTTTCGTAGATATAGAAGGTGTATTCAGCAAATTACTTTTCGAGGTTGTAATAAGGGCCATTGAAAGCAATAATTCTGAGGAATGTGATGCTAATTGAAATGAGTTAGACAGAGCATCAGTTGACGCAGACCTTAAGGAAGAATTTTCTCCCCACTGAAACCGAGGAGCCCTGCAAGTGGTGTGGTAGCTTTCGCGGATAACATTACCCTCACTACGATGGGGATCCGATTCTAAGTTATCAACTTCAAAATGCACTACATATAGTATGAAAACGGTGGAAGGATAGCGGATTTGACTTCGACCTAGCTAAAACAAATGGTACTCCACGCCAGAAGGTAAAAACGTTTTTCGTTTAAACCTTCTCTAATAAAGGTACGATTTCTCTCTATTATGCTCTTTTTACTATGGTTTAGTGCTTCGGAATAAGCTTAGATAGTATAATTAACAGGGAAAGTTCTTTTTATCTAAACAAAAAAATTAAGTAATACTTTAGTACTAAATATAAGCTATTGTTCGACATGGTCGGCATTCCACTCCATATAGATGGTGAAGCTTCGTATAAATTTTTTGATGCCTTCATCAAAGAAGGCAGTTTACCGCCAACCCCATCTTGTGAAAAGTTTGCGATATCCGAGAGTCTCTGTAATTGTTTCGTTAGTAGTGAACTGGAAATTTGCATAAATATCGCAGAAAATTCATCCACAGTTGCATTTCCGCATTTTTTTCAGACTTTCGTCAGTCACATTTGAAGGTCCTTCACTTCTCTGTTCATCATGCACAGACGTACGACCGTAACTAATTTGGCGACGCCACTTGTATATACTCGTACGATTCATAGCTTTATTATCGTGTGCAGTTTTCATCTCATTATAAATCTTAAATGAAACGTGTTGTCGGGTCGACACTTCTCAACATACTGGCCTTGAACTGGTCTCGTTGCGAATGGGAGAAGTCTGGCTACACTACAATGTTGCTAGCACGGCGAAAATAAAATCCGTTCAGCCGAGGGAGCCTCAGTACACTCACTTTCTGGATATGTCACGTATTGTTATTAAATTTTTTATTTTTTGAACCTATTTTTTTATGAGACGACAAAACATTAGTAAAAATATCCGTGATAATAAAACACAAGAGAAACGCGCAGAAGAAATTTAAAAAAATTATACGTCCTTACTTCTCTGTTTTCGCACAGTTAGTGTTGTTATACCATCTACGTTGTGTGTGCAGAAAAAATAATTAGAAAACATTTTTTTACCATCGCTTCTACATTCAATTGAATCATATTCACAATTGAGCTATCCAATGTTTTATTATTACTCTGAAGGTGATTTGAAGGAAATAATGCGGGGCTAGATGAAGTTCACTACTATCAGTATAAACTCTAAAATGTACCACTTCTATTTCCTCTTTTCTTCTTCTCCATATCCTTATATATCATAGTACAAATTTAAAATACCATTTCATATTTAAGATATAAGAAGATAACAAACAGCTGTCAAGGTTTAGAAACATTAATTTTAGCTTATGGCAATTTCATTTTATCCAAGCTGCCACAGGTCACTCTGTTGACATGTCCCGACACTCTTGTTTTATTTTTATAAAAAAAGTAAAAATGAAAAAAAACGTTTTCTATGTGTATTTACAATACTTCACGTACTATATGAAAGCATTTCGCCAGCTAAAGCTCAAACAGCAATTTCCAAAACCATTATACCGAGAGCATTTGGCTTTGTGACAAGTCAAGTTAAACAAATACTTAAAATGATTAAAGAAATTAAAAATATTGTTTTCGTTACGTTTCGGTAGCACAAGAATATATTTTTATGCTACTCTCCACAAGTATTTATGTATGTATTTTTAAGTGTATGTAGATATAAAGTAGTGATTCCATTAGCTTAAACTAAAGGCGCGCAATGTCTTCCAAGTCATTTTGCAAGCGCCGGAATCTTGTCATTGCTATTGCCACTTGCTTTTGCTTATTTTTGTTAATATATAAGTATGTATGTATATTTTTTTCTTCCTATTTATATTAGAATTCTTCATCAACGTGAGAGCAAAGTCGTAGATGATGTCACGCTGGTGTAACTCCAATGAATCGGTCTGCATTGGAGGGCGGACTGGCGTCGGAAACGGCGTGCAGAGCAAGAGCGAAATTACGGCGAAGCGCGTAAAGAAATGCAAAACCAAACATTTCACAGCGTTTAATGATGCACGAAAATAATGAATATCTTGACTGCCAACGTCGAGACCCGCCCGCCTGTTACTCGTTTTAGCGTCTACAACGCTTTTGCATCTGTTAAACTGCGCGGTTGTTGCCGCCACAACGCTTACTACGCTTACTTTTCAAATTTTACTCTGTTGTTTCTCTCTGGCAGTTAACTATTGTTATTGTTGTTGTCGTTGTATTGTATTTGCTATTCCCGCGCAGCAATCAACTATTCTGTTTTTCTAGTTTTTTCCCCGTCATTTTCCCACCAAATATTGAAGATTGGAATTCTCAGTCGGGAGTTGGAGGGAGTGTGTAAACGTGTAAGAAAATTGTTTCCTGGATAATGAAGTAGAAATAAATGTGGCGGATCAAGGAAACGTCAGGGCGGAGATGAGAATAGCGGCTATAGTTCTAGCTCTGGTTCTGCGGCGGCGGCAGCGAATAGTGAAGGCGCTAATCTTGGAGGCGTTCTTGCGCTTCTTAACAAAGGTGAATCGGTTAGCTTGATAAAATGAAAGGCATAAATATATTTTTATATAAAACAGTAAAGTACACAAAGAAAAAAAAAAAGAAGAAGAATGAAAATAGCTCAGCGCTCAGTTGAGTGAGAAATTAAATTTGAAATTTATTTCGTTTTAAATTAAAAGTGTGCGACCGGATACCATTCGCCGTTCTAGTTCATAATATAGGAGATTGTATGTTGTTGTACGAATATGTATGTTATGTGTTTGTTGGTGTAGTTACAATTGTTGCTGTTGATGTTTTTGCTATTTACAACAAGTAATTATGTGTACTATTTGCTTAGGTATACGTTTTGTTGTTGTTGTTATTGTAAAATATAATTTTGTTAATTTTATTTCGAGAGCTTTTAAGATCTTTTGCAATTTAATTTCGTTCGGACAAATCCCTGTTAGTGGACGGTGCTTGTGTGTGGGGATGTGTGTAGAGTAAAATCTGTTTTGCAGTTTGTAATTACAATTTATTTCAGTTATTAACGTTTTATGGAGCTTAGCGAATGAAGTTCAATATTACAATAATGTTGGTAAAATAAAAATAAATGTAATACAAAATGGGAGAGAAAAAGTTTAATGAGAAATTTACCAAATATTTTTTTCCTGTCTGCTTAAAAGTAATGCCCAATCGGGGACATTTCTTAATAGGCTGGAGTTAATTGACTTCGCCGGAGCCAAAAATACGAGTATAGACAATTTCCAATTTGTTCGCTACATTTTTTAATTCTAATTATTCTCAGAGTATTCTAGTAAACCCATATTGTCATTACAATTTATGTTCGGGTAACTTAGTCCATACACCTTCAATATCGTTCGACGATGTATTTCCCTATATAAAGTCCTTAAGCAAGTCATGCACATATGGTTCTGACCTATTTTCGAAACTTCATTCAATTAACATTTATTAAATTTATCACTTAAAGAGAATATTTTTCCATCTGTATGGAAAGAATCTTTAATTATACCCCTTCATAAAAATAGAAACAGATCTTTGGTGGAAAATTACCTTGAATCACTTATCACTGATCATTAAACTCATTCAATCTCATTATTTATATTACATTGCCAATATGGCTTTGTTAAAAGAAAATCTACAACCACCAATCTACAACCACCTTACAAGGCACTCATTATTCCCGTCATACTTTACGGTGCAGAAACATTGATATTGACAACCGATGAGTCGGCTTTGGGAGTCTTCGAGAAAATTTTGGTCTCTGCCCATGCTAGATGGCAGATACCACAAATTATGGAACAATGAGCTTATACTACAATATTGACATACGACGACATTGATATAGTTCAGCGAGTTAAGAGACAGTGATTCCGCTGGTTAAGCCACATGGTCTGGATGGACGAAAACTCGCCAGCGTTGAAAGTATTCTTTGTAGTACCCGCTGTTAGAAGCAGAGGAAGAGGAGGATCTTCATTCTGATGTTAAGATTAGAGGGAGAAGAACCAGACTTAAACCACTTTGCATATTATTTATTTAATTCAATATAATATAATTTATAATAATTGTCCCTACCAACATTTTCAATGCATTCGATGATATTTCATATCTAAAATATTTTTGTTTTATGCGAATTCTTGAACTTTGTCCTTCGCATTATTTCATTATTCTTTCTAGGTCAATAGAAGGTACCAATGCATTCTGACCTTTATATGCACGACTGTTCTTGTATATAAAAAACCTGTGTGCTCAAGAGCTCACTTGCTGTTGATTTTGAGGATTCGGTTACAAATAGCAAATAAATAAATTGCAATAAAATATAATAACAACAAAAATACACTAAAAGTATATAATATAAATATATAAATAGAAATAGCAAAATTGCATTAATTCTGAAGCGTAGTCGACAGAGGACTGTGTAATCTGTACAAGTGTTCAATGTCATTATTTCATATACAAATACATATTTTGTTTTAGCGAATTTCAATTGCATTTCTGACTCTACGCTGCCAACACAAGCAGCAAGCAAGCAGCAGCTGCAACACCTTATAACATTGTGACAAATTGTTTTTGTACGTTTGCTTTTAGTGAATTTTTCATTTTGATTTTCATTTTCATTCCCGTCTTCATTTCATTTCTCTTCATTTATTTCCTTTTTTTCTCGTTTCCAAATTATTTTCCACACATTTTCCATCGCTTGCATTTTTCATCTCATTTTGGCTTAGTTGACTAATTTTTTATCACTTGCTGCGCTTTTCTACTTCATTTCGTATTTATGTTGCAAAATTTTTCAACATATTTTCCCTCTACCTCTTCAATAAAGCACCATTCGTATGGCAAGGTTGGAGTTGAGATCTTAGCTACGTAGGGATTTGTTGTTGTTGGATACTGGTAATCTGGTAATACATGTTAGTAGTGGATGTTGTATGTGTATGAATGTAGTTGAGGATGGATGAGAAGAAATAAATGTGAAAGCAAAATTAAGTAGCTTTCACGGAAGATTGTGCATTGTCTGCATTATGTTTTACAGCATGTTTTGGCAGCGAACAATTGCAACGACAGAGGAAGTTTATGGTGTAAGTAGTTAACTGCGGGGGTCAAGAGATCGGTGAGAGAAAGAGAGAAAGCGGTACATAAATGATATAGTAAGAGCTAAACTGAATATGATTTAATACCAAATTTTAGTTGATTATGTTGTTATTTGTAGAGGATTTCAAATTAAAATCTATTTTAATCATATATATGTACATATATATACATATGTATATGTGGCAGGTCGGCTCCCTTACAAGAAAACCATGATACTTTTTTTTTTAATAAGTTTTAAAAAGTAGTAAACAGCTATGAATTTCATAGAAAACATGTGCTACTACCTACTCTTTAATCGTTAATCCAACATTGACAAAAGTCTATATACAGTATATACATAAATTATCTTAGCTCAAGAACTTTGGTTAATATCAGGTAACATGACCTTTTTAGTATTTAGTTGTTCCACCGCCAATAACAACTTGAAGCCATGGTGGCGTCGAAGCTACTAAATTAGTAAATTTTGAGGGAGTAATACTGTCCCAAGCTTCAATAAGACGTTCTTTGAGTAATGCTGAGCTGGAAATTAGATTTTTTCTAATTTTTCGCTCTAAAATCTACCAGACATGGTCAACAATATTCAAATCTGGACTTTGAGGTTGTGTGTGTAGTTGCCTTGGAGCTTGATAAATCAACCAATGCTTAACAGTATGGGCCGTATGCTTTGGATCGTTATCCTGTTCAAAGATCCAGCCTGCGCCAAGCTCCTAACTGTCCACCGAAGGCTTCAGATTAGCCTCCAATAATGACTTATATTTCAACCTATCCATATTACCCTCAATAAAAACAAGTTTTCCAAGCTTAAGCGCAGTATTTTCTTTTCTCCAAAATTTTGCTCTTCCATCGCTCTCGAATATATTGGACTTCGATTTGCCTGTAAACAAGACTTTTTGTCAAAATCCATTCCCTTGTCTAAATGTGCTTTAGCGAACTTCAAGCGAAGTTTACGATTTTTTCAGAAATAACAAGTCTTTAACGTGGCATTCTGCTGTGGAAGCCTTTATGTTGCAGAGCTCTTCGAATAGTTCTTGGATGGATACACTTTCTTGATGAGCATCATTCACTTTGTTCACAATAAAAATGATGCCTCTTTGAGTTAGTTTCTTCGGGCGGGCAACACGCGGCTTATTTTCGGTGGATCCTTTTTTTCAAAGTTTTCTTACAGTGGTCTGTACTGTTGGTGGACTTAAGTTTAAAATTTTTTAAATTTCCCTATACACTATATATATGTTTCTTACGGAAATGGATATTTTTTTTCGCGGAGCCACTGTTGATACTAATGTGTTTAAACTTCAACTAAATTCAATAAAAGCAAATTAGAAAACTTAATTTAAAAAAATATAGTAAAAAATGGTACCTAACCGTCGTAACAACACTTCGGGTACTAAGCTTTTGTCAAGGATATTTTTGCGTTTTTTCATCATAATTGTTTTATTTTATGTTAGAGAATGGATTTGTTTTAATACATGTTATTAGAAAAGTATTTAAAATAAAATTGTATAACTACATATTTCAGCAACGCGATAGTACTTAGTAGATACATAAATACTGTTACACACATTTTATGCTATAAAATAAAAAGTAATGAATGTTTTTGGACCAATTTTTTTTACATATTTATTGATATATATTGTATACAAAAAAGCAGTATTCATTCGAAATGTCCGCCTTTGGCCTTCACGCAGGCCTTAAGTGGGACTGGCCAATCATCAATAGCCGCACGCACTTCCTCCATTGGGAAATTGGCCACAGCACGAATCAAAGGTGTCTTAGAGAATCAATGTTGGGGTATCTTTTGTGGCAAACCATGTCCTCTAAAACTGTCCACAATTTGTAATCCAGCGGGTTCAAATCTGGACTGCCAGAGGACTAATTTTCAGAGGAAATGAATGCTGGTAAATTATTTTGGAGCCAGATTTGGGTCGTTTTAGCTTTATGGGCCGGCGCAGAGTCTTGCTGAAAAGTCCATGATTGGTTTTGGAATATGGAATGGTTAAGTGGTCTTACAACAGTTTCCAAAACGGTTTCTTGGCAAACTTTGGCCGATGTTTTGACCCCTTGTTCGCAAAAATGCAAGTCAGTTAACCCATCATAAGAGACACCCCACCAAACCATGACTGAAGCTGGGTGATGACCTTTTTCGACCCGTGGAATTAGTCCAGATGCTTCCTTAGATAACCATGCATATACCCTATCATTTTGTTTATTAAATTTTCCTGCACGGTAAAAATTTTTTCATCGGTAAAAAAGATTTTTCTGTGCAAGTTATCAGCGTGATTCACCAAAATACTTTTGCATTTTATCACCCTACTTTTTTTCAAAGCTGCAGTCAGCAAATGCCCGGTACGGCGTTTGAAAGCCCCAAGTCCCAAGTTTTTTTTTTAATAATTCGACTCATGGACTTTTGCGAAGCATTCATGACTTACGGCGTTCGAACTGTGCGTGGACGGCCCGACAAACAATTTTATGCACCGGTAGATGAACATGCGACTAATGCAGAGCGGACGGAATGTTTTGAAAATATCACCTTTTTCATTTCACACTTAAAAAGCGCTTATAACAGCGATACGGTTTTCATTATCTGACCATTCCATGTTGAAAACTCACACAATTTTGAATTCCCGATATAGACTAACGCTTTACAGGTTATATTTTATAAATCATATGGGAATTATGTGGTATGATCAATTCTTCTATTGAAATGCGTGTGTTTAATTTTCTAACAGTATTTCTGTCCCTACCAAGTACTTTCTTCACAACGAATAAAGGTGGTGTTTGTAGAATTTGTTCGCCACTGTATATGAAAAACTATTCGTTATTTTAGGTAATTTTGTGGAATTTATAGCAGTTCAGATATATGTGAGACATTCCATTTAATAGCGAATGATTGTAGCATCTGTTTGCTCATTTAGGATGATGTCAAGGCAAAAGGTCCTTCCTGCTTATCTGTTGCTGATTATTACGCACATTTAGTAGTGGAATATTAGTATATAAAGGAACAGCGAGGAAAACCCAAATTAATGTCCAGAAAAGAAGTTTTTCCGAAGAAAAAGTTAGATAAACAAAAACGACAATTCCTTTGGAAAAGAAACGAGCGATAAATTTGCCCTTAAATCTGGTTTAAATGCAGTTGACTCACGATCTAAACTCTGCTTGGTGTAGCGAACAACGAGTCTTGAGTAAAAAGTCCATTATATAAGACTTAGTTGCAGAAGACCATAGCAATGATTATACCATTTTTCTTATTAATGGGCTTCAGCATTTCTATATATTTGGTTAAATTGGTAATACCTGTTTTTCGAGTTTTACTTAAACAATATTTTATTTAATATATCACTTAAAATCGGATAAATACCTCTCCAGAAAAATAAAGTGAATCGTTGGAATAGAAGTCGAATAAATCAATAAAAATGCCATATTGCTTCTTGGCGCATTACATCGTTAAATATAAATAACTAAATATTTTGAATATTGTTTAAATTGTCTATAAGAAGTCCACATTTTTGCAAGTTATATTTTAGTTATTATTATTTTTACTACCTTTTCACTACGCTTCCTGACTTCTTTTATATATTCCAAGTTTTGAATTTTGAAATTTTTTTTTATCTACGAGTATGCACTTTTTGTCCAAAATCTATAAGATTTAATAATAACCGACTAAAAGAAATACTACTTTTCCCACATTTCTCCCCCTTTTTGGTCACATTTTAACTGTTTTGTTTCCAAATTGGAACTTATTTGATCCCTACTACTTTTCCAAACTGCAACCGCTTGTAAGGGAGCGGCAAGACTCACTTGTCTTTACTTATCTCACCTTTAATTATTGAATCATGCCCACACGCTAAAAAAAATATGCTTAAAAAATTAAATAATTCAGAGGGAAAAAATTTAATGGTAGAAACGTAGGAAATATAAAAATAATAAAAAGCCTATGCATAGTAAGATACAACCAAAATTAAAAATAATACATATATCGTACTAAGAAGCAGTGCTTTGTTAATAAACTAATTTTTGTTTAGACCGACTGTATGTATCAGTTGTTTCAGGTCAAAACTGTTGCTAAAATTGAATCGGGTTAATGATACCGTTTATTTCAGCGCTTGAAATCGGATGATTTCAATTATAATGCGTTGTAGAACGAATGAATGGAAGTTATAAATAAAAAATAGCACAGAGATTGCTTCAAATTTTAAAATTTGAGACAGTCCTTCTTCATTTAAAACTCAGAGGTTATGACTTTAAATACATATACATACGTATGCAAACATATTATTAGAGACTTATATGATTTTCTGGCCAGACTATTGGTAGATTTGAAGCCTCTGAATAGTTACTGGATTTTTATGAAATGATAACATTGACCAAAACTTTTCTAGTTTCCTTTAATATTTTTTTGCGATTGGGTATTTCTATGGCTCTGACTATGAAATAATACTAGCTGTTTTCTAGCTTTACTTTTGGAAGTATACCGTTTTATAATTCTGATAAAAAAAAGTTACTGAAAATTCATACATTGATGTTTGATCACATCTTAAGTAAACAACTTTAGGTAGGTCTGATTGCAAACTCCAGCAGTAGTCATATGTGATTTTCATCTCCCTGATAACAATTTTCCATTGCTTGAAAATCCTGGTGTAACCCTTTACCTTGCTTCTCACTAACATCACCCAAATTTTGTGGAAATCGATCTATACGTGATTGGAGGAAGTGTATTTTTACGCTCATGCTACACCCTATTTGACGAAACCATATCGCTAACAAAAATAAAAAGATATATTAGTTTCCAATAAAAATACGCAAATATATGTAGAACTTGTAAATAAGGGCAGTTACCTATAGCTTAAAAACAAAAGCTGTAGGAAAAAACTGTTACAGATAGAAAAAAAAACAAAAATTACAAACAATTTTTTCCCTATTGTCAAAGGATTAATATTAGGGGAAGTTGAGGAACAATTTATTGATTAGATCCTTAGAGATATATATATCAAGCTTAAAATCGATATAAAGATAGCCTGTCTAATAAACTCAAGCCCACTCTGGATTGATATTATCATTAAACTTTTTCGCTCATTGTGACGTTTTGAGGAAAATCCAAAATGATATATACTTTGATGGCTAGCTGCTATTAAGATCCTTCACTTTAATTACTTCAATTCGTAGATTACGATAAAAGGATGGAAGATTCTGAAGGAATTTTTTATAAGTTGCAGAATGTGCTTGGTCTGAATTGTGGCACACAGACAAAAACTGTCCTGCCTGTATTTTAATGGATCATTTACTTTGATCTCTGCCAACTGACGAGGATTTGGCAGTCTAATGAAATGAAAAGAAAAAACGTTTTCTTCTTGTCCTTATTTATGCAGTTTCCGCAATTATAATGTTAAAACGAGCTCCCATCATATTGCCATTTTATAAAGTAATGACATGGACGATCCCACTTTCATCTTGAGGCGGCCTATATGTTGCTTCAGCACCATTTTATAGGAACATCACCAAGTTAAACGAAATTTAAGACAAGATAACTATTTAATCTTGCTAGATAATGCAATGAGGACCAAAGAACTAAGTCGCAAAAGTAGAATTTGCTACAAGGATGGGATAATAATGATTACGGTAGAGAATTTTTCCATATATTTACTTGAAATTTGGTGCATGGGTAGCTTTTTGATTATTATGATGTCCACTTTTTCCTTCAAGGAAGTGGACCGGGAACCGATCAATCCAAAAACATCTTATTAATGAGTTGATTTACTTGAAAATTGGTACAAGGGTAGCTCTTTGCCTGAATTAATACAGTGAACACTATTTATTCTAGGAAGTGTGTATAGGACCGATCCATTCAGAAAAATTAAGCTTATCGTTCGTATTACTTGAAATTTCTTTCTTTCTTTCCAGGAACTGAACCAGACACCGATCTTAATGAAACTAATATTTTTATGTGCTGGGCTTGTTGAATTTGTATACGATGGTATCATAGTTGTTTTTTTTAATGTTTTATTTACGTTTTCAACTATATTTGTTGACGCGGGTTAGTTTTCACCAGATTTATTATTTTGTGTTCTTCCCGTACTGATAATATTTTTGTACGGCCAGATCGGGGTATCGACGTTAAAATACCGTAAATTATTTACTATACGCTGGACGGGTGAATACGTTCTTCCAATAGTTTGTCTGATTTTTCGGGAACTTTCGCCATCTTTCCACAGTTTAATAATTATTTTTCTTTCTGACACACTAATTTCTTTCCCTTTCCCTCTATTTTTTCACACTAATAATAAAACACGTCACGAACTCTTTAAATGATTAATTAGAATAAAAGACAATAGAAAATATGCAAAACGAAGAAACATCTTCATGAAAAGTAACGGTATTCTCAAATCAAGCAAACTGAACGCAGACTTTGTGGTGGCTATGTTTACTTGTTGCTGCACTTAAATACAGTTATCTCGAAAATTAAAATAAGAATATAGGTTTTTGCTTATGCATTTTAAACTTAAAAATATAATAAACAAATGCATGTAAAAAAATTTAACTGAATTAACTATTTCAGTTGTGTATTTACTTTACTGAAAAAAGTGTGTTGTGTGAACGCAGACTTTATGGTCTACGTGTATAAAGAAGATTAAAATTTGGACTAACTGCATCATTCTTTACAATGATAATTATAATATCCGATTGCAAGAAAATAGGAAAGAATCACAACAACGTATGGTTGAGCATTGCTAGTTTATGAATAAATCTATAATACCCAATGCAAAAATCTCATTCATTTCATGTTCAAAATGAACATCTGCATAAAAATGAAATAATAAATATTTTTATATATTTAAAAGTGCAATACTAAAAGAATTTACCAAAAAATTACGATCGCATATATGCATACTTTTAGGCGTACACTAAACAAAATGCTTTTCATTTGAATTTTTTCTTTGGCAAACAAATTTGAACTTTTCCAAACATTTATAGCTAAAGTGTTTCGCATTAAAGTTATCAAAAAAAATTTGTGAAGCAATCCTTGAAAAGCTTTGGCGATGCATACAATACATGTATGTTATATACATGTTATTGTACAATAGAATTTGCAGTTTGATGGCGCACAGCGTGTGGTGTTACCAGTTTGAAATTTGCTGGAATTTTGCGCTTTGGCTTTCATTATTTTTTCGTTTAACTCTCTTAATGGCTGCTGCAGTGACAAAAGAATGTAACTTTATGTGTTTGTATGTGTTGAGTATTTCCGTTATTGTGCCTACTGCATCATTTTGTGTGTTAGCATTTTTATTTTGGTTAAAAAATAGTAATGTTGGCATTTGCATATACACATGTCGAAAACATGTACATACATGTATGTACGTGTAGATGCGCTAAGTCATAAGTACCAAAACTCGTGAACCGCTAAAATGAAAACTATGTCAATCCATTCTTTTTCTTTCATTTTTTTAGTTGCGTCCAGCTTTTAGAAAAATTAAAAAAAAAAACTCACAACTTTATTTAAATCCCATGTACATATGTACATGTGCATATCTATGTGGCACTGACAGTTATAAATCAGCAAAGTTCTTTGCTATTGAAACTAAAGAGCATGAACATACGCTGGAACATATCCATTTTTTTGTACATTTTAATAAATGTTCTAATGGTAGCAGTGTGAAGAGAAATGTAAAATTCCAAAAATTTGTATGTGGAAAATTGTATAAATCGCATGTTGAAACTATGGCTTTTCCAAAGAATGCGACATTTACTGTTCCTCCACTAATATGCTTAAAGGCAAAACGATTATGAGCCTGTAAAAAGTAATGCTACGAGGTTATGTAAATAAAAGGCGTTTTTCACAATGGGTGCTTTTTCTGGAGAGTTAGAGTGTAGTCGCTTCTTATCTGATACTTCGTTTGGTAGCGAACGGCTCGGAGAGGTCCTTCCCAATTCTGACTGCGCTTCCAGTATTAACCAGGGTCAGTTTACAAAGCCGTATGAGTTTTGTGGGGATATCAAATTCAGGCATAGCGGCGTAGAGGCAGTTCCTTATCGTGCTGTTGAAGGCAGCTTTAAAATCGACAAAAAGCTGGTGTGTATCCATTCTTTTCTTTTGGGTCTTCGCCAATATTTGACGCATGGTGAATATCTGGTCCATAGTGGATTTGCCAGGTCTAAAGCCACATTGATAAAGTCCGATCAGTTCGCCGACGGTGGGATTTAATCTTTCACACGATACGCTAGATAGGACCTTATATGCGATATTAAGGAGACTTGTCCCACGATAATTGGCGCAGGCCGTGGGGTCTCACCTTTTTTTGGATTTGGCAGAGTACACTTAAGTTCCATCCGTCGGCATGATTTCGTCCGACCATATTCTACAAAGAAGCTGATGCATGCTCTTTGCCGGCTCTTCGCCGCCGTATTTGAATAGTTCTGCCGGTAAGCCATCGGCTCCCGCCGCTTTGTTATTTTTTAAACGGGCAATCGCTATCCGAACTTCTTCACCATCGTCATCGACTAGGGTTTCGGGTTTGCCATCTCCGGAGTTTTCATTTTCACTGCCATTGAGCAGGTTGGAGAAGTGTTCCCTCCATACACTAAGTATATTCTGGACATCTGTCACCAGATTACCTCCATTGTCCCTACCCGAGTTTGCTCTGGTCTTGAAACCTTAGTAAGTCGCCGAATCTTCTCATAGAATTTTCGAGCATTACCCTTGTCGGCCAGCTTCTCAAGCTCTTCATACTCACGCATTTCGGCCTCTTTCTTTTTTCGTCTGTAAATGTGTCTCGCTTCCCTCTTCAGCTCTCGGTATCTATCCCACCCCGCACGTGTTGTGGTCGATCTCAAAGTTGCGAGGTAGACAGTCTGTTTTCTCTCCACTGCAGTTCGACATTCCTCATCGTACCAGTTGTTTTTCTGTATTGCTAATAACCAATTGTTTCCGAAGCAGCGGTACGCAAGGAATTTGCTATTTCGTTCCACAGCTCCCTTATATCAAGTCGCTGATGAGTGCTCTCAGAGAGCAGGTGTGCAAGCCGAGTAAAAAACCTGCTGGATGTCTGCTGTGATTGCAGTTTTTCCACGTCAAACCTTTCTTGTGTTTGTTGACGGGCCTAATGATCCGAGTCAATATTTGGCCCTCGGAACGTACGCACGTCTAGATCATTGGAGGTATGTATGTCTTCCGTCTATCACAACATGATCAATTTGGTTGCATGTTTTACGATCTGGCCACAGCCAAGTAGCTTGATGAACTCTCGTATATTGGAATCTGGTACTACAGACAACCATATTTCGGGCCCCGGCAAAGTCAATCAGCCTAAGCCCGTTTGGGGATGTTTCATCGTGGAGGCAGAATTTTCCGATTTTTGCGCCAAAAATACTTTCTTTGCACACCCTGGCGTTTAAATCGCCTAGTTCAATATTGACATCGTGGTGGAGCAGCGCTCATAAGTACGTTCTAGGCTCTCATAGAAAACATCTTTGGTTACATCATCCTTCTCTTCTGTCGGAAGTGCGTGTAAATTATCGATATGTTGAAGAACTTTGCTTTGATGCTAATTGCGGATAGACGTTCATCCGACGGGGACATGATGCCAGGATTCGGCGACACACCCAACACCAAATTTGCGCTCCTTTAAATGGTCGCCGTAGTAGATTTCACAAGGACCCACCTTCTTCCGTCCTTGTCCCGTCCATCACATTTCTTCAACGGCGGTGATGTCAGCCTTTAGTCTTGCAAGAACATCGACCAGCTGGGCAGCGGCACCTCCCCAATTAAGGGACCGGATATTCCAGGTGCATGCCCTCAAATCCTTTGCGGGAGGCATTTGCTGATTTTTCATTGGAGTATAGTTTTTATGTGGTGGGTTCCAAACCCTACGCACAACCGCAGGGGATTCGCCTTATCACTTTAGCTCGCCTCCAAATGGATGTTTGTTGGCTACACAGAGGATACATAAATAATCGTTTCTGGCCACTCCCTGGTGAATGGCAGTCAGAAGCTTTCCTCACTTGCGTCAACTTCTACACATGGCCCCATCCTCCACTTTGAAAAATATATTAAAAAAAAAAAAAAGTTTTGAGATAAAAGTCAAAGTGTATTTCAAAATACTCGAAATGCTCGTGCTCGGCTCGTGAAATTTTCGAATAATAAGCAATGTGCAGTTGTGCGAGTGCTCAAATGCTCGCACTGCTTGAAAATGTTTGAGCAAAATCTGGAGCTCTAGTATATTTACGTAAATATATTATTGTGCATTAAGTATGCTTTTTGCAAAAAGGAAAAAAAAAACTGAGAGAGATAATTAAACATAGATAATTAAAGAGAATCTTTTAGCCGACAACTTTTATATTTAACGCAAACCTTACTCTTTTCTTTGGGGAACTCGATTAGCAAAATATACAACAAAAGGCTACTACTTCAATCCATGTAAGTTTGAACAGTTAAATATATTATTATATATAAATCATATAAAGATAACAAAAATGTAAAAGGTGCATTACAGGTGCAAGAAAGAAAAATAATAGCAAAGCACTTACATGTCGATACTGCAGCCCCGCGAAGCGTAGAGGCCTCCTCGCTATATAGTGATCCTGTATGTAAACTTTTTTTTTATACAATTAACTAAATTTTTTATTACTTTTCTCAAAATGAGATGCAAATGCCTCTCTTTTATCAAACTATACTCAATAAGAATTATCTAAAAAAAATATTATGCAAAAAAAAAAATACTTTAAATTATAGGAACAATATTTTTAGCTTTCACTGTACCAGAAGGGATAAATGAGAACATGAAAGAGAAATAGGTGAGAGATTAACAAAAAACAAAAAAAAAATCTATGTATGAATATTGTTGAGAAAGGTACGTATGTTGGGTACTGAAGAAGGAGAAATTTATGGTAGATGAGAATGAATAGTAGTATAATATATGTATTTACGTTTTTAGTAATTAGGAACAAAAAAATTTAAGTATATTTTATTTAATAATATACAAATAAGTACATTTCTTTTAGGTATTGCTTTAAAAAAAAGTATTTTTAACTTCAAGTGGATATGTAATACGAGCAATTATGTAGCTTAATTCACTTTACCTCGTTTAAGATCGGTATGCAGCTTCTACGAAAAAAAAGAACTCATTTATTTCGTGGATGGGAAAATGTAGTAGGAATGGAAATTTGAAAGGAAGAAGATATGCAAACGTAAATAAACAAAATGAAAAACAAGACTAGAGTGCGATAAATATATGTTTCTGATTATGTATACTAACGTTTTCCATAGCTAAAAATAAATAAAACCTGTAGAAATTGATGAAAAAACTAAATATATTACATAAATTGCTTATAAGCTTGCTTTAAGGGAAAATGAGTTTTTTTCGTTTGTTGTGCATGCTGCTGCTTAAAAAAAATTTTCGTGCATCGTTTTTTTTTGCACTTTCTTTATATGGCGTTTTTGGGTTTCGTAAGAGCTGCATACCGACCTTTAAAGTACAAAAATTTTGTGATTTTAACAAAATAAATCTTTTTTTTTAGGCCGGGTGCACTTTCAAATTATAATTAAATTTAATATATATTTTGAAATATTTATTGTCATCCATATACACCAAACGGTGGTAGTTGCAGCTTCACAAAAATGACTAAAAGTCATGTAAAGTAGAAAATTGTCTACCAATGTGCACGCGTTGGACTCGGTCGGTGTTAACTGTTCTAAATAGAAATTTCTGCCAGTACTAATAGATTTGGGGCTCAGAAAAGTTCTTTGCTAGTTCAAAAGTTGAGGATGCATTGACAGTTGAATTTATCGATTAGTTATCGTTGATCAGATGCTATTTGGAAATGTTCTGAATAAACAATAAGGAGAAGATGTGGTGAACTGTTCTAAGTCAAATTGGTTAGGCGGAAAATGAGAAAAAAGGAGTTATAGTTAAGGGGAGACATTGTATCTAAGCAAAAGGTTAGATAAACCGGCTACGGCTTGTTTGATTCATTTCTATTATTACTAAGTTTGAGAGAATCAGTGTTTATATCGGATGTAATGGGATGTGGTCCTGCTTCCAGGTTGGCAGTTACACTGACAATTCTAAATAAAGTTTTTGTGTATCCAGGTAACGTATGCAACTCAGTCAGCGTCATAAGTCTACAAGCAGATACAAATAAAAAGTTTATTTGAAAATATTTTTTAAACTAATAAATTTATTGAATTAAAATTTTCTTATTGTTATACACTATTGAACGTTGATTGAAGATGACAATTTTTTTTACAAGTGCACCAAACAGTCGAGATAACAGTACCTTTATCCTTCGGGGTAACAAAGCAAGCGATCAAAAGTCTACAATCACTAAATATATGAAAGCATTACTGTGTAAAAAGATATCTTTGAATGCAATTTAATAACGAGTCGGGTAGCCACGGTACTTCAGGACCTCTGCCACACAGTTTTTCATTGCATCGACAAGCTTGGTGGTCGCCTTAGTTTTTATTTCAGGCCACTCTTTAAGTATTTTTGGTTTTTTAGCTGTTGTGTACTCGATATTGTGTGTTTGCGTATTTTTATTTCTAAAAGTGCCCATAAATGCCAAATTGGGTTTAAGTCTGATGACTGTGGGGGCGTGTGTAGTTGCTTGGGGGCATTGTAGAGCAACCAAAGCCGGACAATTTCTTCCCTGTGCTTAGGATTATTATCGTGTTGAAAATAATACCCAGCTTTTAATCAATTTTTTCAGTACTCGACCGCAAATTACAGTTTGAAATGTCTATATATATATTCCTATCCATTGTTATCTCCACAAATTCTAAGTTGTCTGTGCCGCTGGCTGCCCTATAGCCCCAGACCATTACACCACCAGCCCCATGCTTCACAGTTGCAAAAATATTACATTTGTTGTATGCTTCACCTTGTTTACGCCATACTAACTTGCGCCCTTTTGTGCCGAAAATACAGTACTTCGATTCGTCGGAGAAAATCACATTGTTCAAAAACTCATTTGGTATGTTTATATATTTATTTGCAAAGTCAATGCGCTTTTTTTTCAGATCGCGGTTTTGAAGTGATAATTCCCGTAGATTTGAATTTTTTTATTACGGTATAGACTGAACTATCCGATCTTTCAATCAAACGTGTAATTTCGCGATTTGAATTTCTTTCCCGCCAAAATTTAATAATAATATTAATTTCGTCCACACTGATTTCTTTCCGATTGGACACCCTTTGTAAATTTTTAGCTCAAGGTTATAAAATCAAAATATTTTATATAAATTTTTTTTTTATAATAAAGTGAATACAATAAAGTATAATCAAAAATTTGCGGAAATACCTAGAACAAGTGCCGCGGCAATACTGAGCGCTTGTTGAATTTTTTATCGCTGCTATTGTTACCTAGAAAAATAGAAGTACCGCTATCTCGTCTATTTGATGAATTAGAGCGAAAAAAATTTCCGTCATTAAATTATCAACACTGCATAAGAAAAAGAATATTTGCTATAAATTTCTATAAATTTATTAGTTTACAAAATATTGTTGAATAAACTTTTTGTATTTAGCTGATTGTAGACTTATGACACTGACTTTATATACTGGAGAGAGTGAAGTAGAAAGAGCTTCAGTGGAACTATTTCAATGTACACGGCTTAAGCGTCAGCTGAAGACTTACTGCAAGTTATGTCCACCAGAATGGGCTCTTGAAAAACAAGTAAGAAAGGAAAAAAGTTTCTCCTGTAACAAATTTGTAGGCTAGATTTTTGGTCGGCCACGCAATCTAATGAAATAGCAGCCAGCCAGATAGTTAAAATTTTCCAAAAAAAAATAAGGCTGTTATTTACGTAGAAGATCTGGCGGACGGTATAAATATGGATTTGTGATTCTAAGAGATTTTTCTTAAGTTCTATAAAATCTCTTTAATTTGTGCTCATCCCCTGATGGACAGATGTTAGGAATAGATGTATTAACGCAGCCCTTTCCACTTATATGTATATACATATCTCCAACTCGTTCTTGGTAATTATAATGCTAGGCCGATATCTTTGGTTGATAAACGACGAAAACGCTCCAAATGGATTGATTCCGAGAAGCCACAACTGATCCCAAAATTTGGATATTTCTAATGCAAGCGTAAAAAATATTAGGATAATTAATTGTTACCGGATCGAAAATCTGGATACCAATTCGATCGTAATATAAGAAGAAAGAATACATGTTTTATACATGCATCCTCCACGAAGTCCTAACTTTAACTTGGGTCCTTTTACGTTACAACTAAGATACACAAAGCTTTTTGCTTCTCGATTCATTAAAGAAACAACTGACGTTTTACAATTTCGTAAATAGAGCTGGCCCGCTGGAAAAATCCGCAATGTGGTACTCCTTGTTCCAAAGTTGCCATCAACTACTAGGGTGTTGTACGGGAAAGATATCGAAGCCAAAGGGAGAAATGCTTAAGGGTTCTACGTGATGATATTAATATCTTTGCCTGTAAAAACTTGAAAGATAATTTGGCAACTCAGGGAATATAGAGTTTAAGTAGGGAATATTGCAAAATGAATAGCCCGTAAAAGGATGTCAAACACAATATTCCATCGTTGATTATAGGTTATCTGTGACTTTTTTCCTCGTAACTCTGACATTAGGTGCAGTGAAGAGTACCTCAATTTCTTCAGTAAAGATTATTCCCACAACTGTTCGATGCTAAAACATGATCTAGAGTATATGAAAGTTTTCTGAGTGTTTGGAGAAAAAAATCTTAAAAAATGAAATTCTTTATTCAGCCGCTGAAATTGTTCAAAAGCTACAAAATTAAGCAATCAAAGTGTATCGAGCTACTCGCACTGCTCGATACCCACAGCTCGTGAGCTTCAGTGCCGTAGACATAAGTAGTTAATTCGAAATATCCAAAGGAAAGAAGAAGCCATGAGAAAAGAGGACGCGATATTTGTTATACACACTTTTTAACGTACAACAGCTGCAAAGTTTAGGCTCGTATGAGGATATATATTTTAAAATAAACCAATTCCTTTCCCTAAAATAATGAATTAAGTAAGGTTCCAAATTTTCTAATTTATTCTCAAAACTGCAATAGCCAATTGCTGATAAATTCTTCATATAAATCTCTATTTGTATTTGTTAGTAGAAAACTGAGCGTATAAGTAACTCTAGTAAATAATAACTTATGATTTGGTTTGATAGTAATTTCTCTTTTACTTAAAATAATTTATTATACTGTACTGTGTGAGCCAAAAAAAAAAAATTAATACCGTGTAACAGAGTGACATTTTTAATTTACTTAATATAATGGTAAAATAAAATATGCTCATACAATGTATTGTAGTTATACAAAATATCATATATAAATCTTAATAAATTCACAAAACATAAGTTCATTACAGATTTCCATCAGTTCATACAGCGCATAAAATAGAAAGGCAAAGAAACACCAACAACAAACATTTATACAAAAACGCAGCAATGCAGGCTACTTTATTATGTTGACAGGTAATTTGAGGAGGCACCACCACTACAAGCACGTGTACACATATACAAAGAGAATGCATCTGCAGCACCGCAAAGATGTATGACTTCGGCAAAGTTATGTGAAGGAGTGTGAAAAACCGCTACACAGCATTCAGCTGCCAACAGATGTACTCTTAATGAGTATAATGAAGTCGACTGACTCTCTGGTTGGCTAGCAAAGGTGACAACAATGTAACCAAGACAAGACTACCTCACCGGCTTGCTTGTGGCAAAGGCGCTGTTGGTTGGTTACTAGCTTTTGGCACACCAGCTTGTGAAGCTTGTAAATTAAGTGCGTACAGTAAAGAGGATTTGTGTTTGTGTTGATAGGAGTTTGGAAGATTTATTGCGGTATGAGGTGATAGTGAAGTAGTCTTTAACGGTTTCTTACATGTGTACACATACATGGATATAAGATTATATGGTACATCGCTGTGCTTCGTAAGTGGAGAATATATATTATCACAGTTAATGAGAGAAAAATTACATTCTTACAAGGAAATAGAAAAGAAATTTTTATAGGAGATATTAAAATGAATTATTATTTTAATAATAAGGTCAACTAAAAGAAATATCTACAATCGGAATAAAATGTTCTCTTGAGAAAATACGGCCTCGGGTTGCTATATAAGTTTTGTTTTGTTCATAAAAGATTTTTAAAAAATAGCTTTCAGTGCTTTGTTTTCATTTTAATACCAAATAGTTTATTTCTGAAAAAAAGCTGTAGATTTAAAAAGTAGTGTTTTTTAATTACTAATATGGCTCCATTTTCTAAATTAATTTATATATTTTTCATAGATTCCAAAAAAAATAAATGTCTTTATTTGTATTAAATATTTTTTGGAAAAAATATTTCTTTATTTGTTTTTCATCCCCACTAGAGATTATGTACTTATTCCAGCGCTTCTTACGATCCCTGATAAACTTCTCAAGCTCGTTTCCCGAAATAGCCTTCAGGTTTTTCAGCGATGATATCATCTACGACAGTAAAACAACGGTCTATTAAGGTTATCCTAATTTTTGGAAATATGGAAGCTGAATCATTGTTAAGTTTTGTTTTTAACCAAAAATTCACGAGCAAGTAATGAAGTGTAAGCCGATGCATTATCGTGATGCAAAAGCCATGAACTGTTTTTTTTCATAAATCCAGCTATTTTTCAGATTGCTACACGAAATCAGCGGCCGCAATAGCCGAGTGGTTAGCATTACGCACTGCCATTCAGAAGGTCTGGCTGAGAGTCCAGTTTCGAGCAATATTCAAAATCATATAAAAATTAATTTTTCTAATTGCGGTCGCCTCTCGGCAGGAAATGTCAAGTCCTCCGAGTGTATTTCTTACATTAAATAAAAAATTCCTCATAGAAATCCATCAGCCGTGCGGATGCGGCTTAGAATAAACTGTAGGGGGAGCTCGGTTGAAAATCGCTTTAGCGGTTACAAAGCGCCATATATATATATATATATATATATATATATATATATATGTATATATATATACAAGAAAACAGCGTATGTCGAGCCTTTTTTTGATCTTGGCGAGCCAGAATCTCCCGCTTCGAAGCCTTAGTAGCGCCATCATATCCGTAATCCCATGTTTCGTCAGCTGTTAAATGTTTTAGTTATCATTTGTGACCGGTGAACAAATTCCATTCGCCACTGTTTATGTTCAAATCTTTAAAATTTAAAAAAAAATTTATTTCCCACACGTTTCACACCCAAAATATTGGAAAAACGTAATAACATGATCCAGCCGATATGTCAAAATCAGCAGCGTCTCCACTCATTGGTGTTCGTTCATAAGCCTTTTCTTCTACTTTTTCCACGACATAACGGTCGTCTTAGTAACACTTATACCACTCGTAAACACATGTTTTACTTATAAAGGGTTTTACAACAGAGACGATATGATTTCTAAGTGTCGTTTTGGCCATCTTTAATCCGTCATTTTTTTTCATTGTATTCAGTAATGTTTACAATTTCATCATGGCAAGATATACGCAAGAACAACTTTGCTGATTTTGCCTTGGAATAATATGAAAACGATAAGATTTTTTTAAGAATATCATCTTCTCTGATGAGGTTCTTTTTCATCTGAGTGGTGCGGTATATAAACTGTCGATTCTGGTGCGAAGAAAATCCACAAATTATTCATGAATAACCATTACATTCACCTAAATTGACAGTTTTGTGTGGTTTTTGGTCTGGTGGAATCATCGGTTCGTACTTCTTTCGAAATAAAGCTGGTAGCACCGTTACTGTCAATGGAGAGTTGTATAGATCGATGATAATCAACCTTTTATGGCCACAATTGGAAGAAGTTGATTTTAACAACATCTGGACGGTGCTACGTGTCACACTGCACGTGCAACAACCGAATTATTGCGAGAGAGGTTTGGAGATTCGTTTATTTCAAGAAATTGTGAAATTTAATGGCCTGCAAGAAGTTATGATTTAACACCATTAGACTACTTCTTGTGTTATTTGAAGTCGGTGGTCTTTAGCAATAAACCAGACTTTCTTCAATATTTAAAAATCAACACTGAACGTGCTATTAATGGCATACGACTTGATTTAGTAGAAAAAGTGCACAAAAATTGGCTTCATCGAATTCGTTCTTCAAAAGAAGTCGTGGAGGTCATTTGAGTGATGTTATATTCAGAACTTAATTATATCGATTGAACTTCACATTATATAAAAAACATTTGAACTTCCTTAACAATTAGTGTGTTTTTTTTTTAAAGAAATCATATCACTCTTATTGGAAAACTCCATAGCAGAGTCACCATAATCCTTTGAAAACACTTCACACACCTTGCTGCACTTTATTTAATTTTTTTCACAATATTTGATATACATTCCTTGAACTATTTTTTTTTAGCTAACGAATATCGCCGAGCACATAAAAGCACGTTTAACTAAAACGTGTTTGGCACTCTTACTGCCCAAAGAATGAAAATACAAATTTTTTGTTATTTTTTAGGCACACCTTGTGTATGTTCTTTTAAAGTTTGCCTCAGAGTTTATGATATTTTATTTCTATAACTATGAAGTAGACTAAATGTAATTTTTAAAATCACGTTTTATTTTTTAATTTCAAGTACACCCTCTCCATTATCACTTCATCGTATGGGTTCTTATACACTTACTGCATATGTTTTATGTATATGTTTACTTACTATATGCAGATATATATTCACATACTAAGAAGAAGAAAATAACTTCTAAGGTAATATAAAGCAAAAAAAGTACTCTTTTGAAATTAGCCAAAGGCAGTAAAAAAAAATCAAGGAATCTCTAGTGTTACTTTTGGCAGGCCTGTGAGTGTCCTTGAGATGTTTACATTGAGTGTGTCATGTCTTGATTATACGTTTACAGCATTGGGCGTGATAGGTGGGAGATTCACTTTCATATCTTTTTGTTTTGTTTTGAAATGTCTGTTTCTTTTCTAACAAAGTCGGATTTTTCTTTTCTCTATCTACATACATATCTAAATAAAGGGTGTGTTTTATAGAGGTATAGAACTTTAAGTTGGCATTACTTTTCAAGATGGCGACCGATTTAACAGCTGTCAAGTGATTTATTCTCAGTTTGGTTTGGCAATTCATCATGAATAGACTCAAGTAAGGCGTAGATTCGTCGAATGGGCCCAAAACGAGATTACCGTTGTTCCCGATTTTCATAAGCGAATTTTGTTTAGCGATGAAGCGCACTTCTGGTTGAATGGCTACGTCAACAAACAAAACTGCCGCATTTGGAGTGAAGGTAATCCTCAAGTGTATGTTGAAACACCGTTACATCCAGAAAAACTGACTGTTTGGTGCGCTTTATGGGCTGATGGAATCATTGGTCCGTACTTTTTCAAAAACGATGGTGGCCAGAACGTTACAGTCAATGGTGATCGGTATAGAGCCATGATTACTAACTTTTTCATTCCTGAATTGAATAACCATGATGTACAGGAGATGTGGTTTCAACAAGACGGCGCAACATATCACACAGCACGTGCCACAATAGATTTATTGAAAGACACGTTTGGTGACCGCCTAATTTCACATTTTGGTCCTGTGAATTGGCTTCCAAAATCTTGTGATTTAACACCGCTAGTCTACTTTCTGTGGGGCTATGTAAAGTCAATGGTCTATGCGGATAAGCCACAAACGCTTGACCATTTGGAAGACAACATTCGCCGTGTTATTGCCGATATACGGCCACAAATGTTGGAAAAAGTCATCGAAAATTGGACGTCCAGATTGGACTACATCCGCGCCAGCCGTGGCGGTCATATGCCAGAAATTATATTTAAAATGTAATGCCACAAGATTATCTTTCGGATAAATAAAATCCATGTCAATCGAATAATCCATCGTTGTTTTATTGCAACTCAAAGTTCTATACCTCTATAAAAAACACCCTTTATATATATATTAAGCAAAAATTTGTATATACATATGTATGCACATATCGTATAGTATGTTTAAAAGTTTTTTTAATTCTTGTTTGTTTATATTTTTGCTTTTATTTTGTCGTCTACGACGTTATTAGTGGCCTTTTGATTCGATGGCTGTTTTAGACTTGCTAGTCAAGCTAATTTTATCACCTGAGTATTTTCTGTGCTGTTTACACGTTTATATTATTTTTGTCCCCTGGTGGTTGTTTGTCATAAATAAAATGTTTGTAACTTTTTTGAAAAATAATAATTTACTTGTTAAAAATTGTGAATAAAATTCATAGTATTATTCCGACCCTTGATCTTGAGTATCCAAAATAATCACTACATTAACCGACTAGTAAATTTTTATTGTACCTTATTAAGAGGTAAAAATACATATCAAAACTTAATGTCAATCAGTTCGATGGACTGGTATATCAATTTATGAGGTTGAAATCACTAAACGTCAGCATTTCTCCCCTTCATCAAATTGATTGGCCTTTGTAATATTTATACGATTATGTAAAAACAATAGAAGCTCCATCCTATTTGGGTAGGCTTTTTATTTTAATTAATGCTGGAGAAAATAATATGAATCTCCGAGGTATAAGGTAGCAGCAAAGAGCATGCCATCCTGTACAAGTGGGAACGGTGCAGTTGATGTATACATATACTTTGCAACGCAGTCTGAACAGAGGAATGTAGCGAATGAGTTTAGTAGTAAGCGGAAAAAAGGAGAAATATCTTCTGTCACCAAGCAAATACCTAATAATATTTAGAGAAAAATTACGGCTAAAGCAGTAAAAAATTCGAAAATGAATAATTTTTTCAACCTCGCTCATCTAAAAAAAAGCAGAAGAGAAACTAGGGCATCAATCCGAGTGTGAAAGTATAAGTAACAACGTTTGTCGTCAGCTGAGATTAATTTGAGCCAAGACTTTATATTCCCTAAACTGAACTTTACACATCACATTGGTGTGATAATCAACAAAGCCAAATGCATCTTGGCTTTTGTAAAACGGTGGTCAAAAGAGCTTTATGATCCTTATGTTACTAAAGCTCTGTATATAACTTTGGTAAGACCTATTCTTGAATACGGCTCGGTGATTTGGAACCCGAGGTATCAAATCTACGCTAACATGATATAGTCCATTCAAAAACAGTTCATCTTATTTGCCTTAAGAAGTTTACATTGGGTCTCTCAGCATAATTTTTCCTTTTATATTAGTCGTCTGAAACTTATCAATTTCCCTACTCTTGCCAGTCGCCGGAAATGCTTGGTGTAATTTTCATGGTTAAAATACTAACAGGCTCAATTTCCAGCCCCCTCATTCTCTCTGAAATAAAGTTTAGTGTTTCGTTTAGAATGTCCAGACAATTTTGCCCTTTGTTTCTGCATTGCTTCATCTCAACACATTTGACATATTTGACTCGCTTTTTCATATTAAGAAAATACTTTTGTCGACTCTCAACCAATCATTGAATAATATTTTTTATTTGAACTGTTATTCTTAAAAATCAGCTGATGAATTTTGTTCTGTAGCTGAATTTTTATTTGTTCTAGACACTAAACAAACCTCTGCTCATCATGACTCGGTATTGATGTAAAACAAAACAAGTTCCGTACGTCATGTGAACTGCGCCCCTCCTGTGGATGAGCGGGAGGAGGGTAAACGGTTGCGAATAATAATAATAATAATAACAATAATAATAAAAAGATTAATATCTTTGGCTGGTTGGTTAAAGATGAGATTGATGACCTGACCGCGAGCAACCGCACATACGCCGTTGAGTAGGACCATTGTGTTTTCCTTTTAATCCCAATTATGATTTTGCGCACAGTTCGTTAGATTTAATACCTTGTTTTAGTTTATTTCCTCCATGCGCACCCTTCTCCATAAAGCGTGAGCCAAAGAGCACCGTGGAAGTGTTTCACGCATTAATCGGTTGAAAGCTGGGCAATTCTATCTTACCACCTACTTTGTGGAGAGGATATATCAGCCCCGTCAGTACACTTAAAAGAATATTAAATTCTCTTTTGCTTAATGCTGGTAAGATTTCGCCTCTCTGCAATCAACGCTGTTCCACAGTAATTAAGTGGTACGTGATTTCTTGGAACTACTCCACGAGCTTAATTGTTCCTCTAGGTTCCACTGTTTTAAGCAACCTTTGGAGGCACTGAATGGTTTGAGGCAATCGATGGTGACAGCTTCACCTGCGATATCAGTTCGCTTATCCGCCTTTCCATTATGTTATACATTTGTGTGACCCAAGTGATATTTACTATGTTTTCACTGGTAGTCTCTTTGCATGCAATCTCACACATATAGATTTTGTGTTGACACGTTTAACTACCTTAAAAGTAATGCCTATAATCTCTGCTGGAATAGAGAGTAGACCAAATAACGCGCAACCCGTTCCTTCTTTTCGGTGTTCGGCGCCAATAGGAAATACCAAGTGGAACCAAGTCGCTCTCGAACTGATCATTCCAACGAGAGGAGGTCTTCCTCTTCTTCTGCTTCCGTCAGTGGGTACTCCATCGAATACTTACTGGAGCATTTTCATATATTCGGACGACATGACCTAGCCGGCTGCAGCTGTCTCTTGATTTGCTGAACTATGTCAATATCGTCGTATAACTCGTACAGTTCATCGTTCCACCGCCTACGGTATTTGTCGTTGCCAACGCGCAAAGGACCATAAATCTTTCGCAAAACTTTTCATCCTGGGTTGGTTTTCAAGGCTTGGATTGTTGGTGTTGTTAGCAGCTTCCTTCGTCGGTGCTGTTCCTGTGCCTGCCTCGTGTTCAAACTCATCAGTATAGATATGGATGTCTTCAGTATTACTGATGACTTTATTTTCTACTCGTTCTTCCCTGTATGTTGATATAGGTCTTATGTCACTTGTGTAAAACCAATACACCTTTTGGGGTCGTAATCCACATTCTGGTGCTATACCCCTTCTGCAATCAATCCCTTTATTGCGAGTATATAAGTTTGTGATTATATCTTCTGACTAAAACTAGATCGGCCGCTTGACCTCTAAGATAATTATGTAAAGGATACAACGATAAAATCGTATGTACTATAGATCAGCCACCGTTGGTCCCTTTGGAGTGAACGTTGAGTTGGCTCTTGAAGTTCTCGAGTTCGTGGGCCGTTTTGAAAAGCTGAAGATGGAATGTTGTTTACAAGATAAACAGTAAAGTTGTTATAGCGAAACTGCATCCGGCGGTTGTTACATTGTCTAAGGCGCGTCCATTAGTTACAGCAGTAGATGATCGGAAAGATCTTATACGTCTTAACATTTGTTATAAAATCAATTTGCTTATGGTTGAAAGAAACATGGCCTGGATATAGTCATAGTATCTGAGTAGTTATGTGAAGAAGTAAATTCATATAAGCAATTGTGCGCTTGAAATATCTAAACATGTCCTAGGCGGTGGGAATAGCCGATTGGTTAGAAGTGCGTCACTTCATGGGTATTAGAATTAGGTTTTGGGTAAGAAATTCGCAAAAAAAAATCTTGGAGCAAGAAATTTGGCATTATGCACACGGATTGTGAATATTATATTGGTAATGAAAATACTACTATATATAAGTATATCTTTCATACAACCGATTTTTGGGTCAAAAATCCGCCAAAAAAGCATCTAAGAGCATAAAGTTTGGTATTCTACAGGCGTAAATTTAAGTTTCAATTGACACTGAAAATCATTGAAATCGAATTTTGCTATTTGAAATAAATTTTATATGCTCAAGAAAGGTATAGAGCCTTCGGCTTGGTCGAATACAGCCATTTTTATTGTTCTAATTGCGGTCGCTCCTCGGCAGGGAATTTCAACCCCTCTGAGTGTATTTCTGACATGAAATAAATAAAAATACATCTGCCATTTTGAGACGATTTAGTCCCATTTTTTGGGAAATACTATTAAGATTAGATATTAAATTGGAGAAGGAGCACGGCCGAAAACTACCTTAACGGTTGGAAATCTCCAATTACAATAAAGTCGCCAAATATTACCGTTGTTGTGGCTATATTTGTTTTGTAACTTGGCTAAATGAAAGGGAGAGCAAGCAGTTATATAATAGGACAAATTCATCTATCTATGAACTCGTCTTGAATTAATTACCTATGTATGAAATAAGCGATATTGCAGCATTCCTCTATTTAAGTGCAACCATTTTCATTGTTATTTTAATACCTATGTAGGTAGCAGTATTGGGCTGATGCTCAATAGGTCGGGTCTACAAATAATGTTTGTACAAGGTGTGTTGAAAACAACAATTTTTAAATTTCACGGGCTTAAGGAGTTAGCTTGTCAAACATTTTTTTATTATGTTTCTATTTCATTGTTGACTTTGCCTGTAACTACTAAGGTTAGATGTATTTTTATGAGCTCGGGAATTTTTGCTTATTAAAAGAAGTTAATTAAAGAATTTTGTATGTTAAGAAAAGTCTTTAGTGAGTTTGTTATGAGTAAAATAAAAATTTACAAGAGGTATAGCGTTTCTTAGAAGACCGTGAATACATTGAAGCTGACGAACTCCATGAATACCACAGCATATAAACTCCAACCAAGGAAAATGTTGAAAAAGTGGAGGAAAGGATTATGAACAATCGCCGAATCACAACTAAAGAATTCGCTTATGATGTTGGCATATCGACCGGATCAGTTCATGACGTTCTTCCAATTTTTTGGATGTGAAACGCATGGCAAACAAATTTTTATCCAAAATTGTTGAATTTTAAACAAAAAACAGCGATGAATGGAAATCACTCAAAAATCACTAAATGAAGTGAGCGACGATGCAAAATAACTTAAACGTATTATGAAAGCAGATTTAACATGGGTTTACGGTTATGACGTCGAACCTGAAGGTCAACCATCGCAGGAAAGGCATTATGGTTTGCCAAAACCGACAAAGGCTTGACAAATGCGGTCGAACGAAAAGGTCAATAAAGACTACTATCTACAAGTTTAATTTCGACAACAATGCATTCGCTCAGTTGCTTCCTCATAAAAAACAATACTGTAGCGATGCCCCAACCAACCTCCATATTCACCATATCACCAAACTTTTGACTTTTCGTGTATTCAAAACTAAAGAGAGCTGAAAAGCGCTGTACATTTACAGCTGCAGATGTCATTGAAAGCGCGTCGCTGAAAAAATTAAGGGCTGCCTATGAGATTATATTTGAGAAGTGTTTCGTGATCGGAAGAAGAGCTGAATTTCTAATGGGAACTTTTCTGAAGCCAACAAAGTTAATGTAGACAAATATCTATATAAATATTTTGTTAAAAAAATGAAATTCTTATAATTATTTTGAACACACCTCGCACATATTTCATCTGGGATATGGTACGGGTCGTCATATCCCTGAATTTTATGAACTATACTGTCATTTATGTTCATTCGGTAACAATAAAATCAGTGCACAAAATAAGGCATTTATTATTATCAAACATATTTTACGAAGCAAAAATACAAAAATATGTGGAGTTAATGAATTGCTATATCTTCGAAGGAAAGTATCAATTCATAAAGAAAATCTTGAAATTAATTTTTGTATGTAGTAGTTGTCCCGCCAACTAAGCATAAACGACAGAGAAGTGTAAGTGAAGTGTGTGAGCAAACTATGGGAGGAAAGGTCAACCATAGAGAAACATATTGACGACCTTACGTTCAGATATTGAAGCGAATAAAAGCCATCCTGACACAAACAATACATACATATAGGGCTTTCCAATAAGAGTGATATGATTCCTATAAAAAAAAAAACACACACACACGCACACATTAATTGTTAAGGAAACTCAAATGTGAAGTACAAACGATGCAATTAAGTTCTGAATATAAAATCATTCAAATGGCCTCCACGACTTCTTTTGCAGGAACGAATTCGATGAACTCAATTTTTGAGAACTTTTTCCACTAAATCAAGTCGTATGTCATGAATAGCATGTTCAATATTGACTTTTAAAGCTTGAAGAAAGTCAGGTTTAATGTTAGTGACCAATGACTTCAAATAACTGCACAAGAAGAAGTCTAATGGTATTAAATCACAACTTCTTGGAGACCATTCAATGTCACAATTTCTTAAAATAATTGAAACTCCAAACCTCTCTCGCAATAATTCGGTTGTTGCACGTGCAGTGTGACACGTAGCCCCGTCTTGTTGGAACCAGATGTTGTTAAGATCAACTTCTTCCAATTGTGCCCATAAAAGGTTGGTTATCATCGATCTGGACCACTCTCATTGACAGTAATGGTGCTACCCGCTTCATTTCGAAAGAAGTACGAACCGATGATTCCACCAGACCAAAAACCACACCAAACTGTCAATTTAGGTGAATGCAATGGTTGTTCATGAATAATTTGTGGATTTTCTTCGCACCAGAATCGAAAGTTTTGTTTATTTACCGCACCACTCAGATGAAAGTGAGAAGATGATTTTCTTAAAAAAATGTTATCGTTTTCCAGTTGTTCCAAGGCGAATGAATTAAATGATGTTATATTCAGAACTTAATTGTATCGATTGTACTTCGCATTAAATAAAAAACATTTGAATTTGCTTAACAATTTGTTTGTGTTTTTTTTCTTTAAGAAATCATATCACTCTTATTGGAAAACCTTATATAAACATAAAAGTAGCTGGTATGCGCTAGAATCAACTAGCCAACTTGGCTCCTGCTCTCCTTCCAACTCCACTCACTTACGCATATCAGGCTCTAGTGCTGCACTCTTGATATGTGCCAATGCTGCAATTGATTTCCATTTTTACCATTGTTGACTAGTTGATTGTTATCGTGACTTTGTTGCCTCTTATTGCAGCTATATATATATTTTGTACTTTATTCCATTCCAGGCATATCAATGCGAGATTTTCATATTCATTTTCTCTCTTTTTGTTTGTATTATAAATGTTTCTTGTTGTGTTTTTACATACATACATATGTCTTCTGTTTGGTTGTGTGATAAAGTTTTGTTGAACGCATGAGCGCTTGTCAAAAGCTGTGGTATTACTTTTACTAAAAGGGCCGGATTTACCAAGGGACCAAAGGGGCTATGGCCCTGGGCCTCCACCACGTTACGAACAAAAAAAATTTGTAATTACAATAAAAATCAGATGAATTCGAAAATTACAAAACATGAACCACGCTTTTGCAGTGATTTGTTATCTGAATAAAATACATTTCACATTCGATACACTATCAATGATTCTTTAAACCGGTCGTGCTGCTAGGTCAGCTTTGCCAATATTAAGGTGTTTAAGGCTCTTTTCTATACGATTTTTCTGAATTTTGAGAGAACATTTTTAACAAATTTTCTGGACACGGAAAACAATTTTTAGATTTCATTACTTTAGGGGACAGGTGTATTTCGGATCACATTAAAAAGCTTTCTATACGAATATTGTGATTAAATGTCCATTATGCAAAACAAATAGCGTTGAATATTTTGAGAATACGCACTTGAAAATTACTACAGAATTTTCGTGAAAACTTAGCAAAAAGAAGAAGCTTCAAAGAAATCAACGTGAGAGCGACGCGACATGACGATCGGAGTGACAAAGAAAGCAGCACTTGTGCCTAACTTCACACAGATTTGCGCGCTATAACCACTTTAATAATAACAACCACACCAAGAGTGCAAGTAGGTTATCGATACAGTTGGGCTATGTACATATGGTGCATTGAGTATTTCGCCCATAACGAAATTTGAGCATAATTATTCAAACTTCAAGAATGTACGTAAGAGACGTAACGAGAAGAGCGTTCAATTTTTCACGCCTTACGATAAACGCCAACTGAACCAATTTTGGAGTCATTAAAATTGTCTTTCCTTCAGACTATTCAGAACTAAATTACTAGCCAAAACTTTTTATTGCAGTCATGTGCCATGCAAAAAATCTAGTAAATTCCTATCCTGCCGATCTAGAGCCTAATTTAGCAAACGAATTAGACCACCTTGCTGCTTTTTCAGAGCGTTATACGAAAAAGGAAGATGAATCAGTGGAACTTTTCTTGTATCGAATCATTGTACAAAATAACCTTCAGTCTACTTTTTGTAATTCAGAAATAGCTCCTCGTATTTATTTGTCGACGATGGTAATGAATTGCAGTGGAGAAAGATCTTTCTCAAAATTAAAACTTATCAAAAATAGACTGCGTGCAAGTGTGGCTCAGAATCGACTGGTGAATCTAATTCTCTTCACTTCAGAGTGATATTCTTCGCAGTTTGGATTTTGATGAGCTTCTTACCTCTTTTGCGGATAAGAAATCTCGCAAAGCTACTTTTGCTTAGAACTTGTGTATTATTAATTGTATGTTAAATTTTAAATATATCTATCAGATACTGAAGTATGGGTGTTTTATTGTGTTTCCAAATGTTGACGACATGAAAAATTTAAGGGCCCCACATGACATTGGTCCTGGGCCTCCGAAATCTAAATCCGGCCCATATATATGTATAAGGGTACTAGGTATCAAAATATTGCAGCAACAACAACAACACCAACACTAAAAGACTTATATACATATATACGTATATACATATGTACAAGTATGTTGGTATTATTATGCTTTGTTTGCTACTGCTACTGACATTTATTGGATTTCAACATTTTTGTAACGGATTCTGTTTTTCTTATCCCTAACAAATGTTTTCATCTTGTTTATGATTATCCACTAAACAAGCTGGTTGTAAGTAGTCTAGTGTCACTTAGAAGGAGGCTATAGAAGATATGGTCAATGTCGCAAAAGTACCTTCATAAACTTGTACATGTAGGTTATGTACATATATTTTATTATGCATACATATATGTACGAGTATGCGGAATGTAAGAAAAATTTTCGTATGCGAGTAGCAAATTTATATGCGCATAAATGAATAAAGTTACAAGTTTTAGTCTGCTCAGATTATTTTTATATTTTCTTTCAATATCCATGATCAATATATACTTATAGTGAAACTTATTGTTAGCATTTATATTTATATGGAAGAAAATCTACATCGAGCACATAATTGGCTGTATCCCTTATAGACTAATAAATAAATATTTTATAAATTACAGTCAGTGGAAGGTGAAGCAACCCTATACTATCTTCTATAAGGAGGGTAAATTTAAAATTAATAATTGAATTAAATATATTTTTGAGTGAGAAAAAGCTCCTACTCTAATCTGTCTCTATTACCATGTTGCGATAATGTCTATGCCAGCTGCAGTTACCTTAGCGACGCAACGAAAGAAGTGTTTCGCAAAAAACGTATGTGGTATGGTGCATATGGCTAGACAGTGTATAAACAGTCTGTTTCTTTTCGTCGTCTCTGCAGCTACGAAAAAAAAATATTGGAGTTGTATACTATCCCCTTGCTGTGAAACCCCTTTCAACAGTGCAGTGTTATTATATAAGTTGTTATATTGACGGCGAACCGGTATAGGCCAGCGAAAGGCGAGTTTAAGCAAGGGCTTTGCCGTGTATAGAGGTATATACATCTGCATCATGTCCCGAATTTATAGCAGTTAAAATGGTTCCTGATATCGTTAGCTCATCCGCCACTGAGTTGTTGCAGATGTCCCGGTATCTGGGGGCACAGAAGTGGTATAATTACATTGTAGTGACAAATGGCAATTTAGCTGTCAATGTGAATAGTAATTGATTGGATTGTGTGGATTTAAGTAGCCATCGGGCAACTTCCATGTTTGCCACAAGTTTTGCTTGGAAGACGCTACAGTGGTTTGGTAGCCTCAAATTTGTATTAATTGAGAAATATTCGCAAAGATGGCTGTGACGGTTTGAATCTGAACGTTAGTATTTTCCTGTTTGATCAATTCCGAGATTCCCATGGTGAAGAGAAATAGCAAGAGTGGGACGCGTTCAACAATATTTGGGCATGACTTATATTACGATTTCTCTAAGGATAAGTTACGTTCAGTCATATTTTTATGCTCGCTTGAAGTTTACCATACAAATCAAGGGGATTAAAATTGAGAAGAGTTTCCAAGGATTTTAAAGGAGTCGTTGGTAGAGCTTCGGTGTAATGTGCTAGACTAGCAAGGTCTCGTTTTCTAATTTCAATAAACAGACCAATAGCATCAGTTGCTATTTGCCTTAATATTTTAAAGTAATTGTTTAAAGCTCTATATATGTATGTATTTCAAGCAAATAAATAAATTTAAAAGTTTTCATAAGAAATCCATGAATTATTCTTTACATTGCTATCAGAGAGCTTTGAACCATTTTGCCTTCGAATATTTGGCTTATTTTTATTACAAAATATTTCTTTTTTTTGATTCTTAAATGCTGAACAAACAGACTTGCTTAACTAATTGTGTGCATTTTAGCTAATAAGCTAATAGTTACAATTAAATCTCTTCGTCGTTCATTGCATCAGATACTTTTAATATCTCGACCGTAGAGATTGCACCTTCTCTTTCATTCTGCAGTTCTTAATATTTTCTCCAGCATTAGGTTGATGAAGTGCCACGAAAGATATTCACCTTGTCAAGAAATCATGGTATCGAACGACTCGGAGAAGTCCTTCATGAACCTGACGGAACTTTTGTTCAGCATCAGTTTAAACAGCCGTTTAAATTTGCAGACATATCAGCATAGAGGAAGCTTCTTTTCATTCAAACGAAGGCTGATGCGAGCAATGGCTACTCATAACTGTCGGGTGATAGAACGTTCTCAAGTACCAGAAGATGTTTGGATATGTATTCTATTTTGACGAAATATTTATAAAGGAAAACATTTTTAAATCATATATATATATATATATATATATATATATATATATATATATATATATATATATATATATAGATATAGATATATAAATATATTTAAAACATTCATATGAAGTAAAATTATTAAAAGAAAATGTGCAAAATTTTTTACGAGCTTAAGGTTCAAATGAAATGTTCATCCATAGCCTTTCGTATATATGTACATTTGTATGTACAATTGTTTGTAATTACACTTAGGACTTACCAAGGAGAAAACAAACATCACTTGCCAGTGGGAATTAAGAAAGAAAAAACAATTGCGGAAAAATATTACCAAGTGAGTGCTTTATTTGCACTTGAAGCAAAACGAGTCATTTTATGTCGCTGCAATCAGCAGCAATATTTTTATGGCAACTAGTTGCAATTGTTGTGGTTTTGTTGTTTTTAATTAAAAGCGTAAGAACGAGTGTGCGGTAGAACTCATGACATCACAAATAACAACAATACCAACAACAATAAACACAGTCACATATGTTGTCGTTTACTCAACAACAACACATACGAGTGATATGTGGTCATATGCAGTATAAGTATGTGTGTTTGTTTGGAAAGCAAATACGACTTATAACATACCAGTTATGGGGTCAGGCATTTCTTCAAATTGTCAGGGACGTTGAACGGTAACAAGACGTTGAACGGCAACAAGAAGTCATGTAATTATTTTCAAATACATGTGTATGCTCAAACATACATACATACCTACATGCATGAATGGGTGCAAATGTGTACTTGTGTTATGTATCTTTAGGCGACAAATGAGTGAAACAAATAAAGTTGTATCTATGTATATATATATAACTAATAGTTACAGTTACATGCATGTAAGTGCTGCACATTGATAAGTGCAACAACAATGCCGCACTTCAAAATTAAATACATGTATGTGAGCAAATACAATGGCAATAGTGCAAACAATGGGCACAGCAATAAAAATGCTCATTTCCGCCACAAAATGCAAGAGCAGCAACTGTAACAATCGACAATGGCAGCAGCAGCACAGCTAGAGGATATTCGTCTACAACATATTTTTTACACACACCCATTCATATGTACATGAACATATACATATGTTTAGATTAATACCCGGCTACAAGGGAGCCCAATTATGAACTAGAATAATACTATGTCAGCAAAACACTTTCAGTGGAAGGCCTACACTGTACACGTTACACTAGTATGTACATAGCATTCCTTACATGCAAGGCAATCAGCGCTTCCAGAAGTATGGTGAATAGACTAACCGGCCTAAAGTCCTTAAGAGGGACAAATTTCCGGCATATTTAATTAAACTTACCACGATTCTTTTCCGTTTACTTGAGGCTGCTTGCGAAAATATGAGTAAACGATTGGGTTTTGCGGTTAAAAGTTTTAAAAAAGTCTAACGTCAAGAGCAAGTGGCACATACTAGGAAGGAGCGCAAAAAATTTGGTAATCCATATCTACTTCCTCGACAGGGATTTCCACGGTGCAGTATATCGGAGCATTTTCACTGACTTCTCACTGCTCATAGTCCGATTTCCTGCCCCGTTTCTTAGATATTCCAAACATGTAGATATCGTCTAAATTTAGAGCGAAATTTTATGTTAATTTAATTTGAATTTTTTGTATATAAAAAATATTTTACAATAGAAATGTCAAACATTTATTTTTGGAAATTGTTGCCCGAAAAGCATTTCATGCAAGGCGTATTCATGAAAGTGAGATCAAGACAACAAATATAACAAATACCCTGTATTTTGTTTTTGTTTTTGGGTAGCGATTGGCGAAATCATGGAAAATTCATTCGCTTTTAAATATGCACAAACTCTCTGTTCCGCTCTATTTTTGCGCAAATCACAATCAAAAAATCACAATTTTTAAAATTTTCATGTTAACAAATAAAAAAATTAAATCAAATTCAAGCAAAAGAAAAATAAACTGAGAAATAATTATGACAATCTCGGCGTTCAATAAATGAAAAACCATAGCAACTTCACGTTTCTAAATTCGCCTTGGTTTCATGAGATTATTGCTCCGAGTTGCTCTATTGATTTTTATTTTTGGCTGTACTCTGTTCTGCTTGAGCTTGAGCTGTTCGCTCTATTTTCATTTTCAAACCTGGGGTTAAATCGTCTGATCCGTGAACGGATTACTGTTCGTACAAAACAAAATTACGTTATACGTTTCGCGTATGAAGTAAATGGGATGATGACATACTCTTCGTATGTATAAATTTTTTTTAATTTTTTTCGTATGACAGTTCGTTACAAACGTACAAAGCTATCCGTTCATGGATGTCGCCTTATCCGACTGACTCGCTCGTACGTCGGTCGTATCCGACGTACGTGACGAGTTGTACGTTTAGACGATTTTACCCCCAATCTTGTTTTATTTTATTCTTATATTTTATTTTTATTGGCAAATATTTTCAAAACATTTTTTGAAGTACGAAATTTAATTTTATTATTTTTTTAAAAGGTATCTTTTTTACAGATAGTTGTTACTTCGTCTTATGAACATATCAAATTAATTGTAAATTACAAAATTCGATTTCGATTTCAGTGTCAATATAAACTTGAATCCAAGCCTGTAGAATACCATATTTCACGATCCTTGACGTATTTAGCAGATTTTTTAACTCAACGCTCACATATGAAAAATATATATTTTGACAGATTTATTACTCGAAATTTCAAAACTGAAAAATCTGTGGTATGAATGCTATAGTGGTCCGATCTGGCCGGTTCCGAAAACCGATCGTTTAAACGTTTATGTATCTTAAGTTAATATAGCATTTCATTTACGTAAAGGGTATAAAAACAAAATTGTAGTAACAGTGAACCAAACATTTTTACGATACTAATATGACACTATCCACAATTATTCAAAGGCTTACGACAATAGTAATTCAGCACTCATTTTATTTTACTATAATTTGGCATAATTCTGGCTCATTATGAAGTGCTATGACTTTTTCTCCTTCTTCTTTGGCGTAGGCACCGCTTACGCGATTATAGCCTCGTCAAGAAAGCGCGCCACTCGTTTCTTCTCTTTGCTATTTGGCGTCACTTATAAATACCAAGTGATACCAGGTCGCACTCCACCTGATCCTCCAGACGGCGTGGAGATCTTCCTCTTCCTTTGCTTCCACCAGCGGGTACTCCATCGAATACTTTCAAAGCTGGAGCGCTTTCATCCATTCGGACGACATGACCTAGCCAGCGTATCCGCTGTCTCTCGATTCGCTGAACTATGCCAATGTCGTCGCATAGCTCGTACAGTTCATCGTTCCATCGTCTGCGGTATTTGCCGTTGCCAAGGCTCAAAGGACCATAAATCTTCCGCAAACCTTTTCTCTTGAAAACTCCCAAAGCCAACTCATCGGATGTAGACATCGACCAGGCTTCTGGACCATATGTCAGGACGGGAATGATGAGCGACTTGTAGAGTTTGGTTTTGGTTCGTCGAGAGAGGACTTAACTTTACCTACTCAGTCCAAAGTATCACCTGTTGGCAAGAGTGATTCTGCGTTGGATTTCAAGGCTAACATTGTTGGTGTTGTTAATGCTGGTTCCCAGATAGACGAAATTATCTGCGACTTCGAAGTGACTGTAAACAGTGACGTGGATGCCAAGTCGCGAGTGCGATGACTGTTTATTTGATGACAGGAGATATTTCGTCTTGCCTTCTTTCATTACCAGACCCATCCGATTCGCTTCTTTGTTTCTTTGTCTAGCCTGGAGAACGCAGAACTTACCGTTCGGTTGTTATGACCAATTATATCAATATCATCGGCATATGCCAACAATTGTACACTCTTGTAGAAGATTGTGCCTGGTCTATTTAGCTCCTTGTCTGAATCTTCATTTGGTAGCGAACGGCTCGGAGAGGTCCCTCCCAATTCTGACTGCGCTTCTGGTATTATCCAGTGTCAATTTACATAGCGTTATAAGCTTTGCAGGGATATAAAATTCAGACATAGCGGCGTAGAGGCAGTTCTTTATCGTGCTGTCGAAAGCAGCTTAAAAATTCTTTTCTCCTGGGTCTTCTCCAAGATTTGGCGCATGGTGAATATCTGGTCAATGGTGGATTTACCAGATCCAAAGCCACACTGAAAGGGCCGATCAGTTTGTTGACGGTGGGCTTTATTCTTTCACACAATACGCTAGATAGGACCTTATATACAATATTAAGGAGACTTATGCCACGATAGTTGGCGCAGAGCGTGGGGTCTCCCTTTTTTGAATTGGGCAGAGCACACTTAGGTTCCATCCATCAGGTATGCTTTCGTCCGACCATATTCTGCAAAGAAACTGATGCATGCTCCTTGCCAGCTCTTCTTCAAATACGGCGGCGAAGAGCTGACAAGGAATTTCTATGACTATATTCCTTAAATACCAGTTCTAAGTTAAACATTTTTCTTATTAATACAACTTTTCACTACAGGGCATGTACAGAATTGTGTATGTATGCTTGTACATTGCAAATTAACACGCAACGGAAGTTATTTTGTCAAGAACAATAGACGAATATCAATTGCATGTAAGAGAATTTGAGAGATAAATTTACTTCCTGTACACTGAAAAAAAATTGATATTTTCCCAACCTTCTGGAAATAACGTAAGACCATCGCAAATAACACAACCTCTTATTGTACTTTAATAACAAGCTGTAAATAGAACTGCTTTATAATAAATAAATAAAAATAATAAGAATTAAATAAATATAAATATATAATTAAATAATAAAAATAATAAGCAAACAAATTAATGAATCTGCATATATAAAACTTGAGAAAAAAAATTTAGTAATTCATTATTTGAGCACGCTGGCCCAACTTGGATTCATATTTTTTTACCGGTTTTCGTAATTACCACGTAAAGGTTTTTACAAAAAAAGATATCCGGAACATGGATAAGGGAACAATCTATCTAAAGATTTAAGGTTCGATTGGCTTCAGGTTTGGTACTTGGTAACTTTTAACTTAGGTTACACGTGAAACACCTTTCCCTCCTCAAAAAAAAAAAAAAAAAAAAAAAAAAAACCTGAAAGCGATTTATTGATAAATTTTTTTATTTCCATTTCCAGTTCCTTTAAAATCTTTTAATTTCCCTAGATGCATATAAAGTAATTTTATCAAGTGAAATCGATCAGCGACAGTAATTACTTTGATTTGTATTCAAGCATATACATATATATACATATACTAGACTCATTCACTGCGCTTTTTTAGTACATTACGGTTGAAGCTTGTTATTACAGAGAAGTTAATGAGATCAATAATAGATGGCGCTATGTTGCGTGCAATGTCATTAGCAGATAGATTACAAAATCACCTCATCAAATTATACAAATATTTTCCCGGATGCGATAAAAATCCATACATCGACTGAAACTTTGTAGATTTTCAACTGATTTCCATTTTAACGCTCCGGATTTTAATCGAAATCATTTAATTGGACCAAGAAGAAGTTAGCTGGAAGAGCTATGCCAACACATTACACTGGCCTACAAAAAATTTTTTTTTGGTTTGGTGCAGCTCTGTTCACATCTGTAGTCGGTAAGGTAGGTAGTATGAACTACATTGCTGTTACTAGATGTCAGCTGACAGCTCTGGTTTACCTACGATTCTTATTTTAACTTTTTTCCGGTTTTATTCGAAATCAGTCAATGTTATAACGACTTTTATGCATTAATCGTATAAATTTAGTATGGCAAGTAAGTCGAGATGTTGCATTAACGATCCTGATATGTTTTGTTACATATGAGGTGAGTATATAATGAAAGATCAACGGAAACCGATTAATGACACGGTAATTCGCTTGTATTCTGCATACTTTGGTATTGAAATTAAAAAAAAAAAAAACAAGAGCTGATATGAAAATGTGACTAGTTTTCTCTTATCAGCTCACAAAATATACCCAAAATCAGGTCTAAAATCTTAGGCACCAAAATGAGTGTAGGCCAGTGTTATGCAATAGTATTTTGGGGATATATTTTAGCTGCTTTATAGTGTAAAGAATACTTTGAACTTCATTTGGTTTTAGACGTCCATCCCATTATCTCAATCTAGAGTGTATAGACTTATAAACTACTCACCGAAATTCGACAAAATGAAGCAGACTTTTACAAATTGACGCGAAATTTGTGCAGCTAGTGTAAGTTGATAATTGAAATAATAATAAATTATAGGAACTTGGCAGACTTGACAAATTTTATAATTCCCTAGATATTTTTGTTAAAATATTTTACATACTCCTAGCTAATATTTATATATTATTTGTTTTTATTTTTCTGTATATATTGTCCGCTTTTTTGCCTAAAATTTATACAAAAAAGTGGTGAAATATCTATGTATATAAAAAGTGTGCATTGTTATGCAAGCTCTTTTAGATGCAAATAAATTTCAGTGTAAAATTTTTTAAATAATTTCAGAATAGAGCTCATTTTTTTCTAAATAAGGTTAAGACGGCAATTCCGTTGGCGGCCTTAGCCGTTGACCAAACAACAACATCCTTGCAGAATATTTTACTACTATTGCTCCGCGTTTAAAGGAAGGAAAATTGATTAGGATTTTAATATCTGCTTTAATCCTAGGCAATTATTAATCTTATTTATATTTTTTATTTGAAGTGTATTTTGTATGATGTTTTTGCTCAATGTATTTTAGTTCATTAACTTCGTTTTTGTGGTTTTTGTTTGTTTTTCAGCACCTGACAAGTGATGAATTTCATAGCTTAATGTCCTTGACCCGCCCATCTTCCATTTCCGTCGAAATGTTCAGTAAATTTTCCAAAAAAAAAAAAAATATTATTATGCTTCGTTACATTGTACAAAATGCTAACGCCGAATAACGTACTTACGCATTCGTAATACAAGTACATATATAAATGTTATATACTTAAATATATACTACTTAATGTATGTGTATTTATATATACATGTATAAGTATGCTTTTGTTCGCTTAGATAAAGACAAATCTTATAGCAATTCGTGTGTAAAACGGGAAATACCGGAAACACCAACAAATTACAGAGTGAGCAAATTTTGCACACTTACGCACACAAATATGTTTACAAAAGCATGTTGGCAATCAGTCACACTGCGGGTGTAATCAATTATACGGCAAGGTGGGCGCCAAAGCGAACGAGCTCAGCTAATCAATCCTAAGTATGTATTTAGTAATTGCTTTACTGGCGGAAAGTAGATAAATGTTGCTTAAATCTATACGTCAATTGAACTTTAAATAATTAACTGTAATTAATTTCTAGATAATGGTTATTTAATACATAATTATAAGAATATATGTAAGGATGAAGGGGACATATTATGGGAAGGAGTTTTAAGGAAATATTCGTATGTATTTATTAAAAACCAAAAAAAGAAGTGCTGTCTCTAGCCATGACGAAGTCTTTATACCTTTCCCAAACATATAAAATTTATTGCATAATGCAATATTCGATTTTGACGATTTTCAATAATGTGTATTTACGTGTTTAGAATACTAAATTTCACACTTTTTGATGTTTTTTTCACGGATATTTTTACCCAAAACATCATAGCTTAACAATCGGTTATATGGGAACTGCAAGATATAGTCTGACGATTTCTATGATTTTCGGTGTCAATATTTATTTGTGTATACGTGTAGAATACATAATTTCACTATCTTAGATGTTTGTTTGACGTATTTTTGACCCCAAATCACATATATGAACAAATTGGTTGTGTGGGAGCTAAACGATATATCAATGCATTAAAAAAATACATTCGCATAATAAGTCTCGTTCAAATATCTAAAAAAAAACTGGGAGACTAGATTCCATTCAAATAGACAGATGGACAGACGAACGTGGCTATATCACCTCAGTTCGTCATTCTGATCATTTCGATATACACTTTGATGGGTCCTCCTCTCAGAACATCGAAGTGATACCTTTCGGAGCATACCCTGTAACAGATTACACAGGGCAATACACAAGCATTGTGGTGTATTCGAAACTTTGAAAACACTGTTAAGTCCAATTTTCAAAGCTGAAATAAAACGATTGTCCCCTTAAGGTCAGTATGCAGCTCTTACGAAAACCAAAAACTCCATAAAAAAAAGTGCAGAAAAACGATGCGCGAAAATTTTTTTTAAGCAGCAGTACGCACCTCGAACCAAAAAAAACTCCATTTTCTACTGCTTATTTCTAAAGTTTTTAAACAAATACGAAAGCACGGAAACACAGGTTCCCGAGCGAAATAAATAGTCTCATATATATTTCGCGAGAAACAAGAGGAAACTAATTTTCAATGCTATTAAAGCAAGATTATAAAGCAATTTATGTAATGTTTTAAGTTTTTTTTTTATCGATTTCTGTAACTTTTATTTATTTTTAGCCATGAAAAAGTAAGCATACATAATCAGCGACATATATTTACCGCGCTTTACTCATGTTTTTTTTTTGTTTATTTATGTTTGTATATCTTCTTCCTTTGTAAAGAGCTGTTCACAATAGAAAATCATCTGTCAAATTTCCGTGCCTACTACAATTTTCCATCCATGAAATATATGAGCTTTTTTTCGCTAGAGGTGCATACCGACCTTTAATATGAGGCTTTGTGAAAACAAAAGAAACCTCCGAAGCTTTCGTGTATTAGAGAAGAATTTGGAATTCAAAATTTTTTGTAACTTTTTTCTCATTCGGTTAAAATGCTATGCTAAAAGAATTGAATTAATTTAAAAAGTAGCTGCAGATCAATAATATTAAATAAAAACTCAACTAAGCGTGAAATGGCGCTTGAGAAAGTTGAAATAATCTTAAATATAACCCACATACCCATAAAAGCGTACAAAAAAATATATATGAATAAATCTCAGCTTAGCGCATGCGATTAGAGCTAACTTTGTCCATTTTCGTTTTTAAATCCCATAATGCCGTGCATTTATAAACTCATTCCTCTTCTTCTTATTCCTCTTCAATGACGGCAGTTGGCTTAGTGTGGCAAATTCACAGTTACGCATGATTTGTAATCAGATGCAGAAAGTAACATACTTTCAGGCTGAAATCATGTCATTAGAGCTACAACAGCAACAGCAACACACAAGCTCTTACAATACAAAATAACAAAAGACAAAACAGAACAATGTAAAATTAAAAAGAGAAAATACAAACAGTTAAGTAACAATTTGACAACTTAACGCCTAAAGAGTGGCGCATTAAAAGGCATACACTCACACACTAACACTAACAAACAACTCGACTTGAGCAAGTATACCAGTGTAGTAGGAGAAAAAGCTTGTAATTTGCCAAACTCTGTTATCAGTCAGACAGTGGCGCATGAGAAAAAGTTGAAAAGTTGACAATCAAACAGGCAGATTGGCCCATCAGCAGCCTATTTTTCGGGCGGTTAGTTGCCAAAAATAAGCTGCCTCAGCAACAATGAGAGAAGAGGCAAACATTTTTTACATGATTTGGTAGTTGCTAAGCGCCCATTGTACAGCATCCCAAATTACTATTGCTATTGAAGTTGCCACACATACAAATGAACAAATAATGTTTTGTAGTTGTTTTTGCTGTCATTTAAGTCCCTTATTGTCTTCGCCCGAAAGGCTTTTCAATCGGCAGCGCATTAATCCTCGATTCGTCTCGTATTTTGCCACAGCCAGATTATTTGCTGACAGTAGATGTACGAGCAAGTAAAATCGCTTGATAAGCTTCATTCCTTTGCTGCGTGTTTCCATTTTTCTTGACAGCGACAAAAATTGTAAAGGGTTATCCACTTAGTGGTTTTGAAGGTGCAGTGCTTATTTTATATCTACATCTGTCAAATTTAACTGCAAAATCGATTATATTTTGCTTTAGTGAAAAGTTAGGCATTTATGAAAATGAATCACCTAACAATTGCACAACGCGTTAAAATTGCTGAAGCCTACGGCAAAATTGTGATTAAAATGTGGCCACGTTTCGCCTTTTTAGAGAAGATTATGGTGTTACTATTCAAGAAATTGGTAAAATTTTTATGACATTTGAATCGCTCGGTTTGGATCGGTTACAGATATTGTAAGGCCTGTGCATTGTCACTTTGCTCATTCCACCTCAAATATCGCTGCTGTAAGTGTAAGTGTAGCCGAAGACCCGAAAGTGTTTATTTCTCGACGTTCTCACGAGCTGGGACTTTCCTACTTCACATTATAGTGTATTTTCCACTTGGATATATAACTACACTTATATATAGAGTCCAGCTCACATAAAAAATGAAGCCAGTAGTTATGTCGATAGGGTGCTTGAACTACAAACAGTGGACCGAGATTTTTGCAACAAAATTTTCTTCAGCGATGAGGCACATTTCCTCACACGGTGGATACGTAAATAACCAAATTTGTCGCATCCTCAAATAATTGAATAGAGGTCATTACAACTTTCAACAAAAAAAATACTTACTTTCTGGTGTGATTTTACCTTAATTCTTTGAAAACAATAAAGGCGGGACTGTCACTATTAATTCGGAGTGTTATAATCGTATGATAACCTATTTTTTTGCCACATGCCATACAACATGTGAGAATATGGATTTATTGCGAGAGAAATTTCTCGGCGAGATCTCGTCGTACTAAAAAGTGATCGAAAATTACTTCAAAGGCATCGAAATTTGCAAAAAACACGAGGCGGTCATTTGAAAGATGTAGTGTTTCACATATAATGCCAAGGTTCAAACATTATAATAAAAAAAGAATTTCACGAAAAAAAATTATTTTAAATTAATTTTATTTAAATCCCCAAAATGGATAACCCTATATATATGTGTACTTATTCATATGTATATTTATTACTCATAGCACTCGTAATTATATGTCATCAATTGTTTTGATACTTTTCACATCGAAATTATTTGTTTAAGCACATTTTTTAAGCTCTTTTAAGTTCAATTAAGCTTAAAGAATTTAACACGAATATTTTTTCTAGATAATCTCATAACTTTTTGTGACAAAATAAACCTAAAGTAATTTAAAAGGCACCTGTGTGTCTGATGCTAAAATAAAATATAAATATAAGATAGACACGTGCGGGATCGGATAGATACCGAAAGTCAAAAAGGAAAACTAGAGATCGACTAGGGAGATCGAGTCCCCCCGCGTTATCAGCGGATCTATTCAATCATAACATTAAAGGACTGACAATATGCATACATCAAATTCTTTGGAGAATATGGTTGGACCAACGGGAACCTAAGTAACCTCTGCCCAATGCATAGGGAAGAGATCTCGCAGTCTTCTCCAAATAATGTGGGAAAAGCCTTCTGAATATTGCATAGATCCTATCAAACGCATTGTCAAAGATGAAGAAATGAATCGATGCACATCCACTTATCATCGCTGCCTGTAGCTATATTTTATTTTATCTCCGCAAAACTTATGTGAATCTCTATCGTACTATTGTATTGTACTTCTATTCTATTGTACTTCTTCAATTTGATGCCGGAGAAAATAAGAAGAGCTGTAGAGCTAAATATAAAGGGTGATCCCAGTAGAGGAACTTTTTTCAATAGCAAATGAATGCTGGGTCATTATTGGATAATACTCGACCGAATAGACCACGCCCAGCACGCAGTGAAGAAAATATAGCGGCCGTAGCTGAGAATGAATACGAAGACCATGGAGCGTCGATTCGGCGCCGTTCGCAGCAACTCGAACTGACGTATGGATCGACTTGGCGCATTTTACGTCGAGATCTTAAATTGAAAGCATACAAAATACACCTTGTGCAAGAACTGGAGACGCTCGACCTTCGCAAGCGACATCGCTTCGCACTATGGGCTCTTAGAAAATTCCAAGAATTTCTGACGTTTTCGAGCCAAGTTTTGTTCAGCGATGAGGCCCATTTCTGGCTCAATGGATATGTAAACAAGCAAAAATTTTGCATTTGGGACGAAACGCAACCTGAAGAGATTCAAGAGCTGCCATTTCATCGCGAAAAAGGAACAGTTTGGTGTGGTTTGTAGGCCGGTCGAATCATCGGTGAGAACGTAATCGTCAATGGCGACCGTTATCGCGCCATGATAACTGACTATTTGATGCATGCACTTCACACACACCAATTAATGGATTTATTGAGGGAGCACTACGGTGAGCAGATAATTTCACGTTTTGGGCCGGTCGATTGGTCACCAAGATCGTGAGATATCACACCGTTAGAATTTTTCCTGTGAGGATATGCAAAAGATAAGCCTCGGTTGAAATGCTTGAAGGAGTATGTTGTAAACTTTACCCTAATTGCTGCTTGTTTGAGAATGATCTTCCACTGAAATGACTGATAAAATTGTTGAAAATCAATCTCATCAAAAAATGTATCTTGTTGTGTTAGAAGCAAAAATCTTTTGCGCAAACTTTGCTTCCATTTTCTTTTAAACGCTTTGCCGTTCCCAATTCTTACTTATTAAAGGATTTAGGAGGCCTTTAAAATATTCCAAAAGTTGACGATTTTTACCGTTTTTTGAATAAGGCCGCAAAAGTTCAAAAAATTTTGTAATGTAACACAGTGAGCACTGTATTTGAAAAATGACTAGTTCTCGAATGAACAAAAATGGAACTGTAATAATTTGGCAGAATAAACAATAAAGATTCAATTAATCGCAATCTAAATAATGTCATTTACCGATATAAATAGTAAATAGGGCAACAAAGTTTATGAAAGTATTTTTTTGCACAGTAATTTTTTTATGTCGAGAACTAAAAAAGTTCAGCTACATAACGAAAATTCATCAACTGATTTTTAGGAATAACTTAATTCAAATATATAATGTTATTTAATGATTAGTTGAGAGTCGACAAAATAGTTTTCTTAATATGAAAAAGCGAGTCAGATATGTCAAATGTGCTTGAATGAGAGTTGAAATCAAGACACAAACAATGAAGAGATTCGTGGACTTCCAAATTCGTTTTACAAGTTTTCAGAAACAACGGACAAAAATTCCTGGACATTCTAAACGGAGAATTCAATTTTATTTATGGAGAGAACGAGGGGGCTAAAAATTCAGCTTGTTATTATTTTAAACATGAAAATCACACGAAGTATTTCGCGGCGACTGGTAAGAATGGGAGATTGATAAGTTTCAGACGACTAGTATAAAGAGGAATTAGATGTGTGAAGTTCAATTTAGGGTCCATAGTGATCCCCAGGTCAATAAAACAGTGAACCTGTTCCAAATTGTAGTTATTTATAATGTAAGTAATTGTCTCTGTGGCTCTTCGGGAGAAACACATAACTTTACATTTCTTAAGATTTAGAGGCATCCAATTTATTCTACATCATTCAACCATGTTGTTTATGTTTGTTTGCCGAAGTATAAGAATTATAGTGTTTTACATCATCCGCATACATTAAAAGTTATGAAGATTTTATCTGTGAAGATACATCGTTTATAAATAGTGAAAACAGAATCGGACCTAGATGGCTACGTTGAGGTACTCCTGAAGAATCATTAACGGTATCCGAAATGGAATTTTTAAACATTACTCTTTGAGTTCGATCATACAGGTATGAGGAGACCCATTGTAAAAACGAGTGACACACTTTATCAAAAGCTTTACTGAAGTCAGTATATATTACGTCAACACTGCTGCTCTTTTTCAACGCATTGATGATATAAGAATTGAACTCCAGGAAATTGGTGGTTACAGATTTCCCTGTAACAAAGCCATGTTGTCAATGTAATATAAGTGATGAGATTGAATGATTCAAATGGCCAGTGAGAAGTGATACAGATAATTTAGCAATTGCAGAATTTACTTCGGTAATTTTCAAACAAAGATCTGTTTCCATTTTATATGAAGAGGTATAATTAAAGATTCTATCAATAGAGATGGAAAAATACTCTCTTAAAGTGATAAATTGAATAAATGAGTCAAAGGTTCGTAAATATACTCAGCACAACTTACAAGAAAGCAAGAAGTTATTTGGTCAGGACCATATGCGCATGACTTTTTTAAGATAGAGAAATTCAGATGATATTGTAGGTGTATGGTAAGTTACACGAACATAATTTGTAAGGGTATGCAATTACGGTGGACACTTACGTAAATATTAGAGAGCAATTAGATTTAAAAATGTTTGCGAAAAAATTTGAAATGTCTGACTATCATTCGAAATGTTATTTTGAAAGGTCATAGTAGAAGGGAATCTGGATACCTGGTGCTTAGAGTTTACGAAACCATAAAATGATTTAGGAAATGTTGTTGATTTCGATTTAAATCAAAGAGCTTGTGTCCCAAAAATGGGTATTTTAAATAATGTGAGTGCATACCTGTACTTTTATAAAGCTTGAAACATCGTGTTTTTTTATTTTTGCAAACTCTAAGTTCAGTAGTATTCAATGGTTAAGCATGCTCTTTATAAACATAAATGCGTTTAGGAACAAATTTTTCTATTATGTTTAATAAAGTTAGATTATAAGTTTGATCAATATTCTCATTGTATCTAGGCTAAGATAATTTTGATAAAACCTTATCCAGATTTTTAAATTTAGCTCTTGGATCAGATTGAGTATTCGAATCGATTTTATAAGGTATAAAAACTTGATAACATATATTTTCGTAAAGCAATAGCAAGAGCAGGGTGGTAAACATTTTCTGGTGTAACTAGAGGACTGTTTTTTTCTACTACTGCTTTATTTTTATTACCAACGAAAATGCCAGACTTATTTTTATATAGATACTCTTAATTTAGGATGAGGTCAGTCACCTCTCCTAAAAATTCATTGTAAGGTGCTCTTGAGGAGTGAGGTACAATGTCACCTTCAAATATTTTCCATGATACACATGGAAGAATGAAATCTCAAAAACAATCACTGAATCAGTATCATTCATCATTACGTTAATTTATTTCAAAAGAGAGATATGTCAAAAATATACAGTCCAAAGATTTGAATTTTATGAACAGAGCTTCATATTCCTTGAATTAACCTCATTTATCAATTTATGTTAAGTTCATAGTATAGAGCAAACTAGAAAAGAGATAATTTAATTATTTTTGTTTCCCGTATCCGTGTTATATTCTTAGTGGAAAATTTCCTTGGAACATCTTTCAATTAATTAAAATCAGAAATTATTCCGTCCTCAATGGAGACGTATACTACGTAATATCGAAGAGACACACTGCCTTAATTAACTTTGAAATACAGCAAAGCAGAAATAAAATGTGGTCAGAAAAACTAAACAATCTAGAAAATAGGTGTAAACCATTTTGGAATTTGGTCAAAGTTCTAAAATATGAAGCTGTACCATAAAGTGTTTCTGGAAATTACGTTATATGTACAAATGAAGATTAGGTTAAGTTATTCTCTAACAAATTTTCTGACTATTATGGGATATCCAAAAATTCAGGAGCACAAACAAATAATGATATTGTGGATACAGCTACATCACAATTTAAAAACTTTCAAATTCATTTGCATTCCTCTGATTTTATTAACCATGAAACTGTATCTTTAGATAAAAAAAGGTTCTGGTATTGATGATATCAGAAATCTATATATATAAAAATCAATTCAAATTTTGATGAAAGCCTATAATTTGAGAACCACCAGATCAAATTGCACCAAATATTTAGGAGTTATGAAGGGATATTAGGATAATGTTAATGTGTCAACTTTCATGAGATTGGCGCAGCCATTCCAGAGATATGACCATTTTAGTGAATATTGGTCCCTACCCATATAAAATACATGCCACAGCAACAAATAAATGTAAAATTCCAAAATACGCGTACATTACGTTCTATGTGGTGTTGAAAGAGAGAGAGAAATAGTGAAAAAAATGAAAATGAAAAAAAAATTAATTGAAGAGAAAAGTTTGGGAAAAAAATTTTAAATCAACTTTTTTCGTTTCCTTTTCCAAAAAAATTCGAAAATTCAAAATTTCAGTTAGATTTTCTAGATTTTTTTATAGGTGTAGCAAAGCTCGCTGGGGTCCGCTAATATTATAATAAAAAACCCTCCATATTGTGTCATCAAATACTTAATATTCTTAATAAACTCATACTTCAAATGCAATATTTTCTTGACACTTGGATATTAGCCAATATTATTCCTATTCACAGAATAGGTAAACCTAAGAACTGTGTAATCAGTTATCGACTAATTGCCTTTTGAGTGGACTAAGTAAAATTCTAGAAAAGGTTTTAAAGCAGAAAATCTTTAACATTTTAGATAGAAAAAAAATTATATCAAATGAACAATTCGGTTCATAACCCTACGCATCAAATTAAAAGTCTTTATAAACACATAAAATGTAACTTTAAAACGAAGAAATCCACCACACTTGTACCTTTTGATATAGGAAAGGCCTCTGACACAGTTTTCATCATCAAATGCTTTTTGAGGAATCTTAAGAGTTGCACATAGAAAATAATATCTCCAATCGCATTAAAAAAACTACAGATAAATTTAAGCGACTCTGCAAAATATCGACATTAATTAGTGATTTAAGTAATTATTAATTATTATTCATTAATTTTTTACTATTTCTATCATTCTCTTGATGCATACACAATTGTACTTGGGTGCATTACTATCTAACAAATTATTTATTCGTTTTTTTATAAATTCTCAAAACTCAAGCTATTTTGTTTTTCCTTAATCCTATCTTAATAATAATCATAAGTCGAAAATTCTTGAAAAAAAAACTAATTGTTAAGAAAATTACGTAAAAATAGCGGCTAAAAATTAGCGCACTTAATAGTTGTTGGTTAGTAAAAAATTGAATAAGAAAACAACAGATTACATGGCAGACGTTGGCTCAGTTGTTAGAGCACTCGCCTGTGATGTCAGAATCCGTCGGTTCGGTTCCTGGCAAAAGAATTCTGATGAGGAGATGCGGTGATCTCCGAAACAGCTGTCACTTCTAATAATTTTTCTTTGTTGTATAACAAAATATTCAATTAAAAAAATAATTTTTCTAACAAAAATAGGCCTTTGAATACAGCTCATTTACTTATAACCAAAAATAAAATGTTTTTTATTTAATGTGAAGTACAATAGATACAATTAAGTTCTGAAAATAACATAATTCAAATGGCCTCCACGACTTCTTTTGCAGAAACGAGGCTCACTTTCATTTGAGTAGTGCGGAAAATAAACAAAACTGCCGATTCTGGTGCGAAGAAAATCTACAAATAACTCATGAATAACCATTACATTCACCTAAATTGACAGTTTGGTGTGTATTTTGGTCTGGTGGAATCATCGGTCCGTACTTCTTTCGAAATGAAGCAGGTAGCACCGTTACTGTCAATGGAGAGCGATATAGATCGATGATAACCAACTTATTATGGCCACAATTGGAAGAAGTTAATCTTAACAACATCTGGACGGTGCTACGTGTCACACAGCACGTGCAACAACCGAATTATTGCGAGAAAGGTTTGGAGTTTCGATTATTTCAAGAAATTGTGACATTGATTGACCTCCAAGAAGTTGTGATTTAATGCAATTAGTCTAATTCTTGGGGCTTATTTGAAGTCGTTGGTCTTTAGCAATAAATCAGACTTTTTTCAAGCTTTAAAAGTCAATATTGAACGTGCTATTCATGACATACGACTTGATTTAGAGGAAAAAGTTCTCAAAAATTGAGCTCATCGAATTCGTTCCTGCAAAAGAAGAATGGATGATGTTATATCCAGAACTTAATTGAATCATCTGTACTTCACACTAAATAAAAAACATTTGAATTTCCTTAACGATTAGTGTGTTTTTTTTAAAGAAACCATATCACTCTTATTGGAAAATCCTATATAATTTTGTATAGTTGGAAGATTTAATCATAAGCCATATCTTCTTAAAAAATATATTAATGGAAATAGATAATAAAAATAAGAATAATAGTGTATATTTCGAAACAACAACAACAACAGTGCAGCGGAAGCTAGGTTTCGAGTCCTGGTCTGACCAACATTGCAAATGATAGAACACTACAAGTTCCGGCCACGCGTTTTTGTAGCTTCCTGTACTTTGTTGAATTTTATAACTGGTATAGCAAAGAAGGTGAAAGGTTAAGAGTAACGAAAAATCATAATTAATCTTTAACCTATGTAAAATATTAAATTTCCCATTATATTATTGATATAGCTATACATTTGTTTGTACATATGTGTGTAATGTTTAAATATTACAGCGGATGAGTTATTTTTTACCCACTCAAGGAGGTGCGTCTCAGCTATAGTCAGAGATAAGCTGCTTCTTGCTTCCCATTTCCTCCAGGAAAGTTTGAATATGAATACTTAGAAATAAGTACTACTACTACTACTACTACTACTACTACCACCACTACTCTGATCTAACATATACTTGTACTTACACACAATAACGTTATATATATGTGCATACATATAAACATAGCTTTTGCTATGGACAGCTCAATAAAACTCAAAACAATCTGCAGCCGCAGCATATTGTAACGATTTTCGTAATTAATCTCGAGGATTTCCCATATACTTCGATTCCAATCACTGGATTGCTAAATAAAAGTCCCAAGATTTGTTCGTTTCGCTTCTTAGTTGCCGGAATTTACTCAACGCTTATTTAGTCCGCAATAATTACAATTCTATTCACTATGCTCAATGGTTTATTTTACAGTTATTTATAACACATAATTATTTTCCGCTGCACACAGTGTATCTTTTTCTTAAACAGACAGCTTACTCCAATGTTAACGCCACTGCGTTTTCTACTCGTCTGCCTGCGATAGCTACTGGCGCACTGAACATTCTGTTCACGCTGTCTAGATCATTCTGATAACGCTCGTTTTATCTGTCCTTTGTACTTGGGATTTCCATCATAATATTAACATCTTACAAATTTTCATCAAACTGTTTATCTGGGATCCCGTTTACGGAAATATATTATTTAATAACAGGTCAATTGAAAAGTTCTCGTCCTGAGGCATTATCTTGTGAATTATAGGATTTTGAGTGAAGCAACTTTTGTTATTGTGAAAAAAGGATAAGAAAGAATTTCGCGTGTTAATAAAATATTGCTTTTTGATGTTGAAGCAAAAACTTGGCTTGATGACGAGTTTTCGGAAACTGCCCCAGGAAAATCAATCACCAAGGATTGGTATGCTAAGTTTAGACGTGGTGAAATGAGCACCAAAGATGGTGAACGCAGTGGACGCGAATTCCAGAATATTTGGGTATGAGAAAGCTCTGGGATAGTGGGTGCCGCGCGAGCTCATATTTGACCAAAAACAACGACGAGTTGATGATTCAGAGCAGTGTTTGGAGATGTTCAAGCGTAATAAACCCAATTTTTTTTTGGCTCCATAATTTCACTCCGAGGTCCAATAGACCATCCTCTTATTGTACTGCACTCGATGAACCTGCTCCAAAACGTGGGAAAACACAACAGCCGGCTGGAAAGGTTATGGAGTCTGTATTTTGGGTTGCGCAAGAAATAATTTTCTTTGATTACCTTGAAAAAGAAAGGACCATCAACAGAAATACGGTCGCATTTGAAAAAAAGAAAAAAGAAATTGCTGTTTCAGTAAGACAATGCACCGTGTCACAAGTCATTGAAATCAGTGGCAAACATCCACCTATTGGGCCTCGGATTTCTTTTACATCTACCGTGTTATCCAGATCTAGTCCACAGTGACTTTTTACCGTTTTCAGACTTTAAGAGAATACTCGCTGGGAAGAAATTTTCGTCGAATGAAGAGGTGATCGCCAAAACTGAGGCTTATTTTGAAGTAAATAACAAACCGTACTACAAAAATGATATCGAAGAGTTTGAGGGTTGCTATAATTAGAGTATCCCCATTGAAGGGAACTATGTTGAGTAATAGAAATCAATTTTGTCAAAAAAAAAGTGTTTTATTATTAAAAATGCCACTTTCATAACTAATTTCAGATAAATTGAAATAGATCGACCTCGGATCCACTTTCCGAAAGAAAACCTGTTTCCTAAGATAATTTTGTCAAACGGCTACCCATGTACCAAATTTTAAGAAAATCAAACCAAAAATAAAATAATTTTGAACATTTCGCAGGGTTCACTTCCCGGAAGAAAAAAATTTGATAATATAAAGCACATTTTTTGATTAAATAAAAGAAAGTTTTTAAAAAAATATTTTCTTCAATTTCATCATTTATTTTGCTTAGCTTAAATTTTACTTAAAGTATGCATAATCGATAAGGTTTGCAAAAATATTGTGTCAAACGAATTCTTAATTTCGACATTAAGGGATTAGGCCACTCTAGAATTTTCGGAAAATGGATGTTTTTCGTTCAAATAATAAATTATGGTTTAAATGTTTTCACGAAAGATTATGACAGATAAGAATTTCTGAATGCCCCATTTTCGTTCTCCAGTTGAAGCGTCTGCTTCAGTCAGTAAGGCGTAGTCAAAACTTTAAACGCGTTTATCTCAAAACTGTTTCTTTCAAGTTGGGCGGAAACATAACTCAAACAATTTAAAACCGATTCACTAGAAACATCTTCAGAAATACATTATCTATAGAAGTACGTAGGATTTTTTCTTTATCTTGCATAATTTTTTATTTATTAACAAATTTCGAACAATTTTTTAGGCCAAATAGTTACTTTTTCGTTTAAAGACCCGCCATTTTGTCGAAAATGCATATATTGAAAAAATCCTACATACTTCGGTAGCTACTGCTATTTACAAGCGGAAACCGTGGAACAACTTATTAAAATAAAAAAATTACAGGAGCTGTGTGTCCGGCCATGGTTCGCGAAAAAATGGAGACATACCATGGAGAACGCTGTATAGCCGCCATTTTTAAATTAATTTTTCTCAAAAAATAGTTATAAGCAGTTAATTAAATGTGTAATAAATGCTTTTTGTCAAAAATCAAAAATTTCATAGTTTTCCCAAAAACAATCTCAAAAAGGCCTTATTTAATTTTAATTTAAAAAATTTATTTAGGCTTAATTTATTCAGAATTATTATTAATTTTATATTTATATTCTAAAATAATAAAGTTCCTTAGTTAAAGGTACAAATTATGGTTATTTAAAAATTTATATTTTATCGATACCAAATATTCTAAAAATATTTCGCCAAGGGACAGATGCATTAATAGTCATGAAATTGGGTATTGATTACATGTAGTTTGTTCATAAAAAAAAGAATTAGCTTTACTTAGCTTTAATTTGTACAAACACCCTCTTTTTCAATGATCGGTCATTCTCCTCTACACTCTGTATTCCTGTGTATCACTTTTATTTATGGAGCTAAAAAAAAACTTGGGTTTTTCTTTAAGCGATCTATCGGATTTAATAGTAACCTAAGAGAAAGCATCGGTTAAGCTGAGCTGCTTACCAAAATTTATCCCATTTATTAAGATAAGTGTTGAGGACATGGACCTCATATCGTTTTCACAGGAGTGAACTCATTATTTTTAGTGCAACGCCAGCTTACTTCCAGCAAAATAAATACTGGGTTGCCCAACCGAACGCACTACGGTCTTCGTTCTCGCCATATTTTTGAGAAATCGCTCTCTCTCTTCAACCATCATCGCTGCAATATCGAAGAATCGTCACAATCATAACCTTTTTCCCCAATCAACCATGGTTAACGATGGTTAATTCGCTGATAACCATCGCCACATACTTGATTATTACTACATTTAATATTTGTATAATTTACATATTACAATTTATTTATTTACATATAACCTCAAACTCGTTTGTATGCATTTCTTTGCATATATGAATATTAATCAAATACATATACTATTCATGTATTCTAATGTCAACCTGAAATAGTCAACATTAAAAAATTTAATTTATGCCTAAATAATCTTATCAAATAAATCCCTCAAAATTAAACAGCGTACTTGCGTGCTTTAACCAGGCTTAGTCACTCAGGTGGTCATATAATGAATAGATTCATGCACTGAACTTGTATATAAGTAGAAACCAAACCGGAAAAATACCATAAAAAGTCCTTTCAAACAATATAAAGCAACCGGACTTCTTAAAACTAACACAGTAGGATTCGGAATGACTTAATTACATTAAATCAGAAAAACATAACAAAAAATTCCCCACTAAATTGTTCGTGCCTCGCACTTGCGTATACTCTGCGAAAATATAGCAATGCTTACAAGACTTCATTTAGCAACTTCACTCTTAATATAAAATCTTTTTCATTTTTTAATGTTCGATTTATGATTTAATAAAATTTAAAATTGTGGATCGAACTAAATAGCTTATAGCGAAATAATAAAATATTGGAGTTATAATTAGCAGCAGTCTCAAAATCAAAAAAATTAATTAAAAACCTATCATCCCTGTTTACGAAATTTGGTAAAAAAATATCTTCAAAACTTGTGGAGTAGTTTGCCTTCAAACAGATAGCCTGATAGGGTGAAATCCACTCAACTATTCATCTAGTGCAAATCTCAGTTCGCTTGATTATGGCTAGAAAGCAATACTTGTTTAAGGCAGTTACTACTTGTACTCCATAAAAACTATTGTACTAGAATTAAAAAATCAAATAATATCTTTAACTTTTTGTTATTTCTATAAACTATAGATATAAAAATCAATGCAAATTTTGATGAACGCCTATAACTTGAGAACTACCGGATCAAACTAGGAGTTATAAAGGGATATTAGGAGAAGGTTAATGTGAAGTTTTCAGGAGATTGGCGCAGCTGTTCCAGAGATATGACCATTTTAATGAACACCGGTCGTTACCCATACAAAACACATGCAACGACAACAAATACATGTAAAGTTTCAAAATACGCGTACATTACGCGTGCAGTTTGATCTGGTGATTCTCAAGTCATAGGCGGTTCTCAAAATTTGCATTGATTTATATATATATATATATATATATATATACAGTGGCGGACAAAAGTCTACACACACCGCCTGCATTCGTTGTGTAGAAAGTACTATCACTTTGCTGAAAAATGTAGGTATACAGTTTTATTTTCAATCCTTTTCTAATAACATATATTAAAACAAATCCATTCTCTAACATAAAATAAAACAATTATGGCATCTTTGACAAAAGTCAACATACACCACGGATTCACCAGCAGTTACGTCGATATGCTGTATTGTTGTGGCGGTTAGGTACCTCTATTTTTACTATTTTTTTTTTAAATTATGTTTTCTAATTTGCTAGTATTGAATTTAGTTGTGGTTTAAACGCATGAGCATCAAAAATGGCTCCGCGAAAAGAAATATCCATTGACGTCCGAGTCTGGTTATTCAGCACAGAAAAGAGAAAAAACGTGTGGGAAATTTAAAAATTTTAATTTTATGTCTACCAAAGGTACAGACCATTTTAAAAAACTTTGAAAAAAAATGGATCCACAGAAAAAAAACAGCGTGTTAGCCGCCCGAAGAAACTATCTCGAAGAAACATGAGCTTTATTCTGAAGGAAGTGAATGATGAGCCTAAAGTTACGGTTCCAAAATTAGCCGAAAACATCGCAAACTCATCAAGAAAGTGTGTATATTAAAAACAATTCGAAGAGCTCTCAACGATAATGGCTTCCACAGAATGCCACGTAAAAAGCTTTTTATTTCTAAAAAAATCGTAACTTCGCTTGGAGTTCGTCAAAGCACATTTAGACAAGGGAATGGATTTTTGGCAAAAAATCTTGTTTACAGACGAATCGAAGTTCAATATATTCGGCAGTGATGGAAGAGCAAATATTTTGATAAAAGAAAACACTCTACTCAACTCCAAAAATATAGTACCAACAGTGAAGCATGGTGGCGGCAACGTAATGATTTGGGGAGCGGTTGCTTCATCTGGAGTTGGAAAGCTGGCTTTTATTGAGCGTAATATGGATCAGTTCAAATATAAGACATTGTTGGAAGCTAATCTGAAGTAATCAGTTAAGAGCTTTGCGCAGGCTAAATCTTTCAACAGTATAACGATCCAAAGCACACGGCCCATATTATTAAGGATTGATTGCTTTATGATGCTCTAAGGCAACTACACACACTACCTTCCTTTTTTGTCATATCTTTACTATTTTATGTTAAATAATGAATTTTTTTATATTTTTCATGATAAAGGAAGAAGAATAGTTGAAATAAACTGTATCGTTAAATTATCCAATTAACTTTTGAACTTTCAATTCGACGAAAATAGGTGGTGTTTGTAGACTTTTGTACGCCACTGTAGATTGTTTGTTTTTCAGTGTTAGATAATGCAGAAATTTCTTGACCTTTTCATAGAGATACTTTCAGAGAGTCCGTTTTGCTTAATTATTATTCTTAACTTTGAAACTCTAATGTATATAAGTAGATAACGATCTGAATCTGTCTTTACAAAACATGTTTCGCCAAAGTGTCTGCATTTATATTTTTGGATTAACTTAACAGTATTTTGCTTTTTTTTATTTAAAAAACACTGTGCTTCTTCTGGTGGAAATGCCAAAATATTTATCGAGGTTAATGCATGCGTTATTATAAATTATATACGTTGTAAATATAATTAAATTCTACGTCACCTTCGGTAACAAGTCATTATAAATTGCGAGTAATAAACACATCAAAACGCTTATGCACGAAGCAAATCAGCATGATCCAGGAAAGAGGAAGGAGGAGCAAGTGTAATTTTATTTTCCAGCGTTTATGGGCACGTGACCACAATAAAACCTGCTTTGTTTGCTTTGTATGTACCATACAATTTCATTATTTGCTGTACGCACTTACATTTATGCAAAGTTAGAAAGAGTCACGCATGCGCATACATTTGGTTTTTGGTTTTGTGGTTAAAATGTTAAACAATTTATTTAAAAATTCAAATATGAGCATATAGCGAATATAAATGCATCAGGGACTTACAGTAATAATGTATGTGTTTGTATACTTGTGCATATAAATATACACCTGCAACTCGTATTTATAAATATTCTTATTTTGTAATAGCAAGTGGAAAAGGCGTGGAAAACCAAACGCCAAACCGCGCTCATATTGGATTTAATTAGCACAGAACAGGTGTTGAAATTATATATAAATAATACATTGCCTGTACATACATATATATTTACAATGCACATGTATGCTCGAACATAAATATATTTTCATGAATTTATATTTAAAATGAGCCAGCATTTTCTAATAACACAGCTGTTATTAATTTTAGTTGCTGCGGTTGGTACTCTCATTCTGAAAAAATATATTCGCCTCTTTTAGTGGAAGTAAATTATATTAAACGAAAAATCGTAAGAAATGTTTCCCAGCTGGATATTCGATTTTAAGGCAAGATAATTGCATAATCCATGTCTAGAAGTCCAGGAGGATGGGCCATGTGTAGAAGTATACAAAAGTGAGGAAAGTTTTTGTCTGTCACTCACCTCGAAGTGGCCAAGAATGCTTTTTATATATATGGTTCAAGCAGCTCAGGACTTCCGGTCTTAGCCCAAGAAACCTCTGGGTAGGCAAAAAACATTTATTTGGAGGCGAGCTAAGGTGAGAAGGCGAACCCCTTGCACTTGTGCGTAGGGCTTGGGACCCACTACATGCCCAATCGAAAATCAAAAAATGCCTCGGATGAGAGACATCCCTTCTGATGACGACCCTTGCAAGCGTTTTAAGGATCACGATTTGAGGACATGCACCTGGAATGCCCAGTCCCTTAATTGGAAGGTGCCGCTGCCCAGTTGGTTGATGTCCTCGTACGACTAAAGGCTGACGTCATCGCCGTCCAAGGTTTGCAATGAACGGGACAAGGGTGGAAGAAGGTGGGTCCTTGCGCACGTCCATATAAAGCAGCGCAAATTTGGTTTTGGATTTGTGGAGGGAGAGAAACTTCGTCGCCGAGTCCTGGCATTCACCCTGGTGGATGAAAATCCAGCCAAAATCCGCATCAAAGCTTCAACATATCGCTGATTTGCGCCCACGCCCTTTCAGAAGAGAAGGACTATGCGACCCAAGATACTTTCTATTATAGTATCTATGAGCGCTGCCCCCGGCGCCATGTCAATATCGTGCTTGGAGATTTCAACTCCAGGGTGGATAAAGAAGGTAAACCGAAATATGGTTTATCAAGCTACATGGACGTCTCAGGATCTAAAAACGCGCAACCAAATTTATCATGTTGTGATAGACGGAAAATATCTCTCCACGGTTCTAGACATGTGTACGTTCCGAGGTCCAAATATCGACTTGGATCACTATCATATAGCAGCGAAGATACTCATCAGCCTCTGTGTAGCAAAGAGCGCCCATCAGCAAACACAAGGCAGATTCGATGTCGAAAAGTTGCCTATCACAACAGACACCTGTGAAATTTTCTGCTTGACTTGCACTCCTACTCTCTAAGAGCACTCATCAACATCTCAATGTAGGGGAACTGTGGAACGGCATATCAAGTTCCCTACGTACAGCTGCTGCAGGAACAATGGAATTTCGGTAATGCCAAAAAAAAAAAAAGCTGGTACGATGAGGATTGCCGTGCTGCACGGGGAAAGTGAACGGGGTGTGATAGATACCGTGGGCTGAAGAAGGAAGTGAGATGCATTTGCAGAAGAAAAAAGATGATTGGCAAATCAGTGTACTCTGCCCAATCAGAAAAAAGGGGGACCCCACGGTCTGCGATAATTACCATGGGATAAGCCCTCTTAGAATTGGTTTTACTTTATTAGTGTGCCTTTAGACCTAGTAAATCCACCATTGACCAGTTAGTTATTCACCATGCATCAAACCTTGCCCGGCTGTATGTGCAGAAGCGTACACGCTGTCGACATCCAATGATATGGCACTAGGAGTTTTCGAGAGAAAGGTTTTCTGTAAGATTTATGGCTCTTTGCGCGTTGGCAGCGGCAAATACCGCAGACGATGGAACGATTATTTGACGACATTGGTATAGTTCAGCGACTTAAAAGACAGCGGCTACGCTGGCTAGACCATGTCGTCTGAAAGAATGAAAGTGCTCAGCATTGAAAGTTTTTGATGCAGTACACGCACATGGAAGCAGAGGAAGAGGAAGACCTCAATTTCGTTGGAAGGAACAAGTTTAGATGGACCTATGGTTTCGTTTCGTATTTCCAATTGGCGCTGAACTGCGAAAAAAAGAAAGGAGTGTCGCGCAATTATTGATTCAGCTAAAATCGCACAAGCGGTGCCTTTGCACATTTAGTAGTAGTAACTCAAAAAGCAGAAGAGACAAAATCCCGATAAAGCTTGTTGTGACGTTTCTGTTCAAAAATAGAGGTGGTAGAACTGGTTATTAGAATGCAAAGGAAATAGAAAAAAAATTAGATATAAAGACACTATAATTCATTATTTGAGGTGGTGATATAGTTCTGAGCAGATGAATTTCATATATTTCTACTGAACTTCTAACGTTTCATTAACATTTTTGTAGAACGATTTATCATATGCCGTAATATATGGCCTAGTTTCAAAGATAATCTCTTTATTGGGGAGAAATTTCTTGCCGATAAGCACATCTTTGAGATGTGAGAACAACCAATAGTCACTGGAAGGCAAACCTGGCAAATACGGTGGACGAGAGAGCAATTCAAATCCCAGTTCATGTAGTTTTGTTATTACTTTTACTTTACATTGATTTAATGAAATAAAATCTTTTCCATTGCCATATGCGATCGTTTCTTTCCAAATTAAAAGCTCAAATAAAACTATTATATATTATCGGCTGATGATTATATTCTTTTCTAGATAGCCGACAAATTTTACACCACGCAATTGTTACTTTAAAACATAGTCGAACACAGTACGTGAGATAACTCAGCGACTTCACTTTTCGATCATTTTTAACCGATTTTAAGGATTTTTTTTGGTGTTTCCTCGTGTTGCCTCTTCATTTCGGCATCCACTGTGTTCTGCATCGTCATTATTTCTACCACCGCGTATGAAGTCAGTAAACTCATTCTATATTGTTTTTCCGCGTAGGTAAGAGTCCTTTTAACACCTTCAAAGCCATTACCTCACTTGAACTGTATTTTTTCCCATCAAGAAAAACACGAAATTGTTTTTGATCCATTTTTTGAAAATGACAAAGGCAGTACAATAGCTCTCAAACTTTTAGCTTTATTACGTAGGTAGTAGTTAGTATCAACCAAAAAGCGGTTAAAGGACTCAAACCAGCGTAATGGGTCCGGGACTTTCCAGCCCAAGTAATATGTAATTTTCAATTGAAATCAGATAACTCGAGTAACGTAGTGTACACGTAGACAAGTTCTTGTGGGATTTGGTAGCCATCATCAATGGAACTACATCACGCCTCGAGCGAAATTTTAAATGACAATGGTTTGACGCTGGGCCATTCCATTTAACTGTACGAGCATCATATGTAAAAGGTGATCCAAGAAGAGGTACTTTTTTCAATAGCTTTTTTTTGGCAGATCACGTGTGAGTCCTGTCAAACTGTCATGTTATTTTTGTTCAGTATTGTTTGGCATTTCATCGTAGAAAGACTTAAGCCTGAACAACGTTTACAAATCATTCAACTTTACGTTCCGTAAAGAACGTGTTTCGCTCACTTCACTCAACATATGGTCAACATAATCGGCCTACTGAGCGCACTATTCGCAATACCATCACCCATCATGGGACCCAGCATTCATTATTTGATAATATTCGACCGAATAGATCACGTCCGGGACGCAGTGAAGAAAATATAGCGGCCGCGATTGAGAGTGTATACGAAGACCGTGGAGAGTCGATCCGGCGCCGTTCGCAGCAACTCGGACTGACGTATGGAGCGACTTGGTGCATTTTACGTCGAGATCTTAAAATAAAAGCATGCAAAATACAGCTTGTACAAGAACTGAAGCCGCTCGACCTTCCCAAGCGACATCGCCTCACTCTATTGGCTCTTAAAAAGTTCCAAGAAGATCCGACATTTTCGAGCCAAGTTTTGTTCAGTTCAGGAGAAACCTGAAGAGATTCAATAGTTGCCATTTCATCTATAAAAAACAACGGTTTGATGTGGTTTGTGGGCCGTTGAGAACTTCGGTGAGCAGATAATTTCACGATTTGGGCCGGTCTATCAGCCACCAAGATCGTGTGATATCACAGTTAGACATTTTGTTGTGGGTATATGTAAAGTCTAAAGTCTATGCGGACCATCCCGCTTCGATTCAGGCCTTGGAGCAAAACATCACGCGTGTTATTCGCCAGTTAAAAGTCGAAATGCTCGAACGAGTCAGCGAAAATTGGACCCAGCGGATGGACCATCTGAGACGTAGCCACGGCCAATATTTGAAAGAGATAATCTTCAAATTATAAATGCCTAAGAACGTTCTTTCGAATGATGATAAACATTCCCCATTAAATTTGAATTTTCTGTGGTTTTTCTGGTATGAAAAAATCACCTAAATAGACACCTAATAGAAAAAATCACCTTAAAAGACTTAATATCTTCGTCTTTGGAAATAGGTTTCTAATAGCACAGCAACCGGCATTATAACATAGCATTGCCTACTGGGGACTCCCAGTGGGATTTTGGGTTATTTCCTTAAATAATGTTTTCGAATTTCAGAGTTGGTAGCATGATATCTCTCTCTTCAGATGTTGGAAACAAAAAACTAAAACCTAATATGTTTGAATATTTAAAAAAATATATCCTTAAAAAACGGCATATTATATATTACCGATAATATAATAATATTCTTCTGTTATTTCTTATTAATGAAATTCCATTAAACAAATTACACTGACTGAGTACTCCTGTTTCACAAGTAGTGCTATGTAAACTGCTCTACAGATGCGCTTAATGCCAGGTGAAAAACGAAGCGAATCCTAAGCTGAAAGAGAGTAGAGTAAAATAAAACTTAACTTAATTGAGGTTACTATTAAATTTTCATTTCATATTTTCTCATCTGGTCACCCTATCTACAATATATATGCATGTATACAAGTACGTCAAATGCCTGTGTGTATACCCAAGATTTTGATTAGTAACTATTTTCTTCAGCCCACAACCGCATGATGCCACATTACCTGCAATCCTCATTATTCACTATTTGCTATTTTTTGGTTTCCAAACTTTCTAATTTCCTGTAGAAAGTATGCTTATATGAATTTTGTGGTCCACAAGCAAGCAAAGAACACTCATAGGCTAGCTGTGTCCTTGTTGCATGCACACTTGATGTCATCGACTTCGTTATCTAGAATTTCAAGTGTGTCTTAATTATCGTATGTCTCCAAACAACTTTGTTTGGCAACATAATAAAATTCAAATTAAATTAGAAAGTCATTACTGCCACTCGCGTTGGGGAAAAGTAATGGCAGCCACTGTGGCGAAGATGAATCAAAGGTCTTTGAAATATTTAAAAAGCTATGAACTAAAGTTTGATAAGTAGTTATATTTTTCAATAACATTTTTAAATACATTTAATAAAAAATCATAACATAAGTAATCTAAAAATAAAGTTACTAGTTTTTCAAGCTCCCTTGACTGCAGTCTGTATAACAAATAATTAGTTTATAATTTTACAATTTTCCAACCGACCATTTTGTCAAATTCAAAATATTTCCTGAAGAACTGATGAAGTACTACATCTATACAACCACAATGTAAAGAAGTGGCAAGTGCCGGTAAAACTTATGTTGTTAACGATTTTGCTCATAAGTGCACTTTATAATAATCTTTGAACATATAAGTTTTGGTATAAAAACTATATTAGGGTGTACTTCATTTAATAAATAAGAAATCCAAAGAGAATTTCGCCGTGACACTGTAGCCGAGTGCTAGTGAGATATTGCAGCTTCAAGACAATTACCCTGCGGTTGAGTGTAGGGTTTTGGACAAACCACATAACAAATACACTTAAATGAAAAATCAGAAAATGCCTTGATTGAGAGACGAGCTTTTCATCAATCAAAAGTTGCCCTCGATAGCACGAAAATGAACTGCTTCTACGCCTCTACGTCTGAAACCCATACGGAAATGTGAAACGACCCTGGATTATACCACAGGCGCAGTAAGAATTGGTAAGGATCTCCCTAAGCCGTTCGATACCAAACGAGGTTTCGGACAGGGTGACCCTATCGCGTGATTTCTTCAACCTAATGCTGGAGAAAAAAGTAAGAGCTGCAGAGCTAAATAGACAAGGTACAATCTTTGTCGCTGATATTGACATCGTTGGCCATAATAACTGCATCGTGAGTTCTGCTTTCAAGACGAAATATTTCTTTTAACCAAATAAAAAGTCATCGTATTCGCCACTCGGCTTCCACGTCACTGTTGATATTCATAACTTTGAAGTCGTAGATAATTGCATCTATCTAGGAATCAGCATTAACAAAACCAACAAAGGCAGCCATGAAATCCAATGCAGATTCTCTTTTTGCGCATTAGCAACGGCAAATACTGCCGACGATGGAACGATGTACGCTGTACGAGTTATAAGACGACTATGCTGGTTAGATGATGTCGTCCAAATTAAAGGAAGGGCTGCAGCTTTGAAAGGTTTCGATGCAGTATATGGAAGCAGAGGAAGAGAAAGACCTCCATTGTGCTAGAAAAATAAAGTTCGAAAAGACCTGGTTTACTTTGGTATTTTCAATTGGCGCCGAACTGGGAGAAAAAGAAACGAATGGCGCGCTTTAATTACGCTTTGTATTTATATATATATATTTATTTATTTTTTATTTCCTCCATAAATTCAGTATGATCTGTTCGTCAGTGACCAGGTTACCTCCTTGGCCCCTACATGAGCTTGCTCCGCTCTTGAAACCTTCCGTAAGCCGCTGTTTCTTTTCATAGAATTTTCCAGCTTTAGCCTTGTCGGTTAGCTTCTCAAGCTCTGTATACGCACTCATTTCGGCCACTTTCTTTTGTCGTCTGCAAATAAGTCCCGCTTCCCTCTTCAGTTCTCGATACCCTCTCCGCACGTGCTGTAATCGATCGGAAGGTTGCGTGCTAGGCAATTTGCTTTCTCCCCACTGCAGCACGGCAATCCTCATCTTACCAGCTCTTTCTTTAGTCTTGCCGAAATCCAATTGTTTCTGCAGGAGCAGGATGTGGAATTTGATATGCCATTTTACAGTTCCCCTATATCGAGATGTTGATGATTGCTCTCAGAAAGCAGGAGAGCAAGTGGAGTCGAAAACTGTACAGCTGTCTGTTGTGATTTAATTGAATGAAATTAATAGATTATTTCAGTACAATGAAAAAAGAAACAGTAAAAAATGCATTACTAATAAATAAATATGTTAAAAATTAAATTTTAGTCTGTCACAGTAGGAACTAATTCGCAGATCATACCCTAGCAAATATACACATGCTACAAATTTACTACAATATAAATACAAGTAAGCATACATATATTTGTATGTGTTTTTGCTTGTTTGCGGTAAAACTTGCCTTATTTATTTTTGAAAGAAACTACAGCCAACACCATCTGTTTCCGGAACATAGTTATGCTACATCCAGGAAGCATGCTTACATATATATATATATATATATATATTACATATATATATATATATATATATATATATATATATATTTGTATCCACTATACATCCGAATACGTAGATAGATATTTGATTTGCTATTTCCACTCACACACCTATTCACTGTTCCCTAAAAAGCCTTTTATATTTATAACATATATACATATACACTTACTTGTATACAGTCAAAAACAAAATTTTAAATACATCAATAAAATTTCACTATTTATTGAAATAAATTATTTTAACGCAAATGTAAGTATGTAGTTTATTTATTAGTAAATTATTTACTAACATTGTAATCCAAAAATCCTTTAAATTCAACAAAAACATGAAATATCATGGGACAAAAGTTTAAGTACAACCACTGAATTGTCACTTCCTTGAAGACAAAAAGTCACAAATAAATGCTCGGAAGACAGCGGACTTCATCGCTTCAGGATAAACACCCAAAACCTGTACCAAGAGATTTAGAGAATATAACTATCGAAGCGCCGTTCCACGTAAAAACCTCTCATATCTGAGAGAAATAAGCAACGTCCACTTGAATTTGCAAACAAATACTAGAATATAGATGAAGCCTTTTAGGAAAGAGTTATGTGTACTGACCCATTTCATTATGTTTGGAAGGCATGATAGCGCAAAAAATTGATGTAAAGCAGATCAAGCAAACAGCAAACATCAAATCCAAAATTTAAAACCAACCGTAAAGCATGGTCGGGGTGGCGTCAAATTTTGGGGAGCGATTGGAGCAGCTGGCGAGAGCCTATAACGTTTATCGATGCTTTAATGAACAAAGTCTTCGGCGAATTGATTGGACATCGAATGTTCTTGGCAAGACAACGACCTTAAGGTTTGGTGAATAAATGTTGTATTATGTTCCTCGTCAGCCATATTATTAGACTTGAACCAGGTTGAGAATGTGAGTTATTGGTACAGCAAAATTGATAATGCCTTTAGAACTAGCAAAAAATCTTGGAATGAAGCTCTGATATGGTCATAGTCTGAAATTATGCCATCGGAAAATATCGGAAATCTTTGCTATGCCGTAAAAGCAGTAATAAAACTCAGTTTGTTTTATGCTATTTATTATAATTCAATTTAGGAAGATTACGAAACTCTATACATTATATTTAAACCTTTGTCCTATAAAGGTTTATGTTTTTGATGAATTTAACGTTATCTAAGCGATATTGAATATTTTTTAGATTGTGATAGTACGCCCTCGGTTAACTTAAATAATAGAAATTGGTTCAATTGAGGAAATTGTGCTTAAATTTTCACATATACTGATTGAATCCCCTTAAATTGAAATGAAAGATTGAATTAAATTGTTTATTAAATTCATTTCTTTAGAAACTGTGATATTTTGTTCTGGTTTTCCTTGCAACTTATATGGTTCTTCACTGCAGTCTCGCGAAGTTCTTGAGGTTTCTGTTGTTGAATCGTTTCACTTTGTGCCTACCAGAAGCATTGGTGCAAGCGAGAAATGCAATGTATTGCTTGAAAGTTTTGTTCAGCAAAAGTTTTTTAAAATAAGCCACCCTCACCGGCATTGTAAATTTGATCGACCAATAAATCGAGTTTGTTTACTATATTTTATAACTTTTTCAAAAATCAATCGACATGATTTGCATCATTCGATATATTCTCTCCACAAATATTCAATATACGAATACGATGTCGCTTTTTAATATCTGAAAACGAGAATACAGAAGATTGGTCCTCCAATTTTTTTGTAACGCAAACAAAGAATTAAAACGCTTGAAAGCAGAAAAAAAAGAAAGAAAGAGCTTTTTTAATTTAATTAACAGACACTGTAATGCAAAAAATAAGGTGTTGCTTTAGTCGAAATATTGCGTTTATCAAGGGTTGCAGTATGCGAGGACGTACTGTATTTGCCTTAAAATAATTTATTTCAATAAAAATTGGATTTTTATTGATATATTTAAACTTTTGTCTTCGACTGTATATATGTTATAAACAGACACACGTTAGTAAACGTATATATATATCTTCTTTACGCTTTATCATGATATAAAATATACGTACATTTCTAGATATGAAAAGTTTTAACACAAAGAAAAGTACCGGAAACAAGACACAAGTGCGCGCCTGCATACAAACATCATTTAAAATACTAAATTCAATTAAAGTTTAACAAAATGAAGGAAGCGTGTAACGTGTCGAGGATGTGTGCATAGCAAGAAGATACATTCAAAAGGTACGGTGCAGAGGATTTCGCCTACGCTTTTATAAGCAGCATTGAGATAATATTGACTCATATAGTTTACAATTACAATGCATATTTTTCCAAACTTAAATCATGACCAGTGCTTTGTTTTTTAAATATTTTTTATTATTTTCTAATTCATATTTCCTTGGTGTTTATACAAGTAAAATAGAGAAAATCTATATATTTATATTTATTGCTGTAGGGTGTCCTTCTCCTCTTCCAAGTTTATAAATAAAACTTCCATAGAAAATATTTGTCGATATTGGTAACCCATATTAAATGATAAGTGAAACTCTTAGCATCCGTCTGGAGCCCTTGGCTACATCTAAAAGATAAGAGGGCTATAATTTTAGGACATTCACCTGAATTCTTCGGCCTGTTAATTGGGAAAGGTGCCGTTACCCAGCTGGTTGATGTTCGCGTAAGACTAAAGACTAGCCCCATAGCGTAGCGAAGTTCTTCAACATATCCCTGGTGCATACTTATGAGCTTCGTCCCGTCACGGCATCAAAATCATGCTTAGCAATTTTAACATCAGGGTAGTCAAAGAAGTTATCTTCGGCGCAACTGTTGGAAAATTCAGTTTACATGATAAGACATATATAAATGGGTTGGGGTTGTAAAACTTGTAACCAGATCGATTATGTTTTGATAGTCAAATCATTATAAACATATGGTTCGTGCGACGTTCAAAAGCTGCAATCTCAACAGTTAGCCGAAGAATTGACAGAAAAAGCGAGAGAACGAAATACGTGACTATGGTGAGCTTGAGAAGCTGACCGACAGGTAGAATGCTCGAAAATTCAACGAACCGATGCGACGTATTACAGAAGGATCATTCAAGATCTGAATAAACTACTAATGGGACAGATGTTCCATTATACGGCTTTGAAGAAGTTCGCAAAGCAATTGCGCGCATGAAGAACAACAAAGTGGTGAGGGCCGATGGATTGTCGGTAGAGCTATTCAAATACGGTGATGAGGAACTAACAAGATGCATGCATCACATTCTTTGCAGAATATGATCAGCCGAAAATATGTACGGCGACTGTAACTTAAGTGGGTTCTGCCCAATCCACAACTCCATTGGATAAGAGTCGTCAATATACGGTCCTATCGAGCGTATTGTGTACGATATTAAAGCCCACCGTCATCTAATTCATTGGGCCTTATCAGTGTGACTTTAAAACTGAAAAATCTACAGCTGACTTTGCATATAATTTCCTCTACCTTAGAATCTGCATTAACACCAACAACAATGTCAGCCTTAGAATACAACGCAGGTGCTACTTTGTTCTGTGTAGGCTTGAAAGAAAAGTTGTCTCTCTACGATCTGAAACTAAACTCTATAAGCCGCGAGAGAAATTTTTTTTAACAATTCATGGTCCTTTGTGCATTGGTAACGCCGAATATTACAGACGATGAAACGATGACCCGTTCGAAATATATAAGTAGAGCGACATTGGCATAGTTAAGTGAATATAATGGCAACTGCTAAGTAAATTGGCGCGCTGTTGTTAACTTGTCTATGAACGGGGTCTACACCATTAAAGAAGAGAAATGCATTTTTTGAAGCCAAAAGTATAATTGACAAAATGAAATTTTCTCAATTAGCTAATTGCGTCACTGTGTGAACGGGCCAAAGATACTTGTCGTGATATTTACAACCACATTTATCTTATAGTCTTAAGAGAAATATGAATTATAAATGTTTACTAAAACATAGGGTCAAAAGTAAAAAAAAAACTAGTACAGAAAATGTAAACTTCTTTACTTATTTACTTATTTACAAGTAAGTGATTTTGGTAGGTAACTGTTAATACCTTAAATAAATGGTCCACCAAGTTACCAAGCTGTAAAGAGTTTATTCGAATAATTGTTAGATTATTTTAAGTTATAACAAAAAAAACCAACTGCGCGGATAAATTTTTTTAACCTTTTGTTGAGTAATTTTCGATAAAATTTTCATCTATTGTGCAGCTCATCAAATGTATTTTTCGGTAGTAATAAAAAATTCATTATAACTGTTATTCAAGAAACTGGCATAGTTAATTGAGAAAATGGAAGCAATTTCGCAACTTGAACGAAGAGTGAGATTGGCCATGAGTGACAAATAAATTTTAAATTAGCTTTTCATTAGACAGCACCTTCAGCACATCTGAAGGCATTTAACCCAAAAATAATTTATGAGCGTAAAACAATTGTGTTGTAGAGTATTCACAGTTATATGTACGTGTGTATATATCAACAATGTGTGTTTGTAAATGTGCTGAAAACTTTGTTATATTCTCATGTCAAATCCACTTACTACAAACTAAAAACCGGTAAAAAGTATTCTTAGCTAAATTTCTTCTTCTTCTTCTGCTTCTTTACTGTTTGCAAAACTTATTTGAACTCTCATCTTCTTATTGTCATTCTCCGCCTTATTGCGTTTAGTTTTACTTTCTATTGTAATTTAATTGATTTCGGGTCAACAGCTGATCCCACACATATACACATACATTTGCAGATAAATAATATAATTCAGCTTGCCAACACGTGGCAAATATTACATATGTATATGTAGGTGTGTGTTTGTGTTTATGTTGAAAAAGGTTCGCTCAACAGCTGTACACCTAGCCAGCCCTGTAACAATAGTTGAAAATTTTGGTATTTTGGGGAGTGAATATTGGCTATGGATCGGGAGGAGTTTGGCGCTAGGAACTTTGCACTTCGAGTGCTAGTAAAAGTTCAGAGTTGTTGAGTATTTGCTTTGTTTGGTCTCGTTTGCTTTTCTTCAACCAAAATATATATAATTTGTTCTTCTTCTTCTTCTTCTTCAACTTGCTCAACTCAAATCAAATAAAGTTTAACTGTGGACATTTGTCGTGCCATCGCCACAAACTTACATATGTACATATGTATGTATGTTTACTTCTTCACTTTATTCTTTAAAATTGTTATACTCGGCTGTACTGCCCAGACATGGTATATCAGGTTCGTTCAGCTTACGGCAGTTTATATGTAATAGCATACAATAATCGATATGTATCGATATGGGCATCAAACTTCATGGAATGATGAGAAGAATAGATTTAGCCATGTCTGTCCGTCCGACTGTAGCTGCTTTAATTCATATAGGAATATTTTGGTGAAATTTGCTTCACTCGATAATTCAGTAACTAAATGCTTAATTAAAGTCTTATTTCTGAAAAATATAAGAGGACAAATGTCCTTCCAAAATTGGCTATAAAGATTCAGAAATAGACCTACCTTCAATATAACATACTTTATAATTTTGAACGATATGTGGCCTTAATATAAATATCAGCCGAGTATCTAATGCTCCTATCCATCCGAACTTATTCTTCCTTATTTGTTTTTATTTTATTTCGTATCTGCTGGTTTTGCGAAATTCCTCTTTTTGTTCTTCGCTTCTTCGCTTACGCTTTTATTTTTTTATTTTATTTTTTTTAATATTTTGTTTCTTGCCACTTAACTTTGTAAGTTATTGAGCGAAACTGTCCAGAAATGCGTTCAAGTATGCAGTTATCACTGAGGTATGAGTTGTTGGTAGTTGTTGCCTTGCCAACGGGTCAACTTGGTCAGCAACCTTGTCCAACTTGGTAGCCACTCAAGCGCTCCCCAACGCCAGCGTTCGTGTATTACACTTTGGAAGCGTCTATTGAAACGATTCAGTGAAGCATTCAATATTGAGCTCACCGTTCACCCGCAAATTCTGGGATGCTGTTGCTGTTGTCCCAAGCCACTCATAATTCTTATAGGGCCACAACATGTTTGTCTTTCGATTCCTGCATTGCCAATGCCATTTCCCGTTTCACAATTTCGATTTATATTATTTTTTTTTACTTTTTTCAACTTTTATTTTTTTATCCCTCGACTGTTAACTCATACAGATCTCGATTTGGCTTAATCGGTTGGCTTTGTGTTGATTTTGCTTAGCTTAGAAAGTTTTTTTTTTCTAGACTTTGCTCCGTTTTCTTTATGAAAATTCATTTTCGTTGCTCGTTTTCTGCAACTTTATTTGGTATTTCTCTACTTTTTTCTTTCACCCTTAGTTGTGTTTTGCGAGTGTGTGTGCGCGCTTGTGAACTTTCATTTCTTTTCAACCAATGACTTGGAAAAATTCTCAACGCAAAGACAAGAAAACTGTTCTACTTGAATGCATTCAGAAGCGAAGAGATGTATATGTGGATATATGTGTGTGTGTTTGTGTGAGGTAGCAACGCCTGCAATACCGGAAATTCGGTGACAGTAGTAAAAACTTTTTCAACTTAAAAAAAGAAAATGTATGAAAAAATGAACGAAAAAACAAAAGAAGTGTAGAAAGAACTGTGTGCACTGCAAAACCAATGAAAAAGTCGTTCAATAAATTTTATTAAAATGCAATGAAAATATGAAAATTGTAAGTTGGTTTAAGAAATAAAAAAGGTAAGCGTTTGTGAAAATTGGTTTTGAATGATGATGAAATGGTTATGGGTTTTTGGGTAATTGTAGTGAATAAATATGAATTTGATTTGGTTTGAAAATAAAAGTACAAACTGAAAGCTAAATAAATAAGATTAAGTTAAGATATTATTAATGTTTGCACTCAGTCCGTCCAAACTTAGCTCATTGTGGGAACGAGTTAATCGATATATTTTCGGTAAATTTTGAAAAACAAAAAATAAATTAAAATTAAAAGGAACGTAAGTAGTTAAAGAAAAGGCAGTATAATCAGTGGGTTCATGCGGACCATTTGTGATGGTAATTTCAGTGAAGCGGGCACGGAAGATGGAGGATGGGGTCATGTGTAGAAGTTCACGCAAGTGAGGAAAGCTTCTGACTGCCATTCACCAGGGAGTGACCAGAAACGATTATTTTACGTATGGTTCAAGCAGCTCACTACTTTCGAAGGCGAATCCCCTGCGGTTGTGCGTAGGGTTTGGAACCCACCACATAAAAACTATATATAACAATGAAAAATCAGCAAATGCCTCGGATGAGTGACACCCTTTTTGATGACGATCCCCGCAAACGTTTAAAGGATCACGATTTGAGGGCATGCACCTGGAATGTCCGGTCCCTTAATTGGGAAGGTGCCGCTGCCAAGCTGGTTGATGTCCTCGTAAGATTAAAGGCTGACATCACCACCGTCCAAGAAATGCGATGGACGGGACGGAAGAAGATGGGTCCTTGCGAAATCCTTTACAGCGGCCATTTAAAGGAACGCAAATTTGGTGTTGGTTTGTGGTGCGAGAGTGGCTCCGCCGCCGAGTTCTGGCATTCACCCCGGTGGGTGAACGTCTAGTCGCAATTCCCATCAAAGCGAAGTTCTTCAACATATCGTTAATGTGCGCCCACGCGCCGACAGAAGAGAAAGATGATGTGACTAAAGATGCATTCTATGAGAGCCTAAAACGTACTTATGAGCGCTGCTCCCGCCACGATGTCAAAATTGTGCTAGGAGATTTCAGCACCAGGGTGGGCAAAGTAGGTATTTTTGGCGGAACAATCGGAAAATTCAGCCTCCACGACGAAACATCCCCAAACGGGCTGAGACTTATTGACTTTACCGGGGTCCAAAATATGGTTGTCTGTAGTACCAGATTCCAGCATAAGAAAATTCATCAAGCTACATGGCTGTCGCTATATTGTAAAACACGCAACCAAATCGATCATGTTGTGATAGACGGAAAACATGTATCCAGTGTTCTAGACGTTCGTACGTTCCGAGGGCCAAATATCGACTCGGATCATTATCTTGTAGCAGCAAAAATACGCACCCGCTTCTGTGCGGCAAAGAACGTCCGTCAACAAACACAATGAAATTTTGACGTCGAAAAGCTGCAATCACAGCAGACAGCCAGCAAGTTTTCTACTCGGCTTGCACACCTGCTCTGTGGAAGCATTCATCAGAGATTCAGTATAAGGGAGCTATGGAACGGAATGGCAAACTCCTTGCGTACCGCTTCTCCAAAAACCTTTGGTTTTCAACAATACCAGAAAAACAGCTGTTAAGATGAGGAATGTCGAACTGCAGTGGAGAAAAAGCAGACTGCCTACCTCGCAACTTAGCGATCGATTACAACACGTGCGGTGTGAGATAGATACCAAGAGCTGCAGATTGAAGAGAGACGCATTTGCACACGAAAAAAGAAAGAGGCCGAAATGCCTGAGAATGAAGAGCTTGAGAAGCTGACCAACAAGGGTAATGCTCGAAAATTCTATGAGAAGATGCGGCGACTAACAGAAGGTTTCAAGACCGGAGCAAGCTCGGGTAGGGCCCATGGAGGTAACCTGGTAACAGATGCCCATAGAATACTTAGTGTATTGAGGGAACACTTCTCCAACCTCCTCAATGGCAGTGAAAGTGAAAATCCTAGAGATGGCGAACCCGAAACCCCAATCGATGGCGATGGTATAGAAGTGCCATCACCCGACTATGAAGAAGTTGGAATAGCGATTGCCCGCCTAAAAAATAAAAAGCGGCGGAAGCCGATGGCTTACCGGCAGAACTATTCAAATACGGCGGCGAAGAGCTGACAAGGAGCATGCATCAGCTTCTTTGCAGAATATGGTCGGACGAAAGCATGCCTGACGAATGGAACCTAAGTGTGCTCTGCCCAATCCAAAAAAAGGGAGACCCCACGGTCTGCGCCAATTATCGTGGGATAAGTCTCCTTAATATCGCACATATCAACAAACTGATCGGATTTATCAGTGTGGCTTTAGACCTGGCAAATCCACCATTGACCAGATATTCGCCATGCGCCATATCTTGGAGAAGATCCGAGAGAAATAAATCGATACACACCACCTTTTTTATCGATTTTAAGGCTGCCTTAGACAGCACGATAAGGAAACTCATACGGCTTTGTAAGCTGGCCCTGAATAATACCAGAAGCGCAGTCAGAATTGAGGAGGACCTCTCCGAGCCTTTCGATACCAAACAAGGCTTCAGACAAGAAGACTCTTTATCATGTGATTTCTTTAATTTGATGCTGGAGAAAATAATACGAGCTTCAGAGCTAAACAGACCAGGTACAATATTTTACAATAGTGTGCAATTGTTGGCATATGCCGATGATATTGATATAATTGGTCATAACACCCGTACCATAAGTTCTGCGTTCTCCAGATTAGACAAAGAAGCTAAGCGAATGGGTCTGGTAATGAAGGAGGGCAAGACGAAATATCTCCAGTCATCAAATAAATAGTCATCGCAGACGCGACTTGGCTCCCACGTCACTGTTGACAGTCATAACTTCGAAGTCGTAGTTAATTTCGTCTATCTGGCAACCAGCTTTAACAACACCAACAATGTCAGCCTTGAAATCCAACGCAGAATCACTCTTGCCAACAAGTGTTACTTTGGACTGAGCAGGCAATTGAAAAGTAAAGTCCTCTCTCGACGAACCGAAACCAAACTCTACAAGTCGCTCATCATTCCCGTCATGATATATGGTGCAGACGCCTGGACGATGTCTACATCCGATGAGTCGGCTTTAGGAGTTTTCGAGAGAAAGGTTTTGCGGAAGATTTACGGTCCTTTGCGCGTTGGCATCGGCGAATACCGCAGACGATGGAACGATCAAGAGACAGCGGCTACGCTGGCTAGGTCATGTCGTCCGAATGAATGAAAGCGCTCCAGCTTTGAAAGTATTCGATGGAGTACCCGCTGGCGGAAGCAGAGGAAGAGGAATACCTCCACTCCGTTGGAAAGATCAGGATGAGGGCGATCTGGTATCACTTGGTATTTCTAACTGGCGCCAAACACCAAAAAGAAGAAACGAGTGGCGCGCTAATTTTGATGAGTCTATAATCGCGTAAGCGGTGCCTACGCCAAAGAAGAAGAAGAGGGCACGATTATAGTGGTTAGCACTGCGGACTACCATGCGGAAGGTCATAGTTGAAATCTGACCACACCAACATCCAAAAATTTCAGAAAACGAATTTAAATAAAAATCACACGCTAATTTTTTTAATTGCGATCGCGAGCGTATTTCTGACATGAAATAAAAAACTCTCATACGCATTTATCGGCCGTTCGGAGGTGTCTAGAATAAACTCTGGTTTATGCTTTTCTGCATATAAGCATTTTACTTCTCAACAAAGTATCCTATTAGCTACGTTTAGCGCAGCACATTTCAATTTTTCTATTCCTTTCAAACATTAGGGCTTTTAAGGCCCTCAAAATAGGTGTTGTTTCTGTGATGGCCTCTTCATTCCCGAAGCTCTTGCCGCCTAGCCATGTCTTCAAGTTTCGAAGCAAGGAATAGTCGCAGGGGCTAAATCTGGAGAATATATTGAATGTAGCAGCATTTCATTTTCTAATTTACCAATTTTTCCATAGCGACTACACACGTGTGCACCCGTGCATTATTCTAATGCAGCAGAATTTTTTTAAGGTAATCGATGCGAATGACACCTCGTGCATCCCAACACACTGCGGCTATGATTACCTTGGCCTTCTTTGGTGCACATTCCGTCGGAGAAAATCATTGTCTTGATTGGATTGCCGTCGTGTTTTAGTAATCGCGGTACCCATCGCGCTGATAGCTTTTTAATGTAAAAGTACTCATGTTCAGTTGCCTATAGGCACAATATCCTTCCATGGATTTTATAGAAGATTTGACGACAGAAAACCTGTTTTGGGCGCCCTGAACGTTCCACGTCATTTGTAGTGGTATGACCACCACGGAACTCAGCAAACTAATTCTTAACAATTGAAAGTTGGTGCAGAGTCCACGTAGTATTTTTCAAGTCTTTCCTTGATTTCAGTGATTGTTTTTTACGCAAAATATAATGCTTAATCAACTCACGGCATTCATTTTTTTTCAACTTTCGTTAAAATGCACGAGATCGTCTGCTTCAAAAAGCTGTCAAACAAAAACTAAAACGCATAGCTTGCTCAAATCTTTACAGCAGTTTATTTATTGATAACAGTTGCAGGAAGCAGTGTTGTATTTACAGTAACTGCGTGACAATTACAGGGTGACGAGAAAGCAAAATTACATATTAATCATTACATAGCTGGTTCCCTCATTCTGAAAAAAATATATTCGGCCCTTCTTTCTATTAATCGCATAATATTTAGTGGAAATTAATTATATTAAACGAAAAATCGTAATCGGAGAATACTCTTCGGTTTTCTATAGGCTTTAATAAAAAATATACATAAAAAATCATACAAATAAGCTTTGCATGAAAAACCAACCTCTTAATTTTGGAAGGTGCCGTTTCCAGCTGGTTGATGTTCTCCTATAACTAAAGGCCGACGTCAAAGTCATCCAAAAACTTGGACGGGAATAGGATGGAAAAAGGTGGGTCGTTGTGAAATCTATTCCAGCGATTTGTGGTTGGAGCGAGACTCGTTCATCGAGTCCTGGCATTCACCCCGATGGCTGAATGCCTAGCAACAAATATGCTTTCTATAAACTTCTTTAACGTAATTACGAGCGCTTCCACCGCCACGGTATAAAAAAAGTGCGAGGCGTTTTTAACTTCAGGACCTAACATCGACTCGGATCATAAACCCGCCTCTGTGCAGCAAAAAACACCCATCAACAAATACAGGCTCGACGAGCTGCAATCACAGCAGACAGCCAGCAAGTTTTCTACTCGGCTTGCACATCTGCTCTCTGAGAACACTCATCAGCAACCCTATAAATGGGAACTGTGGAAAGGAATACCAAAATCCTTACATACACTGTATGTGGTTTTTAGTGACAGAAAAAGGGCTGGTACGAGGAATATCTAACTACATTGAAGCGAAAACGGACTGCCTACCTCGTAACAATGCGGTCGACCACTATACTTAAGGCCGGAATGTAGGAGTATGAAAAGTTTGAAAAGCTCCTCGAAAATTATATAAAAGATGTGGCGACAGAAGGTTTCTAGGCCAAAGCATACACAGGTAGGGACCAAGGAGGCAATCAGGTGACAGATGTCCGGTGCATATTTAATGTATAGGGGGTACACTTCACCAGGCTGACAGTGAAGTACCCGAATATGGTGAACCCGAATCCCCAAATGAAGATGATGGAATACACATTCCAAGACACGACTATGAGGAAGTACGAATAGCGATTGTCCAGATGCCAGACGACTAAATTTTCGGTGTGCTCTGCCCAATCCATAGAAAGGGGGACCTCGGTCTGCGTCAATTATCGTGGGATAGTCTACTCAATATCGAGTTAAAGGACCTATCGAACGTATTGTGTGAGAGATTAAAGCCCACCGTCAACGAATGTATTTGTGTGTGGCTTTAGACCTGGTAAATTCACCATTCACCAGATATTCACCACGAGCCAAATCTTGGCGAAAACCCGCGAGAAAAGGATCGATACGCAACACCTTGTTATCGATTTTAAAGCTTAAATTGAAAAGTAGTGTCCTCTTTCGACGAACCAAAACCAAACTCTACAAGTCGCTTATCATTCCCACCCTGACATATAGTGCAGAAGCCTGGATGATGCCGACAGACGATGAGTCGGCTTTTTGAATTTTAGAGAGAAAAGTTTTGCGGAATATTCATGGTCGTTTGCGCGATGGCAGCGACTATGCTGACTAGGTCCTATCGTCCGAATGGATGAAACGCCCCAACTTTGAAAGTATTCGATGGAGTACCCGCTAGTGGAAGCATAATTTCAAAGCGTAGCGTTTTCTATCTACAAATCTGGCCTTGCCAAGTGAAGTCAGGTCGTTTGACATCTGATGTTTTCCACAGAGTACAAGGTTTTCTCCCTAGCTCATCATTCCAACATCTTTGTTCTTGGAGAGGGGACTTTACTTTCAATTGTCTACAGCGTCCAAAATAGCACCTGTTAGCCTGTTAGACAAGGTTATGACTGTCAACAGTACAGACTCAAGTGCGCTGACTATTTGCTTTATGAAAAAGAGATATTTCGTCTTGTGCTAGTTCCACATCTGACGCATTCAATTCGCTTCCTTATCAAGTCTGGAGATAGCAAAATTTATTATTTTCTCTAGCAGTGGGTTGAAGAAGTCACACGATAAAGAGGTAGCCTTGTTTGGTGCCATATGGCCGAAAGAAGCCTAATTAACGGCAAAAATAATTTTGACAGATTGTATACTTGTAAAAAAAATTTTTTCAGTGTCCATTGTTACACAATCAATGGCGATAGAGAGCTGTGAACTCAAAATGCTGAACGTCATTCAAATGTTCATTTCGATTGTCTTTTATGTCGAGTGATTGCCACTTTTATGTATTTTGTAAAGCTATTGCTCAGCAAACGCCTACACACAGATATATACCCAATATCGCGAATATAAGAGATAAGAGCAAAGTTGCGAATATTCGTAAAAAGTTTAGGGTGAGGTAGAGTACATTTTTTTTATCTTTAGTTTTCATCTTTTTTATTACATTTCTATTCAATTAATATTCTCGAAAAAAAAACAGACCTTAACAAAAGTAAAAAAGAAATATGTGCAAAGAGGCAAAATCTCCGAATGTGATTTTTTTTAAAATGTTTTAGTGATATTAGTTCTTCTAAAAAAATATGTATTATTTTATTTTTTATCGCTCGGGTTTGTGGATATATCGATAATTTATATTATCGGACAAACCAATTTTGCTTTGAATTTCATGCGAAGCAATTGGTTTTAATGGGAACCGTCATATATTTCGCGTTAAGTACAAGCATACGAGTACCAACATAGTTGCGCGTGCCCATATGGAGCTGGGCAAGTCATTTGTCCAATGTTGCAGTCCAACAAAACCTCGTTACAACCAATGAAGCGTTTTAGCAACGTATTGTTCCAGTGAAAAACTTTAATGTAAGTGTAGAAGTGATTACACCTGTATGTCACGCTGCCAATGTTTACATACATATATACATTGTGTGTGGCTGCGGCCGACAATGGTCCAAACGTGTCGGTGGTTACAATCGATAAGCATTGTGTATACAATTACAATCAGTGCTAGTACAGAAAGCTAGAGAGGGTGAATCCTTAGCATTGAAAGCTTTTCCAGTTGACCTAACTGTACAAAAGGCATCAACATCTCATGCTTACTAACTTACTTGCATCTATTTATATGTATGCACGAGTATCTGCACTTATTGCCACACATCGTTTGGTCTTCACTGACTATGGCAGACAATAATATTCACACGTGTATGTGCATATGTATGATAGGGCTTTCGATTTTTGTGACAAAGTAAAATTTAATTCTGGTCTTAAAACAATATAAACAAGAAACACATACTGTGAAAGACCTTATACTTTGAGGCTGCGTTTTTGAATCGCGATGAATTCAAGCACTCGCAGAACTCTTCTTTGGTCACCAAAAAGGCATGCAATTCAGTTTTATCGACATTAGATGCTTTGTAGATGAAATATAAAGGGGGATCCGAGTAGAGGTACTTTTCTCAATAGCCTTTTTTTTGACAGATCATGCGTAAGTTGTGTCAAGCTGTAACGCTATTTTTGTTCAGCATTGCTTGGCATTTCATCGTGGAAAGACTTACGCCTGAATAACGTTTACAAATCATTTAACTTTATAACAGAAATGCATGTTCTGTAAAGAATGTGTTTCGCGTGCTTCTCTCAACTTATGGTCAACATAATCGCCCTACTGACCGTACTACTCGCAACACCGTCAGCCATCTTGAGACCCAGCATTCATTATGGGATAATATTCGACCGAATAGGCCAGGTCCAGCATGCAGTGAAGAAAATATAGCGGCCGTAGCTGTGAGTGTACACGAAGACCCTGTACAGTCGATTCGGCGCCGTTTGCAGCAACTCGGGCTGACCTATGGCATGACTTGGCGCATTTTACGTCGAGATCTTGAATTGAAAGCGTACAAAATACAGCTTGTGCAAGAACTGAAGCCGTTCGACCTTCCCAAGCGACATCACATCGCTCTATGAGCTCTTAAAAAGTACCAAGAACATCCGACATTTTCGAGCCAAATTTGGTTCAGCGATGAGGACCATTTCTGGTTCAATGGGAATGTAAGCAAGCAAAATTGCCACATTTTGGACGAAGGGAAACCTGAAGAGATTAAAGAGCTGCCATTTCTTCAGAAATATAATGGTTTGGGGTACTTTGTGGGCCGGTGGAATCATCGCTCCATATTTATTCAAAAATGATGCCGGTGAGAACTCAACTTCAACAAGATGGCGCCACCTCCAACACATCGCATCAATCAATAGATTTATTGAGAGAACACTTCGGTGAGCAGATAATTTCACGTTTTTGGCTGGTCGATTGGCCACCAAGATCGCGTGATATAACACCGTTATGATTTTTCCAGTGAGGATATGCAATGTATAAAATATATGCGGACAACCCCGTATGATTAAGCACCTGCTCATTATATTAATTAAGAATTAAGAGTTGAAAAAAAGAGAGAGTAAGTCGATTCTTTCATATATTTAGTTTGATATAATTAACGTCATGTTATAAATAAAGTTATTGATTTAATTAATTCAGTTCAATATTTTATTTTATATTCTTAACGATGTAATTTAAGCTAGATTAGGTGATGATGATCTAATTAAATGATCCAAAAAAGATCAAATAAGGTCACGGAGATTTACATTTGATGTTCATTATTTATGGCAGTCAATATATTACAAGATTCAACAATATTTTCCAAAATTAGAACTGTTGCTAACAAATTTTTTACAGCTCAAATACAAAGTAGCAGAAAATAACTATTTTTTTAAGGAATCGATTGAAATCTAACCAGTAAATTTTTATGCATGAGATGTGTGTGTGAAAAATAAGTTGAATTTTCATTTTGCCCAAAAAATATTTCTCTATTTATCAATCTCGATTATGTTCCCTCAGATATAGGTAACTTTCCAGTCCTCGAATAAATTTGTACAGTCAGTTTTGAGAAGTCCTTGAGCTCTTTCAGCTCAGTCGCCGCCAAAAGCGGTTCTTTCTAATTAATTTTGAGAACAGCAAAAAAGTTACAGAGTCCAAATCTGAAGAATACAGTTTAGAACAAGCCATGACGAATGCATGATGACTATATTTTTTAATTAAAGTACTTTCAGCGTAAGCCACTTTTAATACTTCAAGTGTTTTGAAGATCTTAAACTAAATTTCTATACTAGTATTTTCAATTTGCAAGTACATGGATATACCTCGACATCCTTATGTTTGAAAGTAGCGTTTCAAACCCTAGGTACAAACAGCTGTTTCGGACTTAATTCTGATACGAACCAATGCGGCAACAATGTAATCGATAAAATTGAGACAATGAAATAAATATCAATATTTGATAAAATTTAATACGGGTATGTGCTTAAGAAGGCTTAGAGGACAATACACTATTTAAAATTATTTAAAATTATTTTAAATGAGAGGTGTTATTCACATCGGAGGTGTTTTGTTGGGTGTTTTTTTTTACCGCTAAATCGATTTTCAATGTTGTTGAATTTCTTTAAAAAACCACATATGCCAGTCCAGCGAAATCATTCAAATGGTTACTAGATTCACGCCATAAAGTTGGTGCGGTAAATAGCGTTGACTGATGTCTTGTTCCCTTTTAACTAAGAAATGACAGTAGAATCGTACGAAACACAAAAAAATTGATTAGTAGCAAGTCTAAAATAGAATAAATATACACTTGTCACTTTTTCGGAAATATTTTTGGTTTGTGATTTCATAACATACTGGTCGCAAACGTAACAAGATTGCTTAAGCAATTCGGACGACTACGACAAGTATGTGCAAAGATGTCGATGTTATTATATAGAAACAATTGCCCAACAAAATTAAGTAATAGAAAGGTAAAATAATTCGAAAATGGTAACTGTTTATTTTACGTCTAAAGTGAGGGTAGTAGCAAAAATAACTGACATGCACCTGGAAAACTAGATGAGATGCATACCACATATGTTTGGAACATTTAATATATAACTCATTACCTAACATCTTCATTCAGTTAACAGTACCAAAGAGTATCAAAACCGTGTAACGCAGTGTAATCGAAGGTACGTAGCCTGAATAATTCGAAAATTAACCCTATACATCTTTTACAGAAGTTAATTTCACCATTTTTGTTGTTGTATATATTCAATAAATTAAAAACTTTAGTTCTGATTAAAATAATTATTCAAAATTTAGTTTTTGTTTAAAAGGTTATAAATTTGGAAAACAGATAATTGTAAAGGAAATCCCTATTCCTATACAAACATATGTTAACATATATACAAGTGGAAGTAAACATGCACTTTTGTGAAATTACTTCTTGAAGCGTAACCAAAATGTTTGTGTGCGGTGAATTGCATTGCAATGTATTCGATTCGATTCGATTGCAATTGGTTGTGCAATTTGTTGCTTAAAACACAACAACAACACTCGTGCACCAAAATACGTACTCACATTCACATGCAACACTTTTCATTCATTTGCTATGCTTTTTTCTCGTTTCATATGCTCGCTTGTGAAGGTTATTTTGTTGTACATACTCGTATATCGCTTAAAAGTTAACCTCTTCTTGCTTGATTGGCTTCTAACTGTTAGTTGTGTTTTTGTGTGTGCAGGTGTGTGTGTACGAATATTTGTTGATACTATCATTCAATGCCGCAACACTTTTTTACCCGTTAAGTGTCATTTATTTCAAATAATATATAATAGCGACTACAATAACAGCAACAAAAACAGCCACAACAACTGCTTGGAAAACCTGATTTTCTTCAGCGGTAAGATAAATTAGCATATAAATAACTTTTTAGCTGAAATGTATTAGTATGCCACTTCTGCAGCATTTCATGCACATACATCTAAAACTAACATACTTACATAGGGAATAGTTAAAAAAATGATATGATATGTCAGTCATCGACGTGTATCAATCAAATGTAGTGGAACTTTTCGGTTTGTTGAGTTATATAGAGGTATATGTATTCCTTGTATTTTTGAGATGCTGAAATTCGGAAGGACAAAACTTTTTTTTTTAAATATTTTTTATCCATTTTTTAATACCTTTTTAACTACATCCATTAATGGAAGTTTTCTATTTTTATACCTCTCATGTTTATGAAATGGGATATTAGCTTTGGTCCGAAGTATATAAGTACCAGACAGGGAAGAGATAGACGCAACAAAATTTTTACCGATCGTATCAGAATGACCTTCTGTTCGCTCATTTTATTGAACGCAAACTAGTCTCTCAGTTTTTGAGATATTTGATCGAAACCGGAAGTCATCGAAATCAAATATTTTTATTTTGCAATAATATTGAAATGTCGATGAAATATATAAAGACTTGGAATAAGTCTTTACAAATAAAGGGGTTTCCAATAGGGATGATATGGTTTCTAAGTGTCGTTTTGGCCATTTTTAATATGTTTTGTTCTGTAATTTTTTTTCCATTATATTCAATAATGTTTACAATTTTAACAACAAACAAATTTAAACGTAGTGAATTTGCTGATTTCACCTTGGAACAATTTGAAAACGATAAAGTTTAAAAAAAAAATCATCTTCTCCGATGAGGCTCACTTTCATCTGAGTGGTGTGGTAAATAACCAAAACTGTCGATTCTGGTGCGATGAAAATCCACAAATTATTCATGAACAAACATTAAATTCACCTAAATTGACAGTTTTGTGTGGTTTTTGGTCTGGTGGAATCATCGGTTCGTACTTCTTTCGAAATAAAGCCGGTAGCACCGGTTTGGAATTTCGATTATTTCAAGAAATTGTGACATTGCGTGACCTCCGAGAAGTTTTGCTTTAACACCATTAGACTACTTCTTGTGGGGTAATTTGAAGTCATTGGTCTTTAGCAATACACCAGACTTTTTTCAAGCTTTAAAAGTCGATATTGAACGTGCTATTCATGACATATGACTTGATTTAGTGGAAAAATTGGGTTCAGCGAACTCGTTCCTTCAAAAGAAGTTGTGTAGGCCATTTGAATGATATTATGTTCAGAACTTAATTGCATCGATTGCACTTCACATTAAATAAAAAACATTTGAATGTCCTTAATAATTAGTATGTTTTTTTAAAGATATCAAATCACTCTTTTTGGAAAACCCTATATATAAAAAAATTTGTAAGACTTAAGAAATAATTTGTTTTTCGTTCAAATTAAAATATATTTTATGGTCCTTTTCATGAATTCTGCAGTATTTGTTTTGCGAGTTCGTGAGGTTAGGTTAGATAAAAATGACTGATCCATGGAAGATCCCAGATAGACACATAAGACACATACCACACAAAGCAAAAATATCCCGAACGCTAGACCACTTCCATTCATTGAATCTCTTAGTACGTGTTACATATCTACAAATTCGCCTGATATGGATGCCTGTCAACTCCTTGGAATTGGTAAACCTCGCCTGCTAAGGTGATATCCCAGCGCTCGCTGAGTTGGTTCAAAGCCTATCTCTCCAAAAGCAGACCGTTGACAGAAGAGCGCCCAAACATTCAATCTCATCAGGATTGCAGTTCACAGAATTACAACTGTGATATGCTTTTTCAATATTTATTTTGAAATGAGTCGATGCTATAGAAAGAATTAACTAAGATTCCTCACGCAGTGAGCCCAATGCCATGATAGCCGATTGGTTATTTGAGGAAAAGTTTTCTTGTCTCACGGAAACCACACTTCGCGGCAGTGTGTCCACCGTCTCCTTAATAGCACTCTAAACCATTTACCCATCGATAATTCCCGACGTCTGTCAAGTATCGAACCATCGCGAAACAGTTAAGTGCTCGTTTCCTCCGGCTAAGAAGGAGCCACTCGGTGTTAGCTCGGAGATACAATAATCCAAGCATCTGGATATGAATTTGAGCCTCTCAAGAACGGCATAGTGTCCTACGCTTGATCCAACCAATGTCCCAGACTCCCTGATACAGGGACTTTTGCAGCGATAAACCTTCCTTTAGTAACCACATGCACTATGCTACACCTAGTGGTAGGAGTAGGAGTAGTTCGTAGTGTACCACAGATGCTGATGAGGTAAGCGCGTATGCTGCTTAGCATAAGTTACGCGACTTCCACCATACAAATAAGTTAGGTTTAACTACAATTGTGTAAACACAGTACTTTGTGTCTTCGGAGTAATATACAGCTACTGATGCTTTCTCCTTCCTCCTTCGACATTTGCCTTCCAGTACACTTTTCTGTCTATAATTATATAACCAGGTATTTCACATTCTCTGATAAAAGAAAGCGAGGACCTTCTATAGAGGGCGAACTTCTACTTCTTTCGTATTTCCTGGTGAATAAGACAATTTCTTTCTTACTGGAACTTTCAACAAGACCAGCTCTGGTCGGCCAACTTGTTACCTCATTAAGGTACCCATGCATAAGATCATACAAAGTATTTAGAGATTTGGACCTGACAACAAACGCTACATCATCTTTACAGCTTCTTAAACAAGCCTGTAGGGGACATCCACCGCCTTGCGGGGATAACAGACTAATTGGTCTTCAGAATAGAAACTTTCCAAAAAAAAAGCTAGTAATAATTGGCTTCTTTTATGTACATTCCTGTAGAATATTAATAAGATGTTGAGTTTGGTTAAGGTATTAAGGACTATGATTTAAGAGAGATTCGGTCGCCGTGTCTTGATATTCGGTTCAACATATCGCTTATTTGCGCCCAAACTCCGGCAGAAAAGAAACACGATGTATGATGACGATGACGACTTATGAATGCTTCAACCGTCACGTTGCCAAAATCGTGATTGGCAAAAGAAGCCTCCATTATGAAACATTCCCAAATGGGTTGAGGTAGTCTAAGAAAAGTCCATGAGCTACTTGGCTTTATCCGGATAAAAAACTCGCTACCACATCGATCATGTTGTCATAGACGGACGGCGACAGTGTTCTAGACTGGCGTATGCTCCGAAAAGCTAACATCGACACAGATCTTTTAGCAGCTAAAGTACGCATCCGCCTCTGTGTAGCAAAGAAGGCCCTTCAACAAATATAACGAAGGTTCGATGCACAAAACCTACAATGACAGCAGACAAACGGAACGGTTACCGACTTGACTTGCAATAACCTCGCTGCAAGAAGAAATGATTAGCACGCTTTTTTTAACTCTGTTAACTCTGCCAGTAAAAAAGAATATTGATAAATTCAGAATTGAATATTTTGTTATATTTATATTATTCGAGACAGTTCAAGGTTCTGAAGTATAAATAAAAATACTCTCTATCGAGAGGTTTTCGAATACATGTATATTAACCTTTAGATTACCAGTCAAAAGAAATTTCAAAAGCCGACGGTATTTGATTTTTTTTCTGCGAAAACTGATTTGTGGACATAAATGCTCGTTGAAACACGCGCATATATATTTTTGTTCTCTGATCATAATATTTTGTTACTTCTTACAAATACATAAAAGGGCTTTAATACGAATATAATTAAATAAAATTAATTCCAACAGAACTTCTTATCCACTTATGACCTTTGAAAATGTATGAAACGCTGAGTCGTATGCTATTTTTTTAAACTCCAGATTTTTACGATTGGATTCACACAGTTTGTTGTAGGCAGAAGTAAGATCTCTTTTCTGAGCCTCAGTTAAATTCGGTCTTGATAAAGCCAATACTATACTGCCCATCAAAGCCATATTTTTTCTATTATGGTAATTATTTAGTTTATTCTCGTATTTTTCCGCAATTTCTTTGTCAATTATTTTCTTCCATTTCGGAACCCCTGTGTAAAATATTGAGTCAAGTTAGCAGAGGTTAATATACAATAAAGATTTATAATTACAAATTGGAAAGAGTAATTTCGGTTGCAAATAAAAGATAATTATTTTAGAAGGATTTTAAGGTTTAAGTAAACTTTTAAATATGAAATTTTTGTGTTAATTCAATAAAAAAATTATAATAATTGACTGCCCACAGAAGCTTGGTGTATGAAATGGTTAGAAGTGAAAACCACTCTCTAGACATAAAAAACAAATTTAGCAATACGCTCATCATATCTGTCCCAATATTTGGTGCAGAATGAGAACATCCAATGAGTAGGCTCTCGAAAAAAGATGTATTGTTCTTTCCGTATTTACGACGGTGACCACTGTGGATGATGTAATGAATCGCTTTAAGAGATAGACGATGACATTGCAATATTCAAAGCATTAAGAGAGGGAGAGAGAGAGAGAGAGAAAAATCGATTCGTCTCTAAAAATGACAAACTTGCATTTTCTACTCATTGTTTTCGATAGCTCAAATTGGTTAGTAAGGGATAGTTATCTATTACCTGAAACTTGAGCGCTATTCCTTGTAGTTCCCTCTGGAGTTGCTGTTGTAGTGTTCGGTTTGGTTTGTTTTAGTTCTATATGTGAATAAAAGCATATAAATAAAAGGATTTTGTTTTTTAATTTTAAATTAATTCTTAAGATTATGAGAAATTATTTGACTTTCAAATGACCTACCCTCCGAAGCCCCACTTGATTTGGTCCTTGTAGTTCCCTTTGGAGTTGCTGTTGTAGTGTCCGGTGTGGTTTGATTTATGTCTATATGTGAATAAAAGCATATAAATAAAAGGATTTTGTTTTTTAATTTTAAATTAATTCTTAAGATTATGAGAAAATATGTGACTTTCAAATGACCTACCTTCCGAAATCCCACTTGATTTGGCAATACATATTATTACCGCAACAATGATAACCATAATAAATTTCATTTTTTTCGTAAAGTATTTGAGACCACTGTAATCTGCTACTTGTAAATGCGAATATGGGAGAATGTGTTTTGAACGCTTTATATAGGAAAACTATTGTTCTTGAATATAAATTAAAACAAGAAAGAACGGCTGTTTTCGGTTATGTCGGAATCTATATACCTTTCACAAACATTTCAAATTTATTGCAAATTGCAAAATTGGATTTTGATAATTTTCATTCGTCAATATGAACTTGAATTTTCGTCTGCAGAATACCAAATTTTGCGCTCTTAGATTACTTTTCAGCGGATTTTTGATCCAAAACCTCATATCTGAACAAATCGGTTGCATAAGGGCTATATGAAGTAGCAGTCCGGTTTCAATGATTTTTAGTACCATTTGCAAGTCGTGATATGTATGGATAAAATACCAAATTTCGTGCTCCCAAACTGACTTCATTGACTTGTCACAATGGACCCTAAGCTAGATTTTAGAAATCATATAAATTCCTTTGCTAATAAGGCTAAATTAGTCCTAGCTTTCATAAAACGATGGGCTAAGGAATTTAATATATATCACATATATCACCAAATTACTCTACAGTTCACTTGTTAGGTCTATTTTGGAATATGGTTCCGTTGTATGGAATCCACTTTATCAATTGCATAGTGATGAATAGGAATCTGTACAAAAACAATTCTTATTACTCGCGTTAAGGAATTTATATTACGATGCGAATAAAAATATCCCTCCTTATAAAAGCCGATTAAGGCTTGTTAATCTGCCCTCACTCCAGAGTCGATAAGTGATGCTTGGAGTTTTATTTTTAACTAAGCTGATATGAGATATTATCAATACAGTCCATTCCTACTTAGCGAGATTCACTTAAGATAATCTAGATACTTTAGGCCTCTTTCCTTGTCTTTATGCAAAACAAATTTTCAAATGCACTACCTGTTCAGATGCTTGTGTAACGATTTTAATTTTCATTATTCCAGGTTTGATTTTTCTGACTCACTTTTTTGTATAAAGAAATATTTACTGAAAGTTTTATTTTCTATATATAATTATCTATTTATTGTTAAAGTTTCTTAATCGCAAATTACTTTATGATAGCTGATGGGCAAATCCGTAGCTGCTAAGGGTAAGAGGCAAGTGTAGTCGCGACCTTCCGCCATCGGTCTCGGATTCAGGATAGTCTGGGCTGTACTTGGTTTTTGGTCACCGGTCTGTTGGATTTTACGTTTATACATCATGCGCGCCCCTCAGTCGATTGGGCGTCGCTGGGTTTTTAGACTGAGTTTTGACCAAAACCTCACATCTGAAAATATCGGTGTATGGGAGCTATATATTATATACGTCCGATTTCGATCATTTCCAGATCCAACTTGCAATTAGTTATGTATATATATTTGGCGCTTTGTAAACGCTTAAGCGATTTTTGGACGAGATCCTCCAATTTATGGTTTTGCATTTATATGTTTTTACCAAAAAATGAAGAAACCTACAGTTTAATGAACGGTCGATGGATTTTTATGAGAAGCCTTTTATTTTATGTCGGAAATACACTCGGAAGGCTTGGGCATTTCCTGCCGAAGGACGACCGCAATTAGAAAAAATATTTTTCTATAATTTTGGATGTTACCTTCATGTATATATAGTATAACAAATTTTACTTTCGAGGATACTTCCTCGATCGGTTCCGACAAGTGATCGTTTAAACGTATATGTGCATTTTCCTATCAAGTTTGGTTGAAATATATGAGAAGCTAAATAATTAGTTTGCGTTCTAACAGACAGGCGGACAGACGGACAGACGGACAGACGGACAGACGGACAGACGGACAGACAGATAGACAGACAGGCGGATAGACGGACATGGCTAAATCAATTCAGTTCATGGAGGGTCTATCTCTTCTCCTTCCGGCACTTACATACTTTGGACCAAAGTTAATAAACCATTTCATCTTCATGCAAGGTATAATAATGTTTTTTGTCAAGAATGTGTTACAAATGATTAATGAATAATAAAAAATGAGTACATTCTTCCTTGACAGTTGTACATATTTTACGAATAATGCTTTTGAAGTTATTGTTGTTGGAATTAATTAACTTTTATTACTGTGACCTCAAAAAATATTGCTAAGTAAGGCCTCGTTGAATTGACAAATAACTTAGTATTACAAAATTAATTGTTAGTCAAAAATATGCGAAGTAGCTTTTTGTAATATTTCCATTTATTTTATCATTTTCTTTTCATATTAATTGAAAGTAGTAAACATTAATTTGAGTATTTAGTAATAAAAAATTTTTATGCATTTTTTATCGATTGTCCGGAAATGTGATACAGGGCTGTACATATATTTTCAGATGGTTCTAAATTAAAGTAGATTGTGAGCAGTAGCCTACTGCGCCCAATCAAAAATATGAAGGTCATTCAAACTACTTAACCACTGCAGCATATTCCAAGCTGACATATTCGCAATAAAAATATTGGAAGAGCTACTGCAGCGGGCTTATCAAGTAAAGAGGGAAATACATATATATTTCGATAGCCAAGCAGTCATAAGAACCGTACTTTCATGGAAATGGTTGCGCTTTGAAAAAAGGCAATAAAATATTAGAGCAGAAATGGAAAATCTACATTTGCTGGGTGGCAGGACATATGGGTGTTTAGGGTATTGAGATAGCCGATGAACTGGTTAACGAGGGAATACTATCAAAACAGGGCGTAGCCATGGACATACCAAAGGTTTCTACTAGCGACAAAAAGGCAATGCCCAGGCTGTTGTTAGAATTGTTAGCAGAGCATTGTCTGTTGGCGTCACAAGCCTTCAAATAAACCTGATTGAGGAAAATAAATGCACAAATCTATAAGCGCCAACACAGTGGCTAAGAGAACAGCTATGCTCTTCAAACTAAAGACACGACAAGAATTGTAGCAGTACGTAACATTAGCTACATGTAGTCCATCTGGTAAAATGGACGTAACATCGTCTAGGCATTATGATAGCTCTAATGAAATGGATTAATAAAATGTTTCATAAATATAACTATATATATATATATACTTATATGTATATTAACTCCAAAGTGATAATAAAACACAGATATTTCAAAATCTAAAATCGTTCATTTGAATGTAACCGAGTTCAGTGGAGGGAGATGTGGTAAACAATGATCTTTAATTTCTTTTTCGGTGTTTGCACAGGAGCAAACATTTTACAGTTGACCGCGAAGAAAGCAAAAAAAAAAATCAATATTAATTCCTCAGAATTTCAGCGTTTGGTTTTACTATTTAACGATAGTCATTACGTGAAGTAATATTTTCATCGAATTTGAGATTATGATTGTACAGTATGCTCTCATATGGTTTCATATTCTTCCGCACGTTTACTTTGAATTTGATTGCCAGGAATATTCTGAATAATTATATTACGATATGCACACCGTTTAAGGTGTTACCGTCTAATAGAAGACATTACTCTCCATAAAAGACACGAAAGTTAACCCAATTCGAAACAAATTTATCTTTAAAAACTTTCAAAATTAATATTTTTCAATAAATACCCGCAATCCAATTGGAGGACCCTACTTTTTACAGAGCAAATAGAGAGCTGTTTTGGTTATCTTGGGTAATTCATACGTTTTTGTATGTGCTGAATCCGAAAATGCTTAACGTCATTATCGGAGTCATTGTCATGTTTTCAGGTATCCACAATATATCTAATAAGTTATCATCATATTAAAATAAAATATCGAAGATCAAAAAATTTGTATTTATAACAACGTAAAAAGTTTATTTTTTTTACCTAAAAGGCATTTAGAATTTATTAGTAAGAACTTAACTTATTTATTTTAAACACTAACGCTACTTTAATAAATTATTGGTTGTAGGAATCACCTCGAAGTACTCAACAATATCTTCTCTGGTATCTTTTTTCCAAATCCTTAATATCTTGAGCTATAGTGGTTAGCATTACGTACTAGCATTCGGAAGGCCAGGTTTCGAGCACAACATTCCAAAGTTTAGAAAATTAAGTTTTTTAATCTCGTTCGCCTCTCGACAGGGAATGTCAAGCCCTCTGAGTGTATTTCCGCCATAAAATAAAAGCTCCTTACAAAAACCATCGGCCGTTCGAAGTCGGCTTAGTATAAACTGTAGAAATCTTTATATGTTGAAGGAGGAGCTCTGCCGAAAATCGCTTCAGCGGTTAGAAATCGCGAAGGAAAGTACAAGGTAAACGACTTCACCATATATATATATATATATGTGTGTTTTTTTTTTGTTTTTTTTTTTTTTTGGTTACGACCCGGTAGGCAAGGAATCTTCATAGCCCGTACTACCCGCATGCCCGATTTGCCTCCTGGCACCTACGGACTAAACCCAGCCTCCTTCGTACGCTGGGCCTGTGGGACCCCCACGGGACTATCCATTCCGATATTACTTCGCGGGGCAGGCACTGGACGTTATTCTGTACCGTCACTCAACGTGCGATTTCGCGGCGCGCTCTGCTCTCTTCTTGTCTGAGACGCTTCATTATCTCAGTGATGATATTTGCGCACTTCGTCCATGTATCTTTTTCGGATAGCATTGCCTTCAACAGCTTTTCTGGAGTCAATGTGCCTCCTATGCAATGACTTAGCTGTTTGCGCTCTTCTTGAAACCTGTCGCAGTATAAAAGAATGTGCTCTGCGTTTTCCATTTTATCCCGGCAGTGCAAACAGTAGGGATGGTCTGCGTGCGTATACTTGTGTAGGTATTCGCGGAAGCAGCCATGTCCGGTGAGGAACTGGGTGAGGTAGTAGTTTGTTTCACCGTGCTGTCTTTCTACCCAATTGCGTACACTTGGGATCAGCATCTTCGTCCATTTTCCCTTTGGTGATGAGAACCACCATTGTTGCCATTCATTCATGCTCTGTTTCATAATTTCTTTGCGATTACTTGGATTGCGCTTAGTTTCTGTCGCCGCTTTGGCTGCTATATCTATCGGACATCTTCCAGCCAGCAGATTTGCGACATCGTCCGATACCGTCCGGTAGGCACAACAAACCCTTAATGATGCCAATCTATGTACCGAGGCTGGTGCTCTCAGGTACGCAGGTATCATCGTGGCTTGAGCCCAGATTGGTGCCGCATACATCAAAATAGATGAAGTGACACTCGCAAGCAGTTTCCTTCTCTGCTGTCTTGGGCCTCCCACATTTGGCATGAGTCTCGTGATAGCTGTACCGACTTTGCTCGCTTTCTCGCTGGAGTATTTCAGATGTTCTTTGAAGTTCAGCCGGCGATCAAGAACAACTCCTAGATATTTAATGGCTGGGCTAGATTCTATCGTGCAGCCTCCTACTCTTATTTGTATCCCCTCCACCTTTTTGCGACTAGTCATTAGCAACGCCTCCGTTTTGTGGTCTGCTAACTCCAGGCCTGCTGTTGAAAGCCATGTTTTCACGTACACTATGGTTTCATTGCATATGCGTGATACATCAGTCAAGTGTTTTGCTACCACTACGATAGCTATATCATCAGCGTAGCCAACGATAGATACACCATCCGGTTTCCTTATTTTAAAAATGTTCCACAGGAGTGGACCGAGGACCGACCCTTGTGGAACGCCTGCTGTTATTGTATACTTCATCGGGCCTTCGTTTGTATCATATAGCAGTACTCTTTCACTGAAATAGCTCATAATTATGCGTATTAGACAGTTCGGAATGTTCATGTTTTTTGTTGCTGTTATTATTTCGCCCCAGTTAGCAGAGTTGAAAGCATTTTTCACATCTAACGTAACTATGGCGCAGTACTGCTTGCAGCCTTCGAACCATATTTTGCCTTCAAGGGCTTTACGGGCAATATTGTATACAGTGGCTACGGAGTCAATTGTTGAGCGCTTTTTTCGGAAACCATATTGCTACCTCGAGAGGCCATGGTCACCTTCCGTAATCTCTTGTAGTCGAGCGCACAGGACGGACCCAAATAATTTGCCTGCTGTATCTAGCATGCACAAAGGCCTGTGTGATGACGGCTCTTCTGGGGGTTTGTTACCTTTAGGTAGCAGGACTAGTCGCTGGCGCTTCCATTTTTTTGGAAAAATGCCTTCTTGGACGCACTTCGTGTACAACTCGCTGAAAAGTTCTGGCCGTTTCTTAACAATGTGTACGAGAACATCATTTGGGACTCCATCAAGGCCTGGAGACTTTTTTGTCTTAATCTTCGCCACTGCTGCGAGCACCTCTGCTTTGCTAATTGGTGGAATTTCGGCAATATCAACTTCCACTTCATGTGATGTACTGTATTCCTCGTGCCTCGGGAAAAGTCCTGCGACTATGTGCTTCATTATTCGGGGACACATTGGTTGCTTGGCATTCCTTGCTTTCAACTTTTTTAGGACGATGTTGTATCCACTACCCCAGGGGTTATCATCGATGTCTCTTATCAGTTCCTGGAATGATTCACGCTTACTTTTCTGGATTGCCTTGTTAAGTTCCTGGCGCTTAGTTTTATATGCGGTTTGAAGACGTAGGTGAGCGGGGTTACTCCATGCCCTTTGTCTTTGGTATAGTCGCCGCTGCCTGAGACATTGAGCGCGCAGCTCTGCTATTTCTTGGTTCCACCAGTAGGCTGGGGCTCTTCCGTTCCCCGGGGCATTGATGCATCACAGATGTTAGTAATGTGCTTCATTAAGGCATTAGCACAATTATCAGCGTTCGCGTGTTCGGTGCTTTCGGCGAGTGTGTTTGGCAGAAGATCTGTCATGTAGTTAAGCATACTACTGTCTAGCATTTTGCTTTTCCAGCCAGCTTTTTGGACTTTTTGAGGTCGTTTTTGTAGCCTATTACTTTGAGGCGGGCGTACCACAACAGAAATCGCAAAGTGGTCACTGTATGTGAAGTCATCTAAGATTTCCCATTGAATGAAATTAAATAACGCGGTACTACAGAAGGTCAGATCAATTATCAATCCAGCACTACCTTTTTGGTATGTATTTTTTCCACCCTGATTTAATAATACGATGTCGAGATTAGTAAAGGCTTCAAGTAGCGCTTGTCCTCGTGCGGTTGTCTTTGAACTACCCCATTCCACCGCCCATGCATTAAAGTCGCCAGCAATGATGACTGGTGATTTGCCAGAAACATCAGCTACTAATCGGCTTAACATAATTTTAAAATTTTCTATTGACTCGCTTGGTGGAGCGTAACAGCTATAAAAATGAATTCCTCCGACTTTCGCATGTATGAAGCCTACATGCTGGCTAGGTCCTCTTTGTTTAAGTGCAAGATCGCCACATGCCCAGACTGCAGCTTTTCCCCTTTTATCATGCAGCCAGCTTCCCTCCTCTGAGGGTGCACGATAGGGTTCGCTGATTAGTGCAACGTCAATTTTCCGTTCAGAGATTGCTTGCTTGAGGAGGTCTTCCGCCGCCTCGCAGTGATTCAGATTGCATTGTATGCATTTAATCAATCCTCTGAGGGTGCACGATAGGGTTCGCTGATTAGTGCAACGTCAATTTTCCGTTCAGAGATTGCTTGCTTGAGGAGGTCTTGGGCCGCCTCGCAGTGATTCAGATTGCATTGTATGCATTTAATCATTTCTTCAGTTGCATAATCGCCTTTTTATATTCCGGACACCTAAAGCTACCAGTGGGATGGCCCGTGCCCATATCTGTATTGCATATTACGCATTTGGGTGCTGCCTTGCACGACTTAGCCAAGTGACCTTTTTCTCCACAGCGCAGACACATTCTGGTGCAATCGTCTGCGGATTTGCAGTGTCTGGATATATGTCCGAATCCAAGGCATCGATAGCATCTGATTGGGTTGATTATTTCCCGAACCCTACAGTTCACCCATCCTATCCGTATTCGACCTGTTTCAACCAAGATTTGCGCATCTCTTACTGGTAGATTAATGGTTGCTGTGTGTGTGCCACTTCTCGTTGCCCTCAAGGACTTCACTGTTACAGCTTCCCCATGATTTAATTTAGGGAACTGTTCTTTTATAGCGTTGCTAACATCTTCTGCCGTTGTAGCAATATCTAAATCCCGGATTTCGACAGTTAGTGTACTACTTAAAACAGTCACACTTGCATCGGTTTTAAGCAATTCGGCCGCTCTTTCTTTAAACACATTTGCCAGATTGCCGGTCTTGTCACGCAGTTGGACCAACAAGTTTCCATTCGATGTCGTGGTAATTTTATTTACGCTCTCGCCTAGTTTTTTCATATCTGGTTGCTGTTTCATTTGCCTTAAAATGTCCGCGTATGTGGTTGTACCCATCTTTGAAATGACTATTGCGTCGGGTTTTATTGTTTTCCTCGCAGTTTTTGTTAACTTTTGATGACGTTTCACTAATGTCCATGTATTTTGAGGAGCTTCCTCATCTTTTTTCTTATTTATTGACATTGGATCCTCGGAAGTCTTCTTTTTGATATCCACTCTTTTTGTAGAGGATTTGTCCATATGGTCCCTCGTTTGTGTTGCTTTCGTTTCTGTCTGCTTGAGGCATTCATCGGCTCTTTTTTCTAGTTGAACAGTTTGCGACGCCGCATTTATTCCTTTTTGTAGCTGAGGATGTTGGGCTCTCTCATAGAGAACTGGTAGTTCAGCTATAATATCTCGCATTCGTTGGTGAAGCGATCTCCTTTTACCGTCTTTACCGTCTTCCAGCATTTCGACGAGCTCTTTAATTTTGGTTCCATGCAGCCACCTCTAGTTGAGGCTGATTGTATGGAGAAGGTGATCGCGATTTTGTCGGTGAACGCAGCATTTTCATGCACTTTTCAAACGGACGCCTGTTTTCACTGCCGTTTTCAGCACCTTGCATAGTAACGTTCAGTCGCCCGGGTGGGGGCGACCTGGGAACACTCATACTTTTTTATTACTAGTTTAATAGTTTTTATTTATTATTATAATTATAGTGCTAGTGTTATAAATGTTATTGTTTATTACTATTATTATTAGTGTTATAGCTATTTTTTATATTTTTTTTTAATATTTTTATTTTTTAATTTTTTATTTTTATTTTTTTATTTATTTATTTTTATTTTTTATTTTTTTATTTTTTTATTTTTTTATTTTTATTTATTTTTATTTTTATTTTTTATTTATTTTTTATTACGTATTATTTTAATAGCATTATTAATATTAATTTTTAATATTAGTTATTGTTATTTTTTTTTGTTATTTTTAAATTAGATTAATTTATTGATATATTCTTATTTATATTTCGCTTTTATGCTTATAAACACACCTTGTGAATTGTTGGGTTGTGTCTTGGCTAAATTGCCGCACTTTGCTAACAGCTGTTGAACTGTTCTTACTTTGTGTGACAGGATCAGCTGTATTTGTTTACACTTGTGCTTATTTTCTTTTGTATATATTTTTATTTTTTGCTGTCTCACTCACTTAGTTTTCCAGTGAAAAAAATGGTAAGTATATGAAATATTTTGTTTAAAAGATTAATTTGTATCAAAATCTGATCTGTATCAAAAATGATCAGTCGTGATTTGAAGAATTGTGGTTCAGCCATAAGCCGCCTAATAACTGGTCCAACGAAAAAAACCTCCCTTCAATTTTCTGAAAGGACGTGAAACTTTTCCATTATTCGAAGCAATTTTCATCTTGAAGGTGATTTTATAAAATTTTTCTCCCAATCCCAGCTTTATGTTAAGCGGTGGTGGAAGAACTTTGTCAGGAGGTACCAAAGTTTCATCATATAGGACGTTCTTTTCGGCAGCTTTTAGCTTTCAGAATGCTTGAATACCTAGAAGACTGTTTAAAATATTTATATGGTATTTTTGTGAAGACCTTTTCAATTTATCTTGTAACTTCTCCCTAGTTTATGAACTATAGCCATAATCCAATCAACATCTTCTTTAGGGTTGTAGCTATAGTAGCAGTTTCTTCATTTATAAAGAATTTAATTAATGTCCTTTTGATTACTCAGTAATTCACAATTCAATTACAATTTACTTTACTATCTACAATCATTGTATATAACTTTCACAATGTACTGTTTTTATTACTTCAATGTAATGTAACCTCCACGAGTTTAATTCACGACTGATTACTCTTGCAGTCGTATGTCGTCCTTATACATTAGTTTGCTGCTTGAAGAACGAAACCCCTGGAATAATCGCGTCGTTTACGATAATCGCCTCGTTTACGATAATCGTCGTTTACGATAATCGCCTCGTTTACGCTCTAGAACGTGCCAGTTGTCGGCTTCTCTCTTTCATCTGTCATTCGCTTCCCATTTTCGCCACAATATCATATGATGTTGTTTCTGCAATATTGTTGTTACAATTAACATAATAATAAAAATATTTAAAACAGTTGAATTCTACTACTCGCCATGTTATTAAAAATGCGAAGAACTTCGTTCAGATCAATTGAGTTTGCTTTTTTTTTTCAAATGATAGAAATACTATATCTCGGGACCAATTGACAGTCTTTCAGGCCTGTTGATTTCAGTTAAAATTTAAAACGTAGATTCACATACCACAGTGATACATCCTATGGTCACCACAAATGCAAGAACTTTTATCCTATCCTTTGAGCCCCTTTTCTTTCATTTTCCGAGCCGAAAAATTACTTAAAATTTTAAATTGAGCATGAAAATTTATTCTAATTATAAAATTTTTTCAAACTTACATTAATTTTTGAATGGAAACATTTTACCTATATTCAACTCCTCGATACTTGCAATCAAATTGTTTGGATACTTCTTCCAATGTTTCGATATACTCAGTTTTAAATGGCTCGACGTTCTATTCTATTTTGTCTGGGGGAGGAACATACGTCAAGTAGGCATCCACCCAATTTTGTGTTTTTTCTTGCCTCTTCGAGGTTAAAGTCTTAGGTTATTCCAGAATTTGATTATACATTTGATTTGAACTTGATCACCAGCAACGACTTATTGACGATACCATCCTTGACATAACGAATTGCTAATGCAGTATTTTCGCGGTTATTTTTATCTCTCGGCTCATTTTCCATTAGAGCAAATTATCTCACGTCAGATTTGCTAATATCTGTGATAATGAAATTTCTTAGTGCTTGAACCATTACTCGAAATTTCAGGTGAATGAATGAGAACTTCGTTTAAACTAGTGTATTTATATAAATTTTGAATAAAGTTTTGTTCTTTTTCTTCTTTCAAAATATAATTTCCACGCAATGCTAATTCGTTGCTAATTATCATAAAAATTGTATCACTTCAATTACTATACCTATATTTTCTTAATATTTTTTTATTCACTAACGTTTCAATACTACACTCTGTAAATAATATTTGTAACTTTTCATCCGAAATTGATTTTTAATTTTTTGGAAAACTAGTTTTAAAATCAGTTTCTAAAGCCCGTGAGAGCGTTCGAAGCCATTTTGCTTCCAGATCTTAATTGTGCCAGGGTTAGGCGGGCCTCTTGAAGCAGATCGAACTCTTGTTGTGTTATGGGTGGTGGACTCCGATATCACCATTCACGGGAAGATAGTTCACAAAGGTGTTAACGAACTATTGTTGAATGGTGTTTGTGGGCTTGTCTGTATTGCCGTACGTCGTCCCGGTAGTCAAGTACTCCATACGGTAGCATCCCAGCAGATATTGCTTACATAGTACTGTTTCACTGTGTAAGTGGTGCTCCGGCGCCATCAGGAGGTTTCCCGTCATGGTCCGAAGGGCGGTGTTCTGACAAGTCTGGAGCTTCTTCAACTATGTCTCGCTAGCCCCCGGCGTTCAAATCGGTCCAGTATAGTTTACGACCGGCCTGTCAATTGCCTTGTACATTGCCAGCAGTGTTTCTTTGTCTTATCTTAGCGATTTGAGGATTTTGTTGCGGCTCTGTTCTTTGGTGGCAATTGCAGCCGTATGCGGAGTGAAGGAGTGCAGGCTATCACATGTGACTCCCAGTAACTTTGGGTTATTCGTGGTCGGAATTTTTACGTCATCGATCTTCACACTGAGTTCAAGCCGGTACTCCTTCGTCCAGCTGGTGAAAAGAGTGGCAGAGAATTTCGCGGATTGTAGATGTAAATGTCGTGCAGTGAAGAAGTTGGAAAGGTCGGCGAGATAGCAGTTTATTTTCGAACAAAGGCTATCAATATCCTGGCCAGACACCGAAATTGAACAGTCATCGGCGTATGGGACCAAAGAGACGCCCTCTGGTGTTGGAGGAAGCCTCGAAATATAGAAATTAAACAGAATCGAGGATTTTAGGTTTGACCTCGAGAATCTACCGATGATTGTCGATAACTCAGGCGGTAATGAGGAATCCTCTATGGCGTTTATGGCGTTAAGTGCAGTTGTGGTGCTGTGCACTTTCCGAAAACCATGCTGATGTGTAGTTGGGCTCAGATGGTGTGTAAGAGACGGGAGCAGCAAGGCTTCAATTGTCTTCGCTACTAAGTGAAGGAGAGCTATCGGACGATAAGACTCGCCTTTATTTGCGGATTTCCCCTTTTTTAGTAGCGGGACCACTCTACCCAGGTTCCACATATCGGGTACAAGTAGAGTGGTCAAAGACAAATTGGGCCCAAATATTTTAACATCAGCATGCTTATTCCGTCGTGGCCGATAACCAACTGCACCTCTTCTCTGGAGAAATTAAGCGTCGAGCTGGTGTTTGGTAATTTGCGCAGACGGCGTGTTACTCGTCTTTTCGATTTGTCAACCGAAGGCTGCACAATTATAATTACAAGTATATTATATTTAGACTGCAAGAAGAAAAAAGGAGGAACACTGTGCCGCGTTGTTGTTATTGTTAGACTTGAATTTGTCACAAACCTGCGCGGGTCTCGTTATCTAGTAAATTTTCATAGGAAATATTTGCATCAGAGCATGTATTTCCTAGACTTAGAGAAACCCCTTATTATTACATATAATGAATGCCACAAACTGTATTATGTTGGGAAAAGTTTAATACAATTTTTTTATCTCAAACAAAGATTGCTTATACTAATTTATCCTACTTTTTGGTATTTTTAAGGTAGAACTTTAGAATTTTAAAGTAAGGCATCGCCACACTATTGGGATGTTTCGGATTACGAGCCGATGTTTTTTTATATTTTTTACGTAAATTGAATTTTGCTTTTTTGGTTTGAAGATCTAAATTTATTAAATAACTATTTTTAATCGCTAAGTAAAGTAAATTAATTTGTGATTTATTTTTATTATATTTGGTTACTTCTGGTAAATATACAGTATTTCTGTCAAAAACAAAACGATTACAATTGAATGAAATTGATTTGAAAAGTGCAGAGGAACTTTTTATCCTCTTAAGTAATCTAAAAATGTTTTAAACGCCGATTCGTAGGCTACTTTTTGTACATCCGCACTTTTACACCAAGCTTGATCCAATGTGTTGTAGGCAGAAGTAAGATCCCTTTTTTGAGCATCACATACATTAGGTTTTCCTAAAGCCAACACTATACTGTCCATTAAAGCTTTATTTTTTCTGTGATGATAATTTCTTAGTCTTTTCGCGTACTTTTCTGCAACTTGTTTGTCAATAGTTTCCTTCCATTTTGGAGAAACTGTGAACAATGTGGATTTTAGTAAGACGTATTTTCATATATATTTACATATATAAAAGATATATATTTTTTAAATCAAGAATAGCTAGGCGGATTTTTATGCTTCTTTTTGCGTTTTTGAATTTATTTTTGTAGGGTATAGAATAATGATAAACCATTTTTTGCGAAAGCGGAAAAACATGCGATCTATCCGATGAACAAATCACATGGCCAATGTTTCTCGTGGCAATACGTGGAGTATACAGTGGGCCGAAAACAATCTAATAACAAATTTAATGACGATAAGTCTACAGAGTGTGCGTTTCGGCTTATTTGCAGAATTTAAACGGACGAAAAAATGGCTGACATTGAAACCTCAGTGTACTTTATCAAATCTATCGGAACGAAGACCTCAGAGTCCACGCCAATTATTTTGACTGAGTAGGCAATATTAATATTAATATATTCTCTTTATGCGTAAAGACCAAACTTTGCAGAGTAAAATGGCTTGGGCGATGAGACATTCGATTAGCCGACACTAGAAGTTCTAGAGAGAAAGGAAAATTTATTGTTACGAATACTTCAATATTACTGACGGCGAATGTCGCAGACGATGGAACGATAAGCTTAACCAAATGTATGACGATTTTAATAGAGATGAAAAGATGTGGCTCAATTTATTCGGCTCACTCGATTCTTTTATTTCGTTGTAGTTCAACGTTTAGATGTTGGTTTAACTGATTAATTCAGTTAACTAAGCTCGGTTTATAACTTACTTTCATTTAAATCCGGAGTGCCCTTTGGAGTGGGTTATATGGGTATGAAAGTATAAAATTAAAAATATTTGTCTCTATTAATGTTAATTACTTTTTATGATCATAAAAAATATTTGTTTTATAATATACATAGATACTTGAATTATGCAATTGGGAAATCATAATTGACTTACCAGTCTCTGTTAATTTGGCTATACATATTATTGCCACAAAAAGGTAAACAATTGTAAATTTCATTTTAAATTTTTATTTTTTTTTTTGAGAAAATTGAAGACAATAATATTTTGATACTTGCAAATGCGAATATGAGAGAATTGTACGGCTTTATATAGTAGATACATTCCACTTCAATTTAAATATAAATAGAACTACTAACCGAGACAAAAATACTTATGAAGACGTCGTTTGGAATTAATTAAATTATATTACTAGCGAAGTTACTGTGATCTTAAATAAATTATTAAACAATATGTTTGAAGCTCTCATGCTAATACATGCAGAAACAATTAAGTTTTATAAAAAGTTACTTATTTGTTAAGCGCATTTGGCACAGTGTTTAATTTTTCTTAAGAGAACTACAGACAGGTGAAAAAATTTAAAGAAACTCTTAAAAGCTCTTTTATTGATGCTTTGCTGATTGATGTAGGCATGATAAAATTATTTATAAGATACAACCGCTCATCTAGTCCGCTTAAGGTTAATTTCTTTGTCGTTTCGTTACATTTGAAAAAATGTCAAATAATATCAAAACTGAAAAATAATAAAAGGAAATTTTTAATTTAAAGATTTTTATAGAAAAATGCAATAGGTTTGCGCTATAAACGAATTTTTTCGGAGGAATAATTGTTTAAATTTGAGAGCGTATATTTTTAATATTTTTAATCTTGACGGAAATAAGTAGTTATGTTAATTTTAATAATTTTTTTTCTAATTTTTTTTAACTAACATAAGGAATAATTTTTGAGAGGTTACAGAATTTTAAAGGCTCATAACCGTCAAAACTCTTTTGAAGTTGTCAAGTATTTCAGTTTTTATCATTTTTCCGCCGACGTTAACTCGACAAAGTCACGAAAGAAATGACAAAAAATGCACAAACATCGCTACACACACAAAACCGATTGCAATAACCGAAGGATGAAAAGAAAACTTCACTACACACACGTAAACCGATTGCAAGTTTACCTAAATCTGTTTATAAATTGCCCTAACGACATGGCAATCCGTTTAAATTGAAGCAGATTGCATAAATTTCTTTAACCGTCTGTTGGCCCCTTTAAGGTAATGTATGTATGTATGTACAAAAAAATTTGTTTGTTTATTGAGCTGCTCTACGTAACGCAAGGTTACTCTATTTCAAAAAAATATAGTTCAAGCAATATTTTTGCCTTTAATTTTTCTTTTTTTTTTGGTTTCATGAGTCTGCTCCAAGCAGAATTAGCGAAAGAAACATCAAACATTTACATTTGGGAATTGTTGCCAGAAAAGTGTTTCATGAGGTTATTGCTCCGAGTTGCTCTAACTTCATCTATTGTTTTTTTTTGACAATGTGATATAATAGAGAAAATTGAATGAGTCAAATGATCATTGATAAGCTATTCAAATAATTTTGAAATTGCAGAGAGTTTAGTTATACCTCGGTAATTTTCTAAATATTATAACATTTTCGATCAAATCAAAGACGTTGTCCCAAAATTGAGTATTTTAAATAATGTCACTCACATTGACTTTATTTTTGTAAAGCTTGAAATATCGTGGTTTTCTATTTTCCAAAACTCTAAGTTTAGTAGTGTACCACGGTTGAGTACACATTTTTCAAATAAGTTAAATACGGTTTCAAGATGCTCTTGAGGAGTGAGGTAAAATGTCACCATCAAATTTGTTCCACGAGACACATAGAAGCTTAAAATCGCTCAAAACATCCATTGAATCATTATCTTTAATCATTCCGTTGATAGATTTTAAAAGAGAGATATGTTGTAAATATACTGACAGATCTGATTGAGGAGAAATATAATGGAGTGATAAATATATATAACTTCTTTTAACATATACTCGAATACATTATAATTCAGTTGGTTCTACAAAAGCAAGGCTAACCTACTCCGATGGAATCGATGAGTCTACAGCAAAAAGTAATCCACCACCGACTCAGTTTTCATGGTCTTTTCTAAAAATATTATAAGTACTTGGAAGAATCTCCGAGTAAAAAATAATAGGGTTTCAGCCAGGTTTCAGTAAAGGATATTATATCATAATTATTTTCGAGACTTTTGAGTTATAAGTTGGTTAATTCAGTATTCAAACATCTAACGATTTAATAGTATCGACTTGAAACAAGTTTCAACTTCAGTTGTTTGGAGCATTTTTTTCAGGCGGAATTTCAAGCAAATTATTCAAGGCTATTTTACATTTCGGTTACCGCTCCGCCCCAATCGTAATTAGGTATTCTTAGTTACGATCGAATTGAAAGAAGAAGAGGAAGAGAGAATACATATTCGAAAAAAGCTGGTTGCATGTGAATGTGTGATATTGAAACAAAACAAAGCAAAAAAATTCAAGCTATTTTTGTATAAACCAAAAAAAAAATTGTGTTTTTAACGTTAAATGTAATTGGTAATACTTTATATAATAAATATATATTAAAAAAAATATATTAAAAAAAAAACTTTCAAGTATGTCCTAGATATTTTTTCGCAAGAAACTCAAACAAGTACTTTGACATGGTAGCAGCTTAGCGATTTTTATGGCAGGCAGTTACCAAATAAGAGTTGCTGCAGATTATAACATAGGAATGTGTCACTCAACACTGTCAATGTCATTACACAACAACTGTATTTCGGCAATGTTATTTCAAAATTCTCTGATTTTTTATGTTGCTCTTGTGTTGTATCAAAAACGTCATTAAGGTCATAAAACTAAAAAAAGACTTTTCCAATTATCAAAATCATATTTTAATTACATTCTTGATAAAATTATACTATTTAACTAAATGTAAATATACAATCGAACTGTTTTCCGCCAACTTAATTATAACGTACAAAAACGTAACTACGATGGAAATATAATACATATAATTGGATGGAATTGGAAGTTTCGAAGATTGATTGAAAAGGAACGTAACGCAGAATACCAAATTCGCCGAACGGAGATAATTTCGATTCGAGTCGAAATGCAGAAAAAGGCTGATTATTTCTTTTTGATTTGTATTCGAATTCGCGAACAAAAGCGCTAGAAGGCCAAAGAGAACTGTGTAAAATTAAATTTTCTAATAATTATATTCTCAGTTGTGATTTTAGATGAAATGTAATTCTTAATATTATCGGTAGAGGTAGCTCTTTCAAATTTCTAGACAAATACTGATTTCATTGCAGAGGCTATAATTAGCTTCCTCCTAATTGACTCAGAATCAGGTGGTTGGGGCTTAACATTACGGTTTGAGTTTTCATTTGAAGTGATAGTTTACAGGTTAACAGTAATAATGGGTTTAAGAGGAGAACATGGAGATGTAGGATTAATTAATTTAATTGTGTTCACTGAGTCATTGGAATTCTTAAACGGGATAGGAGTAATGTCCTCATAACATTTAAGAAGAAATAAAAGCATCTTTTCGTATTCCTTGAATTTATCATTCAAGCCGGAGAATTATTTTCCCAATTGAGACAACCCATTTTTTGAGAGATGGAACAGCTTGCAGAGATCAACTTTCATCGATTGGCACCTTAAGCAGGACCAACGAACTCCCTTACCATCGTTAATTGCATCCAGGATTCGTCCGGTCAGCCCAGCACATTTCAAGTGTGCAATGCCAGCGAGACAGAAAACGTTCTGAATCCCCTTTGACTTAGTAATTATCAAAGCCACACTTTTTTACGACATAATTAAAATTGCTTATGTAAAATATTTAAAAAAATATAAAACAAAAGTATTAATACAATGCGAGGTTATCTGAAATCAGTTGACAACATTTTATTTTATCTCAAGTGAATAGTTTTACTATTACCGTGTTATGATACATAACAAACACAACGCAAACAGCAGCGACAAGCAAATGTGAACAAAAAAAGAAGAAAAAAGTGCATACATAACAAATGTACAGGAATAAAAACAATTGACTTGTATAGAAACAACTAATAACTCGGCAGGTAGGAAAGCAAATGATCATAAAAATTCAATTATATAAAATGATTTAATGTTTAAAAACAATATATTCTGAGTATATATATATTTGGCGTTTTGGGCTCGAATCCAAACCTCCAGAATTGTGATACGTAATGCTAACCACTCGGTTATCGCGGCCGCTATATGTCGACTATTGCGTGTTAAATTAGAATAACCCACCATCTGACACTACCAAGGACCAAGAGACCAATGTACGACTAAATAGTTAAACTACCCTAAGCTTACTTCAGCCTTACTCCTTGATGCCAACGAAATTTAGTAATTAATAACTTCAGACGATATTTCATGTTTCATTATCCGCTTCAAACAGGACGTCTTGCTTTCTTTTCCCTATTAATTTTCGAATTCACAATTTCCCACGAGTTCTCAGCTGGATTGAGATCAATATATTGAGTGGCCCAATCTAAAATTTCTTTATAATTTTACCTTATAACCAGATTTTACATTGTCTAGGATGTCTGGGTACATTAACTAGTCCATTATTTCAGATACATTGTCCAGAGGAGGCAGATAACTCTACATATGTTAATTGGGCGAGAGCACACTTGCTTTTCTTTGAATTTGACGTGCTGTTTATTACAATTTTCTCGCAGTGCTTGGTGTTATTCTTAGCGTTGTACTCATTTCATCATTACTCTTTGTTATTGTCATCAGGAGCATCTCCATTCCTATGAACCACATGCCTCAACTCCTATCATCTTCTTCGTTGGATTATGCCCATATCACACTATTTCTCATTTACCTCATCGATCACAGGTCCTTGTACAAGTAACTTGTATAGCTTTGTCTTTGGGTGCCGAAAGCCTTTTAATTCTCTATTTATTCTCCCGATATTGAAGACTTCAAGAAAAGTAAACTTAGAATATAATTTTCAGTTGCGTGACGTCATATTTGCCAAGCTCCGCCAATGATTAGTTACGCCATGGGGGTACAAGAGATATTGGAACATCATTATAAAGAGTGATCCAAGTAGGGGTACTTGCTTCAATAGACTTTTTGTGATTATCTCTTTCAGATCACGCGTGAGTCGTGTCAAGCCATGTTATTTTTGTTCAGTATCGATTGAAATTTCATCATGGAAAGACTTACACCTGAACAACGTTTACAAATATATCCACTTTATGGCGAAAATTCACGTTCTGTAAAGAATCTGTTCGCGCACTTCGCTCAACTTATGGTCAACAAAATCGGCCTACTGAGCGTACTATTCACAATACCATCACCCATCTTGAGACCCAGAATTCATTATTGAATAATTTTCGACCACGTCCAGTACACAGTGAAGAAAATATAGCAGCTGTAGCTGAGAGTGTACACGAAGACCGTGGAGAGTCGATTCGGCGCCGTACGCAGCAGGTCGTACTGACGTATGGATTAAATTAAAAGCGAACAAAATACAGCTTGTGCAAACTGCTCGATCTTCCCAAACGACATCTCTTCGCTCTATGGGCTCTTGAAAAGTTTCAAGAAGATCCGACGAGCCAAATTTTGTTCAGCGGTATGCAAACAAAGCAAAATTTCTGCATTTAGGACGAAGATCAACCTGAAGATATTCAAGCGCTGCCATTTCATCCAGAAAAAAATACGGTTTGGTGTGGTTTGTGGTCCGGTGGAATCATCGTTCCATATTTCATCAAAAATGATGCCGGTGAGAACATAACCGTCATTGGCGACCGTTATCGCGCAATGATAACCGACTATTTGATGACTAAAGTTGAAGCTCGTGAGCTCCGTGACATTTGGTTTCAACAAGACGGCGCCATTTCCCGCACATCGCATCAAGCAATGGATTTATTGGAATTGTTGAGATAACACTTCGGTGAGCAGATAGTTTCACGTTTTGGGCCGGTCAATTGGCCACCAAGATCATGCGATATCACATTCCTGCTTCGATTCAGGCCTTGAAGCAAAACTTCACTCGTGTCATTCGCCCGTTACTAGTCGAAATGCTCGAACGAGTCATCGAAAATTGGACTCAACGGATGGACCATCTGAAACGTAGCCATAGCCAACATTTGAAAGAGATAATCTTCAAAAAATAAATGCCAAAGAATGTTCGTTTGCATGATAATAAACACTACCCATTAAATTTGCATTTTCTGTGGTTTTTTCTTTAAAAAAGTAGGGATCCTCGAAATGGGTCACCCTCTACTTTAGTAAGTGAACTTTTACTTCATTGTCGTTTACGTGCCGTTTTTTTAATGTGTCTAAGATTTATTGCTTATTTGGCGGCAAATTATAATGCAATATGGCGGAAAAGAAAGGCTAAGATAACTGCTGCGAATTCTATGTTTTACGTCTAGCTTTACTGTGTCAAAAAATGCATATAGATGGATTAGTTTTGCTGCTCCTTACGCTCCTACTTCAGGGCGTAGAACCGAGAAGTATCTTGCTCGTTGTGTATTGTAGCTAGACTTTTCGGTTTAATAGAGAAAACTCTGCAACACTTCCTTAATTTACATAGTCAATATCGATTACTTCTCTCATATGTGAACCCATTATTATGAACCTCATCCTGATAAAAAAAATTCGGTAAAAAGCCAAACCTCACTGGCGATAATTTATCAGTCAATGCCACGTCTGGGCTCCCACTGCGTGAGTGAGCTGTGAATTTTGCTTTAGCTTTAGATTTGTTCTTTGTACGCCAATATCTGGATGGTGGTATCCAATTGAACAAGCTGATATGAGCTTAATTGCGATGTAACTCAAAGTGAGGAGACTATATTTTATACTATCCCTGATCGCCAGTGTAAATGTTGGTTTGTCTTCCAAAAGCCTCTCGCAAATGTAACAATCCTCAATTTTATCTGGAAAACACTGTCATGGTCTGGAAGTCTAATCTAAGTTATATAACTCAGAAGACTTTGAAACTAACATTCTTGATATTTATAGTTTTACATAATTATGTAGCGAGTCGCTTGCTCGCGATCCCATTTCCAACGAAAATTCTTTTGAACAGGCATTACTCTAACAGGCATTCGATCCGGAATATTAGGTTGTCTCTATTAAATCTCTCTTTCAATCAGCCTTTAATAAGTTGTTTACTAGCCTTTAACACTACATACATACATAACATAGGTATATAAAATAGTTAAAAAACAAACAGTAAATTATCCTGATACTTTCCTATTTGAAGCAATATCGCTTTGATTGACTTTACTTACATACATATGGACAAATAGAGGATGCTATCTCAATTCTTCAAAGCGATCTACCACTTGTCTTGCCACAAAATTGAACAACCATTTTAAAATGACATTCAATACCTCTACATCCAATAAGAGTACAACAACAGTGTGTTTGCACGTTGGTCTGAACGTGTCAATGTGTCACATGAAAGTGACACGCTATTTCATGTATTCGAATTTCTTCCATACAAAAAATACATGAATCTCTGACATACATGCATACCTACATACATATATACTCGTAAGATTGTATGTGACCTCTGTGCTCTTACAAGCTTCATTGCTGTGTTGGGCCAAACTCGTACCATAACGCCTCCAATATTTAACTAACAAATAGTAAAGTGGCGGTACACATATGCTCTCATATGTAAGTAACTGCAACAGTAATACACACACATACACATGGACGGACGGACAGACATACAAAATTATTGTGGCTGCCAGACATCAGAGTCATACAATGACAACGTGTATTTTCTTAATTGCTTTTTGGCAATAATGGGCAATCATTTTGCGGCTCTTATTGGCGCTCAATGTATGAAGAAAAGTGGTAAAAGGAGCATAAAAGGGCAAAATACTGTTAGATTTACAAGTAAAAGTATGTATATATATGTATATAAATATGTGATATCAGTTTAAAGTCACAACTGGAATAGACTGAGAGATCATACAATCAAAGAGAACATATATACATATGTATATTATATATAATATATACGAGTATACAACACACATTAGGCAGTCCTTTGTAAATGCCTCATAGTGATTTTTAGAGATGGTAAAAGTTCTTTTGAAAGTCGTTTAGCCTTCCAGAATTGCGTTAAAACCATGATTTCGAAATACTGTAAGTTGTTGTTGAAGACTTCATTCATGTTAATACAGGAATGGAAAGGGATCCGCTAGCCGACGCTCACAGTGTATTGAGCTGAAATGAAATAAAATTCCATTAACTGGCCGAGATAAAGTTTAAAAATAACAAATCCGCTTGAGAAACAATGCCGACCTGATGTTTTCTCTATATTGTACGAAATGAATAAGTCTATACTTATTGTATGGTCACTCAGCTCACTCTCATAGCAATTCCGTCTGTCATAGAATCATCATCAGTACCAGCATGATGTCAGTCTGAAAATTTAATTCAAACTGATTAGGTAATTGAAAAGTAATGTTTTATCTTGTCAAACAAAAATCAAACTTTTTGTTGTATTTCCGTATTCCCTTTCAGCAAATTTGGATAAGGGGATTACTTTTGCTAAGCCGTTTTTGATTTTGAAAGTATATAAAATAGTAAAAAGAAACCACTAATTGATGCCGAGAAAGAAAAAGGTCAATAATCTGTTAATCAATCTGGAATTTATTTATGTAACCGAGAGAAAAAAAATGAGTATGTTGTAAAGTCTGCTCACTTTTAAACTATTTACGGCTAGATTTCGGGATAAGGTATTTTCATGGCTATGAAAGTAATATTAAGAGTTAAAAATTTAAATTTACCAATTATAGCGATTTTAAGACAAAGTTAAAATATTAAAAATAAGCACAGTAAATTATTTACATAAAAGAGAAGTTCTTACACAGTAATATATATATTAAGTATTTTTGTCTTACATAAATTTGTTATTGTTGAATATTTTTGTGGCACAATTTAGGATATGAACCACACTAATGGGCATACATTTATACTTTTGTAAATGTATATACATACATATATGAATGGTATGAATGAACGATTGGTCGTTTGAATGCAGAATCTAGCATTATTTTACAGAGTACTCAATTAGCTTTTAAGTATTTCTTCAATAAATACATTTGCTACATATAAGTAGTTGTGAGCACTTTGTGTTTTCTGAAATTGTTGCTTTTGGTGCATGCATGAATATGTATACATACATATATCTATTAAAGTTACTTTGGCCATAAATATATATTATTTGAAATAAATTAAGTAGAAATTCAAAGCTTTAACAGAAAGAACGTTTTTGAATATATCTATTGAACGGGAGTTAATCTTAAAATTACTTACTATTAATTAGATTTAAAATAACTTCACCTAAATATTTATTTCATTTAATTAGTTAATTATTTCATTTTCAAATTAAAAATAATGAAATTATCAAGAGTTACCGTTAGCCTAACCCCAATGTTATAAAATTTTCTTATGTATACACACTGTGGGTCCAAAAATGCATAAGTTTATATACAAGTTTATGCGGATATCAAACTAAAGGGGTTTCCAAAAGGGATGATATGATTTCTAAGTATCGTTTTGGCCATTTTTCATATGTCATGATCTGTAATTTTTTTCATTGTATTCAGTAATTTTTACAATTTCAGCCATGGATCACAATAAACGTCGTGAATTAGCTGATTTTGCCTTGGATTAACTTGAGAACGATAAAGATTTTTTTAAGAAAATTGACAGTTAGGTGTGGTTTTTGGTCTGGTGGAATCAATGGTCCGTACTTCTTTCGAAATGAAGATGGTAGCATCGTTACTGTCAATGTAGAGTGGTATAGATCGATGATAACTAAATTTTTATGGCCACAATTGGAAGAAGTTGATCTTAACAACATCCAACAAGACGAATTATTGTGGGAAAGGTTTGGAGATTCGATTTTTCAAGAAATTGTGACATTGAATGGCCTCCAAAAAGTTTTGATTTAACATCATTAGACTACTCCTTGTTTGGTTATTTGAAGTAATTGGTCTTTAGCAATAAGCTAGACTCTCTTCGAGCTTTTAATGTCAATATTGAACGTGCTATTCATGACATATGACTTGATTTAGTGGAGTGTTCAAAAATTGGGTTCATCGAATTCGTTCCTGTAAAAGAAGTCGTGGAGGCCATTTGAAAGACGTCATATTCAGAACTTAATTGTATCGATTGTACTTCACATTAAAAGAAAACAACATTAGAATTTCCTTATCAATTAGTGTGATTTTTTAAAGAAATCATATCACTCTTATTGAAAAACCCTATATTGTGGAAAACAATAAATACTAGATAAATCGTACTTATAACTAAACTAACAATATCGAACGGTAGATTACACATTGTGAGTTTAAAATCTATTATTGATTAAGATAACGTATGACCTATGAGCTACTGTAAAATCTCATCACATGCTCGAAAATTCGATTATTATAGTATGTTATTAATTAATAACAAACGTTTTTAAAATTTTCGCATTTAAAAATTTAATTAACTTTAGCACGACAAGTTCTCATTAACTGATTTCTTTTTAATTGAAATCACTTGAAAGCTTTCATAGTAAAGAGTGGAAAAAAAACAATAAAATTCATGAATGAATAAAACTGTCATAAAATAAAAGAAACATGCAAGACTCGTCTCTTAAGTCCAGTCAGCCATAGTTGTGTCATTATACACCAGTCACCGGAGCTAAAGGAAAGCAAAACAAGAAAGAAGCCCTGTCTTCGGTCATTACGAAGTCAGATACGACTGTATGAATATATTAAATTAATTACAAATTGCAAAATTCAATTTCAATGATTTCCAGTGGCAATATTTAATGGATTTTTGATGCAAAACCTCATATCTGAAGAGATCACTTGTATGGAGGCTGTATGATATAGTATTCCAATTTCGATGACTTTTAGTACAAATACTTATTTTACTTTACTTGTGTAGGACCCCAAATTATACGGACATGGCTAAATTATTCAAAATTTTTATTATTATTATTGTTACTTTCGTAATATTGTTTTGGCCCTGTGTATGGATTCAATTTTTATTCATAGTCTAGTCAGAAAAACAAAAGGACTAAATAAAACGCAACACGGCCTTTTATACATTTTGCCGGCGTAAACAAGTTCCTGTTATCTTCCTATGTACACGGTATTCCCTTTATCTTTATATTCGGCGGAAGGAAAATGCTTTAAATTAGATTTTTTTTAACATGTTTGAAGTTATGAAGTTATTTGCTTTTATTTTAAAAAAATCACACCTTATGACAGTATTTTGGTCAAGAGTAACTTTCAAAACTTGTGAAATGCTTTTTTTTTGCCTATTCCAGTTTTTCTTTTTTTAAAATCAATCATATGCTTTAATTCTATATTGTGAAAATTATTGTACCAAATACTGTGAAAATATACAAATATTTCTAGTCATTTTGGTTCAGTCCGTAAATTTAGTCTTAAAAATGCTAGAAAAAAGCTAAAATCAAATTTTGGAGCTAAATGACATAAAAAGATTCGCTGGTTCCCTTAGCTTATGGTTGTATTTCGAAAAAATATGAAAAACAGGAATAAATTATAGCAGCTATAGGGAAAATTTTTTAACACCATATTCTGTTAATAAAAAATCTTATTATTAACTCTAAAATAATTTATTTAGTGGTCCCGATGCAAAGTGTTTTATCAAAGCAAAAGAAATTTTTTTTGGGCGCCACCCAATTTCGTGTTAAAAAGTATATTTCAAAACCACTGTACATAATTCAATACAATTTTATATTTAAAAAAAACGAGTTTAATATAAACAAGATCGGAAACCAAATATGCCCCTGTCCTATGTAAGGGACTTTCTACTTCCGCTTGGCTCAAGAGCTATTTAAGGCAGGTGATTTTTTCAATAGCCTTCTTTTGACAGATCACATGTAAGTCGTGTCCAGCTGTCATGTTATTTTTGTTCAGTATTGTTTGGCATTTCATCATGAAAAGGCTTCTGCCTGAACAACGTCCACAATTCATTCAACTTTATAACGAAAATTCGCATACTGTAAAGAATGTGTTTCGCACGCTTTTCTCAACTTATGGTCAACATAATCGGTTTACTGAGCGTACTATTCGCAATACCATCACCCATCATGAGACCCATTATTTGATAATATAGCGGCCGTAACTGAGAGTGTACACGAAGACCGTGGAGAGTCGATTCGGCGCCGTTCGCAGCAACTCGGACTGACGTATGGAACTACTTGGCACATTTTAGGTCGAGATCTTAAATTAAAAGCGTACAAAATACATCTTGTGCAAGAACCGAAGCCTCTCTACTTTCCGAAGCGACATCTCTTCGCTCTATGGGCTGAAAAGTTTCAAGAAGATCCGACGTTTTCGAACCAAATTTTGTTCAGCGCTGAGGCCCATATCTGACTCAATTGGTATGCAAACAAGCAAAATTGCCGCATTTGAGACGAAGAACAACCTGAAGTGATTCAAGAGCTGTTATTTCATCCAGTTAATCATTGGTCCATATTTCTTCAAAAATGATGCCAGTGAGAACATAACCGTCAATGGCGGCCGTTATGGCGCCATGATAACCGATTTCTTGATGCCTGAAATTGAAGCTCGCGATCTCCGCGACATTTGGTTTCAACAAAACGGCGCCACTTCCCACACATCGCATCAATCAATGGATTTATTAAGAGAACACTTCTTACTTCGATTCAGGCCTTGGAGCAAAGCATCACGCGTGTCATTCGTCAGTTCCCAGACGAAGTGCTCCAACGAGTCATCGAAAATTGGGCTCAACGCAGGACCATCGTCTCAGATGGCCAACATTTGAAGAGATAAGAGCAAAGAAATAAATGCCAAAGAAAGTTCTTTCGAATGATAATAAACGTTCCTATTAAATTTGAATTTTCTTGCAATGGATCTTCTTTTACTTTTAATGAGGAAAAAAGTTTTAGTAGATCCAGAATAGGCCCAACCCCCATTTGAAAGACCATGTATTTTTATCTCATCTGTGTACGAACAGTAAAGGAATTTATCGGGAAAACTTGATCTTATTAAGTGGATATGACAGATATAGTGAGTTCCAAATATCATATCAGCTGAGTATTTAACGTTCGGTTACTCCCGTACTAAGTCTTCCACCCTTTTTTTAATATTTTTTTCTTTGTTTTTGTTTTAGATATTTCTGAAACATAAACGTACATGTTTGTTAACAATTTAGTTAATAATCTAAAACTATTGCGAGATAGTTTCACAACTACTTCGAGAAGTAATGCCGAAAATGCTTTTTGAATGATTTGTTTTGCATTCAGCCATTTCAAGCAAGTTGTAAAGTTTAATAGTTTAAAACGTCTAACTAAACCATAATTAATAAAAAAAATTATATTTTAGCATATTTTTTTGGTATTTAATGGGAACACATTTGTTTTGCTTTTGTTGTGTCTTTATTTTTTGTTGTATGAATTTTTGTATGTGCTATAAAAAATGCTAAGAAAAATTAACAAATATTTATACAGAGTTATTTCTGCTAGTTAAGTAAGCAAATAAATATATTTGGAATGGAAGGGAAACAATTTGCAATTCAAATAACGAACAGATTATGCATGACTGTTTTTATCTTTTAGTAAAAACTATTTAAAATTTATTTTTATTTCTAGTCGACTACTTTAAACCAATTTATTATCTTTGAGTTAATTACCGGCCGAGAAATAACTTTTGAAATTACTTAATAAGGAAAGCATTTTCAAATTCACTGATAATACTACATGTACAGTGTTCAGTAATACTGTGTAGTTAGCCTTAGTTTTTTTTATTATCTGCTGAAGTTTAGTGCTACATACATCATTAGTAGCGCTTTTAAATTATTATTAGATTTATTTTTGTAGTAACTTGCATCAGACGCTCCAACGTGTCATGAAACTGTAAGACAACGTATTTCCAATTAAATGGTAAAACTGGTAAAAAGAGCTCTGTCAAATAACGCTTAAATAATGGTAAGGCTTCATAGCTTTCAGTGTTTTTTGTCGCATAATCTTTTTTATGGAATTCTACAATTTCCGCATTTGCAATTTTTTATGAACTACAAACAAAAGCATTCTTTTCTCTTCTTCTTTGGCGTAGGCACCGCTTACGCGACTATAGCCTCATCAACAACAGCGCGCCACTCGTTTCTTTTCTTTGCTGTTTGGCGTCAGTTGGAAATACTAAGTGCTATCAGGTCGCTCTCCACCTCATTCTTCCAACGGAGTGGAGGTCTTCCACTTCCTCTGCTTCCACCAGCGGGTACTGGCTGGAGCACTTTCATCCATTCGGACGACATGACCTAGAAAGCGTAGCCGTTTGATTCGCTGAACTATTTCAATGTCGTCGTATAGCTCGTACAGCTGGTTCCCAGATAGACTGTCAACAGTCACGTGGGTGTCACGAGTGCGATGACTGTTTATTTGATGACAAGAGATATTTCGTCTTGCCGTCCTTCATTACCAGACCCATTCGATTCGCTTCGTCTAATCTGGAGAACGCAGAACTTACGGTGCGGTTGTTACGACCAATTATATCAATATCATCGGCATACGCCAACAATTGTATACTCTTGTTGAAGATTGTGCCTGGTCTATTTAGCCCTGCAGCAAGTATTATTTTCTCTAGCTTCTCGTATTATCCAGGATCAGTTTACATAACCGTATGAGTTTTGTGGGGATATCAAATTCAGACATACCTGCGTAGAGACAGTTTCTTATCGTGCTGTTGAAGGCCGCTTTAAAATCGATAATGGGTGCTGGTCAATGGTGGATTTTCCAGGTCTTCCAGGAGACTTATCCCTCGATAATTGGCGCAGACTGTGGGGTCTCGCTTTTTGTGGATTGGGCAGGGCACACTTAGGTCCCATTCGTCAGGCATGCTTTCGGCCGACCATATTCTGCGAAGAAGCCGATTTGAATAGTTCTGTCGGAGGTAAGCCATCGGCTGCAGCCGCTTTGTAATTTTTTATGCGGGCAAACGCTATTCGAACTTCTTCATAGTCGGGTGATGGCACTTCTATACCATCGTCATAGATTGGGGTTTCAGTTTCGCCATCTCCGGGGTATTGACTTTCAATGCCATTGAGCAGGTTGGAGAAGTGTTCCCTCCATACACTAAATATGCTCTGGACATCTTTCACCAGGTCTTGAAAATTTCTGTAAGTCGCCGCATCAGCATCAAGCTCTTAATACTCGTGCGTTTCAGCCTCTTTTTTTTTCGTACGCAAATGGGTCTCGCTTCCCTCTTTAGCTCTCGGTATCTATCTTACCCCGCACGTGTTGTAGTCGATCGTAAAGTTGTAAGATAGACAGCCTGCTTTCTCTTCACTGCAGTTCGACATTCCTTATCGTACCAGCTGTTTTTCTGGTATTGTTGAAAACCAATTGTTTCCGAAGCAGCGGTACTCAAGGAATTTGCTATTTCGTTCCACAGCTCCCTTACAGCGAGTTGCTGATGAGTGCTCTCAGAGAGCAGGTGTGCAAGCCGAGTAGAAACCTGGTGGCTGTCTGCTGTGATTGCAGATTTTCGACGAAAACCTTATATGTGTTTGTTGACGGGCGTTCTTTTCTTCACAGAGGCGGGCGTGTATTTTTGCTGCTGCAAGATAATGATCCCAGTCGATAATTGGCCCTCGAAACGTACGCACGTCTAGAACACAGCAAGAGCATTAAGTACTGGAAATGAATATGTTTTGCACCCGATTGCATTCAAAAAAGTATTGATTGAGACTCCGTATTGAAAACATCAAAAGTACAGGAAGCTCATAATTCCTATTAACTTAGTCCAGTATCGAAATAGACACTCAGAAGCCCACAAGATAGTTTTTAACGATGGCAATAAAAAATAGTAGAAATTCCAAATTTTCTTAGGGATTTTGTAGTGTAATATATTCACTAGACTTTTCTATGTACATTTCTTGGCATATCACCTTAAATATTTCGCAAAATTGGAATCTGAATTCTGCTAGAGCATTTTTCGGGCTCTTTCGGGCTTCTTCGGGATGATTTAACAGTATGTACCTCACAGTTTCCAGTTTTTTTTTTTTTTGAAGAAAGAGTGAGAAATAAAGAGAGATTTTGAAAGCAGAAACATTACATAAACGGCTCTACAATCTGAACGAATTTAATAGAAAATCGTCATTCTAAAATCTATTAAGAAATATTCGGAATTCGTCACCCTTGAAAGAAACATAATTAGAGCAAAGTTATTATCTCCACAAATTTCTTACATTGGCATGTATTGACTTAATAAGGCCAACTGCTTGTGTAAGAGTTATTCCACTATGCTTTTCAATAATCAATATAGTAACCTTTCTTAGGCAACAATTTTGGCGTGTCTCTTAAGGAAGTTTTAAATAACGAGCATATTATTTTTTGAACAAATTATTCATTTATTCGCCTACATAGATGTTGTCGCCTTCAAAATAGTCTCCATTACAGATTATGCACTTCTTAGACTTGCTTTTTGAGGTAGCCTTTAGTTCATGCAATGCTCTTTTGATGTTATCTAAGGCTGTAAAATAACGAAAAGTTACACGGGACCTTGTCCGGCAAATATGGAAGCTGGAATATCGTCAAAGTCCTGTTTTTTTTTTGCCACAAATTCATGAACAAGCAATGCCATGTGAGCAAGAGCATTGCAGTGATGCCAAAGTCTTCAATTGCTTTTTTACAAATACTGGAGTTTTTTTCGAAGCTATTCGACGTAGACGGCATTGAACTTGCAAGTAAATAGCACTCCTTATCAACAGTTTAATCGGGTGGCAGGAATTCATGATGCACTATGCTAGTAAAATTAAGGAGCACATAATCTTCACATTTAACCGCACTTTTCGAGTCTGTTTTGGTCTTGGTGAGCAAGAATGCGTTGATTGTTTTGCATCAAAAATTTTCGAACAAATTTTGCATCTACGCTTTTCTTAAAAAAAATATTGGAAAAATTGTCATAGCGTGATCAAATTGATGTACAAATATCGCCAGCACCTTCTTTAAATGTGATTAGGCGATCATTTCTTTCACTTTTTCCACGCAGAACCGATGAAACTGGGATGTTGGGCGTTCCTCATCTTCAACATCTTCACGGCCTTTTTAGAAACACTTATACATCTCTTGCTGTATTCATAGTGGACTCGTCGCAGGCCTTGTGTGCACACTTTCTCACACATAATTCCAGTTTTTTACACGAAATTTTGTTCAAATTCTTTGATCCATCGCTTTAAACAAACAATCCATGGTAGCTGCTACAGATAAACTCAACTATAAAAAAGATAAATATTTAATAAGACTTCAAGGGTTTCTATACCAATATAATAATTATAATTTTTTCACAAAAGAACTCTCCCAGATTGCGATTATTTTAAAAATATTGTTATTTTTTTAAGACACCTCGCACATGGTTTTTTTTTCTGTTTATTTTTAGACATTCTGGGGATGCAAGTCTAGCATTCTGGATACTGGATGTACACAATGATTTTAAAACCTGTGGCATTCGGTGAGTCCACTTTGTCTCAAAAAAGTTTTTATAAGTGTTACAAGCGCTTTACAGAAAGCCGAGAAGATGTTGATGACGACGAGTGAAGAGAACATCCAAACAGTGAAAAAAATTGCTTTTGAAAATCATCGAATCACTATTAGAGGATGTTGGCATATCAATCGGCTCGAATGTTTTGGGCATGGAACGTGTGCCAACGAAGTTTGTTCCAAAATTGATAATTTTTGAGCAAAATCAATGTCGTATTAGTATCACTCAGGAGTTGTGATGTGGGTACATGGTTATGACGTCGAAAGCAAGGCCGAATCATCCCAATGGAAGCTGCCAGATGAGCCAAGACCGAAAAATGGCACGCCAAGTTCGATAAAATGAGAAGGTTTCCTCACTGTTTTCTTTGATTACAATGGTGTGGTGTATCATGAGTTCCTGCCAAAATCGTACGGTTAATAAGGAATACTACGAGGAAGTTATGCAACGTCTGCGTGAAGCAATGCTACTCAAACGATCGGAATTGTGGAAAAATTAAACTTGGATTATGCATCACAATAATGCACCAGCTCACTCACATCAATGCATATTCGTGATTTTTTCCCCAAAAACAAAACTGTAATCATGCCCTAACCAATGTATTCACCAGTTTTGGCTCCCTATGACTTTTTTCTATTCCCAAAACTAAAGAAACCAATGAAAGGAAAGCGTTTTGGAACGCTTGAAAAGCGTATTTAAGAAGTGCTTCGAGGATTGGAAAAAGCGTTGGAACAAGCGTATTATATCTGAGAGGGATTACTTTGAAGGCAACAAAACAGATGTTGATAAATAAATAAGTTCTTTAAAAAAAATTCAAAATTCACATTTTCCTTTGAACACATCTCATATGGTGTGGAACCGGTTGGGCAGATACAGTGAAGTTGAATGCTATGGGTTCCATGGCACAGAGGTATAAGAGGAAATAAAATAGAAGATATACTAGCAAAAAACTTGGCAGTAATAACACTGATAGGGTCCGAAGCATTCTTTCTCATCGGTCATGATACTATTAAAGAAGAGTTGGGATAAGAAGAGAAGTATATAAGAATACAATACTAAAATATTTAAACAGTTGACCATACCCAGTAAAAATAATCAAAGAATTATTTCAGATATTCTGACGGGTTACTGCAGACTCCAATACCATATGCACAAACTAGGCATTATAGCTCCGACTATATTTGCTGCTTTTGTAGCATGAAGCCAGAAACTTTAGTGATCTGTTGGAAAAATGCTAAACGGTAGAAAGAAGGCAGAAATACATAGGAGCGTTACACCCTGGGAATAATTTCTATAGACTCGTGATCACATTGTGCCTTTAGATCAGACGGTATTAGATTTTTCACACAGTTTTGGGTCTTACTTTAGTAGATTTGAATGAACAATACATGCACTTTAACTACATTAAGTTGTATAAATAGTACTTGTATGGTGGTGTAAGAACTTTGCTCCAAAATTAAAATGCCCACCAAGTCGCACCACTCAGATTAAATATGTATACCAATAATAATATAATATATAATATATAACAGTCTCAAGCTAGTTGAAAAGTGAAACATAATATTATTAGTTCAAATCGAACCAAAATTAATAATGTTGCATAAAGTCACTATACCGTTAACTTAGCTCGTAAAACTGCATATTTCTCGAATTTTCATTCCTTTTTTCAGTCAAAATCGTTTTTGTACTTCACCGTGCTGTATTGAATTCTTTCTGCCTCAGTTGGTTGGCAAGTAGTCTTCAATGAAATGCGCTTACTTGAGTAGGTCTACAATCTTCTCAAGTACTCTTCGCATACTTTCAGCATAACTTAAATCACACATATACACACTTTCAAAGAATACTCTTCTACAACAAGCAATTCACTTTGTGCCACCTTTCGCTAACATCCAGCAACCTACGTCTGCAAGCAATTTTTTTTTTGACTGCAATATATTTGTGTCATTGAAATCAATGATTTCCAACTGGCTTTGGCATTCAATTTGGCACAAGTTGAATGAGATCCAAGGGAAAGGGACCACTGCTGCTGCAACGATTGGTGGCGTTACCGAATTTGCCTCAATAACTATTGCTTACTTAAATATAAAAATAAATTTGCGTCAAGGGAGGGTTCTAACTCACACAGGCGCATACACAACTGTGGCTGTGGCGGCTGCGTCGCAATATAGTTGGAAGGTAAGCTCATTTAAGTTTTTGTGTATTCTGCTTCATTGAATTTCAATGAAGAATGGCAGCAAGAGTACGTGCCAATTGGTGGAGGGCAGGTGTAATGCCGCCAAAGGCTTTGCCGACGACAACGACGACGACAACGTCCAGTCTTTCATTTACTTGCATTTGCCTCAACGACACTTTGGCTTTGCTGAGATTTTTCCATGTCTATTATATACATACATATTCGTATAATAATAACTAACTCTTCACCAAGTTGCATGTTGCAATTTTCACCTTTTCCTTGCTTGCTTTATTTGCTATTGTTATTGGAGTAGATACTTTCTTTTTGGCAATTTATATGATTTATCATTACCCACTGTGCGAATTATTGAAGTTTGTTGGTCTGAATTTATGCGCATATATCGTAGAAAATTTAACCAATGAGAAGTCAAGTCGACGGCTAAGAAGAAGAAGACGACGATGAAAGCACGCAGCAATTGCAATTGACATATTGACAGCAAGAGAAATGTTACCGATGAAAAATTGTGCGAAATTTTGACCTTGTTCAGGTATTGAGAGTAACACATACCTATCAGAATACACATATACCTAACATATATGTATGTATTATACAAAAGTAGTACAAGCTTGTGTGAACATTTATGTAGGCCTGCGTATATGATTTATTGTTAAAAGTAGACATCAAAATTAATTGCAAATAAATATATGAAAATTCTGAATAAAAATAGCTGCTTTATGAAAATTGAACTACATGCATAAAAATACTGTAGTCAAATCCATGAGTTTTAAACTACTCTAAAACTAGTGCAACAGCCAGGCCCAATCAGTTAACCAACTATATATTTTTCAGAGAAGCAACTTTTACTTCACATACATATATTGCAATTTACTCCGAAAAGGAAGATTTTGTTCAAAAATATAATAAATAAACAACTAACTAGCTAATTTTGGATCAAAATTAAAAAAAAAATCTTAACTGCCACTGCTCGACTGGGACTTTAGGATGTGATATCTCCATGTACATATTTTTCAAACAAGAAAAAGAGATTTTTGACTTGGTAACATACTCTGAAATGAGAATTTTCCTATTGTAGTCAGAAATAATTTAAGATTCGTACCAATTCAAAATGGAATTATAGTAAAATTGGTTCCAATTGTACACAATTCAAAATTTTTATTGGCCAATTTCAATGTAACTATATTAATTTACAGATTATGGTAGAAATATACTAGACTCATACTAGTTTAAAATGGAAATAAATTTAAACTACAGTAAGGCATTTACTTCAAAAAAATTTGTTTTAAATATTTTAACTATTTTGTCCCGTTTAATACTGAATTAGATTACTGAATATTAGATTACATAATTGAAAATTTTATAATTTTGGTTTAATTTCTGCAAAAAACATAGTTTTATATTAACTTTTGGCTGAAATATGGAAGTACCAGAAGAAAAGGGATAGACTCAAATTGAAATTTTTGCCGATCGTATAAGATTCATGAGCTCAATTGAAATTTGGTATACTTATTATGATTTTCGGCCGAGCTCCTCCTTCAATTTGTGGGTTTGCGTCTTGATGTTTTTTCCAAAAAATGGAGGGACCTACAGTTTATTCTAAGCCGCCTCCGAACGGCTGATGGATTTTTATGAAAATCGCTTCAGCGGTTACAAAGCTCCATATATATATATATATATATATATATATATATATATCTATATATATATATATATATATATATATATACTTATTATGAATTGCATATTGGTCTTGAAAATCATCATCATCATATCATATTGCCCATCCCTACAACCAATTTCTTCAGATATGAGATTTTGGGTCAAGAAATCCACGCAGAAAGATTCTAGGATCTTGAAATTTTAAATATTCACACTTATTATGAATTGCATATTGGTAGTGAAAATTATCGAAATGGGAATAAGCCCCTCTACAACCGATTTTTTTTTTATATATGGGTTTTGGGTAAAAAAAAATTCTCTATAAGGCATCCAGAAAACACATATTTTGAACTATATATTGGTGGTGAAAATCATCCAAATCGGAATATTATATCATATAGCCTCCATACAAACGATTTGTTCATATATGAGGTTTTGGGTAAAAAATCCGTCAACAAATCATTTGAGAGCGTGAAATGTGGTATCCATCAGACGTTAAGTCAAGTTGATATCGACACTGACAATTATGAAAATCGATTTTTGCAATTTGCAATAAATTTAATATGTTTGTGAAAGGTCTTCGGCATGTCAGCCGTTCTTTCTTGTATTAGTTTCTGACCAGCTTGAAATTGCAGCGCTGGGTTGAAAATGTTTATTCAAGAATGCATATACACGAGTACATTTGTTTTCAATATTATCTGTGGCAAATTACCCTGAATACAATAAAATTGCCTACGTGACATGGTTTTATTTGATAAATAACGTCATCTGTAGTTTTAATTATTTTTTATTTTTTTTGTTTACTACCAAGTTTCATTCTCTCGGTTTTTATGTTGGGAAAACTTTACTTTGTGTTGTTCTCGTCTTTCTCAGTTTCAGCAATTAACTTTTTAATTGTTTTTATTTTTTTTTGGTTGCTTAACATTTTTATTCCTTTTTTATTATGAAATATATGGGTGTGAGTGCTGGAAAATGTAAAAATTGCAATGCCGTGATATATATTGCAATGGAATTCTTAATTATGAAGCTTCGTGAATATTACAATGCACATTTCATTGCGCAGTAAAATCCGCTTAATTGCATCTATCAAAAAAACAAAACAAAAAAAAATATTTCTGAATATTTACATATGACTTTCGAAAATAGTAAAATAAATTTAATTTACATATTTCACATTTGTATGGCACCTTCGACGGATCTCAAATTGAATATTTCTGTATGGGACACAAAGATATGCTTTCCTAAGGGATATAGTACCACTCTACTAGATTTTCTTGAGTTGATCCTTCAGTGAAATACCTCATTCAACATAAAAAAATGGCTGTTAGAAGTGTATTTGAGGTTCATTCGATAGCTATCGGTACTTAGGACTAGCTATTTAGATCGCCGGTGTGAACAGATTTCGGGCTCTCATAATTATCAATCATCATTACATAACATTCGATAAGAAAATGTTAAGCATAGTACTTAAACGAATGTTCTCGATTTATTCAATATTTATACACAAATCGTGTCGGAGTTTTTGAGAACGGAACAAGCATTACCATTTATTTGGACATTTATCGTTAAGAAACGAATGCTTATATCCCTAACTGCGAAATTATTTCAGTATCTGATAACATAAAAATGCTAAAAAATTCGGTCACACTCGCTCTTCTGTATATATGTTTTCTGTTTTGGCTAAGAGGACTCAGTTGATCCAACATTAGAAGCTTACTCCGCCGTTGAGATAAAGCAAAAAGAAAAAAGAAGAAATTTGCAATTTAAATTTCATTCAACTTTTCATTCAAGTTACTAAGAATGAAATAATAAATAAAACTATAGTAATTGGCGTATATATTTGTTTTTTTCACATAAATTTTTTTGTGGTAAGAACGTATGAATTAATCACCTGCTACTAATGTATATACATACATTCTTGTGTATATTAAGATTTTTAAAGCAAAATAATTTACGGTAGAGCCCTTAATTGCTTTGATTGGGAAAATAAAAGCAATGAAAATGCGTTCATAAAGCCTATTAGCTTGTCGGTACAATAGTGCTTCTTTTTTATGTTTCAAAGGCACTGACAAGGAACTTAGCGACTTTATCACCAATATTTTTTTTCCTTACCGACTATTGGAAAAATAATAATTTCATATTTATTGAAAGTTATTCCTGGAGCGTTTGAAATTCTGTAAATGTAATAGGTTTTGTATGTAAAATTTGGAAAGCTATCAAAAATATCAAGCCATCAGTTAATACTGAAGCGCCGTTGAGACTACACAATAGACCCTGGGCTGTAACCTCAGATGCGAGTAAAACTATATTTTCAGCTGGACGTACAAGTGTGTACGTACATGACAAACCAGTTCGTTATCGTGTTTTCCACTCAAATGCGCTTCGGGCCACTCATATTCTTCTTTTAGTAGGAATGATGGTCCCGTAAACCAACGACTTCTGCGAGTAAGTTGTGGTTCTCGTACCCATTTTGTACCTTCATCCGCGACGTTGTCAGTCGATGGAACCCAGTGCCAGTCATCAACATTGGAGTGCTCTAATATCTCACCTACACGTACGGCAACAAATCGTTGAAACTTCCTTGCATCTGATCTAATCCAGTATAAGACATTTTAGAGTCAGACCAAAAGACGTGTCGGCTAATCGTAGTAACAGAGAGTTCACTCGTAACAAATCGACAAAGACGTAATCGGAAAATTGCACCCATAAGCTCCAGTCTCGGAATTGACAGTGGCTTTAACGGAGCTACTCTCATCTTAGAAACCACTAAGCTGCAAGGATTATTTGAACCTCGCTTAGCTCGGAAATAGACTACAGCGGCGTAGGCATCAACGCTTGCGTCCACGAAGGTATGCATTTGCAATTCCTCTGAACTGCTCACCAGCGGAAAACAACGTGGAAAATGAATTTCAGGAATGTAACGTAAATAACGAAACCATTTATCTTGTTCTTGTTGACGCACTGGTTCGTTCCACTTAACACCGGAACGCCATACCTCCTGCATAAGAATCTTAGCGTAAATCATGAAAAATCCAAGTAGGCCTAATAGATCTAATGCAGTCATTATTACCCGTAGGATTTGGCTCTTAGTAGGAGTGATGCTTTCGTCAAAAACTTCATTCGGAAAGATTTTGAAAAACGAGAAGACGTCATCATTTGGACACCACCACATACCAAGTACCTTCTCATGTTTCATGTCAGCTTGGTCGATATGTTTAATGCCTTAGTTTGACCGGCCTGTTAAACTTAACAAAACGTTTTTGTTGTTGGATATCCAATTACTCATCTCAAATCCTGCTTCAGCGTGGATATCTCTAAACGTAGCAGCTAATCGTATCATCTCATCTTCCGAGGATGTACTTTGCAGCCAGTCGTCAACGAACGTGTTCTCCAAAATTGCCTTCACTGCCACCGGGTGTTTGTCTTGAAATCTCAACGCATTTTTATCTTTGATATAATTTGCTAACGATGGAGAACAACTGGCACCGAAGGTCAGGACCTGCATGACATACGTATCAGGTTGTCGAAAGGTTTCGTTGTCACGCCATAAGAATTTTTGAGCAACTTGATCCTCCACGCAAATACGTATTTGGTGAAACATCTCCCTAACATCACCACAAAGGGCAATGGGCCTTTCACGAAATCTAATGAGAACTCCTATTAACGATTTGGATAGGTCCGGTCCTTTTAGCAGAACAGAATTGAGCGCTACATTATTGACAGCCGCAGCAGCATCGCAAACTAAGCGTCTCTTGTTTTTGTTGATATTGGTAACCGTAAACATGGGAATATACCATGATTTTCCGCCTGTCACATTTTCTTCGGAGAACAACTTCCATCATCGTTTTTCAACCGGAAGATATCGCGTCTTCTAATCCATAATTCGCAGACAACGTTCATTCTCCTTTGACAATAAGGGTTTTGAGACTCTTACACCTATGGCCTCTAGTGCGAAATGGGCCTTTACAAGTTCCTCAAGACGATCGTCTGTACATAACGCGAGGGAGAGAGGTCTCCACTTTGTCTATTCGTCCAAAAACTGACCATCCTAGCTTACACTGCCACTTACACTTACACTTGCTGCCATTAACTCATCTCCTTTAACATTTCGAATTTCCAAGGGCACAGACAATTTAAGATTATGAAGACCTATAAGGATTCGTGCTCTTGCTGCTCTGTACGGTAAAATCGGAAGATTACTCAGATGTTCACGTGCTGTCATCGTCGACATTTCGAGAGACTGAACAGGTAAGTTCAAGTTTGCAACAGTACGAAGTCTATGCAAACAGAACCTTTTTCGCATCTTTGCTTTGGGCCGAAATGTGCATGGATACCGTTTTTGACTTAGCTTCGCTCTGTATAATGTCATTTGTCCATTGCAAACATAGCTCCTCTGACCGTCCCTCGAGGCCGAGTTCATCTGCCACTCCATTCTCAATAAGAATACATGAGGATCCTGCATCAAAGAAAGCGTATGTGTCAGTCGATTTTGTTTATGCGATAATCTTACCGGAATATAACGAAACATGGCATGAGTGTACTTCCCATGAAACATTACGGTTGCATTGTTGCCACCTTCAGTAGTGTCTGCAGGTTTGTTTTTTGTATACGTCGAGCCATGCAGCAACGGGTTGTGTGGCATTTTACATCCGTCAATACCACACTTCCGTTTAAGATTACACCTACTTACAAAAAGCAGCTTAAATCAAGAAATGCACATTTTATAGTCACGAACGAATCTCCATCGGCCGTCTCTGTTTAGCGTCCGAAAGTCGTCACATTCGAAAAGACGATGACCTTTGTTACACATGGGACAGCCGTCATTCTTTTCCGCTACAACAATATCATGGACTATCAACCTCTCGTCTCGTCTGTGCCCTCCTTTTAGTTCCGCTTGATTGAAGCCGTAACCGACCGAAGTCACCTAGCTTGCACAAGTATCTAAGTTAAAGAGCCATTCGTCGAAAACAGTTATATCAACTTTCATGCGCATCATTCTAAATCGACCCCAATCTAATTTCAAGTCACATGGTTATTTAGTCAAGAGTTCGTTTATTAACATCGGATCGTTCAAATAGTCGCTAAGCCCAATAGCTTGCATAGTTGCACTATAATTCTGCACAGCTAGAGCGAAATTTATTAAATTTATTGTCCATTTTATCAATGCTTCTTCAAGCTTTAATAGTCAATATTGAACGTGCTATTCATGACATACGATTTGATTTAGTGAAAAAGTGTTCAAAAATTGGGTTCATCGATTTCGTTCCTCCAAAAGAAGTCTTGGAGGTCATTTGAATCATATTATATTCAGAACTTAATTGTATTGATTGTACTTCACATTAAATAAAAAACATTTGAATATCCTTAGCAATTAGTGTGTTTTTTCAAAGAAATCATATCACTCTTATTGGAAAACCCTATATATAGTTCTGCTAAAATACAACACCTTAAACTTAAAACCGCCAGCCTATATTGGTAATTGGGTAGGAATTCAGTTTAATGTTGGATCATATAATCCTTTCTACAATTTTGTCATAAAACTAATTTGTGTAATACAAATATGGGATTCTTCTTATGCAACTAGTATCCATAAAATGCAGGGATTCCCATAAAAAATGCTACGGAACGGTAAATACTAAATAATAAATAGTAAACATAGAAGTGAAATATTTCCTGGCAAAAATACCTGTGGAATCATTAAAATCTCCTAGGGAATGTGTTTTTCCTGTCCAGCAAACCGAACGGACCACCAAAAAGGTATCTGCCAGTCTTTTGAAGAGCAATGTGTTACCCGTCCTCCTTCTATTACTAATAGAGGGCAATTGACTAGTTATTAGGATTCTAATGTTAGGTTTCAATTAAGAAAATTCAATAAGAAAATTTTATAAAAGAAAAAAAACATAACTTTGCTTGTAATTCATGTTAGAATATCTATTAGCAGATTTATTGAGAGATGTTACGCGGGAATCAGTGGTAACTGGTGCATCTCTAACCTAGGTCGCTAAGTTGAATTATAAAGCGGCGGCTAAAAAAGTCCGTTTAGTAAGAATTTTTTCTTTAATGTTGTTTTTTATTTAATACTCTAGCAATAGCATCCTAACTCATTTTGACTCTGCTATAAATTCTTGCAGCAGTCATTTCTCATACGAGCGATACTAATACTGAAAAATAATTTTCCTATAAACATAAAGTGATTATAATTTTGTAATTTTTATAATTATGGTTCTTAAACAATGTACCGTTTTTCTCTGTTATAAATTCAAAGAAATGCAAAAATTAATAAGTCGGAGCGATTGAGAGCCCTCAACTTAGGATTAAGTTTTTTTATAGCATAGTTCCAAACAAAATCCATTATTATTAATATTTTTATAATTAGAATGGGAACTGACGAATTTTCAAAGTACACATCTTCCTGAGAGTATTATTAGATTATTTGCCGTTTTGTGGGGTAAATCTGTTCCTTATGAAGTGTAGAAATAGCTCAAGATAAAATTTTGAAAATGTTTCAAAAATAGAAATAAATTTTTAGTATAGAACTTAAGTAACTCTCAACAATCTAAGTGAGATCAATTATAATGCTCATATTTGTATATGAAATAACTATATTTTCGTGACCGTAATTGTCTTAATACACTTAAAACAGACCCACGATTATAGTACGAATTTGCAACTGCTCTCCGTGTTTCTCGTATGTAGATTTCTGCTTTAGATTACAAGAAATTCAACAAATGCACATTACTTGTACATATAACAGCGATGTTCATCGTTACAACAAAACTAAATGTTAACAATAATAATAACAACAATATTTCCGCGAACAATTTGCATGCATATTGAAGCATGAAATTGAAATTAATATCAGACGATACTCAAAACCGCGGTAAATGCATGCCTACATACATACATACTTATGTACATATGCATGTTAATGTATATGTGTGCACCTACCCTACAAACAACGCGAGTACTCTACGTACGCGCGAAATATATACTCCACGCGGACAATAAAGTAATCCAAAACCAACGACAATCCATACAAAAAATATGGTCCAATTTACATTGTGATGTCCTAGATTACCTAGAGGAAATTAGTTTTGAAACTCATTGCTAATTGTAACTTGGTTTAGTGATTGCGATAGGGAAACCACGAAGTACAATATGGGCCGTGCTGGTATATAGACATAATTGGTTTGATAGTACAAGTAGAGGAGCACATTTGTAAGTACTCCAATGGTCCATATGGTCCACAAATGTTTGCAGGGTTGTATGCCGGATATTTAATAGTGTACGCATGAAAATTCGAGCGCTTCGTAAAACGTAAGCACCCAAATATACCCACATACACATACAACTTCCCCATATATGTACAAATGTATTCAAAAACGTATAAAACGCACTCATTTTCTAATACCCACCAGCCATTGATATAATAATCCATATTAGAGTATTCAAATGTAGTACGCCTAAAATTATGAAAATTAGGCTATTACTAACTACATTAATGAGAAGTAGGAAAAAATGGCGCAACTTCTACGAAACTGCACAAATATGGTAGCGCTGTTATTGGCGTGGTATAAACGAATATTGGAATATACAAGTAGTATGTAGTACAGCGTAAATGTAGTTCTTACAGTGTTTCGGTTTAAGATTTGGATACTAAATTGCCTAATCTTGATATTGAAGAAAAGAGCGTTTGTAAAAGCGTAACTTTTCTAAGACTATTATACAAGCCAATACCCCATATTATAACCTTATCAAATTCATCAATAACCTAACTTGTTGGATTTGTGGATGAGAGAGAATACAACAGCTTTGAAAATTTTCGATGAATTAGTCGCTCGTGGAAAGAAGGGAAGGGGAAGAACTAATTTTTTTTTGGAAGGATCAGACTTTGAAAAGAAAATATACTGGCGCGCTTTTCTTCAGTTACAATACACTAAGCAAACGGCAACTCTACAAATATGACGCAATTCCTTTCAGTACATGGAGTTTTCAGGAAATACTAAGACAATTCGGCGTCTTGTCCAATATGCCCGGAGTGTGAGTAAGATGCTGGACACGAATTGTTTCGATGTCCAAGATATCGTTCAGACACCACCAGGGCTTTGAATGAAAGCAATTTATTAACTTATATGTTGCTTTCCCTGAAAATTGTATGATTTCGAAAGTCATATATACAAGTTTAAGACAAGCGGAAATTTTAAGGCACCAAGACTTTTAATAAAGAAATTGCAATGTGGTGCCCTTCGCGAAGTATGTCAAATATGATAAAATTCAAAGCTAGCCTGGATTGGAAACTCGCCCTTTCCGACCACGCTTTAAAACTTATCAGTTGAGCGGAAACAAGGGCTTTCCGCCTGCCCTACCTTGATTTGTGGCACTCTTAATAAAGGGAATATGGAGCGGGAACAAGGACTTCACGACCATAACCCTGTGTTTGCTAAGGGAGAAAGAAGCGGTAACTTGGACTTTCCGCCAGCAGTAGAATGTAGTAGACTGGAGACTAGGCCTCACCAGTTATTCAGGTAGCGTGTGCTCGTTGTTAAAGTAACGCGTAATAGCCAATGTGCCTACCAGCCCCGCCAGGTAATACTTTATTGATAGTTCCGTGGGGAGAGTGGTAGTGAGTGGAGAGGTGTTTAGTACCTAGGTGCAGCTGTGAGGCTGCAAGTCGTGCATACTGTTATGTCGGTGTACCGAAAAAAAAAATATATATATATGTATATATAAAAATTACAAGCGTGACCTGTCTTCTATTTATTTCCGATTTCGTGACGTCTTAGTCGATAACAGTAGAAGTAGCAGCTTGGCAGTGGATACTCATAATGGCTAAGAAACTTCTAAATATATTCTCAATAAACGACTGGGAGAGAATAGCTGTAATTACGACTTTGTGGAAAAGAGATAAAAAAATAGGGGAGCTCGAAGATCATCGGTAATGCGTCGGTTGCTTTCACTCCATCTCTCATCTCTCCAACGGTCTGAAACTTCATTCCTTCCTGGTATCTTGTTTAAGTTCAAATTTATTAATGAGACGAGACGTGATTTTCAAAGTTCTTACGCACTGCTTACCCAAGAAAAAAGTACTAATTATTTTTTAAATTTTATTTGGAACAAGAGAACTGCATTCAGCCTTAGTGCTGGGAAGAGAAGTCAAGACCATTTTTAGAGTCTTATTTGAGAAGTTTGTCAAACATAGTATGCTTTACGGAGAGGCATCATACGCGCATCATTTTCACTTCAACGATGGCTCTCTGGAAAAGTGGCTCCCAAAATCAATGATTGATTTTTTTGGAATCCAAATTCGGATTTACACAATACTGTTCAAGCACTAATATATTTATTTATAGGCATGTCTAGTAGGCGTACATGCAAATGCTTGCCAAAAATGTATGTGAGTCGTATACATACATATGTGTGGGTGTGGAACATTTTGCGGCATGTGCTATTATCCTTATTATTACATAAAATGCAAACAGCAAATATAATTAAATCTCAGCTTGATCAGGGCGTACAATGGCACTCAAAGAGTTGTCGTATGTACAGATGTATGTGTGTGTGCACCAATGACCATGAATGCTTGCAATGGCTATGAAATATAATAATATGGCGACACGAGATGTGCAACTCGCCGGATAAAGAGAGTAATTCCAACATGCTATTGTTTGTTCACTTTGTTAGCTTGTTGATATGTCCTTATTGGTGTGTGTATATGTATGTATCAGTATATATTTGAATTGTAAATGGTTTTGTGTCCCGTACTCGCTTTTATGCAGCTGCTTTAGGCCAACGCATAAAATCGAATGTTAATGTGGTCGGCTAATGTGATTTCTGCGGCGAATGAGCGATATATGAGAAGTGGTAGTGAGAGAGGTTTTAATAAAAATTATATTACATGCGAGTGTAGGCATTTGAAAAGCATAGCAATAACGTCGACCACAACAACACAAATGGCGGATAACTCACCCCATAAACCTATTTTGTACGATATCAAGTTAGACAACAAATGAAGTGAGGACAGAAAGAACCTTATTCAACTGATATTTCCAACGGGGTGGAGTTCTGGCTCTTTCTCTGCTTCTACCGGCGTGTACGGCCGAATACTTTCAAACCTGGAGTATTACGAAATTACAATAATCAAAATCGTTTTCTATCCGATGTAGCCACGTTGAGCCAGCATTCAATTACTGCTAAAGGTTTAGTTTAGATTTAAGATTTTAAGATTTCATTACTTATTCCATTGTCTGCGATATTTACCAATCGCCCTTACCCAAAAAAAAAAATAAATTAAACTTTTTACCATGAATATTACAATTTCAGAGAAATAAATTTGCAGAAATATAAATAATGATGATAATAAATTTGCATGTTTAAATAAGTCAATTATACGAAGTCAGTACCAAAAGTATCGCGAAACACATACACAGTTTCCTTCGATTGCTAGGACATCGTGCATGAGTTCTTGACACAGGATCGTACGGTCAAAAACAAAATATTACCAACAAACGTCTGGGATTCGTTGCCTGTACGCGATTATTTGGTAATAGTGACACAGCCATCGCATTCTCCAGACCTGTAGCTTTTTTGTTCTCAAAACTGAAGAGTCTCATTGAAGGATAATAAAGACTGCAACGAAGGAGGAAGATCCAAAAAAATATTTTTCTTAAATGCTTTGAGGATTTGAAAAAAACTGCATTATATCTGGGGGTGACTACTTTGAAGAGGACAAAATAGATATTCATAAATAAATTAACAGTTTTTTAAGAAATACAAAATGTGGCCCACTCTGTCGACCAAAATTTTCAAGATGTTTTCGGTTGTGCGACCTTCCATGTCTGCAATAGCAGCTACAATTCAGGCTCCATGAAAAAACCCGTGAAAGTACCGTCCAACAGAGCCAAATCGTAGCGGTGAGGTACCAGTTGACATCCCCGTTTCGACTAATTATGCGTCACGTAGCGCCATCCTGTTGAAACTACACATCGTCCATGCTATTATAATCAACACTTGGAAACAAAAAACTGAGTAACGATGTGCATTGTATTGGCTTTTCCAAGGTTACGTGTGAGCTCCAAAGGCGGAGGTTTTGCTTCTTGACGTAGCCACTGAGATAAAAATGAATTTAATCGTAAAAGATGATTTTTTGGTAAAGGAGCGAAGGTAAACCTCGCTGCATGCCGTCCTATCAAACAATGGCAGCTAAGGCTCCTATAACCTTTGGGAGAATATATATTGAGTAAAAGCTTTGATTAACAACTTGCATATACCAAAAGGCATACCAATGCATTCTTTATCGGTAGGAGTCTGATCGGTCGTGCCTTGTTTGCCTGTCGAGTTCATATGCATTACAATTTCCCAAATGAGAGATTATCTGTTCTACTTCTCCACCTCCTAACTAACGTTGAAAATAAAGATATTCTTGCTCCTGAATTCAACTCCATACTAATCCTCTGCTTCTACAATGACGGGAGCTTCAAAGTGGCCTTCTGCTTTCACAATGACTGAAATTTCGACTTGAAATATACTGTAATGATCGGGTAGCCTGAAAGACAACTCAAACATTGAGTTGAGCAGCAGCGATCTGTACTGCCTGTTCCAAAATCGTTCATTATCACACTTATTTAACTCCCTTAGACGAAAATATGATAGCGCTGCAGTCTGTTAACCCATTGAGGGCACTGGTAAAATATTAGGGATCACATTTACTCTCTTATTTGGCACCAATTATACTAATCATCGCTGATCTTGGAATTTTCCAAACCCCATTTCTTACCAATAGCTTATTTCCTTGTCTAGTTTTTAATAGAATTTTTTGTTTTACTGGGTAACCCTATATCCACAACAGCGGCTTGTCCAATGTATACAAGTATATATATGTATGTATGTAATATTGTAAATATGTTGGAAATATATTGTCCGTTACCATGCGTCAACACGAACATGACTACCGGCATGAAATTTCACAGCGAATGTCAAATAATGCAATTTTTGATTTTGATAGTCAACGGATGTTGTAAATATTGAAAAATATATTTATACTTATATTTAATTTTATTAATTCACTTATGGTGGGCAATTTAATTTTAAGTGCAGTTCAACAGCAGCTACAAAAATATGAAATGAAAGGCAAAGTATATTGCGTAATAAATAGGCCTTGAAAGGTTAGATTTGAATATTAGTTCCAAACTTAAAATCCTAAGTAATACATTAAAATCTAACGCTTAGAAAGATGTTCTCGTCTTGGAAATTATCACCATGAGCATTCAAAATGTCTTATTGTCTTCCAAAATTCGTACAAAATAACTCTTCATTAGGCCCGGTGTTTCTGCCATGCAACAAATGTTCCTCAAAAAAGTCCATCAGCGGGAGGGAGGTGACTTAGAATAAATTTTAGGCCTTTCCTAACAAACCAAAAAAGTTCACGAAAAATTGAACGCACTTATCATGTGATTCTATCGACCTACGATATTAAGCATCGAATTTCAAATCCATATAATATTATAAAACAATTTATCGCAGCAGAAAAAGCCGAGTGGTTAGTATTGCGTACTACAATTCGGAAGGCCTGGGTTCCAGCCCAGGTTCGACCAACATTCAAAATTAAAGAAAATAATATTTCTAATTACGGTAGCCTCTCTGCAGGGAATGCCAATCCTACGAGTGTATTTCTGACGTGAAATAAAAAGATCCTCATAAAAATCCATCAGCCGTTCGGAGGCGGCTTACAATAAACTGTAGGTTTCTTCATTTGTGGGTAAAAACATAAAGACGCAAAAACACAAATTGGGGGAGGATCTCGGTTACAAAGCGCCAAATATATATAATAGGTTTTCCAATAGGGATTATAGAATACTAAGTGTCGTTTTGGCCATTTTTAATATGCCCTGATCTGTAATTTTTTTTTCATTCTATTTTGTAATGTTTACAATTTCATCATGGACCACCATAAAGATCGTGAATTTGCTGATTTTGCCATGGAACAACTTGAAAACGATAACGATTTTTTTAAGAAAATCATCTTCTCCGATGAGGCTCACTTTCATCTGAGTGGTGTGGTAAATAAACAAATTTGTCCATTCTGGTGCGAAGAAAATCCACAAATTATTCACGAACAAACATTACATTGACCTAAATTGACAGTTTCGTGTAGTTTTTGGTCTGGTGGAATCATCGGTCCGTACTTCTTTCGAAATGAAGCTGGTAGCACCGTTACTTTCAATGGGCAGCGGTATAGATCGATGATAACCAACTTATTATTGGATGAATGTAAACAAAGATTTCCAGTCTTCCAAATATTTCTTTTATCAAGAGTTGCTTTCATAAGTTCTTCAACATTCCAAACATTAAATTTCTTCGGATTGAATTAGACCCAAGCATTAAATTTCTGGTGTAGAAGCAAAATTAACAGACCCGACTCTTATATAAAATTTCGCATATTCTCATTATCTACAAGTAATAAATAAAGTTTGTAAATAGCTTTAATATTTTAATACCATTGATTTCGCAATTGAATTTTTGTTGTAATTATACCATTGTATAATTAATTAAATAAATATGAAAAAAAAACAATAACATATATATTGAATTCACAGATTATTAGGAAAATTCTATAAAAAAAATGGTAGCTTGGTTATAAAGGGTAAAATTTGATTTTGAGAGCCTATACGTAAAAGAATATACAAATAAAAAAGCCGTAAATGTATGAGTCCGAATACCGAATACTTTTCTAGTTAAAATAAATAAATGTCTTAATATTTCAAAAATATGAGGCAAAAATCTTTCTGGAAAAACGAGTTTCTTTTGAAAATGCGTCAAATCTAACCCTAAAATCTTTGAAACTATTTTCCTCGTGAAATTTGTGGTGCGCGTATTGATGTTTTTCGAACAAATAGAGGGACTTATAGTTTACTCCGAACGGCTGATGAATTTTTTTTGACATTGCTTAATTTTTCTCTCAGTAATACACGCGGTGGAATTGACATTTTCTGCAGAGGTGCGATCGCATTTCCGGAAATCGAACTGACACATTACGAACCCTTCGGCTACTGCAGCCACCATACTACGATATGAAAATTCGTTCATAAACATGTGCAACATATAGAGTCTAAAAAATGTTTTTTCTTCATGACTTTAAAAGCAGCCGTTGGCGTTTTAAGAGGGTATTCTAGTCTAGAGGTCCGAATTTCGAGGGCATTTTGGCAATTGATAAAAAAAGTATTTGAAATTTTTAAATCTATTTTATTTATCATTTGTTTAATAATATTTCAAGAGTACACAAAATTAATTTAAAATAAATAAATAAAAATTTTCCATGGAGTTATGAGTCCTTGAAGTAAGAGGAAAAAGCGGCTGCTCAAATATAAGGGTCGTTTTTTCACTAATTTTCTAACTTTGTCGATGTTTTTAAAAATATTACAAATTTCAAATTTTTTTTTTTTGTTATTTCATGCGATAGAGAGGTGTTTAAAGAATATTCGTTCCAAATTTCAATTAAATCGGCTGATTAGGATGTAAGATCCGCATCAGAAGAATACATGTATCTCCAAAAATAATTTGAATTTCGAAAGATCCTCTTACAGACATATTTTTAAATAGTTAAACTTTAAAAATATTCAAGAAAAGAAAATCGATGGTTTTTGGCACAAACTCTGGACTTCTTCAGGACTTAATCCATTCCAAGCTGCCATACTAAATTGGGTGTTCGGCTTCTCTCTCTTCGAAAAAGCAGATATATTGATATTACTTGTTCCCTAAATTTCATATTCACAACTTGACACATTTCTATTTTGAATAACAAAAGATGAGTGAATAAAATATTTTTATTTGTTTTTGTAATATATATGTATATACTAATATAAGTACAATTGCTTATACATTTGTAACATATATACATTTTCAATGGTAGAATGTGTGTATTTAACAGAAAATTTGTATTCTTCTATTCAAAATGTGTAAAATCAAAAAGCCATGAAATAAACCAATTTAGAAAGTTCAAAAACTAATTTTTCGCTTAGTTTATCAAGTTGTGTATGCGTACATACACATATATTTGTAACATACATATACCTACTCACACCTAACAACTTACTCATCGTAAATGGAACACAAATATCCTAGTACATACATACATACATACATACATACATATGAACGTTTGCAAAAAATTTTGTTTACCACACGGAGTGTTAGTATAAGCAGCTTTTAAGAGAAATCATGGACATAGGTATTTATTATATGTGCTATTGCAAAGTTTTGTATAAGAACCCAAAGGAGAAATAAATCTAAATACATTTTCTTGGTTTAAAACGATCATTCTGCACTCTAAGGCACTCTATGCTAATTTTTTTGAAATAATGCTGGTATGGTAATGTTATGATGTTGATTATATATGATTTCTGTATTTTTGTTTGTTTACTTACGCTTTCCCACACTTGGATTAACTGAAATAAATTTATATTTTAATGTATATAGATTACCATAAGCGTTTAGTGCTAAAAAAAATTAAGAATTTAATATAAAAGATATATATATATATATATATATATATATATATATATATATATATATATACGTCAGTGTATTGCATATCTGGAGCAAATCTATTCTCCTTTTTTTGAGGTTGAGTCTTTGAAACCTTTCAGAAATTCGGTTTTTATCTCTTAAATTGTTGTCAAAAGCCATCCTTTCATGACTAGCTTCAATCTTAAGGTCGGTATGCAGGTAAAAAAACGATGAGCGAAAACTTTTTTTTAGGAAGCAGTACGCACCTCGAACGGAAAAAACTCCATTTTCTACTACCTCTTTCTAAAGTTTTTAAACAAATACAAAAGCACAGCAACACAGGTTTCTGAGCGAAATAAATACACTCATTAAAAATTCGCGAGAAACAAGAGGAATACTAATTTTCAAACGAATTAAATCAAGATTATAAAGCAATTTATGTTATGTTTTTAGTTTTTTCATAAATTTCTACACCTTTCATTTATTTTTAGCCATGAAAAAGGTAAGAATACATAATCAGCGAGAAATATTTACCGCGCTCTACTCACGTTTTTCGGTTTTTTTTATTTACGTTTGCATATCTTCTTCCTTTGTAAAGAGCTGTTCACAATAGAAAATCATCTGTCAAATTTCAGTGCCTTCTACATTTTTCCATCCACGAAATATTTGCGGAAAAAGTCACAGAGTGGCAAGACATAATTACGGCATTATTTTCGGCCAAAAATTATGAGCAAATAATGTATATTTTTTTAAAACAAATTTTTAAGCGTTTCATTATTTGAAAGTTTGAGCTACAGACATTTCTGAAAACGTGTCATTGATTAAAGGAAATATAAAAGTGTCACGGCCAAAAAATGGTACTTGTTTGAAATTAACACCAACAAGTTTTTTTTCCATTTCACCAAATCGACATCATATAGATCTTTTGGATAAAGTCGGTTGCACAATGGCGATAAAACTTAGGACAGAACATTATTACAATGAATATATATTTTTGTTTAACATTTTCGGTAAAATTTCTCACCTAACCTTCAAAACACCATAAAGTTACACACTTAGCCTAAGATAACAGCCTTTCTTTCTTTTCTTACACATATTCTTACAATAAATTACGGTAGGTAAAACTTTTCTTCAACTCTATCCACTCATGTGTATGCATGCACATGCATATATATTTTTTTCTTTTTCTATGACTTCAGCAGCCTGAAAAGTTTGTCAATTTAAATGTTGGTTATGTCGACATTTTTGTTAACTTTGCATTCACGCCTAATTCATAATAACATTTATAAATAAATAAATCTTGAGACTTCCTTTTGGAGCAGCACTTTGCCAAACAAGCAGCTTTTAAAATGAAAAACGAAAATTAAATAATATATTGTCATAAATAATAAAAGCAATTTTTCTAAGCATTAAAAGGATTTAGAAGCAATTTTTCGTATAAGTTCTAAAATTGAAAAATAAAATGAATGTAAAGTGAAGAAAAATTATAAATTTAATATATTTTAAATTTTACACTAAAACTGATATAGGTTTATCAAATGTATTTGCTCAGCAACGAAGCGTTGCTAGAATGACTATCCCTAATTTTTTTTTGGTATTATTGATTACGTATGAGGTTTAATCCTTGTCTTTAAGGAATAAATACCTAGCTAAAATTTTTGCGATTTTTTTGTATCTCTATTATTATTTTTGGTGCAGTTAGAAATGCAATCCTTTAATGCATTATCGTATAAGAAACATTTCCAAAATAACAATAATTCACTAGCTCAGTCACCGTTGTTTTGCGTTAAAGTTGTACAAATTTATTTCCATTCTATTTCGTCGGTTTTGGTATTTTCTTGCTTTAATTCTTCTGCCTTGTCTTTGGTTTGGTGCAACATTTGCGTTTATAAAAATTGCCAAAGTTTCTAAATTGCACAATTTTTTCGTCTTGTTTGCTATATCTTTGAACTGTCAACAGTTAAAATGCAATAATTTTCAATTCAAATTACAATGAAACAAAAAAACAAAAAACAAAAAAGGTCTCCTCACTTTGTTAGAAAACTTTAAGAAAAATATTCTCGTTGTTATGCATGCAAACGTATCTTAAATTTAAGGAATTTGCCTGGTTTTATTGCGATTTTTGGAATAAATAAATAAAAGTTAGTAAAATACTTTAGTTAGGTAGTACAGATTACAACAGTTTGATAGGAACTTCGAGTTTATATCAATTAATTTTGTACCCTCCACCTCCAAAATTTTATTTCTTAAAAAAAATTTTTAAATTGATTTTATCTTAAAGATATCAAAATTTGATTGTTGTTTTTGTTGTTGTAGGGGCTGCGCCAACCCCGTCTAGGGTTAGGCAAGTTTAGTTTTAGTCATCGAGGCCATCTAAAGGAAGGCCCAGGAAATGTGCTGTTTTGACGGGTTCGGACCAGAGGGAGAGGGGTGTTAGATGAGTCGGTTTAAGTGGGCATGCAAAGAGGTCGTTCGTGTAGTGCGAGGGTTCGTTGATGCGGTAGGAGTTAAGCCTGCTGCAGTATGCAGATCTTAATTGTGCCAGGGTTACGCGGGTCTCTCGAGGCAGCTCGAGCTTTTGTTTTGCAATGTGTGGTTATTGGACTCCGAGAACACCATTCACGGAAAGAGAGTTCACGAAGGCGTTAACGGACTCTCAAGCGAGTCTTGTCTGTATTGCTGTATGGCGTCCCTACGGTAGCATCCCAGCAGATATTGCTTACACAGCATAAAATTATACTCTTTAACTGGAAGCATAGTTGTTTCACTGTGTAAGTGGTTTTGTTGCGGCTCTGTTCTTTGGTGGCAATTGCAGTCGTATACGGAGTATTGTTCGTGGTCGGAATTTTTACGTCATCGACGTTCACACTGAGTTCAAGCTGGTACTCCTTCGTCCAGCTGGTGAAGAGTGGCAGAGGATTTCGCGGATTGTATATGTAAATGTCGTGCAGTAAAGAATTTGGAAAGGTCGGCGAGATAGCAGTTTATTTTCGAACAAAGGCTATCAATATCCTGGCCAGATGCCAAAATCGAACAGTCATCGGCGTATGAGATTAAAGAGACGCCCTCTGGTGTTGGAGGAAGCCTCTAAATGTAGAAATTAAACAGCATCGGGGATAGGACACCACCCTGCAGAATCCCCTGTTTAATTTTCCGTAACTTTGAGGTTTGACTTCGAAAATCAACCGATGATCGTCGACCACTCAGGTAATTCATGGTCCACCTCTTCAACCTAGTCGGTAATGAGGAATCCTCAATGTCCGATAGTAGCACTGAATGATTTACCGCATCGAAAGCATTCGGCAGGTCCAGGGCTACTAGAACAGTTCGCGCACAGGGTCGATTTTGGTTAAGGGCATGAATTATCTGAGTGGTTATGGCGTTAAGTGCAGTTGTGGTGCCTTGCACTTTTCAGAAGCCATGTTGTAGCTTAGATGGTGAGTAAGAAACGGGAGCAGCAAGGCCTCAATTGTCTTCATTACTGGGGGAAAGGAGAGATATCGGACGACAGGATTCTCCTTTGTTTGCGAGTTTCCCCGGTTTAGTAGCGGGACCACTCTACCGAGTTTCCACACGTCGGGTATAATTAGATGGTCAAAGACAGATTGAGAACCTTGGTGAGATAATCTGCTACCGCTGGGCCCAAGTGCTGATGTTATACTAATTCCGTCGGGACCGAGGCCTTCGCCTTCCCGATAACCCCCTGAACCTCTTCCTTGGGGAAATAAAGCGTCGCGCTGGTGTTTGGCAGTTTGGGCAGATGGCGGGTTACTCATCTTTTCGTTTTCTCAACCGAAGGGTGCAGTGTGAATAACTGGCTAAAATAGCTCGCGCACCTCTTCGGGTCCGATGAGGAGTGATCACTGAATGAAATTTCCATCCGATCATCACGTCTCGCCGGATTAGACAACGATTTGACTGTAACCCAGAGTTTGGTTACCCCAGAGGAAAGATTGCAGGACCTTAAGTGCTCCTCCCACTAGTTCCGCTTATCAGTGTTGACCTTGTTCCGAATCTCGGTGTTAAGTTCCCTAATACGGGGATCACCGATAACGGCCAGGCGTAGTGTGTCGCGCCTTGTCGTTGAAACCGCCGCTTCGGTGGGGAAGTGAGGGCGGATTTCCGACTCCCACGACAGCCGGTTCTACGCACCGGAGCTGACCCGGATTTTATCCGACCAAGCGCTGTCACCCTTTCGGTGACCTAACCCCGTTTAGGTCATCAGGTAATCAAAATTTGGTGATTAAATACGGCTGACTTATTTTTTACATGTAAGCAAAGTTTTCCTCTGCTATGGATGCAACAGCTCCCCAAAACTCATCCTATTAATATTGTACCAATTATCATCAAACTGTTGTTCTGAGATCCAATTTCGGAAATAAATTATTCTATATGTTAATCTAGGCAAAAAGCTATCAACGTACTTCATTTCAAGCGAATTGATCCTGGTCCATTCCCGAGGGATGAACGCTATATACATTTATCTACCAAATATACTTTCTTCCAAATTGAATTTTAATGCTATAAATTTAATAATATTTTTTTTTTCAAAATCATTATTATCTGGTCCTGAATAGAAAAGAGTCCCAACTAAATTGAATAATACATAACATTTACATCGAATAAGTCTGTCCCTGGCACACTTTTCGCAAAAAGAGCAGTGCTCATATTAAATTTAGCAAAAAAAAAACCACTTACAAACAGAATTTCAGTTGAATTGAACCACAAAATTCGATTTTTTAGAAGAGATTCATTGAAGAAAAAGTGTTTCCTATATTAATGGAAGCAAACGCCCACCAAAAATATGTTTTTCTAGAAGCGGTAGATCACTGATCCACTTCTCGAATGTTCATTTCGGATCATTGAGGCTTGGCGGGATACCAATCCGACTTGGTGCGAATCATCGAAATCGGTTCATGCGTTCTTGAGTTATAAGCATAGTAATTAACATTACTTTATTTTATTTATTAAGTATAGTACAAATGTTTTTAGATATCCATATCATTTAAATTAGCAAAAAAAACCCTCATTAAATTTTAACCAATACGTTTACGAAGGGATTTAAAATGATGCCTTGGATGCTCGAGCTTTCCTAAAAGTCCACCATGGTGGTGATCATTAGCAGCTTCCACCTGGTTCAATGTCAAAAGGACTGTAAAGAGAAACAAAGCACTGTTTAGAACATAAATAAGAATAAAGATAATAATTTTTCCTACCAAAAGCGAAGATCAAAGAGATACAAAATACTTTTTCAAACATTTTGAACTGAAATGAAAATTTGTGCAGCAGCAAACTTTACTTATAAGAAAAATGATAAAAGCCAAATTTTAGCTTTTAAAGCTCATCAGTCGGACAAATTGCATACAATGTCAAAGAAAAGTGGTGAAGAAGTCATAAAAGAATTATATATATATGTATACATTAAAAATATTTTAAATTTTCATTAATATATTTTTATTGGAAAATTAATTTCCGCAAACACAATTTTGAAACGAGCCGAAGTAATTAAAAAATAATAATAATAATAATAATAAATATTACTAGGTTTTATCAGTATAAATATAAACTAAATTAGTTTTACCTTACACCAGTGTTGCCAGAAGAGCGATCTTTTCACGTTTTTAGGGAATTTTTAACATGAGGGTGCTGGCGGGAATAATGGTATTGAAATCGGGAAAATCACGTTCGCCCCTCAACAAATTTGTACAATGAAATATATAGAAGCCATCAAAATAATAGAAATGAATACAAGCTGATAACATGTATAATTCTGTCAACATAACACGTTGACTGCCGCGGCAATTTTAAAAAATCTTGTGAAAAATGGCAATTCGATTTAATCACATTATATATATATATTAAAAATATTGTTACGATCTTGCTGATTAACCTCGATGATTTCCTTAATCTTTCGGGTACGACCTCTGGATTGTTAAATAAAATCGCCAACTTAATTTGCAGTCTATTTATAAAGAGTTAATTAATGTCCTTTTAATCATTTGGTAATTCACAATTCAATTACAATTTACGTTACTATTTACAATCACTTGTATACAACTTTCACAATGAACTGTTTTTATTACTTTACTGTAATGCAATCTCCACGAGTTTAATTCACAACTGATTACTCTTGCAGTCGAATGTCGTCTTATATACTTCTTTGCTGCTTGAAAAACGAAACCCCTGGAATAATCGCGTCGTTTACGATAATCGTCGTTTACGATAATCGCCTCGTTTACGCTCTAGAACGTGCCAGTTGTCGGCTCCTCTCTTTCATCTGTCATTCGCTTCGCATTTTCGCCACAATATATTAAAAATTATATTTCTAGTGCATAGTTTTCATCAAAATTTTAAAAAAATTGTTTTTTTTTTAAGAATGTTTTAAGAATTATTTCGTAGTTTTCTTCTGTAACAGAAATCTCTTCGCGGAAGCCAACTACGAGTTAATTTGTAATTCGTCCATTCGCTCGCAGACATGTATCGACCTGCCGCTTCGCTAAAATTGAATCATCGATACACGTCCATATTTGCCAGTGGTATTTCAGAAATTATCCAGCGCTCATATTTGTGTCTTTCTTGTGTTTTGTTTTATAATTATTGTTATAACTAAATTATCAAAAACAGGACAGGAAAAGATCACTAACTCAAGAGAAAATGGAGTACTACGCAAATCAAAGCAAAGAAATCGACGAGATTTTTGGCGAGGATAGTAACGACAGTAGCGATTATGAACCTTCTGAGAATTCAAGTGATGGTGAAGATGAAGTTGCGCTAGAACCGGAAGTTGATGCCAATACATAAAAAATAAAAAACACAAATATAGTATAAACTGTATGAACTATGCGAGTCCGACGGTCTCGAACACCGAAAACTTATCTGTGTGGTAAATCGTAAAATGAAAAAAGAGGAGTGCATTTGGCGGCAAAATGGTCCTGTTACTGTATGCAAATGGAAAGTCAAACGAGATGTCCTTACCATTTCAAACATGCATGCTGTTGAAATGGTAGAGGTAACCAATCAGAATGGAAAAATTTCTAACAAACCGAATATAATTCGAGATTATAATAATGGAATGTCTGGCAGTGACCGATCAGATTAAATGCTTTCGTACTACTCATCTCTAAGAAAGATTCTTAGATGGTCCAAAAAGATTGTCCTACATTTTATACAGATATACATACACAATACTCACAAATTTTTCAGGGATTAACTTCTGCTAAAATAAAACTGATAACGTTCAGATAATAATTCATAAGGAGAAGAACTAGTTTGGAAAAAAATTAGATTGCAAGAGTTCCATTATTTAGAGAGTCTACCACCAACCGACAAAACAGCGTCCGACGGGCATGGCTATGTACCCAAGCAAAAAAAAACGGCGAGAAACTCGTTACTTCTGTCCAGCCTCTAATGAGAAGCCAGCCCTTTGTGTGGAAGATTGTTTCAAGAAGTTTCACAATCAGTAAATTATTATTTTATTTCTTAAATTTAGATCAATATTCAAAAAAAAAAAAAAAAATAATTAAATTGTTTTTTGTTGGATTTTTAATAAATTTTCTGTTCATGCAATCCAGCCTTAATTTTTTTTTATCTTTTCCCAGAAGCCAAGCATCGACATTAGCACTGATATATTTCGAGTTAACTCGTAGCTACACAAAACTGGTAAGTAAACACAGGACGAGATAACACGCAGTTGGCGTCCTAGAAAAGATCGCAATCTATAAGTTATCTCGTAGTTGGCAGTCAACGTGTTAATAATTATTTGAGTGAGTCTATGCTTTCACTTAGGATTTTCAATTAGTTGTATCAGCCCGTTAACTTTGAATTTACATCAAATTGCAATTATGTTATTGTAACGTTTTTTTATGCGTCTTTTTTTTGGTTAATTGCTTTGCAAACAACGCAAACTGGGTGAGTTCAATGTTATAATTGAAATGAAGAATTAATAAAATTTCTTAATGCTGATGAAATTGGAAAGCTCTTTGGAATTTAAAGGATGACTGCTTGAAGAATCTTGTCCGACCACATTCACCAACGAGTACAATCCAAGTCGAGCATATTGTACGATATGTGCAGTAAGTCTTCCTAAAAATTCTGAATTGCAAAAGCATGTATATAAGTTTAGGGCGATTGATGATAATCATCAGATGAAAATGTCTCGGAGATAAAACTGTGTGCGGTTATGGAGCATAATATTGGATTTTTTGCAATTGAGCACTTGTTAGAGCTGTTGAAAACTGTGTTCAACGATTCCGAAATTGCATCTAATATATCTCTTAGTTGAATAAAAGAAACATACAGTGGCGGACAAGTCTACATACACCCCCTTTTTTCGTTGAATTCAAAGTCCAAAAGGTTTATTAGAAAATTTAACGATACAGTTTATTTCAACTACAGTACATACATAAATTATCTTAGCGCAAAAACTTTGGTTAATATCAGTCTTTTTAGTATTTAGTTGGTCCACCGTTTGCATCAGTAACAGGTTGAAGCTATTGTGGCATCAAAGCTAATAAATTTGTCAATTCTGAGGGAGTAATACTATCCCAAGCTTCAATAAGACGTTCCTTGAGTAATGCTGAGCCGGAATCTGATTTTTTCTAATTCTTCGCTCAAAAATCTCCAAGACATATTAAATAACATTCAAATCTGGGCTTTGAGGTGGTGTATGTCCAGCCTGCGCCAAGCTCCAAACTGTCCATCGATCAATATTATCCTCAATAAAAACAAGCTTTCCAACTCTAGATGCCGCAACCTCTCCCCCAAACTATTACGTTGCCGCCACCATGCCTCACTGTTGATGGTATATTTTTGGCGTTAAGTGCAATATTTTCTTTTCTCTAAACTTTTGCTATTCCATAGCTGCCGAATATATTGAACTTCGATTCGTTTGTGAACAAGACTTTTTGCCAAAAATACATTCCCTTGTCTAAATGTGCTTTAGCGAACTCCAAGCGAAGTTTATGATTTTTTTTTTCAGAACTAATAAGCCCTTGACGTGGCGTTCTACTGTGGAAGCCGTTATCGATCAGAGCTCTTCGAATTGTTCTTGGATGGACACCCTTTATTGATGAGCTTACGTTATTTGCGGCTAATTTTGGAGCAGTAACTTTAGGATCATCATTCATTCATTTAATCTCTTCGGGCGGCCAACACGCGGCTTATTTTCAGTGGATCCATTTTTCCAAAGTTTTTACAATGTTTTGTACTGTTGGTGGAATTAAGTTTAAAATTTTTGAAGTTTCACCATACGATTTTTCACTTGTCTGTGCTGAATAACCAATACTCGTACGTTAATGGATATTTCTTTTCGCGGAGCCATTGTTGATGCTAATGCGTTTAAACCACAACTTAATTCAATACTAGCAAATTAGAAAACATAATTAAAAAAAAAAAAATCGTAAAAAAGGGTACCTAACCACCATAACAACACAGCATATCGACATAACTGCTAATAAACTCGTGGTGTATGTTGTCAAGGACATTTTTGCGCTTTTTCACCATAATTTTTTTTATTTTATGTTAGAGAATGAATTTGTTTTAATAAATGTGAATAGAAAAGGATTTAAAATAAAACTGTATACCTACGTTTTTCAGCTAACTGATAGTACTTTCTACGCAACGAATACAGGTGTTGTTTGCAGACTTTTGTCCGCCACTGTATATTACTAAAAATGTTACAGGAAAGTAGTAGTTTGGATTATACATAGGGCATGGTTGTGATAGCTCTTTATGTGGACAACGATTTTTTTTGTTAGAGAAGATTTTCTCACTTTAATTGAAGTTATAGAAGCAACTGCCAACATTTTATTTTCAAAATTAATTAACCTTCTTGAACAGAAAAATATACTATATGAGCAGAATTTGAAAGCGGAACCAGTGTCATGGTCAGAAAACATAACTCTGTTGTAAAGTTATTAAAGCAGAAAATACCGCACTTGTTAACGTTAAAAAGCATTTGTCAAATATATGTATATTGTGAACTGATAGATTTAGAATTAGAATATAGTACGCTTAGAAATATTGATTTTTCAAACATACAAAAATAATAATATATATACTTTTAGAACAAATTGTTATAATAAATTTGTTTGAGCCTCCTTTTTTGAAATTGAGACTTTGAAACCTTTCAGCAATTAATTTTTAATTTCTTAAATTGCTGCCAAAGCCATCCTTTCATGAGTAGCTTCAATCTTAGGAACAGTAAAATATCTCAGAGTGGCAAGACATATTTATTTTCGGCTAAAAAATTACGAACAAATAATGTATATTTTTTTAAAAATTAATTTTTAAGATTTTCTTTATTTCAAAGTTTAGAGTAACGTAAAACAGACTTTCCGGAAAAATGTCATTGATTAAAGGAAAACTGAAATTATAACACCAAAGCGACATCATGTTGATCTTTCGGAAGAAATTAGTTGCGCAAGGACGACAAAACTTAAGATAGAATATGATTTAATAAAATAAAAAACGTTATTACGGCAAACATAAATAAATAATAAATAAAAAAGACATTATAATTTAGAAAACTTTTTATTTATTGCAAATACATTAATTTTTTCGTTTGTCTAACAATTTCAAAATTTTTCACCTAAAGCCTAGTGCGAAGTTCACAGCCGTGAATTTTTACTTGCAACAAGCATTATGTAGGGTTTTCCAATAAGTGTGATATAATTTCTTAAAAAAAGAAGAAGAAAAACACACACACACACACGTAATTGTCAAGTAAAATTCAACAATTAAATTCTGAATATAACATCATTCAAATGGCCTCCACGACTTTTTTTTTGCAGAAACGAATTCGATAAACACAATTTTTGAGCACTTTTCCATTAAATCAAGTCGAATGTCATAAATAGCACATTCAATATTGACTTTTAAAGCTTGAAGAGAGTTTGCTTTATTGCTAAAGATCAATGACTTCAAATTACCACACTAGAAGTACTCTAATGGTGTTAAATCACAACTTCTTGAAGGCCTTTAATGTCACAATTTCTTGAAATAATCGAATCTCCAAACCTTTCTGGCAGTAATTCGGTTCTCACACATGTTGTGTGACACATAACCCCGCCTTGTTGGAACCAGATGTTGTTAAGATCAACTTCTTCCAATTGTGGCCATAAAAAGTTGGTTATCATCGATCAATACCACTATTGTATGTATTGTTACAGCAAGTAAGTGCATTTGCATATTACAATTCAAATGACCCTTTATGTTTACATTTGGATGTCTAGAATACCTAGCTACTTTTTAGATGTAAATTTACATGAATTATTTACTTATAAATTTTATTAATTTTTATTTGTGTGCTATTCTATATGCACCTTGTCTTCGAAGTTCGGAAGTATTTTCCTCTCCGCAAAGTGCGCAAAAATATTAATCATATTCTGCTATTTGCATAATTTCCTTTAAAGAATCCTCATCCCAAACGCAGCCACATCTTTGAAAACCTCCAGTTTTCATCGGAAGTGCGCAGCGTTCAACCTGGGATTTTTTTTATTCCAACGCCAGATCAATACCTTAGCAACGAAAAGCAGCTTAAGTTCCAAAAATGATAAACAAATTGAATGCAAAATAATAAAAACTATAAATTTAACCTATTTTAAATTTTAATCTAAAACTAAAATATGTTTATCATATTTATCTGATTTTCTTGCTGAGCGTAGTTAGAATGACTAACCCCAAATTTATTTATTTATATATTTTTTTGATTTCACTCACCTTTGTTTTTACGAATTTATATTTATTAAAAATAAGTACCTAGCTAAAATGTTTGTGATTTTTTTTTATCTCTAATAATATATATAAATACAATCCTTTAATGCATTATCGTATAAGAAACTTTTTCTAAATAGCAATAATTCACTAGCTCAGTCATCATTGTTTTGCGTTAAAGTTGTACAAATTTATTTCCATTCTATTTCGTCGGTTTTGGTATTTTCTTGCTTTAGTTCTTCTGCCTTGTCTTTGGTTTGGTGCAATTTTTGCGTTTATAAAAATTGCCAAAGTTTCTAAATTGCACAAATTTTCTGATTTTCTCTTCGTCTTGTTTACTATCTCACTCAAATGGCACCAGTTAAAGTGCAATAATTTTCACAGTGGTTATTGTTGTTTTCCAAAAACAATAAAAAAGTCACCTCACTAAACTTTAAGAAAAATGTGCTCGCTGATATGCTTGTAAGCGTAGCTTAAATATTTAAAATTTGCTTGTGAATTATGTACGAATAGTGTTAAACTTTCGTATAATAAAAATTAGTTTATAGAGAGTATAGTGGGCATTTCCGGTAAAAAAAATCTTTGCCTACTATTAGGGATAAGCAATGTTTGAGAGCAACTGCATTTTTTATTTAATACAAATACTACCATACTTACTGGAGGTATTGGAAAAGAAAGAGAAAAAAAATAATACACCAATGAAAAAAAGAGTTTCAGGCGAAACATCCCCGTTTTGTGAAATATTGCTTCGCTGAGTACATATACGACCTGTAATCTCGGACATGTAACTTTTATCAATACTATTTTTCGAGTTCGTAACTAACATATGAGCTTCGTCGTTCGCACTAACGATTATGTGATTCGCTAACACTTGTTAGCTGTTCCGCTTTTCGTCCAAATAATCTTATTGCCTTTTATCCCAAAAATGCAAAACTCACTGTCATCTGAAAAAATAAATTTATTCCAAAACTCTGGAGGCTTGTTTAAGTACTCCTTTGCAAATTCCATCCGTTTGAGACGATTTACCCCCGATATGAGGGGCTTTCTTCGTGCGACTTTGACATGAAATCCGGTTATTTTCAGAATTTTTCGTACCGTATCTGGACGTAACTTTTAGTTGGCCTGCTGTTAGACATGGCTTAGACTTCACAAGAATGGTCAGTTTTCTTGGACGTCCAGAACGTGGCTTAGACTCATAAGATTTTGTTTGTTTGAAGTTGTTTATTACTCCTTGTACATAGGAGTACTGCCTCCCAACAGTTTTTGCGATTTCCCGATAACTTTTACTATTCTGCCACAATTCAATTCAATTTTAATTTTTTTTTTCACTTTTGGTACATAGTTTTTCTGCTCACCTTACTTAAGTAGCGGTACTGCAATCCCGTTAACTCAGAACGACGCTGCTCAAATTCTACAAAATTTTGCTCAGACATTGTTCAAATAATTGTCTTCAAAATAAGTTAAAATAAAATAGTGGTTGTTTTAAAATGCATAACTATTTTAGTAGAATACTTTAATCAGTGAGTTAGTGCATACTTTGCTGCCATGTGTATGTATAGAGAATAGCCAATTGGTTTAAATTGTTGTAAGTTTTTTTAAAGATTCTAAAATGTAGAAATAGCCGCCAGTGACGTTGATATAGACTATGTTATTTTTTTTCAATAGATCGGTCCTTCGTCCACTTCCGAGATATAAAAGTTGTCCACACATTATACTAGGCAAATCAAATTTTACCCAAATCGAAAACTTAATACGATTCCATGGAATATATTGGCTCAAGATCAGCTTCCTTTCTTATCGAACGCTTCAGCGTCGGAATAATGCATGAAACAATAACATTTTATGGTGATAATATTCACACTGAACTGTAATCTGAGCGAATCTTGGGAATGAGGGCGATTCAACCAACCTATAGCTCGTCTACTGCTCCATCGATACTGTCATTTTAAAAAAGTCTAATTTTCAGAAGAAACTTCTTTCTATTGTCTTCATTTTCTTTTTTTATATTGTTGGTACTTGAGCCCGTTCTGAAGAAGAAAATGCAAAATATTTTACAAATCACCTAAAGCGAAGGATTTCAACGTAACACAGCGCAATGAATAATTTCTCGGAATCCATTTTCGTCTCACTTTATTTATCTGGACGACTTTTTCCTAAGTGAGTAGAACCTCATCTGACATATATGAAAAGAAGCAATGCTGTCGTCATCTTATCGGTCATTTTTGAAAAAATGCTACTAACACAAATATCTTGTTTTCTTCACGAATACGAAACTATATCAAATAATCAATTCGTTTTTCGCGAAAAATATGACCTGAGGCACAAGTCCATAGCATTATCAAAAAGATCTGGGACGCATTTGAGTTGACACAGTATTGCTCATCAGTATTTCTTCTTTGACATAAAACTAAAATCACTTTGTCGACAAATTTCTATCTATGTCAATTTAAATTGGTTATTGGGAGAAAATGAGCTTTAAGCTGGCATCACAAGATCCTTTTCTATATTTCAGTTATAAATCCAATATGGTGTATGGGATACAATTATGTGGTCCTGCTTGTGGAACTAGTAACCACAAAATGAAGTAATTTATATAAAAAACACTGCGAAAAAATATCTGTCAAAACTGAAAAATCATTCGGGTCTCCTAGCGAGCATTTTACCATGTCCAGCAAGCCGAACCCACCTTCAAGGAAGGAATCCATCAGTCTTGAAGATTAATCCCTTGCCTGTCGCCATACTACTATTAATGGACTTCAGCTGCAATTCATTAGTTATTAAGATTTTAAAACTTATCGTTAGGCTTTAGTTCAGCAAATTCCATAAATAATTTTTTTGGTGTATAAAAAAATTAGCAGCGAGAGTAAATTTTTATAATATGTATATATAGGGTTTTCCAATAAGAGTGATACAATTTCTTTAAAAAAAAACACACACTAATTGTTAAGGAAATTCAAATGTTTTTTATTTAATATGAAGTGCAATCGATACTATTAAGTTCTGAATATAACATCATTCAAACGAACTCCACGACTTCTTATGCAGGAACGAATTCGATTAACGCAATTTTTGAGCACTTTTTCCACTAAATCAAGTCCAATGTCATGAATAGTACGTTCAATATTGATTTTTAATTGATAATTTATTTGTTTATTGCTAAAGACCAATGACTTTAAATAACCCCACAAGAAGTAGTCTAATGGTGTTAAATCACAACTCCTTGGAAGTCATTCTCGCAATAATTCGGTTGTAGCAAGTGCTGTGTGACACGTAGCTTCGTCTTGTCAGAACCAGATGTTGTTAAGATCAACTTCTTCCAATTGTGGCTATCTATCTACACCTATCTCCATTGACTGCAACGGTGCTACCAGCTTCATTTCGAAAGAACTACGAACCGATGATTCCACTAGACCAAAAACCACACCAAACTGTCAATTTAGATGAATGTAAGGGTTACTCATGACTAATTTGTGGATTTTCTTCGCAACAGAATAGACGGTTTAATTAATAATATGTTAATCTTTTAGTCAAATTCGCATTCTTGATCCATTTGCTATGATATTTTATTTATATAATGTATATATGTATTGATTTAAATGCATTATCCAATACAACTCACCACAAATTTTTCAAATAATTCAATAACATCAACCCTAAGATCTGACCTCTGTATCGAAGATCTAAATAAACACGCTTTCTTAGATTGCTAATATGTATACCAAAATATCCTATTCATAAAAAATCATGAAGAAAACGTAGATATCCAACTAGAACACATCTGACTATATTTTTCATAACAAATTAGGAAATCACAATCCAATTTTTTCTCATCCTGTAAAATCTCAAAAACTTGCTAGACTGATTAATTTATCCCTGTTGAGAGGCTCTTAACTCCAATACCACGGAGAATTGAAAGGGATCACTCCATAATCCCGACTTTCCAAATCCAGGTAGTATATAATCCAGACAATTTTTAAAAATCCAGGCAAGACACAACCCCCACACTACATAAAACAAACATAACGAAATCCTGACTAGGCAAAATACACGTAATACAATGTATAATGAAAATATATTTATATATTTTGAAATAAATTGATAGAAAATTTAAAAAAAAAACGAAAATTCCCTTATTTGGTGCATTCGAGATTTTGTCTTGTCTAGTTCAAAGGAACAGGTGAATGTTTTGTTAACTGCTTTCTTTGATTACAATGGTGTGGTGCATCATGAGTTCCTGCCAAAAGGTCGTACAGCTAATAACGAATACTACAAGGAAGTTATGTAACGTTTGCGAGAAGCAATTTGGCTCAAACGATCGGAATTGTGGAAAAATAAATCGTGAACTCTGCGTCACGATAATGCACCAGCTCACACATCATTGCTTATTCGTGATTTTTTAGCCAATAAGAAAACTGTAATCATGACTCTACCACCGTATTCACCAGATTTGACTCCCTGAAAATTTTTCCTATTCCCAAACCAAAAGAAATCAATAAAAGGAAAGCGTTTCGCCACAATTTATGAGATCAAGTTAAAATTGAAGGAAGAGCTGATGGCCATACCGAAAAGCGCATTTCAGAAGTGCTTCGAGGATTGGGAAAAGCGTTGGCACACATGTATTATATCCGAGGAGACAAAATAGATATTTTTGAATAAATAATTACTTTTCAAAAAAAAAAAATACAAAATTCACATTTTCTTTTGAACACATATAAGTAAGTATATATATATGAGATGTGTAATGATTTTTAGTTTATAACAGCTGAAGCGATTTTCAATTGTGGTGTTTGAAGTTTTTCAAACGAATTGAACAATAGTTTATTCTAAGCTGCATTTGAATGGAACGTCTTATCTAGATTATAAAAAAAAGTTTAGTTTGTTAACATATTTACAAAACATCTTTTTTTTTATATAAATTTTGGGTGTAAAAAGATCCCGACCAAAAATTCAGACTACGTATAAAAATAATTAAAAATTGAGCGATTTTTTTATTATTTTTATACTTCTTGGATTTTTCGTCGGGAGATTGTGTCGTGACCAGAATGTGTTGTGTCTGAATTGTGTGATGTCTTTCTTAATTTTGGTCGGGATTTGGTTATGTCTGGATTATATTTTCTGGGATATTGTATTTCAGGATTTGTGTCTGTCAGGATTTTATTATTGACGCGAATTGAAAACACAAAACTAAAGGCAGAAGCTCTCCACCGGGAAACAAATAAGAAATTCAATGCTCATGAATGAAATGAATTCTTCAGCGGACTTCACAGCACAGCTGCGAATGAAAAGTTAAGTCCTCAACTCACACATTTCAAAGGTAAGATATAATGAATTGATTAGAAAACCAATTCCTTGAAAACCCGCACAAACCAAAAAACTTTTTCTATATTTCTGGATCCAACGACACACATATTTTAAACGAAACCATTAACATTGGTTATGTCGATTAATTTTCGTTAAATACTTATTTTAGGTGAGCGTCTGTAATAGCCGAGCTAATAGCAATAGCAGTCCTGGTCCAACCAATCCCTTTGGCAGGGAATGCTAACCCCCTTATGTATTTCTGACATAAAATAAAAGCTCCTCATAAAAATTCATCGTCCGTTTTTTGAAATTCCAGAAGCGGTAAATGAACTCAAATTATGTTCTTTGTTCGGATCCACCTGAAGGCTCATACTATTATTTAGTACTGTTTCAGTTTCAATAAATGATCTAGTATACTTACTTTCTCGTTCGCTCCTATATGCACTTTAGTATACAAACAATTGTGCATTGCACCTATGAGCACAACCTTGTAAATTGCAATTCTTACATTTCGCATTGTTTGTGGGTGGGTGCACCGTAAAATATGCAGCAACTAAGGGATGCGTCATCGATGCAATAACACCCTTGGCGATGCAGGCGTTGTATGTGTTTGGCGTTGAGTGGATATGTGGGAAGTGAAAGCCTTTTACGGGACAACTGTCATGCATTGCACGGTGTGTTTAAAAAATAAAAATAATTTTAACATTTTTTATTTATTCGACTAAAGTGTTGTTTCGCCTTCAAAATAGTCCCAATTATATACTTATATTATGCACAAGTACCAGCGCTTCTTCAAATCTTTGCGACCTTTCTCAAACTCGACCTTGGAGACAGCCTTTAATTCGAATGCCCTCTTTATTTTTTTTTAAATAGGAGAAAATTTCGCGAAGCCTGGCAAATATGGAGGTTGGAGAATCGTTTAAGTATTATTTTTGCGATGCAAAAGCCATGAACTATTTTCCTATAAATCCGGGCGTTAAACTTATTGGTAGATCAGCAAAATAATATAGGGTTTTCCAATAAGAGTGATATGATTTCTTTAAAAAAAACACACTAATTGTTAGGGATATTCAAATGTTTTTTTATTTAATGTGAAGTATAATCGATACAATTAAGTTCTGAACATAATATCACTTCTTTTGCAGGTACGAATTTGATGAACCCAATTTTTGAGCACTTTTTCCACTAAATCAAGTCCAATGTCATGAATAGTACGTTCAATATTGATTTTTAAAGATTGAAGAAAGTCTGGTTTGTTGCTAAAGACCAATGACTTTTAATAACCCCACAAGAAGTAGTCTAATGGTGTTAAATCACAATTTCTGACAAAGGCCATTCAATGTCACAATTTCTTGAGATAATGGAATCTCCAAACCTTTCTCGCAATAATTAGTTTGCTTCACGTTCTGTGTGACACGTAGCCCCGTCTTGTTGGAACCATGTTTTGCTAAGATCAACTTCTTCCAATTGTGGCCATACCAAGTTTGTTATCATCGATCTATATCGCTCTCCATTGACAGTAACGGTGCTACCAGCTCCATTTCGAAGGAAGTACGGACCGATGATTCCACTAGACCAAAAATCATACCAAACTGTCAATTTATTCGAAGATGATTTTCTTAAAAAAAATCGTTATTGTTTTCAAGTTGTTCCAAAACGAAATCAGCAAAGTCACGACGTTTAAATTTGTTTGTTGCTCAAATTGTAAACATTACTGAATACAGTAAAAAAAATTACGGATCATGACATATTAAAAATGGCCAAGACGACACTTAGAAATCATATCATCCCTATTAGAAAACCTTAACCGAAATGTATAGAAATGAATGATATCTATAAAATTTTTGTATTTATGCCCATTCATATTCATGTACAAATAGCGGATGATGATCAATAAAAAGAATGAGGCCTGACCACACTGGTGACTTTCCAACCGAAGTGTAAAAATTGTGTACACGCTGCGCTGTTGATGCTCAAAAGATTCGGCTGTTACAATTTAAAATAGTTTGTAAATATGATGAACCATATATATATATTTCGGGCTTTGTAACCGCTAAAGCGATTTTACATCGAGCTCCGAACAGCCGATGGATTTTTATGACGAGCTTTTATTTAGTGTTAAAATATACTCGGAAAGCTTGGATTAAAGTAATGAGACTGTGAATAGCATGCTTGTAGATCTCTGGGGCGTACTCCCAGGTGGTAGAGATCATGTTTCACTGTGCCATTAAAATCGAAAAACACAGTGAGCATAATCTTCACATTCGACCATTGTCGCGCGTTTTTCGTTCCTGGCGAGCTAGAAGGTCTCCATTGTGATGATTAAGTCTTCATTTTTACGAATATAATATCCGTAACCTATGTTTCGTCATCTGTCATAATATGATTCAATAATCTGCATGGTATTTAACTTCATTTATATACTCCGGATAAGCTTCCATCCGCTGCTACTTTTGTTCAAATTTCAACAATTTTAGGTCAAATTTAACGTACCACCATACGTTTAATACCAAAAACATTCGAAAAAAGTTCAGGTTATGACCTAAACGATATACCAATATCACCAACGGCTTCCTTAATTTAGATTCAACGTTCGTTCATAACCATTTCTTTTATCTTTTTCACATTTTCATCGATTGTTGATGTGCTGGGACATCCTGGGCTTTCGTTATCTTTAACATTTTCACGATCTTCTTGGAAACGCATATACAAACTCGTAATTTCATGCTTTACTCGTAGCACACTCACGAGAGACCTTTGTTGGCATTTCATACAATTTAAACTTTATTCTATTTGTTACGTAAAATGAAAATCGCCGACCTCATAAAAGCACATTTAAACCTATTGGCTACCACAAAGAAAGTAAACAATGAATACAACTGAAAGTTCATTTATACATTCTTCAGTGACATCAACCTAATAAAAAAAAAGTGTTTGACTGCAAGCCCGTGATTTTCAAAAATATCGCTATTTTTGAACATACCTCGTAATAAAGCTATCATAATTTTATATACGTAGATGTGCGTAGCTACGAATTTTTTTTCGAACACTTTGTTCAGTTCTGTGCACTGCGCTGCCGGTTCTGCTTCCATGCGTGTTACTATCTACATTTTAATGCGTGGCTTTTTGCCTTGTTGTTATTTGTGACGCAATGCGTTGGGTGGCGACCAAACGATTTGGTGATTTTTGCGTAAATACTTTATTGTGTGAAGCTATGGCGCCCGTTGATCGTATTTTAGACGGGATTTGCGGAAATTTGTTCAACGGCTCTTACACTGGAATACCATCAGAGCTGTAGGGAGGTGAAAGCAGAAAAGTTTACTATTGTTGCAGCGGTATTTTTTTAAATCATAATTTTACTGTTGATTCTGAGGTTAAGTGTTGGCGACTTTGCTGCAGCTACGTGAATGGGAGGAGTGACAGCGCAAGTGTGTACAGAACTTAAACAAATAAGTTTTGAAGCATTGTGACCATGCAAAAACGCCTACACTTACATAATGTAAGGGCACAATGCGCGAATCTGCCACATTTGCGCCCACAAATGTATGCAAATGCATATTTTACAATGCTTACAAATGCCTAAATGTATGCTTACATGCAAAAACAGCTGATAATTATGTATTGTTCGCATTTGGCCTTTTCAATTTCAATACAGTCGGTATTCGACATTCGGCTGACTGGTTTGGCTGGCACACCAGTATACACAATTCAGGCGTGCAATGTGGCAGTGCATTCGTTTGGGATTATAGACGGCTTTTTCGGCGTGTAAAAGCTGCTTATAAAATGGTAGCCGCAAACAAGCGAACAACCAAACGAGCAACTCACCAGTCGGACCGATTCAACTGTGCAAAAGCTTCTTTGGTTATTTGTTATTTGTACGCAAATTGCAACGATTTGGCGGTAAGCGGTTGCAGGTGTCTTTTGTAGCATTGCTATAGTGAATTTTATTATGTGGTGCATGTTGCGTGTTCAACGCTTACGCATACGCAAATGCTGGTGGGTGATTTTATTTCGGCCGACGCACATTTAGTTGGCGTGTTGAGTTATTGAAAAAATTTGCATTCAACTTCATACATATGCATTCCTACAACGGGAATAGTTGGAAATTTTAATTTGAAAATTTTAGAATGGCGAGAAATATTTAGGGTCTGACAATGCACCCTTGAAAAAAATTGACGATGTGCCTAATGTGGTTTGGAAGAGGCTGAAATTTCGCATATTGGGCTCGACATTTGAAAATATTTCAACATTAAATTTGAATTTAATTTTTCCTCAAATATAAGCGAACATAGTTTTTATATGTTTAAAATATCAATCAAAGAAATGTTCTTGCGAAAGATTAAAGCATGTTGAATCCAGAGCAGATATTACCGTCAGCTATATAGACTCGTGAAACAGTGTTGGACATACGCTACCTCTTCATCGATTTTAAAGCAGCCTTTCACTGCATTAAAAGAAGCTGCTGCGCTATGTCTGAAAAACTCAGTTAGAACTCAGAAAAACCTATCTGATCCGCTCGGTACTAAACAAGTTTTTGACAAGGTAACTCTTTATTGCGACGGTTAATATCTGGTCAATGGTAGTTTTACCAGGTCTTCGGGCTCATCATCTCCAGAAGGTACACTTTCACTGCCTTTCAGCAGGCTTGAGCAGTATTTCTTCTATAAATGCAGTATGGTCTGGACATCGGTTGCTTTGGTTCCTGGATGAGTATCCTTCACTTTTTTTTATTTATTTATTTTTTATTTATTTATTTATATATATATCAAAACTTTATTAACAAAGACAATTGATTGTACAATAATTACAAGCATATATCTAAGCAATTACATAGTACGGTTCCTCTGCGCCATATTCGCTTGATAGAGGATATCTGGCTTTTACAAGTATTAGGTTGGAAAACATACATATATAAAAATAAAATATAAATTTAATGAAGAATAGTTACTTAGCATTTAATCTGAGGATTCAATTAAGAAGCGATTCGACGCTATCTAGAAGATAGCGCTTTAGCTGAATTTTGAAACTAGATATATGACTCAAATTTTTGATATTATTGGGCAATTTATTATATTGGTTAGGTCCCGCATATTCTATTCTTTGTTTAGAAGTCTCTGATCGGCATCTAACTACTCTAAGCATTTCGCAGTTTCGCGTATAGAACACTGATTGATTTCGATCAAATCTTAAAACATGGTAGCCCACATTATTAATATTTTTATAAACGTAAATTAAAAGTTGCTTTTTATACAAGCCAACTATTGGTAATATCGATTTCGCATACTCATTGAAGAGACTTAATGTGGAATGCATTCTTGCGGTGTTCTGACACGATTGGAGGGATCTTATTTCATTGCTTACCTTATGGGCATATATTATTGGAAGATACGACACATGGCTGTGAATAAGATACTGATATAAGGACAACTTAACTTGCGTTGTAAGCTTATTACGAAACTTATAGAGAATTCCAATAGCGGGAGAAATTTTAGATTTTATTGCATCAATATGAGTGGCCCAAGATAAGTTTCTAGCGAGATGAACTCCCAAATATTTAACGGTGTCCACCTCAAAAATCTCCCTTCCGTCAAGAAATACACTGAACTCCAGATTTGTTTGAGGCGTTATTTGTGGTCTAAACCTGACTAGTTTAGTTTTACCTGCATTCAACACCAATTTATGTAAGCGCGCATACTCGGAGATAGCAATAGCATCGTGCTCAATCTGAACCTTAAGAACTGCGGGATGTTTATACGGGTAAAATAAGCTAATGTCATCTGCAAACATTACGAGACGACCATACAAATTAAGATTCTTAATGTCATTTATATACAGCTTAAACAGTAATGGTCCCAAGACGCTGCCCTGTGGTACACCACAACTAATTGATTTTAAGAAACTCTTTGACCCATTGATTTCTACATATTGATTTCGGTTTTCAAAATAGTTAAAAGTTTATGTTCCTTATTTCTTATGCCTAACAATTTTAGCTTTTGCAATAAAATACGATGGTCAACGAGGTCAAAAGCTTTGCTGAAATCATAAAACATGCCAGCTACACCAGCATATCCATGATCTAAGCCATCGCAAATAATATTAACAACATTGACTACCGCCTCTTCAGTGCCACAACCTTTTCTAAACCCAAATTGATAAGGAAACATCACCTTTTCTGACTCCAAAAAATAAATAAGTTGATCGTATATAATGCTTTCAAAAACTTTATCTATAATTGGTAGAACAGCAACCGGTCTGTAATCTTCAGCTTTCTTTGCATGAGTGACTTTTTGAATTGGTATTACTTTATGAATTTTGAGAACTCCTGGAGAAGTAGAACTTCTAACCATGTTATTAAACGCTTGCGTTAAATAGGGTGCTATAATATCTTTTGTCAAAAATAGTGCTTTTGGTGGTATATTGTCGTGTCCACAGCCTTTGTTTATTACAATGTTTGTCAACGCAAGCTCCATGTCTTGGGCGCTAATCTCATTCAGCACGAAACTGTTTTGAAGCTTTGTTGACATTCTAAACATGTAACAGTCATCATCGTCTCGAACTTCAATGTTGTTTTGTAGGTCTCTTACGGATTCTAGGAAAAAGTTATTTAAAAAGTTAGCCTTATCTATGTCACACGTCAGAGGAACATCATCACTGTCATTGAGCACAATACACTCTTTCTTTTTTCTGCCTAAAATGGTGTTGATAAATCTCCACGTTTTTTTTTGGATCAGAGCCATATTTATTAAGCATAGACGAATAATAGTTGTTCATTGACAATTTTGTTGCGCTTTTAATAACCTGGCTTATTCTCCTAAGCCTTTCACATACCTCCTTATCACGACTAGTTTTTTTCCTGAGTTTCAAAAGTTTATTCTTTAACACCAGCAAAGCTTGAATGTTCTTGTTTATCCAGGGTGCTATTTCATATCGTAAAAGGGATTTATGCTCTATTTTTGTCGTAGCTAATTCTAAAGTATTTGAAATATTATGCATGAGTTCTGCTAAGACGGACTGATCATTTCTATCATACCTATTTAACCTTTCTTCCAGCTGATTTCTAACTTTATCGTAGTCAACACTACAAACTACTCTTTCAACCGACTGGATATCCGGAAGCTCGTAATCAATTTTGCATACTAAAAGATTGTGATCAGATAACGTACATTCGATAGAATCTATTGTAGGTTCCCTTTCTACGTTGCAAAAAATGTTGTCTATGCACGCCTCGCTTGCTGGACGAGCAACTAGTGTATGACAGTTGTAAAGGCCATATATGCTAAAAAGATTGATAAAACAACTATTAGATGAATTTTCAGCTAATAAGTCAATGTTCGTATCACCCAAATAAACTACGGTTTCGTTAGCATTAGTGGAAAGAAGATTATCAATAAATTGAAGGAATACATTTTCAGTGCACTTCTGAGATCTGTATATGGAAACAATGTTAAGAGATTTATCATCTATCTTGATTTCGTTAAGAGTAATAGATACACAATTTATATAGTTCTCATCATATATCCCGTTCACTACATACTTTAATTTCTTGTTTATATAAACCGACGTTCCACCATAACCATCCCCTCTACATGAGTGAACACTATTGTATCCCGGTATATCATAAATACTTGAAACTTCATTGTTGAACCAAGTTTCTTGAATTGCTATAATATCAGGTAATTTGGGTAAGTTGCTCAAAAAATCTCGAAGTTGGTTGAATTTATGTAACGACGAAGCGCTTCTTATATTCAATGAAACAATATTTAGAACATTATAATTAATTTTAGAAAAATAATCTCTATACGATTTTAGGCATTTAAAATAATTGTTGCAAATCATGAGAAAAATATAAAAGGGAAGTTTTTAACTATCTGGTAACACTAATTTGTAATAATCTTTATGTTGCCTCACACTCTTCGTAAACAGCATCATCGTCGTCATCTGTGAGACCGCGAAAAACTTGTCTTGTATTTGTTGTTGGCGACAAGGCATGTAATAACCTGTCAACATCATCCATACACTTTATTGTTGTTTCACGTGCTTGCTCATCTTTCTTCGCTATTATTTTATTGCCTTTAACAAATACAATACTAAAACCAACTGATTTAAGGGATTTTGCATGATTGAATAAAGCAAGTGTCTCTTAAGGCAGTTCCTGACAAACACATCTTTCTTTGCTTCGATTTCCTTTAGTTTTGACTTGACTGTCATGAACTTGGATTTGCTGGTATTACTGGCGAACTTAACGATCATTGTTTTTGTTTTACGTCGTTTGTTTCCAACGAAAAAAGCTTGCTTTATATCGCTTGGCTCAATACCAGCTCCTATTTCGTCAGAAATTTGCATAGCTACTTCTATTGCACTTTCATTGGGCTCGCTCAAGGTTACTCCTCTTACCAAAATATCATTTTGTACCCTTTCATCATTTAACACTTTTAATGATTGTTTGAGTTCTGCAACCTCTTTACGAAGATGTTGATTTTCTCTTTCTATTATGCTGATCTTCTTCTTATTTTCCTTTACTCCACATAAAATGGTGTCATATTGCGACGACATGAACTGCATTGTTTTGCTTATGTCGTCTAATTGATTTAATTTTTGTTTGATTTCACTCAACCCAAGGGATATTGTTGATTTTGGGTTGTTTTCGCAAAAATGACATACATACTTTTGATTTGGATTCTGTTTAAGATTGTTCAACTGGTGCTTATCCAGGTTTGAACATTGTGCGTGTAAGGATTTTATGCACTTTTCACACTGCACCATTTGATCTGCAATTTCTATGCGCAATTTGCATTGGCTGCAGATTTCTTTACTATTTCTGGTTGTCCGCGAGTTTCCAGGTGACATAATTAACGATTTAATAAATATTTGTTTATTTAAATAGCAAAAATAATTATTTAAATAGCTGAGCTAATTTTTTTTTAAACTTTCCGACCTTCTTGCACAAGGTTGCCAGACTTAAAAATAATAGTTAACAAACTAGTCAACTTAATACCCTATCGACCAGCTTTTCAGGCCCTTGGAGCTCACACACCTCGCTCTTTCGGTCTGAATATGCTTTTCGCTTCCCACTCCAGCTTTTAGTATCTATCCCATGGCGTATGTGCCGTGGTCGATCGCAATATTGCTTGTTTTCTATCCACTGCAGTTCGACATTCCTCATAGTATCAGCCATTTTTCCAATATTGTCGAAAACCAATTTTTTCTGCTGAGCTGCTGATGTGTGCTTTCAGAAAGAAAGCTGTCTGTTGTGATAGTAGCTCTCGAAACTGCCTTGGGTTTGTTGATGGGCGTTTTTTGCTTGAAGCTTGAGGCGTGTGTGATTTTGCGATCTCCGCTGATAGAAAGTTGCTCGAAACGTACGCCCATCAAGAGCACTGGAGGCATGCCTTTTATTTATCGATTTGGTTTCGCGATTTTCCATCCGGTGATACCGATGTAGCTTTACGAATTCTGGTGAAAACACATTTCAGCCATTTGGGAAGCTGCGAGCTACAGAGCTGAGACGAAATCCTTTCCGGCATTAAACAACCAGTCAGCGTCTTGGTTCTCATGCATTGTCGACAGTGAAATTTGAAGTCGGACGGTGACACCATCTGATGAGTTGCCATTACTACTTTTTGAGAAAAAAGATTTACGGTAAATTCATATCCACATTGATACGATATATAGAAGAGACACCGGACATGCTAGTTAAATCATGTTGTCCGTATGGATGAGTGCACTCCAGCTTTAAAAGTATTATTTGTAGCACCCGCCGGTGGAAGCAGAAGAAGAGGAAGAACACTGTGTTGATAAAAGAAAAAAACACAGAAAATTCGAATTCGATGGGGAATGTTTATTATCGTTCGAAAGAACATTCTTTGGCATTTATTTTTTGAATATTATCCCTTTTAATTGTTGTCCATCCGTTGAGTCCAATTTTCGATGACTCGTTCGAGCATTTCGACTGGTAACTGACGAATGACCCGCGTGATGTTTTGCTCCAAGGCCTGAATCGAAGCGGAATTGTCCGCATATACTTTAGACTTTACATATCCCCACAGGAAAAAGTCTAACGGTGTGATATCACACGATCTTGGCGATAACGGTCGCCTACATCATATTTGAAAAAATATGGACTATTGATTCCACCGACCTACAAACCACACCAAACCGTTGTTTTTTCTGGATAAAATGTCAGCTCTTGAATCTCTTCAGGTTGGTCTTCGTTTCAAATGCGGCAATTTCGCTTGTTTACATACCTTTTGTGCCAGAAATAGACCTCATCGCTGAACAAAATTTGGCTCGAAAACGTCGGATATTTTAGGAACTTTTCAAGAGCCCATAGAGCGAAGCGATGTCGCTTGGCAAGGTCGAAAGGCTTCAGTTCTTGTAGAAGCTGTATTTTGTACGCTTTCATTTTAAGATCTAGACGTAAAACGCGCTAAGTCGTTTCATACGTTAGTCCGAGTTGCTGCGAACGTCGTTGAGTCGACTCCCCACGGTCTTCGTATACACTCTCAGTTATGACCGCTATATTTTCTTCACTGCGCGCTGGACGTGGTATATTCGGTCGAATATTATCCAATAATGAATGCTGGGTCTCAAGATGGGTGATGGTGTTGCGAATAATGTTGAACATAAGTTGAGCGAAGCGCACAAAACACATTCTTTACAGAACGTGAAACTAAAAATTTAAAAAAAAATATATATATATTAATACTTTTAGTCGCAACAGGTGTCGCTGTTGAAGTTGAAGGGAATGGTAAAAGTCATTTAGTTTTGGCAAAAAGGAATTTACTGTGATGCTTAGAATTTAAAATAAAGTTGTAGCGATAGCGGTGAGGAACAAACCATTTTAAGCAGCCTCTAAAAAATTTTAATTATACGAAATAAGCCATTTTTCAAAGTGATTACCAGATTTTGCGATGAATTCAGTATTAAAAAAAAAACAGAAAACGTATGTAGTAATAACAACTAAACACCTTATGTCCTCAAACATGTTTACTTAATGGTGCGACAACATACTCAAAAAAAAAAAATATTTTTTTTTTTAACAACAAAAATAATAAATATAATAACATGAAGTTGCCAATGAATTTGTCAAACCGACAACATTTACCGCCGAGTAAACGCACATATAAATGTGAGCATGCGAATATATTTAAATTTAATTATATGGCGAAATGTGAGTTGAAACATATGTATGTACATATATAAATATGCATATAACGTATATAATTGAAAATAGTGATATTTGTAGAAACAACTAAAAACCAGCCCAATGCGATAATACTGCCTGCCGTGCATTGGAAACTCGAGTGTCATCGATTGCCGTTTAGTCTGAAAGGTGCAAGCCAACAACAAATTAATTTACACAAAAGTTTCGAATTAGAAAAAAAAAGTTAAAATGTAAGTGAGTTGAACGAAAGAAGGAGAGAAAGAAAAAGGGAACGGGAGCATTTAGCAATAAATTAGTGAATTTATTAACCAAAACAGATGCACGTTGAAGTTGAAGAAGCAAAAATATATTAAAATTTATATATAATTGTATACAATATATACACCAGAACTCTAGATACCCGGTTATCGAGTATTGCGAGCAGATCGATGCTCGCTGGACACTCGTTCATTGCTCAACTACCCAGCAGAACAAAATAATTTAAATTTTTTTTCGTTAAAGTTTCTTTGGCGTAAATAAATGTGAAATTAAAAAAAAATTAAGTTTTGAGAAAAAGTGTTTGTCAAAATACTCGAAAGGCAGGGAATATCAAGGCGAGTGTATTTCTGGCGTTAAATAAAGCTGCTAATAAAAATCCATCGAACGTTCGGTGGCGGCTTAAAATAAACCCTAATTAGAGGAGAGCAATTATATATATTGATTCTAGTGTTTCAGTTCGGCAACTTTATCGTAAAGTTTGAAATTTTTGATTTTACATATACTCAGAATATTTTGACACATGAGCGCTATTTATGTTGTTTACCGTAATCAAAAATTGGAATTAAATCGTGAACATTTTCGGGCGATTATTTTTACAAGTTTCGACGATTAATTGAATTTTTCGCACTTAAACTCCATCAAGTAACAGTGTCTATTGAGGTCGTAGATCACTCCAAGGCGAATTTCACAACTGCACGATAGCGGTGTTCGAAGCTCGAAAGTAAGCAGGAGTTGACTGTAAAGATGTTTCAAGAGGCGAATCCAACAAAGTTGTTTGCGCACGAAGAACTTCCAAGCAAATGGTGACCTGGACATTTCGCAACTAGAACAGTAAATTCTGAGTAACGAACAATCATTTGTTTGACAACCACCACTATTCGAGCACTCACATATCGACTGGAACAATTGAATTTTTAAGCACTCAAAACAACGAACTGATGAGTCATTCATCGTATAGTCTTGATTTGGCACCGAATGAATTTTTTTATTCACGAACGTAAAAATAAACTAAGAGGTAATCGTTTTTCGATACCTGAAGAGCCGGTTGATGAGTTCAAAATGCATGTTTTGCAGATACCTCAATCAGAGTGACAAAAGAGCTTCGACGATTGATTCAAACGCATGGAAAAGTGTATAGATCTTAATGGGGGAAATGTTGAAAAGTAATAAAGCGATTATCGATGATTAATATTTGTTTTTGTTCTCTAATCCCGAAATATAAAACGCAACCCCTGTACAATATAAAAGTATATTTGGAAGCCGTGTCCCATAGCAGTCCACATACCAGTCCACTTTGCAACACGTTCGACTTCACACAGACGAATATTAATTATATGGTTTTCAATACATTTTAATACAATTATAAATATTTACTTATGTATGCACATATATATATATTTAAACACAATTGCAAGCTTTTATTCGAAAAAATAAATATTTCACACAAAATTCTAAATACAATTGATTTATATGTACATATATAGGTATCATTTAAAAATTTATTTAGCACATCCAAAAAGAATTCTTTTAACATCATAAACACTATAATAACATATGCAGTATATTGCATTGGGCTAAATACATATGTATACGCACGTATATGTATGTATTTATGCATTCTCAACACAATTTATAAAAGGTCGATAGGAAAGTTCCCTGCAACGAAATGGTATCAAAAAGTTGGACGGTGAGTATATCACTTTTAAAAGGAACTATGTTAAATAAAAAAAAAAATGAATTTTGCCAAAAAAAAAAATTTGTTTTACTACGGTGGGCCGGGAATGTTTCAATTGACCGTTAGTTTTTCGTTTATTTATTATTTGTAGTTGTTTCTAAACAATTATATTTATATAAGTGCGAATATTCGGTCAAATATTAGGTAAAATATATTTAAATAATACACACATATTAGAGCGGGTCAAATTGTATGGATGGATTTTTTGCATCAGGAGTATAGCAAAAACGTAATCTACAGATGATTCTAAAAAAAATTGCCCAAGAAACCATAGCTCTAAAACCGATTTCGAGCCAAAAAATCTTCATAGCTTCTGATAGAATTATAGGAAAAATATCATATTGGGCTTATTTTAAAGGTATTTTACGTACATTTTAGAATCTGTATTAATATCTATAGTGTTTTTGAATTTTAGTAGATAAATCAGGCTTAAATTATGAGAAATTAGCCTAAAATGAACTTTTAACAAATTTCTTATGTAAAATTTTTTTTCTTCACAGCTTTTTGTACTTAAATTTAAAATGGATGAACCATATCCTTCTACATCATCTGAATTCACTTTATCATATATGTCGGATCTGATAATAAGTTTAGAGTATTGGAAAATACTTTGAGGAAGTGGCGCGCACTGTCTCATAAAACACTTGTTGCAAAGTTTACATACTGACAATTAGTAGGCGAGGTAAACAATACTGTTTCATGAAACACTTGTTGTAAATCTTACGTGCTAACAATTAGTAGGCTATGCAAGCGGTATAGAAAATATTTGAGGAGGTAAAAAAGAGTTAGTGTGAAAAGGAAGTTTGTTGAAAGCATCGTACAGCTTTACAAGTATGAATCCGCCATTTTTTTTGTTTACATTCGAAAACAGCTGAGATCACCTGATTTTTAAAACTTTCCTATTCTCTTATTACGCACCCATTTCGCATTTTGAATTTCTCTAGTTCATCTTGATTCGCATTGTCAGATTCTTTGCTCTGCTTTTTGGTGCGACATTCTGTTATTTGTTAATTCTTCCATTGCCTCTGTATTTATTGCGCAAATTTTTCATTCCAACGATGTCCGCATCGTCGAGTTTGACTGTCAACTTGCGGGCAGCCATTATGATTTTCTATTTGACAGTCAAACCCTGAGATTGACAGTCAAATGCGAGTTCGACATTTTCCTGCAAAATACACAAGATTCCATACTTGTAAACCACTACGATGGTTGAAAGTGCGTGCGCGTCAATTCGTCGGAAACTTGTCATTATGAACCGTCATCCTGCGTCATATATACCTGAACACGACATTATTGCATTTGGTTTATCAAGTGAATTAAATAATCTGAATTTACCGTTTAGTCGTGACATTTTAAGATATTATTTTTTTTAACTGATCATGCTAAAATTCAAAGGAAAATGTTTTCGCATAAAGATTTAACTCCTCATGTGATTGATAAATTGGTTGAAATTTGGAATGAATTGAATATTCAACTAATTGATAGACGAAGTATTCTAAGAAAGCTAAATGTTTTAATTGAAAAATATCACGAAAGCATTAAAAACAAAAAAAAAGTGCAGCAATTTACAGCATTTGTACAATCAATAAATGAATTGTTTTACATTGGAAAATGTAAATGCAAGTTAAAAACAACAGAATGCTCATCTGGTTTAATACCAAACCATTTAAAAGAATTTATGATGGACCAACATAATGATAGAAAGTTCACAATACCAGAATATGTGGATGACATTGTCGAAGAAACACCTACAATAATACCAACAATGCCAACATTTAGTGATGATGCAACATACGAAACACTTGGAACAGATATGGAAACGGGTGAAGCACAAATCGCAAATGAAGCAGTTGCAGAAGTATCTGTTACAATGAAACGAGGACATTATACTCAACGATACGATGCTATAAATTTTGCTATGATGTGTGACAGATTCGGTGTTTCAGATAGAGTTGCTTCATGTTTAGCAACAGCCCTTTTCGAAGATATAAATTTTCGAGATGTTCGTGGTGAACTTGTCATAATGGATTAATATAAAGTTGCAAGAGAAAAAATTAAAGCTAGAGATGAAGTGCTTCGTAAACGATACATAGATTCCAACATTCAGTAGATTTAGCTAACATAAAACCAGGACCAGTTGTACATTCTCGATGGCTAACCAAGGCAAACCGAGTATTACGTCTATATATAACAACTAATACACCATCGGAAAATTTGTAAACTCTAGCAGTTTATATTATTAGAATTTATGTGACAATGTATTTCAATGTAAAATGCTATAATTCTGTTATATACGGCAGTGTACCTTTATCAAAGTTTATTCGTTGGACACGGTACCTACCACGTAATTTACTTAATATTGTAGATGGTGTAATCCAAAATAATGCATATTACGCTCATCCAGAAAACATTTTATTAACAATGTTATTTGATGATAGAAAAGCCATACGAGTCCGTTGCAAACCTCTTCTTCTCTTTTCGGTCCTTCAAATAAGGGCTCACCCAATATCTTGATCTTCTGCGAGAATGCTCGGTTTGCATTGCTTCCAAGAAGGCCATAAATGACTTTTTCTTTGTCTTGGTACATTTTTAGACTAAACCCTATACGAATGTTATCATCGATGAACAGTTTCCATTTGTAAACATAACTAACTCTTAACGCAAACTGTTTACTGTCTTAATCACAGTCGAATTTGTTACCAGGTTAGATTAATTTGAGATGATTGATTTTGAAATGGATAGGCAATTTTGGAACGTTGGAACTCTTCCTTATTGATAGAATAGGAGAGATCTAAGATATGAGACTAGTTTTTAATGCGTCGAATAAAAACCAACTAACTCCTCGGTGGACGTGAGAGTGGCGTCTTGGAAGCGCGAGAAACCTCCCTACAGGTAGGAAAGAGAGTGCCTATTTCATTTTCGTCCACCTCCATCATAGAACAGTTGTGCTCATAAGCTTAATTTTTTCATTCTGCACTGATTCAGAACAGTTGGGTTATGTACTTAATTGATTTGCTTTTGTTTATTTGTTTTTGTTCTAGGCGTTTTCTTGGAAAAACTCAATAAAGTCTGCATGGTTTAAAACTAAATTTATGGAAATAACTAAGTGCTTGCCACGTAATCAAATATACTAATAATGGAAATTATATGTTATATTTATTAAGAAAGCAAATAATTTAACAGGCAAATCAAATATTTAATTGGCGATGTGGTAATATTAAATTTGTTTGGAATTATTTTGAAATTGTTATACACATATTCGATGTTGACCTCGACGTTTAGCAGCATGAGTGTACGAGTATGTGTATAAATGAATGTCTATGAAAAGCGGAAAATTGAAAGTTAAATTAATTTGTTATGGAATTGTGAGAATTGTCGAAATTGTGTTAAGTTTACGAATCGTTTTTGAATTTACTTTAAGTATATAATTGCGGTTTAATGAAAATTTAGTAATATTTAAGGAGTTAGACCACTCTAGAGGGCCGCAAAATATACCTTTTTTGAGATTTTTTTCGGGAAAACTATTAAATAAATCTGATTTTTGACAAAAAGCATTTATTATACATTTAATTAACAGCTCCTGTAATTTTATAATTTAAATAGTTGTTGAACGGTTTCCGCTTGTAAAAAGCTGTAGGATTTTTTCAATATATGCATTTCTGACAAAATGGCGGGTCTCTAAAGGAAAAAGTAACAATTTGGCCTAAAAAATTGTTCGAAATTTGTTAATAAAAAATTAAAAAAACTATGCAAGATAAAAAAAGTCCTACGTACTTCTGTAGATAATGTATTTTTGAAGAGGTTATCAAAACTTCAAGTGAATCGGTTGTAAATTGTTTGAATTATGTTTCTGGCCAACTTGAAAGAGCAGTTTTGAGATAAACGCGTTTAAAGTTTTGAGTATGCCTTACTGACTGAAGCAGATGCTTTAACTTTAACGAAAATGGGGCATTTAGAAATTTCTGATTTGCCATAATCTTTCGGTACAACATTTTTGAGACCATAATGTATCATTTGAAAAAAAAAAATAATTTTCCGAAATATCTAGAGTGGCCTAACCCCTTAATACGATTTAAATGCGCAATATTTACTTCAGTTATTTGTAAATTTCAATTGAAACGAGTATTATAAAAAAAAAAGAGTTTCATTTGGTAAGATTTGAAAATTTTTTGGCTGCAGTTGATAATATGTGCTTTGAAATTTGGACTATAAAATTCTTTTGTTATACTGAAAGGAATCTCTACTATCTAAATTAGTATTTCGAGTACTTTCTAATAGTATTAAACAATTTTGTTAGCTTAGCAGTTGTCTTAGCAGTCATTATCTATGCTAGGATGACGAAAATGGTGGGGAAATTGTATAATAATTCAGGCCTAACTCAGGTGGAAAACATTGAAAAAAGTTCGAGTAATAAGTCTTAGCTTACTCCAACTGGCACCTGTTAGCTGTATATCGTACCCAGAGCTCAAATTCATCATGACGCATAAGTGTAGGATTCGAGAAAAACTCAAATTATTATCTTTAATAATCTAAACTGAATAAAATTGTTGATGTAATTAAATGAAATTATAGGTGTAAGACCCAAAGTGGTAGCCTAATTAGCGATGCCAAAAGTACTATGAGTTTATGGAGGGAATACTTCGCCAGATAACCGAATAGCAGTGAAACATTTGGCTGTGGACATCCCAAGAGTTTCTGGAAAGAAGTCTGTTGAGGAAACGTGGTGATTTCCGAAATAGCTATAACTTCCACCGCTCAGACTATTGTAATATTTTTCATTTTTCTCAAAAACAGAATATGGTCTAAGACAGTTCGAAAAACTAATAATGCTATTGAACAGTGACCGAAGAAAGCAAATAGTTTTTTGATTAGACGTTGTAATACTTTTTTCGGAGTTGGTCGTTTTGACAGCTGTTACTTGATTTATATTCAGTACATCAGCCATCGTCCGCAACAATTGGAGCTGTGCCCTCCATTTTATTGAAGATAATACACAGTAATTTTGGTTTGCGTGCCTACAAAATCCAGATCGTGCAGGAATTGTAGCCGAATGACCACCAAGCGCAAAGTACGTTCGGTGAATGGGTTCAAAACGAGATGGCCATTGATCACTATTTTCAATATCGAACGATTTAATACCACTGGACTATATTTGTAGAGACATGTGATAATATTAACAGATAAGTTCGAGAGAATTGACGGCTTGGAGGAGAATACTCGGCGCGTTATTACTGGTAAAAGTGGTCGAAAATTGGGCCTCGCGCCTGAAATTTTTTCGAGCCAGCCCCGGCTGTTACTTGCCCAAAATCATTTTTAAAACACAATAACAAACCTTTACCTTTAAAATAAAGCTAAATTTTTAGACATAACATTAAATTATATATGAGTGCATCATCAGCTTTTTGTCAAAATTTGGTCGAATGAGTGAATGTCTGACGAAATGAATCTAAGCGTGCTATGCCAAATAAAAAAAATTTAATAAAATAAAAAAATAAAAAATGGGGACTTAAAATTTAATTTTTAATTTAGACATACAAACATTCGTACATACTTGATATAGCAGAGCCGTAAGCCATTAAAAGCGCAGGCAGATTAATAAAGTTTATAGTATACACCGATTACTCGTTAAGTTCACAGCGAGAGTTAACTCTTGAACAAATTATTTACTAGATAATTATTTAAACCCTTGAAATATGGTCTATAATCAGCATCATAAATCGGTTTGTATTACAAATTATTCAATTAGTATAAAACGACAAAAAAGTTATGTGTCGCTTCATCAAAAGCTTTTTTGCTCCACCACTGCCCTTTTATTAACTGCCTAACTAACAAACTAGAGCATATGTGTATATGTACATATGTATGTCCATACATAGTTGAGTGAATGAATAAATAAGTCCGATGAAATTTCATTCATTATAAATTTATATCATAAACACTTTCCACTTCAACGTAAAATCATTAAATTGTTAGCGGCTTAAGCGTACGTATTTATCATATTTTATTTACACAATTTACATATCCACAAAATAAACACACATACCGCCTTCGACATACATACGTATATGTACCCTGCAGTGAAAAAGTTTACTAGTATAAAAACATTCTAGTTAAATACTAGTAAGAAATAGGATGAAATCATATCGGTTCGTTATTTGTATAGAAGTTCACCAGTAACGGGAATACTAATAATTTTTCCCACCGCGTCATTTGTATGTTGTTGTCATTTCTCGCCACGACTGAATTTCATTTTCTAATAAGTTAGTCGGCGCCCTTCAAATCAAAACGACAGTCGAGTGGTTGGAGGTTATCACTGTAGCGCCTGAGGTTCTCGGTTCTATTTTCGCTGCAGAAAAATTAATTTTTATTTTCATTTTTATATATGGTGAATTAGAAATTCAACACATACTTACTTACATATGACAGTTCACCGTGTTAAAAATACCAGTTGCTTACATGGGAAATATATGGGAGATGAAATAGTTATCGCAAAAATGCCAACTAGTAGGGTAGCAGTTGGCAACTAGAATTTTTCCCTGCAGGGTATATACAATATTTGCGTGTGCCTATGTAAAACACTTCTAAATCGAACTTCATTTTGGGTATTAACAATCTTTTCAACACTGCCGCTGTTGTTGTTGTTGTTGCTGCTGCTGCTGCTGGTAGACCTCATATTGTTGAAATTGTTTTCAAGTCGCATCCCATCGCATCGACAACACTGTCAGTGTCATTGTAATGCAAATGACTGCATGCGGAGTAAAGAGATTTTAGTGTTACAACGTAGCGGCTTAGCGTGTTGCAGCCACTTGAATTTGTGATCATTTTCGGATTATGTTAAATAAACATGTATAGAAAAAATTGAAACATACAAATATATATACATATATACGAGTATATATAAATTTACTAATTTACAATATAAATACATACATACATACTTAATTGTGTATTGATACGAAGAAGTTATTTTAAGCTGAAAACTAGTGTTTTATATGAACTAAATTTATTAAGATAAGTCTTCGTTAAGCTCACAAAAGAATGCATTGTTATTTTCTGGATACGTTTTTTATGTCTTCCGTTAAAAGCGGGCAGTCTAAAATTTATAAAGGTAGTAGCGGACCAGGCCACATGTTGTATTTTGTGCAATTTTAATATCATAATTGGTAAGAGAGGTGATAGGTATGGTACAATTAAAAATTCTTAAGCTTCAACTAATGCAAAATAATTATCTTGTTCATACCTCTGATGAATTTCTGTTTATTGGTACTCAGAGGATACTTAGTCTAAGACCGGAAGTCGTAAGCTGCTTGAACTTAATATAATTGTTTTTGGCTACTTCCAGGTGAATAGCAGTCAAAAACTTTCCTCACTTGCGTGAACTTCTACACAATACCTCATTCTCCAGACATTACATAAACAAGCTGTAAGTATAGAAATTAAAGATTGTTACAAGAAATTTATGAGAAAGAAAAAAGAAAGGAAAGAAAGCGACAACAACTGATCATTTTGTAATTGACGGAAGACATATATCATTATCTTGTCGCAGCAAAGATACGCACCCGCCTCTTCGTAACAAATAACTCCGCTGCAACACAAGAAAGGTTCAACGTCGAAAAGCTGCAATCACAGTAGATAGCCAGCAGGTTTTCTACATGACTTGCATACCTGTTCTCTGAGAGAACTCATTAACATTTCGCTATTAGGGGCTGTGGTACCGCCGATACGGAAACTATTTGCTTCATAAAAAGAGCTGGTACGATGGGGAATATCGAAATGCAGTGGAGAGAATACGGACTGTTCACCGTCAACAGCAATCGTCTACTTACAGAAAGATTCAAGACAGGAGCGTACTCATATAGGGGCCAAAGGGATAATCTGCTGACAGATGTCGTATGAACGCATACTCGACGAATGGAATCTAACTTTGCTTTGCCAAATCCAAAAAAGAGGGACTTAATTATCGAGGAATTAACCTTATCAATATCGCATACAAGGTCCTTTCCAGCATATTGCATGAGAGATTAAGGCCCACCATCAACAATTTTGTCAGTGTGGCCTGGTAAATACACCATTGGCCAGATAATCACCACTCGGCAAACTCAGAGAAAATAATTCGTCGATTTTAAAGCTGTCTTATATGTCTATGTCTGACTTTGGTATCCTGGAAAAACTCAAAAGCCTATGCAAACTGACCCTGGATAATACCAGAAGCGCAGCCAGAATTGGAAAGGACCTCTTCGAGAAAATAATACGAGCTAAAGAGCGAAGTAAACAAGGATATTTTTTTTTACTAGATTGTAGAATTGTAGGCATATGTCGATGATATTGATATTATTGAACATAACAACCTCAGAAGAAGTCATCGCATTCGCGACTCGGCTCGTCATAACTTAAAAGTCGTAGACAATTTTTTACGAACCATAATGAAATTCTACAAGTCGCTCATAGTTCCTGTCCTGATATATGGAATTAGGAGTTCTCGAGAGAAAAGTTATGCGGAAGTTGATGGTACGATGAGCTGTACATAGTTCAGCGAATTAAGAGACAGCGGCTTCGCTGGCTAGTTCCTGTCTTCCGAATAGATGAAAGTACTCCTGCTTTGAATGTATTCGATGGAATACCCGGTGGTGGAGGAAGACCTCTACTCCGTTCGACGGCTGAGGTGGAGATCGACCTGGTTTCACTTGGTATTTCCAACTGGTGCCAAACAGCGGATGTCTTGAGTGTAAACTTTTGCTCTACAATGCCTTCGATTTATGTATGTTTATTTGCAAATGTTATTTCTTCATCTGTAACTCTGGCTGCCTCTGTTTATGACTTTTCCTGATAAGCCGACATTTAAAAGCCTAATTCTGGACGTTTACTTGTCGTCGCAAAAGAGCAAGCGCAAAATGATTAACGGGTATACATATTTATATATAAATGCTCTCAAGTGCTAACATATGTTTTGAACTAGACATACATAAGGGAACGTGCATATAAAGACTCTCTGCACTTATATACAGGAAAAAGTATGGATGTTTGTAGAAAAGGAAATTTTTGCAGAAACACATATGAGTATATGCATACTTACTGTCATGTTGCTCAGTTGTTATTGTTGACTAAAATGTAACAACAACAAACAAAAGAAAATAACAGTAACCATAAAAGCTAAACAAAACAAAAGAAAAAAACTAAAGTAAAAAACTTTTTGCTAGTTAAAATTACATACATATATGTACATTCGTAAACGTATATATCTACGTACATATGCATCCACGTATGTTGTGTCCTCTCTTGTTAGTAGGTGCTCAGTGAAGCTTGTGCTTGACTCGCTGTGGTCAATTTGTGGCTTTGTAATAACAACCGAGCAACCAAAAAGGAATAGCATCGCCAGCGACAACAACTAACTTAACAACAAAAACGAGAGCGCAACAAAAAGAATAGCCAAATATAAATAACAATAATAGTTAGAGGTGTAAATAAAAAATGTGGCATGTAGTAACAAGTGTAAGAGAAACAGATAACCGGGTTCACCTTCAGTCAGTCCTAAATGGTCAAGAGTCTTATTAAAACCAAATTTAGACTCTTCTTAAATCTGTCTAAATTTCACTTTGATACGATAAACATTGTTAAGTACTAACATGGAATTTCTAATTTATTTGGGAAGAACCAGAGTTGCAATCTATGGGCCTAGATATTGGCGTGGAAAAATTATTTAAATTAGAGGAATTTGCAACCTGCTCTAATAAGCGTATACATTTTAAATCTAGTTAATGTTTTTATTCAGAGGGAACTGTGAATTTCCATGCGTTTTAGTTTTGAAAACATAACGGTTACACGAGAGCAATTCAAACAATTACAACCAGCTAAGGCATTCAGAAAATCATTTAGGTATGGACTGTGTGTGTGTTCTGGTTTGGTGCATAATTTTATGCCTGCTTCAGGTTCGTGGTATGTACTATAAACTACTGGAAGATGTTCTGACTTAGACTAGATCGCTTTCGCTTTTTTTCTAGATATGGAAATACGAAGAATGTTAGAAAAAATATTCAGCCATGCCGGAGCATTTATACCTTTCATGGACATATGAAATCTATTGCAAATTCCAAAATTCGATTTCGATGGTTCACAGTGTTGATATAAGCTTTAATTCATGTCTGTAGAATAACAAATTTCACACTCTTAGATGCTTTTTTTGGCACAAAACCTCATGTCTAAACGAATCACTTGCATGTGGCTATATGATATAGTCTTTAAATTTCGATGATTTTAAGTACCAAAATTGAATCCATCATATGTGTCTGGAATACTGAATTTATTGAAGTATTTATGACCCAAAATCACATATCTGAACAAATCGATTATATAGGAGCTGTATGATATATTCATCCTTTTTCGATGATTTTCAGCATCAACGTGCAGTTCATTATATGTATGCCCTACACTAAATTTTGGACTCTTTCTTGCCGAATTTAATAATGAATTTTTATAATGAATTGTACGTTGAATGTGAAAACCATCTAAGTCGGCCGACTATAATAACTAGCTCCCATACAGCGATTTATTTTGAATAGTGGCTTTGGTCAAAACTCAGTCATACATATGCAAGTTTTCCGGGAGGAGAGCTTAATACCATCATACAATTTTAAGCAACGCTTAAGCAGTCTTGAATATTGAAATCATAGAAAAGTCATCGCTCTCGCTTCTATAGTCTGACGTTATTTAATTCAAGTTTTAGTAAATTAAAGGCAACTATATTAGCCCTAAAATCCAGCACTGAATCACATTAACCAACAGCTGATACTTTGAATTGAATAGGCAATTGAAAAGTAATGTCCTCTTCCGACGAAAATTCGCCATTCACGTCAATATGTTTGATTTTATTTTATTACTCGGCTCTAAAGTTTTCAATACCAATATTTTGTAGAAGATTTATAGGTCACCGCCTACGTTTATATAAAGGGTTTTCCAATAGTGATGATATGATTTTTAAGTGTCGTTTTGGCCATTTTTATTATGTCATGATCTGTGATTTTTTTCTCATTGTATTCAGTAATGTTTACAATTTTATGACGGCAAGATATATGCAAGAACAACGTTTACAAATTATTCAATATTATTATCAAAATAATCATTCTGCAAATGGTGCGGTAAATAAATAAAACTGTCGATTCTGGTGCGAAGAAAATCCACAGTTTGGTGTGGTTTTTGGTCTGGTGGAATCATCGGTCCGGATTTCTTTCGAAATTAAGGTGGTGTTGCTGTTACTGTCCATGGAGAGCAGTATATATCGATGATAACCAACTTGTTATGGCCACAATTGGAAGAAGTTAATCTTAACAACATCTGGTTCCAACAAGACGGGGCTACGTGTCACACAGCACGTGCAACAACCGAATTATTGCGAGAAAGGTTTGTAGATTCGATTATTTCAAGAAATTGTGACATTGAATGGCCTCCAAGAAGTTGTGATTTAACACCATTTCATCATGTGGGCAAAGTTAAAGTAATTGGTCTTTAGCAATAAACCAGACTCTCTTCAAGCTTTAAAAGTCAATATTCAACGTGTTATTCATGACATAGGACTTGATTTAGTCCAAAAGTGCTCAAAAATTGGGCTCATCGAATTCGTACCGACATAAGCAGTTAAACGTCCAATTAAGGAGAAAAAATACGAGTAATACGAGTATATAAACACAAAAGTATTAAACTTATAATCTCACTATCTGGTTATTGTATAAAAGTTATACCAAAAAAAAAAAAAATCTTAGAACAGGACTCTCTCTACTTGTGACTTTCCGCATGCGCAAAGCTGTGATGTCCGGTCTAGCCAACATTTCTGTTCCCCTTTGTCGGATTTTTGATATGAAAATTTAAGTTGCCCATAACTTTGATACCGTTGCTGGTATTTTCCTAGACTGTTTGTTGTTTTGGTTGAGAAAAGCTACACCCAAACATGACACCATGAAACCAGTGTGTGCATATACAACAAGGTTTGCGGTTTGTGTTTACATGTTTTCATTTATGCATATATGTTCGTATGTATGTATATAGGTATACAGTCTAACTGTCGCACGAGTGCATTTATTTAAATGTCGTTTGTTGTTGTTATTATTTTTTTCAACATTTTACTCTACTAAAATTTATAAGCTTATCTTTTTATAAATGCCTACATTTGTACATACGTACATCCGCTTAATATGCTTGTGTTTCTATTTGCTGCAACCGAATATGGCTGTGAAAAATAATATATGTAAAAAAATATTAAAAAGAAAATAAATTATTAAAAAAAAAATACCAAAAAAAGCCCACATCACCGATTCGCAAGCTGAGGCGGAAAGCTGGTTTGTTGCATATTTCAACACTTGCTGCATACATATTTACCCGACGCGTTGGCTCGTGCCACAGAGTGACATTGGGAAACGTCTGCATACGTACAAGTGCATATGTAGTAATGGAAAGTGGTAATCGGAGAATGAGCCTTCCTTCTTGTTTTCTATTGTTGTTGTTGTTTCGTGACTGTAACGCCTGTGTCTGCCGCAGCAAATGTTGTTAGTTTTGTCTTACAACTATTGCAACGCATACGTTGGTGTATAAATAACGGCAAACGTACTTGAAGGCATACATACAAACATGCACACATACCTACAATTACTAGTATTATGTAGTACTCGCTCGCCTTTAGGCACTTATCATATAAATGTTTCTAGATGTTAGTTTTTTTGTGTGTGTTTGAATGTGTGTTTGCCTATGACTATAACAAAAGTGTTAACAAGCTCATTATGACAAGTAACAAGCAACAAACAATTTTTTATAAGCTACAATATGCAACAACAACAACAACAACTACAACTACAACGACAATTAACAAGTCAGGCATTATGGTACGCATGTACATAAGTATATATAAGTACACAAGTAAAAACACCTATGTAGGAATAAGAAGAGAAAACATAGACTTATAAGTTTAACTCTCAGCCGAAAGCCTATGTTGTTAGCGCTGCGTATTGTAAGCTTTAATAAATACAAAAATTAAATTAAATAAATTTTTAACTCTACGTTAAGTTATTCATCGTCAACTGTGTGACAAATATTTTGGAAGGCCCTATTTTAAATGGCCTGATATTTAAAGGAATATTTTTTTTCCAAAGTATTTTATTTAATCTCTCATTTTAACAATCAAACAGAATTTAAGAAATAGTAATGCTACGTTTTATACATAACACAAGGTACAGGATTGACTAATCGTTGCCATTACATCGATTAAATAAATAAGCAAAAATCAATATACGAGACCTGTTTGATATGTCAGTGACTTTATAAATTTGCCTCGCTTAATAGAATACTCTAAAATTTTGAGCAGCGCCACTTAGGTTGTGTTTGACAGCCATTAAAAGCAAATGACCCTGTGAATTTTAACGAAGAGGAAAAAAGTGAATTTCGTGTGCTGGGTAAGCATTATTTTTGCGTAAAAAAACCAAGTAAAGCCTTGATAAATCCTACGGTCATTCAGTATAATAAATTTCAATGGTTAAGAAGTGGTTTACTGGTCGTCCAAAAGAGATCCTCACGCCCAAAATCGTCGATAAATCCATGGAATGATATTGGACGATCGGTGGCCTAGGCTGTAGGCATCTCAACTGAGCGGGTACTTCACATTTTCCGAAAATATTTAGTCACGAAAAAGCTATCTATGCGATGAGTGCCGCGAGTGCTCACACACGAATATAACCCCAACCGTGTAACCACTTTAAATGAGTGTTTTACGATGTTCAAGCGTAATCCAAAAAAAATTTTGTTCAATTTCGTTGCCGTAGATGAAAAATAAATCCACCGCTTCACACCAGAGACCAAAGAATAGTAAAAACACTTAATTTTTTCCGAGTGAACGTACACCAAAGATGGCCAAGGTAGGTTTGACGGCCAACAATATCATGGTTTTTGGATGAATTAGGTGTCATTCACATCGATTACCTTGAAATGGTTAAACGATCACCAGCAAATATTATTCAGAATTTGTGGACAGATTTGCTGTTCCATTAGAGGAGTGGAAAATATTCATAAATTGGGCAACAAACTTCTCCGGCATATTCTCCAGATATAACCCCTGTGACTACTTCTTATTTCCAAACCTGAAGAAATGGCTGGGCACTAAGAGATTGGGGTCGAATGAAGAGGTCATCATAGAAACAAATGCCTAGTTTGAGGACCTTGATAACTCTATTATTTAGAGGGAAAACAAAAATTGGAAGAACGCTCGGCTAAACATATGGAGCTAAATCCAATTTGAGAAATAAAACGCTTATTTGTCGAAAACAATATATTTTATTCAAGAAGTCACTGATTTATCAAACTACTCTCGTATCATAAATATAGTGGCATCAGTTTAATAAATTTAGCAAATTATATAGGAGTTAAGTTCCATAAGGGATAACATACTGTAAGTTCCAATAAATGTCTTGAATGATATTCTATGAAGAATTCATATATTCAAAGGAATGGAAAATAGCTCCTATTTAGTACAACTCATGCCAAGAAAGCCCTAAACTATTATTTTAGCATAATTTTAAACTAAAGTTTTTTACATACCAAAGGGTCTTGTATAAAGTCCTCAAGGTTTTAGATTATAGAATAGAATTATATCTTTTTTGAACATATGCCTTTTCCATAGTAAACACTTAGACTTACTGACTTTAGTTCTTAGTAGTTAGAAGCTTAGTAGTAAAAACATTTTTTCCCAGCCCAAGGCTATTTTTGCATTTGTTCCTTACATGTGTTCTCATGAAAACACAAAAATACTTGTTTTTTATTATAAGTTAATTATTAATTTCAAACTGAATCTTTGTGATCAAGTAAATAAAGTTGTTTGTAGTGTTTCCACTGTTTCACGTCAACGAAAAATATCTGAACCTTTAACGCCATAAGAAACTAGACTAAAGTTAGCCAAACAACTTATGCCACCTCTTATTACATACATCAAACCGGCATAATGTAAGCTTGATTCGTTCTCATCCCACAAAACAAATGTTGCATTTAATTACTTTAGTTTAATTATTTAATTTTTTTTTTAATAATATTATTTCATTACTCGATATATTTAAGCAATAAGAAAGTTTGAACATATATTGCTATAAATAAAATTTTAGGATTTAGCATCGAAATTGACTTTCTATAAATAGCGTTATATTTTTGTACAGATTGAATAAGTCCCGCTCACTTAGTCATCTTTATGAAGAACCTAATCACTGCCAAATTTTTGTTGTTCCTAGTTACACTTACTTACTTTCATAATGCTTTTTAATTGATCCTTTGTAAGAAAGAAATTTACAGTTACTTTAACAACACTTAAATGTATTAATGTAATATTGCAATTGCTCTTTTGCTCTTTAATTGTAACGGGTGATCCATTTCGAGGTCCCTTAATTTTTTAAAGAAAAAAAACACAGAAAATTCAAATTTAATGGGGAATGTTTATTATCATTCGAAATAACATTCTAGAGGCATTTATTTTCTGAAGATTATCTCTTTAAATGTTCTATCCACAATTTTCGATGACTCGTTCGAGCATTTCGACTGGTAACTGGCGAATGACACGCGTGATGTTTTGCGCCAAGACCTGAATCAAAGCGCGATTATCCGCATAAACTTTAGACTTTACATATCTCCAAGGAAAAGTCTATCGGTGTGATATCATACGATCTTGGTGACCAATCGACCGGCCCAAAACGTGAAATTATCTGCTCAACGAAATGATCTCTCAATAAATCCATTGATTGATGCGATGTGTGGGAAGTGGCGCCGTCTTGTTGAAACCGAATGTTGCGGAGATCGCGAACTTCAATTTTAGGCATCAAAAAGTCGGTTATAATGGCGCGATAACGGTCGCCATTACGGTTACTACATCATATTTGAAAATATGTGGACTATTGATTCCACCGGCCTACAAACCACACTAAACCGTTGTTCTTTCTGGATAAAATTTCAGCTCTTGAATCTCTTCAGGTTGGTCTTTGTTTCAAATGCAGCAATTTCGCTTGTTTACATACCTTTTGTGCCAGAAATGGGCCTCATCGCTGAAAAAAGTTTGGCTCGAAAACGTCAAATCTTCTTGGAACTTTTCCAGAGCCCATAGAGCGAAGCGATGTCGCCAAGAGTTCCATACGTCTCAGCTCTACATTGCGTGTTGGACGTTGTCTATTCGGTCGAATATTATCCAATAATGAATGGGTCTCAAGATGGGTGATGGTGTTGCGAATAATACGCTCAGTAGGCCGATTATATTAACCATAAGTTGAACGAAGCGCGAGTATCACATTCTTTACAGAACGTGAATTTTCGTAATAAGTCTTTCCCCGATTAAATGCCAAACAATATTGAATAAAAGTAATTTGACAGCTTGGCTATTGAAAAAGTACCTCTGCTTGGATTATCCTTTATATCTTTTATGTTTTTATCTTTTGTTTTGAGTACATAATTTTTTTTTAACTTTTAACTATTTTTTTATGCGTTCAGTTATAATTGAAACTTATTTTTAATAAATAATTTCTTTTTGTGTTTTTACATTAGTATATGTTTTCTTTTGCACCCGACCTGATTTAAGCGAAAAAAAAAAAGAAAAAGAGCTATTTCGAGGATTCTGTGATAAATAAATATCTTTAGTTGAATATTAAAATAAATTTAAACTCAGTGTGTACTTTTTGTACTTTTTTCTTTGTTCACTTCTTGCTTTGTGGCAAATAATTCATGTCTCCATATCTGTTCTTTTGTGACGTGTCACTGTAATTTGAAGTATAACCAAAATTTTCCAACAAATTTACGGTTTAACGGTATTTTTCTTTGTATCCTTTCAGTGGCTGATTCACAATAGTACCGCTTTTATAATTTGCAACAGGTCGAGTATTGTTTAGGCGATTTCAATTCAAACCGGTTAAATTAAGTCGAGTTGCTTATTTTGTGTTGTTGTTTCCTATGTTATTCAATAATCTACCAAACGGTTTTTTGAAGGTCGGATGCAAAAGAAAACGTTGGTGTTATTCTAAAACATGAAAACTGTATTTGTATTTCGTTTGATGTACTATAAAAATACATTGTCTTAGATGGGCAATATGTGAGTTACTTTTCACCCAATAAATAAATATAACAAAATAATAGTCAAAGTACCCAGCTAAAGACACAATGTTGATGATGGTGAAAGTCATTATAACCAGCTAAAATTAAAGTTAAAGTTTATTTGATTATTTGCTTCCGTAGTCCTTATTCGCAAGTAACTGTCGCTTGGGGTCACTGGTAATTGATATCTGTGACGTCTTGAATAAAATAGAGTACTTTAAATAAAATTAAAGAATTAAAAACATTAATTTTTGCGATGAAATGGACCAAGATTGGTTTTTTTTTTTGCAAATCTATGCATTCGAGTTTTGAGAAGTAGTCCGTTGATGTTATCATTCCAAATTATGATGGATGCAGGATGGGTGATGGGATTAAAAATACAGCAAGAAATGCATCTTTGGTATACTAAGGTCAACGAAACGACAGGCTACCATAATAAATACCTGAATATACATTGATTATCTTGGGGTTATTATTAACCTATCCTGTGAAAATTCTTAGTAATTTTTTCCCACAACATGAAAAATAATTTGTTTTATAGCAACAGTTTGTGAATTACTTCAGTAAAAGTCAAAAGGCTAAGGTATTGATCACTTAACTGTCTGAATTAAAATTCGATTTAGCAGTTACGTTTGATGGAAAGATTGCAAAGATTTTTTAATAAGCATTTTCCTAACAAAACCTTTACAACCTACCCATTGAGACTTCACTGTAGTAAATCCAAATTCTCAAAGAAGCTGTCCAGGAGCTACAAAAAAAGTATACGTCATAACCGGTGAGCCACGAAAATGAATTAATTATAAAATTGTTGTAAAAAATACAGATAAGCATTTAACAATTATTTTGACTTAGTGAAATAAATGTTCCCGTTAAGGAGTACCACTTCGTACATATGGCTGCCGCGGCTGGCCTCGTAGTAGCTCATTATGTTCTGCCTGTCAAACAATTTTTTAACTCATTTTCGATTCTCTATGATTGAAATGGTGACTTCTATTTCGAGTTTTAAGTCATTAATCGTTTCTGGATGGTTAGCGTAGCACTTATGTTTAACGGGACGAATTTTTAATTTGACGACTGACAATTTTCTCGGAGTTTCTGTTGAGAATTCAACTTTTTCGAAGAACGTTTTCAATATTTCCTAATTTACTTCAAGCGTAAACCGCAAACCTTGTACTGAATATTTCATTATTTATAAATTTGAATTTGGCTTCAATGTGTAAAATATGTGGTAGTTCAAAAAGCAAACGGTAGATGGCCCACTCTATACACACCCAACGGCTGTAGACATTAACTTAAAATTCCTTCAATGGAAGCAATGGAATAAAATACCTCCGCTCTCTCCATGCGATATCTTCTTCTTCTTCTTCTTTGGCGTAGGCACCGCTTACGCGATTATAGCCTCGTCAACAATAGCGCCCCACTCGTTTCTTCTTCTTGCTGTTTGGCGCCAGAGGTCGCTCTCCATCTGCTATTTCCAACGGAGTGGAGGTCTCCCTCTTCCTCTGCTTCCACCAGCGGGCACTCCATCGAATACTTCCAAAGCTGGAGCGCTTTCATCCATTCGGACGACATGACAGCCGCTGTCTCTTTATTCGATATTCGATATCAAACAGTAAAAATAATGTTGTTGTTGATCCCGTATATAAACTTATAAACGTATGAGAGGTTGCTACGTCATTAAGAAGAAAATCTTTCAGCTTCTGAAAACGGGGACTTTCATGTAGGAAATCGTGCATTACTTATCCGAGAATTTTATATCTAATATTGCTCTGACTGCTTTTGTATTTCTAATCGTACGTATGATTTTTTTTTATTTGAATGTATTTAATTTCTCTTTTCTCATTTGTAGTATTAATTTTAAGAACGACTATTTTCTAATCGAATGCACTTATTATCTTATCCATCTTGTACTTGCTCGACACATACGTATGTAAACATTCTTATAAATATAAAAGATGGTCAATACTTTTATTTAATCGTACACATCAAGTTAAATACAACACTGTACTTTCAAATGCGGTAACGCAACGCAATTAATCTGCTTGTTGGTAGTGGATGCGTGAAACGGTTGCTGACGCCGCAGTTGCTGTTGTTGTATCTGCTGCTTAACATTGATTGCATTTTCATGTTGCAATGTTGTTACTTACCGTACCACAAACACTTTAATATATTATTTGTGTGTTTGTACGTATATGCTAAAATAGTGTTTGTATTTATTTGCTGCATTTGACCGTATGCATGAAATATGTATGTAAGTATGAATGTACGAGTAAGTGGCATGCGAGAGAAGTGCTTGTGTTGCTGCTACAACTTGAACATATGTAAATTTATAAGCGCTCATTTAAATAATTGTGCGGATTTTTGAAATGATTCCAGTTTTGCTTTGAGTAAATAATGCCATTAGTGTTTCTGTCATTATGGCTTACAATGTCTGTCAATTTGTTTATCTTTTCCAATACAGCGCAGTAAAAATTACAAACAATAATAATAATGACCAAGCTTTCATTAATTCACAAATTTTTTTTGAATGGAAATTATTTTAAGAAGATATTAGCTTGGAAGGAAGATAGAGTTTGGTGCCATTTTTTAACGATGTTAAGCCAGAATCTTCTTTTAGAAGAACAGATTTTTATCATTCGATGTCGTTACCAGTATTACTGAAAATGTGGAGAGTTTTCTTCCATGAAGACCTAGCTAGTGTGCCGTATGCAAAGGACCTCAAAATGTTCCCATAACCTTTCTGACGAAAACTCCTGTTTCCAAAACATATTGCTCAGACTGATTTTGTCTTGATATTCACCATGCTCAAAATCTTTGATAATACTAAAGAGAAAAGAATCGATACACAGTACCTTTTCACCGATTTTAAAGCTGACTTCGGCAGCACAATAAGGAACTGCCTATATGCATAGGCAGTAAGTTCTGCGTTCTTCAGGTTAGACAAAAAAGCGAAGCGAATGGGCCTGGTAGTGAACGAGGGCAAGACGAAAATCTCTTGCCAACAAATACAAGATTTATGGTCCTTTACGCCTTGGCAACGGAGAATACCGTAGATGGTGAACGATATATTTATTGGCGTTGATGTCCATGCTTTGATAAACGAAATTATCTCCAACTTGAAAGTAATGAATGTCAACAATGTGGTGGAAGCCAATACAGGAGAGTGTTTACTCTTCGTCAGGACATATTTCACCTCGTCCACGTCTCGCTCACATGCTTAATTTGCCTAATGTAGAACTGATGGTTAAATATTAATAGTTTTTCCCCGTGTAGAAGGTTGTACCTTCTCAACAATACTTTTAAATGGTTAAGGTCCTTATAATAAACTAATTCCCCTCAACACCTTTAGGCCATAATGAACTCCAAAGGTATTGAACTTTTACTTTCATCTTGGCAAAGGTGGCAAGGAAGAGATTTCTCTTAGGAGAGCTAAATGCGACATTTACTTCAACGGTTAACCTGAAATGTCCGACAATTTTCTGAAGGGTACTCCATACCACTTGAGAAGTAGGGTCACTGGACGTCATCAAATAATGCTCAAGTTAATGAATTGTGCCGTCGACAGATTGGAAAGAAAGCTACAAAATAAGAAGCGAGTAGAGATGATCTGCCTTTCGGTGCATATGTATAAATCTCAAACTTCAACGAATTGGCTTCTTCAAAGGAAGCCAAAGAAATATATCGTTATTATGGTGCTACCCAACGAATTATGTTCTCTGAAAACTTTACGAATGAAACTGTAGAAACTTCAAAATGTCTTATAGAAATTATAATTTATGACATGTATAGGCGTAGAAATATATAAATATAATTTATGACATACATAGGTGTAGAATTTGAAGAAAGTGAAAAGCCACGCAACAGAATAGGAAAGGCAAGTAACGATATTTTTTTAATGTCTCAAGCGCCTCAAAAAAAAAAAACGAACGATTAAAACTAGTTGCGAGCTACGCAAAATTCCTGACACTCAAATTCCTGATAATGGAACGGGTCATCACTTGGTCTCTGATATCTGAGGATCACAGGAAACGGGGATGGTCTAAGCGACAAGATGGATAATATATAATGGCTTCCTAAAGGCCAATTTTCAGCGGAAGAGAAACGCTGTCGTCAAGAAAAGAGTGCCTTATTACTCAAAAAAAAAAAAAAAAAAACCTTTTAATATGAAGTCAGTTAAAAATTTCCCTTCAAGAATGAAACCTAATCAATGAACTCCAGCTGATGTGGTCATTCTTTAGCACCAGATTTCACGCAATTCATCAATTCTTCAATTGTTCTTAAAAAAATTTAGCAAAAAAAATTCCAATTTTAAGGTAAATATATAAGCGAAAGCTATGCTTAAGATTTTGCTGATATATTTGTATCTAAAGCTTTTATAAATATATTTGTATATACATACATATGTACATAAATTTAGTGGTAACAAACCATAGCCTCTCCCACACAACTAATGGCCCATTTGTACGTATGCATGTATGAGGTAACGGGATGACATATGATGCACAAACTTTTGAATTCCTAAACTTTCCAATTGGTGAGCAAAGGATTTGGGTCAAACCGAAATACATGTGAAAAATGTGTATTACCGTTATTTTTCAGAGAGATTTTTTTTTTTTAAATCGCATAAAGTTATTGTAGTATCAATGCAGTACAAAAAGAGATTTGAAGACTGAAGGCATAATTTATATATTTATATCTAGAAATATTTTTTAAATATTAGAAAAGAAAATATTTTTAACAGCGTGACATCGAAAAAATATTAAGAATGTTTTGCATTTAAATAAAACTGATTTTCAAAAATCAACCAATACAAAGGGAAATGTAAACGATGTGCATACGCAGTAATATATATGTATATACATCAATTCTTATAAATGCAAATGTACGTATGTATGCACTCATTTTCTATTAATTTGTATGTGAAATATTTTAAATTTATGACCATTTCTACTTAGGAAAATTGCACATTTTAGCGCAGATTATGTGCGTGATGACAACATCTATAGCTCATTGCCGCTCAAAAGGCGAATTATTTAGCAAATATTAATTTTCCTTTTCAAAACCGAACGAATATTTTCGTTGCTCACCTTCTCAGTGCGAAGTAGTGATAAGCATGCGCTTAGTATAAAATAGCCAAGTTGAGAGCGTGGAATAAATAGTCTCTGTGGCTCATCTATATTCCGATTGCCTTTTAATATTCATCTGATATCATTTTGTTGTTGTGTTTTCATTGTCCCGATTTCGTAATTGTCAACAACGTTACCTTATGCTTGAATTTCATATGAGCCGTACTACCGAATAGCTACCTATTCTCATATGCGCTCATTTGCTTGTTGGTGATAAGCCTGCGCTGTTATTAATTGAGAGAAACATTTCGGTTGATTACATTTCTCTTATACATTCGCACTTCTAGCGGAGACTTGGTGTGTCTAACAGTGGGAATCTCGTAAATAAAGTAAATGTAATAAAGCATAACTGTAATATTCTTGATGTGAAGAGCATAAATGTTAAGCACATAAAGCAGTCACTGTAAAACAACAACCAGTAGTGCATAGTAGAAATAAATTTATTAAATCGCTTCAATCGTTTCGGTTGAAAGATTTGGAAGTATTATCGTTAAAGCAGTCATCAAAGTAAATTTTATTTATATTTTCAGCGAAACGAAATGCTGTCGTTAGTATTAAAACGTTAACATAATATATTAAAAGTGTAAATTTGTGTGGGCTGACAATGTCGTAACAAGTAGCAACTTAAAAGATCACCACTCGTTTCGTTGAAGTATTTATCTGTACACTCCGAAATTGGCGTAAGCGATAAATATTTACAATTTCGACGTTACCAACTTTGTTTTGATTTTGGCAGATTTTTTACCAAAATCTCATATCTGAACAAAGCTGTTGTATGGGAATCGGTCTGGTAACAATTTATCTAAAAGAAGCGGTGCTAATTCCTAGTGCTATAGATACGCTGCCGCAATAACCGAGGGTTCGCGTCCTATACTCAACTATAGAAAAATTATTTTTCCAATTGCGATCGCTCCTCGGCAGGGAATGTGATAAAAGCTCATCATTAGAATTCATCAGCCGTTCGGAGGGGCTAAGAATAAACTGTAGGTCCGTCCATATTGTCGGAAGATCATCAAGACGTACCCCACAAATTGGAGGAGGAGCTCGTCCAAAAGTAGCTTCAGCGGTTACATAGTGCCATTTATATGTACCTATATATATATATTTATATATAAATGTTATTTTCGTTTGTGTACGCTTTAAAAACTCCAAAAATTTTAGCATGATATATATAATCCGCATCAAGGATTGTTTTTATGTATTTTCTGCATCAGTCACATATCCGCGGGAGGTAGACCTAGGACTGACCTATTTGAAAAAATCGTATTTATGGTTCGATTTAATCGAAATTTAGTACATAAGTAGCCTTTTGCTTAGATTAAAAGGAACACTGCTTTTCTCTCCGGGAAGCAGGCCATGAATCGAACTATTCGAAATATTATTTATAGTTCCATTTACGTGAATGATGATTACCAGGCTGTGGACCAATATAATTGAGAATAAACTGATTTATGCTTCGCAGAAAATGCATTTCTAAAATTAATATAATTTGCTTCTAAGATACATACTCTTATAACTTTGGCTAGTCACTTATAGCTTTAAAGGATTGTAGTTCTGCCACCAAATAATTCAGGCCTGTCTATAGATGCCACGTAATTATTTATTATAACTGATGGAATAACAGTTTCCAAACTGATCTATAAAACCAAAAATTTTAATAAGCAAAACTTATTTTGCACTTTGTAGGAGGATGATGTTTGTAGTCCAAATCTAACTGCAACTTCAAGTCAATGAATAATTTATCTTTGACCTGAACCCAAAAATAAATTACCTCTTAGGCAACTGATTTTTTTTTCTGGGATGACGCCCGTGAAGAGGAAACTCTCATGAGTACTACTACACCGACATAACAGTATGCACGACTTGTAACCTCACAGTTGCACCTGCGTACTAAACACCTCTCCACTCACTACCACTCTCCCACGGAACTATCAATAAAGTATTTCCTCGCGGGGCTGGTAAGCTCATTAGCTATTTCGCGTTACTTTAACAACGTGCATCGATGAGCAAGGAATGAGCTCGTAAGTCCATCTGCCCTTCGCAGAATTATTCCATCGGTCTTGCAATTCACTTATAGACCGACGCCTTTCTTCGGCATCAATTTCCCTTCGATTAACGGCCACATTTAGAACCGAGAGCCTTAAATACACCCTTTTCATTTCCTCAGCGAGGATGTCAATTGGGATTTGACTAGCTAGAACATGTGATGCTTCATCCGATATTGTTCGGAATCCACAAATAACTCTAATTGAGCTTAATCGATATAGGCTAGTCAACTTTCTTTTTTGCGAGTTGTTGCTCAAAGCTTCAACCCAAACTAGTGCAGCGTATAACAGAATAGAACTTACCACCCGGCTTAATAGCTTTCTCTTACTATGTGTGGATCCGCATTTATTTGAGATAATACGGGATAGACTAGCATGGACTTTTGAAGCCATATCAACCGCACACTCTATGTGAGCTTTAGAAGATTATCGGTTATCGGTCATAACGCCAAGATATTTTATTGCGGGCTTAGATGTTATCAGCTCAGACCCTACTCTGATATTAATCACCACTACTAATTTTCTGCTGCTAATTAGTACGGCCTCTGTTTTGTGCGCAGCCAGATGCAGTTTTCTTGTTGAGAGCCAATCTATAGTCTTTTTTATTGATTCGTTGACCTTGTTTTCCACCTCGGGTATAGTTTTTGCCACTGTGACCACGGCGATATCGTCGGCAAAACCTATTACCTTGGTTCTATTTGGAAGTTGTAACCTTAATATGCCATCATACATCAAATTTCAAAGGAGAGGGCCAAGCACAGATCCTTGGGGGAAGCCTGCCGAGATTGTATAGACCCCGGAACCGTAATCGCTTATATAGCTCAGTTTCCGATATGTGCAGTAACTAGTAATTATGTTAATAACATAATATGGGCCTTTCATTCTAACAACTGTATCCAATATACAACACCTGCTCGCAGTGTTAAATGCGTTTTTAGCATCTAGCGTAACTACGGCACAGTATTCTTTTTTACCAAAGCGCCACCGTTTTCCTTCAATAGCTGCTGCCGCTGTATCAGTAATAGCTTTAATAGTGTCGACCGTTGATCGAGATTTTCTAAAGCCAAACTGAAGCGGCGATAGATAACCCCGTTCTTCTGCGAACTTCAATAACCTTTCACTAATAATACCCTCGAGGATCTTCCCCAGGGTGTCTAGCAAGCATATTGGGCGATAGGAGGATGGATCACCCGGATTCTTATTACCTTTGGGGAGAAGCACTAATGTTTGCACTTTCCACCTTCTAGGGAAAGTACCTTCATTCAAACACTTTTGGAACGTATCAACGAACATCTCCACTCTCTTCGCAATCGCCAATTTCAATGCCTTGTTGGGAATACCATCTGGACCCGGAGCCTCTTTGTCCGAGATTTTTCTACAGGCGAATTTCACTTCGTCCCGAGTAATCACTGGTATATCCTCTGTATAATACTGTGTAGCATATGGTCACTAATATAATTTGTTATATGTAGTATAAAGTGAAATATTCTTTTTAGTCTGCTTCGGTTAATAGAAAGACCTCGCCAAAACTCAGTTGATTAGGCACCTAGCTCAGCTGCATCATGTATTCACAGGAGAAGATAGTTTAGCAAGTCGGACATAATAATACAGTGTTTGTTAGGCAAACGTTCAGTTGGGAGCCGCTAGAGGCTAGACGTCCCTCAATCTCACTTCCTAAACAGCCAAAGTAAAAAAAAATTATATATGCAAGAATATGCAAACAAAAAATAGTGCACTCTTTTATTATTCAAAAGTCAAAGTAAGTTCTTTGATATCGCAAAAGATATATAAATTTTAATTTTATATTTCCTTGCAAATTTATAGCTATTATATTGCATGATTTCTTTTATCACAAACTTTATCATAACATGTGCAGCTCCTTTACACTGCCAAGCACCTTATTATTAACGCGGTAATACGATAAAGCAGCCAAGCGGCAACTTCTTAAGTGGAAGTGGGATTGTGTTAAAAAGTCCTGAAGCAAAAAGAAGACATCCTGAAGTGAACAAAGGCATCAGAGTGTGAATGTATGTATGTTGTATGGCAATCAAGAAAGTGTAACATGAAAATGCGTAAATATATGTACTTATAGACATGTACATATGTATATATACGCAAGCATAGAGTTTGCTATACATACACAACCAACCCATATAGACATGGAATACACACATAATTTTGCGCTATTCTCTTTAGAATTCATCTAAAAATAATTCCATATATACGATAAATATAATTAGCGTTTTGTAACCGCTGAAGTGAATTTTAAAATATACGTATACAAATATGTATGAGTAAGTTATAAAATATTTAACATGAAAATATTATTAATTTTTCTCCTAAAAACTTAAGTGTAAAGAATGTGTTTCAAAGCTTGATTCAGACGGTCACGCTTAACGAGCGATGCCGTTTGGAAAAGAGGAAGAAATGAGAACGTAAATTTATTCAAATAAAAATATTCTTCTCTGAGTAACGGTAATCAAATTTAATAATTATTTTGATTTTGCTTTTCATATATTTTTGAAATACTCACAGCTTAGAAATATGAAATGCATGAGCTACATACGCAAATATATTTATATGCAAATATATAAAAATATAAAACTTGCAAGCTAAAAAGAAAGAAAAAGCCAGAATATTAATGTACATTAATAAAAAAGGAAGTCGAAAAGGGCGCAGCTCAAGCCACAACGTAAAATCAACAAGTAAAGCAGGATCATCAATTCAAAGGACTATTTATTAAAATACATAAAAGCGTTGAAATAAATGTGTGTATGTATATAGGAGCTGGTAGGAATATACATTATTTTAAAAGCACATCGGTTGATGATTTGACGGTAAAGTGTCCTGGCAGTTCATTTCAAAAGCACTTAAATAAGCAAGTATCTAAATGCATACGTATATACGTACATACATACTTATATTTCTGCCTGCAAACATTGCCAAAACATATGTAGATACTGTTTTCAACTTCGTGCAACAAACAGTAACAACATTTGCAGTCACACAGCCTCACAACACCTCAAGCACACTCAAAGGCCAGCCAACGGTAAAGCTAAAGATTACTTGATTTCTTTCAAACGCCTTAGGCTAATTTCAAAAGCGTACTTTTTTATATACTTGCTTTATTCGTGCTTTTGTTGTTGGTTTTCTTTGTAGCTACATACGATGGCTATTCAAAACATTTAATAAGACTTTCAAAAGCGTGTATAAAAATAGCAAAATAAATAATTGTAACAATTATGTCCTCAATAAAAGGTGGAGAGATTTTCGAAAATATATTTTTCATATATTATTTTCAAAAAATAATTTTTATATTTAACAACGAATTTAATGTTATAAAGTTTTTTCTTTGATTGTGGGTGCTAAGCTTCACTGCAAAATTAGACTACTTCCAAAAAAATTGCCTGCAGCCACACATCAGAAAAATTACTATCTAAATTACTATTTTTTATCAATTTAATAAAGAAACAATCATGTTTCATGAGAATAATTGAGTAGTGTATTATCCTTTAGAACTGAATATTGCTAGTACACTTGCTCAATCCTTTTTTGAGTGATTCAAGCAAAGATACTCGTATGTTAATATATAATTTTTTCTTTTGCGAGATTTTTTATTCTTAAAATTATTTGCGCAAATATTCAAATTCTGAAACATAAATGGCATTTTTTTTTTTTAAATGAAAAAAAAAAGTTCTAATAAATATTTGAACAGTTGAACATTGAAGTATCGAACTACTTTCTACCTGGATATCAAGAGCTGTAATACTTAACTATTGTCAAAGCTTATGCTTTTTTTTTGGGATCTTTCCCCCATTGAAATGTTGATATTGCCAGCTAAAAAATAAAGCGAAATAAAATTCAGATCTGATCATATGAACTCTAATTTAGATAGAATTTGAATCGAATTTTATTGGAAAAGCCTTATCACGAAGTTCAGATACTTAATAAAGTTGTGAATCGACAACTTAAAGCAGAATTTTTTTGCGTCTCGATTAAAAAAAGTTGGAGTAAATTTTCCAAGCTGACCTGCGTATGAGAAAATCAAAAATTAAACTAATGGAATTCCATTTCTTCGTTAACTCATGTTAGTTGTCGTCTATGAAATTCTTAAATAATTATATACAAGTTATGTTGCCAGATACCACAATACCACTCAATGGCGCACCCTTTGATCACATTGCCCTACACGTGACTTCACTGCTCCAATTAAAGTTCACAGAAGAACTTTCGCTGACGCGACACACGCGCAAGCGATCAATTACATATCCACTGTATGGGAAATGCAACGCAAGCAATGCCGATCAACACGTGCAACTCAATGATTGCGAAATACTGGGCAGTGGTGGGAACTGCAACGTTAGCAGTTAACTTAGGCTAAGAAGTTAGGTGGTAAGAAAATAAACTGATAATAGTTAGTCTTAAATTGTACCGCGACAAGTGCGGAATAAAATCTCTTTTGTTTAATATTTTAAATAGTGTGTTTTATTGCAATTGGTGAGAAGTCGTGCCACCACAACTTTAATTTTTTTAATAACTCATTGTCGGTGACTTTAACTTACATATATATATTTGGCGCTTTGTAACCGCTGAAGCGATTTTCGGCCGAGCTCCTCCTTCAATTTGTTGTTTTGCGTCTTGATGTTTTTACCAACAAATGGAGGGACCTACAGTTTATTCTAAGCCGCCTCCGAACGGCCGATGGATTTTTATGAGGAGCTTTTTCACATGCCAGAAATACACTCGGAGGGCTTGACATTCCCTGCCGAGGGCCGACCGCAATTAGAAAAATTAATTTTCTATAATTTTGGATGTTGCTCGAAAAAATAATTATAGTTCTTTAATTACCAACTTGGCCGAGACTCGAAAAATTCTGATCTGCAATTCTAATAATAACACAGCTGAAGTCAAAAAGGCCAGTCTACCTGGAAACATTGCGGTAATCTGCGAGAGGCCGAAGTATGAAGAACTCAAGAAGGTGGCCGACTAGATTAATTCTCGAAAATTGCATAAAAAATCTATAGAGGTGGTCTGACACTGATCCAGCTGGAGGAGGTGAATCCAAATTCCCAATCTATAATGATGGAAAAGACATTACAATACAAGGCTAGGAGGAGGGACACATAGCACTTGCCCGCCTGTGGAACAACAAATCAGGAGTCGATGGTTTACCGACGGAGCTATGCAGATATGGTGGTGAAGAACAGACTTTACAGCATACGATAGCACCGAGCCATTTGAAGCTAAATTATAGTTTAGACAAGGCCCCTTATTATGTGACTTTTCAACCAAATGCTGGAAGAAACAGTAGGAGCTTGGCCTCTACAACCACGTAGATTGTTTTTTAGACAGTATAAGGAAGCGAGGAGAATGGATCTGCTAGTGGATGAGAACAAGACGAAATATCTCCTGTTTGAAGTCATAGATAATTTCGTTTGCCTTGTAACCTGTCCCTCAACCTACAAGCGGGAGAAGCTTTACTATAAAAGGAAGACATGCAAAACGATGCTCTTAAAAACAGGAAGTGTCCTTCATGTTAAGTTGGCATGCTCTCAGGTTGAGGAACGAGTGTTTAAGGAATTATTGTTGAGCTTATTTAGTAGAAAACTCACAAAGTAAGTTATTGCATTGAGTGAAAATCATGTTGGACTCTTGAGGGAGGTCGAGCACGAGTTAAATATTTTTCTATCCTTAAAGTCGTTTACATAAAGATTGGCTTTTAATGAGGCGTTCATACGGCAGTACTGATGCTGTCCATAATTCCTAAATACATACCCATCGTGCTACTTCGCTCAGTAGTTACGAAAACCGATACTTTCGGCTGCTTTTGAACCATTTGTTTTTCTTAGACTGAACTGTGGATATGTGTTAAGCCTTTATCTGGGAACACAGTTAAAATGAGGTAATTCGAGGTAAGAACAAAAACAGCTTATTTGCGGTTTAATTTGATGCACTGCATTTTCATAGAGAAAAATTGTGCAAATGCATTTTATTATCGCTTTGTTCTTACTCCGGGCAAGACTTAGTTTTAAAATAAATAAAAATTATACTACTTTTAAATAACTTTACCGTTTACTTGCGTCCCATTTATTCCGTGTGCGAGAAATAATGTAAAAAAAATTTTTGTTAATATTTATTTACACAAACATACATACATAATGTAAACATTTGTATCATTTATTACTAAGAAATTTTCATAAGTTTCATGTCCTTAACATGCACACGTACATATACCGATGCAACATGGCTTTGCACGTGCTTCCGTTGCTGCTGCTGCTAAAGGTAGACGGATAAGTGATATACGTAGAGCAGCGCCGACACCAACGATAGCAGCAGCACTGGCAGTGTGATAAGAATTTAGCAATAATAAAACTATTTACAGTTGCCGACACTTTTGTTGTGTCAGTTGCAACATGAAATGTCTGTTAGCTGCCATTTCAAATTGTTCTTGTTGTTGTTGTTGTTGCTGCTATTGTTATTGCTGTTGTTGTTTTGTAGCTTGCTTAGTTTGTTTGGTGTTGAATAAATAAAGTGGATAAATAAAATATAATGTTTCCCGTGTTGTAAACAGCGATGGCAACACCAACTGCAGTAACAGCAACAAAAAGAACAATAACAGCATAAGTATTCCAACATCAGTTATTGTTACTATAATTGTAGGTGTTGTTGTTGTTGTTGTTGTTATGTCAGCAGCTGCAAGAAATTGCACCGGTAATACCCACTGACATTTACACTTTGGCAACCGCGCTTAACACCAGCAACAACAGTATGAGAGGAAGTAAAAATTGTTGTTTATATGTAAAAAGGAAATACTGATATAACAACCGGCCGGCGCGCATACACTTATAAGTACTATATGTCAGGTCGTGAGCCTGTGAATACGCAATTGAATGAATTATGTTTGTAGTTGCCGTTTGGTGACTGCAACACTAGTGTCCTTGTCACAAGATTGTATAATATATATCAACGAGTTGGGATTCTTGCTATTTAATATGTCTTTTATTTACAACAAATCTTTATAGGTGGAATCGAATATTTTTCCGTTGGTAAATAGTTACGATAAGTACCAGAAAGAAAAGAGATAGATCCACCTAACTATACACCGAATCACGGCTGAATTGATTTAGCCATATTCGTCTGTCCGTCTGTCTCTCTGTCTGCCTATCTGCCCGTCTGCCTGTTTGAACGCAAACTAGTCCGTCAATTCTTGAGATATTTTAGTTAAACTTGGTAGGAAGATGCACCTATACGTTTAAACGATCATTTGTCGGAACCGACCGGAGCATATATACGACCGATTTTTCAGATTTGAAATTTGGGGTCATAAATCCACCAAAAATGTATCTAAGAAATTGCCTGTTAAGAATTGCATATTGGTTGTGAAGAATCGGAATATCATATCATATAGCCCCCATACAATCGATTTGTTAAAATATGAGGATTTGGATCAAAAATCCTCTAAAAAAGCATTTAGAAGCGTGAAATATAGTATTCTAAAATTATCAAAAGCGAATTTTGCTGTTTTTTCTGTATTTTTACTGACTAAAAGTTAAAAACTAATAGACTTTGAAGTCGTTGGATTGCTTATTATTTACCTGGACGAACAGTAAGATTGGCAATTATAAACTGGTACGCCGATACCATTAACTTTCGCTTTTAATGATAAAAGCGGGTTTATTGCGAAAAATTTCTTAATATGGGTTTGCTAATGTTAAGGATTGAAGTTTTAACGCGAGTGAAAGATAAGACATAGTTTTGAGCCTAGACTAATCGCAATTTTGCGATTGACTACAACACGTGTGGGATGGGATAGATATAAAGACGCATTTGCAGATGAAATAAGAAAGAGACAGAATGCGTGAGCATGCAGAGCTTGACTAGCTGTCACACAAGGGTAATACTCGAAAATTCTTTGAGAAGAAGCGGCGACTTACAGAAAGTTTCAAGACTGGGTCGAGCGCATGTAGGGGTCAAGGAGGTAATCTGATGACATATATCCAGAGCATACTTAGTGTGTGGAGGGAATACTTCAACCAACCTACTCTATGGCAGAGAAAGTGAAAGCCCCGGAGATGGCGAAACCGAAACTTCAATCGAGGACGATGGTGCAAAGGATCCATAAACCGACTATGAAGAAGTTCGAATAGCGATTGCTCGCTTAAAAAATAACAAAACAGCGGGAGCCGATGGCTTACCGGCCGAGCTACTCAAATACGGAAGCGAAGAACTGACAAGGAGCATGCATCAGCTTCTTTGCAGAATATGGTCGGACGAAAGCATGCCTGACGAATGGAACCTAAGTGTGCTCTGCCCAATCCACAAAAAGGAAGACCCCACGGTCTGCGCCAATTGACGTGGAATAAGTCCCCTCAATATCGCATACATCGTCCGAATGGATGAAAGCGCTCAAGCTTTGAAAGTATCCGATGGATGTACCAGGTGGAAGGACCAGGTGAAGACCGACCTATTTTCACCTGGCATTTCCAACTGGCGCCAAACAGCGAAGGGAAGGAACGATGGCGCGCTATTGTTAATGTGGCTATAATCGCGAAATCGGTGCCTACGCCAAAGAAGAAGAAGAAGAAGTCTTCCATGATTATCGGTGTAAATTTTTGTTTGTACATAGAAGATTTTTTTGACTTTTTTTTGGCTTCGAACACGGCTTAGAATCTTCGATATGCGATCAGTGCACTAAAGGGGACTAAATAGGACTAGGTTCGAGTTTTTTATGTCAAAGAGCGTATTTAATTTATGATGATTGGAACATAATATGAAAACGTTCTTTTAATGGGTTTGACAGAGCACACTGATAATCCAATCGTCCGTGGTTTAGCCGATTAACCGTCTTCATGAATGAAATAACTATTTAAACTTCTGCATATACGACTTCTCGTAGGCTTTGAGACATTTTGAGTAATATACTGGATAAAATAGGAAGTTAATCAATTCAGTTTACCATTTTTAAGAGGTGTGAGGTAACATAATAAGTAAGTGGCGAAATATTTGATAAAAATCTTTGCCGCAGAGAGCATAATGAAATCATAACCAGTAATGCGCTCTGAATTGGCAATATTTGCAGAAGAGCTATTCCGCCAAATATGGACTACGGCATCAACTAGTGTATTAGCTATATATAAGTGTCGTTTTACTAATACTAATGTATGGAGCACTAGTATGGTGACCGATATAAAAAAGTACTACTTCAATAAATGACCTAGAAACCATTATTGCCATTAGGTCAATAAACATACAAGTGATGTTTGAAGTAGCGCTAATAGACAGCCACTGTAGCATTTAGAATGTTATACCAGGGCTCAAGCTTAACGTAAAATGTGACTAAGAAAAGGAAATCTTTCGCCAGGTTTATGCCACCTAGCAGTAGAAAATGGGCGGAAGGTAAGCCCAATGGTAACAGTGAAGATATTCATACCTATATTAATGGTTCCAAACGTGAGGCAGGCACAGTAACAGGGTTCTTCTGCGACCACCGCAATAACCAAGATAACTTCAAGTCCAATCACTACAACTCTGTCTTCCAAACAGAGATTGTGAGTATAACTAAAGGTGCCAACTGCTGTATTTTGGTAGACAGTCAAGCGGCAGTTAAGATAATTAAGTGTGTTAGCACAAAGTACAAGTAATTGAGAACAAACTACCGCGGGAAACACACAATTATTTCTCAGGTCACAGTTATGTAGAAGGCAATGCAAAAATGAACGAGATGGCTCGCGCCAACGCCGATGACGACGCCGTCACCTTTCAGTGCCTTCAAATATTATATAAAGCAGTGGATCATGAAGAAAGACTGTAGAACGTACTGCTAAATTATTGTGCAGCAATGTGGATTGCTAAATTATTATTTGCATTAGTATTATTCTGGTTATATTGGGTGGTTGTTATTTATTGTGTAAGTAGTTGTCTGTATGGCTCTTCGGGAGAAACATATAACTTTAAATTTTTTAAGATTTAGGTGCTTCCGATTTATTTTACACCATTCAACCATGCTGTTTATGTTTGTTTGCCGAAGTCTAAGACTTATAAAGTTTTATATAATTCCCATACATTAAAAGTTTTGAAAATTTTATCTGAAAATATGACTATACCGTTTATGAATAGTGAAGACAGAATCGGGCCTATATGACTACCCGAAGTACCTCAGGAATCTCAAATAGAATTTTTAAACATTACTCTTTGAGTCCGCTCATACAAGTATGAGGAAACCCGTTATACAAATTTTGGCTGGAAACCCAGTAAGTCAAGTTTCTTGATTAACAACGAGGACACATTTTATCAAAAGATTTGCTGAAGTCGGTATATATTACGGCAACGCTGCAATTCTTTCTGAACGCACTAATGATATAAGAAGTTGTCAATAAGATATAGGAGATGAGATTGAATTAGTAAAATGATTAGTGATAAGTGAATCAAATCATTTAGGAATTACAGAGGGTAGCTATATCTTGCAAATTTTCACCGAAGATCTGTTTTTATATAGGAGTGTAATAAAAGATTCTTTCCACGTAGATGGAAAAATACTCACTTTAAGTTATAAATTGAATAACTGAGTCAAACTTTCATAAATATACTTAGCAAAGTTTACAAGAAAGCAAGAAGGTTTTTGGTCAGAATTGATATGTGTATGTCTTTTTCAAGGACTTTAGATAGAGAAATACATCACCGAATGATATTATAGGTGTATGGACTAAGTTACCCGAACATAACTTGACTTTAATGTAGCGGTACGAAGGTAGCTCAAAATTTTGTTCCAAGAAAGAAAATGTAAAAATCGAGAAGAAAAGTTGTTGGCTCTCTGTTCTCATTGCGTTTCTCGACGATAAGAATTCCTTGTGTTTTTTGAAGAGCGCTTTTTCATGCACAGAGGCCACAGCTACGTTATGCAGGCTGTAGCAATAATATTTAAACAGGTGAAAGCCAAACAGGGCTTCCACAAACTAGATCAGCCTCAGTCCATCTGGCCTCGTCTCGTCTCGTCGTTAATAAAGAATTTTCTGAACATTCTGATAGCGCTGAAGAAGGTATTGTTCGTTACATCGTCCATCTCTTAAGATGCTGAATAAAATTTCGTTAACCAAATACGCATCCGTAAATTATTAGTTTAAGCCCTTAGTTCTCAAATTTTTATATTGGAATTCACGAAAAAATGTAGTATGTTAAAGATTTTCAGTAAATTTTTTTATGATATGAATGAAAAGTCCAATACCAAAGAGTTTTTATTCGTACATATTATCTATGCGAATATTTTGGGAGAGAGTTGTAGTTGTATTGTAAAGAAGTTTCCCTCTTGGCTGGGGTTAGCTCAGTCTCGCCAAGGTTATTGAAATAACTACTCAATTTTCTATATTTCGTACAACAAAGTTTATTTAGTATTATGTAAATCAAACGTAAAGATAGCGCGGTGATAGGCTCTCCGCTAATCTTCCCTTCGGTGAGAAAGAAACCCTCTCCCGAATATACTATACTAGCTACTCTTCTACAATAATTTGTCTACGCTTCGTAAAGGTAGCGGAGGTGGTATTCCCTCCACTAGCCTTCCCTACAACCAGGTGAAAACACTAGTCGTGTATAAACTAAACGCTCGTGAGGTGGAAGTCCCTCAGGTTCGCTACCTTTGCCGGTGATAACCACGGACAAGTATGCCTATCAACCATTTACTGGCTACTTAACTTTATTTACAATTCGCCTGCCCTTTTATACTATCCTCCATGCAGGCAGAATGTTATTTTATAATAACAACTAATATTAATAACAGTTTTTCCTTAACGCTATGTATGTATGTATATGCACATGTTCAAGAGAATTCATGATTGAATATGTCTAAAGCGAAGAGTTAAAATTTAAAATATGTGTACATACATATGTACATATGTACGTATAACGCAAAAGAATAAAATTCATAAACGTACGTATGTACATAGGTATAGCTAAGGAGTAGAATTCTGCAATAACAACTAGTATTATTAACAATTCTCTTTAATGTTACATGTACATGCGTACATACCTACGTATAACGTAATAGAGCAAGTTCATAAATGTACATACTATATATTTATATAACTAGATATGTATTTATATATGCTTCGCTGTAAGGCCTCCAACACCTGGGATTTCGGGGGTCCTTACAGTATATGTGTATGTATACAGGCATTAAATTAAATTTTTTTTTGCCAAAAACAATTTGCTTGCAAGGAATGCAGCGAAAAGGAGCAGCTTCACAACTTCGCTGTTGTATTGGCATTAAAGTAATCAGTAAATACATAAATACGCTTGCAGGAAAGCAGGAAGCGCAGCAATCATATTAGCTTGTGTTCATAAAAAATATACGTCTACACTCTACACAGCTGCACATAAACATAGATGCACATGTGTGTTAATGTGTGAGAATTTGATGTTGCACATATGCGCAATATTTTCAAGTCAAAAGCGCATAAATACTCATCGTGGATTGTGAGCTAAACAGAAGATGAGTTGCAACTATTTTCCAGGTATATGCGGGAGGATATTTGTATGTGTAGCTGCTTTAAATATGTATGTATGTTGTGTGTGTGTGAGTACCATATATAAATGCCTTTTGGCATACTACGCCAGCATTTCGCTTGTCAGACACTCATGCGCTACTGCTTACATATGTATGTATAGATATACATTCGTGCTTATAACTCGTACAGTGGCTTATCAGCTACCGAGCGCGTACGCTGAGTATGCAATTCAAAATCATATCCACGTAAAAAGTCGTTGGGTAAACTATTTTGCATTAGCATAAATTCAGACATCAGCATAAAATTGCAATTTTATCGCCAGCCATTCCTCAACGACATTAACAATGTTGTTGCTCATGTTGTTGCTACTGTTGCTGTTGGTTTTTGCAAGCGTTATTGTAGTGGTGGAGGTGTTGGTTGCTGGTGCTGAATTTTTGACTGCTCATTTATGCAACTTTTTCACCTTCCACTCAACTTTCTTATTTTTTTTTATGTGTTCCTTGGTGTATTTATTTTGTTTAAATTCACTACTTTGTTGCAAACATTTTTTATTACTAAAAGAACATTGTTGTTGTTGCAAATGTTGGTTAAGTTTTGCCCTATAGCTGTTGTTATTATTATTGTGGAGTATTTCAAAATTTATATGAGTTGAACGAGTTGGAGAATATGGATGTTTGAAGTAACATATAGTCAAAAAAAAAAAAAAACTATTTTCAAATTATTCTTTAAAATTGAAAAAATAAAAAATCTCTTATCAAAATCACTTTTTCCGATGAGAGATAATGTGTTTCACAACATCAGCAGCAATTTTAATGAAGAATTAATTCGTTACATTATTCAATAAGACAATGCAGTGTATTCTTCAACTACCAAAAAAAAAAAAAAAAAAAGGGCTCAGCTAGAAAATATTATTGTGTGCAGATATCATTTCTAAGGCTGTTTCGATTACACTGTGACACAAAATGAGGGTTCATATCTCCGTCATTGATGAAACCAAATGGAGATGAAACTTTATCCCTCCCATATCAAAATCTCATACTGGGTTTTGGCCTAGAGGTCTGGTTTCATTTTTATTTTTATTTAAAGTTGGCAACCCTGTGTATGAGAAGACTTGATTAAAACTTGATCAAATGAAGCAATTTTAGATGGGTTTTTTGTATATCGCTTTTTTGGATCGAGGAACTCATTTTTGACATTAACTTTTACCTAAATTTTACGATAGGTGGCGCTGTCATACAATTTGTCTTATTTTTCATAAAAAATAATATTTTTAGTTTTATTGTAGAAATGATCGTATATGATACATATAGAAAGGAACATTAAACTATATTTGGCACACAAAAAAGATGATAAATAGTATACATATACACATATGTAGGCGTGAAAAGTTTGAAATAAAAAATTAAGTATACGTACAAAGTCATATTTCTGTTAAGAATTAAATTATTTTCTGACATTTTGAAAAAATATGCCATAAAAAGCTTACAAAAATAACGGTGCTTAAAAACTAAAACTTAAATCTTTTTGAAGGCGGTAAGTTTACTTCCTCCTCTTCCTCCGTCGGTATTGTCTTCTTCATTTCTCGTTAGCCACCAGCATAGATCTGCTAACATTGGTAGTAGTTTTTTCCCCCTATACCGTGTCTCCATTGTTAAAGCGACCTAGTGAAAACGTTCGCCTTGTTCATCCGATTCCGTTGCGATTTGGTGTTCAAACCAATCTATATGGTGATGGAGAAAATGTACCTTCAAACTCATATGTACACCGAGCTTCTCAAACATATTCATGAGATGATTTACTTTTTCTCTGATGTTCGTGGCACGATGTTTACCGAGAACATTAGCTATTACGTCCTTTATGGCATTCCAGGCATTTAGCTCATTTTCATTTAAAGAGTTATCAAACTTACTATTTTTTTTATCAATTTTCTTATGTCTGGACCATTGAACATACCTGTAAAACGATATAGCAATTACATAAATCTTAAAAAATCTTATTTTATATGTAAATATAAAATACCTTCTTTTACTTTGCTTGCACTAAGTCGTGGAAATATTGACCTTAGTGTAATAAAAGCTGGTCCATCTGCAGGTAGTGCTTTTACAAATTTTTAAAAAATACCCAATTTGATATGTAGTGGAGGTAGCAACACTTTTTCAATTGGAACAAGGGACGTGTGTATTGCATTATCTGATCCAACAACTAAATCTTCTCTGTTCTCCCAGTCATGTTTTTGGTATTGGTATTCTTCGTATATCACCTTGTAATTCACAAAGCAGAGCTACCTTTTTCAAATCGCAACATATACGCCATTTATGGCTTTCATAGTTTTTTGCTTCTTGTAGATGCCTCACAGATTCGTACGTTTCTTTAGTGTTCAAATTGTATGCTATCGGAATGCTAGGTTTCTTGTTTTTGTAGTACAGCAAAACTGCTTTCATACTAGTTTTGAATGAATCAATAAATAACCTCCATTCGTGGGGAATATAAGTCACACCCATTTCTGCAACAAGTTTTTCAATATCGTTACAGTAAACGAAGGTGTTTTCTTCATTGGCAGAGAAAAATGGCTGAAATTTTGCTTGGCGATGACGGTAACCAGTAACTTTAACATCAGGTGTCAGTAAATTATTTTGTTTTAACTTATGTGCTATATACTCTGCATCACGTTTTGATAAATTGACATATTTTACCACGTCATCCATCCAATTTTGAGATATTGGTATCATATTTTTGAAAGCTTCAGATATTTCATAATCAGGATCCTGCAACTGGTTTTGCAAGTTCGCAGTCCATATAGAAATCGTAGTAGGGCTTGGTGGCCGTGGTACAGGAATAGCATCTGAATGCGATGATGACAGGCTTACATAATCTGTTCCAATATATTTCATTGCTCTTCCCGATCTTTTAGTTTTTCAAACACACATAACAACTCGCTTCACTATGGTCACCTGAATGCACAACCATTCTGAATGAGTACATAGATTCAACACATTAAATAAAATAAACTTACCTGGATCAGTCCAAATCATCGAAACACCAAACTCCAGCGATTTTTTTATTCCTTTAACCCAGAGACGTAAGTCGTCGTAGCAGGTTCTACATATATCTTTGGGAGCCCAATTTACGTCTTGAACATTCGGCATCCCAAAATAATTTTCATACCACTCTTTCGCACTAACACTTATACCAATCAGATTGGCTGCAATGCTGAAATTACCGCAAACATAGCAATAAAGCGCTTACTTTCGCAAACATTTATTCATTTTGAATTAATTTTATAAGACGCTTTACGCTACCAAAATCTTCAGAATTTAGTTTGCTGTGGTATTGCAAGAGAGCTGACACGAAACTCACAGAAATTGTGATTGGTAAAAAAAACTACATATATTAATACAATTTTTGCATGAAAAACTATCAAAAATAAGACAAATTGTATGACAGCGCCACCTATCGTAAGATTTAGGTAAAAATTGCTTCATTTGATCAAGTTTTAATCAACTTTTCTCATGCACAGGGTTGCCAACTAGACCTATAGGCCAAAAACCCAGTATGAGGTTTTGATATGGGAGGGATAAGGTTTCATCTCCAATTGGTTTCATCAATGGCGTAGAATCTTGTTGCACAGTGTTATTGCTTTCCACAGAGACACATTTAAAAAGTTATCTATTTTATGCTAAAATTCAATATAAGGTACATATTCGCTGATATCCTCCTCGCTCATCGGTCTTATCAATCATCATATCCTCTGTATCTCTTCGACATTCGGAATGAATTGTTTGCAGCTAGATTAAATAATCGTTTTTATATTCCGCTGATTTCAATATATGTAATAGGCTTCTGTGCGATAGTCGTCTATTAGACTGAATTGTGGCATATGTATGAATTTCATGCTGAAACTGACAAAAATCGTGCAGAAATAGTTTAAAAAAATTGTTTCAAAAAAGAAATTGGCAAATAGAAAACCGACATAAGAAAATTTAGTGCCACTGGAAAGCTAATACATTGGGTTACATAATTATTTGATGAGATTTAAGAATTTTCATACAATATATTGGATGTAAATATTAATTCGCTCAGAAAAAGTGTATTTTATTGAAAAAAAAAAAAACTAAAATACATCATTCAAAGTATTTTCCGTCGGAAGCAACTACTTTTTCCGATCTCTCTGGTAATTTTCTGTGTCCTTGATTCAATCCTTCAGCCATTTTTCGATTTCTTCAAAAAACTGGTGACTCAAAAATCGTTTTTTATCCATCGAAAAAACGAGTAATCGGAACGTGCAAGGTCTGGAGAATACGGACATCGGGGCAAGACCTTGCATTTCAGCGTTTTCAGGTAGTTTTTTATTTTATTACAGCCACGTGGGGCCGACCGTCGTTCGGCTGCAAAATCATTTTGTCATGCCTTCTGGTGGTTTCTGGCCGTTTTTCATGCAATGCACGGCCCAAACGTAATAGTTGTAGTCGATAACGAGTTCAGTATGCGTTTGGCATGGATATTGTTTCAGTAATGCCTTCAATTCCATTTCTTCAAACTTATTGGGTTGGCCGGGTCGCTCATTCTCTTCGGCACTAAATTCACTATTTTCGAAGCATCGAAACCATTTTCTGCATGACTTGTCGGTCGGCATATATTTACTATACACTTCAACAAGCATTCAACGGGCTTCAGCTGTCATAACTTTCCGCATATACTTTTGATTTAACGCAAATTCAGACATTTTCAAAGAGGCAAACAACCAATTTTGTTTTTAGAAACCGACACTAAAGCACACCAGTTATTATTTGCAGATGTGAAAAATTTCCAGTGAAATATGCAATCGTTTCCAAGATCGGCAGATAGAGCCATCTTCTAAGGACGGACTGAATTTGTACACCTAATATTTTTTTAAAATATATACTTTGTTTTCTTTATTCCAAAATTACATTTCATATTCCACAAATTTGTTTGAACAAACCATGAAGGGACGTTGTTCCTCTGTTCGTCTGAGTACCTAATAGTTCCAAAAAAAAAAAAAAACAAAAAAAAAAAAAAATTATATTTCGCATATACATTGCATACGAACGCTATTATAATAAAGTTTGATAATTTCTATTCCTATGGTATATTATATAAAGGACTTGGTTTGGCTCAAGATTAAATATTTCAAGTATTAATCAACAAAATCTAACGAATATAGATAGGTATGCTGCTTTCAAAGGGAACTAAAGTCCTACTAGGTCCTAGAATAGTCCTCCCACATAACAGATCTTCTATTTAGGACGCATTTGTGTATCTAATATAAATATAAGCCGAGTAGCTTATTTTCGGTTCCACGTGAACTTTGATTTCTTACTTTTTCACCTTGAAAAGAAATTCAGATCTGAGCACAATTCGAGGTTGATAGGTTTATTTTAGGATATTTTATTTCATTTCTTCCTTATTATTTCTTCATTTGCGGAAATGATATACTTTGAGCTTTGCCTTTTTTAAGTTGTATAAATTTTAAGTTTAGGGCGCTGAAATTTATTCCCACTCAACACTTATGCGGCTGTTGTTAACTCAACTATAATCGCTTGAGCAATGGTAGGTTAATAAAGAAAAAGAATAACTTTTAAGTTTTAGCTCAATTTTACATGAAGATAACAGATCGGAGCTTTAAGCTGTGCAAAGTTTTGAAAATTTCACAGATCTTTTCTTAAGCACGTTTTAATTAAAAGTATTTGTAAATATGGAAAAAAAATTAAAAACTAAGCCGGGACCAAATTTTTCTGACTTTTATGCCAAAGATACTTGCTTCCCTCTTTAGTGTTAAAATTGTCAAACATAACTTATTTCAGGGGTCGTTGGTGCTTCTATAAAAACGTTTTAAACAAATAATTTTTAAACAAAAGAATCAGTAGAAAATTAAATGTCAAAATGAAAAAGATATTTTTCAAAATTGTGCTCCAACATGCTTAAAAATAAAAATTGCGATAATTTTGAACGTAATCTGGTTCTTTCTTTGGAATTTCTTGTAAATATATACCTCTTAATTTTTATCATAGAAGCTATCACTATCATCTAGAACACATCCCGAACTTTGACCAATTGCTTCAAAAAGTTATGAAATTTTTTTATAATTTAAAAAAAAAAAGCGGGTTTAAACAGAGTTCTGAAACTTACAGTATCGAAATATCTTACTGGTATCAACATTTACTGAAATGAAAAGGTAGCGCATAATTTAGTCGACCTTTCCGTATAAGGTTCCCAGAAGTGCTGGGATATTAAAAAAGAAAAAATCATAAATATTATCTATCATCAATCATAAAATTTTTTTATAGTTAAGTATTTTTTAATTAACTCCATAATTCTCTGTGTATTAAGTGCAATTTCACAACGGTTGAAAAAAATATTTCCGCATAGACCAAACCATAAAAACGAAGCTCAACAGTGTATTTCGCACTCTGTTAGCCGACTTGGTGGTGCATATAACATTTTATTTTGTTGCAATATTTAGCCTCTGTAAGCGAAGTTTTTAGTATCAGCGTCTAACCAAACTTTGTATGCTTTAAATATGTGCTTAACGAAACATTTGGCAAAAAGTTGAAAAGTTGATTTGTTTTTATTTCCTTCCGCTTTTCGACAAAAAAAAAATATTTTTTGCTTTTGTTATTTGGCTTCCGGTCGATTTACCTGCAAGTTTTTTTTATGCCTGCTACATAGATTTATCTATTGGCATACACACATACACACAGAAATAAAAATAGGCAACCGATGCGAAGCGGTGAAGGATTGGTAGCAAGAGGCTGTTTCGGCATTTACTTTATAGTTACAAGATTCTGTTAGCAGGATAATCTTTCGGTTATTCCATTTTATTCAACTTTCCAAAATTTTGTTATTATATATACAATATTTTGTAGTTGTAAGCTTTGCTTGGAAGACGTTGCAGAGATCCGATACTGCAATGTTCAGTTTAAGTGAGGGTAACGGGGAGTAGGTCCCTCCAATATTGTCAATGAGTTTTAAGATGCTAATTTTTTTTCAATCTAGAACATATAAAAATTTTCATTCGTTTCTCTCAGGGAACGAAACAGAATTTAGAGGTTGCCTAGTTCACGTCTTCCGGGACTTGTGTGGTTGATTTCTAGCCTATACATCGCTCCCTTCGAGGTTGAGAAATACGCTGCAACTTGCTTGAAGTTTGCCGCAGAGGTTTATCAAAGTTTATAATAGTTTGCTGCTCTAGGAGCACCTGTAGACTACCGAACTCAACCCATTTCGCATCTAAAAGAGATTTAACCTAGTAACGACCTCCAAACTATGACGCCATATAAAAGAACGGGTTTGTCTATCGCTGCATATATCTATTAGTTAATATATAGCCTTAAGCGGCCGCGATAGCCGAGTGGTTAGCATTGCATACTGCCATTCGGAAGGCCGGGTTCGAGTCCAGATTCGAGCAACATTCAAAATTATAGAAAATTAATTTTTCTAATTGCGGTCGCCCCTCGGCAGAGAATGTCAAGCCCTCCGAGTGTATTTCTGACATGAAATAAAAGTTCCTCATAAAAATCCATCAGCCGTTCGGAGGCGGCTTAGAATAAACTGTAGGTCCCTCCATTTTTTGGTATAAACATCAAGACGCAAAACCACAAATTGGAGGATGAGGTCGACTGAAAATCGCTTCAGCGGTTACAAAGCGCCAAATATATAGTTATATATATTGTAACGAACTTGCTAAATTCACCTCGATTATTCTCCTTTTTGTTCGAGTCCGATCACTGGATTACTAAACAAACCCAAGATTTATCTGTTCGGCTTTTTACCGTCAGGAATTTATTTGTACAATTTCGTCTTTAGCCAACGGCTTATTTTACAATTATTTATACACACTTATTATCTGCTTCACTCAGCTTATCCGTTTCTCCAACACACAGCTCACAGCAGTGTTAACTCCACTAAGTTGTCTACTCGTCTCTTCTTGTGATAGCGGCTGCCTCTCTTTTTATACCTGTAGATGACCTAACCATTCTGTTCACGCGCTTAAGGATAGGCTGATTGTTCGTTTGCCTGCGGTAGCTGCAGCTACTCCGCTCATCCTTAACGATGTGAATTTTCTGTCCTTCCAAGAATTGCATTTACATCGTCAACAGTTTTATTTGTCCTTGGTATGGGATTTTCGTCACAATATATATATATAAGCTTCATATTAAGTCAATGGCCGCTTTACAAGCGTACTAAGCGGTCTTTCTCTGTTAATTTTGCTATCTAGGCCTTTCTCGAGGCACTGAACCTCAGTAAAGACGGCAATATAGAGAGTGGTCGTGCCTATAATAGACTACGTTTAAAAAAAAAAGTGGTTTGTGCCTCCTAGTGTAGAGTACCATTTATTTTAGCTAGGTTGAAGTCAAATCCGATATCCTTACTCCTTTTCCTATAGTTTGTAGTGCATTTTGAAGTAGATCACTTAATATCTGATTCCGTCGTAGTGAGGCTGATGACGTCCGCGAACACAACAACACCACTGCCAGGGTTCCTCATTTTTAGCGGGAAGAGAACTTTTCCTTGAGGTCTGCCTGCTTTGTGTATCACGTGTAACACGCTGATCAGCATTTATTTCTTTGTTGAATGCTTCTTCTGTTTTGAGGAAAATGACGAATTCTTTTAAGGCAAGTCCTTTTTGCAATACACCCAACTAATTCAGGTAGCGTTGTGTCAACTGATTTCCATTTAGAGTCAGCCAGGATCCGACATCTTCAGAGGCCGATCGAGGGTAATTTTATTCGAATATGTTATAGTCAAACAACCTCTTTTTTAAATCGAAGTAAAACTAGTAAGGCTATGTCCTTTGAATTCACATGATTGGTACCTACTCATTTTGGAGTGAAGATCACTTTGGCCTCGAATTTTGTTGGTCTACGTTATAATGAACATTAGAAATAAGAATGTTTGGAGTTTGTAAATGCCTGAAGTCTCATTTGTGATTTGGGCTATTCGTTTTAATTTTTTTGATAATATAGAGACATAAAAAAGTAACAAAAAATAATATTTTTTTTTTTACGTTTCAATAGTTTCTGAACTAATCGACCAATAGTTCCCATATATATTTCTTTTGATGTGGCCGAATTTTGTTGGAAAGATCTCTTTTTCATATAAGAAATTTCAGTCAAAAAAAAAGAAAGATATATTTGTTTAAGAGTTACGACAAATTCAAAACAAAACCTTTTGTTCCTTCATTTTTTTAAGTTATTCAGCTAATGATTGTATGTAACAGCATAAATTAATCGAGACAGATATGGACATATGTACATATTACATTAAACTTTATGGAATAAAGAGACGAAACGGTTTAGCCAAATCTGTCTGCCCACCTGAATGAGCTTCCGTTCATGTACGCGATTACTCGAACTCGAAGCTCAAGGCTATCTCCCATTAAACAGAACTTTTGAAAAGTACGCAAATTGCATTAATTGGGTAACTAAATTTACCTTGAAGTCATATTGAGTGGAAAACATTTTAGGTGGGAGCGGCAACTTCCACTTTTGGATAAAAAAGTATATCTCAAAATCACTGGACAGTAAAAAAAAAAATACAAAACATGATACTTAAAATTCCCACCGTATTGAATGATCCAATATGACAGAATTCGGGCAGCAACAACACCTTTGCCTCTTATAACCAAATTTTAACTTCCCATCCCCGCTTGGCTCAGGATCGAATATTTAAGCAGACTAAACCAAATTTTATATAAATATTATTCCTGACTTATTTAAATATCTTAAATATAACAAAAAGTAGCAAAAATTAATAATAGCTCTTTAAAAGAGATTACTCCTGTTGAAAAATATAATCTGGAAAAGAGTTTGAAAAAATCTTGAATATGTTAAATTTTGCCTATTTTGAAAATCGTCCAAATGATGGATATTAAATTTCTTACTCCTTTTTTGTTAAATAATTTTTAAGAAAACTCTGACTTATTTGGAAATTTTGTTGTGCTTGGTTTTATTAGAAATGTTTGTGCTTATTTAAGCAATTCTTTTTGTCCGTTCTATGGATTAAAAAGTTATTATGGGAGTAATATTTAAACGGGCTTAAATTTTCAATTTTATATATAAAAAAAAATAACGATAAACATTCATTTTTAGATATCTTCTTATTTATTAAAATATCATTAAATTTTGTTAACATTTGTCATATTTTTAACAACCCATTTCTTCTCCTTTAGGTTTATAAGAATTTAAGGTAAAGTTTAAATATTGATGACTATGTTCTTATTAACAAATCTTTATGCAAAGCGACCTCAACAATTCTTAATACATTTAGAATGTTTGGGTTTTTTAGGCATATGAAGAAGCTATTTTATAAAAGCAAAAAAAAATTTACTTCACTTATACTATATATAGGGTGTTTTTTATAGAGGTATAGAACTTTCAGTTGGCATACTTTTCAAGATGGCGACCGATTTAACAGCTGTCAAGTGATTTATTCTCAGTTTGGTTTGGCAATTCATCATGAATAGACTCACGTCTAAACAACGCTTGCAAATAGTGCAATTTTATTTCGAAAATAATGGTTCTGTGCGAAAAACGTATCGCGCACTACGTCCAATGATTAGTTTATTAGTTTCTGAGATATTTAAAGTTAAATTGGCAAAAAATATGTTTTTTCCCCTTAGTTTTTGTTTGTCAAAGCAATTACCATAAATTGTGGTGATGCCACCTGTAAAAAAAATTTCCTAAAAAAAACAATAACAACACAAACTCTACACTTTATACACGTATTTTATTGCTTCGATAAATTTTTTGAAGGGGTCTTTCCTATTTCTCAACATTGATTTTCTCCATAAATACTCATATATTCAATCAGTAAACTTTGGGGGATTTTTGTAATTGTCCCTAAAAAAAAACGCTTCACAACTCTCCATTGTGATTCTATCCTTTGAGTGTGGGTGCTATAAGGGCCCACGAGCAGATTATCCGGGTCACTATGGTTAACTCGTTTGTGCTGGTACCCGTAACTGGAGAGACAATCATACGCTTTCCAGCAATCCGTGTGTATGATTGTCCCTTCAGCTACATGTTTTTGGATTAAGGGTATCAGCACCTCAGCCGACCAGACGTTCCCTGGGCATACTTCCAGCCGCAATCACCCGTCCTCAATCATGCCAAGGACCCAATGACCTTCGACTCTCCTCCCTTAAAAGACAAAAAAAAAAAAAACACACACACAAATTTAATACAAAAAAATATGTAAGTATTACCTTTATTATACCTCCGCATTCCAAACTTACTTTTGTCGATTTGGACCACCTTCCCCGGACCACCGATCTTTCTTCGGTAACTTTGATTATCGATTTGATACAGCACCACGGTTTCACGGCAGTAACTGTACCAATCGCTAATTGTCCAGTTGGAAAGTGGTCCACCGGCTTAGTCATCTAACTTGACGTCAAAGTAAGTGTTTTTGGGTGCGAAGAAATAGCAAATGTAAGAAATGCTTGGCAGCGAAATATGGGCACCCGCAAACCATGTGCCTTTCGCCCGGGTCGCGCTGGGCTTATTTCGGCACTTACCCTTGCGGCACCAGAAACTACCTAGCTCCGAGTTCGCTTTGTTTATGGGCATTCTGTGTGTTGAAGACAATTTACTGCGGACCAGTAGCCCATGCCCCATCCGCGAACGATATACACTTCTCGAAGGTGTCGAGGCTATCCAGCATTTTGTGGATATTCCACATAGCCCGGATCTCCTCGACGATGTAAGCCTTTCGCTTCGCTTCCTAATCTATAAAAAATGTGATCCATAAATATATATATATAAATATAATTATAAATGAAATCAATCTTACCATACTCCTCTGCGGTAAGTGTCTTACGTGTTGTTGCTGCGGCTGCGCCTGTAGATGAAGCATCCTGGAAAAAAAGGCACTAAAATATATGTATATATATATTATTATAAATTAAATAAAACTTACCGAACTGAATATCACTCGTTGTGAAAATTATTATTTTTAAATATATATATTTTAAAACATTTGCAAATCATGCAATTAAATGTAACGGCACTTTAAAGAACAAGGGAAAAGGAAAATTAAATACCGTTATTTTTCGTTATTTCATTTCGTATAATATAGAGATGCCACATGCTCACAATTTTTTTAATAAAATAATTGAAACACTTTATAAATTGGCGGCCTTAGGCCGCGCATGGAAAAATAACCCTCCACCGGACCAACACCGGCTTCGCTTTGAGCAGTATTTCCAATAAAATTAAGTTAATAACAAAATCTCTCCAATTCTTTTCAACGAAATTTTATTAATTTATTTTTGTGTACATGCAACTCTGTATCGCATAGTATTTTTACATAAATGCCGTATGGCAACAGTAAATGGTGTCAGTGTAAAACATTACCATTACAATTCATCAAAGAAAAATTACGCATAAATAAAATTGGTTTTATTAATAAAATAAAATAATATATAAATTTAATAATCTGTGAAATAGTGAATAAAAATATAAAAGAAACTTTCTTTTGAAAAATAAAAACAATTTACATAAATAACATCTATAGTAACCATCTCTGTAAGTGTCATAAATATAAGTAAAGTATTTGAGCTAAAATAAGCATTGGTACCGAGATGGGTTGCTCAGCCCTCAATTTTATTTAATTTGAAGTAGAAATATACTATTATTAGCTCATGGTCAGAAACTCCTGGCAGCGTAAATTGGTCAACATGACTTACATTGCTAACAACACTTACACCAAAAAGGTCTAACATACTTGACTTGCAGTGTCTGTATTCGGCAGATGTAAATTCAAATTCATATTGACACTGAAAATTATCAAAATCGAGTTCATGAAAGGTATAAAGATTTCGGTATGACCGAAGACAGCCGTTCTTTCTTGTTTTAACATTACTTTATCTTTGAAACTGTTTTTGTTTAGTTGTTTAATTCTGAGCAGTAAAACTTCCATTAATTGAAGAAATAATGTGGAAAATAAGTTTTTGTATTTATTAGAGAATAATTTTAAAACGTAAGCATTTTCTCTGCTATATATTTCACATAAACTTTTTTAAATTCAGATATAATACAACTATATATATATTTACATTACATTTATAAACGTCTTATTTCCTAGCCGATGACTCAAAAGTTATATATGTGATGATGGTTTTAAAGATTTAATCAAAAAGAGAAAAAATCTACGAAATGCCATTTAGCTTGGCTAACATCAGCATGCTGATATTCATTTGTGGTAGCGCAGAACAGCAACCAATTTAAAATCAACCAGCAATAACAATGTCAAATAACCGCACCACAAACACACGCACACACACACAAGCATTCACAAAAACATGCATCGACTTACACATAAATATGGATACAAAATTGTATTTGAATATATCTACTTATACGTGTACAAGAGCGACATAAATGCGTACAGAATGGCTGATATATTGGAGCGACTATGCAGTTGAAATAGCAACAGCACAAACAAACACATCCACAAAAGTCATGGCAAAAGCAACGGCAACAGCATCAAATATGACCAAAAACTGCAATGGTTAAATGGAAATGCCAACAACATGCAGTGACTACAATTGCTACAGCATGAGCAGTGGAACAACAATGTCAAATACCGCGCTACCAACAATTGCTGACAACATGACGGTCAAAAGCAGCAGACAACATTCGCATGCACCCCGACTTCCCTTTCATATGTCCACTTGAAACCACAATCAACCCGAAAATCCTCTGTTTTGTTAGCGAAGGGGGACAGAGGAGTTGGGATCCGCGCCACGTCGAGCTTCGCGCTAAAACACTCGTAAACAACGAAAGAAAGCAAGTGAGCGCACAACAATAGCAACAAGAAGAACGCCATAAACTTCATCAGCAACAACAACAATATTACCAGCTTAAACATTTTAAGAATAAAGCCAGTGAATGGCAGTCGAGTATTTGGTGGATGAGTTTATGTGGTTGCTGCCATTGTCGCTGTTATTGTTGTTGTTGTTACATTTGCTGCTGGCTATATTCGTGGCTGCGATGGTTGCAATGAACAACTTGTGAACTGCAAAATAATAGGCAATGCTGCAGGAGACGATGAGTGTGTGGGTGCGCTTGCCGTTTAAAGCAGCAAAAGGGGGTTGCCAATATCATTGAGGCTCTCCAGTAGTCTCGAAAACTGTTTTAAGTAAGTATACGTAGATGAACGGCAACGGTTGGGGTGAGTGTGGTAAAACATGCGGTCGCGCTATAACACAGCATGCATCTTCGGCGCACTCGCTAACCACACATACTCACAGCGTTAAATATAGACGGTAAGCTGTACGCGTAACAAACTCTAAAGCAAGGAAGTCGAGAAGAGCGAACTTCGTGTGAAGCAAAAAATGAAATGCAATGATTTTCCTTTTTTTTAAAACTACCAAATTCAAACGTGTTAGAAGGACTTATTTTAATTAATTTGAAATTGAGCAATTTCTTTAGAAACAACGGATGTTTTTAAACTAAAAATTAAAATATTGTAGCCTGCATTGTTTTTTTTATTAAAGCATAACAGAATAAGCTACACATAATTTTTTGATATTAAACTGTAGACAATATATAGTTGAAAACCTTTTTGACAAACATTTAAAAAAATTAAAAATTAACTATTAAGATTGTTTTATATAGGGTAGAGGCGCTATTCAGTGTTAGCTAAGAAAAAATGTACAAACTATTTTGAATAAAATAATAACAATTTATGAAGACCCAGGCCAGATGCATAATACTGAATACTTCGTGTTTATAAAAACACATACTTCTTCCTTTTCTTTGGAGTAGGCACGATTTACGCGATTATAACCGAATCAAAAATACTGCGCCACTCATTCCTTTTCTTCGCTGTTTGGCAACAGTTGCAAATATTCTTCTTCTTCTGACTTAGCCCACGTAGTCGCTGTGTCTGAATTCGATGAATTATATCAATGTCACCGTAAAACTCGCAAAGCTCTCCGTTCCGTCCTGTGTTCGCCGTTGCCAACACGCAAAGGACCATAATTTTTCCACTCTCTATGACTATCAACAGTGAAGTCACTCGACCTTCCCAAGCGAGATCGCTTCGCTTTATGGGTCCTTGAAAAGTTCCAAGAAGATCCGACGTTTTCGAGACTTTTTTTTTTAGCGATGAGGCCCATTTCTGGCTCAATGGGTATGTAAACGAGCAAAATTGCCGCATTGGGAAGAGATTCAAGAGCTGCCATTTCATCTCAAAAAAAAAAAATAACGGTTTGGTGTGGCTTGTGGGCCAGTAGAATCCTCGGTCCATATTTCTTCAAAAATGATGCTGGTGAAAACGTAACCGTCAAGGGCGACCGTTATCGTGCCATGATAACCGACTATTTGATGTCTGAAATTGAAGCTCGTGATCTTCGCCGCATTTGGTTTCAACAACACGGCGCCACTTCTCACAATCGCACCAATCACTGGTTTATTGAGAGAAAACTTCGGTGAGCAGATAATTTCACGTTTTGGGTCGGTCGATTTGTAACCATGATCATGTGATATCACACCATTTGGCTTTTTCATGTGGGGATATGTAAAGTTTAAAGTCTATTCGGAAAATCTCGCTTCGATTCAGGCTTTGGAAACCAGCCTGTTGAAAACCAATTGTTTCCGTAGCGTTCCGTTCCACAGCTCGCTTACATCGAGCTGATGATGTGTGCTCTCAGAGAGCAGTTGTGCAAGTTGAGTATAAAACCTGTTGTCTGTCTGCTGTAATTACAGTTTTCGGTGTCGAACCATCATTGTGTTTGTTGATGAGTGTTTTTTGTTGCACAGAGGCAGGTGTGTATTTTCACTGCGATAGGATAGTGTTCCGCGACGTTGTTAGGTCCTAGCACGTTTAGAATAATGGGGCAAATATTCCGTCTATCATATTATGATCGATTTTGTTGAGCCTTATTCGATTCGGTAATAGGTATGTAATTTAATAAATTTTCGTTGCGCTGTTGTGCAAAAAATACTTTCTTTGCCTACTTTGTGTTAAATTCGGCTCGAGAAATTTGACATCGTGCCGGGACCAGCATTTATAAGTGTGTTTTAGGCGCTCATAGAAGCATCTTTGTTCATATCATCATTCTATTCCGTTGGGCGCAAATCAGCGATATGTTGAACAACTTCGATTTGATGCGAATTGAGGCTAGGCTTTCATTCACCGGGGCGAATACCAGGACTCGGGACAGTGTCTCTATCTCAACACAAAACCAACCTAAAATATGGGCTTCTTTATGTGGCTATTGTAAAAGATTTTTGAAGGGCATAACTTTTTCCGTCCTTCCAATTTTTATCTGCCCGCGGCAGGTAATGGAAATAAAAAGGTTCAAGCGCCGCTTTTTGATGGGATGAAATTTATAGCTTATTTCTCCAAAACAAAACGTAATATTTCTTAACAACGATGGAAAAGTGTATGGAAGATTTCGTCTCAGATTAAAGCAAAGGAGTATCAAAAAGACAGACAGGAACATTTGATCTTATAATCATCATTATCTAATGCATTTAGAGAGAACCGTTGGGCGAACACAAGAAATATATCTTGAATATCGAGCCATAGTCGGTCATAAAAACCGAAAGCAACATTAAAGACAACAACAAGAACAATAATAAAAACAGCACATTCGAAAGTATTCGCGCTGGCAGTTTGAGAAAGTTGTGCGCGTTTCGAATTCTCATACCACAACAACAACAACAATAATAAATGCAATAACAGCAGGAGCAATTGCAGTGATGCCACGGGGCACCAATACAGCTATGGACATATATATGTAAGTATGTGTATGTATTTAGTATAGTGTATTGCAGCAGCTTGCCGAGTACTATTTGATGTTGATTGTGTTGTTGAGTTTGTTGTTGCGTCGTCCAACGCGTGCATTGACGATATTTACAAATAAGTTTATGTTGCCAACTGGCGCCTGCGGCCATGCTCAACAACACAGACCCTAAAGCAGTTGCCTACATGAATACTAAACAAAACTGCAAGTATTGTGTTGTTATATAATACTTTTATACGGATGTGTGTTTGTGGACAAAAGGACACTTCGAGGAACATGTTTTCAGCGAATTTGATTGCGGTGTGGTACATACAGTTACATAAACATAACATTATCAAATAAATAAATGTGCACATATGGTAGCGTTATACCCGTACATGTGTATGTGTGAATTTGGTGAGTATAATACGAAACAGTCTGCGTTCATCCTGCTGGGAATGCCTTAAGTGGATAGTATAATAGATACTAGTACTCCATTGAAGGCTAGTTACAAACTATTTCAGTAATGATTAAAATATATTATAAGAAAAATGTTTGTAGGAAAAATTCTTATGTTTTCATTTAATCGTATGAACACTTTAGAATTTTGAAAGCATCTTTTAAAGTTAATTAGCCATATAAGCAACAATTATATATACACATGTATGTACATATGTAAGTCGGTGTGAAGTTTATAAATTTAAACTCCCAGCCCTTGCTCGTGCCTTTAAATAAATTTTTTTTTATCTAAACTGAGCTCCATCCAGTGGCTTTACTTACACAACATTACTAACTTGTGCAAATCTTGGAAGGAGGACGTTTCGATCAGCCTAGTAACCACACTTTTCTGTTCTGCTGTTGTCTATCTGAAGCTGATACCGCAGTGGCCGCTTTTGCGCTTTCAGTCTTTCGCATTGTTTACTGCTGGGAAGATCTTACAAATACATATACTTATAGACTCTGGAAGTTGTTTATTTATCTTTCATTGATTTGGTTATTTGGCAGCTGCATTGGAATTGTTTTGTAAATTCCTTGTAAGCACTTTTAAGTTGCGCTCAAAGAGCTAAAAGGTGACCAATTCCAATTCAATGAACGCCGCGAGGGTGTCATTGCAACATTGCTGTTAAAGTAGAAGTATTTTGTTGGAGAGTATATTGAACTATATGAAAGAGGTATTAATTTTAAGATATGTTTTTTTTTGGCATTATAATAAGAAATTTTAGTATATTATGTTGCGGGTGCTTGAAGCTCATTCTCATGCTGTCAATTTTCACATGGTAAATCCTGGCTTAATTCTAATTTCTATCATATTATGAGTGATGTTTTATGTATATTTTATTAGGTATTATTCTCAGAGATTTTTATAAAAATCTAATTATTTTAAATGACTTTAAAAATTAAATTATGTTATTTAGCGTTGGATTTTCAAATTTTCCAAGCTTCTTTTATTGTAATGACGATCAATGGTTTTTAAAACCGATATTTGTTGGGGCGTATGAGTAATATGTAGCTGAAATAAACTAATAACATACTTAACAATTAATGCCACAAATCCAATTGAGTGTTCCAGAGGTGGATGGACAATGCGACATGCTTCTGCTCGATAGTGTTCGAATTAACTGAAATACAAGACATGGTTCAATTTCATGCTAAAACAGATAAAGATAATAAAATCATAAATTTATAACCTTTTGATCTTGAGACTTAATCTTGAAAAGTTATTCATGTTGAAAGTATTTTTTGTCTCCTCGTGGGATACGGTTTGGTCAAAAAGAATTTTGTAAAATTAGAAATTTTTTTAAGAATTAAGAAAACGCAATATTTTAACGAAATATTTCAATGTGTTAGTTTTCTGTTGAAAATTCTTAAATTTTTGAAATAACTGTTGACTTATGAAATCGTTTAGTTTCCCACCACTATCTCTTCATTATTTTACGATTTACATTGCTTTATTAGTGCTCATAATAATATATTTCAAACGATAAATACTGTTTAAACAATGGCGAGGGTAGATTGAACTTCCTCTTAGTGGTCGGTCTTTTATGGAATAAGCTGCCAAAAATACTTTCACTGCCTATATAAAAGTGATGTTTTGGTCTTACTGTTTTTGAATTATAATAAGTAATGAGCAAAAATAAACCGTTCCAAGTAGCTCTCTCGCAATACATGCCGCATCCCTTCGCAAAATAATAACTCAAAATTTGTTTGCTTTGCTTTTGATTGATTTATTAAAGTCACAAAAGTCAGGTGAAATAAATTTAAACGATTTGATAAAGATGATACGGAATTAAAAATTTTAAGAAATGGTTAAAGTTGTTTGAATATTGTTCAATTAAATCAAAAACTGGTTTTATTGAAATCGATTTATTTTTGCATGGTAAATTTCGTTTCGGCGGCCGCATAAGACGTATATAGAAAATTAATTTTAAATAAAAACTTAAGCTAATTTTTCTAATTGCGACCCCCCCCCCCCCCGTCAGGGTATTTGCAGTTCTCCGAGTGTATATCTGACATGAAATAAAAGCTCTTCATAAAAATCCATCGGCCGTTTGAAAAACATCAAGACGCATACCACGAATTGGAGAAGAAGCTCGACTGAAAATCGCTTCAGCGTTTACAACGCGCCAATTCTATGTACGTGTGGGACTGTATAACCCTGCAAACATTTATGGACCATATGGTCCATTGGAGTACCTACAAATATACTCCTCTGTGGCAAATTTTGGAACAACTCGTGTTTTTACACGAACTTTGTGCGTCACGACCATTCTTCGTGTTATACCGATCGCAATCACTACCAAGTTACAATTGCGCAATAAGTTCTATACTTGTATACGGTACGGAAAAGGCGTGAAGAATTTATTATTATTTCAAAGAATATACGTGGAACAAATACGCAAACTAATAGGTATTATATATTTATTAACAATAATATATTAATATAAAATAATATGTTTTAATAGCTTTTCACCAAAGCAGATGGTATTCGAAACAAAAGAGTATGTTCGAATATAATTTTTCGCATATATTCCAAAATATAATTCCCTGTAGGTACTCCATGGAGTCCTCGGGTGTTATGCAGAGATGAATTATATGGTCCAGCCCTGGGACATCACATTGTTAATTAGACCATATTTTTTGTATGGATTGTGGCAGATTTTGGATTAATCTAATGTCCGCGTGGATTATATATTTCACGCGTGCATAAAGTGCTCGCATTGTTTGCAGGTAAACGGACAATTAAGATAATATATGAACAGCGACTAACGTACCGGTTGTCCGGTTTCAAGTCTATAAGAAATATTAAGGAAATTCCAAAATTATAGCAAGACAAACAAGAGAAACACAAAAAGTGCTTGATAGCATAACGCCGAACAAGAAGTGGTAGCCGCAATGAAAAGCACATACTTAGAAAACAAAAAATATTTTCAACAATTTGAGTGCGAGACTTGGATCCCATTTTAATTGATTGCCCTTTTAAGGTATAGTTTTGATACGTACTGTGACAAATTTCAAATTTTTTTTATTGATTTTCGGCTTATGAAATCGACCACTGCATTTATCAAAACAACTATCTAATAATTGGGAAAATTTAAGGAATTTTTATTTCAAATAGCACCTAAAAAAGAATTATACCCACACTTGTTGTTATTATACAGCTGCAGTAAAAAAATAGTAGTTTACATGGGCTAATGTGTTTGCATTTTCTAAAGAAACTCAGCTAGTTAATCAAGTTAGTCAAATTATAAAATAAAAATATCAATTCCCATTTGCACCACTAAATGGTAGAATTTTAAAACATAGAAGGACGAAATATCTTTTAATTATTAGATAATGAGTTTGAATCACTGCAGTCTTTACGTTACACCGATTACACTCAGTTGCATTGATGTCTGGTAATTAAAATTGTTTCGCTTAAACTACTGTTGTTCGATATTGTTCTGTTTGGTCCATAGTAAGTAGTGAGTAGCAAGATGATGCTCTAGTTGGCTGAGAATCAATAATAGGTCAAAGGTGCTGTAATAAGAATTAAAATCATGACATAATCGGCGAAATGATTCATTCAGTTCATAATTTCTTTTGACTTACGTTAATAGTAGGGGTCTAAACCTCTGAGATACACGAGTTAGAGAATTGAAGTTTATCTTAGAAAAAAGCAATGAATTACAAATTGATCCATTGAGAAATTTGACTACAAAACAAGGTGACTAATATTTCTCTACGGCTTGCGCGAGTGGGGTAGACTTAGTAGCTTTAAACGGTAAGTATAGAGAGGAGGATTTGACCTTCCATTGTAAATGTCTTAATGCAACAAGAAAAATTGTTTTTGCCCAAACTCTATTTTATCAATAAGCCATATTCTAACATTGGCCTCACCAAAGTCGTATGAAGTACTTTAGTTACATAAGGGTCGTTTAATTCTTGGGACCGTCTTTTGACAAAGGCAAAATAATCTTTAACTTTTAAGACTGTAGTGTTAATATGAAGAGAGAAGTTAAGCTTGGGGTCCATCGCAATCCCTAAAGCAACAAAGTTAAACATTTATTCCGAACCATAGTTATTAATTGTGTAAGAAGAAGTTTGAACATATTTTCGTTCTCATCACACCAAGATATGACATAAAAAGTTTTATATCATCAGCATATATCAAAATTATTGAATGCGGAAGATATATCATTTATGAATAACAAAAACAGATTTGCACCGAGATGGCTACCTTGAGGAACTCCGGAAGATACATCAATTAATTGAGATAAAGTATTTTTAAATATCACACGTTGTGTTCTATAACTGAGGTACGAGGAAATCTATTGGAGGAGTCTTGGTTGAAGCCCAATAAGGTTTAATTTACGGATAAGAATTGAGTGTTTTACCCTATTGAATGCCCTATTGAAGTAGTGGTAAATAACATTAATTTGCTTATTATATCGAAAAGCTTTACAGATTTGTTACACAAATTCAAGCGAGATGTAAGCGTTGATTTTCCTTTACAAAAATCGTGTTGGGAATAGGAAAGTAATGGGGTTATCGAAAACGTTGTTTGGTTAGAAATAATTGCCTCAAAAAGGTTATGTATAACAGATAGCTAAACAATACCTCTATAATTTTCAATATTATATCTAAAACCACTCTTATGTCGAGGGAATATAAAATACTGCTTCCATGACGAAGGAAAAACATATTTAAGGGAGCAACAGATTAATTGCATAGTTTTTGAATAATTGTAAGAATGTTTTGAATTTATCAAATGATATAAGACAGACGGACAAACCGGACGGACGGACGGACAATTTGTTGAATAATTTGATTTAAAAATTGTGCGAATAGTAGAAACCCTACGTTTGGAGTTTGCGAAGCCATGGAATAACTTTCGATTGTGTAAAATATTTTTATTAATTTTGGTTAAGTAATAATTGTAAAACTTGCGACTAAGAGACGAGTATTTTAACTAATCTAAATGTAAACCACTTTGTTTAAAAATTTTAAAGGCCTCTGACATTCTATTCCTTAAGAAACATAATTTCTTTTTAAACCACAAATTCATTCGTTCTATTTCGGGCGCAGTGACTTTAGGTATATATTTTCGAAAATACTAATAATAGTACCGCTGAAACGCAATACACTTAATTCAATATTATCAATATAATTTGACCAAGTATATTTAGAGAATTACTTATTCATCTTCTTGAAATAAGCTTCCAAAAAATTGAAACGACAACTACAATATGGAATAGAGTAATCCGCTGCAAGTGAATTCATGGTCTCAAAAGTTATCTCCAAAGTTGGGTGGTACAAATCCTCTGGCAGAACGAAGGGATCACTTCCATGAACAGTAATTTTAGAAGCATTATCAACAAAGTGGTTTGAAATCAAACTAATTTGATTGAGACACAGATCAGACATTTCTTCTAAGAACAACATGATCGAGTATACATTCGAGTGATTTTATTGTTAATGGATTTCCATGAGACAAATGGCAGATTGAAGTCACCCAAAACGTTAAAGGAATCGTTTGTTTTTATTATTGAGGCAACATTTTTAAATAAAGAGATATGCCGCCTATATACAGATATATCCGACTGAGGAGGTATATAAGATAGCGCTATGTATGTATTTAAATTCCATGGAAACACTTTTTATTTTAAATATTTTTTTTTGAGTTCCCAGTAATAGAACCACACCTCTGATTCTGTTCAATCGATCACTTCTATAAATACTCATTACTGATACTCATTACCAAAAAATCGAACAATTGATAAGCTAATCATTAGACCGTTATTGGCTGCCGCACGCGTTTTTTTTCATGATAGATCATATCATCTTAATATTAAAGAATATTTTATCATCGTTGGTGACCATCCATAGTTGGTCCTTTTTTAAATCTTAATCGAGTTTCTACCGAATTTTTTAAATTCTTCAAATTTTATTTAAAGATTTAATAAATAAAACAAAATACGAAATGTACCTTATGTATGTTCTCAACTATTCTCTTGAATAAAATTGAATTTCGTTTCTGTTGGTCGAGTATCGCAAACAACACTATTAATTGACTATCTAAATAATGAGTAAAAAACAGAAACTCGAGCGTCTGGGGATTTGTGCTCTTTCTAACTTACAGTAAATAAATATTATATGGAGAAAACTATAGAACTATGAAGGCTTTTGTGACACTAATAATTTGACTTCAACTAAATATATTTACAGTGGTGGACAAAAGTCTACATACACAAACTTAATTCGTTGTGTAGAAAGTACTATCACTTTGCTGGAAAATGTATTTATACAGTTTTATTTCAGATCCTTATAAAATCATATGTATTAAACCAAATCCATTCTCTAACAGGAAATAAAACAATTATCGTAAAAAACGCAAAAATATCCTTGAAAACAATATACATATACCACGGGTTTACTAGCAGGTACGTCCATATGCTGGGTTGTTGTGGCGGTTCGGTACCCTTTTTTTACTATTTTTTTTTATATTATGTTTTATAATTTGTTAGTATTGAATTTAGTTGTGGTTTAAACGCAATAGCAACAACAATGGCTCCGCGAAAAGAAATGTCTATTGGCGTACGCGTCTTGGTTATTCAGCACAGAAAAGAGATGAAATCGTATGGTGAAATTTAAAAAATTTTTAATCTTAAGTCCACCATAGGTACAGACCATTGAAAAAAAATTTCAAAAAAAAAAAAAAAAATTAATCCACCGGAAAAAGCCGCGTGTTGGCCGCCCGAAGAGACTAACTCGAAGAGAAATCAGCTTTATTCTGAAGGAACTGAATGATGATCCTAAAGATACAGCTCCAAAATTATCGAAAACATCGTAAACTCATCAAGATAGTGTGTTCATTTAAGAACAATTCGAAGAACTCTGAACTATAACGGCTTCCACAGTAGACTTCCACGTTAAAAGCAATTAATTTCTAAAAAAAACGTAAACATCGTATGGAGTTCCTAAAGAACATTTAGACAAGGGAATGGATTTTTGGCAAAAAGTGTTGTTTACAGACGAATCGGAGTTCAATATGTTCGGCACCAATGGAAGGAAATAGAAAATTTTGAGAAAAGAAAACACTGCACTTAACTCTAAAATATAATACCAACAGTGAAGCGTGGTGACCTAAACGTTATAGGTTGGGGAGCAGTTGCGGCATCTGGAGCTGGAAAGATTGTATTTATTAAGGGTAATATGGATCGGCTGAAATATAAGTCATTGTTGGAAGCTATTCTGAAGTCTTCGGTGGACAGTTAGGAGCTTGCCGCAGGCTGGATCTTTGGACAGGATAACGATCCAAAGCATACGGTCCAAATTGTTAAGGATTGGTTGCTTTATCATGCTCCAAGGCACGCACACACCACCTGAAAGTTCAGATTTGAATGTTATTGAATATGTTTGGGAGATTTTTGAGAGAAAAATTAGAAATACTCAAATTTCCATCCCAGTATTACTCAAAGAACGTCTTATTGAAGCTTGGGATAGTATTACTCCCTCAGAATTGATAAATTCAATAGCTTCGATGCCACGACGGCTTCAAGCTGATGATGATTGATGCCAACTAAATACTAAAAAATCATGCTACCTGATATTAACCAAAGCTTTTGCGCTAAGATAAGTATGTATGTAGACTTTTGTCATTGTTGGATTTACTCTTTTTTATCATAGCTTTACTATTTTACGTAAAAAAATTATTTTTGTTGGTTTTTAATGATAAGAGAAAATATTTGAGTTAAACTGTATCGTTAAATTTTCCAATAAATTTTTTGGACTTTCAATTCAACGAAAACAGGGGGTATTTGTAGACTTTTGTCCGCCATTATATATTAAGATATTTCAATATAACTCAAATTATTCCATTGACGTACGGACAGACAGACATGTTTAAATCTGCACATCTCATCATACAGTAAACAGTACCGTTGAGCACAATACGTTGTCAGATTTAATGTATGCCGGATAAGAGGTCGGTTATGTGGTTACACGAAAAACACCACACTTACATATTTGAAAATGTACACACTGGTATGTATATATGAATTTTAATGTAAATGATATTAACTATCAGGAATACGCCTGCAACTCACAGTGGTTACATTAACAGCTGGCTGCTGGCTAGTTGATGGCGAGAGTATAGTTGTCAAAGCTCTGTGAATCATTGACTGCATACATCTGCTTATATAGATACATACATACGTATTATATTGTATTTATGTATTTATATATCCATTTTGAGAAATATATATGTATGTATGTATACTAATTGAAAACGGCAGTGCAAATTTCCACTGACATCTTGTAAAAAATCATAAATCATTTGCCATGCCAGCAATACAGAAACGTCAATGCAACGCACATGCATTTAATCGTATATAAAGGGTGTTTTTTACAGAGGTAGAGAACTTTAAGTTGCAATAGAACAACGATGGATTATTCGATTGACATGAATTTTATTTATCCGAAAGATAATCTTGTGGCATTATATTTTAAATATGATTTCTGGCATATGACCGCCACGGCTGGCGCGGATGTAGTCCAATCTGGACGTCCAATTTTCGATGACTTTTTCCAACATTTGTGGCCGTATATCGGCAATAACACGGCGAATGTTGTCTTCCAAATGGTCAAGCGTTTGTGGCTTATCCGCATAGACCAATGACTTTACATAGCCCGACAGAAAGTGGTCTAGCGATGTCAAATCACAAGATCTTGGAGGCCAATTCACAGGTCCAAAACGTGAAATTAGGCGGTCACCAAACGTGTCTTTCAATAAATCTATTGTGGCACGAACTGTGTGACATGTTGCGCCGTCTTGTTGAAACCACATCTTCTGGACATCATGGTTATTCAATTCAGGAATGAAAAAGTTAGTAATCATGGCTCTATACCGATCACCATTGACTGTAACGTTCTGGCCACCATCGTTTTTGAAAAAGTACGGACTAATGATTCCACCAGCCCATAAAGCGCACCAAACAGTCAGTTTTTCTGGATGTAACGGTGTTTCAACATACACTTGAGGATTACCTTCACTCCAAATGCGGCAGTTTTGTTTGTTGACGTAGCCATTCAACCAGAAGTGCGCTTCATCGCTAAACAAAATTCGCTTATGAAAATCGGGAACAACGGTAATCTCGTTTTGGGCCCATTCGACGAATCTACGCCTTACGTGATGATCATGAGTCTATTCATGATGAATTGCCAAACAAAACTGAGAATAAATCACTTGACAGCTGTTAAATCGGTCGCCATCTTGAAAAGTAATGCCAACTTAAAGTTCTATACCTCTATAAAAAACACCCTTTACATACATAAATATTAGTACATATTTATCTCACAACAGCTGTTGTCTAGTATTTATGCATATTGTGTGAATATGTTTTTATATTTGTATCGTATGTGCACGACATGTCAAGTCAAAACCGTTGAAGAATGAGTTAATCTTTTATCGCCGAAAAAGAATTGCAAAAAAAAAAAATTTAAATAAAAAGTTATTGAAAAAATAGTTATTAAAAACGCATAATAAAAACTGCAACGACCTGTACAGGCAAATTGAAAAACTGTTGACATTCGCTTATGACCAGCTGTGCATACAAGCGTGTGCATTTACGCATATTAACATGTATATATATACCATTATATCCTTCCGCTTTTATTTCGATATTGACATATGTACATATGAATGTATAATGTTCATAAGTGTCAGTAAGGTGGTTATCTGTTGAAGTCATAAAAATTACGAAGTGGAAAATATGAAATTTAAAAATGATTTTTTTTTATTAATTTAATTTTATTGTGAAAACTATTGCTTTATCAGAGATCAAAACTAAATTTTGGATTTATACTACTTAAGTTCTTTTCTTAGAAAAAAAGAAATAATAAATTTTTATTTTTGTTTTTGTTTGTTACAGGTCTTTGAATACTACAAAGAGTGCAACGTGATGCATCTGGGTACGCCAGCTGATGTGCGGCCTAGCTTTCCGCATTGGGGTGAACTTGGATTCTCAGCGATATGTTGTCTTACATTAACAAGAAAGAAAAGAGAATCGTATCCTTATCGTATCATCACAGTGAGCCATTATCTTCTCCTCACGTTTTCAAACTTCCCCGCTTACTCCACCGCACAACCACACGATTTAACTAGTTTTTCCCACCCGTTCTTGCTAGCCCCTAGATTGGACAATTTCGCCGCCACCACAAAACTACTTCATCCCATACTTGTAATCCCCAAAGCTCACTCCCATTCAGTCACTTCGGCCACCCACTGTCCGTACGTTCGATACCCTCTCTCTTCCTTTTACACAAACAATAGTAACTAACAAAACTTCATTTTTATTTTTATTCATAGTTTAATTTTGAGTTCTAGTTTTAAGCTTGCTTCACATTTATAAATTTTTGTATTTATTTGTTAAGTATGTACATAATTAAATTTTTAGGTTAGTTTTGAGTCTTCATTAATTTAATTTCAATTGACAATTATTTTGCATGTGTATGATATTAAGTTTTGGTTTCAAATTTAATATAATCAGGTGAAGCCCATTGATAGTACATTTAAGTAATTTTAAATAAACGAATGAATTAGGGCATATTATAGATAAAGGAACTGGCTTCCATGGATACCGAAACTATGAAATTCGCATCTGGTTTAACTACTGAACCTGTTTTCAGCAAACTCGACTACCTGGTACTATTTTCTATAATCGAGCCTACGATTATCTTGCGCTTAGTTTATATTACACGCTATTTAAATATTTTTCACTAGCTAAACTCTTGCAAATACACCACCGGTAAACAAAGTCACCCCCTACGAACCAGGCGCGTTGGCTTTTACAAGATTAGAGAAATGGAAATTAAAGGCTGAGAAGATGTTTAAACTAATTAATACCAAATAAAATACAATGAAACTATATATTTGTCAGCGAACAACGATTGATGAACGTATAAATCGATTACCACCTGGAGTCTCACGTTGTAATCTGCCTTCGTCCGATAATAGCTGACGTGACATGCTTTGGGTGTAAAACTTTGCGAAGCGCCACTCGTAGTGAAAATTGTGATGAACGATGCTTTGTAGCAGGACAGAACTGAAGCCTCGCGCTGCTTTAAAGCTGAGAACGTATGTGGCTGGCATTTTTTATTCGCGCACCTGGTGCAGTGCTATGCGCAGCAGCCGATAGCCAAAGATACACGCAAATCAATTGAATTTAATTCAAGGTTAATTTTTTCTTTGTATTCACTTTGACAGTTTGGAATTTGTCTTTTCCATTCAGCTGATGATGCTCGAAAAAGCGGGCAAATAAAGTTTGCAAACTTAGCTGCACAGTTTAGAGAGCGTCGATTATGTGTCATGCTCAGGGTTGCTACACTTAATTAAATTTTTTTTAAATTGTTATTATATATAACTTATTTTCTCATGATAATGAACTACTGAAATTGTAATGCGTTCCTAGTAATTGGTCGGTGGCATATTTTAGAAAATCTTCTACTCATTTTAGTACACCTAGATAAAATTACCTCGCTATTGTATTGTATCTCTCTTATCCACTTGTAAATTTAATTTTTTTTGAAGAAATTTTAGTTTACATACTGTTTTTCAGATAAAATTTTTGAATATGAGTACAATTTTGTTATGTAAAATTGTTTATAAAATTATTATAATTATTAGTTTTTTATCTTACCCTAATTTGGCTCATACGTACATATGTATATATATATATATATATATGCATGTAGGACACTTAAATAAGCAGTCAGATAATACATGATTTAAACATATTCTTGATTAATTTATATCATTTTACACATGCATACATATGCATGTACACAATACACTTATCCAAGCACTCACACACAAACACACATCCGGTAGCACCAACAGTTCATAGTTCCGTTGATCAGCAGGTTCAGCCGTTTATTAATGCCTGTTTCCGGCACTGAGAAGCACTTACTTGCAACGACAATATTAAAACAAATAAATATATGCATTATAAATATGTATGTAAGCGTGTATGTAAACTTTGGTCAGAACGCAACTGACACATGATGCGTTAATTTCACATTGCATCTTCTACACTTGCTGACATAATTTTATTTTCCTCTACTCAACTATTTATTCTCACATCGCCTTCATATGTACACATACGTACATATATATACATTCAATACATATGAGCGAAATAAACATAATTATTGATATAAATACAATATATATTAAAGATTACATGTACATATATGCATATGTATGCAAATTTTTGTATATGTGTATGTATTTATTCATAATTTTATATCCTGGCAGTCGCGACAACATGTTGCTGCCATCGGCACCTGTTTCACGCTTTAATGTGCCGCCATTAATTTTCATCTACAGTTCTTCTCTCTCATCTGTTGTAAACTTATCCCTGTTGACACTTTGATAATTTCGAAATAATGTGGAAACAGTGAATTAATTCATATTTTCTTATTTTTATTTTTATTTTTATTATTATTTTTAACTTTTTGGCATTGTGTTTCGTGCCATTTGTCTCTAGGGTTTGGGGTATTATCATTAATACATCAACTGGTTGCGGTAAAAGTGAAATATTGCACACAGGCATACATACATACAATATACAAGTATAAGTAGTTAGCATAGGAAAAAATAAAAACTTGATACATACCTTATTCTTCTTCTTATTCTTCTACTTCTTCTTCTTCTTTGTCGTAGTCACCGCGTACGCGATTATATCCACATCAACAATAGCGCGCCACTCGTTCCTTCTTTTTACTGTTTGGCGTCAGTTGGAAATCCAAGTGAAACCAGATCGCTCCTTCGGAGTGGATCTTCCTCTTTTAATTCACTGAACTATGCCTTTGTCGTCAAATAACTCGTACAGCTCAGCGTTCCACCTTCTGCGATATTTGGCATTGCCAACGCGAAAAGGGCCATAAATCTTCCACAAAACCTTTCTCTCGAAAACTTCTAGGGCCATCTTATTCGATGTCGACATCGTCCACCGTATTGCACCATATTGCTGGACAAGAATAATGAGCGGTTTGTAGAGTTTGGTTTTGGTTCGTCGAGAGAGGACCTTACTTTTCAATACTCAGTCCAAAGTAGCACCTGCTGGCAAGAGTGATTCTGCGTTGGATTTCAAGGCCAACAATTTTACACTGTGGTAAAAGATTGTACCCTGTCTTTTCAGCTCTGCAGCTCCTATTGTTTTCTCCAGCATCAAATTGAGGAAATCTCACGATAAAGAGTCCCCTTGTCTGAAACCTCAATTGGTATCGAACAGCTCGAATAGGTTTTTCCCAATTCTGACTGCGTTTCTGGAATTATCCAGGGTCAGTTTACATGGCCGTATGAGTTTTGTGTGGATATCAAATTCAGACATAGTGACGTAGAGGCAGTTCCTTATCGTGCTGTCGAAGGCAGCTTTAAAATCGAAAAAAGTTGGTGTGTATCGATTCTTTTCTCGCGGGTCTTCTCCAAGATTTGTCGCATGGTGAATATTTGGTCAATGGTGGATTTGCAAGGTCTAAAGTCACACTGATAAGGTCCGATCAGTTTGTTGACGGTGGCCTTTAGTCTTTCACACAATACGCTAGATAGGACTTTATATGCCATATTAAAGAGACTTATCTCACGATAATTGGCGCAGACCGTGGGTCTCCCTTTTTTGGATTGGGCAGAACACACTTAGTTTCTATTCATCAGTCATGCTTTCGTCTGAACATATTCTGCAAAGAAGAAGAGCAATCGCTATTCCAACTTCTTCATATTCGTGTTCGCCATCTCAGGGGGTTTCACTTACAATGCCATTCAGCAGGTTAGAGAAGTGTTCCCTCATACACTAAGTATGCTCTGAACATCTGTCACCAGGTCTCGAAAATTTTTGTAAGTTGCCACATCAGCATCAAGCTCTTAATACTCGTGCGTTTCAGCCTCTTTCTTTTTTCGTAAGCAATTGCGTTTCGCTTCCCTCTTCAGCTCTCGGTATCTCTCCCCCTCCGCACGTGTTATAGTCGATCGTGAAGTTGCGAGGTAGGCAGTTTGTTTTCTCTCCACTGCAGTTCGACATTCCTCATCGTACCAGTTGATTTTCTGGCATTGTTGAAAACGAATTGTTGCCGAAGTAGCGGTACGCAAGGAATTTGCTATTTCGTTCCACAGCTCCCTTATATCGAGTTGCGGATGATTGCTCTCAGAAAGTAGGTATGCAAGACGAGTAGAAAAGCTGCTGGAGTCTGCTGTGATTGCAGCTTTTCTAAATCCAATCTTCCTTGTGTTTGTTGACGGGCGTTTTTTGCTGCACAAAGACGGGTGTGTATCTTTGCTGCTACAACATAATGATCCAAAGCGATATTTAACCTTCGGAATGTACGCACGTTTAGAACTCTGGACTAAAAGATACCATGATACAATAATTTATAATATATAATAATTCCTTGTTCAAGTCGACTTCATAGTTATCTGACATTAAATGTGTTTCGTATTTTTCGTGTTACTCTATTCTCTTAAACAAAAAACTAAAAGGAATATGTGATACTATACGTCGAGTATATATATAAGAGCAGGGCAGTTTATATAGATCAAAATTTGGTAGTAAATCGTATATCAAAAACTTATTCTACGGGTAATTCTAAGCAATTTTGCTGAATAAACCATAAAACCACCATGATGAGCATAGTGCAATGTTCCCATATTTTTACATTGGAGGATTTAATTCTCTTGAAGTGAACCAGATAAAATTTAGAATGACCATAACTTTATTGTTTGTGAACCTTTTGAAATACTTCAGAGAGGTAAATTTAATGGAATTTAAAGGCCTTTAGTTGGAAAATAAAAATGTTAAATAATGAAAAGATAAGTTAGGTTAAAGCCAAAAAATCAATTTTGAAGGTAAATGATAGAAAATAAATTTGCAGGTTAAATATGTCCAAGGAAAATATATGACAGTCCTACACGTTTTACAGTGTTATAGCCTTCATAAAAATCCAACATTAAATGCACAAGTTGTAAAAAAACACGATTTTCACGCGTATTAGGGTGGTGCAGATTTTTTATAGCTCCCAGTTTATCTTGAGACATCCTTTCGTTTATTCAGTGAACATTTTTAACTTTTTTGTCTCTCCATTTAAAATCAAAAAAAAAAAATATTTATATAATTCAAGAAAACATTTTTTGGCATACGATCAGATTTTGCGAATATTCTGAAGCCATCAGTAAGCGGTTAGCTATTATTCGAGAAGATCTATAAGTGTCTCCGATGATTTTCATTTATCGATGAGCACTGGAATTTATTGTTAAAATTGTTGTCTCAGTTTTATTTGTTTGTTTAGCACCTGATACTTTCATCAAAATATTCTTTCAACAAGCATAAGCTTTGAGTTCTACCAGAGTTTTGTAAAACTTCATGAGAATTTTATTGAAATCATATTATTAAGATTAAGGTAGAAAGCTATTTGAAAAAGTCGACGTCTCGAAATTCATGTCAATTGCTATGGATGATCCATATAATACGTTTTTGTTATAGGTTTTTTTTAGAAATAAAATGACCTCTGATATATAGGTCCTTCATGATCCATGTAATACAGCTTTAGTAAGTTACAAGAAAGTATCAGAAAGGGGGAGATTGAACAAGATTTATATCGGAACGAATTTCCGTCATCCCTTGTCAATTTTGGTTTAGTAACACACCGGTTTCGGCAAACCGCCACTGAAATCTAGTATCCACCCTGTCGGAAAAACACAAAACCAAATCAACTGAGATTGAACAACTAAAATTCAAATCGGTTTCATGGAGATGAGGAGCTTAGTGAAGTTCGCAAGATCTAGCTATCTTGAATGCAAATCGATTGCTAAAGACCTTGAAGTCGACTAAATATTCTACAACAGTTTTTACTCTAACCACTAAATGATCGATATAAAAAAATCGAACAGTCGAAAATTTTTTTCTAATCTTTTTAATTTATTTATAATGAAAAGTAGCTAGAAATTTGTTTGCTTACATCCGTTGCCTAAAAAGCGGTTTGAAATTAATACTTCGCAAATTCCAAAAACATGTACTTTCATGTATACAAAATTATAAATTAGTTTCTGTTTAGAGGATAACCCCCACAAACATTTAAAAAATTTCCGAGTTAAATAAATTTATAAGTAGAAATATCAAGCAATTTTGAGAAAAGACGCTTAGTGTCAAAAATTTCGAAGTGAAACTAACTACCTTATGAAATTTTTGTATCATGAGACATTACTCGCAGGAATATGAAAAGATTTTTTCAATTTTAATTACATAAATAAAAAAAGCCTTTTGATAAACTTCAGCGGAAACTGTTATTGTTACAATATACAAAATACTCCTCCACAGTCATTCATACGCTCTTCAGTAATTTGGATTATAAAACAAGCTATAAAAAAGAATTAATGAAATATCATAAATATCGGCTAACGACATCGTCCACGCAGCATAAATTAGGGTGGAAATGTTCAGCAACATCAGAGATCTGCCTTTGTTAGTCGTCCTCTCTCGAAATCAAGGTCTATCAGTAATTGTAAAGATATTTTTATGGGTCTTGATGTGAGGCCCGCACAGAAACAGGGTTCTTCTGTCACCTCCCGAATTAAGTAGCTTAAAAGAGAATACTAAAGGAAAACTTAAAATTTTGGAGCATTTGCATTGCAAACAAAACAAACTTACTTACTATTACTGGCATTAAGGAAAAGAGAAATTAGTATTTTTGTAGTTCTAACAACAACGCATCTTCTCTTAAGATATGATCTTCAAACACATGGCAAAATTAGATAATTTGAGTGATGTGCGTACACAGAAGAGGACGGTACTATTGGAGCGTCATATCTGACATGATACTCAAAGGTATAGCTTAATTAAAAAGGGGGAATGCATCCAACAAATTGCTCGATAACGCATTGTTGGTGTTAGCCGTGGAGTAAAATAAGCCTTCTCAATGGCTGGATTGCAGGCTCTCACGGCGAGGTCCTCAACTTCCCCTTTTTACCAAACCAATTAACTAACATGATGTAAAATGATACTTATCAGAGAGTTGCAAATTTGGTACAAGCCAAATACAACACTCGGCAACTTTGTTTTAAAACTGCATACACGAGCGAAAAAATTGCGGACAATCAAACAAACTGTCTTTTAAAGGCAGCTTACGGCCGGCAGTCTCTTCATTTGTTAAAAAAGCATAATCGCTTCTTTTGTTGTAAATATCATATATATCTCAATAAGTCTTTCCAATTTTAATAATAATTATACATTTTCTTTTCGAAAATTTTAGCTCATCTTATCTGTTTATACAATGAATTTCATTTAACACGATCAAATTGTTTAAAAACATTAGTTATTTTTTATGGCATTGAGGATTTAAATATGTTAAAAATAAAATTTAAGTGAGGTTGCAGACCATAAAACTCACTTTCCATACTTTTTTCTTAGACTAAGGACTTGCTAATATCATTTCGTGTAAGCATAATTATGTAATATTTATGTAAGCGAAATCAGATAACAGCAACGGATTCAAAATATGTTTATGACAAAAATCTTACAATGGTTTTCTTTGCTAACTAATAATATTTTTATCCAATCTTTGTAATATACATATGTATTCTTCCACCCTTTCGAAGTTTTTAAAAATTCAAGAAGAAAGGATTTTCTTATATTTGATTATAATATTTATTTTAATATCACATTCTTTTATCCTCTGATAGCTTAATATGAATGAAGTTACGGACAGTCACAATTTATTTCAAAATTTTAAATGAATCTGACTAATTTTAATATTTGATCGTATTTTTTGTACCGATCGTATCAGAATCACGAGCTGTCTGTCTGTTTGAACGTAAACTATTTCCTCAATTTTAGAAATATTTCAACCAAACTCGGTAGGAAGATGAATCTGTACGTTTAAATAATCATTTCTCGGAATCGGTCAGATCGGACAACTATAGCCGATTTTTCAGATTTGAAATTTCGAATCACAAATCCGTCAAAAAAGTACCGAAGAACGTGAAATTTTGTAATCTACCAAATCCCACACACCAATGTTTTCAGATGTGAGGTCTTGGTCAAAACTCAGGCAAAACAGCATCTAGGAGCATGAAATTTGATATTATCCACACATATTATTAATCGTATACTGTTATTGAAAATCATCACAATTGGAGTGCTACATCATGTAGCCCCCATATAATCAATTTGTTCAGAAATGAGGCTTCTTCGCTAAAATGGCATCTACGGCCGTGAAATTTGGTATTATGCACACTTGTTATGAATTGCATATTGGTATTACAAAAAATTAAATAAATAAAATAAAATTTAATAAATAAAATAAAGTAAAATAAAATAATGAAACGAACTCAAAGAAAAATTATATAAAATAAAAAGAATAAAATAAATAAAATAAAATTTTGTTAATTTAAAAATTAAATATTATAATATAATTCTATTAAATAAAATTTAGGCTCTAAGTAAAACGAAGTTATCTAAAAATATCCTGGCTTTGCTAGTATCTTTTTTTAAATTAATATTCAAAATGCATAACAATGATGATTGAAATGAAAATAATTACACTCCTAGTAAAATTAATTTAACTAATTTTGAATTAAATTTGTTAGAATTATCTCTTTAGTATTTTTTATTTAAAATATGCAATCAACTGAAAGCTATCAAAATGAATGGTAGAAGTGGAGTCGCTTTGTACCAGCCTAACTAAATGTGTATTCTTTAACTAAATGCGCCGCAAAAAAACTCATACAATTATAAAGGGTTTTTTTTATAGAGGTATAGAACTTTAAGTTGGCATTACTTTTCAAGATAGCGACCGATTTAACAGCTGTCAAGTGATTTATTCTCAGTTTGGTTTGACAATTCATCATGAATAGACTCACGCCTGAACAACGCTTGCATATAGGCCCAAAACGATATTACCGTTGTTCCCGATTTTCATAAGCGAATTTTGTTTAGCGATGAAGCGCACTTCTGGTTGAATGGCTACGTCAACAAACAAAACTGCCGCATTTGGAGTGAAGTAATCCTCAAGTGTATGTTGAAACACCGTTACATCCAGAAAAACTGACTGTTTGGTGCGCTTTATGGGCTGGTGGAATCATTGGTCCGTATCATTGGACGTAGTGCGCGATACTTTTTCCGCACAGAACCATTATTTTCGAAATAAAATTGCACTATTTGCAAGCGTTGTTTAGGCGTGAGTCTATTCATGATGAATTGCCAAAGCAAACTGAGAATAAATCACTTGACAGCTGTTAAATCGGTCGCCATCTTGAAAAGTAATGCCAACTTAAAGTTCTATACCTCTATAAAAAACACCCTATACAAAGGAAATCAAAATTTGAATTTCGTCAAAGGAGAAAAGAAGAGTTACGTAAAGCTTTATTTGTAAGAAAATTTTCATCAGCTTGACGACGCACATAAATTAACCCCTTCTGGGCGGCACAGTAAATTCTTCAAAAAGTGTAACAAAGTTACCAAGAACGAAAATTCATATAACACCTATATCCATACGCACACATATATACACTCATATGAACACCAAATATGAGCGCGCAAACGTTATATAAGTATATCGATTTATAAAATTATTCAACTTCTTGGCATGTGCATGGCCTTATAAGTTACAAAGCTTTATGGCTTCCTCCGAAAGTCGGGAAGGGGGAGAATGGTGAGGGTACGGAGGTGCTTTTTAAATTGTTTCAAAAGTCTGAAATGCCACAATCAATTTCTCCGAATTACACTTAATAAAGCCACATCGTGGCACAGCGCAACAGCGCAGTAGGGAGGGAGAGCGAGTGTGGCGTCAATACGCAGTGTATGAGATGGTGTATGAATGAAGTGGCGTGGTTGTTTGTTTATCGCGGGTGGTTGAAATTTATGCTGACTGCTGTCAGTCCAGACGACAAGCACTCCAAGCTGCGACGCTGTGGGTGTGCATGTTTTCGGGTGGATAGGCGTGTGCCTATCAATGAATTTGCTTTTGACTGCCCCCTCCGAACAACGGCTCAATTTAATTAAATGGAAAATAAAGGTAAATATTCGGTGGATGAGCCCATAAGTAAATATGGAAGGGGTAACAACGAACTACAGTTCGTATTTCGGCATTGAGAGTATGTACTTTTGTGCAGGTAAAAGAAAATATTTTCTTTAACATATAATATATATTACTGTATACCTGATCTAGTGTCAAACCGAAAATTTTGGATATCAGCTACGGTTAACACAATTTTCCACAAATTAAATTTAAATTTTATTAGTATTATGATGAACTTCGAGAGCTGCTGATAAGACACCATCTAAGTCAGTGCATTTAAGCAAAATATATAATAGGATATCGCATAAAGAAGCCTAACCAAACAATTATGGTAGATCCCCCTACTTTCTTTCTATGTATTTATACCTAAACAAGTAAGTATATTTTCCCCACTTATAAATACGAGCTTTTTAAATATAGTGTATAGTGGATATGTCTGCTATACTAATTTCCTCTACATTCCCGATCTCAGTATGTTCTCACTATTGAACACACTATCATTGGTGTAACCATTGTTGTGCATCGTTGATACGATATGTTTTGTGAAGATGAATTATAGGTAGATTCTTATGTTTGCAAAAAGTTGAGTATGAATTTCCATAGTAGTGGTTACAAGAAAAAATATCGTAGCATAGCAAGCACCTGGATAGTTAAAATAATCTGCAGCTTCATCATTTTCTCCTATAGTAAACCCATATACCGACGATGACTAAATCGTAGTTGAGTAATTTACGCCTGACTTTATGGTAGTGGTTGTCATCACAGTCGCCTATGGGCTAAGAGAGTTCAAGCTTTCTCTATAACTTGGGTTTAAATACGGACAGAATTTGTTCGTAAATGGAGGCATGCTTATCGCCTCTAGATGACCTAATTAGGACACTTAAAATTTCTGACGAAACAATTAAAATTTTGGGACGTAGGACGCTGGACGTGACGGTACTCGTACTGGTAGTAAACGTCCTTCATAGTGAGACCAATAACATCATGACTAAATCTCTACCCATTAGGTACATACGTCATCGGAACCTAAACACTTCATATGACAGGCCATACAATTAGAATATTGTCGAAGATTAACAACATTAACCAATTTTTACAAGCCCGTTCAAACCAACTGGAAGTTCTAGCGATTATAGCCAAGTTAAGCACAGCTCGCCAGTCATTTCTTTCTTTCGTTCGGTACCGATTGGGGATATCAAGTAAAGTAAGGTTGGTCTCCACCTGATCCTTCCAATGGAATGGAGGTCCTCCTCATCCTCTGTTTCCACCGGCGAGTACGGACTTCAAAGTTGGTTGTCCACTTGGACAACATGACCTATGCTGTGTAGCCGCTGTCTGTTGATAAATAAATCTTCCGCTAAAGCTTTCTCCCTAAAACAGCTAGTACCGACTCATCAGATATTATCATCTCGAGGCCTCTGCACCATTTGGCAGGATGGGAATGAAGAGGAACTTGCAGAGTTTGGTCTTTGTAAGTTAAGAGAGTACAAAGAAGCATTTTTTGGCAAGAGTAATACTGAGCGTAGACGAAGTTATCTAAGGCTTCAAAGTTATGCCTGTCAACGGTGACATGGGAGCCAAGACGCGAATGTGCTATCTGTTCGCTTGATGACATGAGATATTTCGTCTAGTCTTCGTTCACTATTAGACCCATTAGCTTGGCTTCCTTATCCTCCTTGCTTCTAGACAGAGATTAACAAGACTCTAAGGTTTCGACTTGTTAAATTTAGTGTGCCTAATTTACTATTAATTGGTACTCCTCTCGAGTATTTCAGTAATTTAACTCATATTTTTCTTCAATACCGACTTCTTGTTGGAAATTCTCTTTTCCCATGAAGGCACATAAGGACGAGAAAACATATTGAAGAATCTAAAGATAAGTTCCGGCCATAATATCGATTCGTCACTAGACGAAATAGTCACCTGTTAATCAGATAACATACATATATAAACATACATATTTACAACAAATGTGTCAACGTCGTTGTGACTGCTGGGGTTAAGTATACTCACCATGCATATTATAAAGTGAAATAACAAACTAACTCATCCGCTCATCTAGTTGACGCGCTTGAAATGTGCAGATAATGAAATGCTGAACATTTGGATTTAAATTGTACCATACCAAAATTAATGGGAACGCCATGTCGGGCACGAAAATCATAGGTTTACTTTGAATTTTAGTTGAACGGTTAAATAACGAATACACAATACATATACATGCAAATATATTCATGCAATCCAAGCATTCGGAGAAGCATAATTTGTGCAACTTTATGCTATTTTTTTGTTGTTGTCGATGCCAGCTCTCTTTGTGCGGCAATTAGTCCTCTTGTACGCAGTTTAACAAGGAAATATTTGAATGAAGGCGTTGAGTTGAAGGCGTACTGGCAATTACGCGTTAGTAATTTATTTTAATTTTATTTTCGATACCAACAACAACAAATTGGGATATATGAAAAAGTTTACTATGTTGCTAAGCTAAGGAGAAGGTCAAATGAATCTCTTGAATTTGCATCTTGAATATATTTAATGAATATCTAAGAAAACAAAAATTTCAATAAAGAAAAATTACCTATTCGGGATTTACTATGCGAAGGCGCATTCATTGCTAGAGCGTTTTATCAAGAACTCCAATAAAATTCTTTTTAGGGTTTGTTTAATGCGGCCTGTAATTGTTTTTTGGTTATAAGTAAATGAGCTGTATTCAAAGGCCTATTTTTGTTGTATAACAAAATATTCAATGAAAAATAATTTTTCTAACAAAAATAGTCTTTTGAATTCTTTTTAATTTTAGCAATGACAAATTATTTAACTACTAAAATAATCATTTAAGATGGAACGAGGGTGAATTGATAAATCAGTGACTTTTTAAATAAAACTTTTTTTTTCTCGACAAATAAGCGTTTTATTTCTCATCATAGTCTCCTTTAAGCTCTATACATCTAGTTCAGCGTTTTGCCAAATTTTTGTATTCCTTCCAATTACTAAGGTTTTCAAGGCCTTCAAAACAGAGGTTTGCTTCTGTGATGCCTTAGCTTAATCATATATCAATGCTGAATAGGTGAGCATTTTATAGCCCAATTTATAAATTTTTGCCATGGTGGCTGTAAACGTGTGCACTTGTGCATTAACCTGATGAAACAGCACTTTTTCACAAAATCTGGTTGTTTCTGTTTCAAAACAGTATCCAATTTGTCCAAAAGCTCTTGATAATATCCGCCCTTTTCGAGGTAATCGATGCGAATGACACCCCGTACATTCCAAGAAACTTAATTGTTCTTCAGTCTGTGGCGTGGTGTGGTAAATCAGTTGTGGGGTTGATCATTCCCAAACACTCCTTTGAAGTGATTACACGGTTACGCTTATGCTCGTGTGTGAGCAATCGTGGCAGTCATCGCTATTATCTGATCTTTGAATATCTTTCCATGGATTTTATCGACGATTTATGGCATGACGACCTCTTTTGGGCGACTTGAACTTTCGGCGTTCACTTGTGCTGAAACAATCACAAAGGAATTCCGTAAACCATTACTTAACCATTAAAATTGATGATGCAAAGTCCCCACGAAATTCTTTATTCCTTTTTCATTAATTATTACGACGCCGTCTACTTCCATTAACTGTCAAACACCAGCTTAATGGCGCAGCTATCTAAAAATTTCACGGCAGTCTATTAATCGACAACAAAGTCCAAACACAAAATCCATCGTCGTCAGCAAAAGGATCATGCAAATCAGAAGCTTTAAAATTCATGCGTTGGACTTTATCCGTCATCGAGTGGAATGTGGAACAAAAGGAGGATGATTATGTCATACTGGAAAACAGAAATAAAAATGTTCAAAATGTATTGCACACTTTTGTTGTAACCACAGAAAAATAAATAAATAAATTTCATTAATAAATTTTATTAAAATAATTAAATTATTAAAGATAAAAGTAGTATCAACGTTCTTTTGTGTTCTAAAATGTATTACCAGAGCAATTTTGCTTAAAAGTAACATCTTATAACGGTAAAACCAAAAGTGGAGTTTTAAGTTGCTATCAGTTCATGTTTAAAGCTCAACTTATGACTGTTCGGTTTTCGTTAAATATGAAAACGTAATTTCATAACTCAGGATGATTCTGTTACTCGCCATCGGGAAAAATCTGTAAGAACTTCAATGTTTCTCCTGGAACGTCAATTATTTTTACTGTAAATTTTTTTTCTTTATTTTAGTTGAAAAATTTCAAAGGTCGCGGCTACACTTGCTTCTTACATTGAGCAGCTACAGATTTGCTCATCAGCTGCTATAAAGTAATTTGCGATTAAGAAATGTTGAGAATAAAAAGACTATTTATAAGTTTAAAACTCTCACTAAATATTTCTTTATACAAAAAAGTGAGTCAGAGAAATCAAAGCGGGCGTAATGAGAATTAAATTATTTACACAAGCATCTGAATGAGTCGTGCATTTCAAAATTTGTTTTGTATAAAGACAAGGAAAGGGGCCTAAAGTGTCTAAAGTGTAGATTGTCTTAAAGGGACACTAAAGTTACTCTCGATAAGAAGAAATGAACTATATCAGCTTATTTAGAAATGAAACTCCAAGCATCACTCGTCGACTCTGGAGCGAAGGCAGATTAATAAGCCTTAATCGGCTTTTATAAGTAAGGAGATTTTTATTCGCATCCCGATGTAAATTCCTTAACGCGAATAATAACATTTGTTTTGTGGGGACTAACGAGTGAAGTGTAGAGTTATTTGGTAATATATGGGCCATTAAACTCCTTAGCACACCGTTTAATGAAATCTACGACACCTTTAGCTTTACTAGTAAAGCAATTTATATGATTTCTAAATCTAGCTTAGGGACCATTGCGACACCCAATCCAATGAAGTCAGTAATCTTTTCAACATTATGATTTTGAATCATATAGGAAAAGGAATGCAAAGATTTTCTAGAGAAGGACGTTAACATTAACCACATACAGTTCACATCACTTGTCAGCAATGAATTAAGCATGTGAACGTATAATTTTATTTTATAATAAAATGTGTATGACATTAAAACGAGTTAAAGCTTATCGTGAAAAATGACTTGTTTGGTAATATTTGATGACCTATTATAAATATTAAGGCAATTAAAAAAAAATAAATAAAGTCATTGCAGTGGACACAAAAGTATCAAACTATCAATCGCTGTATGAGGTGGTTAGCAGAAGAGTTGTACCTACTCTATCTTTAAATTTGACAATATTATAGGAAGAATTTTCATATTTGTAACATTTTTAATCAAATGAAAGATGTAGAAAATTTTCAAAACTATGAATTAAGTAAATTAAAAAAGAGTGATCAGGCGAGGAGAAGGGAATTTGAGAGAGTAGATATATTTTGAACATATTTTCAGGCGCAACAGTGCTGAGCATGGTGAGAAAAGTAAATTTGTGTGAGTAATCAAAAATGAAGTAAATCCTTATAATTGTGGTCGTCACTTTTTGAAAAGAAATTCCCCCATTTGTTGGAAAAACATTAAGCCACATCATACAAGGTTATAATTCGGCAATTACATATTACATTCAAAATAGGGTATTTAAATATTAATAGTATAATTTTTCGAAGCAAATAAGTGTTTATATGGATTACTATTAATTTTGGAGTTGAATAAATTGAGTGGGGAGAATTGCGCTAAAAAATATATAATAATATTGTAAATAACTACATCACCGTAAATGAATAAATTTGATAAATATATTTCTTTTATACATTTATTAGCAATAAGGAAATACTGAAAATGCCTATTATTTTTGGGACAAACTTTCATTTATTTTTAATATTCGCCGAAAAGTATGATGTGGTTTTGTAATAAGTACAGTTGTTGCTAAATCAATGAAATTCTCAATTTTTCTCTCTTTATATCTCATTAGTAACAAGGAGCTTTACGACTTAAAAGACCTGATCGACAAGGCCAAGTAGTCCTGCTCCACGACAACGCCAGACTCCATGTTGCACAAAACGTCAAGACCTCACTCCCATAAGAGGTTCTTCAAAATTTTCTATAATTTTGGATGTTGGTCGGATCAAAACTCGACCATGGCCTTCCAAATTACAGTTTGCACTGCTAATTACTCAGCTATTACCACTAAGTTGATTAGTGTAGTAAATAATCAAAGTTGAGTCGGTGAGATTTAGAGTTGAAAATTGTATGATAGAAGTATAATATAATTGTATTATTATTATTAATGCCAACGGTTTACCCACTTCCCGCCCTCCGCACAAGGAGCGCTGTGCGCATGACATACGGAACTTATTTTGGTTTTCATCAATGCCGAGTCACGATGAGGAGAGGTTTGTATAGTGTCGAGAAATAAAAAAGTTCAGCTACAGAACAAAATTTCAATAGCTGATTTTTAAGAATTGTTTAAAATATAAAATGTAGTGTAACGATTAGTTGAGAGTCGACAAAATAGTTTTCTTAATATGATAAAGCGAGTCAGATAAGTCAAATGTGCTTGAATGAGAGTTGAAATCTAGACACAAGCAACGCAAAGGCTCTTGAAATTCAAAATTCGTTTTACAAGCTTTTAGAAACAAGGGGCAAAAATGTCTGGACATTCTAAACGGAGCATTAAATTTTATTTCAGAGAGAATGAGGAGGCTAGAATTTGAGCCTGTTATTATTTTAACCATGAAAATTACACCAAGCATTTCCCGACGACTGGCAAGAGTAGGATGATTGATAAGTTTCAGATGACTAGTATAAGAAAGAAAATTATACCCGATGCAAATTTCTTGAGGCAAATAGGGTGAATTGTTTTTGACTAAACTCCGTACTGCCAGAGTAGATTTGATACCTCGGGCTCCAGATCACCGAGTCCTATTCAAGAATAAGTCCTCCTGATGATACAAACAAAGCCTTTGTAACATAAGGATCATTAAACTCCTTTGACCACCGTTTTACAAAAGCCAAGATACCTTTGACTTTGTTGGCTATCACACCAATGAGATGTGTGAAGTTCAATTTAGAGTGCATAGTGATCCCCAAGTCAATAAAACTGTGAACCTGTTCCAAATTGTAATTATCTCTAGTGTACGTAATTGTCTCTGTGGCTCTTCGGTAGAAACTCATAATTTTATATTTCTTAAGATTTAGAGGCATCCAATTTATTCTACACCATTCAACCATATTGTTTATGTTTGTTTACCGAGGTATAAGATTTATAAAGTTTTACATCATCCGCATATATTAAAAGTTTTGAAAATTTTATCTTAGAAGATATATAGTTTATAAATAGTGGAAACAGAATCGGCCTAGATGGCTACCCTGAGGGACTCCTGAAGAAACATTAACGGAATCTGAAATGGAATTTTTAAACATTACTCTTTGAGTTAGATCATACAGATATGTGGAGATCCGTTGTAAAAATTTTGGTTGGAAACCAAGTAAGTCAAGCTTCTTGATTAACAACGAGTGACACATTTTATCAAAAGCTTTGCTAAAGTCTGTATACATTACGTCAACGCAGCTGTTCTTTCTGAACACATCGATGATATAAGAAGTGAACTCAATTAAATTGGTGGTTGTAGATTTTCTTTTAACAAATCCATGTTGGGAGTGTGATATAAATGAAGAGATTGAATGAGTCAAATTATCATTGATAAGTGATTCAAATATTTAAGGAATTGCAGAGGGTGTAGCTATACCTCGGTAATTTCCTACCAAAAATCTGTGTCCAATTTTATACAGGAGTATAATAAAAGCTTCTTTCCATACAGATGGAAAAATACCCTCTTTAAGTGATCAATTGAATAAATGAGTCAAAGGTTCGAAAATATACCTAGAACAATTCACAAGAAATCAAGAAGGCATTTAGTCAGGACCAAATGTGCATGACTTTTTTAAGGACTTCAGATGGAGAAATACATCTTCACACGATATTGTAGGTGCATGGACTAAATTACTCTAACATAATTGATATGGGTAATATGCAATTACGTGAGTATTAGAAGAATAATTAGATTAAAAAAATTAGCGAAAAAATTGGAAATTGTCTGACTATCACTAGAAATGCTATTTTGAAACGCCATAGTAGAAGGGAATCCAGATACCTGGCGTTTAGCGCTTATGAAACCATAAAATGATTTAGACTTTGTTATTTAACTACGTTTAATTTTGCACAAATAAGCATTATAATATCTTCGATTTAAATCAAAGAGCTTGCGTCGCAAAATTGAGCATTTTAAATAATGTGAGTGCATACCTGTATTTTTATAAAGCTTGAAATATCGGGTTTTTCTAGTTTTCAAAACTCTAAGTTCTTTATTCTACCACGGTTGAGAAGGTTCTTTATAAACACAAATGCGCTTAGGAACAAATTTTTCAAGGCCGTGATAATTTTGTTAAACCCGATTAAGATCTTTAAAGTTAGCTTTAGAGAAATCAAATTGAGTAGTAGATTCGATTTTATCAGTTATTAAAACCTGATCACATATAGTTTCGTAACTTTCAACCACTATTTATTCATCGATATTGAAGGAAAGGTATCAATTCGTCTTTTCTAGTTTTTGAAGATTATGCTGTGATTCAGCTGAAATTCAAGATAGGCTTCTGAACCGTATGGTATATAGAATATTACAACGAATAAGTTTCTAGGAAGTCGTCCTCCGTGAAAAAGTCCAATCTTTCCACTTTCTTTCGAATGGATAAGGGAAATCCAATAAATAAAAGTTTACATCAACAATGTAATTACATTCTCATCTTAAACTCGCTCCGGAATTCTTGCCTTATTTCTGCTAGGAAATACAAGTTTATGCGAAAAATTTTAATAAAATTTGCAAAGAAAGCAGCCAATACATGAAGATTGCTTTCTTCTACAAATACTTTGTCTATGCCACGTCCATTTAAGCTTACAATTTCTTGTGTATATGTAAATGCATGCATATACAAGTAAATATGTATGTATGTGTATCTCGCCATGCAATCCGTCAGCTGCTCATCATCATATTGTAAGTGCACTTTAATGTGTAACTTTTTACATTTATGGCTGACTTTGTGGTGCCGGCTGCCACGCAGGCAAATAGAGCCGCAGCAACGCACACACACGCTGGAACCTATAAAACACCTTACACACACCCAAACAAGTTTTTAACCGCCAGCATTCGGGTATATAAATATTGAGAGAGAAAAAGAGGTGAAATATGTTTTTGTAAATTTTTTTTTTGATTAAACAGCACAGCAAGCACACTTTTAACATAGTAATCTGCAAAAGCTGGGCGTACTTAAGCGTCATGGCCCACCCACTTTGATATTTTTTGGAAGCAACTTGTAAATCGAGGCCACCCTGACTGCGCTTTTTATTGCAGTAAAGTTCAAACTTGTTTGAGCTATAGTTTGCCGCTTTAATTGGTAACGTCGACGGTTCGGCGGCGGCGGCGGCGGCGGTAGTCGCATTGGCGTTGGAGTTGGCGGGTGCGGAGCAACAGCAGGAGGCGTTTATGTTGCTCGATTTCGAGTGCAAATAGATTTCACGCTGTGCAATGTAATGGCTAACGGTTGAATGGTGACTGCTAGTGCAGGGGGGGCAAAGGTGGGGTGTAGTGTTTTTTTTCGTTTGTTGCCACCGTGGTTGCATGTTGCGTTTGTAAAGGAAATTAAAAATTGCTGAAAGTTTTAATAGCTTCCTTGCTGAATTTTTTTATCGCTTCAACAAATATATGCTAGTGGTACACATATCCACACATATGCTACGTAAGTAATCTATCTTCAAATGAACTAGTTAAGGTCTACATTAAAAAATATTATATCCAAAAAAGCCGATTATTCAGGTAACAATCTCTTTTCTATGTAAGGAATTAATATCAAATTGAAATGAAAATTTAAAAAATTATGAAATCAATTGAAAAATGTTTAGTCAGTAGTAATAAGTTTAATATTTTTCGGGATATTCAGAAAATAAATCTACCTTGTGGCCAAATGAGCTAAGTAAAAAAATAACGAGAGATCCATTTCGAGGCTCACTATTTTTTAAAGAAAAAGATACATAAAATTTAAATTTAATGGGAAGGGTTTATCATCATTCGAAAGAACATTCTTTCGCATTTACTTTTTTAAGATTATCTCTTTCAAATGTTGGTCGTGCCTACGTCTCAGATGGTCCATCCGTTGAGTCCGATACTCGATGACTCGCTCGAACGTTTCGACTGGCGAATGACAAGTGTGATGTTTTGCTCCAAGGCCTGAATCGAAGTGGGATTGTCCACACAGACTGTAGACTTTACATATCCCCACAGGAAAAATTCTAACGGTGCGATATCACACGATCTTGGTGGTCAATCGACCGGCCCAATACGTGAAATTATCTGCTCACCGAAATGTTCTCTCAATAAATGCATTGATTGATGCGACGTATGGGAAGTGGCGCCGTGTTGTGGAAAACAAATGTCGCGGAGATCGCGAGCTTCGATTTCAGGTATCAAATAGTCGCTTATCATGGCGCGATAACTGTCGCTATTCACGGTTACGTTCTCACCGGCACCATTTTTGAAGAAATATGGACCGATGATTCCACCGGCCCTCAAACCACACCAAACCGTTTTTTTTTTTGGATAAAATGGCAGATCTCGAATCTCTTCAGTTTGCTCTTCGTCAATATAATTTATGCGCTTTCGATTTAAGTTCTCGACGTAAAATATGCCAAGTTGTTCCATACGTCAGTCCGAGTTGCTGCAAAAGGCGCCAAAACGACTCTCAACGGACTTCGGGTACACTCTTAGCTCCGGCCACTATATTTTCTGCATTGCGTGCTGGATGTGGTCTATTCGGTGGAATATTATCCAATAATGAATGCTGCGTCTCAAGATGGGTAATGGTGTTGCGAATAGTACGCTCAGTAGGCCGATTATGTTGACCATAAGTTGAGCGAAGCGCGAAACACATTCTTTACAGAACTTCATTACAGAACGTGAATTTTCGTAATAAAGTTGAATGGTTTGTAAAAGTTCAATTTCAAGACGTAAGTATTTCCACGATGAAATACCAAATAATACTAAACAAAAATAACATATAACATAACAGCTTGACACGACTCACACGTGATCTGTCAAAAAAAGGCTATTGAAAAAAGTACATCTATTTGGTTCACCCTTATCTTAGAAACTAATCTCACAAACAGGTGCAACTAGTCAACTATTTTTTTTTAATATTAGAAAGTAATATTATTTATTATTGTATTGCCAATTTATGTCAGAAATCCACTAGTCTACTACTAGTTCAAATTGGACTAAAATATTTCTAGTTAAATTTGGAGCCTAAAGAGTTTTTTGGACGATTAAAGAAACTTTAAAAATAATATTATATCTATATCATATAAACATTTTAAACCAAACTTCTGCGGAGCATTAAATTTTTTTTCTGAATTATGTTTAAATAGCGTTTAATTAACAGGAAAAAAAAATGCAAATGGTTTTTTAAATTTTCGTTTAAAAAAAGTTGTTTTCATACACATTGCGAATGAAGGGTTAAAAATATATAAAAAGTTTTTTATTTGAGAAATTAAAGTCACGAGTTGTTAATATTCAACTAGTACTCTTTTTGTTGTCTATTTTAATATTTCACTGCTGGGTACATATACGTGTATACTAAGTGTGTGTGAGTGTGCGATCATATGCATTTCCTTCTAAATATTTTCATGTATTTGCCTACAAGTGTGGTGTTTTTTTTAAATATTTTTATGTGTGCATATGCCACAAAAAAGCTTAAATAAATACATATATACGAATGTGTACGTATGTGTGTATAAACATAAGCTTTATGTACTTTTCATTTCTCCCTTATTCTGGTTCATTCGCTAAAAGACTTTGTTGGGGCAGAATGACTTTGAGTTGCTTGAAGACTTACGCTTCTGATTTCGTTATATGAGTATTTAACAATGTTCATATCCTTAAGAAGCGCACCAAATTACAATTATACACATCCATACAAGTGTCAGTACGTAATAAGCAGAGTGTGTGCATATGCTCAACTAGTGCAAACAATTAAAATATATTTTACATAATTAAAAAGGCGGGTAAAGCTTAACTTTTTACTCCACAATTCGTAAGTGAATTTCGGCAAGTTGAGCGAGTAAAGCGCAATTCTGCCACTTTGTGATGCGTTGCGAGCACTCTTTGCATTTGCGCGTATGTCTGCATGCATATGTGTGTTTGTAAGTTGCCGAAATTGGTCTGCAATCTCCTGTTTGACATCACTAATTGACTACTTCTTGAGTGAGTTGCACAGTTAGTTATTTGGAAAGTTGAAGATTTTGCACCAACTTAAATAATTAATTACATCAACGTTTTATTGGTTTTAAGTTTGCCCTAAGTAAATTTTCGACATTCTCTGTTTTGTACTTTTTCACCCTATTTGCAGTTTAGTATGAGTCGTTAGAAGCTCATTTAGAAACTTTCAACCGAAACTCTTTTGATTCTTAATTTTTGTAATATACCGCAAAGGAATCAGCTGAGGGAGTTTCAGAGAAAATGTATATAATTATGTAAAGTCGGATGTGTTGTTACACTTACCAGTATTAGAAGCTGCCAGTAGATCCTATATCTCGACGAAAACGTTAGTTCCTTTCGAAAATCTGGGAAGAAGTACATTTCACTGTAATTTTCGCTAGCTCACCATAGTTAGGATGATGCAGTATTGGAAAAGTCATAAGATGAATCCATCGAATACCTTCTACGCAATTGTTATGCTGGTAGGTCTCTTGTATGGCATCTTCGTCCAAAAATGCATCGCAGTGGCTGCAAAGAGTGATTTTTATTTCATCCTTTTAAAGCTATCACTGTATACAGCTAAGTGAAATTTTTGTTTTCATATATTAAAATTATAAATTTAATAAACAATAATATTAACAAAAGTAAACAGCTCCAAACTCCTTCTCACTACCAACACCGCATAACGCCCATCGAAAAATAATTTGTAATTGAACTAAAATTTTTTGCTTTTGACTAATATTGAGTAATATTAAACAAAATTTACCTAAAATAAATTGTAATGATAATAAAAGTAATGATAACGAAGTTTTATTATTAAAAATAATTAAATTTGTTGAATTAAAAACATTTTTATTTTAATTTTAATTATTATTATTATTACTGTTATTCTCAAGGATTTGCACACCTTCCGGGCGGGTCCACATAACTTAGGGAACTTGTTTTGTTTTTCATGAATGCCGATGAGCAGGAGTTTGTTTAGTGTCGAGAATTAAAAAAGTTCACCTACAGATCAAAATTTCAACGGCTGATTTTTAAATTAACTAATTAAAATAATTAGTTGAGAGCCGACAAAATAATTTTTATAATATGAAAAAGGGAGTCAGATATGTCAAATGAGCTTGAATGAGAGTTGAAATAACGACACAAGCAAAACAAAGACTCGTGGAATTCAAAATTCGTTTCACAAGTGTTCAGAAACAACGGGAAAAAATGTCTGGACATTCTAGACGGAGCATTAAATTTTATTTCAGAGAGAATGAGGGGACTAGAATTTGAGCCTGTTATTATTTTAACCATGAAAATTGCACCAAAGATTTTCCGATGACTGGCGAAAGTAAGAAGATTGATTAGTTACAGACGAATAGTATAAGAAAGAAAGATACTACTGAGAGTCCCAATGCAAATTTCTGAAGGCAAATAGGAGGAATTGTTTTTGAATAAACTTCATACAGTCAGAGTAGATTTGATACTTCGGGCTCCAAATCACCGAGCCATAATCAAGAATAAGTCTTACTAATGATATATACAAAGCTTTAGTAACATAAGGATCACTAAACTCCTTTGACCACAGTTTTACAAAAGCTAAGATACCTTTGACTTTGTAGACTATCACACCAATGTGATGTGTGAAGTACAATTTAGAGTCCATAGTGATCCCCAGGTCAATAAAACGGTGAACCTGTTTCAAATTGTAGCTGTCTACTGTGTAAGTAGTTGTCTGTATGACTCTTCAGGAGAAATACATAACTTTAGATTTCTTTAGATTTAGGGGTATCTGATTTATTTTACACCATTCGACCATGCTGTTTACGTCTGTTTGTAATAAGACAACTACATTAGTCGAATTGTAACATTTATAACGTTCTACATCATCCGCATACATTAAGAGTTTTGAAAATTTTATCTGAGAAGATATATAGTTTATAAATAGTGAAAACAGAATCGGGCCTAGATGGCTACCCTGAGGTTCTCCGGAAGAAAAATTAGCGGAATCTAAAAAGGTATTTTTAAATACTACTTTTAGATTTCGATTAAATAGGCATGTGGAGATCCATTGTAAAAATTTTAGTTGGAAACCCAGAAAGTCAAGTTTCTTGATTAGCAACGAGTAACACACTTTATGTTGTTGTTGTTGTAACAGCAGAACATTCTCCAAATGAGGCTCCGGTGAATATTGCGAGAGTGACAGTCCTTGGCCGGATAAAAATCCGGATCGTTCCGGTATAAAGATCCGCCTGTCGCGGGAATAATTGGATTTTAGTCGCCTCTTACGACAGGCATGCTTTACCGCGGGTAAATTCTTGAATTCCTAACCCGCAGGGGGGACACACTTTAACAAAAGCTTTGCTGAAGTCGGTATATATTACGTCAACACTGCTGTTCTTTCTGTACGCATTGATGATATAAGAAGTGAACTCAACTAAATTGATGGTTGCAGATATCCCTTTAACAAAGCGATGTTGGGATTGTGATATAAATGATGAGATTGAATGAATTTAATGAGCAGTGTTAAGTTATTCAAGGTAATTTTCCACCAAGGAGTAGTTTCTATTTTTATGAAGGGATATAGTAAATGATTCTTTCCATAGATAAGGAAAAATACTCACTTCAGCTGATAGATTGAATAAATGAGTCAACGTTTTGTAAATATACTCAGCACAATTTAAAAGAAAACAAGAAGCTATTTGGTCAGGACCATATGTGCAAGACCCTTTTTAGGAATTTATATAGAGAAATACATTTCCTCAGGATACAAATACCTTCAGATTTTTTTTTTTTGGAAATGTAGTTGTGTTACCGGGTGATCTCTCATCAGAGGTTTTTGCTAATTTTTCATTGGGGCAGGATTTTCATGTGGGGGGTCCCAAAACCTATGCATAATCGCGGGGGTGGGTTCGCCTACTCACCTTGGCTCGCATCCCAACAGATGTTTGTTGGGTATCCAGAGAATACTTGGTCTAAGATCGGAAGTCGTGAGCTGCTTGAACCATAGGTAGAATAATCGTTTCTGGTCACTCCAAGTCAAAAAGTTTTCTCACATTCGTGATATTCTTTACATGGCTCCATCTTGGCGTATAAGTATTGATTTGGCTATAATCGCTCCAGGGTGCATTAGCGAATGTAGCATAGTAGTAGCCGTGTCGTTGACTCCTTACTTTGTTTTTATAAATTTTTTTTTGTTTTGCATATTTGCAAATTTCCACTCGAATGGACTCACAATATATTTCTTTTCAAAAATTAGTTTTCAGAATATATTCATACATACTGGACTACTTACTATATATTTACATAATTATCAGAATGGCATTTCAATAAAAAATGCTCACAAACACATAGTAAAAGTTATAGTTTTTAAACTCCATTACAAATATTGTACAAATTTTGATAATTTTCTATTTTTTCTCATATTTTCAAATCAAAGCAAATGCATCACTTTTAAAACACGTATCGAAAGCTGTTTTTAGCAATAGTTCAGCAGTGGTGTCTCTTATTGAAATTTCTTAAATGTAACATTGTTTTCTAATCTTATACTCATTTCTGGTTGCCAAAAATATTATATATATATATATATATATATGGCCACATAAGTGGTCTAGTTTATCATAGTGCAGTGATCAGATGAATTGAGGTCAAAAGTAAAAGTGAGCTCTTTCGTGTATGATAGAGTCGATACATCTTAACGTCTTATTTCTTGGCTCATCAGCTTCCTCGGAGAGTTCACGAATTGAAACTAATGCATATTAAATATATGTAGCAAGATAATACCAGGAATACTTGAATGGTTAGTTCTTTGCAATAGCGCATGTTTTCTAAAATATTCCATATTAATTTTATCCTCTGATAATAATGTTACATAATTTTCGATTAAATGATTTTTCTATATCAGTTATTTCAACAGACAAATAGGCATCATTGAAAAGTTTTCTTGCACTGTTAACATCATTCGAAGATCAGATCCACTACCACCAGTTTTTGATTTGCCGATAGTTTGACCCATTGCTTTCGTTGTTCATCCTCCAAACATCTTATTTGCCATTGTCTGATTTAACTCTTTAAGAAACGTGGATAAAAATATTAAAAAATCGAATGTAGGCGCAAAAAGTGTTTGGTAGATTAACATGAATAACATGGAGAGGTGGCGGCTGAAATTCAAATATAGACCTGGAAAATGTTAACTACTATTAAGCAGAATATATCATTTGAGAACGAAACGTGGATCACAGTTTTCTTTCAACTTGAATCAACATTTAAAGGGAAATATATTACTCAATAGTTCACTAGTAAAACAATAATTGTAAAGCAATATGTAAAAATATTATTACATAGAAATTTCTTGGTTATATAGTAAATATACCTTTGCTCAGTACTCATTATAACTTACGGCGATTACAAGCGACTTATTATTGAAATTTAATATTTTTATTAGAGCCTACCTTAAAGCTCCATGCACTGTGAATTCCAGAGATTTTGATTGATTCAGAAACCGTTTGAAACTCCGTAAAATGTTGCTCATCTACGCAAATTCCTCTCCATAGCAATTGCCTTCTATAGTTGGTCACCAAATTCGCTTGATTGAAATCCTACTTCTTGATATGGACAGAGAGCACTCTTTGGAAAGCTCTGACTTCAACATAAGGGCAAATAAGGCAGTAATAAAGAGTGAAAGGTACTTTTTTCAATAGACTTTTTTTGACAGATCACGCATGAGTCATGTCAAGTTATTTTTAGTAAACATAATCGGCCTACTGAGCGTACTATTAGCAACACCATCATCCATCTTGAGACCCAGCATTCATTATTGGATAATATACCACCGAATAGACGACGTTTAGCACGCAGTGAAGAAAATGTAGGGGCCGTAGCTGAGAGTGTACCCGAAGTCCGTGGAGAGTCAATTCGGCGCCGTTCGCAGCAACTCGAACTGACGTATGGAACGACTTGGCGCATTTTACGTCAAGATCTTAAATTGAAAGCGTATAAATTATATTGACGAAGAGCAACCTGAAGAGATTCGAGAGCTGCCATTTCATCCAGAAAAAACAATGGTTTGGTGTGGTTTGTGGACCGGTGGAATCATCGCTGAATATTTCTTAGAAAATGATGCCGGTGAGAATGGCGACCGTTATCGCGTCATGATAAGCGACACCGTCAGACTTTTTCCTGTGAGGATAAATGAAGTATGAAGTCTGTGCGGATAATCCCGCTTCGATACAGGCCTTGGAGCGAAACAGCACGCGTGTAATTCGCCAGTTACCAGTCGAAATGGTTGAAATGCTCGAACGAGTCATCGAAAATTGGACTCATCTGAGGCGTAGCTGCGGCCAACATTAGAAAGAGATAATCTTCAGAAAATAAATGCAAAAGAATGTTCTTTAGAGTGATAATATACGTTTTCCTTTAAATATGAATTTCCTGTGTTTTCTTCTTTTAAAAATAGGGAACCTCGAAATTTATCACCCTTAATAGCTGATGCTATTTTATCAGCTGAAGATTGGTCAGCAATAAAGATTAATTATATTTAGCCTTAAATTGAAGGCAAACATAACGGAACTCCGCCTCAATCCCCTAACATTGACCAGAGACTCCTGCTACATAGTACTTTTTCGAGTTGCTTAGCTGGTATGCTGGTATTAATATGGAACTAGTGATTTTAGTTCTCTCTTCAATGTCTGAAATCCAATATGGTTTTCTGTTAAATATTACCTTTAAATATCTAATAAGTTGCAAAATACCTAATAATTTTATACTTTTAATTAAATAAGCTCATCTCAGTGCTACATATTAAGGCCATATTCGCAACGTCCTATTATAATTCTCTTTCATTTCCTCCAATTAATATAATCTTACTTTAGATACCAGAATCGTCTGCTTTGTTGCTGTATTTCGTAAAGTTTTTCGGAAAGTCATTTACTATCAGAATAAAGGTCTTGCGAAGTGCTTTTGCTAATCTTATTGTTTTCACAAGTGTTTTTCCTTGCAGCCATCCCAATTTTGCTGCAGTTGGAACCGAATAATTCCACAGAGGGTGAAACGATGAGCCGTACGAGTTATACGACGGTATTGACATAGTTCAGAGAGTCAGAAGCAGGGGTTACGCTGACTAGGTCATGTCGTCCGGATAGATGAAAGCACTCCAGCTTTGAAAGTATTCGATGGAGTAGCTGCTGGTGGTAACAGAGGAAGATGAAGACCTCCACTACGTTGGAAGATTCAGATGAAGAGCGAACTGCTTTCGCTTGGTATTTCCAATTGGCGCCGAAAAGACAAAGAGAAGGAGGAACAAGTAGCGCGCTATTCGGCTATAATCGCGTAATTATATGTATAGTGATGTCATTCTAAATACAAAGCTTTTTTTAGTCCGAATTTACCAACATCTAAAATTATAGAGAATTACTTTCTCTAATTGCGGTTGCCCCTCGGCAGGGAATGTCAACCCCTCCGAATGTATTTCTGTATTTAGATTGTGTTTCTGAGTTGCGTACTAACACGCTGGGGGTCAAGAGTTTGATTCCTGGCGAGATGAGCACCTAAAATTGTAGGATATGAATTTTAATAATAAATTTTCCAATTGCGGCCACCCGTCGGTAGAGAATCTCAATTTATCTTAGTATATTTGTTACATCAAATAAAAGCTCCGCATAAATCAAACCCTTGCCACTCAGCATGATAGTATGCAGTGTTAAGCACTCGGCTAAAGCAGTCACTTAAGAGAAGCTTCGGAAGTAAAGCAAATATTTAACATAATTGCACATCTTTTATGTTAATATTTACAAGCATGGACTTGGATTAATACTGGGAGTTGCTAAATATTCCACATACACTAAATAATAGGTAATTGCATCATGCCTCAGAAATGCTATAATCATGATAATGAAAACTGGAGCTATGAAAAATAAATTCTCTTTAATATAATTTCACTTATTAACAGCAGGAAAAAGTGTTCAGAATATGTCTAACCTCATTTTACGAAATCATATTTAAACAAAAATTATTTATGCATAATTTGCCCCAAATAAATTTCACTTACTACCGCACATCTCCATAATTTCTTCAGCTCGTTTAGCAAGTGAATAAAACAAAATCTAACACAAAGACTGGCAAACAATTAAAATGATTACTATAAATAAATTTTCACAAAAATAACATAAGCTTCTACGGTTTCCAAGCGGCACAGGATGATTGCAAACGCCTGTAAATAAGCTTAGCCTGCGCACCTCTCTTCCTCTCTTCCTATCTGGGCACCACTGACATTCTAAAATATTTACTCAACATATTTCAGTGAAGTCTTTATTGGCACATATACCACAAAAATAAATGAAGAAGAAAAAACGATGAATGTTAAAATGTATTAAGAAAAAAAAAAGAAATAGGATAAGCGCATGGAAAGAAAAATATACTCCTAACGGCTGGGGGTATTTTAAGTTTTCCCTGCAGTAATTTGCGGTCAATGTGTGTGCACTTCCCTCGTTGTAGCTTTTGTTGAAATTCTTTTTTATATCACTTTTTTTGGTAGAGGAACAGTTTGGAGAATTTTAACCTTTACATTTTGCTGCTACAAATATACTTCAATTAAAAATGGTAGGGGTGTATGTTTGTTTTGTAAAGACTGTCATACATACAGACTTACATATATCAGTAATTTTCTTTGTTTCCTCTCGAAGAAATTCATTGAATTTCTGCTCATTCCACCAAAATTTTATTGAAAATTATTGCATTAGCTAGCAAAGTTAATATTTTGGTAAAAGAGAATTCAAAAAAGATCCCTCCAGCCAACCGTGGTCATTGTTATATATTGAACAAAGCTCATTCATTCAAGCTTAGCCAACCTAAATATTGGTGCTGTTTCGTATGCTGGCTACCTCCTATCTTCGCTGTTGTGCTTTTATAGCTCGATTCTCTCGATTTCTATGTATCCCCGTGCGCAAAACTTAACTGAAAGAGCTTAATTGTTGTTTATTGTGATGCAGATTACTTTGGGATTAGTGTGTTTAAATTTGCGTTGATGTGCCTTACGGCAGGACGTGTGGTCTGAAAGTGTTTGCGGATATGCTGATCTGCTTTTTGGGGGTGTTAAATATTTCAATTATCATTATTGTTTTGGCAGATATTGTCGGTTTCTTGTTTATTATTATTTGGCAACAATTCAGAAAATTTTGGATAAAGAAAAATAATCTATTATGAATATTTGTAATATTTTGCTGTCAGTGATTTATATATAGGTAATTGGCGCTTTGTAACTGCTGAACCGTTTATCAGCCGAGCTCCCCAAATTTATGGCATGATTCTTGATGTTTGTCCAACAGACGGAGGGGAGTAAAATTTATATTAAGCCACCTCCGAATGGAAAATTTGGGTCAGACCTATACTCAAAACCTGGCCAGTTTTTGTAAGAGACTTTTTTCCCTAGGTATGAGGTATTTTTCTTATTTGCCGACATAATGGTAATAAATATTAAATAATAGTTAAGGTTTAATAAAATTAAAAAATTAAAAACAACAAAAAAATCACACCTGCGCAAGAACTTAAAACCGAAAAATAGTAAACCTTTTTATTTAACAATTCGAAATTGTTTGCGTATATTTACATTACTTTAATAATTTATAATTTACTTGTATACTTTATAACCGCTAAAGCTATTTATCGCCCAGCTCCTCCTTCAATGTGTGGTTTGCGTCGTAATGTTTTTTCCAATAAATGAATGGACCTTCGGTTTATTCTAAGCCGCCTCTGAACAGCTAATAGATTTTTATGACAAGCGGTTTCATTCATGTCAGGAATAGGCCTTGCCGAGGAGCGACCGTAGTTAGAATAATTACGAAAGTACTCACTGCTAATCACTCGACTACCACGGCCGCCGTTTAAGAATTTAGTTATCATATAAAAAAAGTTGGGTTAATTTTTTACTGAAATGTTTTTATTTAATAATTTTTGTGGCATTATATGAATTTTTTCCATCTATATTTTGAAGAGCCGCAAACAGTGTTATAAAGTTGCTAATCAAACTCTGTAAAGGTTACGTTAGGGAATGCTTGGTTCAGGTTCCATGGCGAACAGCAAGAGTTGTATTCCTATCCAAAGCAGGTATGTCAGTGCAACGGTAATTTCTCATGAAAAGTTGGAGCGCCTGGAGGATGTTCATATCAAGCAAACTGTGTGCGCGAGTCGAAAGCTCAAAATGCTCAAGCCCTCCGAGTGTATTTCTGGCATGATATAAAGCAACTCATAAAAATTCATAAGCCGTGCGGAGGTGGCTGGGAATAAACTGTTTGCTGGTAAAAACATCAAGACGCAAAAACTAAAAGGAGGAGCAGCTCGGTCGAAAATCGCCTTCAGCGGTTATAAATCGCGAGCTGTTAATGGTTCCTAGTGCGTGATCCGCCAGAGATGCAATGCTTGGAACCATTAGCAGCTCGGCTATTTCAGTTAATCTGATAAAAAAGATCTGTTTCTATTCATGACGAAGTAAAAAAATCCAGCATGAATGAAACCAAAGCTGGATGGGACAACTTTACAACAGATAGAACTTTTCTTTCGTAAAGTACAAAGTGTACGGAGGTTATCAAAAATTGGCTAAGCAAATAAGAGATAGTATTAACCTTTCATATGGGCATAGAAGGCAATTAAATAGCTGATGACAACTCTGTGGTTTAGGAGTTCAAAAATTCACCAGCGGTAATTTATGCCTGTCGTAAGAGACAACTGAAATCAAATAGTGCTCGCGATAGTCGGTCTTTATACCGTCATGACCTACGGCCAAGGACAATGGCTCGCTCCTCTGACATTCCCCATATATTGGTGGAGACAACAACAGAAAGTTTATTAAATGTTTAAAGAAGGTGTCCTTTTTTTTCATTTAAGGAAGTGAAGTATGTACAATAAATAATATTGTTTCAACAGATGAGTGGACTTTGGAACTTTGAGAGCTTTCTTCAGGCTACTAGAAGAATTATTAACGGTACTATGCGCTTCGATGTCGCATGTTTGCAATCTAGGTGCTAGAGAGTAACAAGTATAGGGAAAGTTTTGAGAGACTAGAGTACGTAATCTATGAGTGTCCAGCGTTTCACAGGTATAAGCTACTGCTTACTTGGCGCAGAAAGGCTACATGACCTTAAACAGCAATTTTCAAAAAGACTACTTCAATTTGTGATAATAAGATCAATGTTCATCAACGTAGAGACACAACTGCGTATTCAGTATTAAAATTTGTGAATGCACAATAAAACAATCACCGACATCGGTCTGCTCAGTAAAAAGTCGTTCATACCTTACGTAAAAGTCTGTGAATCATCCCTCATTTCCTCCCTTTGAGGTAAGCAATTTTTTTCAAATCTGCATGGGTCAACTTCAGGTTATACCCTTCACAATTGTCAAGTAACGAAGATGTTATCACTATACCTTTAATGGAAAACACTATGAAAATCATCGGGGTAACAGAGCTATATTTCAAGAGTTTTATGACAAAAATTTGCTATCAGGGCTACAAATTCACTGTATGATTTTTTTTATTAAACCTTTTCTTTAAATAAAATAACATAGCACGATTGATAGGGTCAGTAGACACCAAAAGGGTTTCAGTTTTTAGTAATTTTCGATTTATTCTGAAGCAGTGAAAGACAGATATCAGCATACAAGTATATTTATACCTAGGCCAATACCATTCTTGCTCCGATTCACTCTACTTATCGTACTATGAACCTTGTGTAAATGTCTCTCCAAAGTCAAACAACAAGCATTTATGTTAGCTTCTTGTATTAAAAAAATCTCGTTAAATTGGGGCTAAATTCTTCAGTCGGATCTCACTCATAAGGTGATAAGGTGAGCAAAGTCTCTCTGGCAGGATATGAGGAAAATCCCTAATTAAGCGTCATCTTATAAAAAAAATTATTAAGAATTGTTTAGTGCGGCCTGTAATTGTTTGTGGTTTGTAAGTAAATGAACTTTATTCAAAGGCCTATTTTGTTAGAAATTTTGTGAATTGAATATTTTGTTAACAACAAAGAAAAATTGGTAGAAGTGACAACTGTTTCGGAGATCACCACATCTCCTCATCATACTTCTTTTGCCAAGAATCCAACCGACGGATTCTGGCATCACAGGCGAGTGCTCTAACAACTAAGCTAACGTCTTCCATGTAATTTGTGTTGTAATATTCAATTTATTACTAACCAACAACTATTAAGTGCTCTAATATAAATAATAGAAGTGACACCACGCTCCGAATCGACAGTTACAGTTCGCCCTTATCGTTTTCAGTTCCACCCCCGTACCAAAGAGCGCCCTAGACAGTAAGTTTTTTTGGTTGTAATGGCCGCTCTGCAATTATTTTAGGATTCTTTTCATAACTGCGTACATTACTTAAATTTTTTTTAAATGCCTACCTTTAACTAAAACAAAGCATTTTAGGTTTGACAGTTAAGTTTCACGGATGCCAAAATACAGTCATGCACTTTCGAAACCACTCAATGACGAAGTTTACCTGAATTCGGAATAGGGACGTGACATCATTATATATACAAATAAGTGTGTTAGCTTGTAACTCGAGAACGGCTCCACGAAATTCTAAATAGTGTTCCAAGTAGAGGTACCTTTTTGAATAGATTTTTTTGACAGATCACGCATGAGTCGCGTCAAGTTGTCATGCTATTTTTGTTCATTATTGTTAGGCATTTCACCATGGAAAGACTTACGCCTGAACAACGTTTACCAATCATTGAACTTTATTACGAAAATTTATGTTCTTTAAAGAATGTGTTTCGCGCGCTTCGCTCAACTTATGGTCAACATAATCGGCGTACTGAGTGTACTATTCGCAACACCATCACCCATCTTGAGACCCAACATTCATTATTGAATAATATTCGACTGAATAGACCACGTCTAACACGCAGTGAAGACAATATAGACGCCGTAGCTGAGAGTGTATACGAAGACCGTGGAGAGTCGATTCGGCGCCGTTCGCAGTGACTCGGACTGACGTATGGAAAGACTTGGCACATTTTACGTCGAGATCTTAAATTGAAAGCGTACAAAATACACCTTGTTGAAGAACTAAATCCGCTCGATGTTCCCAAGCGATATCGCTTCCCTCTATGGCCTCTTGAAAAGTTCCAAGAAGATCCGACGCTTTCAAGCCAAATTTTGTTCAGCCATGAGGCCCATTTCTGGCTCGATGGGTATGTAAACAAGCAAAATTTCCGCATTTGGGACGAAAAGCAGCTTGAAGAGGCTCCAGAGCTGTCATTTCATACAGAAAAGACAACCGTTTGGTGAGGTTTGTGGGCCGGTGGAATCATCGTTCCATATTTCTTCTAAAATGATGCCGGTGAGAACTTAGCATCAATGGCGACCGTTATCGCGCCATGACAACCGATTTCTTGATGCCTGAAATTTAAGCTCATGATCTCCGCGACATTTGATTTCAACAAGACGGCGCCACTTCCCACACATCGCATCAATCAATAAATTCATTGAGAGAACATTTCGGTGAGCAGATAATTTCACGTTTTGAGCCGGTCGATTGGCCAACAAGATCATGTGATATCACACCGTCAGACTTTTTTCTGTGGAGATATGTAAAGTCTAAAGTCTATACGGAAAATTTCGCTTCGATTCAGACCTTGGAGCAAAATATCACGCGTGTCATTCGCCAGTTACCAGTCGAAATGCTCGAACGAGTCATCGAAAATTGAACTCAACGGATGGATCATCTGAGACGTAGCCGCGGCCAAAATTTGAAAGAGATAATCTTTAAAAAATAAATGGCAAATAATATTCTTTCGAATGATAATAAACATTTCCCATTAAATTTGAATTTTCTGTCTTTTTTCTTTAAAAAAGAAGGGAACCTCGAAATGGATCACCCTTTAATAAATTTACATAGCACATAGAGCTATTATTTAAATACATATTTATCCCTGAACATATTCGAATAAATTTACGTTTTCGTTTTTAACTTAAAACTCGAGAATGACTTCATCGAATTCAACACAATTTAAATGTACATTATATTTCATTAAAAATTCAGATTTGAAACTTTTTTTTACCATATAAAGTCTTCTGTAAGTGTGAATATGAACTTCAGATAAATATCTGTAGCAAATCTGAAAGGTTTGTTTGTGTTCAAATCTAGTAGAGAATGATTTATATTTACATTTCGTAAAGCTGCAATCTCCTTTGAAATGTGAATTTGGAAAAAGTAAATGAATAAATAAAATATTAGAATATGGGTATCAAACAGAAGAGTTTCAAGGAAGGCTTAATGAAAAAAATATTTGATCCGCGTTGCTACCTGTTTATAAACTATAACACAAAAGAACTGATAAAATAAATACATATTATATTACTGTATGCGTATCGGAATATAGTGTTTTATGCAGCTCAGTTGTGGCAAAAACTGAAATACTCTTTTGAGGGAATTAAACGAAGTAGAATTTCAAAGCTTATAATGGAAAAATTGTTAATATAATTATGATACTATATGGGCATCATATTTAAGATATTTGAGAGAGGCTTAAGGTGGACTTATTTTTGTTCTCTCTTAAAAAATTAACTATTCTAATTTAAAAGGCTGATTTCAGAAATTAAAAGAACCGCTATCCACAATTTCAATGTCATAATAAATCTTCGAATTTTTAACAATTCAAAACTTAAGCAGCTCTGGAGTAAAAAGCGACTAACTTCATCCAAATCATGTTTGCATATATCTTCTAAATTAAGTAGTAACAGAGAAATTCAAAATATTTATCAATGTTTATTTATTCATAGGTTATAAAATAGTGTAGAGCTATATAAAACAATTAATTGGGTAACTTTTGAAAGGGTTGGACGTACAGTTTCCTAACATGAACAATCCTAATGTCTGCAACTACTACATATGTACATATAAAAAATGTCAACAGCAAATCAGGTAATCCGTGCAAGTACCAATGTTGGCCCAAATGACTCATTTCATGGAACGTGACTTTTATGCCGTTTGCAATGATAGCTCGACTCATTAGGTGCACTCAGAGGCAGAAGCAGCAGTAACAGCAGTAGAAGCAGTAATAACAACAACAGTTCAACCCTTTAGCTGTTTTTGTATTTTCTTTTTTTACCAGTTTTTCATACTCATATTAGCATTAAATTTAAAAATAAGCAAAGCACTCATTCAAACTCGCTCAAATGTACTCCAACATTTGACGATGACGATGGTGGCGATGGCGGTAGGCGGGCGGTTGTTTGAAGCGGCGGCGGCGCGTCAGTGTCGCAACTGATGGGCACTTGTGACACGTTTTAGTTGCCACCAACAACAATAAATAATACAAGTAGAATTAATAATTGCGCTAAAAAGTTCCGGCATATGAACATGCGAGTGTATTTGCTACTATATAGATGTTGTAGGTATGTATTATTTGTGTGTATTTGCAGGTGTGTGCAGGACATGCAAAGTGTTTCGTCGAGTATAAAGAGCTGTTTTATGCATTCATTTCATTTTTATGGATATGAGAATGTGTTGGCATAATTTACAATGAAATATTTAGCTCTGTATATGTACATTCATATGTAAGCAAGCAACTGTGCGTGAACAGGTATTTAGTAAATATTCATAGATATATTAGTGTGTGCTAGGTAAAATTGTAGTGTCAAAAAGGGAAAAGTCTTGTTTATTAAAGTTGTTACGTATGCACTTTGTAATATTTTTGAATATTTTAAGTACTAACGCGCATGGCACGTAAATTATTTTCGAATATAGTCGTCTATTGTATAGTGTTTAGTAGTGTATAGTGCAAAACAAAATCTTATAAAAAATTGCGAAAAGTGAAAATATAAAAAGATTAAAAACAAATATCGTAATTTTTTAAATATAAGAGAAACTTTAGTTGAGGTATAAATAACGGTTTTTGGGGTACAAATAATTTGAATGTTTAAGAGAAGAATGTTTCTATATAACACAAAACCATAATCTGTTCAAAATTTTTTTTTCTTCCAAACGTTTTTATTTCTAACGATGAATGTAATATTTTTGACCCTAGTGAAATTATTATTTACTGCGTCTTGTACTTCTTCCCTTGCCGTTAGAGAGTCGAGGTTACTTATTTCTACTGTCACTTTACGCTTTATATCTGTTACCGGTGTTGCGGTGTCCAGCAGGGTTTTCTTAAGTATATCGCAGAAGTTTGGGTTAACAATTTACCCTTTTTCCATTTCTAGTAATACCGCACCAGCCCTGGATTTTCGGATACCCTTAATCTTTACGTAAATAGTCCGCTCGGAGAACCTGTCACAGATACTAAAATCAACATCTCGATACCAAATTGCAGAGAACAAGTAAGAGTCTACGTAGCCTTACCAAGCCAAATGACATAAGCGTTGTTAAAATCGTCACACATTAAAATCGGAATGGATTTACTGTAGGCTACGACTGAAGGAAACCATTAAAATATGCTTCCGATGATTTGGGCCAGCCCACTTAATATGGAACTGCAAGCGACCAGACAGGAAAGCTCAAGGACTATGCATAAAGTGTGCCCAACCAGGACATAAGCTGAAAGAATGCACCTGACAACCACTCTGTTGCCTATGTTCGGACGCAAAGTTTAAACAGACAAATCACATACCGGGCTCTACGAATTGTACGGTATATAAATATCATCCGCCAAAATTAAAGCTCTACAAGCGAATATGCATAGATGCATTACTGACCCAAGTGAACCTGCAAAGTCACTACGACGTGGTCATTATAAGCGAACAATATAAAAGGAAGGAGAACGGAACATGGCTTAACGACAACAGAGGAACTGCCGCAATGTGGCTTCCTACCGGGAATAAGCTCGGCACTACTGCCAAAGGCAACGGAAATGGCTACGTTTGGGCCAAATTCCACCATTTCTCTATAATCAGTTGCTATTTAACACCTAGCGATAGCATTAATGACTTTCAAGTCAAGCTCGATAGTAGAAGAAAAGAAAATTTTGTAATTGCTGGAGACCTAAAATCGAAAGCAATGGAATGGGAAATGCCAAATACTGATACTGGTAGTGAAAACCGATCAACACAATACAAAAAACATCGCGCTATGCGTAAATGTAACGTATCAAAACTAATCCGAAATTGATGAACATACATTCAGCGAGAATAACCTTGGAAATGTAAGAAAAACGGTTGAAGCTGAAACAGAAGCCGAAATAGTAAACATGACGGAAACATAGCGCAATTGCGAAGGGCTTGCCTTTATCTTAGGCGTGTATATACTAGAATCATATCACGCTGCGAAAAAAGAACTTAAACTCGCAATCGTTAAAGGTAAAAAGGAAAAGTGGGAAGATCTGCGCAACGATTTAAATAGGAATCCATGGGGATTAGGGTACAAAGTCGTCATGGGAAAGCTAGGTGGCAGAGCACCTCCGCCCTATCTGAGCGCCCTCAAAATGGACCGAATCGTAAACGTTTTATTTTCGACTCACGAAACAATAGTGGATGAACTAAATGTTGAAGGAGCTCCCACAGAGATACTGCCTTTTACAACTGAAGAGCTGCAGTTGCTGACAAGCAAGTTGAAGCCCAAAAAATCGCCTGGCCCCGACGGAATACCTGTTGAAGTGCTAAAAGTAATAGCCATAAGCTGCCCCAAAATACTACTGGACATGTTTAATGCCTGCCTAAGAGCCGGTGTATTCCCAGAAATCTGGAAGAGACAATCGCTCGTATTGATTAGCAAGGGAAATGGAAACGCCGACAGCCCATCAGCATATCGGCCGTTCTGCATGCTGGATACCGCTGGGAAACTGCTCGAGAGGATGATTAAACCCAGATTAGAAGCAGCCATAATTAGCGCTGGCGGTCTATCACCAAATCAATATGGGTTCAAACCCAAGAAATCGATACTAGGTGCCATTGAGAACGTATCGAGATGTGTGCAATTAGCTCAACGAGGGTGCCATAATAATAAGAAGATAGTTTAATATTATTTGCGACTTTAGATGTGTGTGAAAGTTCAAAATACCCAAGCACCTCAACTTAATCATAAAGAGCTACCTAAAGGACAGAGCTCGCCTATATCATAAAACAGACGAATTACGTCTCAGAATTACGTCAGGCGCAGCACTGGGCACTTACCTCTGGAATGTCAGTTACAACGACATATTAAGTATGCATGTAGCCTGGCCAGACAAACATCCAATATTATAGAAACCCTTTTTCTAAATGCGGTCGCCCTCTGTCAGAAACAGCAACCCTAGGTATACCTTTCATGTACATGAAATGCTATATTAACTTTGGTCCAAAGTATGTAAGTATCAGAAATAGAAGAGACAGACCTTCCAAATTTATACCGATTGTATCCGAATGACAGAATATCCATTTGTCTGCTTGAACGCAAAATAGTCTCTCAGTTTTTGAGATATTTCAACGAAACTTATTATGTGGTTGTATTTTTGTAATTTTTTGATATGTCGGAAACGGCCAGATCGGTCAACCATATCATATAGCTACAATTAAACTAATTTGTTCAGATATATGATTATAGAAATAATATATTTCAATAAAGTATTTAAGGAGATACAATTCGGTATTCATAAATTTGTGCTGAAAATCGTCGAAATCAGAAGATCATATCATATAGTCCATTTGTTTAGATGGAGACTCGGGGGTCATAAATCAGTCAAAAATACTGCTAGTAGCGAGAGAATTATCAAAATCGTAAAACTGTATCATATACAGTTTAGAAGTAAGTCTGAATTTTATATGATATAGTTTAAAATTTTTGACAAATTTTTATTTAACCGGTATATATCTCGTTTTGTGGATGAATTTCCAAAGCTATCTGGAAATAAACCCGGTCTAAAAAAGGAATTTCCAATATTTCAACATGTATAATGTTCAATGATGTCTGTTGCGAGAGTTTATTTAAGTCTATAACTCTATTTGCCGGCTTTTTCCCATACAATTTTTTTCGGGTGCCGTTTTTTTTCCTAATTCGTCCTTTAACTTTGACATCACTAGAATTGTTAATATTGGATCAGTGTCTGTGCCTGAGATATTCATCATTAATGGGATCTGTGTTCTTCAACCCTCTCTGAAAAGTTATTTGGTTGTGTTTTCACCTTTTACCTATGTCCGTCTGTAAACCTTTAAGACTGAAAACTCTCGTATTTTACGCCAGACTTCCAATCAGGCAATAACAATAATGTAAGAAATTACGGACCAATATTAGAAGTATTTTAAACCCACACCCTCACGACTTTGTATGTGGACGTTATGCTGTCATTAAGTTGGCGGTGTTTTCGCAATATTGCATCCCAGCTTTTACGTATTGATTTTTCTAAACCATTTCGCATAATATACTGCTGCGGAAACGCGAGTGCAAAGGGTTTCATTCAAATTTTATATCTTTACATTAGAATTTCCGTTGTCGAGATTGAAGGCACTAAATCGTACACCTTTGTAGAGCCCCCGAGTGTTCCTCACGGGAGTATTATTGATCTTGTTTTACTTTTCCCTATTTATTAATGACATTGGGATGTGTTTCAAACAGTCAAAATTCTAATTTTATGCCGATGACTTCAAACTATTCAGCAAACTTACTTGTGCATCTTTATGTTTTCATGTTATTTTTACAAAATCTCAAAACTGATTCCCATCCTCATATAATTTTTCTGATGTTTTTCTCCTCAAAGTTAATCATTTTCAGGACTTGGAGTAATTTTTGACTATGGGTTTTCATATTTTAACCACATAACTTATATGGTTCAAAAATCTTGCGTAGATCTAACATTTTTGCGGCGTTATCTAAGGACTTTGGAGATCCTTATACTAGACAAATTTTGTAAAACTCTCTTATTCGTTCAAAACTGGAATGTGACTCTATAATCTAAAATCCAATTTACCCAACACATTCTAAAAAAGTTGAAAGAATGCAAATAAATGTTATCCGTTTTCCCTTTAAACCACTCCACTTTGCTTTTCCAATATCACCGTACAGTGCTCGATGTGTGATTTTATCACTTCTTATATTTCCGGTTCTATTGATTGTCCTGAACTTCTTCAACACATTAGTTTCTATGTCCCGCGAAAAAACCCGATGTTCTTCCATTTAATCAAATTATTATAACCTGGCCCCAATAACTCATGCACTCAATGAGTTGAATATTATTTATAAAACTGTTAGTCTGGATTTTGCTATGACAAATAAATATTTTTCTAAGTAAAATATATCTTCATTATATTTAAGTTTATCTTAGTTTTCTAGTCAGAAGGTAATAGTATTAAGTAAATTTGTTCATCTAGTCTGCAAAGTTATTGTAACCATATACCTAATTCAATAAATGAATTAAGTGAAATATACAATTTGTATTTAATTAGCGCTATGTAAGCTCTAAAACGATTTTCAGCCGTCCTCGTTCCTAATTTTTCTTCTGCGTTCCAATTTTTCTAAACAAATGGATTGCCTACAGTTAATTCTAGGCCACATCCAAATCACCGATGCTTTTTTATGAGGAGCTTTTTATTTCATGTCAGAAATACTCGAAGAGTTCGAAACTCCGCCATTAGAAAAAAAAATATCCCGAGATGTGAAAACAAAAATTCTATAATTTTGATTGTTGGGCGGATTAGGAATTGTGCCCCAGAAGCACTACGTACTGCTAACCACTCGGCTATTGCGGCCACTAATATGAAGTTTTGGATCAGAAATCAATCAAAAATTCATCTAAAAGTGGAAAAATGGGTCTTTCAGAAACTTTTGAATTTTGCAATTTGCTATAAATTTGATAGTGCAAGGTATGGCCGAAGACAAAAATTTTTCTTTTTATTTTACTCAAATGCACTCCATACATCATCTTGCATAATACTTAATAAGAAAAAGTGACAAATTATCATATTTTGTGGAATTTATTATAGTCAGTGAACTTATATTTTGAAATGTGGTATTAATTTGTCATAGAAAGTTTAAACTGAAAGTCAATGCTTCAAACTTTTATGCTGCACATGCATGAAGATTGTACATATTCGAATTTACTTTTACGTTCGCAAACACTGTGCAATGTGTGATTTCGTGATTTTGTCTAAAGCACAAAAAAGCTTCCCTCCAGTGAAAATGTAGACCAGTTTGTTGTTTGTATAGCAATTAACCAACAACCGGGGCAATAATAATTTTCACCATTAAGGTATGCAGCTCTTACGAAAACCAAAAACTCCATATAAAAAAGTACAAAAAAACGATACGCGGAAACTTGAACGAAAAAAACTCAATTTTTTACTGTCTGTTTCTAAAGTTTTTAAACAAAAATGAAAGCACGGTAACAAAGGTTTCCGAGTGATATAAATTCACTCACATATATTTCGCGAGAAGCAAGAGGAAGACTAATTTTCAAACGTATTAAAGCACGCTTGGAAAGCAATTTATGTAACGTTTTTAGTCTTTTCATCAATTTCCACACCTTTTATTTCTCCATTTAAAATAGTTAGTATACATAATCAGCGACAAATATTTACCGCGCTCTACGCATGCTTTTCGTTATGTTTATTTACGTTTGCATATCTTCTTCCTTTGTAAAGAGCTGTTCACAATAGAAAATCATATGTCAAAATTCCGTGCCTACTACATTTTTTCATCCACAAAAAAATGAGTTTTTTTTCGCTCGAGGTGCATACCGACCTTTACGCTATTCGTATGTTGTTGTCATTTGTAGTACACTACAGCTGAATTTCATTTCATTTAAGTTAAAGTGCGGGGCTGGTCGTTTCTCTTTATATCACAACAATAGCGGAGTGATTTTAGGTTTTTAATGCAGCGCGTGAAGCTCTCGCGGTTCGCATCTCGCTTCAGGAAAATCATTTTTAATTTTGGGGAAGTAGGAATACAAATTGCATTAATTAAATAGTATTTAAGTAGTATGAAGCTGTCATAGTCAATTGACAATTCATAGGACATCGCCATGTTAAAAATACCAGTTTTCAAGCTTACATAGGAAAAATATAATTCTAGTTAACAGCTAATATTAGTTCCTGCAGGGAGTTTTTACTTCGTAATATCACATGCTTCATGAATAAATGAATACACCATTTACATTCTTACTTACGTAGACTTGCACAAAAGGCCTTAAAAATTGTGTGTATGACTTTAGAAACCACGATTTTTGAAAGTTGAATGAAGTCACCCGTGATTAAAAATAAATAAATAAATAAATAAATAAAAAGTCATAAACCCATTAATTTTATTTATTACTTTATTTTTTTTTTTGCGTTGATCGTACTTTAAAAAAAAATTCCGATGGAAAATTTTATCCGATGAGGATTTAATTAATTTGGATATTCATGATAGAAGTTATAAGAGGAATTGAGAGATTGTTTGACTGTGTCTGAATTAAATTTTATGTAAAAATATGTAAGATATTTAATAATCGAATTTGTTAAAAATTTAGTAGAAATAATAATTCCAGCAGACCATGTTCATACACCTACCCTTCAAATAAAATTGTTGAAGTACGCAGTAAATATAGGGTTTTCCAATAAGAGTGATATGATTTCTTAAAAAAAAAATATAATTGTTAAGGAAATGTTTTTTTATTTAATGTGAAGTACAATCTATGCAAATAAGTTCTGAATATGGCATCATTCAAATGGCTTCCACGAATTCTTTTGCAGGAACCAATTCGATGAACCTAATTTTTGAGAACTTTTTCCACTAAATCAAGGCGTATGTCATGAATAGCACGTTCAATATTGACTTTTAAAGTTTGAAGCTTGCTGAAGACCAGTGACTTCAATCAACCCCACAAGAAGTAGTCTAATGATATTAAATTACAACTTCTTGGAGACCATTTAATGTCAATTTAATAATTAATTTTGTGAAGTAATCGAATCTACAAACCTTTCTCTCAATAATTCGGTTGTTGAACGTGCTGTATGATATGTAGCCCCGTCTTGTTTGAACCAGATGTTGTTAAGATCAACTCCTTCCAATTGTGGCCATAAACGTTGTTATACCGTTCTCCATTGACAGTAACGGTGCTACCAGCTTCATTTTGAAAGACATTTGGACCGATGATCCCACCAGACCAAAATCGAGACCAAACTATCAATTTAGGTGAACGTAATGGTCATGAATAATTTGTGGATTTTCTTCGCACCAGAATCGACAGTTTTGAATATTCACCGCACCACTCAGATGAAAGTGACCCTCATCGGAGAAGATTATTTTCTTAAAAAAAATCAAAAATGCAGTACGATTATTTTGATAATAATACTGAATTTGAAATTGTAAACATTACTGAATGCAATGAAGTAAAATGACCGATCATAACATATTGAAAGTGGCCAAAACGACAGTTAGCAATCATATCATCCCTATTGGAAAACCCTTTATATGCTTTGCGTCGACATTATTGTGAGCACACATACATATAAGCACACAAATAAATTTTGTACCCATTCAGACACATAAAGTAGTAAAATTTTAAACGAGACATTCATAAACCTCTGCAGGCATATATATTCACAATATTATGTTGCCTTATATGAGTAATAAGTTTTACGAGAATTATTTTCTGACTTATAGTTTCATAGCAAACTACAGTGGCTTACGTGAGTGGGAATAGAATTTCACATACTCGCATATGGTTGGGAGATTCCAGTAAAAATCGGGTTTCACCTAAAACTAACTACACTTAAAAAAATATGATAACGCTCAACAAAAAGTGAAAAAAATTTCGATGTTGAGATCTAGTTAGTGGTTTTGTATTAGGTTGGCAACACTAAAGATTTTTTTCCTGCGCATAGTTTTTTAATTTTTTGAATAACAGCCAAAAAGTTCAGGGTGTTTAAAAAAAGTGCTAATTTTTCGTACCTAAAGTGGAAAATTATAGGCGAAAAAATGCCGGGGATACCTAAAATTTAGCGGAAATGGGTTAATTGAAAAATTTAATTTGTTTCGTTCGGATGTTCAAGGCCACATTCTTAAACTGAGCTTTTCAGAGTACTCTACAAGAATCTCTTCATAGACGTATCTAAACGAAACCACTGGTGCGTTCTCCTACCAGGTTTAAGGAAACAATTTGTTGAGGCGTTAGATAAAAATATAACGAGAAAATTCCGTGACATAAGCTTAGGAAAGTTAAAAAGAGCCTAGGACACTTGTTAAACGATACTGATGATGAGTTCATAACTACTAGCGTGGAACTCGCATGCTGAAGCTACTAACTACTTATGAAAAAAAAAACAAGTCAATTAATTCTTATTATAGTGTAATTGGTAGTACCACATCAGATATAAAAATTTCATAATTAAATAAAAATTAAGTACAATAAAATAAAATGTCACTTCTACCAATTTTTTGTTTGTTGTATAACAAAATATTCAATGAAAAATAATTTTTCTAACAAAAATAGGCCTTGGAATACAGCTCATTTACTTATAACCAAAAAAACAATTACATACCGCATTAAACAAACCATAATATATATAAGTCGAGCACGACAAGCAATCTTATTATATACATACATTTCTCAGACTATTAATGCCTGAATGTATGCAGGATTGTAAAATACTCGCTAACCCAACATTAAGTAAAAATAGCGGCTAAATATTAGCGCACTTAATAGTTGTTGGCTAGTAAAAAATTGAATAATACAACAACAGATTACATGGCAGGCGTTGGCTCAGTTGGTAGAGCACTCGCCTGTGATGCCAGAATCCGTCGGTTCGATTCCTGGTAAAAGAATTCTGATGAGGAGATGTGGTGATCTCCGAAACAGCTGTCACTTCTACCAATTTTTTTCTTTGTTGGATAACAAAATATTCAATGAAAAATAACTTTTCTAACAAAAATTGGCCTTTGAATACAGCTCATTACTTATAACACAAAAAAAAAATGAATTTGAATAATATATAAAAAAATTATATAAAATAAGAAAGATTAAAAAAGCATAAGATAGAGCAAAATAAAATAATTTAAAGAAAATAATATAAATTATATAAAATGGATCGAAATAAAATTAAATAAGAAAAGTAAAATAAACTAAAACAAAAAACAATTAACCAGCATAAGTGGAGTCCAACTATCAATCCTGCTTATATAATTTTTCCGACATTTAAGGCCTGAAAGTATGCAGGATTGCAAGAAATCCACTAATTCAACATTTAGTAAAATAGCGGTTAAATATTAAAAACAAACAACTAGGCCTTTCGAATAAAGCTCATTAACCACAAAATTAAATTAAAATTAATAAATATAATAAAATAAAAAAACTATAAAAAATAATAGAAAAGAAAAAATAAAATTGAATTATATTTAATAAAAAATTAATTACTTAATAAAAAAAAAACAGAATAAGTAAAACAAAATACTTCTTCCTGTATCACCAAATGAAACAAATTTATATTAAATGCTTGCCTGTTTTTAGGCGCTAAGACTATGGAAACGATTACCGCCGCCATCTCATCAACAACAACAGCAAAATGTTTAATCATATTAATATCGTTAACAAATTAAATCAATCCATACATCCTATTATGAGCTGACAGCACAACATTTGCTACTTAAATTCACCTACTATACACACATGCTTACACACATACATTTAACACACATATCTTATGTACTTTGGTATAATTGTATTAACATTCAATAACAATTTGCTGCAATAAAGAAAATGTATGTATGAAGCAAAATGGCATTTGTTGATCGAGGAAATTGTGCGAAGGCGATTGAGTTGAGTTGAGTTCCACTCATGCAGTTGTAGTACTACTGGTAGTCGTAGTAGTAGGTCAGTCATGTTAAGCGTAGTTGTTGCTGTTGTTGTGCAAAGTTGCGTCACCTTGTTGCGCTGCGGGTCGCCTTCACTACTGGCGCGTAATTTATGCACTTTGCAAAAATTTATCGCCACGCAATCTTAATGGTTCATTAATTTCATTATTCGCTCATCTGCAAAAATTCGCTTGCATAATGCACAAATTTTCAGTCATTGTTCGATGCATTTATGTATGTACATACAAACGCATGCATACTTGTATATATACGATAATAGTGAACGTGTTTGTGTATGTATGTGTGTGTATATTTCTTCACAGTTTTATGCAGATTAAAGTCCGGCGAACAACTGGCAGTTCCGTGTTCTTTTCGCTTTTGCGGCTACTAGCTCTTCCAACTACACCTACCCACACTACCACTGCGACTACTGTTTCTGATGCTGAAGCTGATGCAGCTGCCATGGTCATTGGCGTACCCGCAAAGTGGTCAGTGTGGTCGGAAGCGGTTGCGCGGGTTTTGCTCTTTCCCACAGTGGAGCCGAAGTTCGGGGAATGCGCTCAGCATGCTAATGAGTTCCTTTCTCCTTTGGTACATTTTTCGTACATCTTTTTGCATACTATACGTATATTCTTACATACAAATGTCTGTACGTAATGCAATGTGGCGCGTAGTCGTTTGCATTTTACAAGCATTGTTTTTCATTTTTACAAATTTCACATTTAACATAGCATTAAGTCAGTTCTCTTGCATGAATGAGTATAAATTTGTTTATATAAGTATGTCTGTGTTTGCCTTTAATTTTTTCAATACACATTGTTGTGTATGTGAAATGTCTATAATAAATATGCATTAATATTTCCTCATGACATTACACAATAATATTGTTTTTCATTAAAGCAGAGTTGGATGCAATGTTAGTAGGAGAAGAGGAAGTGGATAATGAAGATGAAATGATTAATAATTAATTTGATTTTAGTAGCAAATTTTTAATGCTAGATTTGTATATTATAGGTACTAGTAGACTCAAAAAACGTTGTTCTGCTCAAAATTTACTGTTTTCCCTTAAGAAAATAATTGTATAAGGAGATTTAACAAAAAAATAAAATAAAATTATTTACTTCGGTAAACTATTATACGGTCTGTAAGGCTTATAATAAGAAATTTAAATGTTCGATATTAATCATTTGAGTGTTGTAGAGTTTGTTATGCAATTTTCTATAACTGTCATTTGTTACGTAGCCGTAATTAAATGTTAAAACACCTCGTGGTAAATTTTTTGTCTTATGAAATTCAAAATATTTATTAGAAGAAACAATTGTTAATATTTTATGGAAGCACCATTGGCCACCAAGACAGCTCATTTTAGACGGAATCTCCACATGATATTTCGCATTGACTTTTCCTACAATTCGCTGAGCTGGTATTACGCCCCGAGCACAATACAGCCCCAAATCATGCCAAATCATGGCATCGTCTTCTTCAAGCTATGAAGCTCCTGACCTCAAATGATTGATTTCGGAAAAAAAATTCAACTAATAATTGAAGAAAGTATTTTATTGTTAATTTACCATTTTTAAAATACACTTAAAGGGATTGACATTAGCCCCTCTACAAGCGATTTGTTCAGATATGATAGGTTTTGGGTCAAAATTCCGAAAAAAAGTATCTAGGAGAGTGTAATTTGATATTATCCACACATATTGTAAACTGCATATTGATAGTGAAAGTCATCGAAATCGGAATACTATATCATACACCCGATTTGTACGAATATGAGATTTTGAGTTAACATCTGTTAAAAAAGCATATAGGAACGTGAAGTTTAGTATAATGTACATATATTATGAATTGCATATTCGTTGTAAAAATCATCGAAATCGGAATATTATATCATATAGCCCCCACAAAGTCTCTTTGTTCAGATATGCGGATTTGGTCAAAAATCATTTAAAAATCTGGAAGCGTGAAATGTGGTATTCTACAGACATAAATTCAAGTTGATATTGACACTGAAAATTGTCAAAATCGAAATTTGCAATAAATTTGATATGTTCATGAAAAGTATAAAGACTTCGGCATGACCGATAACAGCCGTTCATTCTTGTTTTATCATCTCTTTAAATAGGTGGTAACATTATTAAAAACGTATTTCCCCATATAAAAGTTATTTATTTTATTAATTAAAACATTAAGCAGGAAACGTTCCTCACAAATATTTTTCTCTCTCTGTCTTCAAATAATTAATGTTAATATTAATATTGTAATCTTACATTTTATTTTACAGATATTTACCTTGGCTCTTTATTCTTTTACATATACATATTCCCCGCAAGTGGTTATTAGTGCGTATTGCCATTCTGAAGGCAGCTTTCAAGTCCTGGTCTGAACAATATTATTAGACCGAATAATAAGAGTAAAGCTACATAAATTCCCACTAAGCGGAAAATCGGTAGGATTGTTAAAACCACAATTAAAAATAAAATATGAAAGTTCTCCATCTTTCCCCTGTAAGGAAAACATTTTCAAGTCAAGGTCAAAAATGAGCTTTTCGCGATTTTCAGCAAAATGATAAGTTTTATCATAAAAATACCTCAGACGAAAATTGTAGATCATGAAATTGCCTACTACCTAAAATGGCCGGACTAAATAACGATTATTATAGAACATTAGTTTACATAAACAATTAAAAAAAGAAGTTATTTTCTAATTGCTGTCGTCTCTCTGCAAGAAATTGTAAACCTTCCAGGTGTATTTCTGGCATGAAATAAAAGCACCTCATTTAAATCCATCAACAGTTCAGCCCCTGGTATGAAATAAAAGCACCTCATATAAATCCATCAAACGTTTGGAGGCGGCTTAGTATAAATTGAATATCTCTCCATTTGTTGGAAAAAACATCACACATAAATGGAAAAGGTTAAAAGGGAGGCCTTAATCGTTTCAGCGGTTACAAAGTGTCAATTATATATATTTTTTACTAGTAGACCCGACCACCCGACCCGTAGAATATTGACCTTGAATTGGTAAAGTCAATAAAAAAAATTAATAAATTTCGGAAAGAAAGTGTTTATTATCCTAATGCTTTATCATTCGGTTTTTTTATGTCACGTATATAAATAGTTCTGTTGGTATTCCAACACGGGAACTGATGTCATGTGAAAAATATGGATTACCAAGATTATTGCCACATATACTTGGCGACTTCCCATGAGACTTCATTATCGACATTGCAAATGCTCTGTACCAACATTACTGTTTGCTAAGAAATTCAGATTTTTTACATATTCTTTATTTGATTGTTCTTTTTATTTTTGAAAAGTATTTTTTACAAAGGTATTTTTCAGTTTCAAATTATAATAGCTAACTTAAATTTTTGAAATGCAGCAAATTCAAATTTGTTTTCTTACATGGTAGCAAAGTTGGTATTACTACTTAGGGCGATCTATATTTTTACCCAAATCATTCAAATTTATAGCCATCTGTTGATTTGAGATCCGCTTTCGTGGAAAAAGTATGATAAATATATGTTGAGTAAAGCGAAAATTTTAAGCAAATCGAACTTGCCGTTTCCGGCATTTTATTTCCACAAATATTCAACAATATTGAACCATTAATATGGTCCACTTTCTACAAATATTCTACAATATTGAACCATGAATATGGTCCACTTTCTACAAATATTCAACAATATTGAACAGCGAATATTGTCCACTTCCTAACGATCCATACATTTTTCATTTAGATGAAAATCTAACTGTATACGAGTTTCCACAATGGCCCAAGGACAGTTTGTCCCAATAACTCAACGAAATGGTGTATGAAAAACAAGATAAATTGTAGTCAGTAATTTCAGCTACCTTCCTGTTATTATAGTCATCACTCACAGAATATAAAAACTTTTAATTCACTACCAAACAGAGACACTTCAATGGACTTTTGGCCTTGGCTGATATTTTCACTATTTTTTGGAAGTGTGCTCGGCAAAAGGGAGGGATTTTTCTGCGAATATCATCAAATATGCGATTTGCCTCTTATGCATCAATTTTATTTACCGACACATTTTTAATGCTTTTTGATATACAAAAAGAGGACCTGCTGTAGATTTGTACATATTCCACATCGGTAGTGAATGAATGACCTCTATTACAAAATATTTGATTTACTTGTTCTATGAAATCCTCAGCCATAGCAGCCCTCATTTAAGTTTTCAGAACTGGTCGTTGTATATATTGAGATTGGTTTGGAACCAACAAAAACATCACTGAATTTGCCTTAGTCGGAGCCCTGACGAGAAGGAGCAGTTCAACCTCAAAATACTAGAGACGGGTCTTGCAAATGCACATGATTTGAATCTTGGCTGACTCTTGGGAGAAATTTCGCCATTCTTTCTTCAAAATAGCCTAACTTTTTGACATTTCTATAAAAAAGAGAAAATGTGAGCACATTTTTTTACCCAATGATTCAGGAAATATAAAGAGCATCTAACTGCTTATGCTTATGCTTATATATATATATTATTTCGCAAACAAATCCTCTCATAGCGAATTCTATGGCCCAGATAACATTTACTCAGAACCCAGTGGGATCACTTAACAGTAAATACACAGAATCACACAACAACTAAAAATAGTATCCATATGCACATACGAGTATGTATGTAGCTTTGAGCATCTTCACGTCAACAACTCGTGCATTGTTGTCATCTCGTTAGTGCTGAAAAATGGTAAATACGCCGTAAGCTCATCGACCAACTGAAGTAGTGGCGCCCACAAAGGACCAATCTAAATGCATTACTTTGCAGCTACAACAGCACAAAACAATTGCTTTCGAATTCATATGAGATATTGAGTGTGTGCTTAGGGTGCACTCTCACTCTTGAATAAACGACATGTATTTATGAGCGCCATTTTTTTGGTATTCGCGTCTTTTTTCAGAAATCAAATGTGGAGAAGAGCTACAAAAAGTTTTGTGGCTTAGAAAATAGTGCTCGTGCACAAACATATATACAGAATAACATTCTTCATCACAAACTCGATGTTTAATAAAACAATAAAATGAAATAGAATATTTATATATAAATAAAATAATATAAAGACAAAATCAAAATATAAAATATTAAATGAAACAAAATATAAAAATATTTAAACAGAATAAACTACATAAAATAAACCAAATAAGTAAAATGAATAAAATAAATTTAAATAAAACATAATAAAATAACAAATTAAGGAATATAATATATTTAAATCAAATGAAATATGAATTAATAAATTAAAATTAAATTTAAAAAAAATATAGATTTGAAAAAAAAACATAAAATAAAATATAAACAAAGTAATATAATATTAAATTTTGTTAAAATAAACTAAAATAAAACAAAACAAAATAAAATAAAAATAAATCTAAATTAAAAAAAAAATTAGATTAAGTAAATAAACAAATGAAAAAATAAAATTTTATAAAATAAAATAAAATAATATAAACTAAAGCAAATAAAATTAAATGAAGCTACATAGTGGAATAAAATAAATAAAATAAAATAAAAAAGTTAAATAAAATAAATAAAATTAATTAAAATAATAAAGTAAAATAAAATAAATAAAGTAAAATAAATAAAATAAAATTTAACTGAATCAAATTATATAAAAAAAAAATGAAATTAAACTAAATAAGTAAAATGCTATGAAATAAAAAAATTAAAAAAAATTAAATTAAATCATAAAATAATAATGAAAAAAAATAAAGTATATAAATAATATAATATAAATAAAGTTAAACATATCAAGTTTATTGCAAATTGCAAAATTGGGCTTCTAGATGCGTTTTTAAAGGATTTTTTTGCCAAAACCCTCTTATCTGAACAAATAGTATTCCGATTTCGATGATTTTCACTACCAATATGGATTTCATAATATATGCGCATAATGCCAAATTTCACGCTTCCAGATGTCTTTTTAGCGAATTTTTTACCCAAAACCTCATATCTTAACAAATCGATGTGTGGGAGCTATTTTCTATATTCGTTCAATTTCGATGATATTCAGGACCGAAATACAATTCACTATGTATGTGTAGTATATCAGATTTACTGACCAAAAATTTCAAAACCGGTCGTATATATGCTGTAGTTGTTCGACAGTGTACGTGCATCTGCCTACCAAGTTTAGCTGAAATATCTGAAAAATTTACTGACTAATTTGCGTTTAAACAGACTGGCGGACAGACGGACATGGCTGAATTAATTTAGCTCGTAAATCTGATACGATCTGTATAAATTTCGGTGAGTCTACTTCTGCTCCTTCTGGTACTTACATGCTTCGGACCCATTTCATGTACATGAAAGGTATAATAAATTAAGAAAACAAATTAATTAAAATTTTTCTTTTTAAGTTAAAATTTGCCATCCCACATGACAATAAATAGATAGATTGAAGAAATATTCTTGTAATTGAATGGATATGAGGAGAGTTGTTTAAATGAGAATTCATAGAAACTCCTGTATTTAATATACTTCGTTGCTACACTTATCCTATAAGCATTTATGCTTATAGATAACAAACAATGTATGTATGTTACACTATATATGCAGTTGATTACAGCCAATGCGAATTTGTTATTGTGCATAACTGTTAGTAAAGTATAAGCTTATGGAGACATCAAAAGCAGGCATCAACTTGCTCTGATTTTTTCGAGTATGCCTCGGAGATATTTTGACATCCACCAAGAAGTATGAAAGAATAGTTGGGTTTATATATACATATATGTATGTCTACAACAATGTATGTCAACATTTGTATGTACATGTATATGCGGCAGTTTTACTTTTTACTCTAGCGCTGTCCATAAAATAATATTTTAAAAGATTTTACTCAGCATACATACAAGATGTTCATATTTCCGTAAAAAAAAAAATATAATCAGCGAATGAACATAAGGATATTGTTCATACAACAATGCACACATATAATATTTATATATGTACGTACATATATGGACTTTTGAACGCCTTTGTTTGTATTAAGTCCATGTCAGCTGCAGCTCGGCTTAGATGCATTCACTTGCAACTTATGTCCTGCTTAGCTAAACTCTCTAGGATTAATTCACTTGCCAGTAACAATGGCGATGTATACATGCATATATGTACAAGTATATATGAATGTGTATGATGTGTCACCGTTTTCGTCTTAGACCATTATTAATATTGCTTGGAATATTCTTTATACACGAGTATGCCTATTTTTGTTATACTCAATTTTATTTGCTTGCTTTGTTTATCATATTCTTCCTTTATTTAAATAAAATGTCACATAAAAATACATACTATAATATTGCATAGATCAAAAATATAGGGTTTTACAATAAGAGTGATATATAAAAAAAAACACACTAATTGTTAAGGAAATTCAAATGGTTGTTATTAAAGTACAATCGATACAATTAAGTTATAAATATAACATCATTCAAATGGTCTCCACGACTTCTTTTGCAGGAACGAATTTGATGAAACCAATTTTTGATCACTTTTTCCACTAAATCAAGTCGTATGTCATGAATAGCACGTTCAATATTGACTTTGAAAGCTTGAAGAGAGTCTGGTTTATTGCTAAAGACCATTGACTTCATTTAGCCCCAGAAGCAGTAGTCTAATGGTGTTAAGTCATATCTTCATGGAGACCATTCAATGTCACAATTTCTTGAAATAATCGAATCTCCACACCTTTCTCGCAATAATTCGGTTGTTGCACGTGCTGTGTGACACATAGCCCCGTTTTGCTGAAACCAGATGTTTTTGAGATCAACTTCTTCCAATTTTGGCCATAAAAAGTTTGTTATCAATGGTGCTACCAGCTTCATTTCGAATGAAGTACGGACCGATGATTCCACAAATCGAAAACCGCACCAAACTGGCTATTTAGGTGAATGTAATGGTTGCTTATGAATGTTTTGTGAATTTTCTTCGCACCAGAATCGACAGTTTTGTTTATTTACCGCATCACTCAGATGAAATTGAGCCTCATCGGAGAGATTTTCTTAAAAAAATCGTTATCGTTTTCAAGTTGTTCCCAGCCCAAATCAGCAAATTCACGACGTTTATGGTAGTCCATGGATGAAATTGTAAACAATACTGAATACAATAAAAAAAAAGACAGATCACGACATATTAGAAATGGTCAAAACGACACTTAGAAATCATATCAACCCTATCGGAAAACCCTTTATATGTATGTAACAGCATATACACGTGTATATTTTTAGGAATTCATATAGAATTTTCAGTTTTTCGCCAGGAGCTCTAATGTTATTGATTATTTATACCTTTAATAGAACATATTGTAGAAAAGAATTCACAACATATAAGCTCCTGCAAAATACATTTTCTAATCTTAAAATTGTACTCATGTTCACAGTTAAAATTCTGACTTTAAGAGAAAGCATTTCTTAGACCTTATTTATATTTTTAATAGAAATATTAAAATTAGTTGTAATGGAATATCTAAGTACTTTTTATACTTAGAGAAAAATTTATTCTTTGATAAAAATGAAGCTAAAACGAAGAAACTGGAAGACGTGTTTGTGCACATTTTAGTCTCTAAGATATCAGTTTGACTTTGTTTAGCTCCTGCTCTTTCAATTCATTCATTTCAAAATATGAATTCTTCGTAATATTTTTTGTCCGCTCAGTGTAAATACATATGTATTCGTAAGTACATATATGTATGTATTTGTATTATTCAACAACGCAATAGTAATCTAAGAACTAATACTTACTTCGCCACATGTGAGTACTCTTTGTTTCTTATTACTTTTTTGCTTGCCTGTAGCACAGATGGATACGTCTTTCATACAATATTTTAATGAGTTTCTTGTTCCATTTAACATCTTTAGTCTATCAAATGCACTCTAAGCAGCTAAGCAGAACTGGTTGCCCAAATTTTTTGAATTTATTGTCTTGCTTCTAGGTACGCAGTTGCATCAGTAAAAGCAATTCCTACACTTTCGAACAGTCTGGAAACATGAGCAACCCCTATGCGAGATGGGATAATGTACCCATGTGAAGTCTTTTGTCACGAATAAAGTAGGGTTCCCTAGAGTCTTTTCAAAGCGTCCGTTCACCAGAGGTCCGGCTGCAAGCGGAATATTTTTCTTAGTTGTGTGCAGTGCTTGGTAGCCGCACGTAGAAACCAGTTTCAATTATAAGGAAAAAGGATAGGAGGTCCCATCTTTGTTGACGACCACTGCAAACGTGTGAAAGGCCACGCTTTAAGTATATGCACCAGTAATGTCCGGTATATTAATTCGGAAGGTATCGCTGTCAGGCCGATTGGAGGTTTTGTAAGACTAAATGCTGAGCGCAAATTTTGAAATTTTGTTGTCGGATTCGTGGTGCGAGAAGGACATAGCCGCTAAGTACTGGAATTCACCCTGGTCAATGAACGTCTAGCCACAAACCGCGTCAACGCGTAGTTATTCAACATATGGCTCCACGACAAAACATTCCAAAATAGGTTGGGACTGATCGACATCAATGCGCACTGTCCTCTGTACAAGCCGCAGTCGATGGGCCGATGAGCTGTATGTGATGTACTGTGAAATAGTTTTGTCTAAGTCATTTTGTCCGGATGGATGACAACTTTTGAGCTCTGAAAGAATTCAATGCAGTACCCGTGACATACAGCTTTTTTGTTTATTCGGCGATGCCTAGGCCAATGAAAAAGAAATAAGAGAAATTATAATTATTGTATATAACAGTTTAATCCAAATCTTGTCAAATTAATAACAAACGGAGAAAAACCTGACTGAAAACACAGGAAAATAAACAATTCGTATTGAATCGAAAATTTTAATTAATTATTTTTCTTCTTCGACACTAACAAGCCAAATTCCATAAATATGATAGAACTAAGAAGTTTTTACCAACTTCACTTGTTGAAGTTTGGTCGAATTGGTCTGTGAATCACTAAGGTTGGTGGACGAAGGGTTGGTGTCAATATAAAGGGGGTGAGACTGTGGATGATCTTTGAACCAGTAAACGAATATAGTAAAAGTTTGGAAGGTCACATAAGCAAAATTGTCCTCCTATGCTTAGTGTCTATATGTTGGAAAAATTAATTGGGTCTTGAAATTAATTGATAACTATTTTAAGTATTAATCATAAATAAACGAGCAAATATGAATCGATTCTGAAATAGCTCTAACCTCATAAAACAATACACATGCATATGCAATTAAATCTCTGCATTCATGCATTTTGTCCAAATTAAGTTATGTAACTAATTTTTAGTTTCCTTTCACTGCAATAAAACTTAGTGCAGTTTCATAAAATTCCCATTTTGATGTAGCAATTTAGAGATGAGTAAGCGAAAGGCTTAATGCAATTAAGGATTAAGCATTTCAAGTAACTGCAGCAACTGCAGTTGCCACGTGCCTGAAGGTCGCTTGCTACTATATGCTATCTCGTTAGTTTATTCGCTTATTATTTAGCAAATGGTAGATTAAGGTAAATTATGTGTGAGTAGAGCAAAAGGAAGAAAACATATCGTAAAGTGCAAGGATTAAATGCTTAACGATACCCATTGAGACGCTTAAATCTTTGTGAGGTGTTCACTGATATATTACTTGCAGCTTTCGCATGTTTTTTCAGAACTTCGATAGAAAGTAAAGACACCAAATTCAAAGGGTGTTTTTTACAGAGGTATAGAACTTTAAGTTGGCATTACTTTTCAAGATGGCGACCGTTTTAAATGCTGTCAAGTGATTTATTCTCAGTTTGGTTTGGCAATTCATCATGAATAGACTCACGCCTGAACAACGCTTGCAAATAGTGCAATTTTATTTCGAAAATAATGGCTCTGTGCGGAAAACGTATCGCGCACTACGTCCATTTTATCCATGGAACGTTTTCGCACCGAGTTCACTCTTATTGATAACTCGCATCCCCAGAGACGCCGTACGGTGCGTACAGAAGAAGCTATTGCTGCTGTAGAGCGTAGCATTGAGGAAGACCCGAATGAGTCCATCCGCCATCGAGTACAGGAATTGGATCTGTGTCCATCCACTTTATGGAAGATTTTGCGGAAGGATCTTGGTTTGCGTGCTTACAAAATCTAACTCGTGCAAGAATTGAAGCCAAACGATCATCAAGTAAGGCGTAGATTCGTCGAATGGGCCCAACACGAAATTCCCGTTGTTCCCGATTTTCATAAGCGAATTTTGTTTAGCGATGAAGCGCACTTCTGGTTGAATGGCTACGTCAACAAACAAAACTGCCGCATTTGGAGTGAAGGTAATCCTCAAGTGTATGTTGAAACATCGTTACATCCTGAAAAACTGACTGTTTGGTGCGCTTTATGGGCTGGTAGAATCATTGGTCCGTACTTTTCCAAAAACGATGGTGGCCAGAACGTTACAGTCAATGGTGATCGGTATAGAGCCATGATTACTAACTTTTTCATTCCTGAATTGAATAACCATGATATCCAGGAGATGTGGTTCCAACAAGACGGCGCAACATGTCACACAGCTCGTGCCACAATAGATTTAGTGAAAGACACGTTTGGTGACCGCCTAATTTCACGTTTTGGACCTGTGAATTGGTCTCCAAGATCTTGTGATTTAACACCGCTAGACTACTTTCTGTGGGGCTATGTAAAGTCATTGGTCTATGCGGATAAGCCACAAACGCTTGACCATTTGGAAGACAACATTCGCCGTATTATTGCCGATATACGGCCACAAATGTTGGAAAAAGTCATCGAAAATTGGACGTCCAGATTGGACTACATCCGCGCCAGCCATGGCGGTAATATGCCAGAAATCATATTTAAAATGTAATGCCACAAGATTATCTTTCGGATAAATAAAATCCATGTCAATCGAATAATCCATCGTTGTTTTATTGCAACTTAAAGTTCTATACCTCTATAAAAAACACCCTTTACAAATGCAAGTACTCACTTGAAACTAATTTAATACTGTCCTATTTTATTTACTTGGCAATAACTAGTCACACGCTTCAAACACTCAATTTCGGTACTCAATTTGTCATAAGATTTTACTCCGTTACGTGTTGTACGAGAAATTAGTTGTATATATTTATATAACCAACTAGATGCACGTGGGGTACTTTCAATGCCTTGATACAAAGTAAATATTTTGATGAAAAAAATCCTTGCAATCGCTGAAGGAAAATTATTCCTAACCTCGGATATGATTTTTTGAATACTTAAAATGTCAAATTTATAGATTTTCAGCAGCACAATTCGGATCTAACCTCCTTCCACTGCTACTCTCTTCTCTCACTCTCCGAAAAGGTGTTTCGAAAATACATTAAAATATATTGAGTTAAATTATGAACATTTTAAAAGAATTTTCCATTTATGGTTTCTTTTTATTTAACTCAAAACTTAAATAGCACTGCGCCTACATATATTATATCATCATATTTGCAACTTTTTTGCAACAACCATATATATATTGGTACATAAAATTGTGTTGTTCAGTAGCGAAAAATCGGAATTTATGAAGTTGAAATGTAACAAACAAGTAGCGCAACTGCTTTCTTACTTTGACTACGTGCAAAATATTTGTATTTGCTGTGATATAAAAGTATGGTATTATAGTATGGAAGAGGAAGCAGTAAAAAATAAAGAAATATGTGTAATGGTTGATACTGCCGATGTTGTGTGAAATGGTTTTATTTTGTGTTAATTTTTGTAACTATTTTTAAAGCTTTTTACTAAGGCCCTCCTCAAAGTGGCTTTGGGCCGTTATCTAATATTCGATTCGGAGCTTGGTAATCCTTCCTTGTTTTACTTAATTATTACTTATGTTATGTTTTTTTTTTAAATAATTGTAATAGTCTCAAACAATGCAGCCTGCACCAAGCTCCAAACTGTCCCCGGAAGGGTTCAGACTAGCTTCCAACAATGACTTATATTTCAGTCGATCCAAATCACCCTCAATAAAAACAAGCTTTCTAACTCTAGATGGCGCAGCCGCTCCCCAAACTATTACGTTGCCGCCATCATGCTTCACTGTTGGTACTATACTTTTGGAGTTAAGTGCAGTGTTTTCTTTTCTCCAAATTTTTGCTCTTCCATCGCTGCCGAATATATTGAACTTCGATTCGTCTGTAATCAAGACTTTTTGTCAGAATTCCATTCCCTTGTCTAAATGTGCTTTAGCGAACTCCAAACAAAGTTCACGATTTTTTTTGTCGAAATAAGAAGCTTTTTACGTGGCATTCTAAATATAAGAATTGTAGAAGCCATTACCGTTCAGAGCTCTTCGAATTGTCCTTAAATGGACACACTCTTGATGAGTTTGCGATGTTTTTGGCTAATTATGAAGCAGTAACTTCAGAATCATCATACACTTCCTTCAGAATAAAGCTGATGTCTCTTCGAGTTAGTTTCTTCGGGAGGCCAAAACGCGGATTGCTTTCGGTGGATCCATTTTTTTCAAAGTTTTTTACAATGATCTGTACCTTTGGTGCACTTAAGGTTAAAATTTTTCTAATTTCACCATACGATTTCTTCTCTTTTCTGTGCTGAATAACCAAGCCTCGTACGTCAATGTATATTTCTTGTCCGGAGTTATTGTTGATGCTAATGCGTTTAAACCACAACTAAATTCAATACTAGCAAATTAGAAAACATAGTTTAAAAAAAAAGAAGTAAAAATAGTGGTACCTAACCGCCATAACAACACAGCATATCGACATAACTGCTAGTAAACCTGTGATGTATGTAAACTTTTCTCAAAGATGTTTTTGCGTTTTTTCACCATAATTGTTTTATTTCATATTAGAGAATAAATTTGTTTTAATACATGTGATTAGAAAAGGATTTAAAATAAAAACCTACATATTTCAGCAAAGCGATAGTACTTTCTACACAACGAATACAGGCGGTGTTTGCAGATTTTTGTCCGCCACTGTATGTCATTTCAGCAATGAATTGTATACATAATACTAAAATATGTACAGTATTTCAATAAGAATTATTAATATCCAAATATAAATGTGTATTTCAATAATAAAATTATCATTTCATACTTAATTACATACATTAATAGGTACTCGAATGCCGCTTGTGAGCGATCAGCTCACATAGCCAATTAAGCCTTTTTGATAATTTCAATACAGTTATGAATGATAATGTCTCCATTACAATGAAAAATGTTAACCGCTATTACTATTGCCTCCACATACATATATATATTTCGTCATTAACATTGTTACTGCTAAATGTACCTAAATACATACAGATATTTTTTTTTATTGTAATATCCCTGCAGGGAAAAATACTAGCTGTTAACTAGAATCCAACTAGTTTGCATTTTTGCACTACTAGCTCATCTTCCATATATTTTCCATGTAAGCAACTAGTATTTCCAACACTTCAATATCCTACAAACTGTCATTTATTAGAATGTGTTGAATTTCTAATTCACCAAAAAGAAAATACAAAATAAAAACATAAATGAATTTGCCTGCAGCGGGATTCGAACCGTGAAATGCATGCGTTACAGCGATAACATATTACTACTCGGCTATCGTTATGATATAAAGAGCAACGACATACCTCACATTTCAACAGAACATATTAGGAAATGAAATTCATTCGTGCCATACTAAAAAAACAACAACTTACGAATGGTGTGGTGGTTAAAATTATTATTCCCGTTACAGGGATCTGGTATATAAATAACGAACTGGTATAATTTCATCCTATGCATGCTAGTATTTATCTAGGAATTTTGCATACTAGACAATGTTTTCACTGCAGGGATACTATTTATGTACATAAGGATCTATTTATGCGTGGTGTTTGTGTTGTGTTACGGCATTGGATATTAAATAGACATTAATATGCTATTTATTGTTCACAGTCAATTGCTCAGTTGTGGGATATTTTGCAAAATTTTATGGCACTCCAGTAGAAAGCTATCAATTGCTAGATAACATAAATAATATTTCTGTACATTTTATATACATATAAATTTTTAAGTACACAAACAAATACGTATAAGTATTTGTGATGCTTAAATGTAGTGAGGGAGGAGTGTAGCTTGCATTATTTAAAAATGTTGCGGCAGAGATAGGCACATTATATGTATGTACATGTGCACAAAGCTAATGTATATATTTCAATTTCATAACATCTGTGCCTAACGCAAGTTAAATGAAATACGTTTTTAAATAAATAGCAAAACATTTTCTATAAAATTTGTACAATTTTCATGTACATGAAATGGTATAGGCCAGAAGGAACAGACAGACAGTTGAACGTCCCTCAGTTCTTGATATATTTCAACCAATGTTGATCACCGGATGTACTATAACATATAGTAACCATACAATCGATATGCTAACATATGAGAATTTCGGTAAAAACTCCGTCAAAAGGCATCTAAAAGCGTGAAATTTGGTATTTTATATTCAAATTCAAATTCAAATTGATATTGACGCTGAAAATTATCAAAATAGAATTTTGTAATTGCGAGGTAGGCTGTTTCTCTGGTATTGTGGAAAACCAATTGTTTCCGAAGCAGCGATACGCAAGGAATTTGCTATTTCGTTCCACAGATCCTTTTCAACGAGTTGCTGATGATTGCTCTCAGAGAGCAGATGTACAAGGCGAGCAGAAAACCTGCTGGCTGCCTACTGTAATTGCAGCTTTTCGACGTCAAACCTTCCTTGTGTTTGTTGAAGGGCGTTCTTTGCTGCTACAAGATAACGATTCGAGTCGATATTTGGCGTGGCGCACGTCTAGAACACTAATACATGTCTTCCGTATATCACAACATGATCAATTTGGTTGCGTGTTTTGCGATCTGGTGAGAGCTTGATGAATTTGGAATCTGGTACTAAGGACGACTATATTTCGGGCGCCGGCATAGTCAATCAGCTTAAGCTCGTTTAGTGATATTTCGTCGTGAAGTCTGAATTTTCCCACTGTTGCGGCAAAAATACCTTCTTTGCCCACCCTGGCGTTGAAATTTCTTTGCACAATTTTGACGTAGTTGCGGGGACAGTACTCATAAGTACATTCTAGGCTCTGTTAAGAAGCATCTTTGGTCACATCATCCTTCTCTTATATCGGGGCGTGATGATGAAGGACTTCGCTTTGATGAAAATTGCGACTAGACGTTTATCCACCGCGGTGAATGCCAGGACTCGGCGGAGGAGTCTCTCTCCCACCAAAAACCCAATACCAAATTTGCACTCCTTTAAAGCTCGGCTGTAGCAGATTTTATAAGGACTCACCCTATTGCGTCCCTTTCCCGTCCATCGCATTTCTTGGACGACGGTGATGTCAGCCTTTTGTCTTACGATGACACCAATCAGGACCGTCTTCATAATTAAGGGACCTGATATTCCAGGTTCATGACCTCGAATCGTGATCGTTTAAATGTTTGCAGGGGTCGTCATCAAAAGGGGGGTCTCTCATCCGAGGCATTTGTTTATTTTTCATTGAAGTATAATTTTTATGTGGTGTGTCCCAAACCCAACGCACAACCGGATAGGATTCACCTTCGCACTTTAGCTCGTCTCCAGATGAATGATTGTTAGCAACCCAAAGGATACTTGGTTTAATACCGGAAGTCGTGAGCTATTTGTACCATATGTAAAAGAATCGTATCTGGCCACTCCCAGGTGAATGGCAGTCAAAAGCTTTCCTCACTTACGTAAACTTTATTGTCGTAATTATTAAATAAGATCTGAAAAATAATTTGTAAATTTTTATAATAAACAAAAGTTTTGAAATAAAATTTTAAATACGATTTAAAAGTATTTTTCTTTAATTCACACTTTTTTTCAGTAGCATTATGCAGCATAAATCTTTCTTCGAAATTCGAATAAAAAGTAGAAAAAATTACCCCACCTCGTGGACAGCGTAACCATATGGTTACACCTTATAAGTCAGTTTAGGTATGATGTCATAAAACATGGACGGTACTTAAGTGACGCAGCGAAAGAAAATCATGGGCATATTGGGGTTAAACTATTTAAATAAATAAGTTGAAATGGAATCCATACATGCTTTATATACTTGAAAATGAAAAACCTACTGAATTCAATTAGGTTGATTCAGTAGTTCGCTCACTGAGTTCCAATTTATTTATATCATTCCTTAGTATGTAAAATTAAACACTATGCCTACGGATTCTTTAATTTAATAAATGTTTATTCTTTTCCTGCGCCGAAGTGTAGCCAACATTTTTCCATACCTTCCATACTATTCATTACACAGAATTCTTAAAGGGGTAAACGTTTCTGGTTTTTAATAAAAATATTAATATACGAAAAAGCATTGGCTTTCTTACTGGCCACCTCTTTCTTGTATTATGGAAAAAGATCCTTCTTCTTAGCCGAAATTATTTCTAAAAATATTTTTATACCTTTCATGTACATGAAATGGTTAATAACTTTGATCCGAAGTACTCATATATAAGTAAGAGAAGTAGAAGAGTAAGACCCACCGAAATATATTCCGATCGTATCAGAATAGCGAGCTGAATTGATTAAGTCGTGCCGGTCTGTCTGTCTGTTTGAATCCCAATTTTTGAGATATTTCAACCAAACTAGGTTGGAAGATGCACTTATTCGATTAAAAGATTATTTATCAGAACCGGCTAGATATGACTACTATAGTTTATATGCGACTGATTTTTGAGATTTGAAATTTTGAGTCAAAAATTAGTCAAAAAAGAACGAGAAATTCCGTATACTACGCATATACAATGAACTTCATATTGGTTCTGAAAGTCATTTCAATCGGACGAATATAACATAAAGTTTCCATAAACGATAATTTTAGATGTGAATTTTTAGTCAAAACTCAGACAAAAAACATTTAGGAGCATGAAAGTCAGTATCCTACATACATATTATGAATTGAACATTGGTACTGAAAATCATTGAAATCGGATTACCATACTAGGTTTAAAGACTGTGTCATGACAGAAGATCGCCGTTATTTCTTATTGAACCTGATATTGGTAGTTAAGAAATGTCCTAATTCTATATATATTCTATATATATAGAATGGAAATTTTATTATTCTACTTTATCTTTTTCAACAAAAACTAAAACCATTATCTAATTTTGTTTGGAAAATCGTATTTATATCAGACATAAAAACATATGTATTATATATTTATTAGCAGTAATCATAATGGCTTGGTTCTTTTTTTATATCTAATACAAATATTTATTTATCTTATATGTTTACTTTCTGTGGAAGCTATTAAAGGGTGGTCAAATTAGAGATAATTTTTTCGATAGAATTTTTCTGACAGATCACGTAAGTGTTGTATCCATCTGTCATGTTATTTCTGTTCAGTATTGTTTGGTATTTTATCATGGGAAGAGTTACGCCTGAACAAAGTTTAGAAATCATTCAACTTTACTACGAATATTCACGTTCTGTAAAGAATGTGTTTCGCGTGCTTCGCTAAATTTATGGTCAACATAATAAACCTACTCAGCGTACAATTTGCAACACCATCGCACATATTGAGACCCAGCATTCATTACTGGATAATATTAGACCGAATAGACCACGCCCAGCAGGCAGTGAAGAAAATATAGCGGCCACAGCTGAGAGTGTACACGAAGACTGTGCAGAGTCGATTCGGCGTCGTTCGCAGCAACTCAGACTGACGTATGGAACGACTTTGTGCATTTTTCGACCTTCCTAAGCGACATCGCCTCACTCTTGAAAAGTTCCAAGAAGAATTTCGAGCCCAATTTTTGTTGAGCGATGGGACCCATTTCTGGCTCAATGGGTATGTAAACAAGCAAAATTGCCACATTTGAGATGAAGAACAACCTGAAGACATTCAAGAACTGCCACTTCATCCAGAAACAATAACGATTTGGTGTGGTTTGTGGGCCGGTGGAATCATCGGTCCATATTTCTTCAAAAATGATGCCGGTGAGAACGTAACCGTCAATAGCGACCGTTATCGCGCCATGATAACCGACTATTTGATGCCTGAAATTGAAGCTCGTGATCTCCGTTACATTTGGTTTCAACAAGTCGGCGCCACTTCCCACAAATCGCATCAATCAACGGATTTATTGAGAGAACACTTTGGTGAGCAGATAATTTCACGCTTTGGGCCGGTCGATTGGTCACCAAGATCGTATGATATCACACCGTTAGACTTTTTCCTGTGGGAATATGTAAAGTCTAAAGTCGGTTCAGGCCTTGGAGCAAAACATCACGTGTGTTCTTTCGAATGATAACAAACATTCCCCATTCAATTTAAATTTTGTGTGTTTTCTTCTGTAAAAAATGGGGAACCTCTAAATGGATCATCCTTTTGTTTGAAAGCACATTCAGTGATTACAGCTGACTAAAACAGTGCCGATTTAGTAAGAAAACATCATCTCGATCAGTATATATATTTCAGTATCTTCAGTATATACATTTAAAGGGGACTAAAACTAGACAACAAACTAATGTGCGATAATTTCACTTAAATGAAGTTAGAACCGAAATTAAAAATTTTGACTAGCCAGGTAATCCGTTAGTACAAGTATTTCCCATTATTAAGCTAAACATCTATCTTTCATGATGTTTTTTACATGAATGAAAAAGTCAAAATAACGAATATCCAACATTTAAACAAATTGGAAAAGGAAAGAAAACGAAATAGTGCAAAAATAATGATGATTAAGTTTAGAAGACTTTTTAATTGGCCCATTAATACCAAAGGGATTTTTAAATACTCCTGAAAGCTTTAAAAGCCACTGCAACGACTGTTTTCTTAAAAGTTAAGAAACTGTGGAAAGTTTATAAATTTATAGGCATGTGCAGTAGCTGATTTAATAAATACCTCTTAAATGTTCATAACAACCAAATTACTATTTTTAGATATTTATTTAAACTCAAATGTATTTATTATAAAATAAAATCAAACTTCAGTTATTTTTCTTTAATGTAAGTGTCCACACGTCCCTCCGCCTTCCAATCTTAAAAGCGACTTCCTCTTTTCTCTTCGTGTTCTTTTATTCCTCATTCTCCTTTTTTTCCTCATTCTTCATCTTTCGCAGCACTACCATCACAAATCTCTGTGGCAGGATTGCCATCTGAAGTTGACACTATTAGGAATAGAAAAATAAACAATTATTGTTTAGAGGAACTACCGATTTTTACTACCGATTTTCTATTACCTAAGTAAACACAAAATTTTAATTAATTCTGCATCTGAAACGACTTAATATGATTTTTATTATCAATTTAATTTGAAAATAATTATTATATCCGAAGCAAAAACAAAGATAATAATTAACTAGGACATTAGTGAAGATTTAGTATTATTCATGTGTGCATGTGATAAACAGATTATTAATCAAAACTTTATTGCATTAACTAAAAAAGGTCAATATTATTAATATAAACTGATAACATAGTTGAAAATGTTTAAATTTTTTCACGAATAAAAAAAAATCCAGTATTATTTGTACTCACTAACGCGAAAGCTTAATTATCTCAGATAATTCCTTCGTTAAAATGTATTTTTAAACAAAACTTTGATCCTGGCGTCGGGCTTTTTATTTTATATTTTTTATTTGAAGTGCGTTTATCTGGGTTTCTTAACAGTCTTTAATTACGGCACGTGACCTTCATACATATATATTTTATGTTAATTAATTGTTTTTTTTTTTAATGTAGTCATATAAGTATATAAGTCTATGTAAGTTTTCAGTAAGACAAGTTCAAGCTTAGTTAAGAAAATTATAAACTACAGTTATTGTATACATATGTTTATAAAGGGTTATCCATGTAGAGATTTATAAAGTGCATATCTGTCAAACTTAAATACGGTTCATCTTTATGTCCTAGACGTGCTGTCTCATAATCTGACGATTATAATAATTTTTTTAAATCATTGAACTTTATTGATTGAGATCTACCAGCAGCCGCAGTAGAAGTGGAATCAACAGTAGCATGTGATTTGAAGCACTCTTTAGAAACAGGAGCATGTGCTTCGGATCTTTTCCCAGAAACTTCCGATGTATTTTGCTGTTCTACATGCTGAACGTCTACGTACTCCCATTTCCTTACGTCACTTGCAAAATGTAAGATTAGTGGAATATACACTTTTTAGCATGTAATTAACTCGCCCTATTTTAATCTGACGTGCTCGAAAATTTCTGATGAGAATTTTTTTTTACTAATTTGATCATTTATCCTTGACGGGCGGCAATATATATAAGGCTCATATTTGGTGGAGGTACTTAACCGGGTACAAGGTAATCTGCCACGCTTCAGTAAGTCCCGATATCCCAGCTGGGGCTTCCCTACTATTACATACATCCATCCACAGTCCAGCTCACATAAAACTGAAACCAGCTGACTATTCACAACTCCGAAGCTACGTCAGTTGGGTGCTTAAACAATTAGCAGTGGACCGCAATCTTTCAAAAAAAATTTTTTTCAGCGGTGAGGCACATTTTTACTCCGTGGATAAGTAAATGAGCAAAATTGTTGCAAGAGAGGCTATTATACCCAAAAAATTTACTATCTGGTGCGCTTTTTGGACAAAATGTGGTTCTAACAAGATGTGACACTTGCCACACAAAACGAGCGAATACGGGTTTATTTCGAGAGAAATTTCTCGGCCGTGTAATCTCTCGTCTTGGTGATGTCAATTGGCCACCGATATCGTGCGATTTGACACCGTTGGACTTTTTATGTGGAGCTACGCGAAAGACCGTGTTTATGCGGATAAGCCTTTTAATCTTGAGCGCTTGAAAGCGGATATACCACCCAATATGTGCCAATATGTGTCTAAAATTAGCTCAGGCGGTCATTTGAATGATGTAGTATTTCGCATATAATACCAAGATTCAAGCTTTATCATAAAAAAGGAATATCATAAAAAAATTATTTTCATTGATTTTTATTCACGTTTATTTTGTAAGTCGCAAAATGGATGACCCTGTATATATGCACGTTTTTAGAAAGAAAGCACAATTTAAGTCATTAAAAATGGTTTCAGGCGCATTAAGCAAACAATAATCACATGGGAAAGATGTAAAACATTTTAAATTTCTATATACATATGTACGTTTATTCAAGACTCTATTTCTTATAAATAAACATCTCGTATGTTACATACATTACATTTGTACCACAAGCATATGCATATATACATATTTATTCATTATTATTTACATCAGTAATGCGACTAGAGCCACAAAAGTAAAGCAGTAAGCACTTAAATTCAAGTAATTCCAACTGTTATACGATTTATTTATGTTTTTATTATTATCTATACGCTTAGCCTCATCGCGTTCACAATTAAGAGCATATACATAGGTACACGGAGGAAGTGCAAGAAGAAGATGGCCCTTTCCACATTGCAATCACAAGCTCGTACCTGCTGCTTCGCTTAAGTACACTTTTATAGTTCGAAATCCGCAATCAAGATATTGTAAGGACTTAGAAACATAGCACGTGCTGGAATTATGATTGAGTGTGTGAGTAGGTACATTGTGTAGAAAGCTTTCAAAGTATGTGAAGTCTAAAATATCTATTATAGTGTACTAAATATTTTACGTTATATACATAATTACAGTGTTCACACCTTTCAGAAATGGGGGGTTAAATAGGTAAATAATCTTTAAAGCGAAAAATTGTCGAAGCAATTTTGCATACCATGCAATTGATATCTCCCGGATTAAATTTTTTCAAGTCAATATGTCCTATATGTACTCTAGGTCTCTAAAAGTTTGATGGGTTTTTACGCTACGCAAAATAAAAGTAAGACAAACACAAGCAATGATATTCTGTAGCTTGTGTTTGGTAAACGAATAGGCTTATGCTTGCATTACTTCGGGTTTCTCAAAAACTTTTACCATAAAGGAGAAACGAATTAATTTCATAAATTAGTCTAAAAAAAAAAATCATGAAAATCGGTTTAGTTCTTTTTGAGTTAAAACGGTGTTAACACCAAAAAGCATTCTTAAATAATAAAGAATTTTAACAAAACTTAATAAACTCAGCAAAGAATTTACATAAACCTCAATAATCACTGCATTTATTGGTGAAACCCACATAAAAAGCCTTTTAGGAGTTTTTGAGTTTATAGCAAACGGTGAGACAGAGAGAATGCCTTTCGACTCAGCTCGTCCTCCAATTGATGTGCATTTTAATGTCAGATATACATTCAAAGCGTTTGACATGCACTGCTGAGGGGCGACCCAAAAGAGGAAAATTAACTTATTTTTTTATTTAAATATATTTTTTATAATATTAGGTGTTGGTCGGGCCAACACTCGAACAATGACCTTCCGCGTTGTAGTACGTACTGATCAGTGATTGAGAATTTTTGGTAAAGTTCTACTTCCGTAGGTATGTAGTTTAAGTCCGTAAATACGTTCAGCTCCTACTATTGCCTCCTCGTTACACACCTGGGAAACGTGAACAAACCTAAGGCGAGATATGGTAACCAACCGGTGGAAAACTTTTCACTCCAACATAAGTATATTCTTCCAAAGGCAACTGAGGATTTATGTCTGTTATGTAATGACTGAGAAGCTTTACTAAAATTTCCTATTCTTCCTTGAAGTAATAGAAGTGAAGTATAGTACAATATAACAATGACAATATACTCTGGCTTGACTTCAAAGAAAATTGCTTTAAAGAATGTTTCAAAGAAGAACTCTTTCGAAGTGAGATCGTCTAATGAGTATGAGTAATGAGTATGCACGAATGAATGTTCCCAATATTATCAGATATGCACAAAAGAAATGTCAAATAATAACAACGAGTTTGGCTATGAAGCCAACTCAACTAAACTCAACTTAACTCTACTCAGCTCAGCTCAATGCAACTCAACTCATTTTTAATCAACTTAACTCAATTCAACTTCACTTATCTTAAGCGGAAATTTAGATTTCTTAATTTTTGCAAATTCTCGCCAGGCGGTCTACTGTAAACCCAGCAGTATTGCAAACTAAAGCGAGAAGCCGGTAAATGTCATAGGACAACTCGTTAAAAAGTAGTAAAAATTAAAAGTATCCTTCTGTTTCCTCAAAGCTAAGATAATGGTTGACAACAACACCATAGATGACGGTTGAGAAACAACAAAATAAAAGCAAGCAACGAATCAACCTTAACAACAACAAAATGAACAATAACAATTTGAGTCATAAGTCAAAAGTCGTAACATTGCTGTCATGGCGGCCGTAAATGACAAATGACAAAAGCGGCGACTACCCACAAGATAAGACAACAAGACATGACTGAAACAATCAACCATTTGCACGGTTGTGCACATACATAAATCTTATATGCAGCAAGCGGAGTGCTACAAATCTTGTAATATGTTTGTAGTATATATGTGTGTATATTTATAACTTAATGATGAGTTGTAAGGCGTGCTCTTTGGTGTGCCGAATAGCTCAGGGGCGATATCACAAGATGTCACACACTTTTCAAATACACACACATGGACAGATAAACAGTCGCAGGAATATAATGTTTGTGACTGTGGCAGCGCTTATGGTTTTTTATGAAATTTTTGTACGTTTGTGCACTTGTTGTACGCGTCCATTTGCCTTAACCGAACAATACTTGTTTTTGTTGTTGCAAGTATAGTGCGATTATGTTGGTGTCAACACGCTTCTCACAGCTCCATATTTACTTATGGGTGACAGCAGCAAGTAGCGGTAAGTGACGAGTGAGTGATGCGTGTATTTTAGAGTTAGATAGACACACACACATATCCATATAAGTTTATTGCCTTGTAGCAAACTCTACTTCTCCACATTTGGCTATATTCCGCAGCTAATTTACGCGCTGTCACAATGCTAATGACACTGTCGGCCATCATGTTTTCTTTTTCGTCTCAGCGCGCGAATACTGCAGTTTCTCTCCTTTCCCTGCAACTCGTTTTTACTCGCTTTCATTACTTGATACTAGTTGATACAACCAGCACAGCTAGTCAACTTCATCTATCTTTCCTTATTGTTATCCTTGCTCTCTTGCTCACCGCCGCCGGAAATTTGAGTGTAGCTCGCTATAGTCTGAGTGAGTTTACAAATTTAATTAATGTTAGGCCGCATGTCAGTATTTTAAACTCGACGCCATCTATTCTTCCACATCGACTTCCTTATTTATTTTGTTTATTTTTTCTTTTAAATCAACCAAGCTAATCTTATCTCAAGCTTACTGGTTGGAAAATGCCCTAGCTTTGTTATGATTTGCATTGGTAAAATATTTGTTCAGCAGCTTGCTTCCGGAAATTTTTTTTTTGCTTTGGAGATAAAAATAAATTTATATAAAATAACAAATAATACTCGAAACGTCTTTCTATTAGGTTGTAGAGAAAAATGTTTTCAAATGAAATTTATGTTTTTTTTTAGTCTTAATAATTTAATGGTTCATAAATGTACGAGTATTATTTTTTTTGGATATGAATGAGTTGGGTAAGTTTAAGGCTTTTGAATGCTGGTGATGTAATAAAACTAATTGTACTGACGAAGAAAATCTATAATTGATCAGATATTCAACATACGTCAAACCTTGGAAAAGACCCGTTTTAAAAATAGAATGAACATGCTAAAAGCTCCGTCAGGTTCCAGAAGAGCCTCTCCTATCCACTAGAGAAAATAATACGAGCTGCAGAACTGAATTGTGAAAGTACAGTCTTCTATAAGAGTGCTGATGGTGTACGACGTTGGGTGCCGTGAATTATACTTTCATCATATTCGATAAGAAAGCAAAGCGTAAGGGTCTGATAGTGAATGAGAACAAGATGAAATATTTCCTGTCATCAAACAAACAGTCATCGCATTCGCGCCTCGGTTCCCACGTCAATGTTGACAGTCATACCATCGCGATTTGAAAGTAAAGTCGTCTCTCGACGAACAAGGACCAAAGTCCACAAGTCACTCATCATACCCCCCATACTGCTATATGGTGCGGGCGTTAAGACTTTTCGAGAGAAAGGATTTATGATCCTTTGCGAATTGGCAACGGCGAATACCGCAGCCGATAGAACGATGAGCTGTACGAGATATTTGGCGATATTGGCATAGTTCATGGAATCAACAGACATCGGCTACGCTGGCTAGGTTATGTGGTTTCTATAGATGAGAACACTCCAGCTTTGAAAGTTTTCGATGCAGTAGCAGAGGAAGACCTCCAGCTCGTTGAAAAGGTCAGGTCGAAAAAGACCTGGCTGCATTTGGTATTTCCAGTTGACGCCAAACAGCGAAAAGAAGGAAGCAATGGCGCGTTATTGTTGATGCGACTATAATCGCGTAAGCGGTGCCTACTCTAGTAAAGAAGAAGAATAATGTTACAACGAGTACATACAAATGTATGTATATATGAGTAGTAAATAAAGCATGTAAACTGGGCAATGACGGGGTAATTCATAGTTTATTGATAAGCATTTTAATAAATACTAAATAACACAAACATTGCCAAGCTTAAATGAATACAAATATAATTTTATATCGAATAATACACGAATCAAGTTCTTGGAATAAATGTTTTCCATTTTATGGAAGAAAATTTAGGATTATATATGAAAAATCGTTATTTACCAAAACTTCGAACTCATTGAGGCACGTATTAATGTTATCAGACTGATCTGAAACTTTTATTGTCATTTTTTAACCTATTACCACATTTTAGGAAGTGGTAGTGGAAAATCTAAACCTGATTTCTTGTAACCATATTATTGTATTATTCATATACCTAAACAAATATAAATATATACCTATCTTGAAAACAATAGCAAAGGTTTCTCTGAAATACAGTGAATTTTATAAATGTTATCGCCTAGAATACTGACATGATTAGCAAACAAATGAGTTTTTTTAAACATTTTCAATTCAAATATATTTGGTGAATTACGGTTACCTCATATTTTCTATAATATTTTATTAAACTTATTGCATAGACAAAAGTTGCATTATTAAGTTGAAACTATTTAACAATGATTTCGATGTAGAGCTGCCACGTATTTTTGATTTTATAAACTATATTTTTAGCAAATTTAGATGTTAAATTTTTTGCTCTTCTGATCACATTTAAGAAGCACTTTTTCCCCATTATTCCAGAAAATGGTGTACCTTTTTAAACTATATATAAAAATATTCTTTGTATGCAAATAACAATAAATAACAAGGTTTTATTCAACTACTATTACTAGAAGCATTCCAATTGCATACAACAACAAAATGTACTTATGAATAGAAGTAATAAATAATAGAAAATTATGCGCCAAAGATATGAATCGTTGCAGCAGTTCAAGTTATCAGTGTGTTGAATATATTTAAATAAGGCAATAAAAATGACAGGAATACTTCCCATTAAATATATTATGTGCTAAGAAAATTTAATAAAATTTACTTGTTGCCTATACATTTGAGTAGTGAAAGTTTATGTTATGTATTATACTTATACTAAAGCTTACAGCTTTAAAATTTGACAAATATGTTCCTTCTTTACTAAAATAAATTAATTAATTACTCATAAATAAATAAATATTACAATATTATTCTAAATTTATTACCAAAGCGAAAACTGAAGTTGAACTTCTATATTATTGACCTAAAAATTTTTTTCGGCAGCACTGCTGAAATGAATAACATATTTTCCTTTTCAACGGAGTGAAGGTCCGCCTCTTCTTTTGCTTCCCTGTGCGGGTATTCGAAAATTCTCAAAGCTGGACCGCTAGGCCAGCATAGCGCTGCTGCGAGGAATGTAGCTATAGTGACAGTCCTTGGCCGGATAAAATTCGGGTCGTTCTGATATAAAACACGACTGTCGCGGAAACTATCGCCTCTTACATGCCTTACCGCGGGTAAATTCTTTAACTACTTAACTGCAGGGGTCGTTTTGTTCGCTGAACTATGTCGTTAGCAACTGCAAAACCTTTGTCTCCTTGCAACATACAGAAGAGCCGGAGAGAACCTTACTGTTCAATTGTCTACTGAGTTGAAAGTAACATCTGTGATTCTGTGTAGGATTTCAAGGCTGAAATTTTTGGTGTTGTTGACACTGCTTCCGAGTAGACGAAATTATTTACAACTTCAAGGTTATGACTGCCAATAATGAAGTGGGAGCTTTCACGTTTTAGCTGTGGCTGTTTGTTGCGTGAACGAGTCTTGTCCTCGTTCACCAAGAGACCCATTCGCTTCGCCTCCTTGTCCAGCAGATCTAACAGTGCGGTTGTTATGGCCAATGCTATCAATGTCATTGGCATATGCCAGCAATTTTACACTCTGGCAAAATTTTATTCCCTGTATATTTAGCTCTCCGGCTGTATTGTTCAGCGTCAGTTTACATATCCAGGAATATTAAATTCTAAGATAGCGTCATAGAGGCAGCTCATTTTAGTGATATGGAAGGTAGTTTTAAAATCGATGAAAAGGTGGTATGTGTCTATTCATTTCTCAAAAACGTTCTCCACGATTTGGCGCATGGCAAATATCTGGCCAATCGTGGATTTACCAGGTCTAATGCCACTGTGATAAGATACAATCAATTCATTTTGACAGAGCATTCATTAATTTTTCCGACCATGTTCTGCAAATTAGATCTTCGCCTCCGCATTTGAATAGCTCGGCCGGTAAGCCATCGTGTCTGACGCTTTGTTAATTTTTAAATTGGTAATCGCTATTTGTACATCGTTGGGGATCGGGTTTACCATCCACGGGTGTCGCACTCTCACTACCATTCAGCAGGTTGGCGAAGTGTTCCCTCAATAAAATCTGTATTCCTTGGACGTCGGTGATTGGATTACTGACGTGGTTCCTACATGAGTATACTGCGGTTTTGAAAGATGTAAGTCGCCGCAACTTTTCTCTTCACTGCAGCACTGCAATCCTCATCGTACATCGTACCTGCTTTTTCTTTGGCCTTGCCGATATCCAATTGGTTTTGCAGCAGCAGTGGTACGTAGGGAGCTTAAGATGGCGTTCCACAGTTTTCCTATATCGAGACGCTGATGAGTGCTCTCAGAGAACAGGAGTGCAAGTCGAGTAGAAAACTGTCTGTTGTGTTTGAAGTTTTTCCACATCGAACTTTTCTTATAATTACGTGAGAGCGTTCTTTGCTGCAAAGTTGAGGGTGCGTGTCTTTGCTGCTACAAGAAGTGATCTGAGTCGATATTTTGCCCTCGGAACGTACCGACGTCTAGAACACTGCATACATATCTTCCGTCTATCACAATATGATCGATTTGGTTACATTTTTCTAGAACAGGAAAAAATCATGTGTTTTGATGTATTTTCTTTTGCGAGAATCTGGTACTACAAACAATCATATTTCGATCAGTCTTATCTCGTTTTAGCATGATTCGTCATTGAGGCTGAATTTTCCGGCTTTTATGCCAAAAAAGATTCTTTCTTCACTCACCCTGGTGTTGAAATCTCCAATCATGAACCACAAAACCAACACTAAATTTTCGCTAGTTTGTATTACCACCGTTACATCCAGAAAAACTGACTGTTTGGTGCGCTTTATGGGCTGGTGGAATCATTGGTCCGTATCATTGGACGTAGTGCGTGATACGTTTTCCGCACAGAACCATTATTTTCGAAATAAAATTGCACTATTTGCAAGCGTTGTTCAGGCGTGAGTCTATTCATGATGAATTGCCAAACCAAACTGAGAATAAATCACTTAACAGCTGTTAAATCGGTCGCCATCTTGAAAAGTAATGCCAACTTAAAGTTCTATACCTCTATAAAAAACATCCTATATATTTCACAAGTACCCAATTTCTTCCTTCGTTGTCCCGTCTGCATTTAGCGGAAGTTAGGGACCGGACATTTCAGGTGCATTCCCTCAAATCGGAATCGTTTATATGTTTGCAGGGGTCATCAACAAAAGGGATTTCTGAACCAAGGCATTTTTTGATTTTTCATTAGTGCAAGATTTTCATGTGTTAGGTCCCAAGCCTTACGTAAAATCACGAGGGGTTTCTGTTTTCACTTTAGCTCGGAGTCGTGAAATGCTTGAACCATATGTGAAAGAATCGTTTCTCGCCACTCCCAGGTTAATCTGAGTGAAAAACTTTCCTCGCATGCGTGTGCTTCTACACATCGCTCTATCCTCGTGACTACAATATTACAAATAAGAGTGCTGGTGTCATGAAATACAAAATCTTCAGTGTGCGAAAGAAATTTGTTTCTAAGGTTCAGGGAAAAAAAAAAATTAGAAAAAAAAATTCGATGGGTTTGGGGAGAGGTAGAAGCGTTTTTCAATAGTTTATTGTTTTTTGTCAGTTTAATCCAGTCCTCATCTTTAAGTGAATGTCGAACCATAACCCCGTCTTACTCATAATTTTGTTTTTAAGTTAAATTTTTATTTACTATATTTGTAAGAAATAATATATTAAGACTAGTTGAAATCTTGATTGTTTGCCGCCTAACCTCTAAGATCTCTTAAATCTGTGGTGAACACTCATTAGTCGAATATCGCAAAAAGGTTTACAAATATGTAATTGTTAAAGAGGAACATTCTTCAGTAAACGTGTAGAAAATTAATTCTGTATTATATTTACTAAGTAGATAATATTTGGGAAAAGTTAATTCTAGTACAGGTATTAGTAACTAGCAAGGTTTTCCTAGCACTATTTCTCTTCGCATAATGTATAGTTGTTGCAGGCAAAGTCTCTGAGAGACACAATTGCAACGAAAATATTTTGGGAAGAAAACATGATAATTTTGAAATGGTAATTTTACTATAAACAATTTTTTTTCGAAATTGTAATAATAAACTTTTTGATCGTTTGAGGTACCCTTTGGAATAGCACGAAATTTATTCTTCATTGACTGACTTCAGTAGTTCGCGTTCGCGGATTAGAGAAAGTTTGAAAATTTGTCCGCAATATTTGCTGGATATTCTTTGGGTTTCTGTTTGATTCATATTCTATTTTATATATAAAAATAAATCAAATAGTAGCCAATAATTCCGCTTAGGCTTCAATTCTTATTTTAGCCAAAACAATATTCCTGAACGTGACAGCAATATTGAGTTAGTATCGACTCTCCCAGAAATGATAATATATATACATCGCACGCTCGATAATGTGAACGCACTAAAGCGTGAACACTCCAAAACGTGAACAGGTATTTTTATGCACTGACTATTCTAAAACGTGAACAAACCCAAAAACGTTAAAATATATGAATGTTGTTTGCATTGATCTTAACAAAAAGGCTCAACTGTGACCTTCTTAGCAAGGAAATATAATGTTGCTAAATCAATGATTTCTGGCATTAAAGCAAAAAAACAAGTGATTTTAACATGCGTAAACAACACATACAACGGGCCTGGAAAAAGAAAAACACTGTGTTCTTCAGAGATGCCCGAAATGGAGAAAGCTCTATATTGTTGGTTTATCAGAATGCGGTATAAGAACTCGCCAATAAGTGCTTTAATGTTTGAAAGAAAAGGCAAAAGCACTGCATGCAAAATTCAAGGAAAAGGAATCAATCGTCAACGCTGGTGATGAAAGGCTTCAAGGATGTAAAGAAAGGTACGGTATACGACTGCTCTAAATATCAAGCGAACAACTGTCTTCGCCACCTAATGGAACATAATGAGTCCGGCTTATTCTGGAAGCTTCTGCCAGAAAAAAACCTACGTGTCCAGTTTAGAAATAAGAGCTCCAGGACATAAGTCAGAGAAGCACATTGAAGAGGATAATACATATGACGTTCACGGAGAAGAGGACGATTCCGATGCAGACTGCGTATCAGAGGCACTGGAGCTAATTAAGCCGACTGAAGAAGTTGAAATTTTCAACAAGGCGATAAAATGGGCTGGTCATGAAAACGTCGATCCAAGCGCGATGTAAATATCCTCAAACGTTTAAGGGAGAAACCTGTGTTTCAAGTTTTAGAAAAATTGAAAATACAAAAAATGATGACCGTTTTTTTTAAATAAAACCTACATTTATTATTATATTATTGCCATAGCCGGAAAAAGGGCTTAGGCGGCTGGAAGAAGATTTTCTGGCAGAAGAAATTTTTTTGTAAAAAAATTGGAAAAGGTATATACTTATAAAGTGGCTCAAGTCCAAATTGCTCAAACCATAACTTCTCTGGGACTCATCATAGAACTTTGAAATGAGAGTAGTTGAGGCATATGATGACAGGCTATCTACTCATATCAAATACTAGAATTTCAAAACTGTTTCACATAAGTCCTTTTGGTGGTATGTCTTAAGTGAAAATTAATATGTAGTGAAAACATGAATAAAATGTGAATTTTAATATATAAATATATATTATTTCATTACTTTTGATCATTCGCAAACGTGAACACATTTGATAACGACAACAGCTCTGGTTTTAATTAGGTAACATTATCAAGCGTATGTTTTCATTGAATTGAAAGTCAAAAAAGTTTATTGGAAAATTTAACGATACAGTTTAATTAAACTCCCTTTTTTCCCTTATCATAAAAAACCAACAAACAAATTTTTTAACATAAAATAGTAAAGCCAAAAAAAAAGCGTAAATCCAACAATGACAAAAGTACATACATAACTTATACTAGCGCAAAAAATTTGGTTAACATAAGGTAACTTGATAATTTTAGTATTTAATTGGTTCACCATTTGCATCAAAAACAGCTTGAAAACGTCGTGACATCGAAGTTACTAAATTTTTCAATTCTGAGGGAGTAATACTGTCCCAATACTCAATAAGACGTCCTATGAGTAATGCTGAGCTAGAAATCTAATTTTTTATAATTTTTTCGCTCAAAAATCTGGGATTTGAAGTGGTGTGTGTGTGCCTTGGAGTATGATAAAGCAACCAATCCTTAACAATATGGACCGTGTGCTTTGGATCGTTATCCTGTTCAAAGAACCAGCCTGCGTCAAGCTCCTAACTATCCACCGAAGGCTTCAGATTAGCTTCTAATAATGACTCATGTTTCAACCGACCCATATTACCCTCAATAAAAACAAGTTTTCCAACTCCAGATGCCGCCACCGCTCCCCAAACCATTACCTTGCCACCACTATGCTTCCCTGCTGATACTATACTTTTGGAGTTAAGTGCAGTGTTTTCTGTTCTCCAAATTTTTGCTCTTCCATCGCTGCCGAATATATTGAACTTCGATTCGTTCGTAAACAAGACTTTTTGCCAAATATCCATTGCCTTGTCTAAATGTGCTTTAGCGAACTCCAAGCAAAGTTTACGATTTTTTTCATAAATAAGAATCTTTTTACGTGGCATTCTACTGTGGAAGCCGTTATCGTTCAGAGCTCTTCGAATTGTTCTTAAATGGGCACACTTTCTTGATGAGTTTGCGATGTTTTCGGCTATTTTTGGAGCAGTAACTTTAGGATCATCATTCACTTTGTTCACAATTAAGCTGATATCTTTTCGAATTAGCTTCTTCGGGAAGCCAACACGCGGTTGCTTTTTTGGTGGATCCTTTTTATTCAAAGTTTTTTGCAATGGTCTGTACTGCTGGTCCACTTAAATTTAAATTTTTTTAAATTTCACTATACAATTTCTTCTGTTTTCTGTGCTGAATAACCAAGACTCGTACGTCAGTGGATATTTCGTTTCACAGAACCACAACTAAATTCAATACTAGCAAATTAGAAATTATAATTAAAAAAAAAAGTAAAAAATGCGTACCTAACTAGTGCTAGTAAACCTGTGGTGTAAGTAGACTTTTGCCAAGGGCACTTTTGCGTTTTTTAGCCATAATAGTTTTATTTTATGTTAGAGAATGGATTTGTTTTAATACGTGTGATTAGAAAAGGATTTAAAATAAAACTGTATACCTACATTTTTCAGCAAAGTGATAGTACTTTCCACACGACGAATACAGGCGGTGTATGTAGACTTTTATCCGCCACTGTATATGTGTTTCTATTCAAAACATTTTATTGTATTGTATATTATTTTAAACTTCACGTATTTCTTTTGCTTAAACAAGTGCACACATACACTGCAACATCCATACACACATACACCCATATATTCGTATACAATTTGGCATTATTATCAGTGTGCAATAAATCTTTAAAATTGGCATAATTTATAATACAGTGCATAACCACAAGGTACATATCATTTTAATGTCTGCGTACTTAGAAGTTACTTTATTGCTCAGCGGACACGACACGACACTGAACTGAGCATTTATTTATTGGTATGTATGTATATATGTATATGGCGGCCGCGATAGCCGAGTGGTTAGCATTGCGTACTGACATTCGGAAGGCCTGGGTTCGAGCCCAGGTTCGAGCAACATCCAAAATAATAGAAAAAAATTTCTCTAATTGCGGTCGCCCCTCGGCAGGGAATGTCAAGCCCTCCGAGTGTATTAATGGCATGAAATAAAAGCTCCTCATAAAAAATCCATCAGCCGTTCGGAGGCGAGTTAGAATAAACTGTAGGTCCCTCTATTTGTTGGTAAAAACATCAAGACGCAAAACCACAAACTGGAGGAGGAGCTCGGCCGAAAATCGCTTCAGCGGTTACAAAGCGCCAAATATATATATATATATATATATATATATATATATATATATATATATGTATTTATAATATTTTGTAGCGCGCTTAAACTTTCTACGTATAATATATGTGCATATATTTACATATATATATCATATTATGTTTAGAAACGCTACTATTTTTATATATATATATATATATATATATGTATATATATATATATATATATATATACATATATATGTATATATATATATATATGTATGAGGATTCGAATAGATATATTTTGTATATATACTTTCATATAAAACGAACATGCTGCACTACACAATCTTGGCACAAATGTAGTAAACACACACACACACACATATGTATATGCAACGCAACCAGCATTTCTATTCTAGCTCTCACTTGCTACTTCCCAGTGTTACGCTTCCGTTCGCCTTCCGTCGACCGCAACAATATTAGTTGCCGCATTGCCACGCTCTACGACAGAGCTGCACGCCAAATGCTATTAAAGCGATTCGCATAGATACCGAATGCGCTCTTATTTGTAGATATAATTTAAATTCAAAGGCTCATACACACGGCCGTACACATGCATTCGTATATAAAAAAGGGATCCGCCTGCTTCTGGGTGGCAGAACACTCTACACTCTTGTTGGTAGTGCTTCTGGCTGTATTTGTTTACTTTAAGGTTTATTATTGTCATTGTAGATTTATAAGTAATACAATAGGTTATAGCCAAAGGGAGGACAGAGTACTATTATGTTTTGTGTTGGCTACCAGACCAACTTGAGCCAATATATGGTGGCTTAAGATGGGTTAGCGAGAGTATTAGTGAGAACAGTACATAGCGTCTTAAATTGTATACTAGCCAAGCTCATACATAAATTCGACTGCATATAAGCAACGTTTTACTAAGTTTAATTATGTAATGCTTAGTGGGCTGTTGTTACGCATTGCACAATCACATCTCGAATCTACGCTTAAAATACAGAACAACTAAGAACTGTAACAAAGGTCTGCCTTCGGAAGTGCCATTTGACATGAACATTTCAAATTTATATCAAATTTTAAAATTCGATTTCGATTACTTCCAGTGTCAGTATTAATTTGATATGTGGTCTGTAGAATACCAAATTATGTGACACGTTCTAAGCTGATTTTTTTTGACGGATTTTCGACGCAAAACGTCACATAAGTTACAGTCTTCCGATTTTGATAATTTTCTGTACCAATATGTAATTCCAAATAACAAATTTCACGCCTCTACTTGAAATTTTGACGAATTTATGGCTCAAAGTTTGTTGAAATCTGAAAAAGAGTGGCCCGATCTGTCCGGTTACGACAAATGTACGTATAAATATACCAGTGGATCTTGTTAGACAGATTTGGTTGACATATCTCAAAAAAACTGAGCGATTAGTTGGCGTTCAAACAGACATACGAACGGACATTGTGCGATCGGTATAAATTGTTCTGGGTCTATCCATTCTCTCTCTGGTACTTAAATACTTCATGTTCATGAAAGTTATTAAAATAGATTCAAGTCCTTGGCTGAAATGAAAGAAAACGGAAAATGTTATCGGGCATAGGCGAAAGGAAGTTGAGAGCGGAGATATAATTTGGCGGAGACAAAAAGAATGAGTTACGTTAGTATGTTTATTTTAAGTCAAGAGTTATAAAAGTCTTGAAAGAATTCTTTCATACTTACTAGCCATAAAGTGAACCACAAATTTCATTCAATCTATGGTAAACGTTTTTTTCCCCTCCAAATAAGGAGCTTTATATTTTATGTCAGAATTATACTTAGATGAATTTTCTTAGCATTTTAGACTGGAATCTTTGCAGAATGTGAATATTTCTCGCGCAAGCTGTACTTCATAACTGGATTCCAGATACAAGAAAAATGAGAGCAATGCTTGGTAGTTCTTTTCGCATGACTACTTATTTTTTATATTTCAACCAGTTAGTTCTGGATGTTGTAAAATAAAAGGGATACTGATATTCAAATGGATTTTCTTTTAATTTAATATACATATACTGAGTGCGTGATTAGAAGATAAATAGGCACTGGTTTCCGCAAGTACTAAATGAATGTCTAAGTTTTTGGTGACTGCAAAAACAGTCAGATCGGGTAATTTCCTTAGATCTGTCGGCCAGTAATTTTTTATTGAAACTTTAAATCAGTCTCGCATTTTTCTCTTAACATATACATATGCATGTTTACTTCACATTGTAAACATGAGTAAGATGCATCAATTTTCCCATATATTCAATAATAAAGTAATCTGTTTATGTTCCATTAAAATTTTCCAAATATTTTCATTTTTTATGAATTTGTGGGAGATGCTGATAAGGATTGCGTAGCATTTACTACACATACCACAAATGTCATTACATAATACTGTATAATATACAAGGTGTGTCGAAAAATAATTAAACTTTAATTGTATCTCAAAAATTACTTGTATTCAGAAATACGTTTATACAATATCTGTTTTGTCTCCTGCACTTGCGCTAGTATTTTTCCAATCTTCAAGTTGTGATATTCACTTTGTGGTATGCCCTTGAGTTCTTTAAACGATTTCGCTCTTATATCCTCTTTCCTAGTATGTCATGGTTCTTGCATATTTTCAACATTTGGAACATTAAAAACCGCAGTTGACCAAATCTGGTGAAATGAGTACTCATATTCTTCTTCTTAATTATATCCACTAGCACTTGCATGATTACGGTATTATTCTTGGTAAAAAAATTACGAACGAACAATGACGAATGAGACGTATGCTGTTATCAACATTTCAAGTGTTGATGATAATTTAATTCTATTTTTTTTTTCAAACGAACTAACTACAAACATGCTATATAGCTAAATCTGTGTACATACATTATTCGATCAGACAAAAACGGCGATATTTGAACGTACGTAGCCCAATATAATTGAAAATTCACCAAATTTTTTTAACACACCTCTTACATATATATATGTGCGCAACGCTTTACCCAATAAAGGATGGATGCAAGAAGCATATTTCTGTTGTACTAATATAATATGAAGGCAACATAATAAAGATTTTTTTTTTGAAAAGACTCGATTGAAGTTTGGATTATAAAACTTTCGCATTTACATGTATATATAATTTTGCACATACATATATTTATACTTTTATTTAGATATGCAAATTATGTGTGTTTAAAGAACTCGAAATTTATATTTTTTTTAACTTTGCCATAGCTTCAAGTTAAGATTGAATAAAAACTGAATTATTTTGTGTGTGTGTACGAAAGAATATGAAATAAAAACGAAAGAAGGTATTGTATTTTGCTTTGCATCTAAGTTTTTTGGATAATTCGCTTGATAATATGAAAAGCTATTGTTAGGATTATGAAATTTTACGCAAATGCAGCTTCAATTTTTGTTATGTGTGCATGCAAACCCAATTGTTATTTTTCTTTAATAAAATACGTGCAAATTATATAACTATAAAGTTATGAATTAATTTTTTTAGACCTAGTCTGCACTTTATGAGTTTTTCTGGAAATTAATTTAGAAAATTTAAAATGAGATGAAATTTCACGCAATGTTAAAATTTAAAATTTTTTGTAAATATGAAGACATTAAATAAAATTTGGTACAATAACACTAATTTCAAAAATGTCCTTTAATATTCGTATAGGCTAGATCTCCAGATTTTGCTCAAACATTTTCGAGCAGTGCGGACATTTGTGCAGCGAGCACCCGCTCACAGGTTCATTGCTCATTACTCGAAAATTTTCGTGCCGGGCACGAGCATTTCGAGCTCAACAATTTCCCTTTTTTCTCAAATTTTTTTTTTAATTGTATTTTGAATTTATTTATGTAAAAATCATTGAAACACCAACGAAATATTGACAAACAAAATTGATTTTTTTGTGCTGCTGAGCAGTTGAGCAATGAACGAGTATCGAACGAGCATCGAGCTGCTCACAATGCTCGATACCCGGGTATCTGGAGCTCTGGTATAAATTTCAATAATAGTATACTCTCTTGATCACTTTGACCGAAGTTGGAAAGCAATATATTTGGCTAATTTTATTCGCTTAAATGGCGTTTATACTAAAATAACGGTACCGACTTTAGGAGACGCCTCTGAAATCCTCAATCTACAATCTACAATATTTTAAACTTTTTTTTAGAAGATTCCATTCAACAGATTTTACTTAAAATCAATAATGTACCACTTATCTTGTGATCCTGAACGGTACTTGACGTTTCTTATGCGTAAAGAATTATAAATGTTAGCAAAATCTTTCTCTCGAAAACTCCTAACGTCGACTCATCAGACATTCAATTGCGTACTCAATTCAAAGTAAAATTTATTGGCAAGAGTGATCCTGCGTTGAATTTCAAGGCTGACATTGCTGGTTTTGCTGATGCTGGTTCCAAGATAGACGAGATTATCGACAACTTTAAAATTATGAATTTTCAGCAGTGACATGGGAGCCAATACGCGAATCCTATAATTGTTTGTTGGATGAGAGGAGATATTTCGTCATGTCCGCGTTCACTACCAGACCCTTACACTTCCTTGTGCAGTCTGGAAAAAGCAGTACTCTCGGCGCAATTTTTGAGGTCAATGCTATCAATTTAATCTGCACACGTCAGCAGCTGTTCACTCTTATATAAGATTGTACCTTCTCCAATCAGCGTTGCAGCTCGCATTATTTTCCCAAAAGATTAAAGAAGTCACAGTGCCATTTAGCAGTACGATATATTTTGGACATCAGTCGCTAGATCGCCTCTTTGGGTCCTACAAGAATGTGCCCCCGATCTTGTTACATTTAGTAAGTAACCGCATCGTTTCCTAAAACTTTCGCGCACTATCCTTGTCGGCTAGCTTCTGAGGCTTTTCAGACTCTTTTTTCCCCCCTCTTCCTTCGGTATCTATCCCACTGCGCCCGTGTTTTGATCGACCACAACGTTACGCAATCCTCATCGTACTAACAGTTCTTTTGACATTTCTGAAAACCAATAATTTCGTTTGCAGGGTACATATGTAGCTTAAAATGAGGTCTTACGATTCCCTTTCACCGAGTTGCTGAAGAGTGCTCTCTAAGGGCAGAAAGATGTGCAAGTAGTATAGAAAATCGAGGCGGGTCAGTATATTTGCTGCTGCAACATAATTTTTATTTCCTAAATACAATAAGCTTTGAACGATAGTTGCCAAATGAACTTTATCATTTCTGCACCTCTACTATTTTCATTTTTCCGTGCAATTTTCCGTGAAGCATTCGTTCTCTCTCTACGTCTTATTCCATCTTCAACTCTCGGTATCTCAATCAGTCAAACATATAGTGACTCAGGTTGTCTTACGAAAGCACCATGCATTGCTTGACGTTGAGAGAAGAGATAAACCAAGTACGATTTGATTTTTTCTCTAAAACTTGAATTTATTAAATATATTTGAAATAAACCAAAGAAAACACAAATCTTTTTCAATATAAATGTAAACTGAAATCGTTAGTTAATTGCACTGGTCGTCAAAAAGGAAAAGGTTTTGTGTGTCCTGCATTTTACTTGTTTCTATCTCAAATTTGAGCGTCTTTTTAAAATTAATCACCAATTTTTCTCAACAGTCCTTGGTTTTGAGTTAAAACTAACAACCCTTGTTTACTATTTCTTCTTAAATTTGCGTTTTTAGGGTACTAAAATATATTTTGTTGCTGCTTTCAAGATGGCTCCGCCAAGATGATGTTGTGTGCATGATGCCGGTTGTTTTTGATATATCTTTGTTATCAATACCTTAACAATTTCATAATTGTATGCCAAAATATATGGTATATTTTGGTATGGTTCAGTGAAAGAATAAATGCAGTAATATTCGTAGCACCCACGAAGCTAGAAACCACGATTTGATGAGAACCTAGAAACCAGCACCACGAATGTTATTTCTGTGTTGTGAAAGTAAACGGCATTCACCCAGGAAATCGAAATAAATAGTCATATCTCCAAATTTTCTACCTCAATTAAAAAGCCGCCAGGCACAACCCAGCAAATCTAAACCTTTTGATGATCCAAATTCATGTGACCTCGAACGAAATATTCCTGTTAACTCGTACCAAATGCATAAAGAGAATATTTTAATTCTGAATATAAAAACAACGCACTTAGAATGATTTCCATAAAATCTGTGTGATTTTATTGAGAAGCAGTGTTTAAGTTCAGGAGGATGGGACCAACTGTAGAAGTTCACAAAAGTGAGGAAAGCTATCACCTGGGAGTGGCCAGAAGCGATTATTTTACATATGATTCAAGCAGCTCACGACTTCCAGTCTTAGACCAAGTATCCTCTGGGTAGCCAACAAACATCCATTTCGAGGCGAGCTAAAGTGAGAAGGCAAATGGAAGGTGGGTCCTTGTCAAATCTACTACAGCGGCCACTTAAAGGAGCGCAGTTTTGGTGTTGAGTTTGTCGCGAGAGGGAGACTCCGTCGCCGAGTCCTGGAATTCACCTCGGTGGATGAACGTCTAAACGAAATTCGCATCAGAGCGAAGTTCTTCAACATATCGTTAATTTGCAGAAGAGAAGGATGATGTTACCAAAGATGCTTTATATGAGAGCATAGAACGCACTTATTGCCACTGCCCCCGCCACGATGTTATCGACTTGGATCACGTCAACAAACACAAGAAAGGTTCGTCGTCAGCAATGACAACAGAAAGCCAGCAGGTTTTCTACTCGGCTTACACACCTGCTCTCTGAGGGCTCTTATCAGCAACTCGATATTAGGGAGCTGTGGAACAGAATAGCAAACTCTCTACGTACCACAGCTTCGAAAAAAGTTGGTGTAAGTGTAACAGTTTAAGAAAACCAGCTGGTATGATGAGGAATGTGGAACTGCAGTGAAGAGTAAACGATCGACTACAATACCGTGAGCTGTAGAGGGAAGCGCGAGGCTTTCTTACTCATATAGGGACCAAGGAGATAATCTGGTGACAGATGTTCAGAGCATACTTAGTGTATGGGGGAAACTTTCCCAGTCTGCTGTATGGCAGTGAAAGTGAAACACCGGGAGGTGGTGAGTCCGAAACTCAAATCATTGACGATTCATCACCCGACTATGATGAAGTACGAATATCGATTGCCTACCTAAAAACTAACAAAGCGATGGGAGCCGATGATTTATCGGCAGGGCTATTCAAATACGGTGGCAAAAAACTGCCAAGGCGCATGCATAAACTTATTCTCAGAATAGGGCCAGACGAACGCATGCCCGATGGATGGATCTTAAATTTGCTCTGTCCAACCCAAAGAAGGGAGACCCCGCGGTCTGAGTCAATAATCGTGGGATAAGCCTCTTAAGAGAGATTAAAACCCACCGTCAACAAATTGATTGGACCTTGTCAGTGTGACTTTAGAACTGGTACATACACCATTGACCAAATCTTAGAGAAGGCCTAAGAAAATATATTCTATACTACCTTATCATCGATTTTAAAGCTGTCTGACTTTGATATCCCGGCAAAACTCTTAAGGCGATGCAAACTGATCCTGGATAATACCAGAAGCGCAATCAGAATTGGGAAGTACCTTTACAAGCCGGTCGATACTTAACGAGAATCTCTACTACAATAGAAAAGGATTTTTTAGTTAGAATGTTATGATAGTAAGAACATACTTACTTTTTGTAAAATAAACGTATTAAGAAATAAATATATGCATATCTACTTAAAAATAGGATCGTCTCAAAAAAAAAAAAATATAATTTTATACATATCGTCAGCAAATTTGGTGTCGACAGATTTTGTGTCGTTTACCGTCGACGACGCCAACGGGAGCAGTTAATATAATAGCTGTCCATAGTTATCAATAAAATCTACGGCAATAGCAAATTTGTTACTTTGTGTCGACGACGACAACCATAATAGGGGTGATTGATAGCCACGCATCCTGTCTTATTTATATCCTTATGATAGAATTCAGTACTACAGACATACATATTTCTGGCCCAGCGATATTAACCAGCCGCAGGGTTGCGTATACTCGTCCATTGTTGAAAATGTATATCATGCACTCCACTTAGTTGACCGAATGAATTTCATATTAGTTTATTTATAACAACCAAAATACAAAAATACTTTACACATTTGTTTTAAGAGATAGTAATTATATTTTAAGTAAACTAAACTTTCATTTAAAAAACTAAAATTAAAAAAAAAATCAATAAAGACATAAATTACATTACATCACATTAATTAGGTTTCAACCACAATAATCTTTCTCAGCTTGGAGGCAATAGACTTTCGAATATACCTATAGATATAACTATATTTTAAATATTTATAGATAGGTGAACTTATGTATGTCAATTCAAAATTATATTGCGGCATATATGTACTCGTAAGAACGCACACAAATTCTAACCGTTTAAGCACCAAACGCCTTTTAATGGCTTTCACGCGATTACTTAACTTGCATGACGATAATTATTGGGCTGAGTCACAGTAATTGCCACCAAACGTTTAATTGATGTTCATTTTAATGAATGGTCGATGGCCGCTGCTGGATGGTCGATGGTCGATGGCATTAGCTCCTTAGTGCTTAATTCAATACCATCGTAACATATTTACACAAGCGTATTCGGAGTAGCTTTTATATAAATGTAAGAGTATAAACCTCCCCCTTTACAGTAATAGGCTAGCAATTTAAAGTATTTTAATTGAAAATGCCATTGAAAAGTATCAATGTTCACTTGAAAAAAAAATATGATTTTCTACATAAGTTTCAGTTTTCTTATGCTTCCGTGTCGATTGAGATTTATGGTTGAATATCGAAAATAGGATAGTTAAATTTCGAAGCTTTATTTTATAATGAAGTTTTAATCGATTTTATTATGAATTCAAAAGGGTAATGTTGAGGACAATATACACAAACAATATATACAAACAATATATACAAACCAAATTTTAATGAATAAATAAACTAGGGAAAGCCCATGAAACGGTGGAGCTGAACAATTTTACTTTGTTGAATTTATTTATAACATGCATGGTATGGTACATGAGTGATTCAATAGCCATTTTTTGACAGATCACGCGTGAGTCGTGTCAAGCTGTTATGGTATTTTTCTTTAGTATTGTTTGGCATTTCGTGCACTTCGCTCAACTTATGGTCAACGTAAGCGGCCTATTGAGCGTACTATTTGCAACACCATCACCCATCTTGAGACCCAACATTCATTATTGGATAATATTCGACCGAATAGACCACGTCCAGCACGCAGTGAAGAAAATATAGCGGCCGTAGCTGAGAGTGTACACGTAGACCGTAGAGAATCGATTCGGCGCCGTTCGCAGGAACTCGGACTGACGTAAGGAACAATTTGGCACGTTTTACGTCAAAATCTTAAATTGAAAGCGTACAAAATACAGCTTCTGTAAGAACTAAAGCCACTCGAGCGTTTTCGAGTCGAATTTCGTTCAGCGATGAGGCCCATTTCTGGCTCAATGGGTATGTAAACAAGCAAAATTGTCGCATTTGGGACGAAGAGCAATCTGAAGAGATTCAGGAGCTGCCATCTCATCCAGAAAAAACAACGGTTTGGTGTGGTTTGTGGGCCAGTGGGTCAATATTTCTTCAAAAATGATGCCGTTGAGAACGTAACCGTCAATGGCGACCGTTATCGTACCATAATAACCAACTATTTGATGTCTGAAATTGAAGCTCGCGATCTTGCTACATTTGGTTTCAACAAGACGATGCCATTTCCCACACTACGCATCAAATAATGGATTTATTGAGAGAACACTCGGTGAGCAGATAATTTCATGGTTTGTGCCGATCGATTGGCCACCAAGATCATGTGATATCACACCGTTACACTTTTTCCTGTAGGCATATGTAAAGTCTAAAGCCTATGCGGACAATCCCGCTTCGATTCAGGCCTTTGAGCAAAACGTCGTGCGTCTCATTCGCGTTACCTGTCGAAATGGTCGAAATGCTCGAACGAGTCATCGAAAATTGGACAAGACGGATGAACCATCTGCCACGTGGCCACGGTCAACATTTGAAAGAGATAAACTTAAAAAACTAAATGCCAAGGAATGTTCTTTCGAACGATCATAAACATTCCTCATTAGATTTGAATTTTCTGTGTTTTTTTCTTTAAAAAAGTAGGGAACCTCGAAATAGATCATTCCTTATATGTATTTTGCGATTTTCATTTTGAGTAAAGGGTTTGATGTAAGACGGAGCAAGTTGCTACAAACACATAGACTTTCCTTCTATTAAAAATAATTTTTATATTTTTTAATTGGTCTACTTGTTATGAATATACATAAAAGGCTTTGTTCTGACTGACTGACGGATCAGCCCACAGCACACAAATTTGGAGAGTGTGTTCGGTTTATAAAGTAGGCATCTGATAGGATATAATTTATAGGGAAGTGCTCCACAAATATTCTACTTCTTGTGCTTCTTGAGACAACTGACCAAAAACCAATTCTATAAACACGGCACTCTGAATTATAAAGTATTGTTTTCTGTGCGTTACGGAAGTAATACTGCGAATTTATTAAAAGTTGTCCATACCTCCGTTTTTGTTGTTGGAAAAACATCAAGACACACACCTGAAATTGGATGAAAAACTTGTTGACAGCGGAAACCAATAACCAGGTATTCTAAAAAAACAAATCCACAAACCTCTAATGCGTCATTCGTTTATAAAATAGTCCAGGCAATATAGTCTTAAGAAAAATAAGTTAATTGGCTGACATTTTATAGGTGAAAGATGAATGGGGGTTGCGCAATGTAATATTGCTACTTTTGAGTACGATGTTGCATTTAACCATAAAAAAAAAGATTTATACACTTTTGAATGCGTTTGAAACAAATGTCGAAGCTCTTTTGCCAACGTGATTGATATTTCTCCAAAACATGCATTTTGAACGCATTAACTGCTTCTTCAGATGTCGAAAAAGCTTATTTTTTACGTGAGGTAATAAATAGAAGTCATTCGATTTCGCAGGCTTGGAGTATTCGATTGTCAAACATTTTTTATAACTTTTTTATTAACTTTGGCCCGAAATATGTAAGTACCAGAAGGATAAGAGACAGACCCACAGAAATTTATACGGGTCGTATCAGAATCACGAGTTGAGTTGATTTAGCCATGTCTGTCTGTCCGTCTGTCCGTACGTCTGTTTAGCATATACATGACCGATTTTTCTGATTTAAAATTATGGGTAAAACATCCTCTAACAAAGCGTATAGAAGCGTGAAAGGTAGTATTCTACCGACTTAAATTCAAATTGATATTGACACTAAAAAATTATCAAAATCGAAATTTTCAATTTGCAAAAAAACTGATATACTCATGATAGGCATAAGGACTTCGGCATGGCCGAAGACTGCCGCTCGTTCATTTTTGTGTTGGTTTATATGAAAAGAAAAAGATTTTTAGCTGTCTTCATTATAAAATTTCAGGGTAGTTCTCGAGTCCATCTTTCAACTTCACACAGGCTTTTGTAATATAAAAATCTTACATAAGAGAGTTGGCTATTCTGAGGACTACCTTCAAAGCTTTTTTGCAACTTTCCAAATACAATTTAAAAGGCCTACTAATAGGAAAGAATAGTTTTTGCCCAATATTTAAGGATGTTTGTTAAACTGCTACATTTATTTTAAGTTTTAGAGCCAATGAAAGCCAAATGAATTTTAACAAAAATGGAAAAAAGTGAATTTCCTGTGCTGATTAAGTACTACTTTTTGCGTAAAAACGCCATCACCGAAACCAAGGAAAGATTTGGTAAATGCTTTGGGTACTCTGCACCATCAATTTCAATGGTTTATAATTACAGAGTTCCGTTGCGGTCGTATCAGTGCAAGAGACTCAGACCGCCCAAAAGAGGTCGTCACAAAAACTCACTGACATATCAAACTAACCCTCGTTTAATATAAAAAAGAAATGGCTTGTTGCAAAAAACTCCCACCTAAATTAATCTTTGGGTTCCAACAGTAGATGTTTTTCAAGAAAAAGTAGTGTACTTTTTCACAACATTCTCATTATTCACACGCCATTGCTTGTTCATGAATTTCTGGCCAAAAAATAACACTGTAGCAATGGCCCGATCTTCACATTCGAGAGACATTGCTCCGTCTGACTTCTACCTATTTTCACAAATAAAAAGAACCTGAACAAACGTAGCATTAAAAGAAATGAAAATTCTTTTTATTTTTTTAAGAACTCTTACATTCTGCTGTAATTTGACGTTGATGTGCTATGTTAGTTGCTGAGTAGTACTGATGTGGTTGTAATGGTTATTATGAGGGCTTCACAGTCCGGGCTTAAATTTATATTTCGAGCAGTTTTCCAATCAGCTAGAGGAATTTACATAATTTTACGATTATTAAATATGCTTTTCTTTTAATAGAAAAACGAATAAAATTCTTCTCTAACCTGCAACGTAAAAATTTATTATTTCTTTTCGTCTTCTCGCAAACATTTTTAATTAATTGTTATAATAAATAAGCTGCAACTTTGGCAACATTTTGCTAAACATCATTTCAAACGTATAAAAAGTATGTTTATTTTTTTGAAGAGTGTATTCAACGAGTGTATGTTAGTTTGTTAATATCAGCGCATTAAAAATTTACAAACATTTGTGCTTACTTACCCGTTTGGATGTGCACATTTCTAAAACAAGTCATAAATAGATGCAACAATTTTGTGGTTAAGCGGTATTAGTAGACGCTTTGTGCGTTTGTTCAGTGTGAAATAGAGGAGTTTTAATTAAATTTTCTGATAAATTGAGGCAACCACAGCTACATAATATACATATATGTACATACAAATGTAAATATATAAAAAAGTTTAGCACTTGCAAATGAACCGACTGCTTAGCACTCCATAAAATAAGCTATATACATACAAGCATACACTTACCACTTTACTCACTCAAATCCGTATACAATGTACAAGTTTGTAATTGTTTCATATCTGTACATATGTAAATATAAACTTAGTGCAATGTATGCATTAAAAGTTTTAACATTGTGGTTGTTAGTGCGCTTAATTTTCGCGTACACGCCAATTTGTACAACACGAGGTAGTTCGTCACTGCTTTAGAGATTTAATTAGTTTAGAATTTGAGCTCTAGTGGATGCTTTGAAATTTTCAAAACGCTCAATAAATTGCTGTCGCATGACACTTGACTGCACTTAGACACACTTGTCGGGCAATGAGTATAGGGAGTTTGGCAAGTGGGGAGTAGAGAGGGCTTGACACATTAACTGCAATTTAAATTTTTAATGCACATATTATATTGATTAGATTTACAGAAAGTAATTAAGATTTTACTTAGAATATTATATATGTATTTGCTAGTCAGTACAATATGGGGAAAACTAAAAGGGAAAGCGGAATTTTTTAATAGTGCCTGCTGCTACACTATACTTTGGTTTCAGGAGAACATGGACCTGATAAATAGTATAAATATAACATTTGCGATAAAAGCGTTTTGACGAAATCCTGTCAGCTCATCTTTTCGTCTTATGACGTCAATTATAAACATCAAATGAAACTTCCTTCTTCACCTGATCTTTCCAACGCAGTGGAAGTGTTTCTATTCCTCTACTTCCACCAGTGAGTGTTGCAGCGAATAATTACACTATTTTCGCCCATTCGAACGACTTACAGTCTTCGCTGAACTACTTGTATGTATACCAAAGTCGCCGTATAACTCATGCAGATCATCGTTCCACCGCCTGCGGTATTCAGCGTCGCCAATAGGCTGAGCTGAGTGCTAAATCTTCCCCAAAATATATCTCTCGAAGACTCCTAGTGTCGGCTCATCAAATATCGGCATCGTCCGCTCTCTATTCAGGATGGGAATCTTTATTTGGTTTTTGTTCGTTGGGAGAGAACTTTTTTTTTTGAATTTACTACTCAGTCGAAAGCAGCATCTGTTGACGAGAGTGATTCTGCGTTGGATTTTAAGAAACAAATTGCTAGTGCTACTGATGATGATTCCTAAATAGACGAAATCATATACTTGTACAACTTTAAAGATATGACTATCAGCAGTGACGAGAGGGCCGAGTCGCGAATGCATTGGATGTGCTTGACTGGAGCAAGCAGAACTAATAGCGCGATTGTTGAAGCCGATGATGTTAATGACACCAGTTGCATGCTGATTTACTCTCTATTTAGTTCTGTAACTCTTATTATTTTGTTTAGCTGTAGGTTGAAGAAGTCACACGACTGAGAATCACATTCTGATGGAGCTTTTGGTGTTGATTTGCTTCAGTTTAGATAGCCGTTTAAGAATTTCGGGGAAAAAAATTCTGACATAGTCTTTGCTTAACAAACTCTGATTACTTACGTATGGTCGGCACATGGAGGTGTTTGAGCCCTAAATTATTGCTTAAATTCAAGCTGGTGCTTTATGAAAGGGGATCTCGTCAGAAATCTATGATTGCCTCAGAAATTTTGGCTTATAGGATAAAAGAAAGAAACTCTCATATATTCTTCTGCTGTATTCTCGTCAAATATAGTCAAAATATATGTTGTCTTATCAAATGGGAATAAACTGAGATAGTTGTCTATTGTACTTATACATTCCACAAAAATAAATAAATTAAAAATATGGAATATAGTTATCTCATTTGTGTTGATTTATAAAAGGTGACGGCCGTTTAGGCCCACAAAGTGGTAATACAAATTATCACAGTTAACTCTGCTTGTAGATCAGTAATGTTAAAATTGAAAATTGGATTAAAAGTAATTAGCCTCCTCGTAGAGAGGATGTGATAAACTCACTTTTAGTACCAAGATATCGTATATCTTGCCTATGTTACATATAAAGCTAGAAACATATAAAACAATTTCTACGTTTTGATAAAAATGTAAATGTAATATCAAGTTGAAGAAACCACATGATAAAGTTTCACCTGGTCCGAAACTTTGTTTGGTACCGCACGGCTCGGAGAGGTCCTTTCCAATGAAGGGGTTTCCAATATGGATGGTATGATTTCTAAGTGTCCTTTTGGCCATTTTTAATATGTCATGATCTGCCATTTTTTTAAATTGTATTCAGTAATGTTTACAATTTCATCATGGCAAGATATACGCAAGAAAAACGTTTAAAAATTATTCCATATTATTATCGAAATAATCCTTCTGCATTTTAGATTTTTTTAAGAAAATCATCTTCTCCGATGAGGCTCATTTTTACCTGAGTGGTGCGGTAAATAAACAAAACTGTCGATTCTGGTGCGAAGAAAATCCACAAATTATTCATGAAAAACCATTACATTCACCTATATAGCCAGTTTGCTGCGGTTTTCGATGTGGTGGAATCATCGGTCCGTAATTCATTCGAAATGAAGCTGGTAGTTGGTAGCACCATTACTGTCAATTGAAAGCGGTATAGATCGATGATAACCAACCTGTTATGGCCACAATTGGAATAAGTTGATCACAGCACGTTCAACAACCGAATTATTACGAGAAAGGTTTGGAGATTTGATTATTTCAAGAAATTGTGACATTGAATGGCCTCCAAGAAGTTGTGATTTAACACCCTTAGACTAATTCTTGTGGGGTTATTTTAAGGCATTGGTGCTTAGCAATAAACCGGACTCTGTTCAAGCTTTAAAAGTCAATACTGAACATACTATTCATGACATACGACTTGATTTAGTGGGAAAAGTGCTCAAGAAATGGGTCCATCGAATTCGTTCTTGCAAAGGAAGTCGTGGAGACCATTTGAATGATGTTATATTCAGAATTTAATTGTATCGAATGTACTTCACATTAAATAAAAAACATTTGAATTTCCTTAACAATTAGTTTTTTTTTTAAGAAATCTTATCACTCTTATTGGAAAACCCTATATAATTCTGTCCAGTGTCAGTTTGCACAGCCGTATAGATTGTGCGGGGGTACCAAATTCATACATAGCGGCATATATTATTTTCTTTCGGGTCTTCTCTATGGTGAATATCTAGTGGTGGATTTACTAGGTCTAATCAGGTCACTGATAAGGTCCAATAAGTTCGCTTACGGTGGGCTTTTGGGTAGAAAGCTGTTTTTCTTATGTTTATTATGATGTACAGATAAGAGTGCGTACCTCCTCAGTCTTTCACAACATGATGACTTTATTTCCGCAATTTTCAATTGGGAAACAGCCATGTAGCCTGTTGAATTTCTTGTGCCGGAATCTAGTACTGTAGGTTTGGGGATTTTTCGTCATAGACTGTTGTGCCGAAAAGCGTTGTAATCGCCAATCACGATTTTGATATAGATGCGTTCTAGCCGATCAAAAGGGCATCTGTGGTCGCACATCCTTCTCTTTCGTCGGAAGAAGAAGAACTTCGGGTGAATGTCAGGACTCGGTGACGAGTCTCTCTGCAGTCCCAAATTCAACACTAAGTTTGCGCTCTTTTATATGGTAACAGCAGTAGATTTCACAAGAACCTACCTTTTTTGATCGTTGTGATGGCAGCAAGTTAGGTAGCAACACCTTCCCAATTAATATAGATTAAATAGTGTATATAGGTATATAAATATGTATGTATGTATATATATGAATGTATGAAATGCATATTTATTTTGACAAAATACTTAACATGACTGTCGCAAAATTCCTCACACATATCTCTCCACACGAATGCTGTCAATTTTGTTATGTCCCATAATTATCACATATAAAAATATATACGTATGAAATTTGCATTCAAGTATGCATGTACGCATCTAGTTAAAATGTTATTATGTCATAGACTACAATGAATTTAAGTACTCCTTTGTACCAATACACTTAAAAACATGTAGACTTGCAACAAAAACCAAAACTACAAAACAACACAACGCACATATGCTATAAACAATATATTCATATAAATATGTACATATGTAGTAGTAAAGTTATGAGAGTGTACTCAAATGAAATTAGTATGATTAAACTCATTGTCACGCTGCAGTGGCACGTGCAGTACTCATAGTCAAACTCAAAGATATATCTACATATATAAGTATACATACATGTGTTCCTACAACAGTACAGGTAACTATGTAGGCATTCTCATATCCATTGTCGTTAGTAGAGGTGTGCATTAGTGCAAATTGTTTATACGCATAAATGCAAGTGTACATTGCTGTTTGCATATAATTTTGTACTTGTATCACTGAGATTCGATTACAAAATTTAGTTTGAAATAATGGAAATAGAAAATTAAATGGCAATGCCGAGGAGCTGGTTAACATGTGATTAAAAATGTATTTATATATATACATATACCTTAATTATGTACATATATAGGTACGCATGTGATACTAAATATTGGTTGTTGTAAATTAAATTTAATTAAACTTGATGAAATATGTGTTCCTTACGCTTATGATATGTACATGAGATTTGAGCAGGAACCAGATAATTTAATAAGCGAAGTAAATTAGTTCATTTAATCCAATTAGTTATTCACTTATACTGTAATTTTCTATTATTCTATATATTATGCAGTACAGCTACAAATAAATTAGGAATGTCAGAACTTTATGATGCTTAGATCATCCAACAGAATACTGTTATCTCTTCTCGGCCGACGCACATAATTGCCACGAATGGTTCGAAAAAATTCTTTTACTCATTTTTATCATTCACTTTGCAGATAAATATTATTTTGTCTTTCATTAAGTCAAAATAATCTCCTCAATCATATCGTCATCGAAATGCCATTTTACCTTAAATGCCATATGATGATAAGAATAGGTATTGGGCACCTGATTTCAGGAAATATTTTAACGAATAAGATATTTAATACCGTATTCGAAAAAAAAAATTTGTGGAGCGATTGATATAAGTTCGGAATATGTTCTAGGTAATAATATTGTCATCTATAATAAAAATTAAGATATACATTGGCTCAAAATATTCTTCAAAAAAGCAAGGTTTCGCTGAAAATTATTAAGCATGTTGCGGTTATGAAACAATTTTGAAATTATTTTTTTTTTTTACAAATTCATTATTAAATTTCCACACAGTTATGAGTATTGTAAATTAGTAAAAGTGGTAAGCCATATTGAAAAAATGTAAAACGAATTTCTTTTGAAACTTTTTTTTGGTTTTATTGTATTTAACTGATGAAACAAATAAAAATATTTTTTTTTTTGCTTTTAAATTGATTCTTAATATCTTTTAATATGACGTACTGCTTTCGATGATCTACAATGGTCATAAATCTATAGAAATCTGAACAAAGAATTTGAGAAAAGATTTTGTTTTTATTTATTAATAACACAAGTTCACAAATTTAAGTCAACTTTAAGACAAGAGTAGTTTAGTACGATAACAAGATTTGATGGACTAAATTCGAAGAATTAATCCGGTTGGCAATATTGGTTTCTAGTTGCCGAGTTCTAGCTTGATGGCAGCAATGTGTTTTTGACCTTGTTGATGCTTCTCCGCCCCTACTCTAGAAGTCCAACGGTAATGATAATGATATGCTTATCATCTGTGTGTAGGATGTATGTTTTTTCGGGTGTTCAAAAGAGTGCAAAAAAGGCTTCGGTTTCTTGCCTAATGCTTGGTTCCCACGATTGATAACAAAGTACGGTTTATTGCATAGTGAATTATCTCTATATTTATCCGACGGTATGCATATCATTATTATGATTTGTTGATTTTAATTTACTTGGTGGACTTTATCAAAAACTAGATTCAGTGCGAAAAACGAAATAAAGATTCAGAATTAGCGTCACAAATCAACGAAGAAACTACTTTTTGTTGCCTACTCCCAAAACTGTACAATCTTGGGCATTTAAATGCATTATTTCAGCATCAATAATAGAAAAAATATCTGCGCCTATGTCCGTTTGTCCGAATTTTTCTTTTAAGGCTATCCTTAAGTGTTTGTTCAAGTATTTCGTCTACTTTAATTGTTGGTTTTCGCCCCACGATGTTCTTATTCGCGACAGAATTTGAATATTTCAACACAATGAATATTATTGTTATTAATCACTTCTGAGTGATATAAGCATAATGTGCTGTACCAAATATGATCAAAACAAGGACGCATCGTTGTGTTTATGTATGAGTTTAATTGTTGATTGCGCACACAATTAAATACGAGTTCGACCTTTTCTTTGTACATGGGAAGTCTTTATCAATATTTTTTTAATGAAATGGAACGATTCTTCTTCATCGATACATTTTTCTTGTCTAGGCTTATATCCGTTGAACCTTTAGGACGTCCACTTCTCGGCTTAACCTTAATCGAGGAATCCTCCTGAAACTATTAAGCGGATTTTCACACGGTTTGGCACGGATGTGTACAACATTTTTTAGCTCAGATCAAATTTGGTGCTCTCTTATTTAAATTGTAATATTTATGTATCAAAAACTAAAGTATTTTTGTAAATAGCAACAAATTATGTAAAAAAATGTATATTGCAAGGTGAAAATTTACGGAAAGATAATTATAACCATTCCACCTATGTGGAATATAAAGAACATTTGTGGGATACAAGAATTTTACTTTCATAATTGAATTGAAATTTAATTATTTTAAAAATCTTCAGATAATGTCAAATACATTTCAGGCGTGATCAATAACTTGAATATACGCTAATAGTGATAATAAAAATGATAAGCCCAATGGTTATCCTCCTGCCGTCCAATCGTCCCGAGAAACGCCGTCTGCATGGGCGTACTGAATTTGCCGAGTCATGAAAACCAAAAATTTCTTAAGCGTCGAGATTTTTAACTGTTCAGACGCAGAAAATAACATCTTCAGCTGAAATATAATTTATACTACCGACTGAAAGAGTTATTTCTTAAGAGAAGTTTGTATAGTATTTTTCGTTACATGGTCATGGTGAAATCATTACTGCGTGTGATAAGTAGACTCACCTCAGTTATTCCGCAGCATTATTTATTTATCATTTCTGAAAATAGCATAATTATTTAAAGATTTATTTAAGTATTTAATTCTGAAATTCATTTTGCATCCGAAAAATAATGTCTTAACCTCGTTGGGTAAGCTAGCTAGAAAATCCACATCCATCCGTTTAAAGAGTAGAATATATTTCCCAATCGTTTCAATTTTATGTGCAAATTAGGAACGAGGTTTTTTAAACTACCTCCACATATCTCGTCAATCCTTCTTCTCTTGGTATAGATTTAACTTGCATATGATATACCCAGAAATGTGTTCCGTAGAACTGATCAATATCGCTTTCTATCTCATCATCTCCCGCACCGACGATGCAGCGGAATCGAATCGGTGTTGTCATGAGCGACATATCCTCGGCCCGATAATAGTTCAAGTTGAACTATATGGGTCCATACATACATATATATATTGATAAATTTACGGCTTGTATTAAAACCTACCAAGCATATATATTTTGAAAACTTCTTTTAAAATACATTGGACTTATATTATCGTATAGCCCACCTTTAGCTTTTATGGCTCCAAAAACATATTTTTTTATGGCCGAAAAAATCTTAGTAACAAATCCAAACAAAACTTCTAGAGATGTATTACTTATTCAAATACATTTCTGAAAATGTAGTAATGTTATTTTGTTTAGATTCCTCGATTCCCATATGCCTTCATATTATTAAATTTTTTTTAACGGCCTTGACCTCACAACATATCAATATGCAAAAATTTAAAGAAATGGTTATGAATGTTCACCAAAGAAATGACAAAAGCAGATTGCATAAATTATTTTAACCGTATGCAGGCCCCTTTAAGGAAGCATATGTATGTTCAAAAAAATAGGTTTGCTTATTGAGCAGCTCTACGTTACGCCAGGTTACTCTATTTCAAAAAAAAAAAATGGTTCAGACAATACTTTTGCTTTTCATTTTTCTATTTTTTGTTTCATGAGTCTGCTGTAAGCAGAATTAGCGAAAGAAACATCAAACTTTTACATTTGGGAATTGTTGCCAGAAAAGTGTCTCATGAGATTATTGCTCCGAGTTGCTCTAACTTGATTTATGGTTTTTTTTTGACTATGTGATATAATAGAGAGAATTGAATGAGTCTAATGATCATTGATAAGCTATTCAAATAATTTTGGAATTGCAGGGAGTTTAGCTATACCTCGGTAATTTTCTAAATATTTTAACATTTTCGATTAATAAGATCAAAGAGCTTGTGTCTCAAAACTGTGTATTTTTATAAAGCTTGAAATATCGTGGATTTTTGTTTTTGAAAACTCTAAGTTTAGTTGTGTACCACGGCTGAGTATAAATTTTTCAAATAAGTTGAATACGGTATCTAGGCCATGACCCGATTTTATCGGGTATTAAATAGCAAGAGCAGGGTAGTAAACGTCCTCTGGCGTAACTAGATGAGTGCTTTTTTCTACTAGTGCCTTAGTTGCATTATCAACGAAAATGAGATCAAGATGTCGCCAGATGCTTAAAATTGCTCAAAACAATCATTGAATCATTATCTTTCATCATTACGCCAATAGATTTTATAACAGAGATATATTGTAAATATACTGACAGATCTGATTGAGGAGAATTATAATAAATATATATAACCTCTTCCAATATATTCTCGAATGCACTTTAATTCAGCTGGTTCTACTCGGATGTAATCGATGAGTCTACATCAAAAAGTAATCCACCACCGTTCTCACGGCCTTTCGTAAAAACTTTACAAGAAATTGGAAGAATCTCCGAGTTAAAAACATGAGATTTGAGCCAGGTTTCAGTAAAGGAAACTAAATCATAATTATTTTCGAGATATTTGAGATATAAGTTGGTTAATTCACTATTCAAACCTCTTACAATTTGATAGTATAGACTTGAAACAAGTTTTAGCTTCAGTTTTTTGGAACATATTTTTCAGACGGAATTTTTGCCAAATTATTATTTCTTTTTGGGTTGTATTCGAATTCACAAACAAAAGCGCCACAAGGCCAAAAGGAACTATTTAGTATCGCTTCAAAATGTTTCAAATTTTTATCAATTTCGAATGATGAAATATTCCGTTCGTATGTAAAATTAAATTTTCTAATAACTAAATTGTCAGTTTTAATTCTAGATGAAACGTAATTCTCTACATTATCGGAAAGGTGTCTTTTGCAAATCTCGAGACAAAGACAGATTTAATTGCAGCGACTACGACTAACCTCCACGAAGTTGCCTCAGAAACTGGTTGTTGTGGTTGGTTTAACAACAGGGTTTGAGTTTTCGTTCAAAGGATAAGACTTTTTGTTTGAAATGGCAGCGGACAGTTTAACACCATTAGATATTGACGGCATTTCTGCAGTTGTTGAAGCAATTTCAGACTCATTGGTAATGGTAGAAATGGTAATTATAGGTGGACACGGAGACGCAAGATTAAATAATTCAATTGTGTCCGATTTAAAATTTTTTTGACTAACTGCGACATTAGAATCTTTAAGAGGATTATGAGCACGTTGCGCTTTTTCAAACGAACATCATACATACATTGTATGGAGTCCAAACATTTGAAATTTGTGAACATGGCTTCATATTTCTTGAATTTATCATTCAAAGCGGACAATTCTTTTCCAAGTTGGGAGAACCGAATTTGGGACAGGCGAAACAGCTTGTAGATATCAATTTCAATTGATCGACAGCTCAAGCAGGACCAACGAACTCCCTTCCCATCGTTAATTGCGTCTGGAATTCGTCCGGCCAGTCCAGCTCATTCCAAGTGGGCAATGCCATCGCATAGCCAGCAAGACAGAAAACAAAACTATAATTATAACGCAAACCAATGAAAATTAAAAATTTCAAGGAGTTCAATAAAAACACAACTTCTCAGCGCTGACGTTTGCGTATACCGCTTGATTAAGGAGCAAATGTGCTGTTAAATAGATAGCTTATTATTCTTAAAATTTCTTCCTTTTCAATATTTTTTAAATTTAATAAAAATAAAATTATAACGACTGATGTTATTACGAATTCAAAAGACAGTGACATATATGTAGATTTTCATAACGAAATACTTAAAGAGAGTATTTTTATTACCATTTCCCTAGTTGTTTTCTGTGAATTATATTAGGGAGCGCAAAAATTCCAATAAGACTGCCGACTTTTTAAAACTATATATTTGACGCTGCTAGGGATTACACCTTTTTCTGATTACACCATGCGAAAAATGGGTCTGTGAAATCAAATGAGCGGAATAACAATTTAAATCTTGACATAAACGGCGAAATGGTGCATATATTTCAAAATTTATTTTATTTAATTTTTAAAATAATCGCCCTTTCGTGACAATCAATAACAATAATTTTAATTAAATAGTTTCCACCAGAAATCACTTCAGCCACTTTTAAACTATTTCATTGTGAAGTAGAGCTTGCTTCGAACTCACAAATACTCAGAGAGATAAGAGATAAGAGATTTTTAAGCCTTGAATCACAACAAGTTTTTACCTTCATTCGAGTATACTGACCGACATGAATCGAATACAACTGCTTGAGCATGTAATGATAGCGTATCTCGCTTTCACTTCACCACAGTAAATAATTTCTTAATTACTATCAAAGCTTTCAATTAACCAAAATCATCATATCACACGTTCTAGTATTTTCCATTAGTTCCTGTGTGTGCTTTTTTTTAGTGTTTTCCACGCAAATACATAGATACTCGCTAAGAGCACTTTACGTAGCTCGGCTCAGTTAGCAAACAACACTGTCTTTACACTTCAATTAAACGGCATCAAATTGCTTGAGTTGTGTTTCTGAAATTTTTTTTTACTCTATGTCTACGTGCCTTTAATTTACATATTCCAAGTGAAAAATAATGGCTTGTTTGTGTGTATATATGTAATTCAATAGTCAACTCGTTGGACTTTCGTGGAATCGAAACATAGATGAAACCAAATTGAGCACAATTTCGCACACAATACATACAAGTGAATCTATTGAGTTCGTTTGTATTCTTAATCTACCAGAAACACGTGAACTCAGTTGCTATGCCTTGGTCATGTGTTGATACATTTTCATGTCTTTTTCTATTTCCTAAGTGTTTCGAAATAGCCTGTGACGCAGCTGCCGTGAGCTCTTCCTATATGGGTTTCTTTATTGGCATCTATGCAATTTAAAAAGCATTCGTTCTTCCAGTTCCACTTCTACTTCCTCCTACTATCCATGACAAAATTTACATTGGAATTTTTTTCAATTTTTCTTTAACTAATTTTGCAGTATTTTTTGTATTCTTTTGCTGGTTTTTTCTTGTGTTAACTTTTACTGTTAAAACGCTGTTAGGGCATGCTATGATTTTATTAAGTTTTTCTGAAATCGAAAGTCACTCTAAGTTTTCTAAAGTTGGTCCTGCTGCTGATGGCTTATCACCTTGCTTAGGAGAAGTATGTGATTTTTCAATTAGTTGAGAAATAAGAAAGAGTGTTGGTAGATGATCAGTTTTCGGAGGATTCGCAATGAGCTCGGATAAACAGAAATTTAACTTGCCGCAATATACAGACCGTAGTTCTACTAAAATTACACTGGTCTCATGAAGAAGACCGAAACTTTGGTTTGCGTTAGGCAATGCTTGATTTCCAATGATATTATTCACGAGAAGAAGATGGGCTAAGATGTGTGTTAACTCCTTTTGTTTGGCATTTAATGTCTGTCTCCACGGGGTATGAACAGGTATATCCCAAATTTTGTATTTATAAAAAAAGGTATTTATTTATTCATGAATATCTATTTTGTACCCTTCAAGGTAGTTCCCCCATTTATAATGTACATATGCCAGCATTTCTTCCAATCCTCGCAAATCCTTATTCCATGCAGTCTTTCTCATCCATTTGGAGCCTCTTCAGTTTTGGGAGCAAAAAAGGCACAGGACCAGACCAGCGAGGGAATATGAGATCTGGAGAAGTCTTGAACTCAACTATAGATTACTTCCAAACTTTTAAAGAAGATTTGTCGCTCTATAGATCTATGTATATTTCCTGTGGTTCGCTCGACGCTTGCTTGCGACTGCCTGCATTTAAACCTCAATATGTCAATTTGTATATGGTCATGATCAAAATTGCTGACCAGCTAATTAATTTAAGAACCGACAAGAGGAACTTCTATACATTCCACAGATCGTGGAAAGTGTAGAGTCATATCTCTCACAGTAGATTTGAAGCTTGCAACCGAATGGTAAGCCGCTATAATTCTATTTAAATGTTTTGAAATGATTATAGGCAATGGTTTTTATATTATCACTTTTCAGCAAGCTTTATTAAATTTAAATTGTTCTTCTCTCCTCCCTAAAGTGACAATGCGAAACATTTTGTCTCAACATTCAGCAATCATTCAAAAGGTCAGCTTGCTGACAACGCATTTAATCGCTCTGTGAACAGCCGAGTTGATGCGATAAAGTGGGCGTTTGGTGTGCACAAAGTTGTCATTAGAACAATAACGCTTTGAAAGTCGGCAAGAAGTGAAAGGAATTTTAGCCGACAGAGATGCTTGGCGACACACATGAATCCGTAAATATATATATGTATGTATTGCACAATGAATTGGCGGCAATATTGGCTTCAAGTAAAAGCGAGAAAGCTAAGTATACAGCAGTGTGAAAATATTTATTTGACTAAGTGTGATTATACATCTACATACATATATGTATGTATGGTTAGTGTATCCATTGATGTGTGTGTGGCCGCTATTGAAAACAATAGCCGAGTTATGGTTAGTTAGGGGGAGACAGACGACTAGTGTTGGAGCTGGAATTGTAGGACAATAGCGACATTTTGCCAGCAGCATTAGTCGCGATATTTCAATGTCAGTATGTTCCACCACAAACACAAACCCAGTGTCGGCACATACACATATCACGTACGCATATCTACACATGGGATTGCGGATGTGTTTTGTTATGCTCTTTTTGTTGATCTCTTCCACTCCAGCGCATTGGCGTGGCATTTTTTGGCGCGACCAGAGCATTCTATCAGCTCGCAATGTCGTTTAGTCCAAAAATGACTGTATTTTGCTGTCATTGTTGTTCTTGCTGGTGCTGTGGTAGCGCTTTGTTTCATTTGAGCTGTGTTTGTTGTTTTTTACATTTTGTTGTTATCGTTATTTTTTGCTTAGTGCATCAGTTGTGCGCTGAAATGTTCTGTCAGTTGACGTGGAAATTATTTCAACGAGTTAAAATTTAAATGCATTTTGCTTTTGAACCGTTGTTTATGCCAGTCACTCATACGCAGTGGCGATGGTGTAACAAAACCAAGCGCCAGCATGCTACTGCAGATTTACGCTAAACAAATCCGTATGTATAAGTGTTTGTGCGTGTGTGTGTTATTTTAAAATTTTTTTTCTTCACAAGTCAGTTGTTCGCTTGAAGTGTTGGCGGAGAGGAAGCTTCAACGTCAGTGACGGCAACGGCGTCAGCAGCGGCTGCAACGACAAATCAATGTCATCAACAGACACATATGACTATTTGCCATTTCGTATGCAGTATTCCAACGAATACGTACGGATACATATATTCATAAACATTTATTTTGATTTTTTCTATAACTTGAATTTACTGTCTGTATTTGTGTATGGAAATGTTTGTTCAGCAGCATTTGAGTTTTCACATTTTATTCTGCTTGAGTAGTATTAAAAAAAATTTAGTTTTCAGAAAAAAAATTTAAAGCTTTCTCTCTCCTCATGCTTAATTTTTTAAACACCATTGCGTTATTCTCAAGTGATGTGGCAGACGTTTTTAATGTCCATTTTCTGGTATTTAATGTAACTCTAAGCGATTTATAGTTTCAAGTACCTTGAAGTCCAGTTGCCGTACGACAAAAGCAGATATGAAAATCTATGGGATGAAAAATCTACATACATACATATATATTATGTATTATATAAAAACGTTTGCTTATATGTTTATTTTCTAGGATCTCTGAAACTACCAGAAAAATTATACCGAAGATTTGCCAGTTTGTTGCTATGGATCCCACGAAAGTTTTAACGAAAAAAGAATTCCAGGAAGTGGACCGGAGACCGACCTCTTCGAAAAAGTCTTATAATCGTATTTATGATTCAATTTACTCGAAATTTGGTATATACTTGTAAATAGTTTTTTACTTAGATTGGTCTTTGGTGCATTTGAGTAAAAGAAAAGTACACCATATGTTTGTCTAGACGTAAAAATACTTTCGTAAGAATTTCCACCAAATTAAGGCAATACATGTTCACTATTTACTAATGGTGCACTTCCCAGAAAGAAAACTATTTCAAGTAAAAGGAACTGATCGGAAGTAAGAGATGGACATAAACCAATTGCGATTTGTTTGAAATTAAGCTTTTTGTAACTTTTTGCGTGTATTAGCTATAGAATACTTCATTTCCAGAAAGAGTTCACAGACCAACAAAACGACATGTGATTTCTTCGACCTGATGCTTAAGAAAATAATAAGGGCTGGAGAGCTGAAAAGACCAAGTAAAATATTTTAAAAAAGTGTATGGTAATGATATTGATACCATTGGCCATTACAGCCGCATTGTTAGTTCTGCTTCCTCCAAGTTAGACAAAAAAGCGAAGCGAATTTGTCTCGTGGTGAACGAGAACAAGAAGAAATATCTCCTGTCATCAAGCAAACAGTAATCGCATTCGTTTTTTGGTAAAATCCTCTCTCTACGAATCGAAACCAAACTCTACAAGTCACTCATCATTCCCGTCTTGCTGTATGGTGCAGAAACGTGAACGATGTTGACATCCAAATAGACGGCTCTAGGAGTTTTCGAGAAAAAGGTTTTGCGGAAGATTTATGGCCCTTTTAGCATTGGTAATGGCGAATCCTGAAGACGATGGAAAGATGAGTTGTAAGTTATATGACGACATGGACATAATTTTAGCAAATTAAAAGGCAGCGGTTACACTGGCAAGGTTATTCCGTCCGAATGGATGAAAGTGCTCCTGCTTTGAAAGTTTTCGATGCCAAATTCACACATGGTATTTTCCAATTGGCGCCAAAGTGCGAGAAGAAGAAATTAATGGCGCGCAGTTATTTATGCGCCTATAATCGCGCAGACGGTGTCTGCGCAAATGAAGTAGTAGATAATAGATAGTTTAATAAAAAAAATATCCTTCTGCTCCTTTACAAACTAGTTCTTCATTTTCTTCTTCTTTGGCGTAGGTACCGCTTATAGCCTCATCAGCAATAGCGCGCCACTCGTTTCTTCTCTTTGCTGTTTGGCGCCAGTTGGAAATACCAAGTGATACCAGGTCGCTCTCCACCAGATACATCCAACGGAGTGGATGTCTTCCTCTTCCTCTGCTTCCACCAGCGGGTACTCCATCGAATACTTTCACAGCTGGAGCGCTTTCGTCCATTCGGACGGCATGACTTAGCCAGCGTAGCCGCTGCCCCTTGATTCGCTGAACTATGCCAATGTCGTCAAACAGCTCGTACAGCTCATCGTTCCATCGTCTGCGGTATTCACTTTTGACAACGCGCAAAGGACCAGAAATCTTCTTCAAAACTTTTCTCTCGAAAACTCCTAAACCCGACTCATCGGAAGTAGACAGATATCTGCACCATATGTCGGTACGGGAATGATGAGCAACTTGTAGAGTTTGTTTTGGTTCGTCGAGAGAGGACTTTAATTTTAAATTGCCTACTCAGTCCAAAGTAGCACCTGTTGGCAAGAGTGATGCTGCGTTGGATTTCAAGGCTAAAGTTGTTGGTATGAGCAATACCAGATAGATGAAATTATCTACGACTTCGAAGTTGTGACTACTAACAGTGACGTGGGAGCCAAGTCGTGAGTGCGATGACTCTTTATTTGATGACAGGAGATATTTCACTGCCAGACCCATTCGATTCGCTTCTTTGTGTAACCTGGAGAACGCAGAGCTTGCGGTGCGGTTGTTGTGACCAATTATATCGATATCATCGGCAGACGCCAACAATTAAAAACTATTTAGTTATAATATCAAAATTACAGAAAGTAGGAGAAATTTCCAGCAGCGCGTAGCCGGATATGATTGTTTAATTAATGTTTATATATTTTTTGTGATTGGAGTTTTAACTATAATAAAAAAGGGTGTAGACATTGTGATACCACGAAAAATGCTCCTCTTTGATTCCAACTCCTTTACGAATTTTAGTAGGTCGCTTACTTTACTGCTCTTTGTCCCAACAGTATTCAAATTTCCTTTAATATGTCTTCTCTCTTTAGAAACTATAAGCTTCTATACCTTCCTGATACTATTTCAGCAAAATTTCCCTCGACTTGCGGCAGGGCAAGTTTAGTTCCCACCTTAACACGGCCTAACTGTGAAAATATTCGCTTAGTAGCAGTTTGCATGTAGCTAGGACATACAAATAAATCTGTTTTGTCATAATTTACCAAGTAAGTTCCTGTGCTTTTTACCTCTATGTGCCTGCGACCAGGGAAAATCAGTTCTATTCAATCATCTCATGAAGAGTCGGGCGTCCAGTACAATTTTAAAGTTCGCCGCGATAAAGCTCAGAGCATTTATTGCTGCCTGGCTATCACTAAAAATGAAAATCTCCGTTCCTGAGTAACAATTTCCAATGTGTTTAACAGCTTCCATGATAAATGGACTCTGCCATCAAGTTTTGAACCATCTGTGTAAACTTTAATACTACCGTTCTATGTACACCACTAATGCATACCAACGTTGTCCTTTGAATCTTACCTAAAAAAAAAAAAATTCAATGCGGTATACAATACACCAAATCAATATTTATTCAAAATTATTGCTGACATTCATGGCGCAAAATGTATTTTAAAAGTTTTTTTATATTTAATTTTCTTTTGAATTGGGTCAATACTTTTTATTTTTAGGGTTGGCTAATTGTTTGAATAATGTCTCTTATTAGTTAATACAACCCGGACGGCATAAAGAGACATGACTCTATTGCAAAGGCTATGGCTGCAAAACTTGAAGAAAATGTTCATTATATTGTTCTTAAATAAAACAATTAGACAAGATCCAAGAAACTAAAGCCTAAATTATGTTCAAAGAATATCTGGAAACTTCTGCGTGAAGAGAAATGTTCTGATGAATTGAAAGTTGCTTTCAGAGACTGAGAAAACCGTTAAGATTTTAAGAAGAAATTTATATTATTTTTGTTTGAAAAAAATGCCTTTTTGGTATATATTGGTATATATTGTAACGAATTTGCTAAGTTCGCCTCGATGATTTTCCAAATCTTTCGAGTCCGATCACTGGATTGCTAAACAAAACTCCCAAGATTTATTTGTTTGGCTTCTTAACCGTCAGGAATTTATTTGTACAATTTTCGTCTTTAGCCAACGGCTTATTTTACAATTCTTTATGATACACACTTATTATCTGCTTCACTCAGCTCATCCGTTTTTAAAACACACACAGCTCGCAGCAATGTTAACTCCATTAAGTTGTCTACTCGTCTCTTGTTGTGATAGCGGCTGCCTCTCTTTTTATACCTGTAGATGACCCAAACATTCTGTTCACGCGCTTAATGATAAGCTGATTATTCGTTTGCCTGTGGTAGATGCAGCTACTCCGTTCATCCTTAACGACGTGGAATTTCCTTTAATCTGTCTACCCTTTTGTTTGTCCTTGGTATGGGTAATTTGCATTATACAGCCGCTTCTTTTTTTCGATCCTTTTCGGAGAATTGCCTTTAATCTGTCTACGCTTTTGTTTGTCCTTGGTAAGGGTACTTTGCATCATACAGCCGCTTCTTTTCTTTTCGCTCCTTTTCGTGGAATTGCCTTTACACTCCTACTCATTCAGTCTGTTCTTCGTATAGGGGATTTCCGTCACAACATATTCTCTGGAAAAATTCTAAAATACATAATAACACACATGAGGTCTGCTCAGAAAGTTTTTGGCCGAGATTCTCCTCCAACTTGTGGTTTTGCGTCTTGATGTTTTTACCAACAAATTGAAGGCACCGATAGTTTATTCTAAGCAGCCTCCGAACGGCTGATGGATTTTTATGAGGAGCTTTTTTATTTCATAACAGAAATACACACGGAGGGCTTGACATTCCCTGCCGAGGGGCGATCGCAATTAGAAAAATTAATTTTCTAAATCTTTGAATATTTTTCATATTACGTATAAAATTGTTTGTACAAAGTCCCCGCTGAATCAGAAGTTTTGATCCTTTTGGGCTATATGCCCTTCAAAATCGAGTAAATTGCAAAAACCATAATAATACCAATAATTGGACGATTCGGCACTAAACAAAATTTTGTGTATCTAAAGAAAGAACAAATTTCACGTATTTCAATCTGTGTAATTCGAATTCAAAACGAACTTAGATTTTAATTTAATAATTCTGAACTTACAAATATAGGGTTCACCATGTCGTATGGGTAACGTTTAGTCAACTGACGGTAAATTTATACGGCATTTGCGACAACTGATGGTTACTACAAATACAGCCGTGGGACATTTGATTTCGTAAATACTATTAATCAGCTAATGGAACAGTGTGCGTCAAAAAACATTCGTACATACGTATTTGGATGACGTTATCATCTCGAATTGCTATAAATATAATATACAAAACCTTAAAGACTTTTTAGGTGTGTTGAATCAAATTGTTTACGCTGCGGTTCGTAAAATTCAATTTCTTATGAGAAGAAATTAATTTGATGAAGGCATAAAGCTGCTGAGAAAAATTGTGCCGAGTTTATGTTGTTTAAAATAGTTGCACAGTTGTCTGGGTTGGGTCTGTGCCCGGGTACCCAAATCATGGTAGTGTTGCATTCTCTGCTCAGAGTATTTCTACGCCACTAGAATAGCCACTTCTGATTTTACAACCGAGATTTTCACAGGAAACGCTTGTTTATAAGATTTTATTGCTGTAATTAATCAATAAAAATAGTTTTATACCTAATTTAATATATTTAGAAAATTGAATGTAACGAAAATATATAAGAAATTCCATCTACACAAAATATTTAGAAAAAATAAAAACGAAAAGAGCCCGCATATTCAATTTTATTATAATTAACCAAATATTTATATTTTCACTTATTTATACTTTATATATATATGTATTAAATTTTTTTGGAAATACTGCCCCGTGCGCGCTCGCCCATGGGTTGATAGAAAATCTCATATTTTATTTTTCGTTCGTTGCTTATATACGGCTGTATACGGCTGATTCTAATTAGGGTGCGCACAAACGTTAAGCTCGCGCTTAAACAAAAAGATAACTGTTTATACTTAAGTTTTAAAATTGAAATAATAAAATATGCACAATATCTGCACAATTTTTGAACAGATAACTATTTGTCGCCTTCCTCACAGGAAAATGACTAATCTGATTGTTAATTCTAAGAACTGAAAACACTCAGAAGATGCCCTGCTCTTAATTTTATTCTTTTGAGGTCACTGAACAAAGGATCAAATTTAAGCAAAAGTCGATTCATAACGCCCATGTTGCACTTTCCTCTTGTAAACTTTTTAGTAAAACTCGTCCTATAAATTCTAAAGTATTTATTTCGAACTTCAGCCGCCTCCTCACTGAATTGATTGATTGTCTAAATGGCTGATGAAAAAAACGAATGCTTCGTGAACTAGAATTTTATGGACGGTTGGTGGTATATGGTACCAATTGTATATACGAGTACATACATACCATAACTGTATTCACAGCGCAATTCGAAAATATTTGAACTTTAACCTTCAAGCCACATTTCAAAACTTCAAGTATTATCCGGTATCTTATAAACAAATTAACACCAACTCCAGTTATTTCTGTTGACTTTTCTAAGTCACTGAGAAATTTGCAAGACGTTTGGCCAAAGCTGCTTTAGGGATATGCACAAGCAACCCCATTTATTCTGAGAAGGCATTTTGAACTTCTTTCACCAATATAAGACATTTGCGTTTATTTGGTGCCTGTTAAAGAGTTACAGATTTATTTCAACAGTCATTCCGGTCACTTGAATTTCACAGTCTTATATTATTTTCAGAAGTTCAATTAAATAAATGCGAAATTGTTAGAGAAAACAAGAAAAGAATTAACTGTATCGGATTTTATTGGAACTTTTTTCTATTTAAAATAAAATTATCTATCAAAGAAGTTATAAAAGGCAAACGGGACTACCCTGAACTATACTTAAATTTATAATTAAATAACATATGGCAAACATTAAAAAATTGGAAACGTAACAAAAATTAATACGCATACTTGTATTAGTCGAGTCCATTAAATTGATTTCAAAAATGGATTTTTGTCGAGGTCTTCGAGTAAAACCCCGTATGAGCGTCGGTGAGTGTACCTAACGGTCTACTCTAACATCGATTTTTGATGCTTCAGAGCAGATGGCTATGAATCTCTGATACAAAACGTTTGTAGTTTACCATTCGTTCCAATTCAGTTTATTTTATTTTTTTAATTTTTTTTTTTTTTTTTTAGAAAAAAGATTGTCCAAACTTGAGAGCTAGTATTTGGGCATACCGAGAATTCTATTTATTATTTATTTATTTATTTAAAAGCTAATATTACAAAATAAAATAAAATTATAATTTAGCTAAGTAGCCATAGCAACAAAAGGTCTTAGTAAAATAAAATAAAATATTAGGCTGAGTAAAATAAAAATATTTTTTTTTTTAAATCTTAAAATAAACATATATCTTTCTTAAAATACTTCATTATTTATAATATAATTTGTGCAGATTTTAATTTTTCTTAATACCAAATATACAAAAATTCAATAAATAGGATTAACTCAACACATTTAAATTTTATAGTAAAGTTTACTTAGCTTAAGAAATTTAATTATACATTTGACAATGTATGTTTTGATAAGTTTTATAATATCTCTAATATTATTATTAAAAAACATGTGCGCTTCTTTTGCCGCTTTGCCAGCATACTCATTACCTGTTATATTCACATGACTAGGAACCCAAAGTAAAGTAATCTTTGGGAAGAAAATTATTAATAAATTTCTTATTTGTTTAGGATAAATGCTATAATTATTTAAATTTTTCATCGAATTAATTGCTTACATTTTTTATCGAATTAATTGTAGCAAGAGAATAAGTGCAAATAACAAACATCCCAGTTCTAACCTTAATTAGCAAAAATGCCTCCAAAATTGCTATTAATTCTGCAGTAAAAACAAAGCTATAAGTTAAAGTATTCCAACTTTTAAAAAAGAATTTTGTGTTGTTACACTGAACGATGTATTTTCATTTCATTTGCAACCGTCTGTGAATATGAATGGGTAGTCTTTATATCTATTCCGAATATAATTAAATTTATTTCGGGAGGTTTCTGGAGCGGTACAAGTTTTTTCAGTTGGCTAAGGCTGATGTCAATATAATAGCTTTTTAGAACCCATCGTGGAAATTTTTCAGGAGAAGTTTTGAAAGGTGTGTAAGGTATATCGTATATCTTGCTTAATTCGATTCATATTTTTATTGCAGATTTATATTTAGGCAACCTTTTCGATAAAATGATTTTGTTAATGATATTTGATAATATGTTGTTTTCTTGAATTAAGTATTTATATATTTTCATAATGGACCACACATTTCGCTTTCCTAATGACAGTATTTTTGATTCGAATAATAAGTTATTTATATTTGTAATACAATATGCACTTATTGATAAACGGATGGCTGAATTATATAAGTATATCGATTTCAAACTTTTCAAAAATGAATATGATTTCTGTCCGTATAAAAATATTCCATAATCAATTTTTGAAATTATTATAGCATTAATTACTTTCAAAAGAATTAAAGGATCGCAGTTACAATTATTACTTAAAACACATTTTATTACTTTTAAACGATCATGAAGAGATGCTTTTAATTCAGATATATGATTTTTCCAGTTATACTTCTTGTTAAAGTATAAGCCTAATATTTTGTAACGAAGTTTCCCTCTTGGCTGGGGCTAATCTTCCCTTCGGTAAGGTAGAAACCCTCTCCCGAAGATACTATACTAGCTACGCTTCTACAATAATTTAGCTACTCTTCGTAAAGGTAGTGGAGGTGGTATTCCCTCCACTAGCCTTCCCAGGTGAAAACGCTAGTCGTATATAAACTAAACGCTCGTGAGGTGGAAATCATCCCTCAGATGCGCTACCTTTGTCGGTGATAACCACGGACAAGAATGCCTATCAACCATCTATGTATATGCACATGTTCAAGAAAATTCATGATAGAACATATCTAAAGCGAAGAGGTATAACAGGAGAATAGAATTATACAATGAAAACTAGTATCATCATGTTTGAACATGTCTAAAACGAAGAGGTAAAATATATGTATATATATCTATATATTTGTATTTATATATGTTTCGCTGCAAGGACTCCAACATCTGCAATTTTGGGGGTCCTTACAATTTTTAATTCTTTAACATCCGGAATTTCGGAATTATCATGATCTTTACATTAAAATTTTTCTTTCTACTTGTACATATATGAATCTGTTTACATTTTTGTGTGGATAATTGAGCGCCAGAGTAATCACTCCAAATATTTATTTCGTTGAATAGTGTATTCATATCTATTGACTGATTTTAATTTTTGTTGCGTTTAATGATATTTGAAAATCATCAGCATTTGCGCAAAAGTTAATATGTTTATAGACTATAATTATGTCACAGAGTTTATTATAGACTAATAAAAAGAGAACAACATATAGGGTAGATCCTTGTGGAATACCATAATTTATATCAAACCATTGAGAGTATGTAGAATTAAGGCAAACTCTGATTTTTCTGTTAGTCATAAAATGTTTAATATAATTTATAATTTTAGTCCCTACCTTTCTTTCTATTAATTGATCATATATAGCATGCATACCAATTCTGTCAAAAGCTTTTCTAAAATCTAAAGCTAAAATGGAAATATGACTGTGAGTAGAAATAGATTTGGTAACTAGGTAGTCAATGTAAAAAAGATTATGGGAAACTGAACGTCCTCTTTTGAACCCTGTTTGATATTTATTTAAAAATTTATTTTTATTTAAATACCATCATAATCTACTTGCAATGGGTTTTACCATTACCAGAAGATATAGTTCTATATGAGCTTATGTTTGTTTTATTGGAATTTAGTTTTAAAACTTGTATTACTGTACTTCTTCTGAATACATGTGGGGGTAGTTATCAAAAATTTTGTTAAATAAGTTTATGATTCTGTTTATAACTTTTTTTTGAAAGATTGGTTATCATTGGATATGAAATTCGGTCTTGTCCAGGAGTGCTTCCCTTTAGCTTCTTCAGTGCAATTTCAAATTCAATAAATGTAATTTTTCTTTCTATAAAATTTGCTTCGTTGCTAGAGCTTATACACTGTATTTGAAATGAAGATCTTTTTGTCCTACTAAAGGAATCGGAAAACTTTTCGTCCAATGTTTCATCAGACCAAAATTTTCCAAATTTTTGTGCAATAAGAATCTTATCTAAAATATTAGAATGCTGGGAATTAACCGGTTTTAAACAATGAATACCTTAATATTTACTCTCTCATAACCGATGTGAAGGAAGACCTCTCTTCCAACAAAGTGAATGTTAAAACTAAAAGACCAGTTTCGACTAATTTCTCATTAACCGTTTTTATTTTTTATTTTCTGCACATCAATAACAGAACTAGATTTAAGTTTTTCCATTATTTCTTCTTCGTTAATGTCACGAAGGTCATTTTAGTATATTACACCGTTTGTATTGTTAAAGGTGGGATGTTCTTTTATTTTTACACATATATTTTGATTTAGAACAATTAATGTTACTAATTTTCCAGCTTGCTCAACGTTTTTCGTTTTTATTAGTCGTGTGCCTTTGTTCAGTTTTATGCACTCTCTAACTTCACTTCCGTATATAGAGTCAATGCACTTTTTATTCAAAAACGGAGAAACTTTATCTGGATTAAAATCTTTGTCACTTTGACTCAGAATACTTATATCATTCTTATTTACTCTTTTTATTATTAAATATTTTTCTCCCGGGCTACGATTTTTTATTTTTAATGTTTTGTCATACTGCATTAGTTATTATATAAGACTGAGTTGCATTCAGTTTAATTGTGTAGTTGCTGTTCGCTTGTAGCTTGCCGTACAGGTCTAGAGGAAGAAAGTTGAACAGTTTGCAGTTAATGGTAGAGGTTCCGTTATGAAAATAATTTCATGCCGCTGAACTTTATCCAGTATGCTCTTGAAAGTCTATTTCAAATTCTGACCACCATATGTTATGTAGTTATAAATTATACTCCATATGGTTATTATTTTTTTACCAGAAGAATATATACAAACTTTCCGAAGTTAATTATTATTTAACTGAGTACAAAAACATTACCCCAAACTTACCTTCACACAAAGCAATTTTACACTTCTCTTAAAAATACCGAAAACTTTTTCTACGATTTCGAGTATTCCTAATATCAAATGGTTGAAAGTTATAAACTTTTTTTCTACAACCTGGTTGCCCTTTTTCTTATCGATCGACATTTGCTGCAACTTTAATTTTCTTTGTTCTCCATTTTCGCGCATTTTTAATATCTGATTCTTTTGGTTGGTCATAAAAATTTTACATGAAGTCGAATATAGTGTGAAGGAAAAGAAAAATCGATTAGAGTTCGAACAGCAGTTACCACATTTTATTGAGGCATGCAGTGCCATGTTATGAGGGCATGTACGTATGTGTATGTGTGTATGAACATATGTTTGTCGGCCTGTATGAGCGTGACTTAGTTTCGCATATGCACCGCCATTGTATTCAAAAAAAGTTTTGCTGCAGCAAAGTTTCTGCCGCATTTTGTGCGGTAATATTTGATGTTGGGTCGCTGATGTTGCTTTGTGTCTGACGGCGATGTTGCTAGCGCCAGCTGCACGTGCCCTGCATAAGTATTGTCATTTTTCAACAGTTTTTAAGATTGCAGAGAGACAGAGTTGCCATAGGATAGCCTATTATTAGTCATTTTGTTTGTGCTGATGTTGGGTCATTGTAAAATAATTTAGATATAAAGTTAAAGCTTAAAATTTTTTGACACTTTCCCTTGTCCTTTAAGCTGCTCCTAGTTTTCAAAGACAAGTTCTATATAAGGTCGGACGCAAGCAGGACATGTGTTCCAGCGTTGCACTTCACACAGTCGTCTTCTATTCCGCACGTATGTAAAGCCAGTAAGTTGTTGCCAGTCAGTAGGTCAAAAACGGTTTTGCGGCCTTACATGCCAGATCCGTCTTCTTGTCTTCTCGGAAATATCATTGTATGGCGTTTTTAACGATTTTCATATTCCATATACTGGTTCGGTTTTTTGTATGTGTTGCTAGCTAATTGTAGATTTGCCAGGTACACAACCACACACCATACCATCGACTTCGAATGAGGTTTCGTGCTCGCCATCTCGTGGTATTCCATTTTCACTGCTGTTAAGCAGACTGGAGAAGTGTTCTCTCCATACACTGAGTGTACTCTGGACATAGGTTACCAGATTAATATATTGGTTCTTTTAACTTTCTGGAAGTCGTCGCATCATATCATATAATTTTCGAGCACTAACTCTATCGCCCAGCCTCTCAAGCTCTTCAATCAAATTTTTTTGGCATCTTTCTTTTTTGTTCTGATAAAAATGGTGAAAAAAAATGGCAAAAACTACTGGTTGAAAGTCAATTGAAACTGCTAGCCGAGACTGATGACCAAGTGCATGTACAGAAAACGCCTTACCCAATTAGATTTAATTGGCAAAAATAGCTTCCATGTTGTTCTAATTAACAAGGAAAATATTTATTAAGAAAATTTTCAAACATACTAAGAAGAATGCTAGCGCAAGGCGGCAAGTAAGTTCGAGAAGGATATGAATTCATTCTATACCTTCCAACTCAAAAGTTATAGAATCTTAGTCATTGTACTTAAGGGCATAGAACATAGTGTAAGTTCTAAAAACATATAAAATTCCTAGAAAGAAAGAGGTTTCAGCATGTCGCAAGAAACCTCAGCCGATGTTAGATTTGATATAGAGCCAGATTTTGAAGTTTTAGAAATGCAAGAAATTCATCCCAAATAAAAATTGCGGTACCCTCATCACCGTCGGGGGAACCATATAAGCATCCGGTGTCTGCGTCGCTCCCCACGCTAGGCCCGCTTAACATTCATAGGAGATAAAGCTTCAACGGCCCCAGGGTAAAGACACACATTGGTTAGTGGGCTGGAAGCAACAAGGAAAAGATTATCTTATTTGCCACGCATCTTTCCAATGTTTTTAAACCTAATATTGGAACAAATTCTTTTCCAGAATTTTATAGAGATTCGGATAAAATTGTATTCGGTTTAATTTTAAATTATTACCAAGGGCATTAAAAATAAGTGTTCGATATGACAGGATAACAAAAAAAAAGGCTTCCGCAAGTGGGAAATAAAACACATGCTTTATATCTTTAATAGCAAATTAAGATTGTACTATTTTCCTAAATCTTGGAAGCTCACGGAGATTATTATGACCATTGAGCCAGGCAAAGATCCAACTTTGGTACGCTCATATAGGCCTGTTACCTTAATAACGATATTCTTCAACATTTTCGAAAAACTTTTATGAAAAAAAATTCTGCCGATTTTAAAATCGAAATGGACCACACCATACCACCAATTTGATATTAGAGAAAATCGCTACAGACATAAGATCAGCATTTGAAAGTAAAAGCATTGTTTTGCACTGTTCCTCGATGTTGTTCAGACATTTGATAAAGTTTGGCAAGATGGATTATTATGTAAGCTGAGAGGTACGCTTTCCGCAAATGTTTATGCCGTACTAAAAATCTTATTGGCAGAAAATTTCGAGTTAGGCAGAAAAGTTACACTACTAAGTCATATGAAATATTAGCTGGTGTTCCGCAAGGAAGTGTTTTAGGGCAGGTCTCATATTTATTTTATACAAGAGATCTTCCCACAAGCCGCAATGTCATGATAGCCGTACTTAGTATACATTCGAGCCCGGTTACTTATAGATTCCAACAAAAATTTAAAAACATCCTAATACTACTGCTAAGGATTAAAGTCAAGTATAGAAGAAGTAGCATTCACCCTAAAAAAGTACACATGTTCTCAAATCTCAAAAACAATTCATTACTCACTTGGGAGTAACATTGGATCGAAGACTCACCTGGAAAAGCCACATATATAAGAAGTTTACGAAAACTGGACCGACGATTGGGAGTTTGCATTGGATTACAGGTTCTAAGTTCAAACAAAGCTAAAAAAAAATTATTACTTTTTTAGACATAAGAGATTCAACTTTGAATCTAGTCTAGACCGAATTCAAATGCGTTAGTCTAAAACCTTAAGAGCAATATGGAAGGTTCCTTGGTATGTAAAAAACTGTGTAATCATAACAATCTCGGAATTAATACCGTTACATAGGGGATGCAAAAACTGCGGAAAAATAACATATTAAGGTTATCTTTCTACACACTTTCTAGCTGAAAATTTATTACATCAGACACTCTAAACGATTAAGGAAAAAAGATTTAAGTTTGAGCTATGATTAAGGCTTTGTCGCATTTAATTGGTCTTCGTGGGCGAGGTTTTTCGTCCATATTTCTCAATATATTTACAATAGTTTACTATGTGTATAAAAACTCTCTTTGTTAAATCCAATTTTTTTATATTTATTGCTCTTTGCTCACTTTATTAATCTATATATTTGTAATGATAAACTTGTACCATGCGTGAGAATTAGCTTTAGATTTTTGAAATTATTCAAAAGATACTTTGAATATAAAAACAAATAAATGCGTCTTGCTTACCATTTAAGCTCTCAGTATCTATTCGTGTTGCGGTACGGCCGACCTTTTCGAAACCAATAGTTTCGTTTCGAGCTGTATGTTATGTTTCAGAAATGTCGTTCCGCAGTCCCCTTATACCGAGTTGTTAATGATTGCTCTCAGCTCGCGAAGAGAAAGCTCGCTGTAGAAAGCTGCATGTATTTCTTTTTTTATTGCATCTTTTCGAATTTGGATCTTTCCTGTGTTTGATGATGCGCGCAGAGGCGGATACGTATCTTGGCTGCTACAAGATAGTGATTCAAATTGATGATAGGTTCTCGTAATTTACGTACATCTATAACACTGGATATATGTCTTTCATGTATCAAGACATGATCGATTAGATTTTGACCTCTTACATTCAAGTAAATTGATGGATATTTTTGTCGGAAACTAGTTTTGTTTTGTACTACGTATATATATAAATATATATATATATATATATATATATATATATATATATATATATATATATATATATATATATATATATATATATAAATATATATATATATATATATATATATATATATTAGAGCGGGTCAAATTTTTTGCCCAACAGGAGTATAGCAAAAACGTAATCTACAGATGATTCTAAGAAAAATTGCCCAAGAAACCATAGCTCTAAAAACGATTTCGAGCCCCCGACTTTTGCAAAATAGATATTTTGCCATATGAATGTAGGTTTTGGCCAAAATATCTTCATAGCTTCTGATAGAATTATAGGAAAAATATCATATTGGACTTATTTTAAAGATATTTTACGTACATTTCAGAATCTGTATTAATATCTATAATGTTTTTGAATTTTAGTAGATAAATCAGGCTTAAATTATGAGAAATTAGCCTAAAATGAACTTTTAACTACTATATTATCATTTTTAACAAATTTCTCATGGAAATTTTTTTTTCCTTACAGCTTAAATAAGTTCAGAACATTTCCAAGAGCTTTCAGTCAGACAGTTTTTCTTTTTTCGAATTCGTTTTAGTAGAAAAAAAATTTAAAAAAAAATTATTTTCAACTAATAAGCAAAAAACACAATTTTTATAATTTTAATGTAATTTATTTAAAAAATTATTATTTTTACTTAGAACTGACCATTTTAGAGTATATTAAAAAAAAAAAGTAATGTTATGTTATTATTTAAAAAAATCTTATTTGCGCTCCATTCGTGGTTGTTTTTTACGACTTTCTGCTGTAATAGCCATAACAACTTCACGATTTTTTCTACAACACGGTGGGAAACAGATGTTAACAACTGTACATATCTTTCTGTTCCTTGTATAGGCATTGGAATATTAGTATCATCTAGTGCTGGCTCATCATAATCTAAGAATTGTATCAAGTGATAGTATGGAATAGTTCTTGTGAATGCCGGTTCAGATAGTAAATTATCGTCATTCAGACCAATCATATCAGTATAATCTGAAGCATTAAAATTGATATTATATTTTTTGTAAACTCTGAGCTTAGTTGGATCAAGTATTTTTTCTCGATAGTATAAATTTTTTTTGATAGCTCTATCACGTATGGCTTTTCTATCATCAAATAACATTGTTAATAAAATGTTTTCTGGATGAGCGTAATATGCATTATTTTGGATTACACCATCTACAATATTAAGTAAATTACGTGGTAGGTACCGTGTCCAACGAATAAACTTTGACAAAGGTACACTGCCGTATATAACAGAATTATATTATTTTATATAAACTGCTAGAGTTTTCAAATTTCCGGAGGTGTATTAGTTGTTATATATAGACGTAATACCCGGCTTGCTTTGGTTAGCCATCGAGAATGTACAACTGGTCCTGGTTTTATGTTAGCTATATCAACTGAAACAGCACCATTTGAAATTGCTTTGGCCATTTGATATAAATTTTTAACATCTGTAGATAATTCTCGTTCTTGGTCATCACTGATCATACAAGGCATATTTTCCAATGCTCTTGGTTCAAAATCACTTACAACCTGAAAAATCAATTTTTTAGATCAATTAAAATTAATAAAATTATTCTATTTTAATTTGATTGAAAACATATTATAAAATAATTTTGACAAACGCATACCGGAAATTTTTCACAGTCTTGAATGTCTTTGTATATTTTTCCACTTGCTGCTCTTGGTCCCTCTTGACTGCTTTATCTAATGCTCTGAATAAATGACCAAATGGTAATTCATTGAAATGAAGCAAACATATAAACCAGTGCAGTGGTCTATTTAAATGCTTTTCAAAAAGTCTTATAACACCATTTTCTATTCTATAGTATTAGCTGGTTCTCCCTCGCTGCATATGCCAATTAATTGATCTATTGACAGATTTTTGCTATTGAAGAATTCATTTAATTTGCATTTTCTTCTTCACCCAAATTAACATATACAAGTAATTCAGCATTAGGCTCTTTTAGAACAACTAAATGGGGTTCTTCTACCAAATTTGTATGAAATTTCTCTTTAATTTTTTCTCTAGTTAATGAATCATTTTTTCTGCCATCGAAAGAAAATGCAGTTATGTTGGAATCTATGTATCGCTTACGAAGCACTTCATCTCTAGCTTTAATTTTTCCTCTTGCAACTTTAGATTTATTCATTATGACAAGTTCACCACGAAACTTTTGGAAAATTTATATCTTCGAAAACATGAAGCAACTCTATCTGAAACACCGACTCTGTCACACATCATAGCAAAATTTATAGCATCGTATCGTTGAGTATAATGTCCTCGTTTCATTGTAACAGATACTTCTGCAACTGCTTCTTTTGCAATTTGTGCTTCACCCGTTTCCATATCTGTTCCAAGTGTTTCGTATGTTGCATCATCACTAAATGTTGGCATTGTTGGTATTATTGTAGGTGTTTCTTCGACAATGTCATCCACATATTCAGATATTGTGAACTTTCTATCATTATGTTGGTCCATCATAAATTCTTTTAAATGGTTTGGTGTTAAACCACATGAGCATTCTGTTGTTTTTAACTTGCATTTACATTTTCCAATGTAAAACAATTCATTTATTGATTGTACAAATGCTGTAAATTGCTGCACTTTTTTTCTGTTTTTAATGCTTTCGTGATATTTTTCAATTAAAACATTTAGCTTTCTTAGAATACTTCGTCTATCAATTAGTTGAATATTCAATTCATTCCAAATTTCAACCAATTTATCAATCACATGAGGAGTTAAATCTTTATGCGAAAACATTTTCCTTTGAATTTTAGCATGATCAGTTAAAAAAAAAATAATATCTTAAAATGTCACGACTAAACGGTAAATTCAGATTATTTAATTCACTTGATAAACCAAATGCAATAATATCGTGTTCAAATATATATGACGCAGGATGACGGTTCATAATCACAAGTTTCCGACGAATTGACGCGCATGCACTTTCAACAAACTTCCTTTTCACACCATCGTAGAGATTTACAAGTATGGAATCTTGTGTATTTTACAGGAAAATGTCAAACTCGCATTTACCTGTCAATCTCGGGGTTTGACTGTCAAATAGAAAATCATAATGGCTGCCCGCAAGTTGACAGGCAAGCTCGACGATGCGGACATCGATGGAATGAAAAATTTGAGCAATAAATATGGAGGCAATGAAAGAATTAACAAATAACAGAATGTCGCACCAAAAGCAGAGCAAAGAATTTGACAATGCGAATCAAGATGGAATTAGAGAAATTCAAAATGCGAATTGGATGGGTAATAAGAGAATAGCAAAGTCTTAAAAATCAGGTGATCTCAGCTGTTTTCGAATGTAAACAAAAAAAATGGCGGATTCCATACTTGTAAATCTGTACGATGTTTCACACTAACTCTTTTTTACCTCCTCAAATATTTTCTATACCGCTTGTATCGCCTACTAATTGTTAGCACGTAAGATTTACAACAAGTGTTTCATGAAACAGTATTGTTTACCTCGCCTACTAATTGTCAGTATGTAAACTTTGCAACAAGTGTTTTATGAGACAGTGCGCGCCACTTCCTCAAAGTATTTTCCAATAATCTAAACTTATTATCAGATAAAGTGAATTCAGATGATGTAAAAGGATATGGTTCATCCATTTTAAATTTAAATACAAAAGGCTGTGAAGAAAAAAAATTTTCCATAAGAAATTTCTTAAAAGTTTATTTTAGGCTAATTTCTCATAATTTAAGCCTGATTTATCTACTAAAATTCAAAAACACTACAGATATTAATACAGATTCTAAAATGTACGTAAAAGACCTTTAAAATAAGCTGAATATGATAGTTTTCCTACAATTCTATCAGAAGCTATGAAGATATTTTGGCCAAACCCTACATTCATATGGCAAAATATCTATTTTGCAAAAGTCGGGGGCTCGAAATCGATTTTAGAGCTATGGTTTCTTGGGCAATTTTTCTTAGAATCATCTATAGATTACGTTTTTGCTATACTCCTGATGCAAAAAAATCCATCCATACAATTTGACCCGCTCTAATATATATATATGCGTAATATATATATATATATATATTCTAAAGTGAAATGTCAAGAATAAGAAGTTCTTTCGAATAAATAATTTGCTGTGAATTCTTTGGTATTATATTTGTTTTTTAACAAAAAAGTTTCACTAAATCTATAATTTTTTCAACATAGATTTAGGCCAGCCTTAAAGAATTCAAACATAATGTAGATGATGAGAAAAAAGAAATAACTCACCACAATACTCTCAAAGTTTTCCAGTCACATTAAACAAATCCATATTCTTTTACATGTTACGTAAACATATATAAAATGGATTTATATGTCTCACTCATATCTATAAATCAATATCTTAGACATTGCAGTATTATTAAGAAGTATTTGCACAAAATACAACAACAACAAAAAAATAGTTGTTACATGGCAAAAGCAAAATACAAATGGCGGAAAAGCAATAAAAATGCATAAACCCAACCATATGGACCTAAAATCATTTGTAGTCAGTATTTATAAAAGCTTTATTCGTTGCAATAACGTACCCATGAGAATTACGCGGATATCTAGGCAATGCGTGATAGGATTTTGCACATGCATCTACTGGTGTGTATGTATGCATGTGTTTACATATACACATAGACCGTGAAGTCTGCGTTCACCCAACACATTTTTTAAGTAAAATAAAAACACAACTGAAATAGCTAATTCAGTTAAAAAAATTTACATGAATTTAATCACTATATTTTTAAGTTTAAAATGCAAAAGCGAAAATCTATATTTCCATTTTTTATTTTCGTTATAACGGTATCTAAGTGTACCAACAAGTTAACATAAGCATCACAAAGTCTGCGTTCAGGTTTATAATTATTTGCAAAGGCATAAAAAATTATAAAGAAAAATTAAATTTAATATTTTGTTGGATAACCATGTTGTTTTAATACCTCACTTAATCGGTTTGGCATTGAATTTACCAACTTATCTGTTTCCTCAGCTATAATTCGGGACCATTCGGCCAGCATAACCCTTCGCAAAACCTCTTTACTTGTTATTATATGCAGACGAATTGCTTTATATAATAAATCCCAAATATGCTCTATAGGATTGAGATCGGGTGACTGAGGAGGCGTTTTAAGTTGCCTAGGGACTTTGTAACAGAATTAAAGTCTGATTATTTGAACAGTATGCTTCGGATTGTTATCCTGTTGAACCCAAAACATTGCAGATAAGCCTAGATTCTCTGCACTTTGTTTAAAGTTCAAATAATTGAATAAATAAATGATAAATTCAGGCTGACCCCCAAACCATTTGCCTCTATGCATCCCCACACCATAATTCCATCACCACCATTTTTCACTGCATCAACAAGATTTTCTTTTTCAAGAGAAGTTCCTGATTTGCGCCACAATTTGACTCGTTGCCAGAGTTCCGGAGACTTATTAAATAATTATGAGCAAATTCAATGCGCTTTCGTCTGTTGACAAGTGAGATATAAGGTTTTTTTCGAGCGACTCTACCATGATATCCAGCTTTACGTAAAATTTTTCTAGCAGTTTCTGTACAAATTGTTTTTTTAATCATTTTATATACGTTTTCAACTATATTTGTTGACGTAATTCGCGGGTTAACTTTCACCAGATTTATTATTTTTCGTTCTTCCCTACTGATAATATTTTTGGATATAAGGGTTTGTTTGAAATTATTTACTATGCGCTGGACGGAGGTATACGTTCTTCCAATAGTATGTCCAATTTTTCGGAAACTTTCGCCATCTTTCCACAGTTTAATAATTATTTTTCTTTCTGAAATACTCATTTCTTTCCCTTTGGTTTCAATGTTTTTTTAAATAATAGTAAAACACGTCACGAACTTTTTAAATGATTAATTAGAATAAAAGAAAAATGGAAAATATGAAAAAAGAAGAAATATCTTCATGAAAGGTAACGATATTCTCAAATCAAGCAAACTGAATGCAGACTTTGTGGTGCCTATGTTTACTTGTTGCTGCATTTAAATACCGTTATCTCGAAAATGAAAATAGGAATATAGGTTTTTGTGTTTGCATTTTGAACTGAGAAATGTAATGAAGAAATGCATGTAAAAAATTTTAACTGAATTAACTATTTCAATTGTGTTTGTACTTTACTTTCAAAAATGTGTTGGATGAACGGAGACTTTATGGTCTATGTGTATACAACTGCAAGTATGCTTTCAGGTAATTGTATGAATCTGAAGAATAAAAGCGTTTGTGTTTATGTGGGTACTTAGTCACATATACTCGTATATACATATATTATTTATGCAAATTGTATTTAATTGTATTGTATATGTACATATGTATGGATGTATTTATGAATTCATGGCAAAACCAGCAGGCGATTACATGTGCACTACGAGAATTGCTTTCATTTATGTAAGTAGTAAATATTATATACATAACACATACACATTAACATTGGAGTATGTGTGTATGGCGTAATATGCACTGGATGAATTGCTTTTGGTATTAGCTTAGAAAGGCTTCTGGCTACAAGGAATCACTTACACATACATATGTACATATATTACATCTACAAACATACATATATGCACGAAGCTTTTGATAAGCGAAGTAAACTTTGCTATAGAAACATATTCACACTGCAAGCAAAGTCGTCTGCTCTGTTATGCGGACAAGCGTGCATATGTGTGTGTCGTCCTTATAGTCCTATGTTATATGCTTATAGTAAGAAGTCTATGCAAGCACATTCGATTCCAATAAATCTTAGTTAGTTTCCATTGAATAGCATCTACTGTATGGATCCTGCTGTTTTGTTGCTTCGTTGCTGTTCGTTGCATTCTCCTGATTTTAATACCATTTCACTGTTGGTTGCACAGTAAATACACACATGCATACTCATGCAGCCACTCACATATTTTATGCAAATAAAATTTAAATAATAGAAAGAGCCAAGTTTTTATCTGCCTTAGGCGGCAAAAACAATATACCTACATTTGTACGTACACATGAATGAATGAATGTGTCAGTATATGTATGGATGTGTGCTGCGTATAGCCTTTTGATTGCGTTATCGAGATAGAAGTTAGAAGTCCAAACTGTTGAAAACAAACTAAGTTATGAATTTATATTACTCAAAGATGTATTGAGGTTATGCACAAAAATACATATAAACGTCAACATTAAAAGCTTTACAATTGAAAAATGGGTTTTATTCGAAATATATTTATATGATTGAAGATGTAAAGGCTACGTTAAAAGATGGAATAATGCATTGTATTTTGATTTGTATGAGTTATGGAATCGACAGCGAAGCCAAACAGGTATGTAGGTCAAGTGCTTCAACAAAAGTGCGGTGGAATATCATACTGATAACAGTTTGTATGCTCAGCTATTTATGACTTAACCAATCGGATGAAAGTAACTGGGTAGAAACTAAAAAAACTACTTTCGATAAGTACAGTTAATGGTATCAGAATGCAAAACTGTTGCGAGTATAAAGAGCTTGGCAAACTGATCTATATACCTTCATATATCTTCATCTCCAAAACTATCAATTTTTCGTATGTCGCAATCTTCCACACTTTGGAACTATATAGGAAGACGGAAATAATGAATGATGCACAGAGTTTGATTTTTGTTCCTCGAGAGAGGAATTTTCGGCTTTTTTGCTTTTTCTGTACGTAAATGTGATTCTCAAAATCTCCATATCTCTCCCACGCCGCACGTGTTGTGATGGATCGCAACGTTACTAGGTGATCAGTATGTTATCTCTCCATTGCAATATGGCATTTTTCATCGTACCATTTTTCATTCCATGTTTTTTGATCTTTCTGAAAACCAAAAGTTTAATTTGTAGCGGTACGTAGAGAACATGAAATGCCTACAGTTCAATTATACCGAGTTGCTGATGAGTGATCTTAGAGAGCAGGAGTGCAAGTGGAGTAGAAAGCGGTTCGGCTGTCTGTTGTGATCGTAGCGATCTGGTTGCGAATTTTTCGATCCAAAATAGACAAAGTAGTTTAATGAATTTTCCTGTTCTGGAAACTAGTAATGTAAACAATCAAATTTCGGGACCCACGGAATTAGATCAGGTTGTGGGGTTCTCATCCGAGACATTGTTTTATTTTTCATTGGAACTGGTTTTCATGTGCTATTCTCGCTCCCAGATATGGATTTTGGACACACTTACATTGCGAGCCGCTTGCTTCAAGACCGATGCCCGCCTTTAGCCGCATGCCTGATGAACAGACAAAGCAGAAAGGCTGTAGTAAACTCTTAAACGGAATAAGTCGAGTGGAACCACTAAAGCTCCGCACAGGTTGCCCTATCTCGCAAAAGGGTTTGTTACATTTTCAAGGTATGGACGAAGACTGTATTTGCATACCATATTAAATAATAGCTTTTTTTATTTTGTTTTAAGTTATTCTGGAGCACGACAGCGTACCATATAATAAACCTACTCTATAGTTGAGTGTGTCATTGCTTTAGCACTCCTTTTTAATTTGAAATGTAAGACAATGTTGTTATTCTTTCTATAAAAGGGTGGCTTGATGAGTCAGTGACTTTTTGTGTAAAATATATTATTCGGCAAATAGGCGTTTTATTTCTCAACTTAGTCCTCTAGCTCTATACATTTAGTCCAGTGTTTTTCAAATTTTTCCTTCCAAATAATAGATTTTTGTAAGCCTCAAACTAGGCGTTTGTTTCTGTGATGACCTCTTCATTCGACCCGAATCTCTTAGCGCCCAGCCATTTCTTCCAGTTTGGAAACAAGAAATAGTCGTAGAGAGCTTAATCATACATTAATATTGGATGGAGTAGTAGTTCGTAGCCCAATTTATGAAGTTTTGTCATGGTGACTTGGCACGTTTTTACCTCTGCATTGTACTGATGAGACAACACTTTCTTTTTTCCCAAATACGGTCATTTCTGTTTTAAATCAATATCACATCTGTCGTGATTGTTTTACCCTTTACAAGGTAATCGATGTGAATGACACCTTGTGCATCTCAAAAAACTGTGGCCATCACCTTGTTGATCGACAGCCCCATGTAGGCCTTTTTTGGTGCACGTTCACCAGGAGAAACCCGCGTCTTGATTGCGCCTTGGTCTCTGGTGTGGTGTGGAAGATTCATGTTTCGTCTACGGTAACGAAACAATGCAAAAAATAATTTGGATTATGATTGAACATTGCCAAATATTCCTTTGAAGGGGTGACACGGTTGCGCTTATGGTCGCCTGTGAGAGATGGCGGCACGCATCGCGCGTAAAGTTTTTTATGTCCAAATATTTATGTAAAATGTGATGCACCAACTCCGTTGAGATGCCCACAGCCTCAGCTATCTCATAATCTTTTATTCTCCGATCGTCCAATATCATTCTAAAATCCATAGACTTATGGCGTGACGACCTCTTTTGCCGGCATGAACGTTCAGCGTCACTTGTGCTGGTACGACCACAACGGACCTCAGTAAACCTATTGTTAATCAATAAAGTTGATGGTGCAGAGTCTCCAAAGTATCATTATTTATCAAGTCTTCTTCTTGGTTCCGGTGATTGTTTTTACGCAACAAATTGTACTTAATTAGCACACGAAATTCAATTTTCGTTAAACTGCGAGAGATCGTCAGCTTTCAATGGATGTTAAGCACAAACCAAATGGCAGAGCTTGTTAAGAATTTTACAGCAATCTATTTATCGATAACAGCTGACGGAAGTAGTGCTGTTTTTACAATAAATGAGCAGGTAATTCAAAAAATCACTGAATTATCGAACAACCCTGGTATGTAAAGTCTCGTGTATATATAGCGCACATTTTCAAGGCCTTAAAAACTTTTAAGTCAGTTCAGTACTCGTATCATAAAGGCTTTATTCATATGCGCTGTGCTAATTGACATAAGAACTTAAGCTTAAACTTTTTTCGGTTTGAATGTGTATCTATAAATGAAGTATATTCCCCTTGTATGTTGCTAAGCCAATGCAATGAATTGCATTTATGTCAGCGAATTGACAAGTTGATTGCATTCCTGATATGTTTAATTTGTATGCCCTTCATTGCTCAAGGTTTACTACCGAATCTTTTACCAGATTTTGTCTTATGGCTGTACAAACCTATGTACAGCTGAGCTGATAGCTAGCCAAATATTCATACACCTTTTATCACAAATTCCTACTCCGCACCGAAACTGAATATATCAAGGGATTAACTTATTCAACTAAAATCCACTGCAGTTATTTCTTAAGTTTTTTATTGCCTTTGCTACACTTTTACGCTTCATCACGTTAATCCGCAGCGCACCTAATTAAGCTGCAGAACGAAAGAGATTTTATGGGCTTTTAAAGATGCTCTAAAAGGATCTTTTGGATAAAAATAATATTTTTGTACAAGCCTAAATGCTTATATATAAGTATATATATATATATATATATATATATGTGTATATATATATGCATATAAGATAATTCACAATTGAGTAAAATAGAAAAATTTTGGTGAACAGCGACTGAAAAACTGTACAAATGTATGTAAAAATTAGTTCCATTTTCGAAAAAAATTATAAGGGTGACCCATTTCGAAATTCAAATTTATGGGGGAATGTTTATTATCATTCGAAAGAGCATTATTTGCCATTTATTTTTTGTAGATTATCTTTTTCAAATGTTGGCCGTGGCTACGTCTCAGATGGTCCATCCGTTGAGTTCAATTTTTGATGACTTGTCCGAGCATTTCGACTGGTAACTGGTGGATGTTTTGCTCTAAGGCCTTAATCGAAGCGGGATTGTCCGCATAGACTTTAGACTTTACATATCCTCACAGGAAAAAGCTTAACGGTGTGATATTGCACTATCTTGGTGGCCAAATCCATTGTTTAATACGATGTGGCCAATCGACTGGCCCAAAACGTGAAGTTATCTGTTTACCGAAGTCTCAATTAATCCATTGATTGAGGTCATGTGCAGGAAGTGGCGCCGTCTTGTTGATGTCAAATGTCGCGGAAATCACGAGCTTCATTTTCAGGCAACAAATAGTCGGTGATCATGGCGCTATAACGGTCACCATTGACGGTTACGTTCGCACCGGCATTATTTATGAAGAAATATGGACCGGTTATTCCACCAGCCCACAAAGACCGTAAATTTTTCTGAATGAAATAACAGCTCTTGAATCTCTTCAGGTTGCTCTTCATCTCAATTGTGGCAATTTTGTTTATTTACATACCCATTGAGCTAGAAACGGGCCTCATCGCTAAACAAAATTTTCTCGGAACTTTTCGAGAGTCCATAGACCGAAGCGATTTCGCTGGGAAGGTCGAGCGGATTCGGTTCTTGTACAAGTTGTATTTTGTACGCTTTCAATTTAAGATCTCGACGTAAAATGCGCTAAGTCGTTCCATACGTCAGTCCGAGTTGCTGTGAACGGCACCGAATCGACTCTCAACGGTCTTCGTGTACACTAACACATATTGAAAAAAGTTCAGCTAATTGGGTCAGCCTTTATATTAATTGAAAAGTTTTATGAACACAATCTAGTTCTTTAGGATAAAGAGGCGATCGATGACTGAATACAAAAAGTAGTGCTACAAAAAGCAGTAAGTTTGAATGCTCAATATTGTATTACAATTATAGCACTTGTGCATACGATGGTGATGGTTTATATTTCGAGATTAGGGAACAGAAACAAATATTAATCTTCAAAGATAGCTTTATTGTTTCTCAAAATATTCTCTATTAAGGTCTATTCACTTTCGTATGCGTTTCAACCAATTAACGAAACTTTTGCCACTCTTGAGGTATCTCCGAAATATGCGTTATCATCTCATCAACCGCCTATTCAGATGTCGAAAAACGTTGATCTCTCAGTTTATTTTTTACCTACGGGAATAAAAAGAAGTCATTCAGTGCCGAGTCAAGGCTATATTATTATTATTAATCCCAAGGGTTTACCCACCTCCCGCCCATCCTCACGCGGGGCGCTGCCCGCATGACGTACGGAACTTGTTTTATTTTTCATCAATGCAGAGTCACGATGAGGAGAGGCTTGTTTAGTGTCGAAACTAAAAGACCTCAGCTACAGAGCAAAATTCATCAGCTGATTTTTAAGAAATATTTCAAATATAAAATGTAATATAACGGTTAGTTGAGAGTTGACAAAATAGTTTTCTTAATATGAAAAAGCGAGTCAGATATGTCAAATGTGCTTGAATGAGAGTTGAAATCTAGACACAAACAATGCAAAGGCTCGTAAAATTCAAAATTTGTTTTACACGTTTTCAGAAACAAGAGGTAAAAATGTCTGCACATTCTGAACGGAATATTGAATTTGATTTCAGAGAGAATAAGTGGGCTGGAAATTGAGCCTGTTATTATTTTAACCATGAAAATTACACCAAGCATTTCCCGACGACTGGCGAGAGTAGGAAGATTGATAAGTTTCAGACGACTAGTATAAGAGGGAAGATTGTATTGAGAGTCCCAATTTCTTAAGGCAAATAGGAGAAATTTGTTTTGAATAGACTCTAGCTTGTCAGAGTAGATTTGATTGAGCTTCTTTAACATAAGTATCATTAAACTCCTTTGACCAACATTTTACAAAAGCCAAGATGTCTTTGGCTTTATTAACTACCACACCAATGTGATGTGTGAAGTTCAGTTTAGGGTTCATAGTGATCCCCAGGTCAATAAAACTGTGAACCTGCTCCAAACTGTAATTATCTATAGTGTAAGTAATTGCCTGTGTGGATCTTCGGGAGAAACACATAACTTTACATTTTTTAAGATTTAGGGGCATCTGATTTATTTTACACCATTCAGCCATGCTGTTAATATCTGTTTGCAGTAAGATCCCTTCATTTGCCGACTGTTTGATGCCTGAAATTGAAGCTCGTGATCTTGCGACATTTGGTTTCAACAAGACGGCGCCACTTCCATCATCGCATGGATCTATTGAGAGAACCCTTCGGTGAGCAGATAAATTCACAATTTGGGCCGGTCCTTGGCTAACAAGATCATGTGATATCACACCGTTAGACTTTTTTCTGTGGGGATATTTAGAGTCTTAAGTCTATCCGTTAAGTTAATCGTAGGAAGGGCGTTTTTTCTGGTAAGCGCTTTTATGGCCCATGACGGGGACGTACCACCCAAATTGATAACGCTAGACCCAACGTATGGAGAAGCTTATGTATAGAAGTGAATCACTCTTTCAGTATATACAAAATAGTATAGCTCCAGATACCTTGGTATCGAGCAATGCGAACAGCTCGGCGCTCGCTCGATACTTGCTCATTGCTCAATTATTCAGCAAAACAAAGAAAAATTAATTTTGATTGTCAAAATTTCTTTGACGTTTCAATGATTTTTAAATATTGCATAAATAAATTCAAAATTAATAAAAAAGTTTAGAGAAAAAAGTCAAAGTGTTTGTCAAAGTACTTTAAATGCTCGTGCTCGGCTCAAAAATTTTCGAGTAATGAGCAATGAGAAGGTGTGCAAGTGCGCGTTTCTCAATGCTCGCACTGCTCGAAAATGTTTGAGCAAAATTTGGAGCTCTACTAAATAGTAGTTTAAGTATATGTAATAGGGGGAGACAAACCCAGTTCTGAATAAAACACTGTCAACAGAGTGTGGCGGAGTGGTGGAAGGAAAACCAAAGCAGACGTATGACTATCCTACTGTTCATCCATAGAATGCTACCAGGAATCTGACGGCCTTAGTAAAATCTTGTAAAAAGAACACTATAATCGAACATATATTATTAAGAAGGTTGGTGGCTGGAGAACTACTACCGACGAAATACTTGATGAGTTTATGAAAGTAAACTTTCCGGGTTGTCGCTAAACAACACCACAATAGGTACAAATATCATCGCCACTGACTTCAATAAACCAATCCTGTCAGATGAACAAGGATAAAGTCATTTATCAGCTTCTCACCATTTAAAACGGCGGTTCCAGATGGGATTATACTCATAATGTTATAAGAGGAACCAATAGTGCATAGGCTGGGAAGGTTCTACAAAGCCAGTATTCAAATCTATTAAATACTAATAAATTGGAAAATAGTGATAGTGGTTTTCTTACCAAAACCGGAATGAAAAGCACACGACTGTATTAAAGACTTCAGACCCGTCAGCTTCTCATCCTTCATGGGTATTCACATTACCACCCCACATGAATTGATCAGCATAATAGAAAAGTACAAACAGTACACAGTTGTGGCCTTTCTAGATATATAGAAATAGTCACAATCATTGATTCTATATTTCACGTCGGCAGAGACGAAACAGGTTGCATATGGCTACAATCGATGATTATGAAGAGACCGATGATAACCAGCGACACGAACGATATACGTTAGCAAAAGGACTTCTCAATAGGGCGTTTTGTTACAGCTTCTATAGGTAGTAGCATATGCAACCGTAATGCAATCCCCTTATCCCCTATAAACTAAATGGGATACAAAGAGCAGCCGGTCCAGAGGTTATTGGAGCCATAAATTCATGTCCGACAAATGTTCTTAAAATGCTGCTGTATCAATTGCTTATAGTCTTCAATCGGAAAGTTGCAGCAAAGAGGACTCATGGAAAATAGCAGTTGGAAACAAAAACGGTTCGGACTATATCCTCCCTAGATTTCAATAGTTGCTTCTAGACGTGAATGCAGAAGAGATATTGTAGGAGAGGATGACCCTCAATCAATCAATCTCAATCTACAATGGATCCAAAATGTATTGCAGTTTAGGGGCAGCGAACTTTTTCAAAGACGTTAAAATCTCCTTTTATTTTCATCTCCCTAATTCTACTAGTATCCTCCAAAGTATCTTCCAAGTGGAAGTACTTGGTACAGAAAAGGCCTGTAAAGTTATAATGAACAATAGGAAGATAAAGAAGGCAACTATATACTCGGATAGCCAGGCGGCACTGATGGCCTTATCGTCGCCAACGTAGTAAACAATTGTAGGAGACCTCTAATAACGAACGTAACGAGTAACGAAAAAGATGAAGATTTGGCCAAAGAGGGAGCCTCTCTCGTTGAATCCGAAGCGGAATCAATATTATGTCTATTACGAACGATCAGGAGCTTCATATATGTAGTTGAATTTGAACAAATATCGCAGTACAGATGGAAATCTATATCCAACTGTAAGATAGAGAAGATTTGGCTCAAGTATGACAACATAAAAACAAAGAACCTAATAAACAGATCGAATAAAAGTGTATTTAAACATAAAGCCAAAATAACGTGGAACTAGTTCTTCGGAGAAATGCCGCAAAAATTGGTCTGCCTTATAATAGCCGTTGTCGCAGCTGCAAACAAGAAGAGAATAAATAACCATTTACTCATTCTCCATGTGAGTGCTCAGCTCTCTCATAAATTCGTCACAGAGCACTGGGAATCCATCAAGTACGAAAGTTTAGATGGCTGTCCACAAGAACCTTAACGGATATTAGTAGTTTCATTGAGAGCACCAAATGGCATGAACGTAACAATGAAACGTGATAGCATGATAACGAAGGCCTTTACGTTACCGGGGTCTAACAATTCTTTGGGCTGTACTGCTATCTACCTACTTCAACGTTGACAGTTAGGGCAAAAATCGCAACGACAAAAAATTATATTTTTCAAAATGACAATTTATGGTATTTGCAAGCTTGGACTTAGTATGATCTATGCGTGTTAAATAGTCTAGTTTCTAAACCAATGCATTTAAATATATACTATTTTGATTTTTTCGATTACACCATCGTTGAGTGTATTCGCTTGAATATATTCTTTTTCATTGGAAACTTTTATTAATTTAACATTTTTCTCTTATGTTTGTTCTTCCACAAACAATTAAACTGAAATTTTATAATTATTAAGTATTATAAAAATACAATATGTTATCCTCGCAACTTTTGTACATAATAAAGAAGGGATTATATATTAGCTTTAAAATTAGTTTTAGTGAGAGAGAGAGAGCGGAAAGTAAATCTCAAGTACAATAAATTTTTATTTTTAATTTTGGAAATCTAACAACTTACTTGGAATTACAGCTTTTGAGAACTTTCAGTGGAGATTTGTTGCCAGTTTGCAGGTTTAAAATTATATATTAAAATTTATTTTGAATTATACTACTTTAAATTGAAAAATGTAGCCATAACTTTTCCTCCGCCTTAACATTTCCATACCATAAACACAAATTATAATAGCGAGCCTGTAAGCAAAACACTTACATTTACACACTACCCTAAATCATTCATTATCCGAATTAAACCACAGTGATTTAGCTGTAATCGCATACATATAAAGCCAACTTCGATTAATGCTGCTCAGATGTACTTCCTCACGCCTCGCACTACAATCACTTGTATGGGCATTTTGGGTCTAAGTTGTATAAAATCTACAACCCATTCCAAGTATGTCCTTGTGCGGATGCGTCCATGACTGCCTTACTTCTGCATATTTACCACAAAACATTCGTGGCGGTAGACTGTTCAGATTTGTTGTAATCAATTTCTCGCTCGCCCAATTGTTACGGCACATTAAACTCCATAATAAAAACAATTTGTTGGATTCGTACATGCACATTGTACACACGTGTGGGGGCATCTATAAAGGTAGGTGCTGCGAGTTTGTAAAAGGTATGTGTTTTTTTTTTCTCTCAAACAACAACAAAAATAGTATGGTTAGATGCTCAACTCCGCAATGAAATCAATAAATTTACTTGCAATATATCAGTCCCACACTTGCAACAACTGGCGGCACTTCTGCTTTTGGGGCATAGTCAGTACTATGATACACATACTTATATACTCAAAATCATACCTATATATGTATGTATAAATAAGGCATTTTGCTGATCTACGATTACAATGCCAGCTACCTGCGCATGTACATATGTGTACAAACGTATGCAGGTATATGGTTATATAGGCAGGCCCGTAGTCAGAATTTTTTTTCGGTGGGGGTTATGAACATTTTTTTGCATTTCAAGGCATTTTATTCAAAGCAAAAACACTTAAAAATATATAAATAGATGTTTCACATAAAAAATAATGAAAGCGCAGATAAAATATAAATATTTCACAGAAAAAAATAACGGTAAAACTAAGCATATTATTAACGTTAGTCTAAGATAAAATTAAAGCGTCTTGATTTTTTTGCGGCAAAACCATTATGTGTCAACATCAACTCTGAGGCGAACACTCACTAGGGCTAAGCCATTTAATTTTTCATGTCCGGTCGAGCTCGGCAGAAAGGTTTTCAAACGTTTCACAGTTGAAAAAAAACATTCTACAGTACATGTAGTGGCAGGCATTGTTGCATAATTTTTTACTAAATAGAAAATGTTTGGGGAAAATTTACTTTGCTGCTCCTAGTGCTGTTATTGGACGAATGTCGCGGATTTCGTGACTCCATTTCGTTAAAGTCAGAGCCGCTGCAAGAAACTTCGTCATTATATATTTATAGAGAAGAAAACATGACAATTTTGAGATGGCGATTTTATATAAGAAATGACGGTATCACCTTGTAGTGGATCTTTTGGTGTACCAACTACTTTGTCTTTTTTCGATGTAAGAATTCCCGAGAGATATATTTTCTTCATTCACAGACTTAAGGAGTTCGGTCGCTGATTGGAAAATGTTCGAAAATTTTCTATCAATATTTTTTTTGAAAATCTTGAATAACTTGTAATGTGCTTAATAGTACTTGTTAAGTCAGTCTAAGTTAGGTGACGATAGAGTCAAAAACAATGGTAATGTGAGCTCGAATATTGTTGATGCCTAAAGGTTTATAAAGGTTTATAACAAACTTGATAAATATAAATGATTTGCCTTCGAAAAACCTTCAATGTTAGATTCACACACCAACTCTTCAAGAGCCTCAATGATTGTTATATACATCTCTTTAAATCTAAGTAAGCCTTTGTAGAGTTCAACCCAACGAGTAGCGCACATTAAAAAAATTTACCTGATTTCCTACCAGGTAATAACTCTTAAATTTTTGTAGTTAGTACCTGTGTCCCTTTGACAGATTTTTTGAAAAAAGTCCTACAGTCCTACGCAAATACGGCCCTGTGTATAAATATGCTTTTATATACAATTCCTCCCTCTTTGGTGCTAATAAAATTACAAAAATAAATAAAAAATAAAATATGCAAAAGGCTGACTTAAACTCCAACTAAAAAGCAACAACAATTGTACTTTTTTTATTTTGTATTGGTTGATACCAACAGTCAACACAATAGTTGGGTAAATGCTAAATTTCAGTTTCGTTTAAGCTAAAAAAATAAGAAATAAAATAATGATTTCGATTAAAGATTTTTTTCGATTTGCTCCATTTTGTTTATAAAATAAATTAAAATACTACTTATTTACGCATGTACATAGATAAAAAAAAATAAAAAAAATAAAATAAAAATCTTTAAGAACTAATAATTTAAATTTGAGTGTTTATCAAAATCTGGAATCAGAGTTTATGCATGAGCACAGGAAACAAAAAAAAATATTTCTTTGTTGACCGGTGCGTTTTTTTTGTTAGCACACTCCTCAACATTAATTCTTTCATGGGCTCTTGTTTTTTTGCCCATTTCAATACGAAAATTCTATTTCGATTTATTTCCTTGTTATTGTTGTGTTCATGAAAATGTGCGCTTTTGTAACCGTTCAAATATGTCTTCCAGCTGCTGCTACAACTGACTATTTTACTGCCTAAAACACACACACACACACACGAACGTGCTTATGGATATGTATATTAACATATTTATTCCTAAAGCTAAAATCTCGCAATTTATTTATTTATTTGCAATACAAACACGAACCATTTATTTTTTTGGGAGAAGAGTATAACCAAAATTTTTGGCACCCTATTTTATTATTTTGAGTATTGAAGACACACAATATATGTTTATTTCTAGACCTCATTCCTAAATAATAAAGTGAGGGATAAGCCTTTACTTAATTGACAAAATGTGATATGTATCCGTACTGAAAATTATATATACAAAAACGTTAAAAAGGAAGCTGATAATTTTCCAAAGACATATGGGAAAAAATATGCACTACTTAGTTTTAAAAAAACCTAATAATTAAATATTTTTTTTAAATATTTTTTTAAATAAATATTGAGTTTCGTAAGCTTACTTATGCTTCCTTTACTTTGAATATTTAATTATTTATTAAATAAATTAATTTATAAAAAAATTAAATTATTTATCTTTTGAAAAAATTTAATTAATATCCAATATATATTAATTAATACTTTTGAAAAATAAATTTTTTCTTAAAACATAAGCAAATTTCATATATATTTAAAAGTGCTACAAACCTACTTTCACCAGTTTAGTTCTCTCCAAAGTGTAGGGTATCGTAAGGCATATACAACTGCTTCTAGTGTTGTTGATATGTATGTATATGTGGAGTTAACGTAGAATTCTAGGAAAGCTTTTACAAATACAAATATGTATTTATGTTTTGCCGCAAAACAAATTGCCAGCTTAATCATCCATTTTTATGGCGCTCTATTCAAGAATTTACATACTTAAATATTTACGTTCGCGGTATTTATAATAGGTTCGCCGATATATTTTTTATTTTCATGTTTTTATTGAATTGAAAAAATGCGAATAAAAAATTGTAATTCAATAAACGTTTTCTTCGCTAGGGAATTTTTGTGGGCAAGAAAGATAGCACAAAAAAAAAGTTATAATAATAATAATAATAATAATAATAATAATAATAATAATAATAATAATAATAATAATAATATTAATAAATAAACAAATAAATAAATAAATACATAAATTAATAAACAGAATAGAACTAGAAAAGCTTATATTTTAATCTGGAATATTTCCTCCTTCTTAATTGGCGTAGGTTCCACTTACGCGATTATATTCGAGTCAACAGCAAAATGCCAATCGTTTCTTCTTTTCGCTGTTTGCCGCCAATTGTAGACACCTAGTAAAAGCAGATAATAGTCACCCTGATCCTTCGAACGGAGTGAAGGTCTTTCTCTCCCTCCGCTTCCACTATCGGGTACTTTATCGAATACTTTCAGAACTGGAGTATTTTTATCCATTCGAATGTGATATTTCTCTGTCGTATTCGCCATTTCCAATGTGTAAAGTACCATAAATCTTTCACAAAGCATTTCACTCAAAAACTCCAAGCGCCAACTCTTCGGATGCCGATTTAGATCACTTTTTGGCTGCCGAGAGGACGCTTCCATGCAATTGTCTACTCAGTCAAAAGTGCTAAGTAACTCTGCGTAGAATTTCAAGCTGACATTATCATTGATGCTAAGGCTAGTTCTAAAGATAGACGAAATTATCTACATTTTAGAAGTCATACTTGTCAACAGTGACATGGGAGCTAAGATGCGAGTGCACTGACTGCTTGTTTGACGACAAACGTTATTTCATCTTGTCATTATTCACTACCAGACCCATTTTCTTCGCTTCTTTGTCTTATTTAGATAACTAAAGGCGGAGTTTTTAAGGCAAATGATATCAATATCGTTTGTCATATTGTACCTTATCTGTTTAGCTCTGCACCTCTAAATATTTTATAGAGCACAACTTAAAAAAGTCAGACGTTAAAAAACTACCTTGTATGAAATCTCGTTAGAAATCAAACGGATAAGGGAAGGCTGATTCTGGCTGCGCAGCTGGTATTCTCCAGCATTTTTTTTACACAGAAAGATTATTTTTGCAGGGATACCAAATTCAGGTATAACGTCGTTGAGGCAGGTCTTTTTCGTGCTGTCGAAAGCAGCTTTAAAATCTTTTCAACGATTTCAAAGCTGCCTTCGACATATGACGTGTATCGATTATATTCTCATCGGAATTTTCCAAGATTTGACATATGATGAATATCTGTTCTATGGTGGATTCATAATGTGCATTCCACACTGATAAGGTCTAATCAGTTCAATGGCGATGGGCCTTAATCTTTTACATAGTAGACCTCATTTTCGATATTGAGGTCTTGCCTGCAGTGCCAATCAGTTCTTTCTCAACATTGTCGGAAACCAATTGTTTTTGTAGCAGCGGTTAGTATGGAGCTTGAGAAGCCGTTCCAGGATTCGCTTATATAGAGTTGCTGGTGACTGTTCCCAGAAGGCAGGAGTAGAAGTCGAGTAGAAAACTGGCTGGCTGGTTATTGTGATTACAGCTCATCGCCGTCAAAATTTCCTTGTGTTTCTTTGAGAGCGTTCTTTTATGCACAGGTGTGGGTGAATATTGTCGTTGAGAAAAGTTAGCGATCCGAGTCTATGTTGGGAATGTTTTATGTTGCCGATATTTTCAATAACTTCGTTCTGATGCGGATTACGGCAAGATTTCATCCACCGAGGTGATTGCCAACTTTTTTGATCGGGATCAAAAATCACCCTTTTTTATATACATATAACTAAATGATTCATTTTCTAAAAGGAAGCTTCGCCCCAACGAACTGTAATCTCGAAGACTTAATTATATTTTCTGCATAGTTTTGAAGCTGCGAGATTGTATTTGATTCAGTGTTCCCACGATGTTTAGCAAAGTTGTTAATCAAAACACTTGTGAAAAGATTTTAAAACATCAGAAATTTGTACACCAAGTATTGACCCTTGGAATAAAAGTCCAGCTCAGACAACACCGACCATTATAATTCATAAAAATGTTATTTTTTTAATTAATAATATTAAAAAATATATTTCTGAAATTTTTTTCCATCAAATTACTATGCATACAAATTCGCTTTAGCTTACCTTGGCAAAAATAAAAGTATGAAGAGAAATGTTGGCAAATACTTTTTTCTAATTTCACAAAACTGCAGGAAATACTTTGGCAAAACAGCAATTTACTGTTCATGCACTCTTCACATAACCTTCTCTCCGTTTCTACTGCTTTAGCAAATAGTACGTAAAAAACCTTTGCCAAATGCTCCGATTTTCCACAAGAATTTCCATGTCTCCTTTTGCGGTTTGGAATATTCGCCAAGTGATAAATTTCGCCTGTCACCTGAAAGAATTCACCGCAAATTTATAAATAAACTCAATTGCAAATGTCCATACATACATATAAGCAAACGAGCACAAATATGCAAAAGGAAGCTGCACTGCGGCTAAAGAATGTTGGATTGTAAAATTGGCAGAAAGGCAACCAAAATGAATGCATAGAGGAGAGAGAGAGAGAGAGAGCTGGCCGTGGGCATTGAAGTGTTAGTGAAGTATTTGTCTTTTACGCAACATTTGAACGTAAACAACATTTTGGGTTGGAAATTAATTTACTGCAGTGGCTAAGCTAAGTACGCAGCGCTGGGATTTGAAAGGTTGACTTACAGGTATGAATACTTAAATTTTAACCGAATTAAGGGAAGATATTTTATAACCTTTTCATACCTCTCAATTGCGTTTTTTTTTTTAATTATTTGAATTTATTTCATAATGTTTCATTAAAGTACTATATTTTATATTCTTCTATTTAATTTTATATTTTCCCGCATCACTTTATTTTATTATTTATTGTATATTATTTTATAATTTTTAACTTTATTTTATTTTATTTTAAATTAATTCAATTTATTTCATTTCACTATTTTTATTTCTATTTACATTTATTTTCTTTTATTTAATTTAATTTTGTTTTATATTTTTTATTTTATACTATTTCATTATATTTTTAAGTTATTTAATTTAATTTAATTTTATTTAATCTTTTTTTATTTTGTTTTATTTCACATTATTATTTTTTTTTTCAGTTTATTTTAATTTAATTTAATTTATTTACGTTTTTTAAGTTTATTATACATTTCTTTATTTTCTTTAATTTTATATTTATTTTACATATTTTTTTTCAAATGTTCTATCTTTTAATATACTTTAAGTTCATTATATTACATTTTATTTATTCTATTGTATTTGATTTAATTGAATTTTTATTTTTATTTTTCCATTTTATTTTATTTCATTTCATATTGTTGCCATTTTGCTGAATCAACCTCTTTACTTACAAAGAATTTATTTAATGTCCTTTTATTACTCAGTAATTCACAAATCAACTACAATTGACTTTACAATTTACAAACACTTGTATACAACTTTCACAATTTACTGTTTTTATTACTTTACTGTAATGTAATCACAACGCGTTTACTTTACGACTGATTGACTTGGCAGCTGAGTGTCGCTTTATATAGTAGTTGGCTGCTCGCGGCGAAAGTCTGGAATGATTGAATCATTCTCGATAACGAATGTTCTCGGGTCACCCTTTAGAATGTGCCAGCTATCGGCTTCTCTCTTTCATCTGACATTCTTTTCGCATTTTCGCCACAATATGTTTTATTTTAATTTTTTTAAATTTTTCCTTTTATTATTTAGTTAATTTTGAAATGATATAATTTTATTTATTTAATTTTATTTAAATTAATTTTAAATTTTTTTAAATATCTTTCATTTGGCTTTATTTCAATATATATAATTTTTTAAATTTAATACTATTTTATTTTAAGCCTTATACTCTCTTAATTTTTTTAAATAGAGTTTATTTAATTTAATTTAATTTAATTTAGTTGTTTTAATTGTATTTTAATTTCATTTATTTAATTTTTTACTATTTAATTTTATTTTAATTTAATTTGATTTACTTTAAGTTATGTTTCTGATTTTATTTGAATTCATTCCATGTTGTTTTAATTCATTTTGTTTTGTCCTATATATTTATTTAATTTTATTTTATATTTTTTTATTACTTTATTTATTTTAGTATAATTCTTTATTTTTTTCTTTTTGTTATATATATATATATATATATATATATAATATATATATATATATATATATGTATATATATGTTGTTTTACTTTTTTATCTTATTATTTAGATTTTTATTTATTTATTTTTTATTTGAAAATGTGTGTAGACCGTTCTTAGGTATACATTCATATAACCTCTTGCAATATATATTAACTGAATTATCTTCAAACCTGCCAATTTGTTATAATTAATTGAGCTGACAACAAGAGCAACAGTATCAACATAATTTCGAGCTGAGTTATCTATAACTTTAATATATTTTCCGTATTCGCAAATCAAAATAATAAATAAATCACAGCTAAGCTGTTGCGGACACGTAATTGAAATTAATTGTATGTTGCCGCAATTCCACACTTTCCATCGCTCAACCAAACATATACACATACATATTTACACACTTGGTTAATGGGTAACTGCCTAAATTTGTGTGCACAATTATTAATGGCCTTTCAACAAATCTACACAATATGCGCGAAAGCGAACGGACGATCACTCTTTGGTGTGAGACCATAGATGGCATTGAATGATTTGGCAAGCTTTTGACCACTGAACTGGCTAAGCGCCAATAAATTGCGTTGAAATTACAATTGCTACTGACGTCGTTGTTGCTGATGCTGTTCCTGTCATCTTCAGTCGGCGCGCTTTTCGACACTGACATTGACAGGTTTTAAATTCACCTCTATTATTATTGTCCGATTGTCTGAGGCGACAGGCCGTCGTAGTTGAGCTTTCTAATTGACACGGGCATTGTAGCGTTTAAATTAATATGAAAACCATGCGAATATTGGCCGCTTGAATTTCAAGTAAGGAATAATAACTTGCTCTTTGCCAACCAACACATTTATTCATTCCGGTGGTGATGATATTTAAGCGTCCCCCTGAGTGCACAATCGTCACTCTTCCTTCTGGACAAGCCAGTGATCTATCTACCTATTTATAAGATGCACTGTCAATGCTTTATTCAAGCAGATATAAGCATAAATTATACACAAATATACATATTAATATTTAAATACAGAGTATATGTGTGTAACTCGAAATTTGTACTGCCAGTGGTCTATTTTGATTTGCAGAATGATAAATGCTTTACGCTTACATGCATATATAAAGGGTGATTCAAGTAGAGGTACTTTTTCAATAGTCTTTTAAAAACATATCAAGCGTGAGTCGTGCCGTTATGTTATTTTTGTTCAGTATTCTTTAGCATTTCATCGTGAAAGTACTTACGACTGAACAACGTTTACAAATCATTCAACTTTATTACGAAAATTCACTTTCTGTAAAGAATGTGCTTCGCATACTTCGCACAACTTATAGTCAACATAATCGGCCTACAGAGCGTACTATTCGCAACACCATCACCCACCTTTACACCCAGCATTCATTATTGAATAACATTCGACCGAATAGACCAGAGAATGTACACGAAGACCGGGGAGAGTCGATTCGGCACCGTTCGCAGCAACTCGGACTGACGTATGGAACGAATGGCGCATTTTACGTCGAGATCTTAAATTGAAAGCGCACAAAATGTAGATTGTGCAAGAACTGAAGCCGATCGACCTTCCCAAGCGACATCGCTTCGCCGTATGGGCTCTTGAAAAGTTGCAAGAAGATGTTTCGACGTTTTCGAGCCAAATTTTGTTCAGCGATGAGGCCCATTTCTGGCTCAATAGGGTATGTAACGCGTGTCATTCGCCAGTTACCAGTGGAAATGGTTGAAATGGTCCAAATGCTCGAACGAGTCATCGAAAATTGGACTCAACGGATGGACCCCCTGAAACGTAGCCACGGCCAACATTTGAAAGAGATAATCTTAAAAAATAAATGCCAAAGAATGTTCTTTCAACATTCCCCATGAAATTTGAATTTTTTGTGGTTTGTTTCTTTAAAATGGTAGAGAACCACGAAATGGATCACCCTTTAGATACATGCAGACAAACACACGAGTGTTTGTACTAAGCAAATTAAGTTATTACCTACCATGCCTCATAAATTAATGCCAATTACATTACTTACATATAGGGTGTTTTTTATAGAGGTATAGAACTCTATGTAGGCATTACTTTTCAAGATGGCGACCGATTTAACAGCTGTCAAGTAATTTATTCTCAGTTTGGTTTGGCAATTCATCATGAATAGACTCACGCCTGAACAACGCTTGCAAATAGTGCAATTTTATTTCGAAAATAATGGTTCTGTGCGGAAAACGTATCGCGCACTACGTCCATTTTAGCGATGTTTAGCGATGAAGCGTACTTCTGGTAGAATGGCTACGTCAACAAACAAAACTGCCGCATGTGGAGTGAAGGTAATCCTCAAGTGTATGTTGAAACACCGTTACATCCAGAAAAACTGACTGTTTGGTGCGCTTTATGGGCTGGTGGAATCATTGGTCCGTATCATTGGACGTAGTGCGCGATACGTTTTCCGCACAGAACCATTATTTACGAAATAAAATTGCACTATTTGCAAGCGTTGTTCAGGCGTGAGTCTATTCACGATGAATTGCCAAACCAAACTCAGAATAAATCACTTGACAGCTGTTAAATCGGTCGCCATCTTGAAAAGTAATGCCAACTTAATGTTCTCTACCTCTATAAAAAAACACCCTTTACATATTTATATGTGCGGAGCGAAAGTCACTGCATGCCTTGTTTTTGTTAGTACATTTTTGTTGTCATTCTAAACAAATGTTTGCATGACCGCCATAATTGTAATTGATTGTATAGATTTTTCGGTCGTTAGTCCTCAGTTCCCAGTTAGCTATCTATCTACTGTTCTAAAATTTCCTACATAAAATACATACCTACACCAACAAACTGGCTCCTGTTCTCCTTATTCACTTGCCATTGTGGTTGTTGGTGTTTGGTAATTGTTTTTGATTGCTGACTATTATAATTAACACCAGTGATGGGCATAAATTATTACTGGAAATCATTATTTATATCTAAGCAGTGCATTTGTAATTGAAGGAAATCCTTTTATCATTTTGTTGACTTGCCAAAATCAGTCAACTGTATGAATTTTATCAAGGTGTGCGATAACTCTTTCAAATATTTATAGATAATTTGAAAGGAGTTGTTAGGAAATATAATTAATTGTGGCCAGTTTATGTCGATAACGGAAATTGGCAAGAGTTTGGGGAATGAGATAATTTTGAATGTCATTATGTGTAGATAATTATACAATATGAAAGATAATATATTTAGGATATGAACATAAAGACACTGAAACTCTTAACTACATATTTGATTAACCATCACTGTAAAGCTTATAATAGCAAAATTACATATTCTATTTGACATTTGTTGCTAGTCATTTCGTCGTTCAGTTTTCTCTTAAGAAGAAAGTTAGTGAAACCCCTACGATATCAGTTTATGTATTATTATATTTAGGATATTTACGAAATGAAACAATCAGTTAATATTTTTTCATTGACCATCAAAACAGCTCGTGTTCTGCCTGAGAAACTCTCCGACAAATTTTGCCATACATTTTTCTCTCACGTTTGGACATATTTACTGTTGTCCTCACTTTCAAACTGGTTTTCATATCCACTTTACTCCTTTTCTAAGGTTTTCACATGGATTATATAGGATCGTTTTACAGCATGCTTAGGATTCATTAAATGTTTAAATAAAAAATATGTGGCAGCATAATTAGTGGACGGAATGCCCACACAAATGTATTCGCTTTTGTACCATCATACAGCCCCAAGTAATGACACTGCTTTATTAAAATTTTAATATACCGTATCCATTCAATGCCATCTGACCCAAAATGAATGATTTGAGCCTATACTGTTAATAGAATTTTTTTTGAATCGCACAAAAATACAGGCGCAACTCCTGATATTGATTCGTAACCACCCTGCAGGGAAAAGTACTAGTTGTTAACTAGAATCCAGCTAGTTTGCATTTTTGCACCAACTAGTTCATCTTCCATCTATTTGCCATGTAAGCAATATGTAAGTATTTGTAGTATATTTTATTCGCCAAAAATAATGATGAGTTTGCCTGCAGTGACATTCGATCATCACAGTGATAACCTCTAATCGCTCGGCTATCATTGTGATGCACTGGGCAACAACTAACTTTGCACTTCAATAGAGCTTATTAGGAAATGAAATACAACCGTGACGTACTAAGAGCTACAACAATAAGTGGTGGTGAAAATTATCATTATTATCGCTACTATATAACTGCTATATAATTAAGGAATTGCTGTGATTTCCTCCTATTTCATACTAGTATTTAACTAGAGTTTTTACATGCCAGTCTACCTTTTCACTACACGGCAATATTTTTATTGATCATTGTCCCTCCTTTGCGGCCAGCAGAATGCAAGATGTTCCACACAGTCTGCACGGACAGGTTTAGTTCGTTAAAATTTACCGAATTCTTATGAATCTTCGTTGTAAACTTCAGTTTTCGTTATCGCAGGTCCAGAAAAATGCGACGCTCAATATCTTTGTCTAAAATTTTTTCTCCACCCCTTTACCTTATTTTTGAAGATTTTTATGAAAAGCTTTTGTTCAGTTTAAGAGCAGCTGCCACTCAACAGTAGCTTTTTTAGAGGAACGCATCATTTAGCATTTAAATATGTCAAAATAGTTTTAAAAGTAGAAAAATTAATTTATAAACACTTTTTTTTTAATTTTACCTTTGAATTTGAATTTCGAATTTTTTTGTATTTTTTGTATTTTGTACTTTTTGTATCATCATCTTATAGTACCGATCAGATATCTAATTATCTGATCTGTTTACGTCTTCGAATCCTTGCTCTCTTGAACGGTTTGCGATTGGTGTCTGCACAGCGTCAGATATTTCTGATATCATTGGGGTTTTCTTACTTAAATTCAAACATTCTTCTCCATCCGCTTAGTCTGGTACTGAGAGACATCAAAATCGGACCAATATATCATGCAGTTTCCCTAAAACCGATTTGTTCAAATATTAGATTTTGTCACAAAAATTCTTCATAAAGCATCTATGATTGTTAAATTTGATATTCCACAGAAGTAAATTCAAAAAAATATTGATACTGAAAGTTATCAAAATCGAATTTATAAGTCATCAAAACTAATTTTTATAACTTATTCTGTAATAAATTTGATATCATGAAAGGCATGATCGAAGACAGAACTTCTTCCTTGTTATTCCTTTCATGCACATGAAATGTTATATCAACTTTGGTTCGAAATATGTAAGCACAAGAAGGAGAAGAGATAGATATTCCGAAAACAAAATAATCAATTAAAAAAATTGTTTCTAATAAAAATAGGCCTTTGTATACAGCTCTTTTACTTCTAGCAAAAAAAAAAAAAAATTACAGGCCGCATTAAACAATCTATAATTAATATTTGTTGTATTACGTAAGGAAATTTAACAAACTAGTTCTTAAAATAAATTAGGGTCATAAACAATAACAATAAATTTTATGTTGTTGCAATAATGTTTTTAAAAAATTTAGTTCACAATAATCTCTCCATATTTAAGGCAACTACTCATATTATATTGCAATGAGGGATAGTAACAACCGCTAACAACCCTTAGACCTTTTACTGATCCAAACTTTCTCCCCAAAACAAATGAAATGAAAATTTTTGTAGACAGGACATACCCCAAAAAAATTATAGATATCTTAGGTAGTACTTAAATTGCAAGCAGAGAAGTTCACAGAAGCGAAATATTTAAAAAATTTTGCATTAAGATTTAGAAAGCCATCCCTTGCTCGAAAAACCAAACTTATAACGTAAGCAGAATATTAATCGTTGAAATAGATAGAGCCCGTAGGTACCAGTGTCTTGGATGTAGACAAGTGAGAATTTTCGTTGATGTCAATAAACTCTTTTTGAATCAATCTCTTTAGTAATATAAGAATGCTCAGCTTAAGCGAAGTAAAAATATTAATTTTTTTTCAAGTTTTTGACCTAGAACGAGCAATATCTCACTGTCTCCTCGGCGACGATGTAAGGCAGTCTATTTGTTTTCAGACAAAAATAACACGCGACAGAAAACATGTGGGTGAGCATGGTATGGTTGAATAGGAAGCATAAATCTGAATCGAGGTGCAGCATATGGTTTGGAGTGTTAGATCGGAGAAATATTAACTTTTTTATAAAGCAACGTACTACTGACTCACACTTAACAACACCCCAAATGTGTGCACCTTAAAACATAACAGATTTAGCAGCAACAAGGATTTTTTTTTTTGAGATGCAAATACGAGAGTTGTTTATATATTTGAAGCTTGAAGGATTTATTAAAGTTTTGATTATGATATATAATAATTAATATTTTAGATTTGGTGAGATCAATTTTCAACTCCCACTGCGTGCTGTAAACGTAAAGCTCATCTAACATGTAACTGCAGAGCCTTGAGAGGCCAAGTTGGGCTAGCAAACCAGCGAAAATTTTAGTGTCAAGCAGTGATAGGTCTCTGTCATTGGACGAAAGGTAACTTATTTTAAAGCGCTATAATAAGTAAGTTGTGGAAGGATCGATGAAATTGCTTCAAAGAAAATAAAATTTAATAACGAAAGAAGTTACGTTAGGAGACATAGTGGTTCGTACTTGTAAAATTCATAACAGATTCGGTGTTGATCAAGAGGTTTGTTGTTTTTGAGGCTATTTAAAACAAGATGTTGTTCGGGGAGTTCAAACGGAGTATTGAGAAAAGTAATGTACCACTTTAGGTAACGTCCAATGCATGTACGGTACTTTATCTGTACTACACAACAGTATCTTAAAATAATTGTTAAAGTCTTGAAATGAAAGTTCCTCACAGTATTTAGCTTGAACGTAGTGATATCCACGATACACGGGATGCTTCAGAACTATTATTCTTAAATTCATCTAAAAGATCTAATATGAATTAACAAAATCACAACTGGGCGTAGAGCAATATACAAATGTATTCTTCAGATCAAAAAATTTAAAATAAAGTGTGCCATTAAATAGATATTGGTTCTTTAACGAGTTTGCATTTTTGTACAGAGTTTAGTAGAAAAATATATAGTAATTTTGGTGGTAATCACATTTTATATTACCAAGCTTGCCTTGTTTATAGATAACTAAAAGCTGAACTAAAACAGAGTGTGCAAGTAGCAAGTGCACAGATGGCTAATTTGTTGAGAACGTTTGTATAGGGTGTTTTTTATAGAGGTATAGAACTTTAAGTTGGCATTACTTTTCAAGAAGGCGACCGATTTAACAGCTGTCAAGTGATTTATTCTCAGTTTGGTTTGGCAATTCATCGTGAATAGACTCATGCCTGAACAACGCTTGCAAATAGTGCAATTTTATTTCGAAAATAATGGTTCTGTGCGGAAAACGTATCGCGCACTACGTCCAATGATACGGACCAATGATTCCACCAGCCCATAAAGCGCACCAAACAGTCAGTTTTTCTGGATGTAACGGTGTTTCAACATACACTTGAGGATTACCTTCACTCCAAATGCGGCAGTTTTGTTTGTTGACGTAGCCATTCAACCAGAAGTGCGTTTCATCGCTAAACAAAAAAAAAAAAAAAAAACAGAACCATTATTTTCGAAATAAAATTACACTATTTGCAAGCGTTGTTCAGGCGTGAGTCTATTCATGATGAATTGCCAAGCCAAACTGAGAATAAATGACTTGACAGCTGTTAAATCGGCCACCATCTTGAAAAGTAATGCCAACCTAAAGTTCTATACCTCTATAAAAAACACCCTATAGTACTAGGAACTACGGAAAAATCTGCGACAAATTCTGAGTAAGCACGAATAGTAGTTTTGTGATAGGGGGGCTCTTTGATAAGCCAATTAACTATTATCGATTAATACTCGTAAACTGTTCTAATATTTTGAGTATTCTGCGTCATTTAGTTTGTGTTTGATGGCCATTGAAGGCAGCCAACCTTTTAATAAAATTAAAAAAAGTGAATTTCGTATGCTGATTATTTATTTGCATTATTTTTTGTCTGAAAGAATCAAGGAAATACTTAATAAATACTATGTGGTGTCTGTACCATCAATTTCAATGGCTAAAAATTGATTCACTGAGTTCCGTTGTGGTCGTACTAGTACAAGTGACAATGAACGTTCAGGCCGCCCAAAAGATGTCGTCACGCCAGAAATCGTCGATAAAAACCATAGAATCATATTTGAGAATTAGAGAATGAGGCTGTAGATATCTCAACTGAAGGGTACATCACATTTTACATGAATATTTTGACATGAAAAAGCTATCCGCGCGATGGGTGCCGCAATTGCTCACACACGACCATGAAGTAACCGTGTAACCACTTCAAAGAAGTGTTTGCCGATGTCCAAAGAAGACCAAGGTGGGACCGTGGGCCAACAAGGTAAAGGCCAGAGTTTTATGCGATGGACGGGGTATCATTCACGTCGATTACCTTGTAAAGGGTAAAAAAATCATGAGAAAATATTATTAAGAGCTTTTGCACGGATTCGATATTGATTTGAAGAAGAAACGACAGCATTTTGCGAAAAAGTGCTGTTTCAACTTATTTCCAAACCTGAAGAAATGGCTGAACGGTAAGATATTCGGGTCGACTGAAACGCATATTTTGAAGGCCTTCTAAAACCCTGTTATTTGGAAGGAATACAAAAGATTGGAAAAACGCTGAACTGAATGTATAAAGCTAAAAGGAGACAATTTTGAGAAATAAAACGCCTATTTGCCGAATAATATATTTTATACAAAATGTTACTGACTTATCAAACCACTCTCTTACTTAACCTGACACATTGTACAAAACAATTTATGTTTATCATACCAAATTTTATTCAAAACCTAATCAACGCCAAAACCCAGACGATACTTGCTTTAGTAAATAAAAAATCAAAGAACTAAAGATCTGAATATGGAACCCAATTGGAATTAGCATAATACGGCTTTGACACGGTATCCCACTTACGTTGTTCTCTCTCTCAATCGTAATTCGCACTCAAAACATTTGCCATATTACTTAATCGTTGTCTTTTCTAATTTTTAACACAAACTTATCGAAATCTGCTTCACACCAAAACAAAAAACAAAAAATGAAAACCGAGAAGCATAATATTATTTGCCTATCGAAAAATGGAAAAATTTACAAAATATCAAAAGGTATTGTAATGTAAGAGCGATTATTAAATTTGGTGAAAATATGTGAAGAAGCAGATAATATAAGTATCATTGAATGTGTTGATTTAATAAGTTTCTACAAGTATAGGAAGTCGACATCATGTCACTTGCTGAACCGGAATTAACGTATATTATAAGTGAAACTTCCACAATTTTGGAATAAAATTCTATAGAAGAAACACATGACGGTACAGCTGTTCTCATATAATCATAACTTTCACATTGCACCGCATTTGTCGAGTCTTTTCCGGCATCGCTTCAGTAATTCTGTATTGTCGTTTATTTTATTTTGTGACTCCCGCTTCAATTCCTATTCGCCGACGTTTCAACAATTTTGGAGTAAATTTAGATGCCACACATTTCATACCCAAAGAATTGGAAAAAATGTCATGCCAATGTGTAATCGATACGCCAACATCATTAGTGGCTTTTCTAATTGTGATTCGGTGATCGTTCGTTGCTATTTATTTCACTTTTTCCATATTTTCATCGTTTGTTCATGAGTTGGGGTATTCGGTGTTTTCGTTATCTGCAACGTCCTCGCAGCAGTTTCGGAGACGCTTATACCATGCGTGAGCTCCAGCTTTACTCATAGCAGACTTAATATATAACTTTTTCACACTTTGCTGCACCTTATTCTTTGATCCATTTAATGAAAATTTTCTGTATTTTTTGAACCTACGAGGTGTGTTACTTATTCTAGTCTTATTTTCAATGGGAACACAATTAGACTTTTACTCTCTAAGCAATTTTTAAATACTCAGAATGACAATATGCAATAATATAACAAATGATAATTTCTTTCAATTGTAGCGCCAATCAAATTACACATTCACGAATTGCGAATTGACAGCTCAATTTTGAAGTGCAATCAAGTTATGTTTATTGAAACTGTTCCTGAAGTATTCATTAGAAAATATCGAATTTATAACAAAACTTCGCGAATAACGCTTATTGCTAAAACATCAAAGAGGAAATTTCAAAAGGCAAAACACGCTATGACTATCCTTAAAAAGCTTATATCAAATTTGGAAATGAAAATGTTTGAAAAATTTTCATGTAATAAACACATAAATAACAACATCAAAGCAGTTGGAGGAATAATAATACAAAATAGTCGAATATAAATGGTTTTAGTCATTTTTACTTAAACCCCAACAAGAAATCTCTGGAGACTCTTTCACCTATGCAACACTGATAACTGGTTAGAATCAAAGTAAACACTAGGTATTCGGAAATATATATATATATATATATATATATATATATAACGATTGATCCACTTCGAGATTCCCCACTTCTTTAAGGAAAAAACACAGAAAATTCAAATTTAATGGAAGGAAGGAGGAACATTCTATTTTATTTTATTTCTTTTTTTAAGATCATCTCTTTCAAATATTGGCCGCGGCTACGTCTCAGATGGTGCACCCGTTGAGTCCAATTTTCGATGATTCGTACGAGCATTTTGCCTGGTAACTGGCGAATGACACGCGTGATGTTCTACTCCAAGGCCCGAATCGAAGCGAAATTATCCGCATGGACTTTAGACTTTAAATAACCTCCCAGGAAAAAGTCTAACGGAGTGATATCGCATGATTTGGTAACCAATCGACCGGCCAAAAACGTGAAATTATCTGCTCACCGAAGTGTTCTCTCAATAAATCCATTAATTGATGCGATGTGTGGGAAGTGGCGCCATCTTCTTGCAACTAAATATCGCGGAGATCACGAAACCGTTCTTTTTCTGGATGAAAAGGCAGCTCTTGAATCTCTTCAGGTTGCTTTTCGTCCCAAATGCCTCAATTTTGTTTCTTTACATACCCATTGAGCTAGAAATGAGCCTCAACGCTGAACAAAGATTGGCACGAAAACGTCGAATCTTCTTGGAAATTTTCAAGAACTTATAGACCGAAGCGATGTCGCTTTGGAAGATCTAGCGGCTTCAGTTCTTGCACAAGCTGTATTTGGCACGTTCTCAATTTAAGATCTCGACGTAAAATGCGCCAAGTCGTTCCATACGTCAAGTCCGAGTTGTTGCGAACGGCGCCGAATCGACTCTCCACGGTCTTCGTGTACACTTTCAGCTGCGACCGCTATATTTTCTTGACTGCATGCAGAGCCTCAAGATGGGTGATGGTGTTGCGAATAATACGCTCAGTTGACCGATTATGTTGATCATAAGTTGTATGAGGCGCGCGAAGCATATGCTTTACAGAACGTGAATTTTCGTAATAAAGTTGAATGATTTGTAAATGTTGTTCAAGCGTAAGTCTTTCCATGATGAAATGCCAAACAATACTGAACAAAATAACATGACAGCTTAGCACGACTCACGCGTGATCTGTCAAAAAAGGACTATTGAAAAAAGTACCTCTACTTGGATCACCCTTTATATTCAAAACCACCAAAAATTTGAAAATTTACTGCATGGAAGTATGCAGTAAAGCGTAAAGTAAAACAATTCCAACTGCAAGAAGAATTGTTGCACATCTAGCTGTGTGTACATTAGTAAATTTGTATTTATAGCTACATGAATGTACAAGTATATCGGTATATATATGACAGTGTGTGTTTGGGTAATATGTGTGTTTCCGAATGCCGGCTCCTGAAAAACGTATTAAGTAAATTTGATTTCTCAATATCTAGTTTCAGATGCAGTCATTTTGCAGTATACAAACAACAATAAAACAAAGCCAAAACAACAGTAAAAACAAAAGCAAATTGTTGCCGAAGAAAAAACAATATGGGCAGAAAAGTAAAGTTTATTTGTAGAAGTACATACATACATACACACATAGATATATACTCAAACAAATACCTAAGGGATAAATTTGAAACTAGCAAAGGGTTTAGGGAGCCTAAAGACGGAAGCGAAAGACCTCTACCAATTTTCCACATTTTGGACAGTTAGATTCGCTGCATACTGTTAGGCGTATACACATTTCCCGCATTCGCCTTCATTTACGGCAAGCAGTTGAGTATTTTGGTTGCTTGGTTGTTTGTATAGTTGCCAACTTGGTACGTAGATGAAGAAGAAGAAGAATTTTTCAAATTTAGTTTTTCTTCTGTATTCATTACATATTGTTATTGTTGTTGTTCTTTTTGTTTTCCGAAGGTTATTTTTGGGCTCCCCCATTGTTACTTTGGTATTTCATCTTGTCGAACTACTTCAAGTTGGTAAAATAGTTGCTGTACACTTGCGTCGCAAAAGTTCGAGTGTTGCACCAACAGTTGCCCGGATGTTGTATGCATACAGCAGCAGGAGCTGTGCTAGCTGCTGGTCACCGCCTTCACTCCGCCCCTATCATTCTTTCGACAAGCCTGCGGCGCTGTAGTGAACTTGAAACTCTTAGTTAAGTTGAATAAGTTTGACTTTTGGTTTTGCACTCAAATAAACTGCGAACTTCGATTGTGAGGCAATGAAATCTAGACTTGAGTTGTTGACAGGTTAAAGGACATGATTATTGTTGCATAGGGAACGATGTAACAACAAAAAGAACCTCAGGAATTGGAAATAAAAAAGAGAAATAAAACGAAAGTAAAGTCCTCATTTGCACGTGCACTTTTATGATCGTATTTCGTCACAAGTTTTTATTTTATATCTTAACTTTGGTGGAGTTGTCTCATCGTACTTTGCAATTCAATCTGCACAAATCACTGTTTACTGCAATTTCAACTTATACGAGTATTGCTCTTTGAAGTCACTTTGTGGCTACCTCTTGGTTGTTGTTGCTTTTAATAGCATGATAGTGTCCATTATATGCCTGAATTCCAATTACAAATACACATACAAGTATTATTTGCACATTTGGTTGCTATGGCTTTGGTAGAGAGGGCGGAAATAGCTTAAAAGCCAAAATCAGTTGCAAATTACTAAACCAAAACGATTCACTAAAATGTTGCAGTGGCTAATTCAACAGTCATAAAAGTAAAATGAAATTATCGGCTCTTAAGAGATGGAGCTGCTTATGTTATGAAGTTTAGGAGACACAGTGTGTTCGAGCTTCCGATCATTCTCTATATGCAATAACACGAGTATGTACAACAAATTATTAACTTTTAATTTATACATTCAAAAATAAAAGAGTGAAGATGCAGTGGTTTTTAGATAATTAAAAAAAATTAGAATATAATTTTGTTAAAATTCATATAATTATACTCTTTTAATAATAAAGGGTGTTTTTTGTAGAGGTATAGAACTTTAAGTTGGCATTACTTTTCAAGATGGCGACCGATTTAACAGCTGTCAAGTGATTTATTCTCGCTTGCAAATAGTGCAATTTTATTTCGAAAATAATGGTTCTGTGCGGAAAACGTATCGCGCACTACGTCCATTTTAGCGGAGTTTAGCGATGAAGCGCACTTCTGGTTGAATGGCTACGTCAACAAACAAAACTGCCGCATTTGGAGTGAAGTTAATCCTCAAGTGGTTGAAACACCGTTACATCCAGAAAAACTGACTGTTTGGTACGCTTTATGGGCTGGTGGAATCATTGGTCCGTACTTTTACAAAAACGATGGTGGCCAGAACGTTACAGTCAATGGTGATCGGTATAGAACCATGATTACTAACTTTTTCATTCCTGAATTGAATAACCATGATATCGAGGAGATGTGGTTTCAACAAGACAGCGCAACATGTCACACAGCTCGTGTCAGAATAGATTTATTGAAAGACACGTTTGGTGACCGCCTAATTTCACGTTTTGGACCTGTGAATTGGCCTCCAAGATCTTGTGATTTAACACCGCTAGACTACTTTCTGTGGGGCTATGTAAAGTCGTTGGTCTATGCGGATAAGCCACGAACGCTTGACCATGTGGAAGACAACATTCGCCGTGTTATTGCTGATATACGGCCACAAATGTTGGAAAAAGTCATCGAAAATTGGACGTCCAGATAGGACTACATCCGCGCCAGCCGTGGCGGTCATATGCCAGAAATCATATTTAAAATTTAATGCTACAAGATTATCTTTCGAATAAATAAAATTCATGTCAATCGAATAATCCATCGTTGTTTTATTGCAACTTAAAATTCTATACCTCTATAAAAAAACACTCTTTATGTATAGTCTACAAGAATAGTCGATTTAATGAGCAATTGTTCAAAGAAATTAACTGAAATATTTTGCGTTTAATGAAATATTGTGTTCTAATTTTAAATATACATAATTAACCAGTTTTCGCGAAGTTTTTTGTGCTTTCGAATATATAACCACCACACAGTGGTCTGCTCAATGGGCCAAAAACTTAAAATCATTACAATCACCAGAAATGTGTCAAGACTATCTGATAATAACTCTATATATTCAAATATGTAAGTTTTTGCCTTTGGTTATTTAATAACCATAAAAAACCAGAGAACGAAACTAGTTTGGATTTGCTGTGCGAATAACTTGAAAGTGAAGGTGTCAGTCAAAATACTATTTAAAAACAAAGTGCTTTGGAAGTGGAAAATTCTAAGTAACATAAAATTAATTCAAATAAAAAATATAGTTACTGTTTCGAATTGAGGTCGCCCCTTAACAGGGAATTTTAATTCCTCCCAATGTAGTTCTGACATGAGAATAAAGGCTCCTCATAAAAATCTATCAGCCGAACGGAGTCGGCTTAGTATAAACTGTAGATCGCTGCAATTGATGGAAAAACATTGATAAGACACACGCCAAATTCGCGGAGGAGCTCGGCCGAAAATTGCTTCAGTGGTTACAAAGCGCTAATTATATATATAAAGGGTGGTCAATTCCGAGACTCCCTACTTCCTTAAGTAAAAAAAACAAAGAAAATTCAAATTTAATGGGAAATGTTTATTATCATTCTAAAGAACATTCATTGGCATATATTTTTTGAAAATTGTCTCTTTCAAATATTAGCCGCGGCTACGTCTCAGATTGTCCATCCGTTGAGTTTAATTTTCGATTACCCGTTTGAGAATTTCGACTGGTAACTGGCGAATGACACGCGTGATGTTCTGCTCCAAGGCCTGAATCGAAGGCCGGATGGAAAAAGGTTAACGGTGTGATATCACTGGATCTTGGTGGCCAATCGACCGGCCCAAAACATGAAAAAATTATCTGCTCGCCGAAGTGTTCTCTCAATTAATTCATTGATTGATGCGATGTGTTGGAAGTGGCGCCGTCTTTTTGAAATCAAATGTCGCGGATATTACGAGTTTCAATTTCAGGCATCATATGGTCGATCATAATGGAGCGATAACGGTTGCCATTGACGGCTACGTCCTCACCGGCATCATTTTTTAAGAAATATGGACCGATGATTCCACTGGCCCAAAAACCACACCAAATCGTTGTTTTTTTCTGGATGAAATGGCAGCTACGTCCTCACAGGTATCATCTTTTAAGAAATATGGACCGATGATTCCACTGGCCCACAAACCACACCAAATCGTTGTTTTTTTTCTGGATGAAATGGCAACCCTTGAATCTCTTCTGGTTGTTCTTCGTCCCAAATGCGGCAGTTTTGCTTGTTAACATACCCATTGAGCCAGAAATGGGCCTCATCGCTGAACAAAATTCGGCTCGAAAACGTCGGATCTTCTTAGAACTTTTCCAGAGCCCATAGACCGAAGCAATATCGCTTGGGAAATTCGAGCGGTTTCAGTTCTTGCATAAGCTGTATTTTGTACGCTTTTAATTTAAAATTTCCACTTAAAATGAGAACGGCGCCGAATCGACTCTCCACGGTCTTCGTGTACACTCTCAGCTAAGGCCGCTATATTTTCTTCACTGCCTGCTGGACGTGGTCTATTCGGTGGAATATTATCCAATAATAATCAATGCTGCTTCTCAAGATGGGTGATGGTGTTGCGAGTAGTATGCTCAGTAAGCCATAAGTAGTATATTGATCATAAATTGAGCGAAGCGCACGAAGTTCACTCGTTACAGAATGTGAATTTTTGTAATAAAGTTGAATGATTTGTAAACGTTGATCAGGCGTAAGTTTTTCCATGGTGAAATGCCAAACAATGCTGAACAAAAATAACACGACAGCTAGGCACGACTCACACGAGATCTGTATAAAAAAGGCTATTGAAAAAATTACCTCTACTTGGATCACCCTTTATATATATATTGAGTACTAATTACGATATTTCACGAATTGTTGGCATGTAGCGTATAGTTTGGTTTATCCATATAAAGTTTGTGCCCATTTTAGTATTAGTTCACCCTTTTAGTTGTGGAGAGTTGTATCTTTGGTTCTAAAAATGTCTGGCAAATTAGGTCCCTTGTAAGGAATAAGGTATTCGAACAGGTTTTGGATTAAAAATGTGATTAACAGGCGACTAGCCGAAAAGTGGTGGAAGTGGAATTTCAAATGATGGAAGTACGGGGAGGAAGATTTTCTACAATACTGGCTTGTTCGCTCAAAGTACTTTCTTACGCACTAAAACTACTATCGTATTGAATTGGGAACTATCCGAGGAAGCCTTTGAGTTGGGAAATAAAGACACGCAAAAATTTCGTCGTTAGCATACACGAAAAATTTCTCGTGTTGCAACAAATACAGACTTATTGAACCATTTATTGATACCGTCCGCTACCTCAGTATAAATCTGATTTTGATTTACTATATATATATATATATATATTATGTGGCGCTTTGTAGCCGCTGAAGCGATTTCCGGCCGAGCTTCTCCACCAATTTGTAGTGTGCCTCCTGATTTTATTTCAAACAATGGAGGGGTCTGAAAAATTATTCTAAGCTGTCCCCGAAAACCCGGGGAACTACGCACTGCTAACCACTCGGTTATTGCGGCCGAGCCAATGGTTTTTCAGAGTTGGTCTTTTTGTTGTTATTTTATTTATACTGTTTGGTTTGTCATTTCATAGAGAACATACTTACTTATATTCGATGCTTGAAAATTGGACTTCTCGGCTGGAAATTATTCAACCCATCCACAGCAGCATATCATTTTTAAGACATAATGGAAAACGGTTATCTTTTTAATAAAGCTAAATTCTTGGTCATTAAATCCTATTTTTTCTTCATTAAAACCACATAGCTTTAAAAAAAACCAGCATGTTATGTCATGGGAAAAATCTATTAGTCGTGAATGATGAAAAAATTACAAAGTGAACATTTGAGTGTATTTGTGAGGAAAAATTTTATTTTTTATTAATTTTTGCAGCCTTGGAAATAAGAGCATAATAAGTTAGTAATAGTTCCAGAATCCAATAATCGGGTAATAATCGAACATTTTTAGCACTAAAGTGTTTCCGTCCATATCATAACCATGTTCTCTTAATTTGCTTAACTATCAATGTCGTCGAATATCTCATACAACTCATTGTTCTGTCGTCCGTGATATTCGCCGTCACTAATACGTAATATATAATTTTCCCAATCATTTTTTAAACAGCCACATTAAAACATCATTAAAAATATTACAAGGTTTTCATATTTATATCTTATACTGCAAAACACACTGTACTTTACAAATAAGTGATTGTATAATACCTGACCCTGCAAGGATGAGCTTAACTTAAAAGTAAATATTCTAATCCTTAACTAATACTTGAATATTGAAATCATACCATTTCGATATTTTTTTAAATTAAAATTTCCATCATCGGCCACCGGCATTTTGTCCTAATTTTGAAAACACCGCTGTTGTGTTTTTTATTCTTATGCGCTCTGTTACAGAGCACTCTTTGGTGTCAGCTTTCACATAGTCAAAATGGATGGAGGATGTTTTTGTCATATTATTTTTATTCAAATTTCTGGAAAGTAGTAACATAATATGGAGGGAACACAAATTTTTAGTTACCTCTGAACGTCCGAAGGGTTATTATTGGGAGCTTTTTATTTCAAGTGAGATATAAACCCGGTTTGGTAGACATCTGCTGCAAGACAACCTTGTAGACAGGTTACTAGATTGCCAGGAAGAAAAGTACAGAGATCAAAAGATTCGTATTCGATATGTATTTTTTCATGGTTATAAATAAAATTTTAAGCTATTACAGAAATACTTTTTCGAAATGTACAAATATAAATTAGGCTCAAACATAATTTTTTATTGAACTTTTTAATTATTATTTTGGCTACAGAAAATAGTCTTTATCGGTTTTTTTTTTGAGTTTTTACGTACAGTGGCGGAAAAGTCTACATATACCTCCTGTTTTCGCTGAATCAAAAGTCCAAAAAATTTACTGGGAAATTTAACGATACAGTTTAGTTCAACTTTTTTCCCTTATCATAAGAAACCAACAACAATAATTTTTTATCATAAAATAGTAAAGCTATAACAAAAAAACGTATACCCAACATTGACAAAAGTCTGCATATAATACATACATAACTTATCTTAAGGCAAAAACTTTGGTTAATATCTGGTAACCTGAAGTTTTTAATATTTAGTTGATCCACCGTTTGCATCAATAACAGCTTGAAGCCATCCTGGCTCCGATTTTTTCTAATTTTTCGCTCAAAAATCTGTCAGACCTATTCAAATGTGGACTTTTAGGTCGTGTGTGCGTGCATCCGAGCATGACAAAGCAACCAATCGTTATCCTGTTGAAAGATCCAGCCTGCGCCAAACTCCTAACTGTCCACCGAAGGCTTCAGTTTAGCTTCCAACAATGACTTATATTTCAACCGATCCATATTACCCTCAATAAAAATAAGCTTTCCAACTCCAGATACCGCAACCGTTCCCTAAACCATAACGTTACCGCCACCATGCTTCACTGTTGGTAATATATTTTTGGAGTTAAGTGCAGTGTTTTCTTTTCTGCAAATTTTTGCTTTTCCATCGCTGCCGAATATATTGAACTTCGATCGCTGTCTATAAACAAGAATTTTTGCCAAAAATCCATTCCCTTGTCTAAATGTGCTTTAGCGAACTCCAAGCAAAATTTACGACTTTTTTCATAAATAAGAATCTTTTTACGTGGCATTCTACTGTGGAAGCCGTTATCGTCCAGAGCTCTTCGAATTGTTCTTAAATGGACACATTTTCTTGCTGAGTTTTCAGTTGAGTCATCATTCACTTCCTTAAGAATAAAGCTGATGTTTCGTCAAGTTAGTTTCTTTGGCCGGCCAACACGCGGATTTTTTTTTTGGAGGATCGTTTTTATTCAAAGTTTTTTACAATGGTCTGTACTATTGGTCCACTTAAGTTTAATTTTTTTAAGTTTCACGATACAATTTCTTCTCTTTTCTGTGCTGAATAACAAAATCTCGTACGTCAATGGATATTTCTTTTCGCGGAGCCATTGTTGATGCTAATATGTTCAAACCACAACTAAATTCGAAACTAGCAAATAAGAAAACATAATTTAAAAAAAATGGTAAAAAAGGGTACCTAACCACCATAACAACACAGCATATCGGCATAACTGCTAATAAACCCGTGGTGTACGTAGCGTTTTTTTTACCATAATTATTTTATTTCATTTTATTTAATACATTTATTTTGGTTTAATACATATGATTAGAAAAGGATCTGAAATAAACCTGTATACCTACATTTTTCAGCAAAGTGATAGTACTTTCTACACAACGAATTCAGTTGGTGTATGTAGACTTTTGTCCGCCATAGTATATATATGTCTTACCGATTAGATTACAGTGCTATACACTACTGAAAATGTAAATGAAATAACAATAATAATTTTTGAGCAAAGACCATAGGACGATGGATACAGTGAATCCAGTCCAGAATGGTATTGAGATAATTTTTTCTGCTAATATTGATAAAAAAAGATACTTCGCTACCGCTAATTTCGAAAAAATTTGTTTAGTTTTCACTAGTACAGTAATCCGAATTCTTTTATTAACTATTTCATAATTTTACAAAAATGGAATAAAAAATAAAAAAGTAAAGAAATACATAGAACTCTTAAAAATAAAAATATTTTCATCCGAACCTAACTTTTTTGCAGGTTCTTATAAATCGATCCCAGAATCCGTTGCTATTCCCCAAATCATATTTGAAATTTAGACAAATCGCTACACAAGATGCGAGAAAAACAATTTTCACTAACCCCACATTAAGTAAAAATAGCGGCTAAACATTAGCGCACTTAATAGTTATTGGTTAGTAATAAATTGAATAATACAACAACAGATTACATAGCAGACGTTGGCTCAGTGGTAGAGCACTTGCCTGTGATGTCAGAATCCATCGGTTCGATTCCTGACAAAAGAAGTCTGATGTGGGGATCTCCGGAACAGCTGTCACTTATACAATTTATTCTTTGTAATACAACAAAATATTCAATTCGAAAAATTCTAACAAAATAGGGCTTTGCATAAAGCTCATTTACTTATAACCACAAACAATTACAGGCCGCATTAAACAATTCAAATTTTATTTTTAATAATTTTTCTCAGAAACGGTAAAGTATAGAGATCTTAAATTCTCTCTAACCATCTTATCGGTGCCAATATTTCCTGAAATGATAAACCCGATTCAATCATTTATGATCTTATTTTATTTTTCTACACTTGAATTCAATATTTATCTCATAGTACAAATATATTGCAACGCATATTAAATATATATTTATATATGTCTTTATATGTAAGCGAATTCACTTGTGTGCATCTCCCAATGTGTATGTTATATCGTTTCTGGTCAAATGGTTCATTTGGCGATAATTAAATTTAATTTATACTGTTGTAAATGTGTTAAGCATGTGCGAAATCGTATGTGGGAAATGTTCGGAATGGCAATTTAATGTGCAAGTGGTTTATACATATACGTGTATTTGTACACATTCCATAAACCTGCAAATATGCACTGCTAAATATATATATTGGTATATATACAGATTGAGTAACAGATGTATCCATGCTTCGCTAATTACTGATTGGTATGTAACCAAAGAATTATCTATAAACATGTATTAGGGTGTTGTGGAAATATGTATATATTTAACGATATTAACGCTTTGCAACCGCTGAAGCGATTCCCGGCCGAGCTCCTCCTACAATTTCTGGTTTTGCGTCTTGATGTTTTTACCATCAAATGAAGGGAAACAATTTATTATAAGCCGTTTCCGAACGGCCGATAGATTTTTATGAGGAGGTTTTATTTCATGAAATACAATCATAGCGCCTGACAATCCCTGCAGAGGGGCGAATGCAATTAGAAAAATTAATATTCTAAATTTTGGATGTTTCTCGAACCTGGACTCGAACCCAGGCCTTCCGAATTGTAGTACGTCATACTAACCTCCCGGCCGGAAGTATACATATATATATATATATATACGGTTTTCCAATAAGAGTGATATGATTTATCAAAAAAAAAGTTTGATTTTTGAGCACTTTTTCCACTAAATCGAGTCGTATGTCATGAATAGCGCGATCAATATTGATTTTTAAAGTTTGAAGAGAGTCTGGTTTGTTGCTTGAAACCAATGACTTCAAATAACCCCAAAAGAAGTAGTCCAATGGTGTTAAATAACAACTTTTTTGGAGGCCATTCAATGTCACAATTTCTTGAAATAATCTATTCTTCAAACCTTTCTCGCAATAATTCGGTTTTGCACGTGCTGTGTGACACATAGCCCCGTCTTGTTGGAACCAGATGTTGTTAAGATCAACTTCATCCAATTTTGGCCACAAAGAGTTTGTTATCATCGATCTATACCACTCTCCATTGACAGTAACGGTACTACCAGCTTCATTTCGGAAGAAGTACGGACCGATGATTCCACCAGACCAAAAATCATACCAAACTGTCAATTTAGGTGAATGTAATGGTTGTTCATGAATAATTTGTGGATTTTCTTCGCACCAGAATCGACAGTTTTGTTTACTTATTGCACCACTCAGATGATACTGTGAGCCTCATCGGAGAAGATGATATTCTTAAAAAATCGCTTTCAAGTTGTTCCAAGGCAAAATCAGAAAATTCACAATTTTTATGGTGGTCCAATAAAGAAATTGTAAACATTACTGAATGCAACGAGAACAAATGATACATTAAAAATGGCCAAAATGACACTTAGAAATCATATAACCCCTATTAGAAAACCCTTTTTTATATAGTGCAAATATTATATTTATTTAAAATATCTCATAATGATAACACTAAAGGATTAAGAGAACAATAGTTAATAGCGTTGTCACTTCTTATTGAGTCGTCAATTTTGGCTTAGGGCTCACCCTAATAAATATGTACACATATAGTATAGGCGGTTAAGGGTTATGCCAAATTGGTTGATATTTCGAATGTTAAATTCGCAATGAAATAGCCTGCATGGTTGAATGACTAGTTGGTTACTTAATGGCTCAGTCAGTTGCCAAGCAAATGTAAGTAAATATGCCTGTATCCAAAGTTACGTTTGTAAATGCAGGAGTGTTGAAATTTGCAAGCAAATAACACTTACAAATATTTATAAAATACATATATTAATATGTGATCTACAAATTCAAATGAACTAAGGTGTTTGTAAGGCGGACGGAAGTCAAATAGATTACTCTTAGTCTAGTAAGTAAACAGTTTCTGGTTTATAAATACTTATCAATTTGATTTCAGTTTCTTTACGCTCTTGAAACTATGTTAAAAGGGTGAATTTTTATTGGTGTATATATATCACATCTAAGAACTAACGCACATTCATTTTGGTTAAATACTCTGCAAATATTTATATATATAAACAATGAATGAAAGATAACAGCCTTGGGACTTTTTTCACAGTAGACCCTACAAAAAAAAAAAACATAAATTTAAAAATATGAGTATAAAAGTAAATTATGAATTGAATCATACAGTAGTTTAACTACTAACAATTATTTTACTTAATTTTTTTAATTTTATTTGTTTCAATTTTACTTCATATTATTGTATTTCATCTTCTTTAATTTATGGATTTAACAATAATTTTTTGTTTTCATTTGATTTTTTTTTTTATTAATTTTATATTTTAAGATTATTATATTTTATTTTACGTTATTTTATTTTAATTTATATGAATTTATTTTATGTTATAATATTTCATTTTATATTGTTTCGTGTATTTTATTTTATTTTATTTTATTTTATTATTTTATTTAGTTATTTTTTGTTGTAAGAAATTTATCTTGTTTAGTTTTTAGTTATATTTCTTCTTTTTTTTATTTGGCATAGGCACTGCTTACGTGATTATAGCTGCATCAACAATAACGGGCCACTAGTTTCTTATCTTCGCCTTTTGGCGTCGGTTGGAAATACCAAGTGATAGCAGGTCGCTCTTAACCTGATCCTTCCAACGGAGTGGGGGTCATCTGCTTCCGCCAGCGGGTACTCCGTCGAATACTTTCAAAGCTGGGGCGCTTTCAACCATTTGGACGACATGACCTAGCCAGCGTAGCAGCTGTTTCTTGATTCCCTGAACTATGTCAGTGGCACTCATCGTTCCACCGTCTACGATATTCACCGCTGCCAACTCGAAAAAGGCCATAAATATTTCGTAAAACTTTTCTCTCGAAAACTATTAAAGTCAACTCATCGAACGTTGGCATCGTTCTTACACCATATGTAAAGACGGGGATGGTGAACAGCTTGTAGAGTTTGGTTTTAGTTCTTCGAGAGAGGAACCTTTAATTGTCTACTCAGTTTAAAGTAACACCTTTTGGCAAGAGTGGTTCTGCGTTGGATTTGAAAGCTGACATTGTTGGCGTGCCTAGATAGACGAAGTTATCTACGACTTCGTAGGTATGACAGTCAACAGTGACGTGGAAGGCAAGTCGCGAATTCGATGTCTGTTTATTTGATGCCAGGAAATACTTCGTCTTGCCCTCGTTTAGTTATTTTTATGACTTGTAAACAGCTATCTGATTTTAAATTTTTTTCTGTTGAGCTAGCCCTAATTCTTTAATAGTTCCATTTGTTGATAGCTTATATTACTAACTTTTGTTGCTAATATCCTCGGTTGACATCCATAAAAAGTTTGCACTCATTTATTATAATTCAGGTAAAATTCCCAACACATTCATAATATTTACTACTGCCAGTTTCACGATAACGAAAGAAAAACAAAGACCTCCAACGCGTGTACCAACCAATAAAAATTTAATTAAAAAATGGCTTATGATGGCCACATGCTGTCGAAAAAAATCTCAACAAAGCTTTAACACGAAAAAAAAGGATTTCATTAATCCTTTAAATTTTTTAACAGAAAAAAATATTCACAATCTCAGTACACATTTATATCGATGTATTAGTATTTATATCGTGAGTAAACTATAGTAAATTCTACTAACGGGTGATCCATTTCGAGGTCCCATATTTTTCAAGAAAAAACACAAAAATAAAGGGTGTTTTTTACAGAGATAGAGAACTTTAAGTTGCAATAAAACAACGATGGATTATTCGATTGACATGAATTTTATTTATCCGAAAGATAATCTTGTGGCATTACATTTTAAATGTGATTTCTGGTATATGACCGCCATGGCTGGCGCGGATGTAGTCCAATCTGGACGTCCAATTTTCGATGACTTTTTCCAACATTGTTGTGGCCGTAAATCGGCAATAACACGGCGAATGTTGTCTTCCAAATGGTCAAGCGTTTGTGGCTTATCCGCATAGACCAATGACTTTACATAGCCCCACAGAAAGTAGTCTAGCGGTGTTAAATCACAAGATCTTGGAGGCCAATTCACAGGTCCAAAACGTGAAATTAGGCGGTCACCAAACGTGTCTTTCAACAAATCTATTGTGGCACGAGCTGTGTGACATGTTGCGCCATCTTGTTGAAACCACATCTCCTGGACATCATGGTTATTCAATTCAGGAATGAAAAAGTTAGTAATCATGGCTCTATACCGATCACCATTGACTGTAACGTTCTGGCCACCATCGTTTTTGAAAAAGTACGGACCAATGATTCCACCAGCCCATAAAGCGCACCAAACAGTCAGTTTTTCTGGATGTAACGGTGTTTCAACATACACTTGAGGATTACCTTCACTCCAAATGAGAATAAGTCACTTGAAAGCTGTTAAATCGGTGGCCATCTTGAAAAGTAATGCCAACTTAAAGTTCTATACCGCTTTATATATATATATATTCATTTCGGAAAAATAATTTTTTTGTATAAACTTCTTAAATTACGATAACTGAAAAATTGTTTGAGCAAAAGCGTTCAAGGCACTCTCTTTAGAGGAGATAAGCGATCAACAGTAAATATCATATAGTATTATTGAAGCGTTGAAGGCCGGTATTGCAAATAAACGACCTTATAAGAAAATTTTGTTTCATCGATACAACAATCCGTGTCACAATTCAATCAAAATATTGTTAACATGCACTTAAATTTAATGGCTCCGACATACACCATATACGAATGATTTGACTCCTCGCTGTACTCGCTGTACTGGCAGCAACACAAAGAAATTCTCAGCGGTAAGAAATTTCGCTCGAATGAGGAGGTTATCGCTGTAACTGAGACTTATTTTGAGGCAATTGATGAATGATTCAACAAAAGTCGTATGGAAATTTTAAAGCAGAGTTGAAGTTATTGTATAACTCTTGATGGAGGTAATTGCCACCTTTGTCCATCTTTTTAAGTGGAGATGGTGGTCTAGAGATCGCAAATTTCAGGCATTTCCAATATTTTTTTAGGTGATAATAATAAACAACAATATTTAAACTTATATTGATTAAAAAAACATTTAGATAATTAAAAACAATAATTATTTAATATGTTTTAAAATTGGTCCTGAAGTTGATCTTCTAAAAAAATTGGAAGTGTAGCTATTAGTGAACTCATTAATATATTAAAATTTCAGATCTTTCGGATAAATCCTTTTTTTAATTGCGCCGTGCAGAAAAAAGCTGTTCTGAGAAAAACGAGTTTAAAGTTTGAAGTGTATAAGGACGAGCGGTTGGCCGCTACCTGCTCAAAGACCCGCAGAACTGAATGTACTGTAGATATCATTATAAAATTTTAACAGTAAAATACTATATTTTCGAAATATTCAAAAAAGAATAAATCGATTTTTTGAAAATTCTAGACCACCATCTCCCCTTAAAGCCTTTTTGAACAAGATTTCTTTATTAAGCTTTACTAGTTCTGCATCTCCTTGTTTCTTTCAATTCGTTACGTTCCTACTCGCAGTAAATGTAGCACAAAATAAAATATTCCACAGCGGTAGCTTTATAGACAAGTTTATATAATAGAAAAATTTTAACAATAAAACATTCTTACAGTTTATTATATATTATTTTTAATAACTTTAATAACATGCTTTTTTTAGAACAAAAAAAAATTATATAATATTTAGTATTAGAAATAAAAATTTTATTATTGGTTATAAGTAAATGAGCTGTATTCAAAGGCCTATTTTTGTTAGAAAAATTATTTTTCATTGAATATTTTGTTATACAACAAAGAAAAATTGGTAGAAGTAACTGCTTTTTCGGAGATCACCACATCTCCTCATGAGACTTCTTTTGTCAGGAAGCGAACCGACGGATTCTGGCATCATAGGCGAGTGCTCTACCAACTGAGCCAACGTCTGCCATGTAATCTGTTGTTGTATTATTCAATTTTTTTACTAACCAACCACTATTGAGTGCGCTAAATTTTTTCTTAATGTTGGGTTAGCGAGTTTTTGCAATCCTGCATATTATTTCATTATTAATTACATAAAAATCGAAGCTTTAATACTTATAAATACTACTGTTATATTTGTTCAAATAGTCCACAAGCTTTCTCGGAACTTCGAGAATGCTTATATTTGATGTAACTAGTTTGCATACCAACTGAATAAAAGCAGTAATTTCACAACCATATATTGAACCCTGAATATATAATATACCCTACGATATGTACAAGTTTTATTGCAAATTCTGCTTAAAAAAATTATCATCTCAAAAAAAAAAAGTTATAATAACTGTGCTAAGGGAAAAAGTTCTTTTCAACACAGCACGGATGAGTGAGAAGAAACAAGAAAAAGGGCTATCTTCAGCCATACCGAATTATTTATACTTTTCATGTACATTTCAAATTTATTGAAATTGCAACATTCGATTTTGATAATTTTGAGGGTCAATATTTATTTTGAATTTACGTGAGTAGCATACAAAATTTCATACCTTTAAATGCTTTTTTGGCGGATTTTTGATGCAAAATCTCATATCTGAACAAATCATTAATATGACGGCTATAATGATATAATCTTCCAATTTTTCTGGTTTTCAGTACCAATATTTATTCGTATTTATTTTTGAAGATGCTATTTTGACGGAATTTTGACCAAATTGATTTTCAGTACCGATGTGCAGTTTTAGATGATTGTTTGACGGATTTATGGTCCAAAGTTTCAAATCTGAAGAATTGGTCGTATATACATATGCTATAAAGCTCCGATTTGGGCAGTACTGATAAATGTATATAAATGCACCAGTGCAACTGTCCACTAAGTTTTGTTGAAATATCTCAAATATTGAGAGACTATTCATTCTGATACGAGCGGTATAAATTTTGTTGGGTCTATCTCTCCTCCTTTTCATACTTACAAAAGTTAATATACCATTTCATGTACATAAAAGGTATACAAATTCTACAAAAGTCAACGAAGTGTGCAGCGAATCTGCCAGTCAATATTGCTTCCTGTAAAAATTAGCAACTTAATACGAAAAATCCATCGTCATGCCGAGTATAAACAGTGCGTTAAATAGTTCAGGTGACTGATAGCCTCCACACCAGTAAAAACAAATTAAATAAAATAGAAAATAAAAACATAGTGTAAAGAAATCAATCCACTGGTGTCCAATCACTTTTGTAACGCCAATGCTCCAATCAGCTGCAACAGCTGTCCGATAAACAAAATATGCCAATAGACAAACTCACATACTTATACACTACACAAAATGTGAAAGTTGGCAATTAGGAAGCGGGAAAAGTTTTAGAAAACTTTTTCAATAATCCATCATTTGACGAGGTCAGCTTCGTATAACTTGTTGAAAGAATTATATATATATATATATATATATATATAGATGTATATATATATACGATTATAGTATAGATTTATATATATTAATATAAAACAAGAGATATTAGAGCTAAACGTACGAAGAAAAATCGGTGTGTGCGTAGGTTTTAACTTGGGTTGGTGGAGAGTGGCCCAAAAATGACATGTTCGATTTGATTGAATACGGTAAGCCGCTGCGAAATATTGGCATACGCACATATCCATATGTAGTTGGGTATGCACATACAATATGATCCGAACACGCATTGCCTAGCTGCAGGCAACAAACAGTTTCAAAGTAAGAATAGTATTTGCAAATAAAAAGTTTATCTCGCTTCTTGACTTGTACTATAATATGTATTTTGTTTACTTTTGTTTTGTTTTGTTTGCCTTGTTCGTCTGTCTGTTTGTCAGCCAACAAACTTCTTGCACGCATAGTGTCCAGTCAACCGCGAGAGTCGTTATCGCAATACCTCCCAATTGCCAAGGTATTCACCGCATGAAAGCAAATCCACAGTTGAACGCAAAGAAATAAACTTTTTAGACCCACACACTAACTGTTGCGCTTTTCATAAAGCAAAAGGCATGTTATGTATGTATGTCAACGCATATGTAGATATTTGTACACAATAGGGTCCACAAAATTAGCTGCTGCTGCTTGTTGAAATTAGTTTGTAAATTTATCTAAGTTGTTTGTTGAGGGAGCGAGAAAAAGTTGGGTTAAATAATATGTGACAGCGAGCAGTAGTCAGTAAAAGTTATGATCTATAAGTGACCGCAAATGTCATTTTACTGTCTAGTTTTGATTCATAAATAATTAGTTTGAAATAGATAGTCCGAGGAAACGAAGCAACAACAAAATATATGCTATCACCATAACAAAAATATGTGAATTATATATCGTAAATTACATGTAATAAGCGAAATTACATTTAGAATGATTCATATTTAAATCGGGAGAAGGTGGAGCTAGAGCACATTTAATTTGATCTTTTCACATTTATCATGATAGTGGCTAAATTATGTATTTCAATGTCAAATATAATTAATGGGATTTTTAACTTTTCATGAATTGCAGAATTTCCCAAATAATTTCATTACGAAACCTTTTGCTTTGGGATTATATATACATACAAATGTTTAATCGTTCTGTGTCTTCTACAATTACATAAACGCAAAATCTTTTCAGATCGAGTCGGACACAGCATTTAAAATTATTTTATCTTGATCTGTATTCAACTAAATTCGACATCGATATATGCTCATGACAAAGTCGTTGATACTGTAATTTTCATCGTCCAATTCATATTATAGCCAGCAACGACCAAATAAGTCATTAGAGAATGTAGATTAGGGTTGTTACTACCGTCACAATACAGTCCTCCAAAAACCTTCTAAAGCGTCGACGTTGTGGAATATGAAAGATTTGTCGAACATAAAGGGATTCAAGGCGTAGTGATCTATAACTTAGTCGGATGTATTAACAAAGGATTTACCTTCAAGGAATATACGGCTTTTTCCCGACATATATAGAGCTTTTAACAACACACTTCCCCAAGTTTTATTAAGCGCCCTTCAAGATATGGGTCTTGAATAACCCCTAGTGAAAATTGTGGAGTCCAACCTGCAAAACAGGTTGTAAATAAAAGACTGGATATCAACCCACCAAAACGGTGCACTTCAGCAGCAGATGTAAGCTATTTTCATTTAAAATCTCACCTAATAAAAAGGGACAGAGATCACTCCCTCTACTGAGGTGAAATAGTTTGGGATAATCTCCTCGGAATAAATAACAAGGAAAGCTATGACTGCTCTGTGCGCTTGCAAAGCGTACATTGGCAAAAGTGGAACCTAAGAATATATATTGGTGATCGGTTATCGTCTTCTACAAAGGCCCTGAAAGCCATTCATATCTTTCTCCCACTAGAACTCTTTGCGGCGGCAAAGTTCAAGCTACAACGCCGCTATATTGAATGCAATTAGCCTTGGAGCGATCTGAGTATAATCCACCTCCTCATACTATCTTACATATCAGTTATGTTTTGTTCCATGAGAGAAGTGCATTGGAAAATTTAAATAGTCTAGATCAAGGAGCAATAGCTATCTTTACAGATGGCTCAAAAATAAGCCATAAAATTACTTACATGATTCAATTCCCGTCACTCTTGCTCAACTGCCTTACAATCTATTATTATATACTCTGACTGCCAAGCTTTAATCAGATCTCTATAATGCAACTTTATCACGTCATAAGTGTTAAAACGTAGAAACATTCTCAGTAGATTTTCGAGAAAATGCAACACGTGATTTGGATACACGGTATGTACCGGACAGCTGAAAGTCGGACATATTCGCCGCATTAAGACTGGGAAGCACTTCAAAGACCAGATGGCGTAATGAAACCACGTGTAATGTGGTAAGGCAAATCTAGTCTTCCCTGGACGCAAAGAGGTGAGGAAACATATTTCTTCTGCATCGATTATCCATCAAAATCCCTACTGGAATAATAATAGGCCACTGCCTAATGAAAACTCACTGTCAAAGGAAGGAATGTTTCTCAAATGACTTTTGTCACTACGTCAAGGACATGGAGGAGGATAAATCTATTTATCTCACAGCATTTATTAGGTTAACTAATCGCGGCCGCGATAGCCGAGTGGTTAGCATTGCGTACTGCCATTCGGAAGGCCTGGGTTCGAGCCCAGCCAAGTTCGCCCAACATCCAAAATTATAGAAAATAAATTTTCTAATTGAGGTCGCCCCTCGGCAGTGAATGTCAAGCCCTCCGAGTGGATTTCTGGCATGAAATAAAGCTCCTCATAAAAATCCATCGGCCGTTTGGAGGCGGCTTAGAATAAACTGTAGATCCCTTAATTTGTTGGCAAAAACATCAAGACGCAAAACCACAAATTGGAGGAGGTGCTTGGCCGAAAATCGATTCAGCGGTTACAAGGCGCCAAATATATATATATATATAATTGGCTCAAACATTTGAGAAGGTAATAATAGGATCCTTACAGTAGTAACACAATGGGCCAAAAGGCATAAGAACGCTGGCCACAAGCCGGCAGCCACATTAACTCAACTCAAGTTTCGAAGTGAAATTAAGCTCTTGCTGAGTATGACTTGGTTTTATACAAAAACATAAAAATTGCCTGCCAAAACGAAAAAATACTTCAGCTTCATTTTAATATTTCAAGAAGCCTATGTGAAAATCTAAAGGGCGAATTTTTGCAAAAGAGGTTTTATAAAAATATTCGGCCCTGTGGAGAACTATCAGAAAAAAATATATCCACTGGTATTTTTAAAATTCTCCGAACCTGAAATCAGTGTAAGCTACGATTAAAATGCATATAGTTAAATACAAGCAATAAAACCAAAATTTAAAAGGGCATAAATCTAATATTTTCATCAAAATAATTATTGAAATTCTTTAAAACAACTGCCAAATCTACTTTCTGAATAATTTTTACTAAATTTGGTCCAAGTAAAACGATAAATATTTTTCTTTGGGTGAGTAAGACACCTGGCCCTCAGAATTTCGTTAATTCCTAATTTCCAAACGAAATTTTTTAATATCTACCGTGTTATTAAATTGCCTTACCTATATTTTGGTATTCAATTAGTTTAGGTATTTAATTTTATGTGCACTTCTTGAGGTGATTTCTTTTAATTAATGAAATACGGGCATTCATTATTAAACAAGAAAATGCGAACAATGAAAATCAATTAAACTTTTCGACTTACAGATTTTAACAAATAAATTAATTACCTACCAAATTTTTAGATTGACGCGGGCGCACTTCCGCTATAGGCTATTTTAGCAGCTGTGCTGTTGTTAACGAAAACTTTTGAAGTGGACTTAATTCACACACCAGCTGATGACCAAGTTATTGAAAATGCTTGCGTTTACTATTATTGTTGAAGCTTGATAATTGAACCAAAAAGACAAATTTCTTAGTGAAACGCTGGCGTCTATATAAGGACAGTATATGTATCATAATAATATGGAATGAAATTTGGGACGGTTTTTAATGCTGACTGTGCTCGCAAATACTCTAAGTATCCTTAAAAGTTAATAAGTTGTTGAAAGGTGTAAATGAATTTGTATTGTTTTATAATCGAGCGGAACTTTTGACTACATATCGAGTTCGTTCACGAACATAATTTTTGACTATCCGATCACAATACAGGGTCACTGATTATATAAAGTAATGTTGAGAAATCATGAAAAAATATTGAGAATTATTTTATGAATAAAATATTATGAATATGAGAAAACGCGATCTGTTTCGAAAAAAATTGTTGCATATATTCAGCCTTATTAAGAGCTTCGTGTGAATAAGCCAATCTCATGTATTTTTTATTTTCAAGCGAACAAAAAATTCATATCACGAATTGCGAGGGAATGACATCTTCTTTTCGAATTTCGATTATGCTATTATGAACTTCGCAGAGTGTAACCCATATTTTTTATATATTTCATGTAAATGAAATGGTATATTAACTTTGGTACGAAGTATCAGAAGGACTTAAAGAAAGTAAACCGGGTAGGTCGCTCAAGCCGCAAAATATGCAGCACCTTGTAGAGCACCCCAGAAGACTGGGTGCCTTTCAAGCGAGTGTGAACAAAAGTTTGTGTAAGATGTGCCAGCGTGCGGTACACAAATTATAGAATTGTGAGGAGCTCCACAAGCTTAATTCCTCAGAACACTTTGATTACATTAAGAGTAATCAGCGTTGCTGAATTGCTTGTCAGCTGGTCATACAGTTTCAAGATGTAAAAGTCCGTTTAACTGTAGCATATATCGATCAAGACATCATACTTTACCCCACCTTCCACAAGCAAGTCAGCCAAAAGCAACAATCCTTGGACAACTCCACATGCAATGAAGGAAGGACCCTCAACTTTACAGCAGGCTCAGCAGAGACTAGTCTCTGTAAGAGAAAGTAATACATCAGTCAAAAATGTCAATTCTTGCTTCGCGAATAAAAACAAAGGTATTTTACTAGGTACTGCACGGGTGCAGATACATTTCAATGGCATAGATTACTCTGCTAGAGCTTTGATATACCCTGGATCCGAATGCACATTTATAACTTAAAAGCTAAAACGCAGATTTAACCTGCCAACTAAGCGCTTATATGCTCAAATCTCGGGCATCAAGAATTCGATATCTGCGCATTTAAATGAAATGTGTGTCATTACACTTTGGGCGGCTTATTAAATGGGCGCTCACACGTAAACAAAAGAAAAATAATAAAAAGAAAGTGATTGGCATCGTGATATAAACAATCGATTTATTTATTTATTTATTTATTTATTTATTTATTTAAAAGAGAAACAATTATTAATAATTATTCCACTTATGTACGTGGAATACAATCGATTTATTAACTTAAATTTGTGTAAAATTGACATGAATAATTAGTGACAATTATATGTGATTTACCTTGACGTGGCGCAATGGGTGATGTAATTCGCTTGAAGTTTAAGAAGAAGTAAGTTTTTATTTTTTAATACGGTCGCGTACGATCGTTTCAATAGTTATTTTTTATAAGAGTTAAACGTTAGTTTTGTCTATGTGTGCAAGCATGCAAAGTCACCACACATTAAGGTGGTCCTTGATGTTTAGGCTGTTGGCCTAAACAGTTTATATTTAGGCTGTTGACCTAAAGAGGTGGTTTAACCTTAAGAAAGTTGCATTTGGATGTTTAAAATATTAACGGACGCAATTTATAGTCCCCTTCATCTTCTGTCATAAATTTAATGTTCCGTTTAGAATGTAAAGACATTTTTGTCCGTTGTTTCTGAAAACTTGTAAAACGAGTTATGAATTTCACTAGCCTTTATGTTTGAATATCAAATCTCACTCCAGCGCAATTGACATATCTGACTCCGTTTTTATACTTTTCATGTACATGGAATAATATATTAACTTTGGACCGAATTAGATAAGTACCAAAAGAAGAAGAGATAGACCCAACAAAATCTATATCTATCGATAAGAAAAAAGGTATCTAAAACTCTAAATCGGAAAACAATAATATATACCACTCTTACAAAGATTTATTCAGATATGAGGTTTTGCGTCAAAAATCCGTTAAACCAGTATCTAGAAGATCGAAAAAACAGACATGAATTCAAGTTCATATTGACACTGAAAATTTTCAACAACGATCTTTTCAATTTACAATAAACTTGATATGTTTATGAAAGGTATAAAGAGCCGGAGACAGCCCTTAGTTCTTGTTTCCTATTAAGAAAACCATTTTTAACAACTCTCAACTCATTATGGATAACATTTTATGTTTGAATTTAATTAATTACTTATTTAAAATCAGCTGATAAATTTCTCCCGTAGCCGAATTTGTTCAGTTATTGACACTTAATACAGAAAACGCCATCTCCGCATCAGTTATTTTGGAAGAACAAACATTTGATCAAACTTCAAAAGATGGATGTATTGCAGTTAGTGGAAGTAGAAAATTTAGTTGGCGGTCGAGAGGACAACTTTATTTCCAACGATTTGGACGAGTCGTCAAGTTCCAAAAAAAAAAAGTTCAAGAAAAAATACCCGAACAATAGTGAAATTGGTTCTTGTTTTCACTCACCCCTCAACCAAGCGCTTTACACAATTTTTCTAATATGTGCTTTCCTTTCCTTCCTTCCCAAACTTATGACCCAATTCAGCGGAGAAAAGCTAAAAATGTCACTTCTATTAAAGAATCCCATGGTATATGCATGTCTGCAAGGCATGGAGCGCTCATAATCAATAGGCAAATTATGATACGGATGTAAGGTTCGGGTCACCTTCTCAAATTTGTGAATCATTTAATGTGTCTTATAAACGTTGCAAAATGGTTTATGCTAGATAAGACTAGCTCAGCGAGACAACCCAAATTGTGTCAGCTCCTCTCATCATTTTACTGAGTTTCATATGTAAAGCATGTTCAAACAAATTTCTCTAAAAATAATTATTTACTCGTATTTATCAATTCGTACTATGTTCCCTGCATAGTTGCCCCTTCGCAAATATAGTACACTTGGCAAGTGTTTTAACAAATTTCGAAAAAGTTGTGATATGTTCTTTCTGGTATATCCTTGTCTTTCTTCAGCGATTCGGATTTCCTTAATTAATCTTCCTAAACACCTTCCTTTCATAAGTCTCTGCAATATTGGTAACAGGATAAAATCGCATATGAAAAATCTGGCGAATATGGTCGTTGAGGTAGATTACGGCATTGTTATTGGCCGAACAAGCAATGACGAGTGAATTTTTTTTTTGATTCGTAGTTCGTTCGCCATTTGCCACTATTAAAAATGTGAAGTGTTTTTGAGCACTTAGTTCCAGCTCTTATCCAAAGTTTGGTTAAACCTTTTAGGTACATTTTTTGAATATACACATACAAATGACCGCATATGGCCGCAATGGCGTACTACAATTTGGAAGGCCTGGGTTCGAGTCCAGGCTCTAAGTACAGGCAACTTCCGAAATTATAAAAAATTTATTTTTCTAATTGCGGTCACCCCTCAGCAGGGAATATCAAGCCCTCCGAGTTTATTTCTGATACGAAATGCTCCTCGGCCCTCCATTTTTTGGTGAAAACAGCAAACCGCAAAGCCACAAATTGGAGGAGGAGCTCGGCCGAAAATCGCTTCAGCAGTTACAAAGCGCCAAATATATATATGAGAATATCTGTAGAAAAAAAAATTCTCATCTTCTGCTCTTAAGATCAATGCAGGTAAAACGCATTAAAATACAAATTAGTAACGTTTAAAACCATTCACTTCAACATAATTGCAACATTTTCGTACAACATTGCCACCAAATACTTAAGTGGAGGCATGACTCTTGGCTGCAAATGATGTCAGCGTGGCAAAACTTTACGAGCGGAGTTGAAGAGAACAATGCAACGCAGCGTCATAAATAATATGCGAGCAGCTGGCAAAAATATGAAAATCTCTTGAATGTATTAGACCGCCCACCAATGTTTTCGCCTTGAAAGCCGTTTGGATGAACATACTCGTACATGTGTAATCAGCCGCCTATCATATTTTTTACGCAATTCACAAACACGCCTCCGCCTGAAAGGTAACCAGGCTACCATAAAAAGCAAATATATGAGGCGATTGACACCCAACTAGGCAGCGGCAGCAATAGTCACTAAGCGCCGACAAGTTAGCCGCAGGCCGCTCGCTTTGCTTATCTAGGCAGGTAGTGGATGTAGCTTTAGTTATTCGATACTTCGTTGTTGAAAGCTACTTGAAACTTAGTATATTTACTTATACACATGTGTAACCATTTCAAGGCCTGCCACAATGGCGCGCCATTTATCAGTTACAAGACTTGCGGCGGTTACATGTTGTCGAACGTTTTGTACGCTGTCATCGCAGCTGGCAGCAACAGTCACAAATAATAAGAAGCGATCGATGCGAGTTGTATGTATATGCATATAATGTATGTTTGTATGTACGAGTATGTTTGTAAAAGCAAGTAAAGTGGGCATCATAACACTGTTTTTGTCCAGCATGCATCCGTAGCATACAGTTGTACTGGCAAGCACATACATATATGTACTTATATTATATATGCACTTATACTGAAAGAATCTTAACCTTTTTGCACCGTTTAATCGTTTAACTTTCTGCTAAATAAATGAAACTTAAATGCGTCTCATAAATTTTCGTGTATTGCACATGTGCAAAGCTGCAAGAGAATATATCGACAATCGATGTTTGGGAAAATTAATGGATGGACGTTGAACGGCTTGGTGTGATCAACAAAGCCTTATGTCATGTCGTGGAAGATTTCTTTGTTTGTTTTGTGTTTTGTTGAAGGAAAATTTTTATTATTTTCTTACCTTTTGATTGAAGGCAATTTCGGCGCCTATCCTCAAGAGGTATTTTGTTCTTCTTTTAATTTTTAAAATAGTTCTGTAATAACGCACACGACTGATCAGATATTAGTGAAACAAATTAGATTAGAAAAGCCAATCCAAAAAAATCGAAATTTTCTGAGTAGTTTTAAAAAACTTCGAAATTTACCATTCTTCAGCAAAACCTCTTGAATAAACTTTTAAATCCCTTAAAATTACAGTCCAATTTACACTGAATTTAAGAGCGATAAAATCATACTCTCACCTTGTTATAAATTCCATGTACATGAAATCGTATATTAATTTTCGCTCAAAGGGTATAAGTACCAAAAACAGAAAAAATAAACCCATCGAAATTTATACCAATCGTATCAGAAACAAGAGCTGAATTGATTTAGCCATGTCCGTCTGTTCGTCTGTCCGTCTATCCTTCTGTATGTCTGTCCGTCTGTCTGTTTGAGCGCACTCTAGTCCCTTAATTTTTGAAATATTTCAACCAAACTCAGTAGAAAGATGCACTTTCATGTTTAAACGATCATTTGAAGGAACCGGCCAGATCGGACCACTATAGAATATATACGACCGATTTTTCAGATTTGAAATTTTGGGTCATAATTCCATGAAAAAAGTACCTACAAACGTGAAATATGGTGCACTACATATACATAATGGATTGCATATTGGTTTTGAAAATCATCGAAATCGAGCGAGTATAAAATATTGTAACGAATTTGCTAAGTTGGCCTCGATGATTTGCCAAATCCTTCGAGTCCGATCACTAGATTGCTAAAGAAAACTCCCAAGATTTATTTTTTCGGCTTCTTAACCGTCAGGAATTTATTTGTACAGTAATTACAATTTTCGTCTATAGCTAATGGCTTATTTAACAAATCTTTTTTTTTAATCTTTGCTTCTTCATGCTTAGTACATACTCGTTGCTGACTGCTCTGAATCTTCCGTAGTCTCAAGAGCCTCTTCCTTCTTCATTTATTTCTTGGATGTCTCCCCGTCCTCACGGCAGAATTCATATTCGCTCAAATCTATACCTTCTGCTTCCATAGCTTCTCGCAGCCGTGATTGTAGCTCAGCCTTATTTCCGGTTGAAGATAATCCTCTCTTCGCCAATTCCTTTTTGAGGGGTAGTATCGTTAAATCTTGAATCTTGACCATTTTCAAATATTTTTTGTTTGTTTTTTTTTCCCGGAATTTATTTAGCAATCCCACTTCTGATACCAATTGTAACGAATTTGCTAAGTTCGCTTCGATGATTTTCCAAATCCTTCGAGTCCGATCACTGGATTGCTAAACAAAACTCCCAAGATTTATTTGTTCGGCTTCTTAACCGTCAGGAATTTATTTGTACAGTAATTACAATTTTCGTCTATAGCCAATGGCTTATTTAACAAATCTTTTTTTTAATCTTTGCTTCTTCACGCTTAATACACTCTAGGAGTGAGTCTTCAACTTCATTCCTTGCAAATAGCTGCTGCAGCTCCTTTTATACCTCAACATTCTGTTCACGCGATCAAGAATACGCTGATTATTTGTTTGCCTGCGGTAGCTGCAGCTGCCCCGTTTATCCTTATCTGCGTGTAATTTCTTTTACGCTGTCTATCCTTTTCTTTGTCCTTGGTAAGGGTAATTTTCATTATACTGCCGCTGCTTTATTTTCGGTCCTTTCGAGGAATTGCATTTACATTGTCACTTATTTCAATCTGTTCTTCGTATTTGGGATTTTCGTCACAATATTGTTCCCAAATGTGAGGATTTGGTCAAAACTCAGGCAAAAAAATTTAGGAACATGACATTTGGTACTATCCACAAATATTATGAATTACTTGTTGGTAGTGAATATCATCGAATTCGGAATATTGTATCATATAGCCCCCATACAATCGATTTGTTCAGATATGAGGTTTTCTATCAAAAATCCGTCAAAAAGAGCATACAAGACCATGAAATTTGCAATTCTACAGAAGTGAATTTAAGTTAATATCAAAATCGTGAATTTTAGTTAATATCGGATCATTGTTTCATTTTTTTTTTACGTGGGACTTATTTGTACCAATACTGGTACAAATACAAGGCGGAGGATGTGGCAGAGAGATATATTGTACGAAAGCTCTAATTATGAAGAATTTAGGCCATCGGAGAGAAACTATGAGTCATCATCTGACGTTGTGGAGATGCAAGCAATGTTTTGTATTTTGAATCAAACGATGAAGAAGAAGCTATCGACGACCTAAATACGTTTTCAGTCGAGAGAGGAGAGTCAGCCGCACGAAACTGAAGTGAATGAAGCATTTACCATTGCTACCTGGACTAACTTTACAGAAGAAGTAAGCCTCGATCTTAATTTCAAATGCCTTTGGAAAGGGAATTCGATATTTTAATAACTTTTCCTCGGAGTTCTACTGAGTTCAATGTTTTTAAAAATGTTGTTTACACAAAATTTGTGCATTTTTATAGTGGCTACACGCTGGATGGATTCCGAAGAAGTACATTTTATTTAAAAATTTTGATGCTTGCTCCTGTTTATGCATTAATTATACATAACGATAAAAATCGCAAAAAGAAACCGTTAAACACTCAGGTACAGAACTTCTGAATATATGCGATCAAGTACCAATAAAAGATGTAATATGTACTTCGCCACAAAGAGGAACGCGAACAAATTATGTTTGCTCTGGATGCAGTAATGCACTGAACTTTAAATGCTTTACTACCTAACATAAATTAATATTTTCCCAGCTTAAATTCAATACTTTATCAAATAAATAATATAAAAATAAAACTGTTTATTTAATTGTCTTGTTCAAACATTATAAGTCCCAGTAGAATGAAAGGACTTAAGGATTTTTCAAGTATGCAGAAAATGTTTTATAAGCTACTATTTTCAGATCCTGAATACAGATATCAAAAAAGTACTAGGGGACGGAAATAAAACTTTGTAGCGAAAGGGTTAAAATATCAATAACAAGATGGATTTCGACTAATTTTGATACTGGAAAATTTTCCGTTGAGTCCATTTATGATAGTCAACTTTGAAGCAATTCGATATATAGGGTTTTCCAAGAAGAGTGATATGATTTCTTATAAAAATAAAAATAAAACACACTAATTGTTAAGGAAATTCAAATGTTTGTTATTAAAGTACAATCGATACAATTAAGTTCGAAATATAACATCATTCAAGTGACCTCCACCACTTCTTTTGCAGGAACGAATTCGATTAACCCAATTTTGAGCACTTTTTTCACTAAATCAAGTCGTATGTCATGAATAGCACGTCCAATATTGACTATTAAAGCTTGAACAAAGTCTGGTTTACTGCTAAACACCAATGCCTTCAAATAACACCAGTTAAAGTAGTCTAATGGTGTTAAATCACAACTTCTTGGAGGCCATTAAATGTCATAATTTCTTCAAATAATCGAATCTCCAAGCCTTTATCGCAATAATTCGGTTGTTACACGTGCTGTGTGATATGTAGCTCCGTCTTATTGGAACCAGATGTTGTTAAGACCAACTTCTTCCAATTGTGGCCACAAAAAGTTGATTGTCATCGATCTATATGGCTCTCCATTGACTGTAACGCTGCTACCAGTTTCATTTCGTAAGAAGTACGATGATACCACCAGACCAAAAACCACACCAAACTGTCAATTTAGGTGAATGTAATGGTTGTTCATGAATAATTTATGGATTTTCTCCACACTAGAATCGACAGATTTGTTTATTTACCGCATCACTCAGATGAAAGTGAGCCTCATCAGAGAAGATGATTTTTTTTTAAAGTTGAACGCAGAACGGTTATTGTGATAATTATATTGACTAATTTGTTAACATTGTTCTTGCGTACATCTTGCCATGATAAAATTGTAAACATTACTGAATACAATGAAAAAACGACAGATCATGACATATTTAAAATGGCCTAAATGATAATTAGAAATCATATCATCCCTATTGGAAAACCCTTTATTTACAGACTTCTAGTTTTTGAGATAAAAATATATGAGTTAAGTTTAGGTTATACTAGCTAGTTATTAAGCCTATTGTGTTTTCTTTCGAGGCTAGTCTCACCCTGTTCCGTCCCTGTTCCGCTACCACAGAAGTTTCTTTGTACGGCGTCTTTAGCGTTGTTTCATGTTTCATGTCACAGTGTTCGTACCTTTGGCAATCTCATCAACTATTTCGTTACTCACAATTGAAGGGGAACCTAGTATATATGCAGTTGCAGCCCTGCAGCCACCTACCTTCTTCTAAAGGGATTTTCTGACATTCTACACAGCAAGATTATTGCTTTAACTGCCGGCTGCTTAATAAGTCATTGGCTGCCTTTTTCAAATGATTTAAATACGGTAATATTTCAAAGGCTTAATGATTACCTGCTATGTAGCTCAGTTTAATAGGTTCCGGCTCCCACTTCGTCATCAAATTTAATGTGACTTGAAAACTTTTTTCCTATATATAGCGTGGGGTATGTGGTTTATTTTGTACACCATTGCTTATTGATTATGTCTCAAGGTTCTATAAGAAAATTCTGGTGGCAGTACACACTTCTCCTACCGACGCTTGGACTGATATCCCAACCCGCTTATTGAGTTTCGAGTAAGAAGGATGGCTATATATCACGAAAAGTACTAGCTTAGGTGTCAGGCCATCAGCACATTGCACAATAATATTACTGTAGTTTTTTATGGAATCTGGAAAAGATTTTTTTTTTAATTATTCTGCATCACCAGATCTCATGTCCTTAGAATGTCATGTTGCCATATGACAAAATTAATTCAAGTCCCAAAATTAATTCAAGTTTCAAAATGAATAGGAAACAAATTGTTATATTTTTACTGAATGATAAAATATATACTCGTATCACAGACTTACTTATGGAATAACAACAACACGGCTTTACTCTCATGAACGTACAATTTTTTTTTCAAAATTTGCTTAATTTTCCATTAATGATGATGTGATGTCTCTAGCCCAAGATCTGCACTAAAGAGTGAAACGCTGTGGATGTAAATATTTGCTTTTCGACAAGCAAAATTTGGTTAACCTGACTGCAATTTTTTGCGGTTAACAAAGCCATCAAGGTGAAAATATGCTGCAGTATTAAAAATTTTATTATTTTTAAGATATTCCCCAATAATGAGGTTACGTTGTACTTCATGTAACACTCCATTTTTAATAAGCTTAACCTGTCAGCTGTCAAATTGTTTTTTTTTTTTTTTAGTCTCCACATTACTGCACGAATGACGGCTAATTCTAATATTGTGTAAATTTTGGATACCTTTATCGATTTTAAGCACAAAGTGATAAGGGTGACTGAATATACTATACCTGTACTGTGGCAAGGAGAAATTTTTGAGCAAACGAAAGAATATTTCTTATTGTGACTACTAAACAGAACTTCGCCATTGTGGGCGGGTATATTAAATCGATGGACATTATTGTTCATTAAATGCAGTTTTTTAAATTAGAAAACTGGGCACATATACACATTACTTATAAAAAATAAAAATTTGTTTTTGAAATAAACCCCGTCCTAGCGGCAGCGATACTATACACGGATTTATATACGTTCAAATGGACCAACTACTGCAGCTACTCTGAACTATTATTTCGCTAATTTTGTTTAAGATATTAGAGTTTTACAATCAGTCGATTCTAATTACCCGGCAACAATGACGCTGAGTTAAGGCAACACATTTAAAAAAATAATTAAAATTAAATAATTTTGTTTTGAAATCAACTCCTTAAAAGTTCATTTATTTAGTAAAGCACTATATATAAAAGCAAATTTTACTCCAGGATGGTGATGATCTGTTAGTATTTTATTTGATTTTGTTTGATATTTTTCAACTTTTGAATTTGAACAATTTTTTTTATCTATTTCACAAAGCTTCTAGTTCCACAAAATATATATAACTTCCAAACCAATAAATACTGTTGACGGAAATATCAATTAAATACTATACACGTTCTTTAAGTTAACAGTATATGCATTATTAATAGTTCTCGCGGTTATGTAATAACATATACATCGAATATTTCGGCAGGCGACAGGCTTATAACGGCTGGGTCACGAAAAATTTGCGTTTTAAAATTGTTATTAAAAACTAGTAAATATATTCAAACATTCCGGTTGATGTGGTGGTTTGATATGTTCATGCAAAGGATAGAGACTTCTTTTAATATAATTTTTTAGTTTCAATCGATTCCTGGCAAAGAAGTCTGATGAGGAGATGTGGTGATTTCCGAAGCAGCTGTCAATTCTACCATTTTTTAATTCAAAATACTAACAAATAGGTAGTCTTTCATACCATCCTAAAAGGAGTTGTATGTATATTAGTTAGCTTGGCGAGTTTTTAAATATAGAATATAACAAAAATATATATATTGTTAAAACATTTATAACTTTAATAAGTTCGACTTGTTGTACGTTTTTAGAATGGAGCGTTTTTTATCAACAAAGAAATAAAAGGTGTAGGTTTAAACCACTGCGTAGTTTTTTTATGAATTAAGTTGAAACATTTATTTTAGAAAATGATGTGCTCTTTTACAATTTTTATTTATTTATTTATGTCTCATTTCTTCTCTTAAGGGCAATTTTAAATTGTCATAAAAGCTCAATAAAACTTAATGGAATTGGAAAACAAAATCTCTTCATTTATTTGCACTTTTTTCTGCTGCTACCACTTTGGTATCCATTATCTAAAAGCTTATTGGCTTTACAGTTGTCAAGTTAGAATTTAGAGTCAACATACATACATACATGTGATAGCAGGCAATTGTAGTACTGTTGGAATAAAAATCCTGTGGAAGAAAGCCATGAAGGTTAGGAAGAAAATTTAAATTCCTCACTAGTACTTGGTAGGAAATTATACCAATGGGTATACGAGTTATAATTTTAGCAGTATAAGCACTGAAAATAAACTATGAAATTAGTGTTTGAAATTTTATTTTGTAAAACTTGTAACAATTTATTAATAATATTTACAATCACACCACTACTAGAAAGAATTTTTATTTAATACATAACTAATGTGTAATATTTTTGTATAGTTTTGGTAGTAAGCTTCTTGGCGTTACTTGCCATAAAACCAAGACAGCCGAGTAGTGAGTGGTTGCCATTTGAAGAAAAAAAAATAAGTTCAGAATTTTTTATGGGGAAAATAATAATAATAACATTAATTAACTTTCCTACAGGGTGCGTATATATTTATATATTTATGTACGAGCAGCTAAAGTATTAAGAAAACACACTTGTAAAATTTCACACATTTACGTTGTGTAAGTCAAAATGGTTAATCGGGGTACATATATCAGATTGACCTTTTAGTCATATTGATAAGCAAAACTACTAATGGACAGGACTAATGTGGTCTGCTGAGGTAATAAGAACACGCAGGTGAAGTGTCAGAGTTAAGTTTGTTTGGGGTGTTATAATAAGGTAAAATACCGAAAATTAACTCTAAAAATAATGCTCATGTTTAGATTAAAATCTATTTAGTTCAAAATTTCTTTCAGAGGTTCGAAATGGTTGTTAAAACACTATCGCTGCTATGATAGAAAAATTTACAAAATGTATTCTATAAAGAAGTTTGAAGTTTTATTTAGAAGATCTGTATAGTGCACTTTGGATAAATTTTTTTCTTCTCTTTCGCAGGTTCAACGCTTGAATTTGGCTCCCATTTACCAATCAATCACTACTTGTTCATAGTTCATAGTTGCTAAGGATTTTCCACTTGACAACTGAAGAATTCAGTTCTCGCTCAACGTACATATGTATATATATACTCATTGGCACGTCCTGTTCTAAAGGATCTGTGGAGATGGTCTTAGGATTTTAGAGGAAGTTTTTTTTAGAATATTGAGTTCATTGGAAAAATCAACAATACTATACAATTGGCATACATTTTATTTATTTAGTTTTCTTAGCAACAAATTTTTTTTCGAAGCAGAAAAGATAGCGCCATTAAAATTCATGCCGATATTTCAAAGAAATTTTGTATGAAGTAGTATTTTTTTATTTGAATAACCATTTGTAATAACCAGCAATATTGGATTATAATATCATCTAACGTTATTCTGCCCAAAATTAATTACTTTACCAACACATCTTGGCACAATTCTTGATCAAGGTTATTTTCATGAACAATTCTTTGCAGGACCAAAAGTTAAGGTGTCGTCAGACATGGGAATTTTTATAAATACCTTATTTCCTTCACATATTTTGCTGTACAAACATTTTAATAATCGACATGTGACCACCCTGAAAGTAGTTTCTGTAATTTAATTTCACATATTTTGGCAAATAAGTATTTCAGCTTGTGACCGTGGTTATTTATCTGAAATTTGATATCTAATATTTAAGTTCCAATTTCTAGTGCTGCACCAGCAATTTTTATTTCTATTGAAAGTGGTGTCAAATGATTTGAGTATTGTCAGAGAAATTTAACTTCGCAAATTCGTGGCCATTCAGACTAATTTCCAGTAAGTGAAATACAATTTCATGAGCTTTTTATGCTACTTGAAATAAAATCTTGTATTTTTATTCAGAGATTTTAATTTAATTTTGAATTTTTCAGAGAGCTTAAAAATTTCGTTTATGAATTCGATTGCATTTAAGTTTTTAAATAAATAAAAATAATGAATTTAAAAGATTTCTTATATTTTGTTAATTGTTTTTTTTATGTTTATGTTTTTTATGTTTTGTTTGTGATCAATATTGGAAAAAGTCATTAAATTTTTTTATTTACATTTTTAAATTGATGGAAGCCAATTTTGAAAATATGTTCCATATAAAACTATGAAGCTTTCAATTCAATTCCCAAATTTAGTATTATTATTTTGCCTTCTTTTGATGTTGAACTATTAACATTTCGACTTTTCAGTATGACATCGGCAACAATGCTTCAATTTATTAAAAAAAAATTTCTGAGCTGAGAGCGCTGGCAAATGACCGCATTGTATTAAGGAGTCGCTAACTGTTTTAAACGCAGTAGAAAAAGTAGCAATAAAGGCTTTTGAAGCTCTACCTTAATTGCGTTAATTGAAAATTAAGTTTGTTTCAATAATATTTAATTTGATTTCGAAATTATTAGAAAATAGGTTCAGGGGATACTGTTTAAGAATATTTTCAACTGTAACCTTTTCTAAATCTATATAATTAGATGTCTCTACTGTTGTATAAATTCCGTTTTATTGAAATTTATTATTTTAAGGAAACCCACTTGCAGGTTATTATGGAAACGGAGGAGGATAAGGTGAATATAAAGCTAAATAAAGAAATGTAAGTGAAATTCATATTTTATTTAAATTCAAATTTAAGTTGCGGGATTGTAGATATTTTAAATTTGTTGAATTTAGATGTCTTCAACAACTGTATTAATTCATATGTAATATATAATATAATTATAAATTTTAAATAGCTGGCAACTTTATTATTCATCATAACAACTTGATTAATTTAAGGTCAGGTTTTAATACTCCTAACGTAATATTCTTAATATTTAAATTACTCTCTTTGAATTCCACATATAAATGGCGATCCAACTTTGTTCAATAGCCTTTTTTTGACAGATCACGCGTGAGTCGTGTCAAGTTGTCCTGTTATTTTTATTTAGTATTATTTGGAACTTAATTCACAAATCATTCAACTTTATTACGAAATTTCACGTTCTGTAAAGAATGTCTTTCGCGCACTTCGCTCAACTTATGGCCAACATACTACTTATGGCCTACTGAGCGTACTATTCGCAACACCATCACTCATCTTGAGAACCAGCATTCATTATTGGATAATATTCGACCGAATGGACCACGTCCAGCACGCAGTGAAGAAAATATAGCGGCCGTAGCTGAGAGTGTACACGAAGACCGTGGAGAGTCGATTTGGCGCCGTTCGCAGCAAATCGAACTTACGTATGGAATATTTTACGTTGAGATCTCAAATTGAAAGCATACAAAATACAGCTTGTGCAAGAACTGAAACCGCTCGACTTTCCCAAGCGACATCGCTTCGCTCTATGCGCTCTTGAAAAGCTCCAAGAAGATCCGACGTTTTCGAGCCAAATTTTTTTCGGCGATGAGACACATTTATGGCTCAATGGGTATGTAAACAAGCAAAATTGTCGTATTTGGGACGAAGAGCAACCTGATGAGATTCAAGAGCTGCCACTTCATCCATATGGTTTGTGAGCCGGTGGAATCATCGGTCGATATTTCTTAAAAAATTATGCCGGTGAGAACGTTACCGTCAATGACGACCGTTATCGCGCCATGATACCCGACGCCTGATCGTGTTCGTGATCTCCGCGACATTTGGTTTTAACTAGACGGCGCCACTTCTCACATATCGCATAAGTCAAAGAATTTATTGAGAGAGCACTTCGGTGAGCAGATAGTTTCACGTTTAGGCTTTTTCCTGTGGAGATATCTAAGGTCTAAAGTCTATGCGGAGAATCCCGCTTCAATGCAGGCCTTGGAACAAAACACCACGCCTGTCGTTCGCCAGTTACCAGTCAAAATGCTCGAACAAGTCATCGAAAGTTGGACTCAACGGATGAAACGTCTGAAACGTAGCCGTGGTCAACATTTGAAAGAGATAATCTTCAAAAAACAAATGCCAAAGGATGTTCTTTCGAACGGTAATAAACATTCCCTATGAAATTTGAATTTTCTGTGTTTTTTTTCTTTAAAAAGTAGGGAACCTCGAAATGGGCCACCCTGTATTTCATATATATTTTATCAATTTATTTCTAATTTAAATGTTGTATATAGGTGGCAACTCTTTTTAAAACTAGTTTTTAATATAGGTTACACTTACCTATATTAAAGCTCTTTATTTTGGAAAGTACTAATTGATTTTTTAAATTTTTTTATTTATGTCTCATAAATTCAACAAACATTTTAATTAAACTTATATGTAAGAGACGACAACCCTCCTTAAAAATAATTTTCTCTATAAGCCCTAACTAAACTCTTCACATATTTATCTCCTCTTTTTACCTATCTACGTTGGTTTAAGTTTTTTAAACAAATATTTCCTTAAAATTTACTAAAATATGTTCAAAATATGAGCTGAGTTGCACAATTTATTCAGTTTTTAGAAATATCTTGACCGCAACTAACTCACGCAATTTTTTCGGATTATTTTTCGAGCTGTTTAATAGCTAAGTGAATATTATATCAAAAATACCCTGCTAATTAAAAAAAAGGAGAACAAAATATTTTGAAGTATTTTTGAAGAAGGCCCCTATCGATATCATGGGTATGTAGAAGTAGCTTGTGCTGCGGTAAGACTACAGAAAGTGTCTGAATGGAAGGTGACAGACCACGTCCATACCAATATGCTAAGAACGTCCCGTCTACCGGAAAGAACAGACCACTGCAAACCCTTCAATGACTTCACGAAAGACTATAAAGTGTTTATCCCAAATAGGAACCAATAGAACAGAATGTTCCATCAGATGCAGACTCAAAATGATGATGGATAGGTCAAAACTAGACAGCAGGGTCGATAGTAAAATCTATTCAAAGAAACCTGGAATCTGCAAGTTCTTTCGTCTACTAGATCTCTGTACTGGTTTTTAGGTTGAACTGGCGGCCATACATGAGGCTGTTAATTGTCTACGTCTAATGGAACTTTCGTTGAATTGGTTCTATATCTTCTCGGGTAGCCATATAGGGTAAGTAGATGGTGGACGAGCTTGCAAGGAATTTCACTTCACTTGAACTTTCGCCATCACGGAAGGATCTGGGCTTGCCGCTCTCTACTTCCAAGCTCATTATAAGAGAGTTCGAATTCTTCATCGTAGATGCTTACTTCAGAAGGATGAGTCTTAATTCTTGCCATGGCATGGAATAAAATAAGATCAACAGAGCTTATCTCACTTATGACATCTTCGTCATTGTTGAAACCCGGCTGAATGCAAATTTTCATGACAGTGAATTCTTCGATCAGAACTTGTATGACGTTTTCCGTAAGGATCGTGATGAAGCGAAAACTGGTTGTGCAAGAGGCGGTGGTGTCCTCATTGCTGTAAGGCGAAAGTATCGGGCATTCCCCGTAACACTTTGTAATGATAACTCATTGCTTGATCAAATCTGTATATGTATTAAAGGTGCTAGATCATTTGGAGCTATGTATATAATTGCTTCGTATATTCCACCTAATTCCAATTTTGATCTATATAAAGCTCATGCTGACAATGCATTGTCACTGCCTTTAAGTAAAGTAAAAGACAGTCATATTTGTGTACTTGATGATTTTAACCTTTACAGTATTAGATGGGACATTAATTTAATAAGTGCGGCGCTCACCCCTTATAATATTGTTACTGTTCAAGAATCGTATTTTTTGGATAGTCTTCTGACTCTTAGACCTTATTTTTGCTAGTGCTAATCTGAAGTTGTGTATCAAACTGCATTTTGCCGATTTCTGATGCTAGTATTCATCATGTGCCACTAGACATTCAAATAGAGTTTTATGAATTTTTAGCCATATCGCCTAGTAATAGTGACTGTTTAAATTTTAAATTATGTGATCATCCAAGTTTAAATAACTCCCTTCTAGATTATAACTGGGATGTTACATTTTTAGGCTTGGATACTCAAGAATGCTTTTCAGTTTTTAAATCTGTTATAAATCAAGTTTGCTTGAATTGCATTCCCAAAAAGAAGAAAAAGCCATACAAATCACCTTGGTATAACAGAGATTTAAAAAGACTAACAAATCTTAAAAATAAATGCCTAAAAAAATTTTAAGCGACTAAAAATCATTCACTTTTAGTAAAATATCAGAGATATTGCAAAGATTTCAAATCTTTAAACAATCGCCTGTATAAATCGTACATTCGAAGTACTGAGCAGAACATTAAAGCTAATCCAAAATCATTTTGGAGTTTCGTAAAGAAGTCGATCTCGAGTATTCCCACTGCAGTTATGCTTGATGAGAAGTGTGCTACTACCCCCACTGATGCAGCTAACCTATTTGCGGAATTCTTTATGTCCAACTTTGTATCTGCCTATATGCCATCACCTGATTTTGAATCTGATATTCCATCATCACTAAACCTAGGTAGCCTCCGAATTTCTTCGGAAGACATTAGGAGGGGTATGCTATCTCTTAAATCCTCGTTAACTACTGATGTAGATGGCCTGGCAGCGGTCTTAGTTAAAGGATGTCCAGCGCTGTCAATACCATTAGAAATAATTTTTAACAAGTCAGTGGAGTCAGATACGTTCCTTAGTGACTGGAAAGTAACTACCATTACACCCTTGTTCAAAAGTGGTAGTAAAGGCAATGTTCGTAATTATAGACCTATTTCGAAACTTTCAACAGTCTCAAAACTGTTTGAAATTGTCGTAAAAGAAAAACTATATTTTGCGGTAAAATCGTTAATTTGTGAAAATCAGCATGGTTTCGTCGCTGGACGCTCTACTGTGTCAGATCTAATTGTTTTTAGTGAATATTGCATATCTGCATTTTCCGCTGGACTTCAGGTGGACTGTATTTATACTGACTTCGCTAAGGCATTTGACAGAGTAGCCCACAAAATTCTTTTAAATAAGTTGGCCTGTTTAGGCTTTCACTCTTCTTTGCTGGAGTGGTTCAAGTCTTATTTATCTAATAGATCCTGTGTGGTTACAATTGATGGGGCATTTTCAAAAAATTTTATTGCGACGTCAGGTGTTCCCCAAGGTAGCATCTTAGGGCCGCTGTTATTTATTATTTTCATAAACGACATAAATAAGAGTTTTTCTTCTTCTAATTACTTGATTTTCGCCGACGATTTGAAAGTTTTCTCGGTAGTGAAGGATGCAGAGGATGTGGCGAGCCTACAAAGTGACTTGGATAATCTTCATTTATGGTGTTTGAAGTCTCGTCTCTTTCTAAATGTCAGTAAATGTTTTCAAATAACTTATTGTAGGCGTCAATCTGGTATTAACTCACAGTACTGTATAGATAGCCATGCGTTAAATAATCTTACTGAAACTAAAGACCTCGGAGTGATTTTTGATTCCAAATTTTCTTTTAACAGTCATATAAATTTTATTCTGGCTAAGGCGTACTCGGTTTTAGGATTCATTAGGCGTAATACATCCGAATTCTCAGACCCGTATACCTGTAAGCTCCTATTTACTGCTCTTGTCCGCTCTAATCTAGAATATGCTGTTATTATTTGGACGCCTTATGATCAATTATAAATTAACAGGCTCGAGCGAGTCCAAAAGATTTTTCTTAAATTTGCTCTGCGCTCGATTAGGTTTAATTTACCCATCCCGTCATATGATTCGCGGCTCTTATTAATAAATTTGAGCACGTTGGATAGAGGAAGAAGTGTTCTTTCTATGTCCTTTATTTACAAAATAATAAACGGCTTCGTTGATTGTCCTGTGTTATTGGAGCGGATTTGCTTTAATGTTCCGCAGAGAAATCTTCGAATTACATACCCCTTTTACGAGGCAAACAATAGAACTAATTATGCTAGGAACGCGCCTATTGCTCGTGCTCTCCGAGAATTGAATGATTTGTCAAGGTCTCAGGTTATTGATTTTTCTTTTTCGAGATTAAATTTCACAAAAAAATTTGTACGCGAATTTGTAATTTTGTGCGATTGTCAATGTCTATAATATGTTAGTTAAGTATACCTTAGAATGTTTTATCGCTAGTCTGTAAGGTACTTTGTACTATAGACCTAAATTTATAAATAAATAAATAAATAAATAAATAAATAAAAAGGAACGAAAAATCTGCAATGATGGGCCTTATTAAGGAGGTTCAAATCTTCAGAGGCGGTAATCTTATGAGACTAAACTGATATGTCGGGTGCAGAGTTACGTCGATTGCACTGTTTTGCCAACTCCACATGATGGTTTGACTAGCGACTAGAGATGAGATCCTTAGTTGTATCATAATGGACCAGTTTGGTGGCCTATGTGAGGTGATGCCCAGCAGTCACTTCAACCTAATCTAACCTAACAAAGACCAAAAAAGTATTTTTTACAGAAACACTAGTTAATTTCTCACCAAAAAATTTCCATATTAAAAACGAGGAGGAAAAGTAATATTAAATTATCAAAAAAAAAAAATGATGATAATAAAAAAAATCTCAGGACAAATTATTTACTAAATGGCTATATACATATGTATATAAGTATATATCCTGACTGTCTATTATTTTTTTCTTAATATAATATCAATTAATTTGACATCTGATAATTTTTATTTTTTATATTCGACGCGCCGGAAATTTATTGCCATTCGTCACTGATGAATATCAAACAAATAACGCTGTCACAATCCAGCACTCTATTCAATCGAATCAAACGGCTCATGGTTTAATACAAAGCCAACTTGCAAGCCAACAGTGTGCCAATCAATTGCACCAATCATCATTTCTCGTCGTTGCGACGAGGAGTTTTCGATTTTGTGTTTGGGTGAGTGGGGAAAAGTACTCATGTGCGCAGTTCATGCTGATTTTTATTCACCACTGGACTCACTTTGTTGCCGGGATTTTATTTGAAATGAACGAATGAGTGAAATATATTCGTATAACTAACAATTTGATACAACTATAAAAAATTTACGATTCAAATTGTTGCAAAAGTAAATTTATTTTGTGAATAAATACGCGCACATGCACACAACCACTTTCGAGTGCTTGTATGAGCAGACCAGATTAACAGCTGATACATTGTATTATATATAAATAACTATCTGTATGTGTATGTATATGTAAATATAGGGGTTTCCATAACGCTCCGAATTAATATTGACAGTCTCGCCGTTATTGTTTTCAAAGAAGTAAGGTCCAATCACACCAGGACCAAAGAGCGCACCAGGTAGGAAGTTTTTTGGGTCTAATGACCGTTCTATAATTATTTGATTATTCTTGAAACACCAAATACAACAACTTTGCTTATTCACGTAACCACCGAGTGAGAAATGTGTTTCATTGATGCATTTTTTTGTTGAAAAATTCGCGTTATTGTTCAAGCACTCAATCGACGTAACTAAGGCGTTGTGAATGGTCAGCTGGTTTCAGTTGTTGTGTGAGCTGGACTTTACATGGATGAAGGTGTAAATTCAAGTGGAAAATACGCGATAATGTGCAGTAGGAAAGTCCCAGCTCTTGAAAACATCGAGAAATAGACACATTCGGATCTTCGGCTACACTTTCACTTACAGCAGCTATGTTTGATGAGGAACGAGTAAAGCGATGATGCACACGCCTTATAATATCTGCAACAAATCTAGTACCTAAAATTTGTTAAAAATTTTACCAATTGCTTAAGTAGTTGGAGTATTATGTACACCATTATCTCCTCTTAAAGCACGAAACTGGTCCATGTCGTCGTGCAGCTGTTGAGCGATCCATTTTCATAAATGCCTGACCTTTGACTAAAACAAAAGATGTTTGATTTGACAGTTAAGTTTGACAGATTTCAAAATACAGCCCTGCACTTTCGAAAACACTAAATGGATAACCCTTTATAAAGAAGCGCCATGCATATAGTGCAATGCATTTCCGGTTTGTTCGTCTATATGTACTGTTTCCTTTTTTTATCGTATTATTCATTCAGCTACTTTGGGGTTTTTTTTTGTCATATAAACTGCTTTCGTATAAATACGAAATAGAACAGAAGTGTAAATACCTCCATTTCTATATACATATACACATATATAACTATATGTATACTTTCACTTTTGGTTGGAAATGAAAAAAGTAAAAGCTCATGAGAGATCGTTAGGAATTTTTTGGAGGCTTATCACTCTGAAAGTGCCATTACGTCGGTCAGCTCATATATTCATCTATATGTTTCAGCAAAAGGTGAGAGTTATGAATTATTATAAGTATTTCCATGTTCTACCAAGATTATTTACAAACACACTAACCACAAAATTTTTGTATAAAATAGCATACCTAGTGGACTTTTTATGAATGCTATGAAATGAATAAGTAATTTTTGATCCCCTTATTGGGCCAGAAGCAAACTATAACCTTTGATTTAGCAAATGAATTTTCGAGGGATGACCGCAATTAGAAAAATTATTTTTCTGTAATTTTGGAAGTTAGTCGAACCAGGACTTAAAATCTGACCTTCCGAATGGCAGTGTGCAGCCCATAGTGTAAATTAATATTGGTTATGAAAATCGGCGAAATCCGAAGATTTTCTTATATTCTACACATAATTTGGTAATATACCTACGTTAATTCAAACAAATAATAATACTGAAATTCATCGAAATCGGAATAAAATATCATATAATCCTCATTCAACGGATTGCTTAAGATATGAGAATTAATATTTAATCCTTAAGTTCTATACAATAAATATTATAAGTATATGTTCATGAAAGGTATAAAGTCCTCGGCATAATCGGAAACATCACTTTCTTTCTTGTTTTAAAATTATGTTTTTAGAAGAAGAGATAGACCCTTCAAAATATATCAATCGTACCGGAATGACCATCGGCCGTCTATTTGAACAAAAGCCAGTGCCCCAGATTTTTGTGAGATATTTCAAAGAAACTTGGTATTCGGGAGTATTCGGACAGCTGTATCATATGATATGTTCATGAAAGATATAACGACTACGGATTGGCTGAAGACAACACTTCTCTCTTGTTATATCTATCTTTTTCCCAGGGAGAAAAGAATATAAACATACTGACAATAGTGAAAATGTGTTTGGCATTAAAACTAAATCTAAAAATATTGCAGGAGCAGATAAAAGAAGATAATATTGCTAAGCTGTTGGTGCTGAAATTTTCATAAAGCGGTACTATCCAAAGTAAAGTGAAATATAAAAGGATTTTATAATAATATATGTATGTAAGGGTTTGTCCATTTCGAAATTTTCTATTTTTAAAGAAAAAAGACGCAAAAATTCAAATTTAATGGGGAATGCTTATTATCATTCGGAAGAACATTCTTTGGCATTTATTTTTTGTAGATTATTTTTTTCAAATATTGGCCGCGGCTACGTCTAAAATGGTCCATCCCTTGAGTCCAACTTTCGATGATTCGTTCGAGCATTTCGACTGGTAACTGGCAAATGACACGCTGTTTTGCTCCAAGGCCTGAATTGAAGCGGGATTGTCCGCATAGACTTTAGAAGTCTAACGGTGTGATATCACACGATCTTGGGGGCCAATCGACCGGCCCAAAATGTTAAATTATCTGCTCACCGAAATATTCTCTCAATAAATCCATTGATTGATGCGATGTGTGGGAAGCGGCACCGTCTTTTTGAAACCAAATGTCGCGAAGATCACGAGCTTCAATTTCAGACATCAAAAAGTCAGTTATCATGCCGCGATAATGGTCGCCATTGACGGCTACGTCCTCACCGGCATCATTTTTTAAGAAATATGGACCGATGATTCCACTGGCTCTCAAACCACACCAAATCGATATTTTTTCTGGATGAAATGGCAGCTCTTGAATCTCTTCAGGTTCAGGATGAAATGGCAGCTCTTGAATCCCTTCGTCCCAAATGAGGCAGTTCTGCTTCCTTACATACCCATTGAGCCAGAAATGGGCCTCATCGCCGAACAAAATTTGGTTCGGAAAAGTCAGATCTTCTTGGAACTTTACAAGAGCCCATAGAGCGAAGCGATGTTGCTTGGGAAGGTCGAGTGGCTTCAGTTCTTGCACAAGCTGTATTTTGTAGGCTTTAAATTTATGTTCTCGATGTAAAATGCGCCAATTCGTTCCATACGTAAGTCCGAATTGCTGCCAACGACGCCGAATCGACTCTCCACGGTCTTCGTGTACACTTTCAGCTACAGCCGCTATATTTTCTTCACTGCGTGCTGGACGTGGTCTATTCGGTCGAATATTATTTAGTAATGATTGCTGGGTCTCAAAATGAGCGATGGTTCATACGTTCACACGTTGTTCAGTATTAAGTCTTTCCATGATGAAATGCGAAATAATACTAAACAGAAATAACATGAATGCTTGACATGACTCACGCGTGATCTGTTAAAAAGGAAAGAAAAAAAGCTATTAAAAAGAGTACCTTTATTTGAATCATCCTTTACTTAAAAACTCGCGTTTGCAAATTTCTGGTAATAATTTTGAATTATTTGCAAGACTTTAAGAATTTTATATGACCTGATATACAACTTTTTTAATGTAATTTACCTCAGTAGAAGTAAACTTTTATTATTTTTTTTTTGATACTTAGTTAATTTAACTAGACCTAATTTATGTATTTCTGATCATAAGTGGAGATGACGTTATAAAAATCGTAAATATCAAGCATTTTCATTATATATTTTTTAAGGTGATAATGATACACAGCAATACTTAAACTTTGAAGGTATATTTTACAACTTATATTGAATTCAAAAACATTTAGATAATTAAATAAAAAAATAATTTTTTATATATTAAAATAGGTTCTGAAATTGATTTTCTCTAAAAATTGGGTGTGGGTTGCGCAGAAAGTTTGGCTCTTGTATTTATCTGAAACACAAAACCCAAAAAGATTAATAATTTTGTACAAGTGTAGCTACATTCTGTACCTAGTTTATATTTTTTTTTAAATTGTGAATTTTTGCATTTTGATAATCGAAAAAGGCTTATTTTTGTCAGTTTTTGAGCTAAAAAAGTAAGAAGTTATCAAGATAATAAAATTTTTATGTTAGGAGACATAGCTACTAGTGTACTGAATAACATATTCAAATTTCAGGTCACTTGGATAAATACTTTTTTTACCTGCGCCGTGCAGAAAAAAGCTCTTCTGAGATAAACGAGATTTAAGCTTGAGGCCGAGCGGTCGGCCGTTACCTGCTCAAAGACATGTAGAACCGAAAATACTGTAGATACCATTCTAAAATTTTAATAGTATATTCTTAAAAGACTATACTTTCTATATACACTGTACTAAAAAAGGGTTGTTTCTAAGGTCCGTACGCCATTTTTGCAAAAATTGTTTGCTTATTGTGGGTCTTATATAAATCTAATAACCTAATAGTTCAGCCAAAAAAGCGGCGATATATATAAACCTTTATAGCGAAGGTATATATATATATATAGATAAAATCCAAGATTTTTAGAGGTTTTAACACGAGTAGAGCAAAACAGGCAGTACTTTGGCAACTCCATTTAATATTTTCATCCCTTTTTTATTCACTGCAACTCTATTAACTCCCTAATTACTGCCTTTCCTACATTTTATTTATTTTCGATCGCCATTGTCAAATTCCCAATTGTATAACAGTTATAAATATTCTATACATAAATACTTAAACTTTGAACTTTTTTCTATGCATTTAGTTAAAATTTATTACGGACAAGCATACATGCTGATTTTATGAGTTTATTCGAACATTCGACATTTATTTATTTATTTATTTACTACTTTTTTGCTGGCCATTTTCTGCTGTAATGCACTATAAATTCGTAATGATTTACATAACGAAAACAATTGTTCTTTCATTGCTTTCATAGTCAATCAATTAAATGTTACCAACTATGAGTTCTTCAAATAAATATTTAATGCCTGGAGTAAGTGTGTGTTTTCAACGTCTTTTTTTTTTTTTTTTTTTTTTTTTGAAAACTATTAGTACAATCAGGAACAATAAAAACTTGTATTAAAGTTTTAAACTATATTATTCATGCTATTAGTTGCATCCCTTAGGTCTAGTCGGGATGACAGCTACCGCAATTGGTAACAATTCGATTTTGGCGACCTAGTGGAAAAGTTGATGACTAGATAAGATCGATTAGAGATAGACTGAAAAATATTATGCAAACCGCCATATTTATCCCTGAATTTTCTTACATTTTTTTATAGGAATAGAAAGTGTGTTAAAGGATTGTAAATCAAAAAAATCACCATTAAAAGCTCAAATAAATTTGATATCAAATCATATTAAAAAAATTCTATTCTATTTGGATTCAGACTTATGATATTTTTTCATGTTCAACACTTTCAAATCGATAAAACTGTTATATATACAAAACACTATAAGTAATCGGTGGACCTCAAGGATAGGAAAAAAGTAAAAACTTTAACCGAGCAAGAATTTAATTTTTTCCAATACATTTTATTTATTAGTTTTGATTTGAAATTTTCGAAGTAATATACCAGCAATATTCATTGTAAAAATTCTATTTAGTTGAGGTATATAATTTTGATTTGTTTGAAAGTTGATATTACAATTTTACTGCATAGCATAAAACTCATAAAATATAGTGGAACTTCTCATGTCTTGCATGTGAAGAAAGAACGTTTGTCGTTCCTTTCATATTTTTATCTTTTGGTCACTTTACTCATCAGCGTTGCGTTTTGTTTGCAATTAGATCCCAAATTACACCGCAATTAAAGTCTCGATTCCTTAAGCATTACATTTTTTTCTTCTTGCGGCACGTAGTGTCTCTAGTCGAAACCTTATCATAACTTCCGCCAATACAATAACAAAGTCAATACATGTATGGGTGTCTTGGGCAATTGAATCGTTTCTCTATAAACGATCCAAGCGTTGAAAAAGTAGTCCGCAGGAATATATATACTTATATATTTGGCGCTTGGTGACAGCTGAAGCGATTTTCAGCCGAGTTCTTCCTCCTCCAATATGTGGTTTTGCGTGTTGACGTTTTTATCAACAAATGGATTGACCTACAGTTTATTCTTAACCACCTCCGAACGGCCGATAGATTCTAATGAGAAGCTTTTATTTCATGTCAGAAATACACTCGGAGCTTTGGTAATCCCTGTCGCGGCAGGATTTTATAGAAAACCTTTCTCCACCACTTTGTAGACTTCCTATTGAAAACGTTTAGTTGGAAAATTCGGTCGATATCCAATAGATTATAGTCAAAAACACAATGCAAAATTTTTAAGTGATCGTTTCGGGTATAGGCTTTGGCAACTGTTGCTGAAAGAAAAGTAGAGTTTATGCATCTCTAATCTCGCCAGTTTAGCTGCCTTTCGCATTTTGTGACGTCACACTTTTGTTGGTCTCTTTTCACAAGGCTTTATGTGGGTTTACCGTAAGGAATATTGTTTTGGTGTATTCAGTCAAGTTTTAGATATTGAATGAGAGAAAAAAATGGAAAACCAACTTACCCGGAAAGAGTGCATACAGTTTTTTTTTTTTTACAATTTGGAGGGCGTAACGTTTTAAACGAAAAAAAACTATTAAACATTTCAATATAGAAAATAACAATTAATTCTCTTGTTCGATTGAATAGAGAAAAGTCGAGTACAACAGTTTATATTTACGGTTCAACTGCCACATTTTCAGTATTACGCCTTCAAGATACCGAACCACCTAAGCCATCGAGTCCAAATAAAGATCCACAGGAAGCAACAACTGTTTTTTCTAATCGAACTGATGTGTATGATGCAGATTGGATACCCGATCTTCAAAATAACACACCTAAACCGCTCACAAAAAACGAAATGGAATACATTGTGGCAAGGTTGGTTTTATTGCAACGGAATTCAGAGATTGGGTGAATTCATTTTTGAAGCGCAGAAATTCACAGAGCAAAATGTTGGCGCCACTTCGTACCGGAAACGCCAATATTATTTTCTGGAAATTTATACAATTGACCATTGGTGCAAAGTCACTGCCAAGATATTTTAGGATAATTGAACAAATTGGAAATGGAAAATCTATTATGATCTAAAAATTATAAACATTCTGCAAGGTATTATTGAAAATGGCTATTTCTTAAATATCTTTGTTTCCTCTGTAATTGTGATTCGCCATACAAAGATAACCAATATGATTGTAAAAATGGGATTTTGAGAACTCCCATAAACCAAAGAAGATAGGATTTTACAATGACCCAATAATAAAGGATATTACTGATATTTAGCTAAAACCCGCTCTATTTTAAATTGGGAGTTCGTAGGAAATTCCTCGAAGTAGTAGTTCGAGATGTGCCGATGTGTCATGGTTTGTTTGAATCTTTCCGAAACTCAGTGAAAGTAAAATAAAAGCTGGTACGTTATATTGTTTTTAAATATATTTATATGTACATCATCTCAATTCGCTCTATTCGCAATGCTAATAAATGCTTTGAAAAAAAAGGAAATACTGTGTTTGCGTAATAACACCCCCAAGAATTTTACGAACATGGTGAAAGATTTCACCAGATTAGTAAGCTAATAGGAACAAAAGAAAATAACCTGATGCCCTGCTCGTAGAAGTATGTTGGTGGCCAAATCAATTAAGAGGTTATGAAGACGAAAGTGAATGAACTGAAGACCCAGATAATAACACTAGGTATGAAGGTCACACTGAAGAATATATTCCATTGAATCATTTATATAGTTGATAATGATTTACAAATACTCACGAAGATATTGATATTATCAGAGCAAGAGGTAAACATTAACATATTTTTATTTCTTTATCAATCATAAACACATATCCGCGCTAATGTTAGGAAAACATAAAGAAGTACTGCCAATCTACTTGTACGTAATTTATTATAGAAAATTTTAACCAACTACTTCATAGAAAATAATTTTAAATTTGTTTTTAAATAAAAAAATTTAATTATATATATGTACATTATAGATATGGTACATTTGAATAGTAAGAGTTTAATTGCCATAACGAATATCCTGGAAGAAGGTGATGATGACAATAAATTAAAATAAAAGCAACAAACACTGTTTAAAAGGCAAGAAACAAGTGTACATTTTTTGCAGCAACCGTTTGTGCATTAATTTGAGGAATTTTTTATATGAGGAGTTAAAATTAAAATTTTACCAACAGACTGACTCTTATTTTCTAAATCTTTACATTTAAAAACTTTTCCCTTTTTTACAACAATTTATATATATTGAGTTGTGAAATATTACCAATATTCTTTTATTACTTTTTTTCATATGTATTTATTAAAAATACCCCTGTTCTTAAGTTGTACTAGGGTGATCCAAATAGAAGTGTTTTTTCAGTAGCCTCTTTTTACAGATCACACGTGAGTCGTGTCAAGCTGTCATGTTATTTTTAATGCCATATCATGATCTTCCGAATGATAAAAAAACATTCCCAATTAAACTAGATTTTTGTTTTGTTTTTGTTTCATTAAAAGTAGGGAACCTCGAAAATGAACATTGCAACAAAATATAAAATTTCAAATAAATTTTAGAAATTTTAAATTTTTCTTTCCAAATATTTTAACCACAAGTTATTTAAATTGGTGTATTTAAGAGATAAAATTTATTATACAAAAATGTCGGGGAATCATGTCAAAGATAACGGTGGGAAATTTTCTACCACATGTACATCTACGTTATCATTTTTCTTTTTTAACTTTTTAGTTTAAAAGTTAAATTGAATTAGATAAATGAAAAAATAAGAATAAATTTTGAATACTTTGTATTAAATTAAAAAACAAAAATCTGCCTAAACCGTTAATACGGAATATTAAGTAAATAAAGATATAAAATCACTTGAAAGAAATAATAAAATAAATGTGAATTGCTTTAAATAAAAACTTGTGAAATGAAATTTGTGGTGAACGGAAGTGGCAAAGCAACCGGAAGTAACTCCCTACAGACAGCCATAAACGAATAAACAATAATGTTAACGTATAACAATACAAATTACAAAGGCAAGGGGCAATGGAGTTCATGGCAGGAGGATACAAAGTTAAGCGTAAGTTTGCTATTTTCCAAATACTTCAAGCGCGGAAAGTTTCTTTGTTTGTAATTTGTAATTTTTCGAAATTTCAACTCACTTAATTTCACTTGAACTTTTAAAGAAAAGAATGAAAATAAAGGCAAAGGAAATTCTGGAAAAGAGAAAGGTGTTTAAGCTCGACGACGCGAACAAGTTGCGGTCACAAAAGTGCATAGTAAAATAACCAAGTAAAAGAAAAACGTTAAGGATGAAAGCGCTAGGAAGCAAAGGCAAATTTTATGTAAGATCAGTAAAATTTTAACAATCAAGTAAAAATGAATGAAGAAGCTAAGCGCTTGTGGAGCATACAAGTCGCCAATATGCCTTCACCAATCTAAACGCCCCACGGCGTATGAGTAATGTTGGCTAAAAACAGGATTTGCGGTTGTTGATTTTGATGGTAAAGAACGGTAGAAGAATACAGTTGTTAAGCTCCCTGATTTTAAAGTGCAAATCAAAATTTAATTAAAAATAAATATTTAACCAACTTGAGTTGCATTTAAAGTGTGAAAATTTTTATAAATTTCCCTACAAATTGCCAATTGCTTTTGATTATACAATATTTATTGCTTCTGCTGTTGTTGGTTTTATTGTTGCATGTGTAGTTCGTTACTTTTATCAAAATACAATCAACAAATGACAAATTATCAACTGCCACACCTTCCAATACGAACCAAAACAACCAACGACCGGAGCAAATATCCGTGGCCTTTACCATCGCTTCTGTGTAATGTTCATATACTTGTTTGTATGTCAATATATTACATATATATATGTGTGTTAATCGTGCTCATTATTTATGGCAATGACAATTTGTAATATAATGACGTATTATTACTATGTCAGTGATACTATACATATGTATGTATGTTGTATTACTACCAAACAACAACCATATCAACATGCACTACACAACAATAACAGCATCAATTGACGATGTATTTGTGTATGTTATGATTGTGTTTATATACATATATTGATTTAAGCTGCGCATTTGCATAAAATTGCTATAACTCATGCATCGATTTTATATTAACTAAATAGGTATATACAGTGGTGTATGTAAGTGTATGTATCCATATATATGTGCATACATGGAAGGAAGTAGACGAAAATGACTCATTGTGTGCATCTGTGTGACACATATTACTACGATAAGGTGACATGAAAAATGACAAATTGTATGCGGATTGCCGTGGCAGGCAAATTACTTTCCCAGTTGATATTTTTCAACAAAAATTACTGAACGCTCGAAGGAACCAAGGAAAGAAGGTATAAAATTATCAAAAAATAAGAAAAAAAGGAATCTTTGCAACTTAAAGCCTGAGTGTAAAGTGGTGTGAGTTTTAAATATATTTACCTCAGAAGTCCCTGCCCGACGTTGCTGCGACTTTCTGTATTTCTGTTAAATTTGTGTATCACGTAAAGAACTGGTCATACAATGTTCACCGTTTACATATTAATGAGTTATATTTTACCTACTCAAGGAGATATGGTCAGAGATTAATCGCTTCTCAAAGTATTCCGGGAATTACTGTGAAATTATCAAGCTTAAAACGACATGAAAAATATGTAGTTGGTGTAAAAAACCAGTATGCGATGCTCACACTGTCACTTATATTTTAGGTAAATGCTGTTCAGTGGAACAAATTTAAATAAATGTTTGTTGTAAAGTAAAAAACGTTCAAATAAATATATATAATCTATATTATATACACGTAAAAATAAATCAGTTGGCATATATGTAAGTGTTTTTCATTCATACATCATTATGGCTTTGCATAGAAATACATGTTTGCTACAAATGTAGACAGCCGACCGGCTACGCAAGTTTTCAATGTTTATAACATTTAAAATATTTTATATTTATTTTTAATTTTTTTAATTTTCTCAAAATTATTTATCTCACATACTGCAGACTTTTCCATCGGGCATGGTACAATATCATTAAAATTTTATTTTGATTTCTATTTCTTCCTTCACAGTACATATTGGCTCTAAATTCCTTATTTATTTAACGCTTTATCTTCAGAAAATGATATATCCGAAATAGGCTAAGAGCTATTTTCTAAGCTGAACTTGAATATGCATCTTAATCAGTTAGTTAGTCTACGTAGAGCTTATATTTTATAAGCAGAAATATTGTAGTTAATATTGTTAATAGTTGTATAAAATTGAGTTTTCTCTAGTACTGGATACTGTGCTTGTTGGAATGTTGTTTACTTCCCAATAAATGGAAACACCAAAAATAAGTATATACAAACAATCTTTTGTAAATGTACCTCAGGGAAATAAGTATAGGTTCATGGACATAATTTGGAACTAAAGCAGCAGGAGACTCCTTTTATTAATTCTATCTGGCATGAAATCAACCGTGTTCTGTTCTGTTCGAAAGTATCCCCCACAAATCTTTAATAGGGTTAAGAACTTGGCTTATTGCTGGCCACTAAAAAAAAGGAAGTCTTTAGTCTTGCTGGAAAGTCCAAGAACCACTATAAAGATTACCAGCAAACTCGATCAGTACTTCATCCAAAAGCTTAATATACATTTCTGCATTCGTCTTGTTGGGTATGAAAGACAGCGCAGTCTTTGCATCATATGCAAATCCTGCCCAAATCATAAGTGAACCTCCACCATGATTTCGCTTATATCGAATTTGGCGAGGCTACTGCATATCACGACAGTCCGTCCAATAAACATTTTTTTCATCAGAAAAAATAACCATTTTGAACTCATCTGTCCAAAATTTTATTTTTTCAACGAAGGCCAGATGTGCGCGTATAGATGGCTAACGAGAGTCATACCTAACCAATTTATTTTGCGTCAAGATCTGGTGCGCGCTTCTTCTTGATACACCTAGATTTAGGTGTGCCTTAATTTCCAAAGCAAGCATTATTTTCTGCGTTGCTAGCCGCCGAATTTCATTCCTATATCTTTCATCGATTTTAATCGGTCTTCCACAGCGCTTAATTGTACCATAACTTTCGGGACTTTTTAAAAAATTGTAAATAGTATTTCTATTACGATTCACTTTGGAAGCAATCTTGACAATTTTCTTTCCCGTTTCCGGCAAACCTTTAATCAGTCCACGCACCTCCTCTGATAGACGTGTAGCACGTGGCATTTTAACCTAAAATCCATATCAAATATAAACATTTTATGTTAAAGATGAACAGAATTCTTTTACTTGCCAAGGTTTGGACAAACATTAACACCAGTATACCTCACGTTACTTAACCGCTCTTAAAAAGACACTAACATCGGAATGCACATATAATTTTTTCCTACAAATGATGCCTGCTTGATCACATTTTTCCAATAACAGTACTACGGATAGAGTTTAAAGAAGATTTTTGGACGTGGAAATATATCAGAGAATATAACAAAAGCAACTTGTACACGTAAAAAATAAATACTGTTATTAAGAGAGAAGAAACCATTGTGAATAAAAATGCAAATATACTTTTTTCCCTGCGGTATAACATTTACAATTCCACTTGTTAATATTTTAACCGCCCATGTCGCTCGGAATTAAATGCATGATTAGCGTAAAAACTCTCATAAAAAAAATGGATTAAGCGAGTTTTTAAACAAATTTCATGTATGAATAAAATACACTTAAGGTCAAAATATGGTGAGTGGTATATATATATATTAATTTTATGCCAAAGTTTTCCCATTTTTATAATTTTTTTTTACTCCCAAAAAAGAAAATAAAGAATCTCTCGCGCCAATTAAACTAAATAGTTAGAATTAGAAGTAGATTTTATTTTCTATTTTCTATTGCATGTGTAATATATATTGCATGAATCGTTTAATTGTTTTTTTTTTAATTAATTTCAAATTATCATTATAAATGTCTTCAAAAAAATTATTCAAGCAAATTGAACAAGTGAATTTCGTATTTAAATGCGTAATTTGAAGGGATAACTAGGGCAGATTTACTGGTGCGCTTATACGTACATTTATCGGAGCCGGTCAGATCGCACCACTATAGCATATATACTACAGATTTTTCAGATTTGAAACTTTGAGACATAAATCCATCAAAAAAGCATCGAAGAAGTGAAATTTAGTTTTATACACATATATCATGAACTACACATTGCTACTGAAAATTGTCGATACCGGACTATATATAGCCGATTTTTTCAGATATGTGATTTTACCTCAAAAATCCGTCGAATAAGCCTCTAACAGCGTGAAATTTGATATCCTATAGACGGAAATATAATTTAATATTGACAATGAAAATCACAATCAAATAAAATTTTGCAATTTGCACTATATTTGACATGTTCATGAAAGCTATAAAGACTATGAATAAAAATAATAAAAGCTTTTTTTTTTTGCTCAACTTTGTATAGTTAAGTGAAAAAGAAATTAAAAATTTTTTACAAACATTTTACTGATCGTGATTCGGTGAATAATATTTCCTCTTGTATTAATGCATATGGCATTCAAAAACATTTTTTTACATAATCGAATTAATCTTGTCGGAAATATTAATTAAATGCCAACACCATCTAGTAACAAAAACCGTAGAGACCTTGTGTGTAACTCAATTTAATAATCGACTGGGTCGATTTGGATGATATTATTTCCTTGTGCTCAATGAATTCGAGAATCGTTTGGATTTACTTCTTCGGAGGAATGGACCTGGAACCGATCTATTCGAAGAAATAATATTTATGGCTCGGTTTGGGGAAATTATTTTATATTTTTTAGATTAAAAACCTATATTTTCCGGAAATGGATTAAAAAAGTTTAAATGGTTAGAAAAATAGGTATAAATTGCACTGGGAATCAGTATTGGTATATTGAAATAATATATATTTATTTAGTCAATTAACTAAATTATTTTATTAACGAACAAACTCAATATTTTGTACTTCGCTGCATATCCGTACATCACCTCGCTCAGTCAAATTTCATTACATAATTGAGTGTCATTTTGGTTAATTAAATTACTTTAATAACTAGATACCTACATAATATATATATGTACTATATATAAGTACATTAGAAGCAGAAGTGCTAGCAGCACAATCTGCTGGAGGAATACCTGCTATCTAAGAAGTATCAGCATTGTCCGCTTCGCTTGCGTTAAGTCATTCAAATTTAATTAGTTCCTGTCCTCAATTTTGTTTGCGGAATTTGCGCTGTCAGCGATATGGTCGAAAATTTTGCTCACGATTGCCATATCTTTTCATCGCCTCAATACATTGTTTCAACACCTGAAGAAAATGAGCTGTCAAGTAAATAGGTAAATAGGATTCCCTTCATGCATATGTCTATAAAAACGTGTATATACTTGTGGATATGTGTAATGCCACCTGAAATTGATTAAAATGACCAGAGGAAATTTAAAATTACCAGAGGAAATTTATTTGAAAAAGTGATGCCAAATATATTAGTGAAATCTTTTTGAATGCTTAAAAGTATATATAATTTATGTAAAATAACATTTGATAAAATATGATCCCTTTTTTTTTAGCTGAGGGAAAAAGAAAGATTAAGTAGGTCACTTTATATATATATATTAGAGCGGGTCAAATTGTATGGATGGATTTTTTTGCATCAGGAGTATAGCAAAAACGTAATCTACAGATGATTCTAAGAAAAATTGCCCAAGAAACCATAGCTCTAAAACCGATTTCGAGCCCCCGACTTTTGCAAAATAGATATTTTGCAATATGAATGTAGGGTTTGGCCAAAATATCTTCATAGCTTCTGATAGAATTATAGAAAAAATATCATATTGGGCTTATTTTAAAGGTATTTTACGTACATTTCAGAATCTGTATTAATATCTATCTATGAGAAATTAGCCTAAAATTAACTTTTAACAAATTTCTTATGGAAAATTTTTTTTCTTCACAGCTTTTTGTATTTAAATTTAAAATGGATGAACCATATCCTTCAACATCATCTGAATTCACTTTATCATAATGTCGGATCTCATAATAAGTTTAGAGTATTGGAAAACACTTTGAGGCGCGCACTGTCTCATAAAAGACTTGTTGCAAAGTTACATACTGGCAATTAGTAGGCGAGGTAAACAATACTGTTTCATTAAACACTTGTTGTAAATCTTACGTGCTAACAATTAGTAGGCGATACAAGCGGTATAGAAAATATTTGAGGAGGTAAAAAAGAATAAGTGTGAAAAGGAAGTTTGTTGAAAGTGCGTGCGCGTCAATTCGTCGGAAACTTGTGATAATGACCGTCATCCTGCGTCATATATATCTGAACACGATATTATTGCATTTGGTTTATCAAGTGAATTAAATAATCGGAATTTACCGTCTAGTCGTGACATTTTAAGATATTATTTTTTTTAACTGATCATGCTAAAATTCAAAGGAAAATGTTTTCGCATAAAAATTTAACTCCTCATGTGATTGATAAATTGGTTGAAATTTGGAATAAATTGAATATTCAACTAATTGATAGACGAAGTATTCTAAGAAAGCTAAATGTTTTAATTGAAAAATATCACGAAAGCATTAAAAACAGAAAAAAGTGCAGCAATTTACAGCATTTGTGCAATCAACAAATAAATTGTTTTACATTGGAAAATGTAAATGCAAGTTAAAAACAACAGAATGCTCATGTGGTTTAATACCAAACCATTTAAAAGAATTTATGATGGACCAACATAATGATAGAAAGTTCACAATACCTGAATATGTGGATGACATTGTCGAAGAAACACCTACAATAATACCAACAATGCCAACATTTAGTGATGATGCAACATACGAAACACTTGGAACAGATATGGAAACGGGTGAAGCACAAATTGCAAAAGAAGCAGTTGCAGAAGTATCTGTTACAATGAAACGAGGACATTATACTCAACGATACGATGCTATAAATTTTGCTATGATGTGTGGCAGATTCGGTGTTTCAGATAGAGTTGCTTCATGTTTTCGAAGATATAAATTTTCGAGATGTTCGTGGTGAACTTGTCATAATGGATAAATCTAAAGTTGCAAGAGAAAAAATTAAAGCTAGAGATGAAGTGCTTCGTAAACGATACATAGACTCCAACATAACTGCATTTTCTTTCGATGGCAGAAAAAATGATTCATTAACTAGAGAAAAAATTAACGAGAAATTTCATACAAATTTGGTTTGGTTGGTTGTTGTTCTAAAAGAGCCTAATGCTGAGTTACTTGTATATGTTAATTTGGGTGAAGAAGAAAATGCAAATTAAATGATTCCTCAATAGCAAAAATCTGTCAATAATAATAGATGATCCTAATATTCCTATGCAAATACAAGGAACAGAAAGATATGTACAGTTGTTAACATCTGTTTCCGTGTTGTAGAAAAAAAAAAACGTGAAATTGTTATGGCTATTACAGCAGAAAGTCGTAAAAAACAACCACGAACGGAGAGCAACCAAGATTTTAAAAAATAATAACATAACATTACTTTTTTTTTAAGTACTCTAAAATGGTAAATTCTAAGTAAAAAAATAATTTTTTAAATAAATTAAATTAAAATTATAAAAATTGTGTTTTTTGCTTATTAGTTGAAAAAAATTTTTTAATTTTTTTCTACTAAAACGAATTCGAAAAAAGAAAAACTGTCTGAGTAAAAGTTCTTGGAAATGTTCTGAACTTATTTAAGCTGTAAGGAAAAAAAAAATTTTCCATGAGAAATTTGTTAAAAATGATAATATAGTAGTTAAAAGTTCATTTTAGGCTAATTTCTCATAATTTAAGCCTGATTTATCTACTAAAATTCAAAAACACTATAGATATTAATACAGATTCTGAAATGTACGTAAAATACCTTTAAAATAAGCCCAATATGATTTTTTCCTATAATTCTATCAGAAGCTATGAAGATATTTTGGCCAAACCCTACATTCATATGGCAAAATATCTATTTTGCAAAAGTCGGGGGCTCGAAATCGGTTTTAGAGCTATGGTTTCTTGGGCAATTTTTCTTAGAATCATCTGTAGATTACGTTTTTGCTATACTCCTGATGGGCAAAAAATTTGACCCGCTCTAATATATATATATATATATATATATATAATCTAGTTCAGATATTATAACACTTTAAATTGAACATACATAATTAATAGCGGAGAAAGACTAACTGAGTTAAGTAGACAAATGCAAATTCGATATTTACCTTTGACAGACAGCACATATGCGCATTTAGTTATCAGCTGATTTGACATCGGTTGACAGCAAAACGGTTGACAGCTATTACAATTACGTATTCAAAATAAAACTTAAAATTTTTCTCCTTACAATATTTATCAATGCCATTCATTAATGTTGCTCAACCTGATATAAGAAAAGTGCAGCTGTGGGAATTGCTAAGTATAAATTTAATTTTCATTAGTAGAATAAACATGCGAATTCTTTATAGGAACGCAGTAGTCTTCGTTTATTTTTCGATGTTTTTTGTATGTGACTATTCTTTTGTCAGTAACGAATCCAATTTCTCTCATTCACAATAGTAAAAAATCTGTCAAATATGCCGGCATTGACATATTGAAATTCACAAATGCAGTTCAAATACACGTAATTTTATTGCATTTATATTTGCACTTAGGAGAAAATAATTCACGAGTTAATGCAAATATAGCCATCTTATGCAGATAATACTTGTAGTCTTCTCCTCCATAATACACGTCCAGAGTAAAGTAAAATTGGCTTGTTGTGAAAATTCAAATGATAGTAGTCATAATTGACGGAACTAATCTATATAAATATATAAAAACCATGGAAAAAAATATATAGTCATTCATGAATTAAATACGACTTAAAAATTTTTTTCAGTTCATTGATGCAAAAAATCTTATTAAATTGAAATTTTATTCGTTGATGGCTTCGTGTCTATATTAACAAGAGGATCACTTCATCCACATGGAGGTTGATCTCGAGCCCAACTATCCCAGAAAATGTTTTTATGGTTTGATTTTCTTAAAAAGGGTGGGTTTCAGAGGTTAAAAAAAGGAATTTCACTATTTTTATATATATATAAAATCATATATTTTATTCAAACAATTCACTATATCAAAGATACATATTTAAACAGTATTTTGCGATATTTTTATTCAAAACTTCCCAAAACTCAGCCGTTGGTACCTCATCTTCCTTGACGTCTCAAAAGAAAATGCTCTTGCCGTGGACAGAATAACTCATTATTGGTTCATCTAAAATCAAAAAACCAAAAACATTTCGTTAGTGCATGGATAAATCTCGTTATTGAACGAAAAAAAAAAAACAAAAAATTTAAATTTGAATTATTGACAGACTTTGAAAAAACAAACATATTATTTGATCAAATTTTCGCCATGCATTGGCTGGAAGAAATTAGTTGTAATAAAAAAAATCCTTCATTCAAAGACTAGATAATGTTATTACAAAGATGTGCGCCAAATTTGAAACAATCGTGTCCACCGACTCAAAAAATAAAGGTTTGAGATAAACGCGTTTAAAGTTTCAAATTGGCACAGACATGGCCTGTTGGGCGGATCTTCCAAAGGGTTTATCTCTTAGAATTTTACTCCGATTGATTTGATATTTTAGGAGACTATTTTAAACATATTATAAAATTTAATGAAACAAGAAAAATTTTTAAATTTTCAAATCCACCTAAACCCTTAAGAAATCGTATTTATGGGAACGGGAACAAAGACCCGTTCCGATTTGAATATTATTACTTGAATATTATTACACTGGCTACAGATAGTTGTTTGCCGTGTATCTCCTCCGAAAACGGTACAAGCGCTACGCTTGTGTTATGTTGGTTACCCAATTGGGTTGCAAATAATAATTGTTATCTGGGAAGTTTTTTTTTAAGATAATTTTATATTGAATAGAATTAGTCAAAAAATACTTTGCTGTATCTTATGGAAAGCTACGTTTATTTGCTTGACTAATATCTAATACCTTCAATTAGACGACCGAATCTTGGTAAACGTAAAATAAATGCGAAATCGCGGAGACTTTTCTAGTGAAAGTGACAGATATGTAAAATGGGGTATGTGTGTAGTCTTACTGTCGGTTGTTCAGTTACATTTGGACGCCCTATTCCTGTATTGACTGCAAAGTGTTTCTCAACTTCTTCTACACGAACAACCTTTGGTAGCTTTGGGCCAGCACTGAAATATAGGGATTTATTTAAATTAAAGGCTCGTTTGATGTGTCATTGAAGGGATTGTTGAGGAATGGGTGAAAGCGCTCTCCAGTCTGTAAGCAAGAGACAAACTGCTCAAACTTTAATATTTCCAATTAATAACACTGTTCGCGTAACAGTTTTTTAAGCTGGGTATAGGAAACGTCTCAATAAAAGTTAAAAAAAATTAAAAATTACAATAACGTCTTTGGATGAGAATTTGCAATTGTGATGATAATTAACCTGTAATTCGGATCAAACTCCGACAATTCTATAAAAAATTTCGGCAATCTTGTTCAACCAACGACTATTCAATAAAAGAACAAAATTTAAAAAAATGAAGGAAAAAACCCGAAAATCAATGGCTTACAGATTGAGCTACTGAAATATAACAGCCAGTAATTATTATGTTCCTAAGATGGGGATGAAACTTATAAGTAAATATCCTCAAACTAATCTAATAATCCATGAAAAGTTCGACACGAATTACTTTTAAGTAAACTTGAAGGACGGCATCGACAATGTGAAAAAAGCTGCACATATTCCGAAATTTCTGAGTTTTACTCACGCTGATCCAAAATAACTTTTACGGTTATGCCAACATAAAACAACTTCCAGGAGCAATAGGAAGGACCTCTGGGAGTGACTTATAGGCGAATAGTGATGATTATGTTATTATTCATTCCTTTAAGTTGTTGGCAATTGAATGTTTCCTGAAACCAGCCTATACAAATTTCAGCCCTGAAAACCAGAAAAGGATCATTTACGAATCCGAGTTAAACCAACATATTCGAAAAGAAAAGATCAAACTCCAGAAGACTTTGATTATGATTTGGTAAATTAAAACACAACGGCTAAGCTTACTGATCTACGTCTTTAGTTGTTAGGAGTGCAGGCGAGCGAGGTACTTTGCTTCACTTGATGCCTCAATAATTCTCTTGTCAAATAAACAGAAAAACATGGATATAAAAGTTAAACTTTAATCAGAACTTTAAAGAAATTAGAATGTTTAACCGTTATATCTTAGCTAATTCCTCCGATTGCGACTTCAGCTATGACGTCTTCAGTGATATTTCCGATTTGTCAGAAATTTAGAATAAGGTTTGCGATTTACGAAATAGTTCGTCAAACTGGTTTGGGGACTAATTATCCCCAAATATAATTTAGCCCACACAACGCCCACCATACGTAAATCCGCACCCTGTAATTAAAGAACGAAAAGAAGGTACACAATAGAGCAAATATACGGTGTTATCCATATTGCAGTTTCCGATATAAACGTAAATAAAAGGCATTTAAAATAAAAAGGCATAAAATATAAATTCCTTTTTTATTATAACGTTTGAACCGTGGCTCCCACATTATTTAAATGACTGCCTCAGAACTTTTTGCAAACTTCAATTCATTTGAGGTAATTTTTGGTCACTTTGCGGTGTATATTGGAATATAGGTTTTCAAGTGCTCAAGAGTTAAAGGTTTGTCCGTATAAATACGGCCTTTCGCGTAGCGCCACAAATCTCAGTGGTCAATTGACATCGCCAACACCGTTGGGAAATTTCTCTAACAATAAAGCCATATTAGCGGTTATCATACTACCTCAGCGCTGCCAGTTGACAGTGACAGTCTCGCCGTTATCGTTTTTAAACAAGTAAGGTCCAATCACTCTCCGGACAAATGGGCGCACCAGACGAAAAGGTCTTTTAGGTGTGATGGCTTTTCTTCAATTTTTTGAAAATTTTTGTAGCCCCAAAAGCGACAATATGCTTATTCACATATCCACCGAGTGAGAAATGTGCATCGTCGCTGTTGTTCAAGCACCCAATCGATGTAACTGGGCGTTGCGCGGTTGTTTAGGGATCCATTTTAATAAATGCCTGACCCTTAACTAAAACAAAACATGTTTGGTTTGACAATTAAATTCGAGAGATATCCAAATACAGTCCTACACTTTCAAAACCACTAAATGGCTAACCCTTTACAAACAACAAGGAAAACATCACACCACTTAATGATCACAAGAACAAGCCATGTAAACAACACAACAAGTATTCTCACAACGGAAAAATCACGCCACTCTCCAGCAACACACACCATTATCTAGCATCATACGCCATACATGTTACGGGCGCACGAGCACGAATCACACAGCTTGGCGGAAGGTAGGCCAGGCAGTCAACGTTGGTGGCGATAACACGTTGGGCATCAGACTCAGCAGTGAGCTGATTCTCTAGCAAGTCTTCATATCTGAAAGTGCAAAAACTGTATAATAAGTGTGAGATATGTAGTCGATCCTCTGACCTACTCACTACTTGACTTGTGGTGCATCATGAGTTCCTGCCAAAACGAGTTAATAAGGAATACCACAAGGAATTTATGCAACGTTCCCGTGAAGCAATACGGCTCAAACGATCGGAATTGTGGAAAAATAAAACGTGGATTCTGCATCACGATAATGCACCAGCTCACACATCAATGCATATTCGTGATTTTTTTTGCCAAAAATCAAAACCGTTATCATGCCTCAATCACCAGTGTTCACCAGATTTGGCTCCCTGTGACTTTTTCCTATTCCCAAAACTAAAGAAACCAGTGAAAGGAAAGCGTTTTGCCACAATTGATGAGATGAAGTCAGAATCGTAGAAAGAGCTGATGTCCATACCGAGAAGCGCTTTTCAGAAGTACTTCGAGGGTTGCAAAAAGCGATGACACAAGTTTGTTATAACCAATGGGGATTACTTTTAAGGGAACAAAATAGATATTGATAAATAAATAAGTACTTTTCAAAAAAAAATTTAAAATTCACCTTTTCCTTTGAACACACCTCGTACTTAAGTATCCGACTTAATACCGACGTCGAAATTCGATTTCACCCAAATGTAATCTTTCTTTGTTAGTATTGTGGTTACAAAATAATTGTTACGGAATGTAAACTCAAACTTTATCAAGTCAATAAAATGGCTACATATTTGTATGTATGCATGTATAAAGTAATCGTATTCAAACACGAATTAAATTTAACCTTATTTGCATGTATTTAATGTATATTTATTTACGCAACTGTGAGTATATTCACTCCCCGAGATATCTTCAATACTTCGCATCATAGATTTCATTTTATAGCTTAAGTTGTACGAGCATTGCTTGCAAGTAAAATAAAATAAAAGTCCAATGAGGCGTTTAACTTTTCATGTGTTAAATTTTCTGTGACACACAGCAGGCTGGCGGACTAGGCATGCATTTTTGTAGTCGTAAAAGTGTAAACATATCAAAAATCAATCGCGTTATAAATGTAATAAACAACAACAAACACAGCAAAAGCAACAGCAACTGTAATAACAACAACTGCCATATACTAAAAGTGTCAATAAATGATATTGGTGAAAAAGCTTAGAGACATGTCAGGCGATAAGCTCAACGCCAGGAGGCTGGTAAATGCATTTAGACGAGCTATTCAACTTTTTCTATATACACCACACCTCCCTCGGATCAATGTGCTGTTGATGGTGACGGGTTGTGACATGAGTTAGTGAATAACAGGGCGGCGCGTAAAAATATGTGTATATGTAGAATATAAAAAATACAAAGTTTTATGTTAGCATGTATGTATGTGTAGTAAATATACGTGTGTTTTTCATTTGTGTGTTCCGCATGACTGGTTACAGCTGCAATGTGTGCTTAGATAGTCAACACAAGTAGCAGTAGAAAAGCGCTGAAACTCACAAGTACGTACTCGATGTGGGAGTCCAGTAAACAGCGCTGGCGGGTAATTGTTTGGAGTGCAAAAAACAGAAAAAATTTTAAATTCAAGGCTAAAGGCTAAAAGCTAAAAGCTAAATACCAAACATATCTGAAGTTTTTGTCTCACTTTTTCGAGTGACTGAAATATTTGAAAGGGGAATACTCATGGACTAACTCTAAGCTTATTAACCGAAGACTTTCAAGCAGGTGCTCGAGAAATTCGAACGTTTACAAGTAATTAGAATAAAAATGCTTCATTCTTTTAACCTCATCAGTTTTTAGTATTCTAAAATTATTTATGGATAGTGCTAAACGATATACAATTTTAGGAGAATTCTTTTCAAATATAAAACCTTCTTTTTGGTAGTATCCATATACTACGTGATAATTTTTTAGGACTTTTGGCCTAACGTGGCTTTGCCTGTAAGCCTCTTTCCCGATGGAATGGGATTTGTTTTACATATTCATTAAAAAAATTTATTTTAAATTAATAATATTATAATGAGGATTTTTCTATATATCATACGGCTTATTAAAGTAACTAGTAATTGTTAATTAATTCTTAATGAAGTACAATCTATTAGCTGAAGAAAAGTAGCTCTGCTTTCATCTCAAGTTACGTGGCTACAGCGTAACATACCCTTTTTTGGTGGCTTGTGACTATCCAGCGAATATCGAATATATTAAGTACTTTTTATTATCGAAAACACATTACTTAACGTGATGCTCAATTCTCACTAGACATTTGGTTTCCTGGGCAACCTTTTTTTTCATAACAGAGATACACGTCCTAGTATTAGTAACGCACAGCACTCGTAAAAAAGTGAGGTACTCGATTTTTTCTAGAGCGTACTAATAAAATCAGAAAATGTTATGTTGAACTCCGTCAACGAATTAACGAAGCATGAGAATGGATTTATAGGCATTGTTGATAGCGTTAACGTTGGTGGCAGGCATAATAACAGCTGATCGAAATCTGACTTTATTAGTATTGATATGTACACATGCATACATGTCTACACACATATGATAGTAAACGGTTTTTTTTTTTGAATTGTACTCGCATATCAGTTAGAGTGAGTGAATTAAGTACTGGAAAAATTGCTTTGAGAACTTATACACATAGACCATAAAGTCTGCGTTCACCCAACACATTTTTTAAGTAAAGTGAAAGCAGAACTGAAATATTTAATTCAATTAAAATTCGAATGAAAAAGTTTTATATTTCCATTTTCATTTTCGTTATAACGGTATCTAGGTGTACCAACAAGTAAACGTAGGCATCACAAAGTCTGCGATCAGGTTTATAATTATTTACAAAGGCTTTAAAATTTACAAAGAAAAATTAAATTTAATATTTTGTTGAATAACCACATTATTTTAATACCTCACTTAATCGGTTTGGCATTGAGTTTACCAACTTATCTGTTTCCTCAGCTGTAATTCTGGACCATTCTGCCAGCATAACTCTTCGCAAAACATCTTTATTTTTGTTATTATATGCTATATTTGTTATTTAATACTGACGAACTGTACTGGGATAGGATGGTTGAGGAGCCTTTTTAAGCTATTTAGGGGAATTCTACCAGATCAAAAGTCTGACTATTTGAGAAGTATGCTTCGGATTGTTATCCTGTTGAAACCAAAACGTCGAAGATAAGCCTAGATTCTCTGCACTTGGTTTCAAGTTATTTTAAAATTTTTTTAAATATCCACATTTATCCATTTATCTATTTTCGATTCAATAAATTCAAGCTGACCCACACCATTAGCCACCATGCACCCCCACACCATAATTCCACCGCCACCATGTTTCACTGTACCAACAAGCTTTTGTTTTTCAAAGGCAGTTCCTGATTTGCGCCATGGCCTTTTATGCCGAATATACAAAATTTGCTCTCATCTGAAAAAAATGACTTATTTCCAGAATTCCGAAGACTTATTTGGATAATCATGAGCAAATTCAATGCCCTTTCGTCTGTTGAGAAGTGAGATATAAGGTTTTTTCGAGCGACGCTAGCATGATATCCAGCCTTACGTAAAATTTTTCTAGCAGTTTCTGCACAAATTGCTGTTATATTTGTTGACGTAATTCGCGGATTAACTTTCACAAGATTTATTATTTTGCGTTCTTCCCTTACTGATAACATTTTTGGACGGCCAGATCGGGGTTTCGACGTTAGAATACCGGTTTGCTTGAAATTATTTACTACGCGATGAACGGACGAATACGTTCTTCCTATTGTATGTCCAATTTTTCGGGAACTCGCCTTCTTTCCACATTTTAATAATTGTTTTTCTTTCTGAAACACTAATTTCTTTCCTTTTGGTTTCCCTTTTTCAAAGTAATATTAAAACACGTCACGAATTCTTTAAATGATTAATTAGAATAAAAGAAAAATGGAAAATATGCAAAAAGAAGAAACATCTTTAGAAAAGTAACGATATTCTCAAATCAACCAAACTGACAATTAAAAATAGGAATATAGGTTTTTGTTATTGCATTTTGAACTGAGAAATATAATGAATAAATGCATGAAAAAATTGTTAAATAAATTAACTATTTCAGTTCTGGTATTAACTTAATTAGAAAAGTAACGATATTCTCAAATCAACCAAACTGAACACAGATTTTGTGGTGGCTATGTTTACTTATTGCTGCACTTAGATACCGTTATCTCAAAAATTAAAATAGGAATATAGGTTTTTGTTATTGCATTTTGAACTGAGAAATATAATGAATAAATGCATGTAAAAATTGTTAAATAAATTAACTATTTCAGTTCTGGTATTAACTTAATTAAAAAAAATGTGTTGGGTAGACTCGGACTTTATGGTCTATGTGTATATATTGTTCAACATACATACGAGCAAATTTTTATAACCGTTTAAAAGGGAATAAAAATACATGTGCATTTTTATTTCGAGTAAAAAATCTTTTTGACGGCTACTTTTTCAGGAAAAGGTATACTTTTTAATTCTTAACCATACTAATATAAACATATGTATATATATGTTAGAGTAGAAATTAGATTTTTTTATACTTTTAATGGACCACACCAGTTCTGCATTTTTTAATGAAACAATAATAATAATAAAAAAATATAAAAAAATTTAGACACTAAGTTGTTCTATTAATTTTTTCAAAGCAGATGAGTGCACTTTCTTCCTGAACAACCAGGCTAAAACAGATCAAACGAAAATTTTTAGCTCACGTGGTCTGTTGGACCATAAAAAGTGTAATGTTATGAGCTTCCCGTGAAGAACGATATAACTAGCTACTTACACAATAGATAACTAAACAATAGATAAACACAATTTGGAAGAGGTACAATGTTTCATTGGCCTGAATATTACGATGAACCATAAACTCAATAGCATCTTACACATTGACGTGACAGTGAACAAAGTTAAAGGTTTTTTAATATTTGTCAAATGGCATTTAAAAAAATTCAAGGGTCTTTATGTTTGTCAATATTAGTGCTAAATAAAAAAATTTCTCGATAATCTGAAACCCATATTATCAAATCTACTTTGATGATATATACACATTTATTTATATATTTTTGCCTTAAGAAGTTTGCATTGGCTTTCTCAATATAATCTTTCTCCTTGTATTAGTCGTCTGAAATTTGTAAGCATTATCGTTCTTGCTAGTCTAGGGTATTTACTTGGTATATTTTTTTGGTTGAAATAAAACAGGCTCAAATTCTAGTCCCCTTTCTTCTCACTGAAATTAAATTTAATGCTCAAAAATAGAAGTTCTGCTATAGGGGAGGAAGATATATTTCTAGATCTACATGTGCCAGCGTTAAGTAGGGCTTTAGTCTCTACCAAAGGTAGCATATCTATTAAGATCCGTTGAGTTTTGTTATAAACGCCTTAAATATTCGATGTCGAGCCAAGAGGTGGTCTGAAAGAAAAATGTCCATTAAAAACATAGAACGTGTTGTTTTTCTATTCCGCGGTTTCTGAGATGAACTTTCTGACCGAAAAGTGGGTGGTACCACGTCCACCCCAAATCCTTTTCCGTCCGTCATATTTTCTCGTTTAATGCAATCGCTTGGTCCGCTTTCTTCAAATATGACTATTCGAAAACAATTCCTCCTATTTGCCTTAAGAAATTTGCATTGGGACTCTCAGTACAATCTACCTTCTTATACTAGTCGTTTGAAACTCATTAATCTCCCTACTCCCGCCAGTCGCCGCGAAATACTTGGTGTGATTTTCATGGTTAAAATAACAACAGGCTCAATTTCCAGCCTCCTTATTCTCTCTGAAATAAAATTTAGAATTTCCAAACATTTTTGCCTATTGTTTCTGAAAACTTGTAAAACGAATTTTGAATTTCACGAACCTTTGCATTGTTTGTGTCTTGATTTCAACTCATTTGACATATCTGACTCGCTTTTACATATTGAGAAACCCATTTCGTCGACTCTCAACTAATCGTTACATTACATTTTATATTTGAAATAATTCTTAAAATCAGCTGATGACTTTTGTTCTGTGGCTGAACTTTTTTAGTTCTCGACACTAAACAAACCTCTCCTCATCGTGACTCGGCATTGATGAAAAATAAAACAAGTTCCGTACGTCATGCATACAGCGCCCCTCGTGCGGATTTGCGGCAAGTGGGTAAACCGTTGGGATTAATTAATTCAATGGCATTGTGACCCAAAGAATATCTCAATCTTTACTTCAGTTAAAGTTAGCGGACGGACTTATCTTGCTGTTCTGATCCGATCGGTAAGAACTTTTGCGGGTTCAGCTCTTTTGCTTCTGAAAGATACGAAAAATGAAATCCTTTTCTAACCTCTATAATTTCTCTTTGTTAATCAGATGTATTTGAGGCCAGCTCATAGTATATATGTTTAACTATGGCACTTTAATGAGACCTCCTCCATTCGGTGTACGAACTTTGATGGAATAAGTTTTGGGTTTGCTTTGGGAATTCTTCAGAGAAAATATTTTTCCTATCTTTAATATTGTATCCTCTACCTTTTTGGGTCGAAATTTTCAAATCAAGAAAATTAAGTTGTTTGCCTGCTTGTTAACATGTCACACTAATGCCTTTGATGCAAACACAATCCCTAGCATGCGCATAAACAACTAAATGAAAATAGTATGAGTATTTGTTTAACCTTAAAAATTGCCTTCATCAAGTAGAAAAATACTTTGACAGTTAGTTTGTGGCAGAAAGAGGTGGTTTAGAGTGTAAAAAGAATATGGTCTAAAATGTGGCAGCATGGTTTGATGTGGATGCGGAAAAGTAACATATAAGTAATATATTTGTGTAAATAAGTACACATGTATACAAGCATGTTTGACAATGTCTAGCATTTTTGAGCTTAATACTTGAGTAAGGGCATGCAAATTTGAACTTAAAACATTCCAGAGCAATATTGAATGTTAAGCCAATATAAATTAAATCAAGCTTAAGTAAGGCTTTGAAGATATACAAGTATATTTAATATGAATGCAATAAATATTTTTATATAATTTAATCAATAATTTCATAATAACTAAACTGATTATCTACTCATTGAGATATTCGCATTTTATATCAACATTTGATTGTTAAGGAAGAAACATATATAATTCCAGGCTAAAATTTTGTTTGATTAAAATTTCACTAATATATCAAAAGTATTTTTAATGTAAACAAGTCTAAATTTTATAGGATTCTTTTTAAAGGATCTTTTTTAATTTCCTAATAGATTTACACCAATTTATTTAAAAAGAATTAGAAAATAGTGAGGAAAATAAATAATGCTTTTAGGTAGGTCGGTTGAGTGTTGTTGCTGTTGTGCTGCATTCAAACCATTCTGTATTTCCAATAAAACGACTTGCTTATGGTAGTTTGACACCTGATGGTTTCCAAGTGTCCTGTATCGAATTTGTGAGAAGACTGGGTATTCACAGAAAAAATGGGAATCTATTTTCTTATATTTTCCAAGCTCGTAGCAACGGCAACGTCTTGTATATCCTGCCATACTTGGATTAATCCTTTTCATTAGCTCATAGTTAGTTATGAAACGTCATCCGCTATGAGCTAATTTTTTGTTTAAATTGCACAACCCCTAACAATGTTGGGGTTATTTCTGGTTAGTTAAAAGATACACTACATTTTGTGCTCGTCCCACACTGGCTTCTTCTCGTACAAGATGTGGGCAAACATAGAATTATGGATGGGTATTAATGAAAATTTTAATGCCTAAGTTGAGAACACATTATTCAATTTTGAATAGCTCATCGCATTTTGAAATAACTTTTACATTCTCCTGAAAACTATAAAGACTTTGTCTTGGCGGAGCACTTTTTCTTGTGATTACTTATTATATTAAAAATAACCGTTTTTTTGGTATGACATACAAACACTCCGAAAAACGTTTCAGCGGTTACAAAGCCAACTATATATGATCGTTGTTTGATAAATCAGTGACAAGAAAACTCTGCTCCCGCCAACTGTTATCGATTAATAGACTGCCAATAAGTTTTGAGCTAACTGCGGCATTTAGTTTTTGTTTGGCAGCCATTGAAAGCATACGATTCCTTGAATTTTATCGAAAATGGAAAAAAGTGAATTTCGTGTGCTGATTAAGCATTATTCTTTGCGTAAAAAAACCATCACTGGAACCAAGTAACGGCTTGATAATAACTCAGGGGACTCTGACCATCAGAGCCAAGAGGAGACCATGTTGTGAAATAAAACGCTTATTTTCTGAAAGCAATATATTTTATTTCACTGACTTGTCAAATCACCAAAATCACTTCATAATTTGTATGTATTTTTGTTTGAAAAATTTTCGCGAATTACTTATGCATGGCTACGCTCTGCTTAATATTTTTGCATAAAAAAAGTGCATGTCAATCATCGGTGTAGATTGAGATGACTTTATCCTCAACCGATGATGTTATGCGATATCTCTTCTCCAATCCTTTCTACATGATCAATATATGTATCTTCTTTGGCGTAGGCACCGCTTACGCAATTATAGCCGCGTTAGCAAGTATGCCAGGACGGAAATGATGAGCGACTTGTAGAGTTTTGTTTTTGTTCTTCGAGAGAGGACTTTACTTTTTAACCCTTAATAGCCTGACTTTTTTTTTTTCAATGAAAAAATTTTATATGTTGTATTTTAGCACCCTTAACAACGTTTGTTCTACGACTTTTCACAATTTTGAGTTTTGGACATTTTAGGGGAGGTTTTGTGTGTTGGTTCTTTGAAGAACCACCAGGCACTCCTTTGACAAGTAAAATGCATATGGTTTATATATGAAATTTTTTTTATTTTCATTTAAATTATATATATTTCAGTTCATTTATTCAATGTTTTGTATGATATTCTAGAAAGCAGTTTTTTGTGGATTGGAAACATAATTCTACCTCACATTTAATGCAATACACTGTTGTTCTAGATGTGCAATTGGGCATTTTACAACGAGGTTTGCCTGTTGTTAGGTATTTCGGGAAGTGCCCAACATTATCAAACCGCACGTCACTAGGCGGCATTACTACCCGAACTCGTTTTGGCACATTTTCAGGGGTCTCACATCCTCCAGTGCTTCTTGGACGTCCTTTCCTTATGGATTGTGTGCCAGATTTTACTAAAACTTTGCTGACGTCTACGATAAATTCGTGCAAAGTCAGCATTTTATCTGTACGAGGAGATGAAGAGAATTGGCGTTTATATAAAATCCATGCATTTATCATGGCCATGTCCATCATATGGTATATAAGACGATTTGTCCATTTGCGTGACTTTATTCTTATGCGGCTTCTACCAAAGCACGAATCCATAAGATCAACACCTCCCATGTACTTGTTGTACTCGTGGATTACCGCAGGGCACTGAATATTTACGGTACACTTATTTTTTTTGTCAAATCTAAAGAAAATAAAAAAAATTATATTCAGTAAGTATTTGTTGAAAGTATAAAATACCTGGCAATCGTAGGTGCGTCATCAGTTTCGTTTGCATTTGTCGATTTCAATTGCTTGATGCCAAGCAAAGTCGATGCCATATTTACAACTTTGTTGTCCCTCCATGCTATAGTAGTTATATCTATACCATGAATACTGGTCATATATTCTTCGCAGTCTCCTCGATTGGGTAATTTTTCTGGCAATTTGCAGCCAGGAATTCGGTTACGTCGAACTGTTCCAAGTCCATAGATTCCCTGGGTGCGTAAATAAGCCAATAAAGGAATAGTTGTGTAATAGTTATCGAAGAAAATTCTGTAGTTCTTGAAACGCGGAACTTTACGAGCAAGCCGCACCACAACATTTGCTGCTGCTCCCAAGTCTGGTTCATTGTCCAAAACATGGTCTTCATTGCCAGAATAAATTTCAAAATTATAGCAGAATCCCATATCGTCACACATCAAAAATAACTTATTGCCCCACGGGTGAGGCTTGTCTGGCAAGTATTGTTTCAAATAGTGCTTAATTTTTGTCGCACAAATTTGTTCATCCACACACAAACGACTGCTTTTTGGAACAGAGTCAAAGTTTCGATTTAGGGCATCAATAAGCGGACGAATTTTATATAAACGATCAATGTTTGATGAATCAGTGTTTTGTGGACGCAATCCTCGTCGACGTGAAGGAGCTGGTTCTTGAGCTGACGGACGTGGCATCTTACTGTTGTCATTTAGATGCAAAAACTGGCGTACCTTGTCATATCGATTTCTCGTCATGGTATTCATAATAGCCGGTATGCCAAATTCACCCCAATACGTCCTGATACTTGGGTACTTGAAGACGGACATAAAATATGTAATGCCAAAAAAGCGTTTTATTTCGTCTGGCGTTGTATTTAGAGGTTTCGATGAATCCTTTTGAATTGCGTACAAATTGCTTTGGTCTACAATATTAGAAATTATATCGTCATTTACAAAGTAAGAAAAAATTTGAAAGGTGTATCTAGTGCCATTATTTCTGTTGTCAATTCAGAATCGCTGCCAAACTGAACCCAACTTGCATGATTCTGCATATGTTTTTTCTTCCAGATACATTTTTTAAACTCGGAAGAGTCCTTGTCAATTGTGATATCTTTGTAAAATGTTGCATATTGATGCCAGCGTGTGCTATCTCCAGTAACAACAATATCTTCATTTTGAACACTCTCATCAGCAGTTGGTTCCACACTCACAACTTGTTCAGCATCTAATTCGTTCACATTTTCGAACACATCATCCTCCAACTGATCAGTGATATTCGCATCATCATTTGTCACTATATTGAAATCGGGATCGTCTAGACTGTCGTCGTCAAAATCTGATATATCGCCAATTTCACTTGCTGACCATTCAAAATCATTGACGAATGCTTCAAAATCTTCATCCGTGGTAAAATCTTTGTATTTACGTGGCATTTTTCTATGAAAAATTAAAAATTTACACTAAAATTAGAAAAAGACGCTAAAGCACTAACGAATTTCACTTCTCTAATGAGTGCCTACTGGTTCTTTGAAGGACCGTTTGAACTTTTACACGAAAAACACAAACAAACAAAATTTATATTGCTAAAAAGATACTTACATGGTTTGAATATAGTGCACAAATAATAAAAATGAATTTTATTTGGTTGTTTTGGAGCAAAAGTTTTGATTTCAATCAATTTGAAAAAGCACGATTTGTTCACTTTGAAGCTTTTGTGTGTTTTTCTGATAAACGTCAAAAATCAGGTGTTCAGCACCGAAAAGCATATGGTTTTCTTTTCCGCTAGATGGCATACATTATAAAGAGAATATTTGCTGAATAAACATTGCGCAAAAAATGCAACAGTTTTGAAAAACAAGTCTCTAAAGTTGAGGTTCCTGAAGGGACCACCAGGCTATAAAGGGTTAATTACCTACTCAGTCCAAAGTAGTACATGTTGGCAAGAGTGATTCTGCGTTGGCTGACATTGTTGGTGTTGTTAACGGTGGTTCTCTCGTTCACTTCCAGACACATTCGCTTCGCTTCTCTGTCTAACCTGGAGAACGCAGAACTTACGGTGCGGTTGTTATGGCCAATGATATCAATTTCATCATATTATTTCCTCCACCATCAAATTGAAGAAATATCACTATAAAGAGTCACCCTGTTTGAAAAATCGTTTTGTATCGAGCGGCTTGGAGAGTTCCTTCCCAATCCTGAAGGCCCTCCTGGTATTATAAAGGGTCAGTTTACTTATATGGCTATATATTTCACACTGTTCACTTCGTTGATGGGTTTTGGAACGTATATACCATCGTCATCGATTGGGATTTCGGGTTCACCATCTTCTTCGCCCGTACGTGAGATTTCTCCGGCCTTGAAATCTTTTCTAAGTCGCCGCATCTTTTCTTAGAATTTTCGAGCATTACCTTGTCGGCCAGCTTCTCAAGCTCTTCATATTCATGCATTACGGCCTCGTTCTTTTTTCGTATGCAAATGTCTCACTTCGCTCTTCATATCTCGGTATCTATCCCAATCCGCAAAGTTGTGAGGTAGGCAGTTTGCTTTCTCTCTAATGCAGCTCGACATACCAGTTCTTTTTCTGACACTGTTGAAAACCAATTGCAGTACGTAAGGAGTTTGAAATTTCTTTCCTTGTATACAGTTGGTGTTGAGTGCTCTCAGAGAGCAGGTGTGTAAGCCGAGTGGAAAAACCAGCTAGCTGTCCGCTGTGATTACAGATTGCGTCGAACCTATCTTGTGTTTGTTGACATGCGTTTTATTTGCTGCGCAGAGCCGGGTATGTAAAGGCTGTTTTTTATAGAGGTATAGAAATTTAGGTTGGCATAACTTTCAAGATGGCGACCGATTTAACAGCTGTCAAGTGATTTATTCTCAGTTTGGTTTGGCAATTCATCATGAATAGGCTCACGCCTGAACACCGCTTGTAAATAGTGCAATTTTAGCGATGTTTAGCGATGAAGCGCACTTCTGGTTGAAAGGCTACGTCAACAAACAAAACTGCCGCATTTGGAGTGAAGGTAATCCTCAAGTGTTTGTTGAAACACCGTTACATCCGAAAAACTGACTGCTTGGTGCGCTTTATGGGCTGGTGAAATCATTGGTCCGTATCATTGGACGTAGTGCGCGATACGTTTTCCGCACAGAACCATTATTTTCGAAATAAAATTGCACTATTTGCAAGCGTTCTTCAGGCGTGAGTCTACTCATGATGAATTGCAAAACCTAACTGAGAATAAATCACTTGACAGCTGTTAAATCGCCATCTTGAAAAGTAATGCCAACTTAAAGTTCTATACCTCTATAAAAAACACCCTATATATTTGGTGCAAAAACACTGGATTTATGTCTTCTGTCTATCACAATATGATCAATCTGGTTGCGTGTTTTATGATCTGGCGACAGCCATGCAGTTTGATGAATTTTCGTGTGTGGAAATCTGGTACTACGACAACCATATTTCGGATTCCGGCGAAGGCAATCAGCCTCAGTTCGTTTGTCGATGTTTGTGAAGGTTGAATTCTCCGATTTTTGCGCCAAAAATACCTTATTTGCCCACCCTGGCGTTGAAATCGCCATCATCATGACATCACTGGAGGGGGAGGCAGCGCTCATAAGTGTGACCTATCATCCTTTTCCTCTGTCGGGGTGCGGGCGAATTGTGGCTAGACGTTCGTCCACAGGGGCAAATGGCAAGACTCGGCGAGGGACTCTGTCGCCCATCACAAACCCAACACCAAATTTGCGCTTATTTAAGTGGCCGCTGTAGTAGATTTCACAAGGACCCACCTTATTCCGCCCTTGTCTCGTCCATCACATTTCTTGGACAGAATTGTATGTATGTGTTTACCTAAAAACAGCTATTGTCACTTGTTTTCCGTTCAATATCGTAATTCAGTTTATGTTTGCAAATTATTATATGGATATTTTATGATAAAGATGTGACTTATTTAGATGGCGATGAACAAACTTGACTCAATTAGATTGTTTCAATTAATATTGCAATAGATTAAAATCTGCTCAATAACAATACGATAATAGTCGTATGAAATGACACAAAAGAAAATTTTAGAAGGTTTCTAGTTACAAATTATAATTTACAATCCCTCTTGAATAAATTTTTTTAATACTTTTCACAATATTTTCCCTGAAATTTTTTTACGAGCTCAGTAGATCGTTGTTAAAATCTTGTTTAAAAACTTTTATAAAAAAAAATCGAATTACATATCGCTGCATATATATATATATATATTTGGCGCTTTGTAACAGCTGAAGCGATTTTTGGCCGAGCTTCTCCTACAAATTGTGGTTTTGCGTCTTGATGTTTATACCAACAAATGGAGGGACCTATAGTTTATCCTAAGCCGCGTCCGAACGGCTTATGGATTTTTAATGCGAGCTTTTATTTCATGTCAGAAATACTCTCGGAGAGCTTGACATTGCCTGCCGAGGGGCGAACACAATAAGAAAAATTTATTTTCTATAATTTTGGATGTTGCTCGAACCTGGGCTCGAACCCAGGCCTTCCGAATGGCCGTACACAACGCTAACCACTCAGCTATCGCTGCATATGCCCTTAAAAATGTCTCCACTTTAATCACAATTTTAAATTATCTTCTTACTCGAACTGAAGAATTTCCAGTTTTGATTAGTATTTTGACATAATCGAAAACTTTTGTTATTGTAAACGAACGCTTCAACATGCCTGCTGCCACTTCTTCTTACAAGTATGTATATGTGCTCTGACCGAGCGAAAACGCTTTTTGGCTAATTTTAAATCGAAAGTTTTTGTTATTTCATATACTCATAGATATAGAAATGAAAGTTTTCCAGATAGCAAATTTTGTAACGCAAGTTTATTTTTATCTACAAGAAAAAACTTTAATACAGTTTTCTAAGTCGTATTTTTTTTTAATAACGGAAACAAAACAAATTTTAGCTTCGGGGATTGAAAAGTTTTATTTGGCTTTCAACAAACTTCAGCTGGCGCAAATTAGAAAATGCGCAGTTAAGTGTATTTTAGGGTTCAAAAATAACTTGCTTGCAATAAGTTATTTACTCAAGTGGCTAGTTAACAGGTTATTTGTTTTAGAAAATAACTAAACTATGTGAATACTATATTATGTGATAAAATAGTTATGTTTTTATTCATATTGAATAAGTATGAGTATAAAAAATATAAAAGTCAATTAAGAAGAAATTATCAAAACCTGCGTAATGAAAATACGTCAAATGAAAATTAAAACGAGAAGACTAAGTCTGACTATTATTGTACCGTACATTAGCCATGTCGAAGTCTTTATATAGGGTTTTCCAATAAGAGTGATATGATTTCTAAAAACAAAAACACACTAATTGCTTAGGAAATTCAAATGTTTTCTATTTAATGTGAAGTACAATCGATACAATTAAGTTCTGAATATAACGTCATGCAAATGACCTCCACGACTTCTTTTGCAGGAACGAACCCGATGAACCCAATTTTTGAGCACTTTTTCCACTAAATCAAGTCGTATGCCACGAATAACACGTTCAATATGACTTTTAAAGCTTGAAGAGAGTCTGTTTTATTACTAGAGACCAATAACTTCACAATTTCACAATTTCTTGAAATAATGGTATCTCCATGATTGTGACACGTAGCCCCGTCTTGTTGGACCATATGTTGTTAAGATCAACTTCTTCCAATTTCTGTGAATGTAATGGTTATTCATGAATAATTTGTGGATTTTCTTCGCACTAGAATCCACAGTTTGGTTTATTTACCGCACCACTCAGATGAAAGTGAGTCTCATCGGATAATGTGATTTTCTTAAAAAAATCTTTATCGTTTTCAAGTTGTTTCATAATTATTTGTAAGCGTTTTTCTTGCATATATTTTGCCATGATGAAATTGTAAGCCATTAGAAACCATATCATCCGCTATTGCAAAACCCTTTACCTATCATGAACATATCATATTTATTATTTTTATGTTGGTGTATAATACCAAAATTCACTCTTCTAGATGCTTAATTATTGGCTGATTTTTCGTTCATATCTGAACGAATCGAATAGTATTCCGATTTTGATGATTTTTACTACCAATACGGGATTCATAAATTTTACGTCTCTAGATGATTTTTTGGCGAACTTTTGGCTCAAAATCTCACATGAAATGTCTCAAAAACTGGAGGACTAGTTTGCGTTCAAGTAGTCGGACTTGATTAAATCAACTTAGCTCGTTATTCTGATGCGATCGGTATAGATTGCGAAGGGTCTATATCTTCTCCTTTCGTGCGGCTTGATTATATATATATATATATATATATATATATATATATATTTTAAATAAATTTACCAATACACTCTTCACCATTATTGAAATAACTGCATGCCTCAGCAAACGAAGAAATTCGTTTTTGGTACCGAGATCTAGTTAAGGATTTTGTATTCGCTATCAATTGAAAATAGTAATTTTTTTCGTATTTGCAGTTTTTTCATACTCTGTTTTTTAAATTTGCTGTAATTAGAACTTTCGGGAACATGGTTTCAAGTCTTATTATGTCCTTCATATAAATACATAGTTTTTGATATCATGTCTTTATCGTGAAGACGTTGCCTCAATGATTCAAACGTGTTTTGTTAAATTTATGGGAAAAACTCAGCCGAAAAGCACAGAAAATCTAAAAGGTGGTCCATTTCTAGGTTCTATAATTTTTTAAAGAAAAAACACAGAATATAAAAATTTAATGGGAAATGTTTATAATCATTCGAGAGAACATTCCTTGGCATTTGTTTCCAGATAATCGTGACTTCTATAGCTAAGAATATGGGTAGCAGTTTCACCAGGACCTAAAAACTATGGAAGAGTGATACCAAGACCAATGTGATCAGCATATGATGGCTGACTACTACTGAGAGGTGTATTATTTATGAATACAAAAATTCCATCAAAGTTGTTTTTGGTATTTTTTCTGCTCAATTTAAAACCTTTGCTATTAATGCAATTATATAGGGTTACACATAAAAGCAAAATATTACAGTTTCTCGGTATCAAAATCATTGCTGATCAGTGTTATTCATAGATGGAAGAATAGCAAAGCTGAAATTCGATCTGACACAAATATATTGAGCCTGCCAAGTTGGAATAAATAGGAAGCACCGTGAGACAGAGAACCCGAATCCCCAATTTATGACATTCCCATCATCGCAATATGATTAAATTCGAATAGCAATTGCCCGTCTGAGGAAGAGGGACCCTTCATAGGCACATTATTATGTAAGAGAGTGAAACTGCTGCCCTTTGTTGATGATATTGGTATCATTTGGATTATTAGTTCTGCTTTCTCCAGACTGGACAAATCAGGGAAGTGAATGGGTTTGGTTGTGAAAGAGAACGAGAAGAAGATGAATTGTTCATCTGTCATGACATATTTAGCAGAGTTTATTATTAAACAAATTGCTCACATAAGTCCTTATGATGCATTGAAACGGCAAAAATCAGACATTAATTAATTAATTAATTATTCCCAACGGTTTACCCACCTTCTGCCCATCCGCACTAGGAGCGCTGTCTGCATGATGTACGGAACTTGTTTTGTTTTTTTCATTAATACCGAATCACGACGGACAATGGTTTGTTTACTGTCGATAACTAAAAAAGTTCAGCAACAGAACAAAAATTCATCAGCTGATTTTTAAGAATAACTTAATTTAAATATAAAATATTATTTAATGACTAGTTGAAAGTGAAATCGTGAAATTTAAAAGTCGTTTTGCAAGTTTTCAGAAACAAGAGGCAAAAAAAAAAAAAAAAAAAAGGCGAGGGAGCTAGAAATTGAGCCTGTTATTATTTTAACCATGAAAATTACACCAATCATTTCACGACGGCTGGCAAGTGTAGGGAGATTGATAAGTTTCAAACGACTAGTATAAGGAGGAAGATTGTACTGAGACTGAGATTGTAATAGACTCTATCATGTCAGAGTCGATACCTCGGGTTCCAACTTACTGAGCCGTATTCCAGAATAGGTCTTACTAATGTAACATAAGGGTCATTAAACTCTTTTGACCACCCTTTTACAAAAGCCAAGATGTTGAAATTCTAATTTTAAGCGCCGTCGACCGATTATTCACACCACTCAAATCTACAAACTTGTAGATATTATATTGCAAATAATTTGATCAGTCCAACAATTAGAAACCCGTTAGACATAATGAGCATATTAAATTACTTCTCTGCTCAACTACTCTCCGTTCAATATTTGCGCTAGATAATCGAAAGCGGATACATTATTCCCCTATCCAAATCTCTCCAATTGAAGCCAAAAAGTTTACCCAAAATCACATTCCCTTGTTATGCACAAATATCGTCAGATGATTATCAAAACACACAAACTTCTTGTACTTCTTCTTCGACCATCATTTGATTTAGCCATAATCAGTTTACAATAATCCATAACAGTTAGCCAATAGGGGGTGGCGTATTCTTGTATGTATGAACGTCTATGAATGTGTATAGCAACGGTATAACCCGATCATAAATTCGCCTACGACACTATTTCCGTTTAAAATTGACCAGCTCAGCAAAAGGACAATGCAAATTGTGACCACTATTTGATAAAAGTACTTTGGGGGACACTTTACAATGAATATTTTCTTTTCGAGATTTACTTTTTGCTGTTGTTTTTATCAGAAAATGTTTAGCTGTATAGGCACATAAGAGTATAATCCCACTGTCAGGACATTGTTTGTATGGCTCATTGCACGGCCAGTTGGGTAGAAGAATCGTTGCTTGACCGAATGTGGATTGCTTGTTTGGTTGTTGGCTTGCTTGACATGTCAATTGTCTGCTAAATACGTTTAGAAAAACAAAAACAACACAGCAACAAAATCAACATTACACATCTCTAATTTCACTTGAGGCGACGTGAGTGTGTGTTCATGTTTATGCATATGTATGTATGTGTGTGTGAATGTGTGTGCACTTTGACATGCTTGAATGAATCATACTTGCATTGTTTCAAGATCAACAACTCAGTATTCTGTTTTATTGGTTAGAAACTGGGGACCATTAAGTTTCAGATGAAGGTGGTTGTGTTAAAAGGGGTATTCCAACATATGCACATATGTATGTATAAGTGTGATAGGTATAACATTTGTACGAAGGTATGTATGAGGATATACGTATTCATCAAGCCAAAGACAAACCAAAACTGAAAATCAAGCAGTTTATGAGCAAAAGTCGCATCATGATGACTATTGATGACATTTTTGCTGATTTACCGAAAGAGAACAACAAACTCATACACACACACATCAGCATCACACAGATACAACCGTGAATACTGTCAGGCAGCAGGCAGTGCAATCGTTTGGCTTTTTTCTCTTTCTTTTGTCCCACCAAAGTCTTAATGCCTGAACAATGCACGAACAATTGCTGGTCCTGCAAATCACTGACCAAAATCATTTGAATCAATAGTCATAAGCATGTTTGCAACATCCTTCTGCACGATTTGTCACTGTTGGCTCTAAACGGAACTACATATGTATGTATGTACATAGCTCCATGAGGATCTATGTTGCTTGGGCAAGCAACAACCGTACACTTGCACCACGATGTTGGCTGGCTGACTCGTCGTGTTCGCTTGCATGCCACATTCAACTCGTTTAGTCAGCTCTCTCCGCCTGATAGCCATTGTTGTCATTCATGCTATGCAAGGTTTTTAGCATTCAATTGTGCAAGAACGAAGTCGGTAGCGGAATATGACGAGGACATATGTACATACGATTCTCACGAGAAATATAATACGTTTGCAAGTTTCGTGAAATATTTTTAATTCATGTATTCTAGTCCAGAGTGCGAACGTGGTAGTTTTATGGTTTCGGTTCAGTAAAAGCACATCATAAGCAATTAAAAAGAAGAGTTCACTCTTAAAAAATTCCAAACTCTTAATTCGGTCATCTTACTCGGCCCTAGGAGTTAAGGAATGAAATAGTTCTGCGAGATAATGTTTTCGTCGGTCATGTTGAAAACACTACAGCAATGAAAGTTTGCGACACGTGTTCGTGGTGAAGGAGAAGGCCCTAACTCAAATTGAGTTCTCCAATTGATGCCGAACAGAAAGAGAAGGAAAAATTACTGACGTACTACTCTGCTATGGTGCTTAAGAGGTGAATAGCAGAGTAGTACGTCAGAGAATAGAGAGCCAACTCCATCTGAGGTGGAAGAGAATATTTCCATCGTTAATCGTACCAATCATAACCAATGATAGCAGTTTACACTAAGTGATTGCGGCAAAATATGATTAAATACGTACACATAAGGTGACTTCATGCCAAATATTAATCGAAGTGTCAATCCATTACCAACGATTCTCAAGTGATAAGCTTGGCCGAAAATCGCTTAAGGGGCAATATCTCTGAGCTCTCTACTTTTTTTTTAGCGGGGACGGAGTTTTTTTTAAAACTTGGACTTATATTTTAGGTTAATTTTAGAATTTGTGGTTGCTCTTCTTCTCCACTGGCGTAGAGAGTAGACCCTGCTAGCACGATTATAGCCAAGTTAAGAACAACGCTCCATTCCTTCCCTCCTTACGTTGTTTGGCACCAATTGGAAATTTCAATAGCAGCCAGGTCCTTGATTTCAAAACGATTTCTTACTACAGAACCGAAACTCTCTCGATCGATTTACTTTTGCCCGAGTAAAGCATCGATACATTTTTATTTTATTTTTACCGCCAGCTTCGGCTCGTCCACAAAATGTTATCACTAATAACGTACACACATCAATATTTTTTGGTATATATTAATACTGACAAACTGACTGTCATAATCATCTGTCCTTAGACTCCTTACTTTGTCGCCCACATGCCCCAATCTCCAATGAAAGTTGTATGACCACTTCATTTGTTTTTCTCCAAAGCCTGTATTGTGGCTAGGAATGTTTCCGTTACCTTTACCGTTACCACTCGTTTACACATATTTGTTTTTTTACATCTACATATAAGTGTATGTGTTTATGCTTTCTTTAGTTAATGGCGCACATTCTGTTCTTCTTGTTCTTCTACTTTTTTTGGTAATTCCTTTCGCACTCGTTATACACCACGTGCTGCTATGTGGCATTTTTGCATCACATTGCATTGCATTGGCTAACTTGTCAATGCTTACAACGATTTTCTGCTGAGGACGTGGTTTTTGACGGTTTCTTATTTGCAGTTAAAGTTGCATGCAACGTGCATATATATTCGTACATAGCCATGGTATTTTGGATTTGAGTTGCAAATCAATTTTTCTTCTGCACGTCCATGAACGAGCATCCACATTCAGACATATTTGCATGCAGGACTTGCAGAACTTGAAGCTTACATTTTTAGGTACTTGCATTTGTCACGTTTTGCATATTCTTTCTCGCTAAGTGCTGATTAAGCACCACAGTGGGGTTGACAAAAATTGTAATTTTTGTTGTTTTTATTTATTTTTCTTTGCTGAAACAATTGATGAAATTGATTCTAGGTGTATTTTTCTGAAAGCTCATTCTTTCTTAACTTATCTAAGGCTTTAAGGATTGTGTGCTTTGAAATTTTGAGATCTAAGAATGTATATATTTACAGTGGTATCATTGAATAATTATTATTTAATTAATTGATTTGAAGAAAATGATAAACTTCGTCTACGCTGTCTGGAATATTTAATGGCTCTCCATGAAATCGAGCTAATGGAGTCATTCAGAGTTAGTATAAGGTATAGTGGAAAATATTTCTATGGCAGCTTCCATCCGTTTCAAATGTTTAATTAAACAAATTGGAAAGCTTTATACCATATGAATTTAATATATGAATTATCGATAATTTTTAATGAAAATTTGCATTTTCGATAATTTGAGGATACTGAATTCAGAAATGTTATTTAATTTTGGATATCTCTAGTACTTTAAAAATGAATATCAATGTATGCTAAGCAAATTCGATAATTCAATTCCTTTTTGCTAGTATTGTATAATAGTAGAAGCGAAATTGTCCCATAACTTTTTCGAGTGGCACCATTGTGATCTCCTTTTTATTTATTTTTGGCTTTTAAAGCTACTTTTGAAAAGGTCTCCGCCGTTAGGAATATAAAATTAATGATATGTACATATATAAGTGTAAATAGGTAAGATTAGCTTACACTGGCCGGCTGATGCGCCTTGCTTACCCCTTTTGTAATGGTAGATGAGAGACCAATGTATTGGGACCTAAAGTAATCGAACCTATTGTACATGTAGTCATTTACCCTTGGCCTCCTTGTCTACTGCTTTCCCGGTTCTAAGGAAATTTTGTAACGAAATACGATTAGAGATTATTGGTTGTTTGTCGCCTGGCTATCGACATATTTATTGATACTTTTTTTATATTGTTTCTTGCGTTTCCATCTGGAAGCTTAAAGGGTTGCCTGAGAAGCATATAGTGCCGGAGCCTAATCCATCAGCCATTTTTAATCCATCCGGGTTATTATTATACGTACCAATGGAGGGTCGCATGTTCCTGCCCCACTCGCCCTCTTTAAACGAAACCTTCTTTCCTAGATTAATCTTTGGGGTGTGCTATGTGTCTTTCATCTCCCTGCATATTGATGGTTCTAGCTAAAAATGCACTTAATGCCCTCAATTTAAAAGCGGAGTTGCTGTGCTCTCGTCTGCGATTTCGATTGGTGGTAGGTCAAGTAACATTTCAAGAAACGCCGTTGGAGTTGTTCTCAGTACTCCTGTTATGCACAGTGCACCGAGCCGCTGTAATCGCTCCAATAGTTTTCTATACGAGATCTTGCTGACAGCGTCCACCACACCAGAGTGCCGTAGAGCAATATGGGCTTAACTGTCGCTATTTGTCATCAATGCATGAGAACAGGTGATAGGCCAATGTTGTACCCAGCATCTCTTTACAAGCGTTAACATTTTACTTGGCTGATGTCTGCTATCTATGTACGACTCTTAGGCAACGTTCAATTAAAATCAGTAACGATTTTATCCAGAAATTCGCCCGTAATGACTATATTCCACATAGGCAATTAACTTGGGTGCTCTCCCTTCGAATTTTCCCAAAAGATCACTCGATGTCATGAACCACAGAAGTGGTAACAGAACACCATCTTAAGAAATTCCGCGCTAGCCGGATTTATCTGACTTCGTTTCATTCCTCGTTTATTTTCCTGCAGCCCAGTAGACTTTTATCCATACGCCAAATACTATTATTAACAATTGGCAAAAAACTATGTTTTCGGCACCTACTTTGTTTTGCATATAAGTAAATTTAATTTTCCAAATATACAGTTTGCGCAGTTTTTGAGTCAATATAATGTAAAAATTATTCTATCTTAATTCAGGAATCGTGCTATATATAAATAAGTGTATTGATAAAGCTATATACATACTTAATTTTAATTGGGCCCTTGTAACCGCTGAGTGATTTTCGGCAAAGCTTCTCCTTTTTCTTCTTTTTTGCAAAATTCTCCAAATGGAGAGAAAAACAGATATATTTAAAGGAGTTTCCATATATGGATATAATTTCTAAGTGTCGATTTGGCCATTTTTAATATGTCATGATTTATCTTTTTTTTTTCATTGTATTCAGTTATCTTTACGATTTCATCATGGCAAAATATAAGCAAAAGCAACGCTTACAAATAATTACGGAACAACTTGAAAACGATAAAGATTTTTTTTAAGAAAATCACATTCTCCGATGGGGCTCACTTTCATCTGAGTGGTGCGGTAAATAAACCAAACTGTCGATTCTAGTGCGAAGAAAATCTAAAAATTATTCATGAATAACCATTACATTCACCTAAATTCGAAGAAGTTGACCTTAACAACATGTGGTCCAACAAGACGGGGCTACGTGTCACAATCGTGGAGATACGATTATTTCAAGAAATTGTGACATTGAATGGCCTCAAAGAAGTAGTGATTTAACACCATTAGACTACTTCTTGTGGGGTTATTTGAAGTCGTTGGTCTTCAGCAATAAACCTGAATCTCTTCAAGCTTTAAGAGACAATATTGAACGTGCTATTCATGACATACGACTTGATTTAGTGGGAATAGTACTCAAAAATTGGGTTCATCGAATTCGTTCCTGAAAACGAGGTCGTGGAGGCCGTTTGAATGATGTTATATTCGGAACTTAATTGTACCGATTGTACTTCACATTAAATAAGAAACATTTGAATTTCCCTAACAATTAGTGTGTTTTTTTTTTAAAGAAATCATATCACTCTTATTAGAAAACCCTATATTTTCTTACTTTTTATTTTAATTTTATTTTATGAGGAACTTTATACTTCATTTTAGCAAAGCACTTGGACGGGTTGTCATTACATGTCTCGAGACGACTACAATTAGAAAAACCATGACCCTCTGCATGGTAGCGTACACTGATAACCACTCGGCCACTGCAACTGAAATTTTGTATTAATATGAATTACATAAAAATATACAACATACTAGCAGATCCGGTCACACGTTGAAGTAGCTTTCAGTATTTCATTCAATTTTTATTCTAACTGGTATTTCAAAGAGCGATCGCGATAGCCGAGTGGTTGGCATTGCGTACTGCCAATCGGAAGGCCTGTGTTCGAGCCCAGTTTCGACCAACATCCAAGATTATAGAAAATAAATTTTTCTAATTGCGGTTGCCCCTCGGCAGGGAATGTCAAGCCCTCCTAGAGAAATCCATATCCCTTTTCCATCTACTTTGGATTTGCTGAACAGAAAATTTTTTTGGGATTTCACCTCAGATATTTCGATCTTAATAGTCATCGGAAATAAAAACTAAAAACTAAGGCTGTTGGCCTCTTTAGAAATCAGTCAATTTCCATGAAAGGAGTAAAAAAATTCATTTTTTTTATAGTTGTAGTTCTTTATTATTTCATTATGATCCTAATCATTATTTTTCTAAAGTAGGTAAAATTTAAAATAAATATAAGCATATTTTCAATTCAAATCTTGATTTGAGTCAGAAATCATTAAAATTAAATAAACAAATACAAAATAATACATTAGAAGTTCAATACAAGAATAATCGTATAAAAATAACTATAAAATATTAAATACGATTACTTCTTACACTATACTCGTACATGTAATGTTTTATATCACGATTTTTCACACGAAATACAAAAGTGCACATAACATTTAAGGAAAATAAATTACTGCTCGCTGAACAGCCACGATTCTGGCATACCGTTAGTTGGGTAAGACCTCTTTCAACTATTTTTAATAGCATCGATTTTCGCAAATTTGTCATTACAATCCCTGCTTATTTTTTGGTTTAAATTGTTGTGCAAATCGCTTCATCGCCGTTAATTCATTGAAAAGTGTAACGGCTAAACACAGATCTGAAAATATTGACATCCTACGCAATTGCATAATTCTTTTTGTAATTTGAAGACCTATTAGAATCTGAATTTATTTTTCCTTTGCACTCTTTTAGCTTACAATGTCTATATGAGTTGCTTACAAATTTGTAAAAGATGTTTCTCTTTCAAATATTCTGAGAGTAAAAAACTGTTGGAAGTATTATAATGGGTTCTCAGAACTTCCGTTTTCTTGAATAGAACTTGAATTCTATGAAATTGATTCTTATCTCAGTTTCTCTATTTGATGCTTTTCTTGTCTGTAACAACGAATTCAGCATTTTGTATTTTAAATATCATCTTCCACATCGATCGCTTCAAAAACCTTTTTTCTTAATTCGGAAAGCTTGGTTCAAGAGCGCTATTCCCATTGATTTTGCGCCTAATAAATGATTCTATAAGAATTTTATCATCAGGATTGATATCCACTTCTAAAGGGTGATCCAAGTACTGAGGTACTCTTTTCAATGCCTTTTTTTGACAGATCACGCGTGAGTCGTGTCAAGTTGTCCTATTATTTTTGTTTAGTATTGTTTGGCATTTCATCATGGAAATACATATACTTGAACAACGCTTACAAATCACTCAACTTTATTACGAAAATTCACATTCTGTTAAGGGTGTGTTTTGCGCGCTTCGCTCAACTTATGGCCAACATAATCAGCCTACTCAACGTCTTATCCGCAACAACATCACCCATCTTGAGACCCAGCATTCATTATTGGATAATATTCTACCGAATATATCACGTCCAGCACGCAGTGAAGAAAATATAGCGGCCGTAGCTGAGAGTGTACACGAAGACCGTGGAGAGTCGATTCGGCGCTGTTCGCAGCAACTCAGACTGACCTATGGAACGACTTGGCGTATTTTACGTCCAGATCTGAAATTGAAAGCGTACAAAATACAGCGTGTGTAAGAACCGAAGCCGCTCGACCTTCCCAAGCGAAATCGCTTCGCTTAATGGGCTCTTGAAATGTTCCAAGAATATCCGAAGTTTATGTGCCGAATTTTATTCTGCGATGAGGCCCATTTCTAGCTCAATGGGTATGTAAACAAGCAAAATTTCCACATTTGGGACGAAGAGTAACTTGAAGAGATTTAAGAGCTGTCATTTCATCCAGAAAAAACAACGGTTTGATGTGGCTTGTGTGTCATCGGTCCATATTTCTTCAATTGAGAAAATACTTCGGCCACCAAGATCGTGTGATATCACACTTTCTTTCTCCTGTAGAGATATGTAAAGTCGAAAGTCTATGCGGACAATACCGCTTCGATTCAGGTCTTGGAGGAAAACATCACGCGTGTCATTCGCCAGTTACTAATCGATATGCTCGAACGAGTCATCGAAAATTCGACTTAATGGATGGACCATCTGAGCCGCATCTCGGGCCAATATTTGAAAGGTATAATCTTAAAAAAATAATAAACATTCACCAATATAATTTAAATTTCTGTGTTTTTTTTTTTTTTAAATAGTAGGGAACCTCGAAATGGATCACTCTTTATTAACAAATAATTTTTAGCGTCGTTTGAATTTCCGTCTACAACACCGTTTTCTTCTTGTGACAATCCTGCAAGTATTATATCAACTAAATCAAATAACTCACTTTCGGATAACCGGTTATAAGTCATAAGTCGACAAATAAAAATACTAGTTTGTACTTCCCCAAATTTTAAATTTCGCCCAGTAGCAAAGAGTACTTCAACGGCTTTGCTTATAGCGGCCAAGGCGTGCAATTTAGTAACAATTCGTTACATTTGCGCAAGATATAGGCCACAATAAATTAGACTTTTTATAGTTTTTTTATATATATTGTACACTTTTTAGAATAGTAAATTTCGAAATGGTTTAAACGTCATAGTTCTTTACTTAAAAGTGAAATATTGACTTTCATTTTAAGAAATAAGTTTTTAAAAAAATGTTTCAGCAGTTATTTAAAATCTTCAAGTTTGGAATGACCAAGGGCATAGGCTTCCACAATATGAACAAAATAAGGTTTTAGTTTCCAAATTTATAATGTTTTTATCCAAAACTTCAATATTAAAAAATATTCAGGTCAACGAAAAGCAGACTTTTCTTTGTTCAATATATTGAACAAAGGGAATAATACTCAAAGTATTAAGAAAGCAGTTTTTTTAATGTTTCAAAGATTAAACTTCATATTTTTAAATGAAAGAATAACAACAAAAACTAATTTTACACACATATTAACTAATTATAGATATATTAAAAATTGTCAATTTACAAAAATAATTTGGAAAAATATATTGCTATGCGATGGCGTAAATGCACTTAAAAAGCGATTTTATTAATTTTTTAATTAAAAAAATGCGACATCAAAATATTAAAAAAAATTTATTTAATTTATTTTTGAAAATTTTTTCTGTGAAGGGCGCTTATGAACGACTACCCACTGCCTGATATTTTTGCATAAAATGTTCGAACAACCGCAGCTCTTTAGCTGAATATAAATATTTTTGAGGAAAGTTCTCATCACTGGCTAATTTCCCTTTCAAAAATACCAATAAAGCTCATATTACGTACAATAAATTTTTTTGAATTATTTTACGAAAATCAGGTTGTAAATATGTGAAATCGCTTGTAATTTCTTTGTAAATTGAACATGTTAAACCATTAAGCAAGTTTGAAAAATACATATGTAGTTCTGCTCAGTACTGCATCAGAAACCTTTCATAGAAAATCAATGAAATAACGCTATTTGTTAAGCGAACGGGTTTACAAATGACACCCGCCATTCTTTTAAAAAGTGAGCAGGTCTAAAACTGACATTGAATTTTTTCGGGAATTATAAAAAAAAATTGTAGCAAAGGAATGGGGAGAACACATTCCTAATTTTATATTAAATTCAATAGTTTTTATAATATATGTCAGACTATTAATGCATTTGAAAATTGTTAAAAGTTTCGGCGCCCGTTCATTTTTTAATTTGTGGACAAACAACTGTAAAATTTTAAACTCAAAGCATTGCCTAGACCGTCGTGTTTAACAAAACGCTCAGTTTACTTGAACATATTAAATGGGGTCGATTTGAACGTACCATATTGAAATTTTAATTAAATTAATTAAAGAAAATAGAATTTAATAATAATTGAAAATATTTTGTAGAAAAGTTCCTAGCTGTTTGAAGAAAATATAAATAAATATGAAATAAATTTGATAGATAGATATAATATTAGAAGAACGATTAGTCAAACCTACTTTCAGGATATCTGGACACTCATTTCAACCCATAATATAATAATAGCAATAATATCTTGCTTGAAATGTCCAATGATATTAATATCATCGACATATGCTACGATTTGGACACTTTGACTATTGAAATATTATAGTGCTAATGCGACGTGTAGCTGCCTTCCTCATTACCTCTTCATCACAAAGTTGAGGACGATGCAGAATAGAGAAACCTCAAATGCCTTGCCCGAAACTTCGAACGGTATTGACATATTCGGAAAGGTCTGTCCCTACCCTATGAAAAGAGTTGATCTCTTTTTCGTAGGCTAGCTTTAACAGGACCTTCTATGATGTGGCAATAATATTGATTCCCCCAATCATTGGAAGTGCCCTCCGGTAGCCACATTTGGCAAATGAACATGCAACCTATCAGGTTGTCGCTACCAGCCTTAAGCACCGCAGTTGTTTTGAATGGGTGCTTCATTTTTCTTTACCCACATAATTGCTTCTCTACCCACATAATTGCAACTTGATCTTCATGCCATTTGGGATGTCTACTTCATCATCGTTGATTGTCGGGACTTGGTTGCATCCTCTAGTGGACTATTCGGTGAGGCTATAACCTGCAAGCAGCTTGGGGAAATACTCCTTCCATAATCTCAGTGCACACCGTGTAACTTTAACCAGATTACCATTTTCACTTTGATGCTCTCGGTTTGGGTCAGACGGTTCACCTGTTGGTACAATTTTCAAAAATTATTTCTGCTCCTTACGCCTTACATTCCTCATGATTGCGCAATTTCTGCTCCAATGTTTTGCGTCTGAGAGGACACCTCTCTTCTTTGTAGTTTTCCCGCATGGTCAGCGTTGGGGCAGACTACATTCTTTTATAGACGGCGCATTTCTATGCCGTTACTTCGCGTATGATTCAAATAAATATAATGTTCAAAATACAAAATGTAATTTAAAATTTTTTTTTGTAATTTGAATTACTGGTAATCGTTAATTTATCCACACTTAATTTTATTTTATACATTTATTTTCATTTTCAATACCTTATAGACTTTTTTGAAAACAAATCCTGTCAGTTCTGATTCTATTTATCTTTTAAACTCTAACAGATATTTGTATGGATTAAATATTTCATTTAATACTTTCTTTAGTAATATTATGTTCTCGGTCAGTCTTTATACCCTTCATGAACATATACAATTTTTGCAAATCGAAAAACTCGATTATGATAACTTTCAGTCTCAATATCAACTTCAAATTACTCCTGTAGAATACCAAATTTCACGCTCTAGATGCTTTTTTCGCAGATGTTTGACCCAAAACCTCAAATTGGTTGCAGGGGGTATTCCGATTTCGATGCTTCGCACGACAAATATGGAATTCATAAAATGAGTGCATAACACTAAATTTTCGGATATTGGATGGTTTTAACAACTAAATTAATGCATTTACTATTAATTAAACTAATTTTTTGTTCAGAAAAATGCTTAAACCAATAAGAGGTACTTGATTTTAGAATGCATTATTTCTATTTTACGTAAGAAGTACAAAGCTCACTTTTATGCTCTCCACAGAGGATTTTTCTGATAATATTGTGCATAATAATTTTGTTATTCGTCGCCTAGCAGGTGCAATAATTGTCTAAATCATGTATTTATACGGATGTCAAAACCAAAATTCGAACCAAAGAAATCTTTTTTCATTGATCTTAGTCTGTATTTTCTAGTAAAAACCACCAACGGGTAGAGTACTAACATATCAGTCCACTGAGCGATTTCCCCTACCATCTCTGATGTGATAAAAATTGTGATCCATAAGATTTCTGAAGCTTTCTTTGGCACCTTGCACGGTGTACAATGCTTGATGTTTTTCTGCTAATATTTGGCCCGTAAGATTGTCTTATTGGAAAGAATAATGCGCCATTGGGCTTTCAAAAGGTGTAATGGTAAATTATTTATTAGAATAATATTTTTCTCCGGACGAGCTGTCGTCTTTTATCTCCACATCAGATTCTGCTTTCTCTGGTTCAACATACATCTTTATCATGTGGTTCGTCGGCACTTTGTACAACATTTTTTCAATTCCTTTATCGATATACTTTTACTCGACAAAAAATGAACTTTAGTAAATCACTTCGAATTATAAAGTTTCAAACGAATCAGTCACATAATTTCAGGTAGATTTTTTAATTTTCTAAATAAGGGAAAAATGTGAGTTTCTTTGAGGTTGTTTGAAGGTAAATAGGACTTCAAATAAAAGGACCAAGAGCCTGTGAGCCTAATTGAAGAACCAAATGAGGCAACGCCATTCTAGTAGGTAGAGCTTAGGAACACATATTACCTTTAAACTTCACTTATCGCAGTTTTAAATCAGTAGTTCAGCACTATATTTATGCACTTCAGTGGTTAGTACTACTACTGAGTAATAACCCTCTAAGCAAAACCTAACTTAATTTACACCTGCATTATCTGCATAAATACATAAAGCTCTAATTATAAACTTTTACGCTCTACATTCGAGTGTTATTTATTGTGAATGACATTTATTATTTTATTGCTGTTACCTGTCCCAACACTTCTATATATAACAAAAGTGATTTTGGGCCTTTCCGCATTTACTACTTGTATTTGACTCATACTCGTACATACTCACATGCACATTCCTAAAAGTGTTGGCAACACTTTTGGCCAAGCAAATCCCTTTACATTCTCTTTACGATGTTCTAATTATTATTTTATGACAGTGAATTAGAGTTAATATTACGGTGTGCTTTATGACTAGCGGGCCGAGCTAAGCCGTCGCTAAGTGTCCATAAAAACCCCCTCCAAAGCACAAGAACTGCGATTTACGAAGGACAAATTTTTGTCATATATATATATGTATATATATATATATGTAAGTGGCCTCTCATTTTTATAAGGGCATGACGTAGTAACGGTGCAGTGAAAAGTGAGACTAGTTTGAAAAAATCTAGTCAAATACGGGCATTTCAAAGATGAAATCATGTCAGTTGGATACACTGTGACACAAAATGAGGGTTCATCTCTCCGTAATTGATGAAACCAAATGGAGATGAAACCTTATCCCTCCCATATCAAAACCTCATACAGGGCTTTTGGCCTATATGTCTGGTTTCATTTTTATTTTTATTTAAAATTGGCAACCCTGTGTATGAGAAAAGTTGATTATAACTTGATCAAATGAAGCAATTTTAGATGGGTTTTTTGTATATCGCTTTTTTTTGGATCAAGGAACTCATTTTTGACATTAATTTTTACCTAAATCTTACGATAGGTGGCGCTGTTATACAATTTGTCTTATTTTTGATAGTTTTTCATGCAAAAATTGTATTAATATATGTAGTTTTTTTTACCAATCACAATTGCTGTGAGTTTCGTGTCAGCTCTCTGGCAATACCACAGCAAAATAAATTCTGAAGATTTTGGTAGCGTAAAGCGTCTTATAAAATAAATTTAAAATGAATAAATGTTTGCGAAAGTTAGCGCTTCATTGCTTTGTTTGCGGTAAATTCAGCATAGCAACCAATCTGATTGGTATAAGTGTTAGTGTGAAAGAGTGGTATGAGCCTTATTTTGGGATGCCGGTTTTTCAAGGTGTAAATTGGGCTCCCAAAGATATATGTAGAACCTGCTACGATGACTTACGTCTCTGGGTTAAAGGAATAAAAAAATCGCTGAAGTTTGGTGTTCCGATATTTGGACTGATCCAGGTAAGTTTATTTTTTTTAATGTGTTGAATCTATGCACTCATTCAGAATGGTTGTGCATTCAGGTGAGCATAGTGAAGCGAGTTGTTATGTGTGTTTGAATGATGCAAATGGAAAAACTAAAAGATCGAGAAGATCAATGAAATATATTGGAACAGATTATGTAAGCCTGCCATTATCGCATTCAGATGCTATTCCTGTACCACGGCCACCAAGCCCTACTACGATTTCTATATGGACTACGAACTTGCAAAACCAGTTGCAGGATCCTTATTATGAAATATCTGAAGCTTCCAAAAATATGATACCAATATCTCAAAATTGGATGGATGACGTGGTAAAACATGTCAATTTATCAAAATGTGATGCAGAGTATATAGCACATGAGTTAAAACAAAATAATTTACTGACACCTGATGTTAAAGTTACTGGTTACCGTCATCGCTAAGCAAAATTTCAGACATTTTTCTCTGCCAATGAAGAAAACACCTTCGTTTACTGTAACGATATTGAAAAACTTGTTGCAGAAATGTGTATGACTTATATTCCCCACGAATGGAGGTTATTTATTGATTCATTTAAAACTTGCTCGGTGTACATATGAGTTTGACGGTACATTTTCTCCATCACCATATAGATTGGTTTGAACACCAAATCGCAACGGAAACGGATGAACAAGGCGAGAGTTTTCACCAGGTCGCTTTAACAATGGAGACGCGGTATAGGGGGAAAAAACTACTACCAATGTTAGCAGATCTATGCTGGTGGCTAAATAGAGAAATGAAGAAGACAATACCGACGAGGAAGAGGAGGAAGTAAACTTACCGCCTTCAAAAAGATTCAAGTTTTAGTTTTTAAGCACCGTTATTTTTGTAAGCTTTTTATGGCATATTTTTTCAAAATGTCATTTATCATCTTCTTTGTGAGCCAAATATAGTGTAATGTCCCTCTCTATATGTATCATATATGATCATTTCTACAATAAAACTAAAAATATTATTTTTAATGAAAAATAAGACAAATTGTATGACAGAAAAAATGAGTTCCTCGATCCAATAAAAAGCGATATACAAAATACCCTTCTAAAATTGCTTCATTTGATCAAGTTTTAATCAACTTTTCTTATACACAGGGTTGCCAACTTTAAATAAAAATAAGAATGAAACCAGACCTACAGGCCAAAAACCCAGTATGAGGTTTTGATATGGGAGGGATAAGGTTTCAGCTCCAATTGGTTTCATCAATTTCGTAGAATCTTGTTGCACAGTGTTATTTGTACAATATATAGTTAACGAATACTTCCACCACCACGACATTGTTACTTCCAATATGCCACAGGTGAGTTTCTGTTTTATTTTAGCTTGAAAATTTTAATTCAATGGGGAATGTTATTATCATTCGAAAGAACATTCTTTGGCATTAATTTTTTGAAGACTACCTCTTTCTAATGTTGGCCGCGGCTACTCAGATGTCCATCCATTGAGTCCAATTTTCGGCACTTCGTTCGAGCAATTCGACCGTTTCGACTGGTAACTGGCGAATGACATTCGTGATGTTTGGCTTCAAGGCCTGAATCGAAGTGGAATTGTCCACATAGACTTTAGACTTTACATATCCCTACAGGAAAAAGTCAAACGGTTTGATATGACATGATCCTGGTGACCAATCGACCCGCCCAAATCGTGAAATTATCTGCTCACCGAAGTGTTCTCTCAAAGTGGAAGTGGCGCCGTCTTGTTGAAACTAAATATCGTGGAGATCACGAGCTTCAATTTCAGACATCAAATAGTCGGTTATCAAGGCGCGATAATTGTCGCCATTGACGGTTACGTTCTCACCGGCATCATTTTTGAAGAAATATGGACTGATGATTACAGCGGCCCACAAACCACACCAAACCGTTGTTTTTTTCTGAATGAAATGGCAGCTCTTGCATCGCTTCAGGTTTCTCTTTGTCCCAAATGCGGCAATTTGGCTTGTTTACATACCCATTAAGCTAAACAAAATTTGGCTCGAAAACGTCGGATCTTCTTGGAACTCTTCAAGAGCCCATAGAGCGAGCGATGTCGCTTGCGAAGGTCGAGGGGCTTCAGTTCGTGCACAAGCTGTATTATGTGCGCTTTCATCGAATATTATTATTATAATATTTCGTCGAATATTATCCAATAATGAATGCTGTGTCTCAATATGGGTGATCGTGTTGCGAATAGTACGCTCAGTAGGCCAATTATGTTGACTATAAGCTGAGCGAAGCGGGCGAAACACATCCTTAAGAGAACGTGAATTTTCGTAATAAAGTTGAATGATTTGTAAACGTTGTTCAGGCGTAAGGCTTTCCGTGATGAAATGCCAAACAATACTGAACTAAAATAATATGACAGCTTGAAACGACTCACCCGTGATAAGTCATAAAAGGCTATTGAAGAAATTTCCTCTACTTGGTTCACCCTTTATAAATGAAATAGGCAATTGAGATTTCGTAGGACATCACTATGTTGAAAATACCACTCGCAAGCATGGGATGGAAGATGAACTAGTTGGTATGAAAATGAAGACTAATTTTATTCTAGTTAACAACTAGTATTTTCCTTTCTGGGTGGTGTAAAACAGGTTTATGTTTCTAAAAGATATTGGGAATGGCTGTCACAATGAGAACAAAATTATCTAATTTTATTCTGTTCGTTTTAAGTGCATTCATTTCGTTTCATTCATTCATTCATAATTTTCTTTTCACAACATAATATCTCAGCTAGATACTGTTTTTATCCAGTGACTTATGTTCTTAAATGAACAGGTTTTATCGTTATTTATTTCGGTGGTGTTCCCTTCATTTGACCCAAATCTCTCATCGCCCAGATATTTCTTCAGGTTTTGAAACAAAATATAGTCGATGTGGGCTTAGTCTGTTCTGAATAATATTTTTTACTTATAATTGTGTAAGTGGTTTTTATGTCAATCAAAATCATTTCACCCTTTTGAAAGTAGTCGATTTGTATATCAACTCGTACATCTCAAATGCTGTGGTCATGACCACGTTGACCCACGGACACACTCTAACCTTCTCAGTGACTTTCACTGTCGAATTACCCAATATTATTCTATGGATTTTTTTTACCATTAATAGAGATGGTGTGGGTACCCACAGTATCTGTCTAACCTCTCTTTGAATTCGGTGATGAGTTATCAAGAAGAAAAAAATTTAAAAAAAATGTAATTAATTTTTTCATTTTTCGTTAAAATTTGTGGCTGTTTTCAAGGACTGTCAACCACAAACAGACCAGTTAGTAATAAATATTATACGGCTATAAATAAAACAATTACCCTGCTCTAAATGGAGGCAGCTTTAACCGTTTTGAGGTTTAATTTCTGACTAGTATTGACAGCTTTACTTAACGGAAAAAAAAGATTCGACAGGATATTTCAAATCGCTTCATAAACCAGGCTTCCCATTGGCCAAAATTAACGCCAATCTCTATACCTTTCATGTACTTGAAATCATATATTAACTTTGATCGGAAGTATGTACTTAGCGGAAGAAGAAGAGATAGAAACACCGAAATTTATACCGATCGAATCATAATCAGGAGCTGAATTGATTTGATTGTCTGTTTGAACGCAAACTAGTCCCTCAATTTTTGAAATATTTCAACCAAACTTGGTAGGAAGATGCACTCATACATTTAAGCTATCATTTGTCGGAACCGAACAGATGGGATCACTGTAGCATATATACGACCGATTTTTCAGAATTTTGTCATAAATCCGTAAAAAAGTACCTTAGAACAAGAAATGCATACGGAATTGCATATTATCTCAGAAAATCATCCAAATCGAGTAATTAAAAGATATAGCTTCCATATACCGATATATTCAGAAGAACCTAGGAGCGTTAAGTTTGAGCTATTTCAGACACGTAGGGTTTTCCAAAAGGTGTGACACGCTTTCCTAAAAAAAAACACACTAATTGTTAAGGAAATTCAAATGTTTTTTATTTAATGTGAAGTACAATCGATACAATTAAGTTCTGAATATAACATCATTCAAACGGCCTCCACGACCCCGTTTTCAGGAACGAATTCGATGAACCCAATTTTTGAGTACTTTTTCCACTAAATTAAGTCGTATGTTATGAAGAACACGTTCAATATTAACTTTTAAGGCTTGAAGAGAGTCTGCTAAAGATCAATGACTTTAAATAACCCCACAAGAAGTAGTCCAATGTTGTTAAATCACAACTTCTTGGAGGCCATTCAATGTCACAATTTCTTGAAATAATCGAATCTCCAAACCTTTCTCTCAATAATTCGGTTATTCCACGTGCTGTGTGACATGTAGCCTCGTAAAAAATTGGTTATCACCGACCTATACCACTCTCCATTGACAGCAAAGGTGCTACCAGCTTCATTTCGTAAGAAATACGGACCGATGATTCCACTAGGCCAAAAACCACACCAAACTGTCAATTTAGGTGAATTTAATGGTTGTTCATAATCGACAGTTTTGTTTATTTCCCGCACCACTCAGATGAAAGTGAGCCTCATCGGAGAATATGTTTTTTTTTTAAATCGTTATCGTTTTCAAGTTGTTCCAAAGCAAAATCAGCAAATTCACGACGTTTATGGTGGTCCATGGATGAAATTGTAAACATTACTGAATACAATGAAAAAAAAAACAGATCAGGACATATTAAAAATGGCCAAAACGACACTTAGAAATTATATCATTCCCATTGGAAAACCCTTTATTATGAATTGCATATTGGTAGTGAAAATCATCTATTTTTTCAGATATGAGGTTTCACGTAAAAATCCGTCAAAAAAGCGTCTAGGAGTTTGAAATTTGATATTCTACAGATGTAAATTCAAGTTGACGTTGACGCTGAAAATTATTAAAATCGAATTTTGCAATTTGCAATAAATTTGATATATTCATGGAAGGTGTAAAGACTTCGACATGGCCGAAGACAGCCGTTCTTTATTTCTTTAATGTCTCTTCATTATATTTGTATGTATGTATGTTGAGTTTTATGGAAATATAAAGACGTAAAAATCTACATTCCAAATAACAACCACATCTTCCCTCTTGTACTTATTTACAAAAATTTTATGAGTATAATGGTAATAGCTTCATGTTCCATATTTCTTTATTTGCTTGTTTGTTTGTTCTAACACTGATTATTTTATGTACTAATGTTTGGAATTTAAATTTGAAGTTTTTATTATTCATTTTGTGGACCTCGTTTTTTATTACCTTCAATTTATGGTTGGGAACTCGTAAAATGTCAATATGGCTCTAAGATTAATTTTAGTGGTTATTTAGCTCGCTTGGTCAGTTGTGTTTAAATGAAAAAAATTTGCATTTCTATTTTAATTCTTCAAAGCTGTTATTATTTTTTATCAATTCTTTATATTATTTGGATGCAACAAATAACTGTAATATTTAACCTTTGTAAGTTGTTTTATATTTGATATTACTTATGTCTTATTTTGCTTCGCATCTACACACTTCATTTAAAAACATAAAAACCAAGTCGCGGAGTACATTAAAAGCTTATTTCAAAAATAGTTTGTGGGTGATGACATTAATTAACTAAATGCTGTACATCTTTTGTGAGCTGTGAATTATAAACAATATGTGTGCACTATAAAATATATTATGCAGCCGCCCAAGCACTTTTTATTGCTTGATTAGTTTAATTTTCATATGCGTTATAACCAGATAAATTTATGTACATAAAAGTATATTTTTTTTAATGAATTTTTATTACTTTGAACTTAATTATTAGTTTAAAATCAGCTTTATATGATCATAATTTCATTCGACTATGATTATTTATATATGAATTTATATCAAAATATTATTCATTAAAATATATGAAAACAAGAAAAAGTGATTTCATGAACACATCAAAATTGTATTGCATTTTAGCTGTTATTAAGCTATATTATATACTTATAGTTGTCCGATTTCAATTATTTTCAGTACCAATATTTAGTTCGTTATATAATATTGTGGTGAAAATGCGAAGCGAGTGCCAGACGAAAGATAGAATCCGATAGCTGGCATGTTCTAGAACGTAAAACGAGAACATTCGTTATCGAGAACGATTCGATTATTCCAGGCTTTCGTAGCGAGCAACCAACAAGTACATAAGGGCGGCACGCAGCTGCAAAGCTAAACAGTCGTAAATTAAACGCGTTGGTGATTACACTACAGTGAAGTGATAAAACTAGAACATTGTGCAAGTTGTAATACAAGTGATTGTATATAGTGAAGTGAATTGTAATTGAATTGTGAATTACTGAGTAATAAAAGGACATTAAATAAATTCTTTATAAATAAAGAAACTGCAAATAAAGTTGTTGACTTTTATTTAACAATCCAGCGATCGTACCCGAAGGATTTGGGAAATCATCGAGGTTGATTCAGCAAAATCGTGACAATATCAAATTTTATATTCTTAGCTTCGTTATTGAAAAATCGATTATAGTAGCCCCCTGCACTGATACTAATATACTCGTAGTTATCCGATTTCGATTATTTTTTGTATGTACAACAAATACGTTGTTTGGGGGCTATATGATATTGTACTTCGATTTCGATTATTTTCGGTGCCGATACTTATTTAAATATAGGTGTAGCGGCCGCATTATCCATGTGGTGAGCATTGCGTATTATCATTCCGAAGGCCAGGGTTCGAGTTCTGGTTCGATGAAAATCCAAAATTATAAAAAATAAAATTTTCTAATTGCGGTCTCCTCTCGACATTGAAGATATTTCTGACATGGAATATAAGCTTCTCATGAAAGTCCATTGGCCGTTCGGAGGCGGCTTAGAATAAACTATTGGTAAACACATCAGGACGCAAAAATAACGAAATATTCGAGGAAGAACTGGGTCGAAAGAGAGAATTTTTTTACCCAAAATCTCATATCTGAAAAAACTGTTTATGGGGGCTGTACGATATTCCGATCAGGCCAATTTAAACAAATTATGAAATAAATATAAAGTTACATCTGCGTCCTAAATTTGATTGAAATATCTCAAATACTGAGGAACTAGTTTGCGTTCGAACAGACGGACAGACAAAAAAAGCTAAATCAACTCGTCATTCTGATCTGAACGGTATGAATTTTGGTGTGTTTATCTCTTCTACTTCTGGTACTTACATACTTCGGTGCAAAGTTAAAATAACGTTTCATGTTTTTGAAAGGTATACAAATTTACACATTTTCTAAGCTTTTTTTGGATTTTTAATGAAAAAATCTATACATTATAGTTATCCTTTCTTCATGATTTTTGTTTTAAATATATATTCATGATCTGTAAAGCAAGTACGACTTTTCATGCCCATAGTTTCATAAGTAAACAATTCATAGTACAAAACATTTTTCTAAGTTCTTTCCTTATTATGGAAATAATTAAGCATATGTGCTTAAATTTGATGTCAATTTAGAAGCTCATACAGTGGTTAGTTTAGAAGAATAAGCCTTTACAATCTACCATTTATGGAAAGGCGCTTTGACGTTTTCAGCAATTCGTAATAATAAAAAAATCTAAATTAAAAATTAATTTTTACTCTTCAATGGAAAAATCTTGCTCAGAAAACAACTTTTATTTTTGATCAGAAAATAATTATTATATCCAAAGAAAAAAAAACTTTAAAACCCTACCTGCAATGAATATATTTGATGATTATTTTTGATCAGAAATTTAAAAAATTAGAGATAAGCATTTCTCGTAGTAGAAGTGTAAAAATTATTTTTAATTGAAAAAATATAAAAAATATACTTTATGAGCGCCAAATCTTAAGAAAATAATAATTATTAATTAGCGAAAATTAATATCTCACTTAATAATGTTTTAAAATTTGATAAAACACATAACGAATTCTATTAAATAAATCAACAATGGACAATAATTTGGTAATAATTAGAATCTGACGCGGAATTTTTGGAATATTTTTGGATTCGCTTTCACCTGTATGTTTTTACTTCGAATGCTTGACTTAGCTTACCACAGAGATTTTTTATTTATTTATTATTTATACATAAAATATGTACATATTTAGAATAAAAGCATATCGAATAACAAGTAATATTTTTCTCAATAAAATCTGCGTCATATAGCGTGTGATTTTTGTACAAAAATCTTGAATTTTTAACTACTTATAAAACCAAAAAATCATCGAATAAGATTCAGGTAATGCAATAACATACCCAATGTTTATTTTAAATTGCACATTGGGGTGTGGCAAATTCCAGGAGTATCGCATGCTTTCCTATATTTGGTGGATACACCGAAGATCACATAAAAATCTTGAAATAAAAACAAAGGAAATCAAAGTTACCAGTTTTTCTTATAAAAATTTATTAAATGTTAATTGAAATTACAATGGTTACCTGTGGGTAGCGTGATCGCTTTGTGATACATTAGATTGTTGTGTTTCGCTTCGATTCCAAAAACGGATTGATTAGCTGTTCTCCCTTCTATTTTTTGGGGGGAAGCCGGACCTTTTGCTAATTGTAACCAAAATTTTTGTAAGCAAAATTTTTTACCGAATTTTGTAGCCACCACGTTCACCTCCAGGCAATTTATTTTCTTGTATAATTTGTAGTCGGCTGGCATCACAGAATCCCCAGTTCTTCGTATCCACCTCTTAATTATTATATTCTGTAAATAAAGGTTAATTCAATGTATGTTGTTTGTAATCATTTGCACTTTATTTATAATTGTAATATTTATTAGGACTTGCACATTCCGGAGAGGGCCCATCCGACGATTGTACTCATGGCTAGAAGTGGACCAAAAGATGCCGGTAGGATCACTGGCAATTTGATCTCAGCGTACACATCCACGCCTAGTACTATGCTACTATGCTCACAGGACCTGAACGGTCGAAATGCGGATTAGCCAGTCGAATATGGACGTATACGTAGACAATTTCTGGACTCAGATTGGTAGTGGAGCAGATGCGAAGTAAGTGGTCTATTTCAACTGCGTGTGTAGAGAGTGAAGTTATGAGCTTAGTTTAGCACACCCGTAGAAATCAGGTACAATGAAAAAAGAAAAGAGCGTTGGATAAGAGTCCCTGCTCTTGATAACGACCATGGCAAATATGTTGGATCTACAACTTAATTAGTGCGATTTGCCAAGGGATGACGTAACTTCATTATAATTCTATCGTTCCAATATTCCGGACGTGCGTTGGAAAGTTACTGTCATTATGAGTCTTCTCCAGTGCATTTCATTAATTTGAGTTTTACGACGAAAACCATTTTTTGTTTGGTGGAAGTTTAGTGAATATGCTCTAGTTGAGCGATCGTATCTAAAGTAGTTTGCACAAATTAATAACGATGAACTTCAAACAAGCTTGAAGATGAGGAACTGGTAGCATTTTTTGACGATTGTTGGCAATGAGGAGCTCCTGAAATTTGCGACCAGATGCGTCGCTATTATTTTACATCATGGCAACGCTCGGCTTCATGTTACAAGACCAGTTATATGCTATTTGGAAAACAGGGGCTGGGAAGTTTTGATGTCTTACAGCCCAGATCTTGCCACTTCTGACTATTATTTGTTTCGGTCGATGTGGAATGTAACGTTGAATTAGAAAAAAAGTATGAATTAAATTCAAATTAAAATTAATTCAAATTTTGAATTAAAATATAGACCCAATATTAAGAACAAGGATTTGAGTAAGACTAAACACAGGCAGCACCGCTATTAAGACGTGAAATGGACGAGACAAGAATTCAAGAAGGTGGGTCCTTGTGAAATTAACTACAGCGATCATATAAAGTAGCGCAAATTTGTTTTTTCTCTTTGTGTTTCCGACGGAAAGAGAAGGGCGATGTGACCAAAGATGCTTTCTATCAGCGTCTAGAATACGATGTCAAAATTGTTCTAGCAACTTAAACGCCAGGATGGGCAAAAAGTCAGCTTCGACTCAATTCGAATTCAGCCTCAACGACGAGAAATCGACCTCGTCGGGGTCCAAAATATAATTATATCGAATACCAGTTTCATACTCAAAAAAATTCATTTAACAAGTTGGCTGTTTCCGGATCAAAAAACTCGAAACCGGATCGACAGAAGAGATGTCTCAAATATCTTAGATGTGCTTATTCCTTGATATCTTGATATTGATTCGGATCATTATCTTGTGCCAGTGAATATACACTCCCGCCTCTGTGCAGCAAAGAACATCCGAAGACAAACAGAGGAACTTTCGGCTTTTAAAGCCGCAGTCACAGCAGACTGTCAGCTGGGATTCTATTCGATTTTCACTCCTGGTTTCTGGAAGCACTCATCAGAAACACGATATAAGGAAATTGTGGAACAGCATTTTAAGCTCCCTACGTACCCGCACTACAAAAACGATTGGTTTTCAACAATGCAAGGAACAAAGCGATACGACGAGAAATGTCGAAACAGAGTGTAAAAATCTTGCCTACCTCGCAAAGTTGCGATCTACACAAGTTGCTCGCGAGTACAGAATCGATACACACTACTTCTCCATCGATTTAAACCTGCCTTGGATAGCATGAAAAAGGTTTAACTCTACGCCTATGTCTAAATTTGGTATCCATGCAAAACTTATATGACTATTTAAACTCACTATCGTGTGACTTCTTCTAAATACAAATAGACTGATTTGTCAGATGTACGTTATGCTTTTGCTATTGAAATTCGGCGAAATTTCTGTAAATTCGAAAGATACTGAAACGCAATTCTAAAATATATTTTGATCCAACTAGAGGTACTTTTTTCAATAGCCTTTTTTTGACAGATCACGAGTGAGTCGTGTCAAGCTGTCATGTTATTACGAAGACCGTGGAGAGTCGATTCGGCGCCGTTCGCAGCAACTCGGACTTACGTATGGAACGACTTGGCGCGTCAAGATCTTAAATTGAAAGCGTACAAAATACAGCTTGTTTAAGAACTGAAGTCGCTCGACCTTCCCAAGCGACATCGCTTTGCTCTATGGGCTCTTGAAAAGTACCAAGAAGATCTGACGTTTTCGAGCTGAATTTCGTTCAGCGATGAGGCCCATTTCTGGTTCAATGGGTATAACAAGCAAAATTGCCACATTTGAGACGAAGAGCAACCTGAAGTATTTCAAGAACTGCCACTTCATCCAAAAAAAATAGCGGTTTGGTGTGGTTTTGTGGGCCGGTGGAATCATCGGTCCATATTTCTTTAAAAATGATGCCGGTGAGAACGTAACCGTCAATGGCGACCATAATCGCGACATGATAACCGACTCTTTGATGCCTGGAATTTAAGCTCGTAATCTCCGCGACATTTGGTTTCAACAAGACGGCGCCACCTCCCACACATCGCATCAATTAATTGATTTGTTGAGAGCACACTTCGGTGAGCAGATAATTTCACGTTTTGGGCGGGTCGATTGGTCACCAAGATCGTGTGATATCACACCGTTAGACTTTTCCTGTAGGGATATGTAAAGTCTAAATTCTATGCGGACAACCCCGCTTCAATTCAGGCCTTGGAGCCAAACATCACTCGTATCATTCGCCAGTTACCAGTCGAAATGCTCGAACGAGTAATCGCAAATTGGATTCAATGGTTGGACTATCTGAGACGTAGTCACGGTCAACATTTGAAGGAGATAATTTTCAAAAAATAAATACCTTAAAATGTTCCTTTGAATGATAATAAACATTCCCCATTAAATTTGAATTTTTTTCGTATTTTCTTTAAAAAAGTAAGGAACCTCATAATTGATTAGCCTTTATCTCTTAAGAAGAAAATTATATGGCAATAAGCGTTTTTAAATTTTTTCATTTATGAAAAAATTCTGGGAAATTTATCTTCTTCAAAAGAAATTTTTTCAAATGTTCATAAACTTATATGTATATACTAACGTATATATTTACAAAAAAATCAAGAGAAATAATGTTAAAAATTTCTAGTGCAAAGCTTTCAGGCAAAATGATATCGAACAAAAAAATTCATAGAAACGTTATCAAAACAGGATTAATGATTCTATTCTGCGATGGCGACGATGCTGGCGTCTGTTTACACAATAACGAAACTCGTACAATTCTCATTACGACCAACGCAATTGTGGCAGCATAGCAATTTAGTTAATAAGCATTTGGGCAATTGTACACAACCTACGACGAAGATAAAATCGAAATCGTAAAAGTTCAATAGCATTTCTAGCTGAGTTAATGGTGTTGAGCGTTGTCAATAAAAATCCTATCAAAATGGCAACAATGTTGTCTAAGTGGTTCAATTGATTTTGCTGGCGCATAAAATTTGTTAAGCCTCAAAATTCATATTCAAAATGCACACAAATACATACTTATCTCTATATATGTAGAGATTATTTGCATACAGCTCGTAACATTGTACAGTATTTACGCCATAAATGGTTGGATTACTAATGAATTCACGAAGATCTACAAGCACTTTTTCACATTATCTGTGTCGGCAGGAATTAAGACATTTACGGCGTCACTTTTAGCGGAATACGATTTTACGACATTGGAGTTTTCAAAGAATTCGCATAGATAAAATTAGCAATGAAAGCGGTAAGTTTGGAAATATTGATAAAAGTAGATAAAAGGGTGGCACGACTATGTCATTGCAAGGAGAATGGTGTGGACTAGTGTGGACTAGTGTGTAAGAGTTATTCAGTTAATAGCTCATGTACAATATAACTTGAGAGATTGACATACGATAATTTCAAATTGAAGAAATTTAATTACCGCGTTATACATAAACTTTAGTTCACACTGAGGCAACCATGTGTGCCCCTTTCTCGAATAGACTAATTAAAAATGGCGGCGGCTTTGTAGTTCTAATAATTATTTATGATAATTATAAATCTATAAATTCTCACCAAAAGTTAAATGAATAAAAATTCTAAATTTCTATCAGTCGCCATATTTATAAAAAAAAAATATTTTATCATGTTACGAAGCTCCATATGCGCTAAATGTATTATTAGGACGCTTTGCAATATCAAAATTATGTCGAGTGGAGCCCATAAGAAAGCTTCGTGTTATCTTGAACATCGAAAGCTAATGTTTAGTATGTAATATATATATACTATGTACGAGATTTTTGGTATGCGTCTTTATGTTCATTCTAAGCCGCTTCCGAACAGCCGATGAATTTTTGTGAGGATCTCTTATTTAATGTCAGAAATACATTCAGAGGGCTTGACATTCCCAGCCAAGGGGTGATCGCAATTAGATAATTTATTTTTCTATAATTTTGGATGTTGCTCGAACCTGGACTCGAACCCTGTGTGGCCGTATATACGTGTGTATATTTGCACATTTTACCTATCCAATTAAAGAAAGCTAATTGCTTACCAGTAATACCAGTAATAAAAGCCATTTCCCGCGGGTGGCATTTTAACGAATCAATCAGTAGGACTTGTTTACAGGTTTTAGGTAAGTACAAGTCGAATGTTTATTTTAACGTCTGGCACCCAAAGAGTCGACATTTAAATAAACTGAAATAAAATAAAACAAAATGAAAAATAAAATAATATTAAATAATATAACATAAAATAAAATTAAATTCTATCAAATTTTAAAAATTAAATATAAATAAATATTAAATTAAATTAATTAAATAAAAACTTTAAATTAAATAAACTTAAATAAATTAAAATAAAAACAAAAAAATTAAAAAAATAAATAAAGAGAAGGTAAAAAAAATATAAGAAAATTAGTAAAATCTAAATTAAACAAAATAACATAAAATATGAATTTTAATAAAAGATAATATAAAAAACTAAAAATTTAATAAAAAAATAAAAAATAGATACTATAAAATAAAATAAAACAAAATGAAACAAAATAAAATTAATTAAAACCCATTAAATTAAATTAAATTAAATATAACAAAATGAAAAAATGTGTAAAAATTAAATAAAAATAAATGAAAAAATAATGCAGAGTAAACCAAAATAAATAAAGTAAAATTAAATTAAATTAAATTAAATAAAGCAAATTAAATCAAATAAAATATTAATTAAAAAATGCAATAAAAATAAAAAATAAAAAATAAATACAATAAAGTAAAATAAAGTAAAATAAAATAACATAAAATGAAAAAATATGAAGCAAAGTAAAATAAAATAAAATTTATTTAAATCTAATATATGAAATAAAATATAAAATAACAAATTACATAAAATTTATAAAAATGAAATAAAATAAAAATATATAAAATTAACAAAAAAAAACTAAATAAATTCATATAAATTAAATTAAATATATAAAACGAAATAAAATATAAATAAATAAAATGCAAAAACATAAATTAGAAATTAAAATAAAATAAAATAAAATTAATGAATTAATATAAATAATAATCAAATATCTAAAATAAAATACAATTAAATTAAATTAAATTAAATTAAATAAAAAAATACAGAAAATGAAAGGCTTCTTGAAAAAAACAAATATTTCAAATGCATTTTATATAACTTCTTTGATTGCTGGTTTTCCACCTCCCTTTCATCTCTTCATCGCCGCCACAATTACAGTCAATTAAAATATGCAAGTAAAATTTCTGTGAAAAAAGATTTACTCTTACATTCGTACTTCATATGTAGTTAAATATAGCCAAAGGTTGAAAAAAGTGTATTTGTTACTCATACTCATGCAAGTGTAATCACACCTTATGCGCCCACTCACTGAACTAAACTCACACACTACAACATGGGTCATCGGGGTATTCGTAAAACTAACACTCATTTATTTTTCCTTTATCCTATAACAAAGTCGCAATTGATTTATCAGTATAGCTCGTGTATATTTTAATTTTCCTTGCGGGCAAACTATATATATTTTCATTGCAGTTATTTATAGTGTAACCATAAAGGAATGTGTTTTTATATGAAATAAATAAACTCCTTCGATCTTCAGCAACGCCTTCGCCTATGGGTTCAATTACTGAACTGTCTTTTAATTGGCATTGCTTGCGGCTAAATGTATATTTGTACAAATTTATTTAATCCCCAACTATTTGCAGCGAATGCGCTCACTTTCGACACCTACACACAAAGATTTGCGTAGTTATATTAAGACAAAATTTGCATTGACAGTGGTAGAGTAAGTTTGCATTTGCATTTGCATTTTGTGGAGGTGTAAAGACTGTCCATATGAATGAAAGTGTAGAATTCTGAACCTAAAGTTTTACCTTCGAATTCTAAATATTAAACTAACGAACATTTGAATTTGTTTATTTAGCTTCCATTAGCAGTGAAGTATTTTCTAGTCAGCTGATGCGAGTAGAAATAGAAAAATCTAATTGAACATAGTTTTAAATAAGGCCATTGAAATTATCTACAGGTAAAAAAAGTTTAAATCAAATATTTTACAGTAAGAAAACACTCATTGTAAACTATATGAGAGCTGGAGGAAAAAAAAGTCAGAAATTATATTCATTTATTTTCGTATATTGGTATACTGTAAAATATACGTATATAATTGGCAATTCAAAACTGCTAGAGCAATTTTCGTTCGTTCGAGCATCTCCATCAGTGTGGGTACCTTGATACTTTATTATTTGCGGCCACAATTAGATTTTCTCTAATTTTGTATGATGGTCAGCTCAGCACTCTCATCCATGCTTTGAATGATGGAATCCGCTATTAACTACTCGTTAATGAGGTCAACAGTATTGTAACGATGTTGCTGAATCAACCTCGATGATTTCCCAAATCCTTCGAGTCCGATCACTGGATTGCTAAACAAAACTCCCAAAATTTGTTTGTTCGGCTTCTTAACCGTCAGGAATTTATTTGTACAATTTTCATCTCTCTGTTGTGATAGCGGCTGCCTCTCTTTTTATACCTGTAGATGACCCAACCATTCTGTTCACGCGCTTAAGGATAGGCTGATTATTCGTTTGCCTGTGGTAGCTGCAGCTACTCCGTTCATCCTTAACGACGTGGAACTTCCTTTCATCTGTCTACCCTTTTGTTTGTCCTTGGTATGGGTAATTTGCATTATACGGCCGCTTCTTTATTTTCTGTCCTTCCGGGAAATTGCATTTACATTGTCAACAGTTTTGTTTGTCCTTGGTATGTGATTTTCGTCAGAGTATACTTTTATTACTCTTTTTAGAAATATGTGTATATCTTTATATACAGTATATGTATAATTCTTCCGTACTTTTTTTGTTAACTAACTCTTCATAGGAGCACAATGAACCTACTAAATAGCTTATGTGCGGACAAGTCATTAAAAACCCTTTTTAATCAATCAACTCTTCTTAAATGGCTAGAACAAAACTTAAAATATTGTGGCGAAAATGCGAAGCGAATGTCAGATGAAAGAAAGAAGCCGATAACTGGCATGTTCTAGAGCGTAAAACGAGAACATTCGTAAGCGAGAATCATTCGATTATTCCAGGCTTTCGTTTTCAAGCAGCCGACAAGTATATAAGGGCAACACACGACTGCAAAAGCAATCAGTCGTAAAGTAAACGCGTTGGTGATTATATTACAGTACAGTAATAAGAAAGAGTACATTGTGGAAGTTGTAATTCAAGTAATTGTAAATAGTGAAGTGAATTGTAATTGAATTGTGAATTACTGACTAATAAAAGGACATTTAATAAATTCTTTATAAATAAAGAAACTGCAAATAAAGTTGGTGACTTTTATTTAAAAATCCAGAGATCGTACCCGAAGGATTTAGAAAATCATCGAGGTCGAATCAGCAAGATCGTAACAATATATTTTACTGAGTTTAGGGATGGATGAGAAAAACCTCTTTTCCCAGGAAGTGTACCTAGAAGCAACCTATTCAAAATGTATTGCTCAATTTACTAGAAACTTGGAACATAGACAGCTTTTTGCAATCCCGGTCGACAGCAGCAAGCTACCGTAGCTGCCGTCGCTTTATTAATTATTTACTAAATAATTCTTATGCAATTTCTAGATATTTATTCAGGCTCAAATTTATTTATATGAAAAAACTTCTAACTTCAAACTTATTATTCTTTAATGTAAAGTTACATTGTATCCGCTCTCGAATCTTCAAAATGGACCTTCTTCTCCCCATCTCGTTCTTTCGTTCCTCAGTTTACTTCTTTTGCATTATTATCATCACAAATCTCTATGGCAGGATTTCAATCTGACGTTCAAAAAGAAATTTATTAATTTATGAAAAATTGTGGTAAATAATGTGCTTGAAAAGATTATACAGTTTGTATTGGATTTGATATTTTTTTGATGTAAAGATCGTTTGTATCATGGAATTCATTTTCCAAACCACTTTCCCCCATAAAAATCGTTTCTACTTTCGCCGCTGGTTCTAAGCGAACATCGCGAAGTGTACTGCTTGAAGCCACTTGGGGTTCATTTTAGGATAAAACAATGGTCTCAGGTTTTTATTTTAAATACCGTTTCCCACATGAAATTTTTTGATTATTTTGAATCTGCCCTTATTTTTATGGTGTGTCTTAAGGTTTCGGAGATATTTTCCTTCGAAAACAACCATTAACTGAGAAAGCAAAGAGGTATGTACACCACAAAAACAAAAATTTGAAATTTAACAAGCTTTTTTATTTTTCATAACCAACAACCTCACATCTGAAAAAATCGGTGTATGAAGCTATATATTATAATCATCCGGTTTCGATGATTTTCAGTGCCAACATGCATTTTATTATTTTTTTGTTGCATATCAAATTTCACGTTCTTAAGTACTGTTTTATGTATTTATGCTCCAAAATTTGAAATTTGAAAAATCGGTTGCATACATGCTATAGTGTTCCGATCTGGCTGGTTCCGACAAATTGTTTGGTTAAAATATCGCAAAAATTGAGGGACTAATTTGCGTTCAAACCGAGAGACTCACAGTCAGACAGACGGAATCAGCTCGTTATTCTGCAACGATCGGTATAAATTTTGGTGGGTCCATCTCTTCTGCTTCTGGTATTTCGAACCAAAGTCAATATACCATTTCATGTACATGAAAGGTATAAAAACAATAAACATTTTTTTAATAAAGTGTGCTTAACATATTTAATGAACTTAAAAAAAAAGATACAAATTTTGTTATTTGGTTTTGCTTCACCTTGAATTTCAACAACCTGTTGGCGGCATACCAATTTTTCCCCTGAAATTTATTTAATATAATAACTATTTAGTTACTGAAAGTGAAGGAGAAGAGGTGAACTACTGTATGGAAAATAAAAATTAATAAATGAAAGAAAAAACCGGAAGGTGTTGCAATTAAATGTAATAAACCAATAATGGAAACTACAAAAATTCGGAACTTAAAAGCATATATTGCAGCTCCTTATGTAAGATACTATAAAATTTTCATTTTTTTCGACTGATTTGCTTATAAGAATAACTTAAAAATAAGAAATTTTTTGTGTTGCTGTGTTTAATCAGTTGATAAATTCATTGCTTGTTTCCATGTTTCCATTGTATACTCGCACAACAATGTATACTTCGAATCGAATATAAATATAATAATATTATTTGGATTATGACTCTCTACGTACTTTTATATTAAATTCTTTCAGTTATGAAGCTTTTGCGAATTGAGAAATAGTGAGTGGATTTTTTAGTATGTAGTGCAAAAGAAAAAAAGATCAAAACTTATTTAAACATCAAACTGGTTTACTTACAGACTTCCCCATACCTGACTTCTATGACAGCAATAATGGAAATATGGTTAAGCACTTTCGATAAATTCTAATTGCGCTAAATTCTCGCCTTGAATTCTATGCAGAGAAATTTTATCTGTGTACTTAGTAAACTCTGAAGTTTCATACTAAATTATAAATTATATGGAAACTAGTGATGTCTGTCACCCTCACTTCATAAAGTATTAGTTAATGGAAAAATTATTATGAAATACCAATTCTTCCTCAAATTGAGTTCAAGAAGTAAAAAATAAATAATAATAAGTTTTTTCTTGTAAAGCACAAAGGAAAATAAAGAGAAAGTGTTAAAATTTAGACCTGATGATGATTTGATGTATGCCGATCATCTTAATAGTAAACATAAGAAAAAGGAGAAAATAAAAGTTTTTGAAATTGGTTTCAACATAATGCCAGATCTTTTACTGAAACTTAAACAAAATTTTTTCCATGACATACTAATATATGTTTTATTTTTACGTAACGAAGTATCACAAAAAGTAAGTCAATCAAGAAAAATTTATAGACTGCAATTCCAACAGAAAATTAATAGACAAAAAATAATAATAATTTTTTTTTGGTTATAAGTAAATGAGCTGTATTCAAAGGCCTATTTTTGTTAGGAAAATTATTTTTCATTGAATATTTTTATACAACAAAGCAAAATTGGTAGAGGTGACAGCTGTCTCGGAGATCACTACATCTCCTCATCATACTTCTGTTGCCAGGAATCGATCCGACGGGTTCTGGCATCACAGGCGAGTGCTCTACCAACTGAGTCAACGCCTGCCATGTAATCTGTTGTTGTATTATTCAATTTTTTACTAACCAACAACTATTAAGGGCGCTAATATTTAGCCGCTATTTTTAATTAATGTTGAGTTAGCGAGTTTTTGCAGTCCTGCATACATTCAGGCATTAATCGTCTGAAAAATGTATATATAATAAGTATTTTCACCCATTTGGACGGCATCGCTATCTCTTCAAACGCTTCGTTATTCTAGGAGCAATAGCGGATCCTGCTGGATATATTTCCCCAAGAGCTGAAGCAAAAAGACTTTTTCAAAGAAAAACTTATTTAAAATATTGAAGGATATTTTCTATGTAACATAAGGTTCTTGTGAACGTGCTACGTTCAAAGGAAAATGTGAATTTTGTTTTTTCGTGGGCGCGTACATTAGATTATCAATATTTTGTGTTCGTTGTAATCGGGCACATACATATGTTTATCATGCGTTTTCATTAGAAACCAATTTCGATTAGTGGTTTATTTTTGACAACAGAAGAGTTTAGTCACGTTTTTGTGTGCTCTTCGATTTTTGACTTTTGAAAGACTTTTGAAATGGATCAAAAAATATGTATTAAATTTTGCTTTAAAAATGGGATTAAGTGTTCCAAGGCACTTGGAATGTTGATTGTGACATTCGGTGAGTCTCAAAAATGTTTATAAATGGTACAAGCGCTTTACATAAGGCCGAGAAGGTGTTGATGACGATGAGCGTCCTGAAGGAGCGACTACGTCAAAAAGCGAAGCAAACATCGAAACAGTGAAAAAAATTATTCCTGAAAATCGTCGAATCACTAAGTCTGTTAAATTTTGAGCAAAAGCAATGTCGCATTCGTATCGCTCAGGAGTTATTGAATGACGTCAACAACGATCCGGGATTGCTCAAACGGGTCATAACTGGTGACAAACCGTGGGTATATGGTTATGACGTCAAAACCAAGGCCCAATTATCCCAATGGAAGCCGCGAGATGATAAAACGATAATGCTCACATATCAATGCTTATTCGTGACTTTTTGGCTAAATACAAAACCGTAATCACGCCTCAACCACCGTATTCACCAGATTTGGCTCCCTGTGACTTTTTCCTATTCTCAAAACTAAAGAAACCAATGAAAGAAGAACGTTTTGTCGCAATTAAGTAGATCAGGTCAGAATCAAAAAAAGAGCTGATGGCCATACCGAAAGAGCATTTCAGAAGTGCTTCGAGGATTGGGAAAAGCGTTGGCACAAGTGTATTATATTCGAGGGGGAATACTTTGAAGGGGACAAAATAGATATTGAGGAATAAATGAGTACTTTTCAAAAAAATTCAAAATTCACCTTTTCCTTTGAACACACCTCGTATAACAAATTTAATTTTTCGACTAATGTGGTATAATATATATGCAGGTGGTGAAGCGGGGTAACAGTTATTTGATGCCTTAGAGGTGTAGAAACTTCGAAGAAAGTTCATCCACCGCCAATTTGGGATCGTCATGTAGCGCATTATTGATTTTTTTCAGACATTTCGTCAGTCCCAGTTTAAGGTCTTCCGCTCCTCTGTTCATCATTCACAGACGTACGACAGTTTTAAACTCCACATAGTTCGCGAAACGTGAAAAAGTTCTTAACGTACTGACCTGTTGTGTTGCCAGCATAACGAAAATAAAATCTCTCCGGTCCTGGGAACCTCAGTACACTTACTTTCTTGATGTGCCCCATATAAGGAACTAAACCAAATAACAACTTTTAAAATAGAAACATCATTTTGAAAATAAATAATTTTCAAATTAACCAAAAACTTCACAATTTTGTTAAGAATAATTGCTATAAAAATATACCGTTATGTTTTTTTGATGAAACTTACTTCTAACAATATCTCGAATCCAAAAAGCATCATTAAAAATGCTAAGCAATCAATAAAGCCCTATGGTACGGATAATAGCGCAAAATGAACTCGATACAAGAGTAATGTTTGCACACTGAGGAAGAAAACAAGAACATATGTTACAATAAGTAACAACCAGATATTTTTTTTTGTTAAAAAAAAGTCTAACCATTTCTACATGAACGAATCAACCAACAAAAAAATCACTCTAAAGACAGCAAACTTCGTTTCGTAGACGACCATAAACACATTTGCTTTCATTTTTCTACTTGGCATAAACTTTATTAACCGGCGCATTATTCATCGATCAAGAGTATTGTTGAAGACAAATTATTGAATCCATTATGATTCAGATATCTAGTCACATTCAGTGATTCAACAGAGATTGATGATAAAAAAATGATTGAATATTAATACAGGAAATGTCGTAAGGAAGTAGTGGATTTAAAAAAGTATGTATACTTAAGTTTGTGAAAATGCCATAATATTTGCTTCGATTTTATGCCTTTCATTGCTGCTAAGACTGACATAAAGATATTTATTGAAATGTGAATAAATAAATATTTAATAGACTAACGCATTATACAATTCGTTTTCATCACAATTTAAGGCATACATACATATGTACATATTTATACATATATTACAGCTTTAGATATCCTGTTCAGATTTACTTTCGAAAATATGCTCTTTAAATAATTTGTGTAGCATAATCAAAATTCTAAGTTTATTTTGTTTTTCCAACAAAATTTGCTAGCACAGTGAAGTAGAAGGATTTTCTCAACCAAAAATGTGTAAGATCCCTTTCATAATTTAAATATTTTTGTTTTGTATTTGCTTGTGTCTTCTTCAAGCTCTCTAATTTCACCTAAAGGTGTGATGTTTATAATGCTAAAACCGAACGTAAATAGGCTGGGAAGAATTTGGCTATCTGACGACATTAAGGAAGGAAGATTAAAAAAATAAAATTCTTGTATATCCTTGGACATGCAAAGGTTCTTTTACATATGGTTCAAATTCACGAATTCCGGCCAATAAACACCCTTTTGGAGGCGCGCTAATGTGACCCACCACATAAAAAGTCGACCTCAAACAAAAACCGGCTATAATCGCTAAACGCTGCCTACGCCAAAGAAGAATAAAAATAATTATACTCAAATGCATAATACGAAAGGATGATCCAAGTAGAGCATGATCCAAGTAGAGGTACTTTTCTCAATAGCCTTTTTTTGACAGATCACGCGCGAGTAATGTCAAGCTGTCATGTTATTTTGGTTTATTTTGTTTGGAATTTCATCATGGAAAGACGCCTGAACAACGTTTACAAATCATTCAACTTCAATACGAAAATTCATGTTCTGTTAAGGGTGTGTTTTGCGCGCTTTGCTCAACTTATGGTCAACATAAGCCTACTGAGCGTAGTATTCGCAACACCATCACCCATCTGGAGACCCAGCATTCATTATTGGATAATATTTGATCGAATAGACCACGTCCAGCGCGCAGTGAAGAAAATATAGCGGCCGTAATTGAAAGTGTACACGAAGACCGTGGAGAGTCGATTCGGCGCCGTTCACAGCAACTCGGACTGACGTATGGAACGACTTGGCTCATTTTACGTCGAGATCTTAAATTAAAAACGTACAATGTACAGCTTAAGCAAGAACTGGAGCCGCTCGACCTTCCCAAGCGTCATCGCTTCGCTGTATGGGCTCTTGAAAAGTTTTAAGAGGATCCGACATTTTCGAGCCAAATTTCGTTCAGCAAAGAGGCCCATTTCTAGCTCAATGGGTATGTAAGCAAGCAAAATTTGCGCATTTGGGACCAAGAGCAACCTGAAGAAATTCAAGAGCTGACATATCATCCAGAAAAACAACGGTTTGGTGTGGTTTGTGGGCCGGTGGAATCATCAGTCCATATTTCTTCAAAAATGATGCCGGTGAGAACGTAACCGTCAATGGCGACCGTTATCGCGCCATGATAACCGACTATTTGAAGCCTGAAATTGAAGCTCGTGATCTCCGCCACAGCACCACTTCCCACGCATCTCACCAAACAATGGATTTATTGAGAGAACACTTCGGTGAGCACACAAATTCACATCGATTGGCCACCAAGATCGCGCGATATCACACCGTTAGACTTTTTCTTGTGGGGATATGTAAAGTCTAAAGTTTATGCGGATAATCCCGCATCGATTCAGGCCTTGGAGCAAAACATCACGCTTTCATTCGCCAATTACCAATCGAAACGCTCGAACAAGTCATCGAAAATTAGACTCAACGGATTGACCATCTGAGACGTAGCCGCGGCCAATATGATAAAATAGTAGGCGATAAGCTCTGATTACAGAGTACAGTCCGAAGCCCACTACGCAAAAAAAAACTCAGAAGTTAAATTCAGTTCCGTAGTGGTAAAAACGTTAAGACGCGAAAACACAAATTGGTTGAAGATCTCGACCGAAAATCACTTCAGCGGCTACTAAGCGCAAAATGTATATGTTGGACTGTGTAAACGGATAATTACTACAAACTATTACTAAACAGAAGGGGAGTGGACTGTCATAGCGAAACAGCGGACAGGACAGAGACGAAGAACAAATAAGAAAAAGAAGTTAACGTGCAACTACCGGACTGAACGGACGGAATAATTAGCAATATAATTTAATAAATATATTTTAAACGAAATTTGTAAAATGAATTGAATAAAATAAATTATTAGAAAGGACATCCCGCAGATATAGCAGAAGAAGCCCGGAACATACCCTTATAGGATACAAAATACCTAGAATATACAGAATTTACTAAAGAAATCCGACCTGCTGAGTGGCACTGAAAATTAAACAACAAGAGTATGCTCTGCCAAATCCATAAAAAAAAGTTATCGAGTTATAAGCCGCCTCAATATTGCGTATAAAGTTCTATCGAGCGTTTTGTGTGACTTTAGACATGTCAAACCTACAATTGACTTATATATGGTATGGTGACGTCAAATTTTGGGAAAGACCCGTGAAAAGAGGATTGACACACATCAACTTATTGTCGATTTTAAAGCAGCCTTCGACAATATCTGAATTTAATTTCCCCGTGTCTAAACTGACATTAGGCAACTCAAAAAGCTCCGCCAGGATCGGAAAGAACCATTCCGAGCCGCTGATATGAATTTCGGTTGAGATCCTACTCCACTGTTGTTAGTCATAACTTTGAAATCATAGTTAACAAAGTGCAGAAATCGCGGGATATTGTTAACTTAACCTATAATCGTGTAAGTAACAACAAATACAATACATGTAGAAAATGTCACGACGTTTGGATTTTTTTTTATTCCGTAGTTTTAAAAGATAGAGATCTAAAACTGGAAGCATCGAAAAGTGTACATTTTTTGACCATCCCGATACCATTCAAGGCAATATACTTTTCGTCGTATTGTCTTTTGCGGGTTAAATCTATTCTATTATCGCAAAGACGTAACAGCAATGACTTTAGATTTTAATTCTGTTTTGGAAATTAATTATTTATTTATCATCATTTATTATTTTCCGAAGTTTCATTGCGTAAATAATATTGCGTAAATATATTATAAACTAAATGCAAAGAAATTAAAAAAGCTTCTTCTGTTAAATTTATTCTTTGGCTTTACGTCTTTTTATCTCTGCATTCACCAATTTTAGTTTGGTTGCGAGTGGCATAAGGACCAGTATGGGAAAAAAATATTATTCAAAGATATTGCACCACATTTTGTGTCAAAATGCTCAAAGTCGCTAAAATTTGGACATTGGCATATGCTGAGTGTACCGTGAGTCATTGTTCTTCGTATTTTTTATTTATTTTTTTTTGCAAAAACAACGTGTTTTAGCTTAAGAATTCAACCGTCTTTCCTGCGACTTTTTACTCTTCCGAAGGTTTCAGGGGCCCATGAATGTTTTTTTTAATTTTTTCATCAACCCTTGACTGACAAGGCTTGTAAAATCTATATGGAGGTTGTTCCAAAATGGTACGAATTTTGTATTCGTTAAAAAAGTTTTTATTTAATCACGAATATCTATTTTATCCCATCAATGTAGAACTCCAGCAAACAAGAATTCACTTATGCCAGCGCGTTTTTCAATTTCTCAAAGCACTTAAAAATGTCATTTTTATCATGTTCAGCTCCTCGATCGATGTTTCCTTTATCATGCTTTCATTGAGTTTTGGGAGCAAAGAAGTTACTGGGAAATACTGTGGCTGCGCCAGCATTGCTATACTTGTTTGGCCAAATTATCGCGCACAAGCAACGATGTGTGAGCATGAACGTTATCACGTTGCAAAACCCCATTTTTGTTCGAGGAGTTCTTGATAGATTGCTTAGCGCAAATTGTGCATAACTTTCTGGTACTATTATGTATTCATCGTACGACCCTGTGGCAAGAACTCATGATGCACGACGCATTTGAAAATTAAGAAAACTGTTGGGTCGCGATACTTTTTGAAAAATCTCGTATAAATAGCTTATATTGTAGTATTGAATATTAAATTTCCCTGCTTTTTTCAAGTTGGTCGGAATCATAACTCAAACAATTTACAACCGAATCACTCGAAATTTTGACAACATCTTCATAAAATTATCTACAGAAGTACGTTTTTTATCTTGCATAGTTTTTTTTATTAACAAATTTCGAACAATTTTTAGGCCAAATTGTTACTTTTTCCTTTAGAGACTCGCCGTTTTGCCAAAAATGAATATATTGAAAAAAACTTACGTTCAACAACTTAGTAAAACTAAAAAATTACAGGAGCTGTGTGTCCGGCCGTGGTTCCCGAAAAAAGGAAGACATCCTAGGGAGAAACCTGTATAGCCGCCATTTTTAAATAAATTTTTCTTAAAAAATAATTATAAGCAGTTAATTATATGTATAATAAATGCCTTTTGTCAAAAAAAAATCTCAAAAAAGACCAATTTTATGGCCCTCTAGATTGGCCTAACCACTTAATATGAGTAACGTAATTTTATACCTTTCAGCAACATGAAATGGTATAAAAACTTTGGTCCGAACTAAAAAGTAACAGAAAGAGAATATAGAAACCCACTAAAATTTATACCGATTGGATCAGAATGATGAGCTGAATTGATTTAGTTTTTCAGATATTTCTACCATATTCTTATACTTACATGATTATTTGTCGGAACCGGCCAACCGATTTGTTCAGATATAAGGTTTTGGATCAAAATCCGTCAAAGAGCGTGAAATTGGGTATATTAAAAAGGTAAATTCATGTATTAATTTGAATTTAAACTGAAATTGACACTAAAAATCACAGAAATCGCAAGACTTTATCATATGACCCCTCTTCAGATAGGAGAATTAGTATTGAATTCTAAAATGTAATACAATAAATTTGATATGTTCATGAAATGTATAAAGACTGCGGCATTTGTCAAGTTAAAATTCCACTGTTTATCATTCAGCAACCATAACTATATAGTATAAAACCAAAAACCAATAAGAGTATAATTGATTTACGGCGATTATTGTTAAATATTTAATGTGTTGTATTTGCATATACATATAAGAAAATTTACATACATACATATGTATGCATATTTAGAATACATGCATTTTCTTGGTTACTTGACGGCAAAAAAAAATGCATGCAAGAATTATATGACGCAATCACGCTAACTATTTCCATTCAATCGCTTGTAAAAATTCATTCAAATATCCATCACCTGCATTTACATGCCACACACAATCAATCACTCATAAATGGCGTTAAAAGAAATCACATCAACATTGACTGTTGATGACTTAATTTTTATGAAATAAACGTAAATGAGTTATATTTTTTTTTTCATAGTTATTAATCGAATTATTTCGTTAGCCTCAACGGCAGGCGCAAAAATTGTATATATGTATATGTGTACATATATGTGGGTATGTACAACGCAAATAAATTTATAGTACAACTTTAAATATAAATATGTACATATATGTACAAGTGCAAATAAGTATATATCAGAGACGGAAACAGTGTAGAATGGGGAATATTTTCCCCAAGAGCACTACGTTTTATAATAGATCACTCATCTATCTATATGTAATGAAGTCTTGAAATGTCGCAATAATTTTTGAATAGTTCATATTTAAGTTTGCTGCTTCCTAGTCAAAAATGAGATGAAATCGAAAATCTCTTCGATATATGAAGAAATTAGGGTTCCTTCATTACAATGATAACTTCGTACAACGTTCGAAGCTCAAAAAGGAATTTTTTTGAAATTCTAAAACATGGAAGTTTTTAAATAATTCCTAATCATCAAACGCTCTGAACGCTATTTTTTCTTTTATTCTTTATAAAATGGTTTCTTCCCAACGTGTAATAAAAAATTATTTGATGAAATTAAAATTACCAATCTTTAACTATGAAACATTTTTAAATTTTGTCAGTCATTTTATCTCTTTAGTATAAATTTTCCACTAATCGATAGAACTTTACGCCGATTATCATTCCAAATACTATTAACTCCAAATCTGAGGTATAAAATTATTTATTTATTTGCTAGCAACGCTAGACGACTTAAATCCTAAACCTCCCAGACCATGGGCAGCTGCGTCGCGATCTCAATATTATGGATGAGCTTTCCTCATATGGAAAGGTCATTAACACGTGCTATTGTAAATAAAACTAAGATTCTATTCTATATTCACATAACAGAAAAAGTCTGCGTTCACTCACTGTATTAAAGTAATCAACTAAAAAAAAAGTTAAGTAAATTATTTGAAGAATGTTTCAGCAAAGTTTTTAGAATTTGAGCTGCGTCGTTCTGACCTATCGGGATTTTAGTACCGCTACTTAAGTAAGTTGATCAAGAAAAGTGTGCGTTCACTTTAAAAGGCGATGATTTGTTGCATTGAAAATACGAATTATTTATATTAAATTTAATTTTAAGTTATACACGATAGTTATTGCGATTAGGAACAAACTTAACGCGTATATAAATATAGGAGAAATTCATTTTTTTTTTACTATGGACCAAACGCGAAAAGGAATTGAAATTGGTCGTCCAAGAAAACTGAGGGAAAGAAACGAGTGCAACCTAACCACTCTTGTGAAGTCCAACCCACGTCTAACAGCAAGTCAACTTTCAAAAGACATTGATTTAAAATGCCAAAAGACAACTGGATATAATTCAGTCAATATAGAACGTGCTATTCATGACATACGACTTGAGTGGAAAAAGCGCTCAAATATTGGGTTCATCGAATTCGTTCCTGTAAAAGAAGTTGTGGAGGCCATTTGAATGGTGATATATTCAGAACTTAATCGTATCGATTGTACTTCACATTAAATAAAAAAACATTTGAATTTCCTTAGCAATTAGTGTGTTCTTTTTATAGAAATCATATCACTCTTATTGGAAAACCCTATATATATATTATCTTATAATTGATACAAGTTTTAACTACCTGCTATGAAGTGCCGTTGCTGATCAATCGAATTGATTCGAAAACTAAACTAAATTATTGATTTTTGCTAAGATAGTTTGTACATCATCCTCATCCAACCAGAGCATGTTTCTGTAATGGGAATTCATAAAAACTTTGAAAGCCGAAGTTTTTCTCCTGTCGGGGCGACATGCCTTAATAAATATTTGAAGTCTCCGTATTTTAATTCAGGAGATATAACAGATAATCGTTGCATTGTCTGCTGGATTCTCTGTTGATTACACCCAAAGGGTATCTCTCAAAAAATTCATCCGATCCATGCTTCTGTAACACGTAGTTGGACATGCAAGATAAACTTCTCGTTGTCGTTGTCGAGAGGGTACTAGAATTTGTATAGCTTTCTCGATAAAAAGTGATTTTTACATTATTGCTGACCTCATTGGTGGTTTCTAAAACGACAAAATTGTCTACTAAACTTAGGCGGACATATATAGAAACTAAGATGCGTGTGCATTGATTCATATTCAATAAAAAACCTATACTGCTAGTATCCATTAATTATTTATATTATACATACTTATTGTATTTATTACCAAGACGAATTGATTCCTGTCTGTTCGTGTATACAAGTATGGCTTCCTTGGATCACGAGTAGAGACCGTTCTTCAAACTGTTGTAAATAACAGTAATTTTTAAAAATACGAGAATCGCGATAATTCCGAAACTATATTTGAAAAATATAAGGGATAAAAAAATTTTAAGTGGGCGTGGCACTACCCAATCTTGGTTCGAAGAAATTATAACTTGGAAATCAGTGCTTGACAAAATTCGATAAAATGTTATACGTATAAATCCCGTGGTCTTGCATGAAAACCAGATGAATATGGGCTATAACTACACCTTTTTCCCATGTAACGAACTCCTTATTTTCAACCACCGGCTTGACTTAAGATCTGATATTTAATGCATTTATCAACAGAACTCAAGCAAAGTAAGCAGGTATACAACTTTTAATACGGAGGACAAATTATATATATATGTACAGATTCAAGTTCTGCAAAAAAATGGTTGATACTGATCTAGAAATGGGTCCACTATATATAACAGACTTTCTACTTTTGACCGATCTATTTAAGATAAATATTAAATGACTATCAATTGTTTCGTTCCAACCGCACGGAATCTTCCTTACTTATTTCTTTTTACACGTATTTATAAAATGGATCCAATTAATATTTTGGAGTTAATATTTTAATAAGAATAACTTGGTTTGTTGGTTGTTGGGAGGGTTGAGTACCTGACCACAAAAAAAGAAATACTTCCGAATTTTAATGAATTTAAATGATTTTATATCCACACGAACACATACCCACACATCTATAAAATCATATCCATAAAGTAATTTGTTAATCTCGCCGGCGATGTCAAATACACATAGCTAATTCAGTTGCATTGTCAATGGGTCAACAATTTGTCGACTGCTGAGCTATTGATGCCGCTATGTCGCTGCTGCCACATCCACTGTTGATAGAGCCAGTTGCATAAACATCACAATATGTCATTTGGTAATCTTCATTATCTTTCGAACAATTACCGTGATTTCGCCAATAACTGAATTGGAATGACTGAACCCAGCAGATCCCCTCGCCATATCCACACCACTATCGCTGCTCTAAAACTCAGACGCCCCTTCTTGTATGCTGACTTTTAAACATTAAATTTTATAAAATCCGCGCCCAGCCGTCTCCTTACCTTAGGTGTTGCGCATTGCCGATCGCTTGACCAGACATCCTCATGCATATTGCATCCGTATGTGTAAGTACATATGTACATATTTATCTATGTGACTATCTCTCGTATCCATCTGGTTAAGTTTGTGTTTACAATGCCTGTCAACGTACAAATTACAAACGAACGCAGGAACGTATGTGAAATTGTTTTTGCTATAGCATTGTTGTTTCTTTACTGACAAATGTACCTATGTACATCTAGATGTGTGTGCATGTATGGATAGGCAACGTTTGCATTCGACAGTATTGTCATTGTTAATTTATGCAGCAATTTCAACAACAATGCAAATTATATTGAACGTTGCAACGCGTTGCTTGCGTGTCAGACAACGTAGTTGAATAGTGTATCATTATGTATGTGAACTAAGAAAATCCCCTATAGAGAGTTATTTGCTAGAAAGCTTGTGTTTCTAAGAAAGATGGTTAGACACCTATTCAAATTCTTTTTTTTGATGAGATATATTGGGTCAGACCTTCCAGAGAGAGGTCTTTGGAATTATAGACATCGTCAGGTGAATTTCAAAGCCTATAGGGGTCCGTTCAGAATAACGAAATTACAGAATTGCAAAGTTAATCAATTAATCAAGCGAATTGTTGATACATATGCATCCGAAAGAGTTAGATAAATGGTGAACGAGCTTTCCTACAACGATTTCGGGATATGACTAACTTACATCGTACGAGAAAATTAAATTTGAGCGACTTTTCTTCGTAGGTTAATCAAGGGAGGTATTTACGAAGTAGATATCTTAATAAAATATCAAGTTTTAGCCTGCGTTCGGCCAAACTAACCCTTAAATTACGATAAATATGGTAATTCATTCTTTCACCTTCGAAGTTGTACCCTGGTCTAAGTTTTCTTTCTCTGCCGGGTTTTTTTAGTAAATGATGAAGTCCGATGACTCAACATTAACAAGATTTCTAAATTCGCTAATGGAGGAAAATATTCCTTAGTTCGCTTAAGGGATTACAGCTAAATTCTCAAGGACATGTCACTTCCTTTGTTTGCAACTTCCCACTTTACTTGAAGTGAAATCAAGACAAACTCTACTTTCCTCCACACCTCCATTGGTGAGCAGACCGCCCCTTTTCCTCCTTCTACGATCACCTGGGACTATTATATTGAAAATCAATAAAACTTGATCGCTTATATGGAGGAAATGAACTAGTTAGCGTTATTTTTATAATTCAAATCGTCGGATTATTTATTTGTTTGCGGCTCAGCACAGGATGGCATTTATATATTACATTTTTATATCTTCCATGTACATGAAATGAAATATTAACTTTAATCGAAAGTATGTAAGGACCAGGAGAAGGAGGATACGTTTAAACGATCATTTGTCATAACCGGCCAGACCCGACCGCTATAGCATATATACGACCGATTTTTCGGATTTGAAACTTTGGGTCGTAAGTCCATCAAAAAAAAACCTAATATCCTGAAATTTGGTATACTTCACACACAATGATGCTAAAAGTCATCGACATCGGAATACTGTATCATATAGCTCCCTTACACCGATTTGCTCTGATATCACGGGTTGCGTCAAAAATCCGCCAAAAAAATCTAGAAAAATGTGGAGCGTCAAACTTGGTAGTATATACACACATAAAATAATAATAAGTATGATATGTTCATGAAAGGAATAAAGCCTGACCGAAAGCAGGCCTTCTTTCTTGTTATTAGTATATTCGCTCGAACTAAAGTGTTTCAGCTGCATTTCAATATATATAAAAAAGCTCCTCATCAAAGACCATCAGTCGCTCAAAGACGAATTTTAATAGAGGTGCCAATTAAGGCAAAGTCGCAGAAAGCATCATTTTCTTGGCTATCGAAGGTGGCTCTAAAGTCATTTCTTTCCTCATGAATGTATTTCAATAGTATTGTTTGCTACTATACCTTAATATAAAAGTGTTCAATTTGTTCCCTTAAGAAAATATTTTCAGTTTGTACTGTGTCAAATTTTCCTTACAGGGAAGCACCTCTCAATACTAAAGCCAAAAACCTAGGCTGGGATATATGTATATACTTTAATTTGCAGTTACATAATGCTTAATACAATTTTAATGGAGAATAAACGGTGTCGTAGTTGTTAAATGTTTAAACGAAAGTACACTTAAATGAGGTGTGGAAGGTCAACAATGTTGGAAAATTGTTTAATTGAGAAGAAAACAGTGAAATTGAATGAGAATAAGGTATTGCATAATTAGTAGTAGTAAAAAAAAAAGTAAGTAAATTAAAAATTTAACTCTCTTTAAAATCAAAAGTTTAAATAATTGTTAAAAAAAAAAGCTGAAAACAAAAGTCATCTAAACTGTATAACCACAATATTCATATAAGTTATTGACAAGCCACTTAGTGGTCATCGCACCGTGAAAAATGCCGACAAAAAGCGCTTTAGCGCGCCGCAGCTCTTTGTAATCTCCAGTTCTTTGTTACATTCTACTTATTGAATTTCTATTTTTTGTTTGTTTTTATTTTATTTTAGTTTTTTCTTTATTTTCGTCAGAAATACATCAAAGTCGGCTTTAATGGCGCGTTTCGCAGAATTATTTGCTTAAATCTGATGTAAATATTATGCAGACTCTTTGCCGGTGATGGCAGACTTGATTTACTTGTACATGAAGGTTGTTGGCCGAAGTGTTTGATCTCTGAAGTTGTATACAAATTTAGAGATGATGGTAAAAAATGTTATAAACATTTCAGCTCTCAATGGTAGATAAGCGAAGGCTAAGAAATTCCAGGTATGAATGGTATCGAGTGTAATAACTTATTTTCTCAATTTAATAATATTGAGCCTAAAATTATGCAGGGAAAATTTTAAGTTTTTGATATTCCAATAAATTTAGTTATTTAGATTCAAAAACTTCAATCTCAATAAAGATGCGTTCAAGTATGTGCTGGATATTTTTAGGCAAGAAACTCAATCAAGTACTTTGTCATGGTTATCACCACTTAACCAAGTAGTAGCAGATTTGCAATTTTTTACGGAAGGCAGTTACCAACATAGAGTTGGTCCACATTATAACATAAGAATGTGTCACTCATCAGTGCCAATGTCATTATACAATTTTCTCGAAATCATGAAGTCTTTTACTGGTGGACCAAAAGTATTTCGGCAACGTTGCTTTAAAACTCTCAAATTTTTCATGTTGCTTCTGTGTTGTATCAAAAAACATCATAAAGCTCATAAAACTTAAAAAAAAATACATCGTTGTGAAATTTCTAATTTTTGTTAAAATTATATTATTTAAGTACACGAAAATGTACAATCAAACTGTTCTCCGCCAACTAAATTACAATGTACAAAAACGTAATAACGATCGAAATGTAGAATACACAGAATTTGATAGAATTGAAAGTTTCGAAGATTGATCGAAACAGAACGTAACGCGAAATACCAAATCCGCCGAACGGAGAAAATTTCGATTCTAGTCGAAATGCAGAATAGGGCTGTACATTTAGTCTCATGTTCACAATTATTAATTGAATTTAAATTTTATTAACAGACTTTAAGCTATCAAGAGAAGGTTATTTTTTATTTACACTATGTGCACCAAAAGCAACACATTATTCATTTAATATTTGAGCATTGCAATAACAGGTTTTTTCATAAATTTTCCTTTCACTACAACTATTTAACTCGCATTTGTAGTGCGTTCCAATGCATTCCACTTCAACGACAGTTCATGTCATTTGCCAGCTAAATTGTTGCTCCTTTTCTGTCATTTAAAATTTTCTAAGTATTTTACTGGCGCATGAGTGTACTCAAGCTCTGCTAGACTGTCGGCTGTCAGTGCTCGAGTCATTTGTGTGCACTCTAAAAACGCTCATACCGTCTTTGGCTTTTCCTAAATCAATTGTATGGCATACATTTTTCTGTTGATTTATTTATGACTTACTTTCATGCGACATTGACTTTTGTGTATTTTGACATATTGCAGCTTTGTGTATTGTCTTTCGTTTGTTTTTCGATTTTATTTTCGCTTTCATTCTGCATTGCACTTTGAATTATGAATATGAACGATCTAACTCTGAAAATACATACATATTCATTTGTTTATATTTTGGTTCCTCGAGTGTTTTCACTGCATGATTTATGAAGTCTTAAAATAAATTGCTTGCATTTTATGATATGCAATGCTCATATAGTATATTCGTTTCGTTTTCACTTGGTTTGTCTTTAGAGGCCAGTAAAGCAGATATTACTTTGGACAAATATAAATATACATACATTGTCTATTAGTTTACTTTTGTGACATATTTGATTACGTTGTACGTTAATAAACTAAATTTTATTGTATTCAAACAAAAATGAAATGATATATTTACCAGGGGGAAATACATTGAGTTTTTAAAGAATTTTAAAACTTAATCAGAGGAGACCGTTTCATGTAATTTTTCTCAAAATACACAAACAAAATTTATAAACATTTTGTATATATTAAAGTTTTAGAAATTAAACATTTCTTATTATATATTACTATACATATATGAATATGTACATATATATTCGTATATAATTGGCCCTTTGTAACAGAAATACACTCGAAAGATTTGAAATTCTCTGCTAAGAAGCGACCTCTATAAGAAAATTTAACTTATTTGTTTATTTAAATTAATTTTGTTAGTCTGGCTAGGCCTCGAAAACAAGACCTTCCGTAGTACTTACTTAAGCCATTACTTACTTAAGATGATCGAATTTGTTGCGTTTGGCGAGGTATGCATGCTTGGAAGTAATAGTACCCTGCTCGGAAAATATGAATAAGTAACTTCAAAACAGTCTAGAACTATTCATATATATTTGGCTTAAAGTAAAATTTGAAGCTTCTCTTATGTACAATACTCGTAAACGGAAGCTAAATCCCAGGGCATTGACCAGAGACTTCCAGATATATGAACAGAAGAAAGCCTAAAAATATTAGTTTGTTGCCAATGCCTGGAATGTGATAATGTTACTCGCTATGGACTAGGTTGGAAATTTGTTTATGCAAAAAAAAAAAAAACCCAACTTCAACGTGAACTTGGAACAAAGTACAGTTCTGCGAAAGCTTGCAAGGATCTACGAAAAATGGTAAACAAAATGAAAACGTAATAAAAATTCAAATACCAACCCTGTCGGTATAAATAAAGGGTGTTTTTTTTAGAGGTGTAGAACTTTAAGTTGCAATAAAACAACGATGGATTATTCGATTGACATGAATTTTATTTATCCGAAAGATAATCTTGTGGCATTACATTTTCAATATGATTTCTGGCATATGACCGCCACGTCTGGCGCGGATGTAGTCCAATCTGGACGTCCAATTTTCGATGACTTTTTACAACATTTGTGGCCGTATATCGGCAATAACACGGCGAATGTTGTCTTCCAAATGGTCAAGCCTTTGTGGCTTATCCGCATAGACCAATGACTTTACTTAGCCCCACAGAAAGTAGTCTAGCGGTGTTAAATCACAAGATTTGGAGGCCAATTCACAGGTCCAAAACGTGAAATTAGGCGGTCACCAAACGTGTCTTTCAATAAATCTATTGTGGCACGCGCTGTGTCATGTTGCGCCATCTTGTTGAAACCACATTACCTGGACATCATGGTTATTCAATTCAGGAATGAAAAAGTTAGTAATCATGGCTCTATACCGATCACCATTGACTGTAACGTTTTGGCCACCATCGTTTTTGAAAAAGTACGGACCAATGATTCCACCAGCCCATAAAGCGCACCAAACAGTCAGATTTTCTGGATGTAACGGTGTTTCAACATACACTTGAGGATTACCTTCACTCCAAATGCGGCAGTTTTGTTTGTTGACGAAGCCATTCAACCAGAAGTGCGCTTCATCGCTAAACAAAATTCGCTTATGAAAATCGGGAACAACGGGAATTACGTGTTGGGCCCATTCGACGAATCTACGCCTTACTTGTTGATCGTTTGGCTTCAACTCTTTCACGAGTTGGATTTTGTAAGCACGCAAACCAAGATCCTTCCGCAAAATCTTCTATAAAGTGGATGGACACAGATCCAATTCCTGTGCTCGATGGCGGATAGACTCATTCGGGTCTTCCTCAATGCTACGCTCTACAGCAGTATTAGCTTCTTCTGTACGCATCGTACGGCGTCTCTGGGGATGCGAGTTATCAATAAGAGTAAACGTGGTGCGAAACATTCCAAAGATATTAGAAAAAAGGCAATGAAATCGTTCAGTGCGCTCAAGACTTTCGTAGCAATATAACATAAAAGTATGTTAAAAGCTAAATTATTAGGAGAGAACCTATTGAATGGCAACCTAACAGCAATAATAACTCTAAGTAAATACAGTGTGCGATTGTCATATAAGTTTTTTGAACATGACTTAACAAAAAATCTCTCATTTGGGTTCCTGATCACAGGAACGTAGAGTAAAACTTCAACGCAGATTTTCGACGTGCTAACCAAATATATTTGTGTCAGTAGCAGGATATTTGGTGGCAGCACTCGCGGTCATTCGTTCAAAACAGTTGTGGTTACCCAAAAAACCTCTAGTATTGCCCCTTATTACCGAATGCTCGCTACGTTGAAACGTCAGTTAATGAATCCAAGTTTAAAATAATATTTCCCGGAATGGATTGGAAATTATATCGGGTGATCCATTTCGAGGTTCCCTTTTTTTTTAAACACAGGAAATTCAAATTTAGTGGGGAATGTTTATTATCGTTCGAAGGAACATTCTTTGGCATTTATTTTTTGAAGATTGGTCATTCCTTGAGTCCAATTTTCGATGACTCGTTCGAGCATTTCGACTGGTAACTGGCGAATCTGAACTGAATCGTAGAGGGATTGTCCGCATAAATTTTAGACTTTACATATCCTCACAAGAAAAAGCCTGACGATGTGATATCACACGATCTTGGTGGCCAATCGACCGGCCCAAAATATGAAATTATCCGCTCACCGAAGTGTTCTCTCAATAAATACATTGATTGATGCGATGTGTGGGAAGTGGCGCAGTCTTGTTGAAACCAATTGTCGCGGAGATCACGAACTTCAATTTCAGGCATCAAATAGTCGGTTATCATGGCGGTCGGTTATATGGTCGCCATTGACGGTTACGTTCTCACCGGCATCAAATTTGAAGAAATATGGAACGATGATTACACCGACCCACAAACCACATCAAACCGTTGTTTTTTCTGGATGAAGTGACAGCTTTTGAGTCTCTTCAAGTTGCTCTTCGTCCCAAATGTGGCAATTATGCTTGTTTACATTCACAGTGAGCCAGAAATGGGCCTCATCGCTGAACAAAATTTGGTTGGAAAACTTTGGATTTTCTTGGAACTTTTCAAGAGCCAATAGAGCGAACGATGTTGCTTGGGAAGGTCGAGCAGCTTCAGTTTTTGCACAAGCTGAATTTTGTATGCTTTCAATTTAAGATATCTACGTAAAATGCACCAAGTCGTTTCATACGTCAGTCCGAGTTGCTGCGAATCTCCACGGTCTTCGTATACATTCTCAGCTACGGCCGCTATATTTTCTTCACTGCATGCTGGACGTGGTCTTCTCGGTCGAATATTATCCAATAATGAATGCTGGGTGTCTCAAGATGGGTGACGCTGTTGCGAATAGTACGCTCAGTAGTACGTTAATTTTCGTAATAAAGTAGAATGATTTGTAAACATTGCTCCGGCGTAAATCTTTCCATGATGAAATGCAAAACAACACTGAAAAAAAATAAAATGACAGCTTGAAACGACTCGCGCGTGATCTGTCAAAAAAAGGCTTTTGAAGAAGTATATCTACTTGGAAGACCCTATATATGATTACATTACACAAAGGTGTACATACGAGAGAAATAATGCATATAAAGAATATTTTTTCAAGTTCTCGATCACTGCAGTATACTTCTGGTCATAGTGATTTTGTGAGTAACTGCAACAGTTAAAGCACTCTTTAGTAAAAGTTTTGCCATCATATGTCATAATTTCACATATCGCAAAATTAAACAGACTTTGCCGTGCACATCTGTAAAATAATAGAAGTCTACAAAGTGTTGAAAGGCAGAGTAGGAGGAAATTTCTCATATATTATGCATAGGAGTATGTCGTTGACTGTACCAGATGGTTTTTGCCAGATAACAGAAGTAAAAAAATTGATTGTGGTTTATTATAAAACCAGATCGATCGAGTCACGAAAGTTCACGCAAGTGAGGAAAGATTTAGTGCTGTCTTTTACCTGGGAGTGGCCAAAACGGATTATTTTGATGGGCCGTAATCATTATAAGTGATATAATAAAAATCACAACTTAATGATTATTTATTTATTTTTATAAATTTTTTCAGTTGATAACAATTTATAATAACTATTTTAGATTTTTTTAAATGCTCAGACAATAATAATTATTACTGTGAGCGGAAAATATATCGCTCAGAAAATAATCGTTATTCTTTGAACGTTATTTTTTCCCTCAAAATATCGTTTATACTCGGATTACCCTTTTCATGAAAAGTTCGGAAAAAATTTTATATGACTTTTTAAAGTAACTGGTTGGAGAAGTAGTTATCCAGGGTTGAGCGATATTTTGAGCGAAAAAATAACGTTAAAAGAGTAATGATTATTTTTTTAGCGTAATATTTTCACAATAATACTGATTATTGCCTATCAATTAAAATTATAAAAATCATAAAATGATAAATCATATCGATTCCTTTATATCAATGGAAACAATTGGTTTTCAACAGTGGCAGAAAAAGAGCTGGTACGATTAGGAATATCGAACTGCAGTGGAAAGGAAACGGACTGCCTACCACGCAACGTCGACCATAACTCGTTCGGGGTGGGATAGATGCTGAGAGCAAAAGAAGGAAGCAAGACGCAGACAAGAAATAACGAAGTCGAAATGCGTGAGTAGGAAGAGCTTGAGAAGCAGGTCGACATGAGTAATGCACGAAAATTGTATGTAATGATGCGGAAACTTACTTACATAAGTTTTAAAGACCGGACTTATATCTGAACGAATCGGTTGCATGGGAGCTTATGATATTGTCATCTGATTGCGAAGGCTTTCAGTACCAATGTTCAGTTCATTATATGTGTCTATAGAATACCGAATTTCATGGCCTTACTGCCCATTGAAGTATTTATGACCCAACATTCCATATCAGAACAAATCGGTTGTAAGAGAGAGACATATCCAGCTAATTCGTCCGGTTACGACAAACGATGGATGCATTACAAAATGACACCCGCGTACTATATTTCGTTGAAATATCTCAAAAACTGAGAGATTTCTTTGCGTTCAAACAAACGACCAGAAAAACATGGCTAAATAAACTAAGTTAGTCATTCTGATACGATCGGTATAACATATGTTTTGGTGGCTCTATCTCTTCTCCTTCTAATACTGACATACCTCGGAACAAAGTTAATATACCATTTCCCGTATTTGAAAGGTATAAAAATTAAAATTCTAAATTATTTTTTATGTGGGTTGGACCAGGGCTCGATCGCATGCAGAATGGCACTACGCCCTGCGAACCATTTCGCTAATGTGGCCGCTGGAAAGTGATTCCTTCATTCCTAACCTAAAAGCAAAGAGTACTTTAACAACCTTCGCGGTGTCTTGTCAACAATAGAAGGTGTTTTGGTCTTTAACCCCTTGTAGGATAAAACTTAAGCATCCGTGGTGGTGGGCCCGTGAGCTTAATACAAGCAGCAAACAATTTAATATATCAAAATTATGCCAAGCTGAGGAAGATTGTCACAGATATTACAAATTTCTGAAGCTTATACCAAAAGCCATTAAAAGCTTTCATACTATTTCAAAAGACTTTAGACCAATTATTATATTTTTATTTCTCTTTCTAGAGCGACTAATTAAAATGAACAAAAAATAGTTTAACCTCAGACCAACTGGCGGTATCACAACTTCTTACTCAAAGGGAAATCTACGGTGCAGCATTGAACTACGAATAATTTTAGTCGTTTCTCTGTATTACGTTTCTTATAGATATATTTTCTTGTCCTTTAGCTGAGTAAATTTTTTTAAATTTTTTAATAATCTATAGATATAAAAATCAATGCAAATTTTGATGAACGCCTATAACTTGAGAACCACCATATCAAATTGCACCGAATTTTTAGGATTTATAAAGAGATATTAGGAGAAGTTTAGTGTGTAAGTTTTCATGAGATTAGTGCAGCCGTTCCAGAGATATGGCCATTTTAGTAAACATTGGTCGCTACCCATACAAAATATATGCAACAACAGCAAATACATGTAAAATTCCAAAAGATAGAGAAGAGTGAATAATGACAATGAAAATAAATAAAAAAAAATTGGAAAAAAATTTAAATCAATTTTTTTCGTTTCCTTTTGCAAAAAAAAAAAATCGAAAAATAAAAATTTCAGTTAAATTTTTAAATTTTTTTAAAGGTGTAGCAAAACACGTTGGGGTCCGCTAGTATTTCTTATAAACATTTATTTAATGTTTCATGAATTTTAAATGGGTTTATATTCAACAACTGGTTACGGTATACAAGTGCTTCTTGGTTACTTTTCATGTGAGTATTAAATTAATACAGAGATTTTATAAATTTTCTGCAACTTTCCGAACAGGTAAATGAATAATCAACTCCAATTCATTGACTTCAATTTGCTTTTTTTAAATGAGTTAAATTTATTTAGATATATAAAAGATAAGGCGCAATTTAAAGCTTAAAAAATTGATACTATAAGTAAATGTAAGCGAGATGTTTACTTGTAGAGATAAAGGTAAATATACAATGAAATACCGTGATAATATGGATGGAGGTGGTGACATAAACAAAACAATATATGCCTTGGTTGGAGTTGCTCTATTTATTTTTAAAGGGCGTTTTGATTTTTGTTGCCTTTTTCCTTTTTTGTTATAACTTTTTATTTTGTCGACTAAGTAACCTAAGTGGACTCATTATTTTTTGGGATAAAAATAATGCTCTTAAATAATTTTATTATACTTGTGAACCTCTAAGTGTATGCATGTGTACATATGTGTGCTTAGGAATAAATAAGTAAAAGCACATTTTACGATTCAACATAAAAAACAAATATAGTAAATTACATTTTTGTGTATTTTTAAGTCATTATGTTTTGTTAAGCAGCGTTTAGTGAGGTGAAAACTGGTTTTAAGGGGATTAAACGCCTTTAAGTATGCAACGTACAAAAATTTTTTTCGCTACCCTCTTGGCACCAGCTACACGACAAGCACGTCATATAATATTATAAAGGCTTGATTACCGGGTAAATGCAAAAAAAAAAATTAGAAAATTAGTGACCAATAAATTTTGTTTGTCGAGGTAAGTGGAAAATGATAACAAATGTGTTGGCACAAAAGGTGCCAATCTAAAAAAAATTTAATAGAAGAAAACAACAACAAAAAGAAGAAGAAATACGCTTATAAGTAGCGCTATAACTTAAAGATGGGTGAGACAGTAAGTTAAGCAAATAAAATTTTATGCTAGTATGAGTGTAAGGAGGCAGACGGCAGATGCTGAGCAATTATGGCAATTGCAACAGTGAGCCATATGCTACCATACCAATAACAAATACCAACAAAAGTTACTGAATTTCCATTTATAGATATATGTTCATATGCATGACTGTTTGTATTGCATATTTTTTGTTTACCTGCTAATCTAAATTTCGCACGCGTCATCATGTGCGGTAATAATAATAATTTTATTGTTTTGAATAAAGGTATGCAATATGGTGAATGGGGAAAATTGTACGGCACGAAAAAATTAATGGCTAAAGAAGTACAAAATATATTTATTTCAACATAATTTTCTGCAAGTCATACGAATTTTTCTGCCACCAGCAAAAAAAGGGTTTCAATGTATATCAGCGTGTTGGGCGCCTTAATACCAATACATGTGCATACACAACATACATATATATATAAAATAAACACAAACAAAAAATTTTCGCATTAAATTATGACACTTTTTTTGGCCAAACGGAAGGCAGCCAAATTACTTTTGCAATTGCTACTACCGCTTCCACATACTCATAAAATTATATAAACACATACTTATACCTAGCAGACACATGAATTTATAAAAATACATACATACATATAAATATGAAGCAACCATAATTTACGCAGTCATAATTTGTCATTAAAATCTCACATAATACGCCCGAACGCACAGGCGGTAGGCAGCAAGCAGCAGGCACGCCCGCCCAAGTATCCTATCGCATAGGGTGCCAACATTTTTGCATATTTCATATGTTAAATGCATATAAAAAAGAAGGTATACAAAAAGTTATATATTCAAATAAAGTAAGGAAATGGAAATGAAAAAGAATGGAGGGGAAGCGTGGTAGGAGTAGAAGAGAAAAATTGAGCCAAGAAAGCCAGTCAGGAATTGTGGCATATGCTTTAACATATCCAGCTACAAATATCTACGCAATCTTGCTCATCTTTCTTACATCTTTTAAATGCTTGACTACAAAAATGGTCATAAAATGTAACCAGTAAGGACGTAAATCAGTTCTTTACTACCCCACTACCCTACTTCTCTACTTTTGAAGAGGTTAACACTGAAAAGGAGATATGGAGAACTGAGTATGTGGCGTATAAAATGAAGAATGTTCAGCATAGCGTGGTATGCAATACCAAAAAAGTGAATGATAAACCGTACTTGCTGCCTCTTGACCAGCAGCGTTTGCTATATCTGGCTCCTTTGCTGACTTTCCGTAAGTCAAAATTGCAGGCAACAGAATTAAGTTGGTTGGCATGCAAAGAAAAATATAAAGAAAAGCCAAAAAACATATAAGGAAAGTGGCCAAGCAGTTATATGGGCATTTGTATAGACAGTGCAAATGTTTGAAAAATACATATTTTTACAGTTACTTCTACATTTATATATTTATAAAAATAGACGATTTTCTTTATTACATACATACATATGTGTAAAAGCCATAAAAGGCTCACAAGGTATTAATTCGTAATAAAAATCCAGCTTATCCTTATAAAATTTCTTCATATTTATAGTGGTTGTCGTTAAATTTAAATACATTAAATAAGTATACTCACATTCTTTTAGTCTACATACTTATCCATATAAGTAACATACTTACCGTTTGTTTTACTTTCAGGGATATTACTTATATATAATACATATATAGTTTATGAGAAATTATGAATGCTTCAAACAGAGCAGACGCATTCTCTTGGATTTGTCTCTCATCAGAATTTCCGAATGTACGTATATAAACTCCAGATTTGACTTAAGAATTGATACCTTGCTTTACGACCGTCTCGAAAAAACTTGCTGCGTTTTTAGCGATGTTCCTTCGCTGCTGTATTTCAAGTAGCAATTGTAGATTATCGGACTCCATTCTTTTACTTATGAATTTAACTTTCTTTATTTTCACAACAAAGTTACACGTGGTGTCGTAAATCGAAAAAATAATAAATTTAAGTTGTGATTATATTAAAATATATTTAAAAAATTCTTATTCTTAAATAGCGATTTAAGGCATTTCACGCCAGTTAGTCAGGTCTTTCTTCACTAGGTTCTTCAAACGAAGGGAAGCTTACAGTATCCGCACATAATTGCGTCGTTTATAAAATTTTTCTAGAAAATTCCTTATACTGAGTTATGAAATGTTGTTATCGTCCACTTTTCTGCATCATTTTGCAATACGGCAATAATGAGAGCTTTGTAGAGTTTGGCTTTATTCATTCACAAAATTGCTTACTGAGTCGAAAGTAGCACCTGTGTGCAGGTGTTATTCTGTGGTTCTAAATAGACGAAACAATCTATGATTTCAAAATTATGAATGTCAACAGTGACGTGGGGGATAAGACGTAAATAAACAGACTTATTCTCCTCGCTTCTTTGTCCACTTAATATCAATACATTCATCATACACCACCAGTTGAACACTCTTTCCAAGAAGTTTTCCAATATTTCGTGTATGATGATTATCTGGTTTGTGGTGGAGCGACAAGGTTTAAACAAACAGTGATAATGTCCGATCAGTTTATTGGAGTGGAACATTAGCTTTTCATACGATATGCTAGATAAGTCTATATATCGGTATTGGGAGGAATGGGTGGTTCCTCTTTTTATGGGTTGCTCAGATCCCACCCAGATTCCAGAAATTCTTTCTGTAAAGAAGCTGATGCATGCTCCTATTTGAATAGTTCAGAGTCAGTAACTCACCGGTTGCTAGATCGCCTTAATTCTTTCTACTCTACCATGCCACAGGCATAATGCCTTATCTTCTTAGTATTTCAGAATACTTCGATCCGGTGACAACCAAGTGGCTTGATGGATTTTATAAGCCGTAATTTTTATTACAAATAACCGTATTTCGGCAAGAGTTGAAGAGATCAATTAGCTTCAAATCATTGGAAGAAATGCCTTTGGGAAGGCTCGCTACGAGGGGGACTTCGTAGTCCTCAGGTCATTTGTTGTGATTCTCCATTTTGCACAGGGAGTGCTGACGTTTCTAGAGCATGTGACGTGAACGCAATATCACTGTATACCCAGTAGCAAGGTTATGCCCCATTGACCAAATCAGAACTTATTTCAACATTTTTCCAATAGAAAATTATTAAAAAAAAAACATTATTCTTTTGAAGAGCTGAATTCTAATTTTTCCGCAATTTGGTTTAATATCTCACAAACAACAGCTACTGTGAAAAGTATAACAAATAAAAAATTCAAATTCCCCTTTGTTCAACTGCACTCAACTTGTAATTCAAAAAAAAAAAAAAAAACTCTGTGGTATCTGCAATTTTCCATATATATACAGTAAACATGCATCCTTCTAAATTGGTATTTCACTAGAATTTAGCTTAATTTCATTTTAAAAATAGTAATTCATTGTAAAGTCTTACTAGCACACTTATATATGTATGCATATTGGGATGATCATGAATTGCACATTGTTTGTTCAAAATTTTCATTGAAAATGTAAACTACGCCAACGATGATAACTGGTTCATAAGAATATAAATGGTAAATATTGTATTTCATATTACTCTCACCGTCTATCCCCTTACATCGTGTCGAATTTGATGAATATGGAATACGTGTTCTAATTTTGTCAGAATTTAACGTAAAAATACAGTATTTTCAACCGGAAAAGTGCTTAAAATATTACAATTGGACTAAAAATTTACACCAGATACCACTACACTTAGAGGTCGGTATGCAGATCTTACGAAAACCAAAAACTCCATATAAAAAGTGCAAAAAAACGATACGCGAAAATTTTTTTTACGAAGCAGTACGCACCTCGAACAAAAAAAAAACTCCATTTTCTCCTACCTATTTCTAAATAAATACGAAAGCACGAAAACACAGGCTTCCGAGCGAAATAAATAGTCTCATATATATATTCATGAATTTTTACATCTTTTATTTATTTTTAGCCATGAAAAACATTAGCATACATAATTATGTTTTTAGTTTTGTTTATTTACGTTTGCATAATTTCTTACTTTGTAATAGAAAATCATATGCCAAATTACCATGCTTACTACATTTTTCCATCCACGAAATATATGATTTTTTTTTCGCTGGAGGTGCCTGGACCTTATTAATTACACTGTGCAACAAGATTCTACGTAATTTATGAAGCTAATTGGAGATGAAACTCTATCTCTCCCATATCAAAACCTCATACTGTGTTTTTGGCCTATAGGTCTGGTTTCATTTTTATTTTTATTTAAAGTTGGCAACCCTGTGTGTGAGAAAAGTTGATTAAAACTTGATCAAATGAATTAATTTTAGATGTGTTTTTTTTATGTCGCTTTTTTTGGATCGAGGAACTCATTTGTGACATTAACTTTTACCTAAATCTTACGATAGGTGGCGCTGTCATGCAATTTGTCTTATTTTTCATGAAAAATAATATTTTTAGTTTTATTGTAGAAATGATCGTGTATGATACATATAGAAAGGAACATTACACTATATTTGGCTCACAAAAAAGATGATAGATAGTATACATATACACATATGTAGGCGTGAAAAGTTTGAAATAAAAAATTAAGTGTGTGCACAAAGTAATATTTCTGTTAAGAATTAAATTATTTTCTGACATTTTGAAAAAATATGCCATAAAAAGCTTACAAAAATAACGGTGCTTAAAAACTGAAACTTGAATCTTTTTGAAGGCGGTAAGTTTACTTCCTCCTCTTCCTCGTCGGTATTGTCTTTTTCATTTCTCTATTTAGCCACCAGCCAATTCCGTTGCGATTTGGTGTTCAAACCAATCTATATGGTGATGGAGAAAATGTACCTTCAAACTCATATGTACACCGAGCTTCTCAAACATATTCATGAGATTTCTTTGATGTTCGTGGCACGATGTTTACCGAGAACATTAGCTATTATATCTTTTATGGCATTCCAGGCATTTAGCTCATTTTCATTTAAAGAGTTATCGAACTTACTATTTTTTATCAATTTTCTTATGTCTGGACCATTAAACATACCTGTAAAACGATATAGCAATTACATAAATCTTAAAAAATCTTATTTTATATGTAAACATAAAATAACTTCTTTTAATTTTCTTGCACTAAGTCGTGGAAATATTGATCTTAGTGTAATAATAGCTGGTCCATCTGCAAGAAATGCTTTTACAAAATTTTTAAAAATACCCAATTTGATATGTAGTGGAGGTAGTTTTTGGTATTGGTTCCCTTTATAACGTGTATTCCACAAACATATAAAACACATATTCTTCGTATATCCACCTTGTAATCCACAAAGCAGAGCTACCATTTTCAAATCTCAACATATACGCCATTTATGGCTTTCATAGTTTATTGCTTGTAGTAGATGCCCCACAGATTCGTATGTTTCTTAAGTGTTCAAATTGTATGCTATCGGAACGCTAGGTTTCTTGTTTTTGTAGTATAGCAAAACTGCTTTCATACTAGTTTTGAATGAATCAATAAATAACCTCCATTCGTGGGGAATATAAGTCATACCCATTTCTGCAACAAGTTTTTCAATATCGTTACAGTAAACGAAGGTGTTTTCTTCATTGGCAGAAAAAAATGGCTGAAATTTTGCTTAGCGATGACGGTAACCAGTAACTTTAACATCAGGTGTCAGTAAATTATTTTGTTTTAACTTATGTTCTATATACTCTGCATCACGTTTTGATAAATTGACATGTTTTACGACGTCATCCATCCAATTTTGAGATATTGGTATCATATTTTTGGAAGCTTCAGATATTTCATAATCAGGATCCTGCAAATGGTTTTGCAAGTTTGCAGTCCATATAGAAATCTTAGTAGGGCTTGGTGGCCGTGGTACAGGAATAGCATCTGAATGCGATAATGGCAGGCTTACATAATCTGTTCCAATATATTTCATTGCTCTTCGCGATCTTTTAGTTTTTCCATTTACATCATTCAAACGCACATAACAACTCGGTTCACTATGCTCACCTGAATGCACAACCATTCTGAATGAGTACATAGATTCAACACATTTAATAAAATAAACTTACCTGGATCAGTCCAAATCATCGGAACACCAAACTTCAGCGAACTTTTTATTTCTTTAACCCAGAGACATAAGTCGTCGTAGCAGGTTCTACATATATCTTTGGGAGCCCAATTTACGTCTTGAACAACCGGCATCCCAAAATAATGTTCATACCACTCTTTCGCATTAACACTTATACCAATCAGATTGGTTGCTATGCTGAATTTACCGCAAACATAGCTATAAAGCGCTAACTTTCGCAAACAGTTATTCATTTTAAATTTATTTTATAAGACGCTACCAAAATCTACAGAATTTATTTTACTGTGGTATTGCAAGAGAGCTGCAACGAAACTCACAGAAATTCTGATTGGTAGAGAAAACTACATATATTAATACTATTTTTGAATGAAAAACTATCAAAAATAAGACAAATTGTATGACAGCGCCACCTATCGTAGGATTTAGGTAAAAGTTAATGTTAAAAATGAGTTTCTCGATCCAAAAAAAGCGATATACAAAAAAACCCATCTAAAATTGCTTCATTTGATCAAGATTTAATCATCTTTTCTCATACACAGGGTTGCCAAATTTAAATAAAAATAAAAATTAAACCAATTTTATTAAAAAAAACACCGTAATTCGTACTAAAAAAAAAAGAAAAAGTAAGAAAAATCGGCTTAAGTAGCAGAATGTGACAGTACATAGTACTCAACATACCATTTAGGTTTTTTCATTCATAATATGAAAATGCTAATGAAAAAATACTTAATATATGATATTAATGATATTAAAGAATTTATTAATTTTCTTAGCCTTAAAAATCTTTCAATTATGATTCATGGTAATCCTAATAAAAAACTATATTTTTACTTAATTTCAAGTAAATCGAACTATATATACGGATTTTTCGAATAAGTCGGTACCTGATTCACTTCCTGCTCTAATTTGTCGGGTAGTTTCGGAAATCTAACACTTTTTAAGTTCTACCTGTGTAATATTGTAAACTGCTCCTTCCGTTCACCTATCATGTATCATGTATCATTAGAATCGGTACACGTTAGAATAAAAACAACATATGCCTCTTTAATTAACTAACGTAAACATTATGCAGAGATTTCAAAAGCCGATTTCATGTTATATGTAATGTTATATAATGAGACTCCTTAAAGATCGTGATCCAAAGTTCACATTTACGATTAATTCATTAAAAGCAGGCACAAAATGTTCTATGAATGTAGGCAGAGATAAGCTATTCCATTTAGTTGGGCAATTCAATTATCAACAATTTTTGAATACATTTAGAATCGGAAATTCAAAAAGAGAGAATTGAATAGCAGATTAAATTAAAAAAGCTTTGTGTTTAACATTTTCACACGACTTTGGTAATGTTTGAAACTTTTAATAAGCTTTGAATTATTCCAAAAATACTTATGTTTTGACAAAAATTTCGTAAATAATGACGTAAAATGTAAATATTAAATAACAATTAAATTAAACCAATTTATTAAATTTAATTTACGATTTGATATTCATTGAATAAATTAAAAATCAATATTATGCTGATATTGAAAGAGAGCAGACTGTTAACATACATTTTTAATTAAACAGAAGTCTAACGGTTTTTAGCGTACTTCAGATAACGAAAAGGGCTAGGAAATTAGGATATAAGATATTTTCAATATTTTTTAAGGCAATACTAATAAACAATAATATTTAAACTTTGTAGACATTTTTTAATACATATATTGAAAAAAAAGCATTTATTTAGCAGATCATTCGGATAAATATTTTTCTTTACCTGCGCCGTGCAGAAAAAAACAGTTCAGAGAAAAACGAGTTTAAAGTTTGAAGTGTATGAGGTCTAGCGGTCGGCCGCTACTTGCTCAAAGACGTGTAGAATACAGCATATTCTTAAAATACTATCTTTTCGAAATATTAAAAAAAAATTTTTTTTTTTTAAATTCTAAACCACTAAATAAGGAATTTTTCAAATTTTCAAATATTTTTTTTGAAAGCATCATCATCTTAATAACAATTATAATTATACTATAAAACCTGCAAATAAACAGTAAAATCTTATTTGCTATGCAACTTAGATTAACTGCTCAAACCAATTGTGAGTCGTAAAGTCATATCAATGTCTATATTAGGGCGTCTCAAAATAATCATATTTAATATTTTTTAATACTTTTAATGATATTTTATTTAATATTCTTTTGTTCTTCTTGTAGTACTATAGTTTAATTAATCTTTATATTTTACTCTAATTAATTTTTGTAACTTATTTTCTTAAATTAATTTTTTTTAATTTTATTAAATTTTAATTTTTTTATTTAACTTTATTTTCTTTTTTTTGGTATTATATTATTTTATATTATTTTATTTTCTTTTATTTTATTATTATTTTTTCATTTGAAATGATATATGTAGTTTTCTGAATAATTTATTACTTATTCATTAATTTTTTTCTTTTCTTGTTTTTTTTTTTTTTTTTGTAAATTAGTTGAAAATCGAAAAAAGTCACGTGTGATGATATGAATGAAGATCATCTATACAAGTCTTATTTTTCATAGTAAAATTATATTAAGTGTCTATAAAATTTTCGAGATTTTAAATGTGGCTTTAGGTCGTGCTATTGGCGCATACCCTCCTAACATCAAAGTTAGTCTGTCTAATTTTACCAACACGCAGGATGTATGTGTTATAAGTTTTAAAGGGTGTTTTTTTATACAGGTATAGCTGGGAGAACCGATTTTTGGATAGACGAAACAGCTTGAAGAGATCAATTTCAGTTGATCGACACCTGAAGCAGGACCAAGAACTCCCTTGCCATCGTTAATTGCGTCTAGAATTCGTCCGGTCAGTCCAGCACATTTCAAGTGGGCAATGCCATCGCAAAGCCAGCAAGACAGAAACGTTCTGAATCGTCTTTGACTTGGCAATTTTCAAAACCGCACTTCATATTGACAAGATTAAAGTAATGTATACAGAGTATAAGCAAATATATATATAATAAATATAAAATATAATTATTAACACAATTTGAGGCTAACTGAAATCAGCTGATAAAATTTTATAGTATGAGTTTTAGTATCACTGTAATATGACAAAACAAAAGAGAATGCGCAAATAACAAAAACAAATGTATAAGAACAAAAGCAATTAAATTGTATGTAAACAACTAATGACTCGGCAAGTATTAGAAGAAATGAATATATGTAAGAATTCACTTATACAAAACTTAGCTTTAAGTTGCTCCAAAATTTATTTATAAATACTAAATTTGGATTTATTTAATTTAATTAAATAAAAAAGTAATGAAAATCAAAAATTTCACAGAGCACAGTAAGAACACAACTTCACAGCTTGACGTTTGCGTATATGTATATATATACCAACGTCTAGTAAAATTTTTGAAACGCTTACTGAAAGTCAATATGGAAAAAAGTGGCTTAGGACTAAAAAAAAGATTTTTTGCATGAATTGCAAACGATGCTCCTAAACCTGACGGGATTCATTTGTCATTAATATGTACCTAAATCTGAATTCGCTTATCATCTACTCAATTTTATACATATTTGTTACTCTTTAATAAAATCCCGATGCACAAAATCCAGAAAAACATAACACAAGTACGACCAAATCCAGATCAGGTATATTCCCGACACAACCAAATTCCGAGAAAATATAAATTAGACACGACCCAATTCAGACATAACACAATACAGACAAAGTATAAAAAATATTTAAAAAATACGAAATTGCTTAATTATTTTTATATTTTGTCTGGATTTTATATCTCGATTGTTTTCCACTCAAGATTGGTACACAACAGATACGCAGAGATGTATTAACATTGTGTTAACTAACTAATCAAGAACGGATTAACAAATCAAATATATTTTTGCAGCAAAAGGAATTTTTAGAGCCATCATAAAAAAATGATGCCATAATTTTCTTTGAGATTTCTTTGTAAAATTAAAAGGTATGTTCCTATTTTCATATAATATTTTTCAAACATTTGGTTGTGCTTAAAGAAACCACTGTTTTCTTGTAATCCATGTAAGACGCTTAGTTCGGAGGCGGCTTAGGATAAACTATAGGTCAATTTCTTTGAAAAACGTTAAGTCGCACACCACAAAATTATATATAAAGGGTGTTTTTCATAGAGGTATAGAACTTTAAGTTGCAATAAAACTACGATGGATTATTCGATTGACATGAATTTTATTTATCCGAAAGATAATCTTGTGGCATTACATTTTAAATATGATTTCTGGCATATGACCGCCACGGCTGGCGCGGATGTAGTCCAATCTGGACGTCCAATTTTCGATGACCTTTTCCAACATCTGTGGCCGTATATCGGCAATAACACGGCGAATGTTGTCTTCCAAATGGTCAAGCGTTTGTGGCTTATCCGCATAGACCAATGACTTTACTTAGCCCCACAGAAAGTAGTGTAGCGGTGTTAAATCACAAGATCTTGGAGGCCAATTCACAGGTCCAAAACGTGAAATTAGGCGGTCTCCAAACGTGTCTTTCAATAAATCTATTGTGGCACAAGCTGTGTGACATGTTGCGCCGTCTTGTTGAAACCACATCTCCTGGACATCATGGTTATTCAATTCAGGAATGAAAAAGTTAGTAATCATGGCTCCATACCGATCACCACCATCGTTCTGGCCACCATCGTTTTTGAAAAAGTACGGACCAATGATTCCACCAGCCCATTACGCGCACCAAACAGTCAGTTTTTCTGGATGTAACGGTGTTTCAACATACACTTGAGGATTACCTTCACTCCAAATGCGGCAGTTTTGTTTGTTGACGTAGCCATTCAACCAGAAGTGCGCTTCATCGTTAAACAAAATTCGCTTATGAAAATCGGGAACAACGGTAAACTCGTTTTGGGCCCATTCGACGAATCTACGCCTTACTTGATGATCGTTTGGCTTCAATTCTTGCACGAGTTGGATTTTATAAGCACGCAAACCAAGATGCTTCCGCAAAATCTTCCATAAAGTGGATGGACACAGATCCAATTCCTGTGCTCGATGGCGGATGGACTCATTCGGGTCTTCCTCAATGCTACGCTCTACAGCAACAATAGCTTCTTCTGTACGCACCGTACGGCGTCTCTGGGGATGCGAGTTATCAATAAGAGTAAACGTGGTGCGCAAACGTTCCATGGTTAATCGAATTAACTGTTCTTATGGACGATTTTGTCGACGATAAAATGGACGTAGTGCGCGATACGTTTTCCGCACAGAACCATTATTTTCGAAATAAAATTGCACTATTTGGAAGCGTTGTTCAGGCGTCTATTCATGATGAATTGCCAAACCAAACTGAGAATAAATCACTTGACAGCTGTTAAATCGGTCGCCATCTTGAAAAGTAATGCCAACTTAAAGTTCTATACCTCTATAAAAAACACGCTTTACGTATTCATAAGTGAGTGTTTATTTCTGCATAGTAATATTGTCTACATCTTTGAGTATATATATTTACTTACAGCTAAGTAATAATATAATGAGCTAACAAATAAGCGAATTAAGAAGGATGGTGGCAAATGCGATGACTTCCAATAAGCGGCTTTCCTTCATCAGGAGCATTCAATCGTCATCGAAGTCGGCGTAACCGAGGTATCTAAATATTTTCAGGTGTACTTGAATAAAGTATTTTATTTGCATATATATATTTATGCTATTTATGTCAAAAGCACCCGGCAGAAATCAAAATATTTTGCTGTCTTGAAGTGCAAGTTATTTAGTTTTGAAAAGTGCTTTATTTTATTTTTAAAATGCCTCACGATTGATCTGAATGACGATAAGGGATGCAAAAGACGGCTTTTAATTTGTCACTGCGTCCATTGTTCGGATTTAAAATTTCAATACTTTTTACTTATTTCGACATCATTAGATCTGACAAATCAGCCTTAAGAAAATCTAATAAGTCTTACAATATTGAGGTGACTGGGTTAAGACAAACTAATTTACGCTGGAACGATTCAGATATATATTGCTTCAATTAGTTACGCGTATATTAGCTGAGTTCTTTTAATTTTTTTTCTTTTTTGGAAAAATGTTGCCTGAAGAATATATAGACATTTTCAGCTGGGATCAGCGTTTTTGATGCTCATTTTTCCCTCCTTTTTTCGGGCCGCTGAAGAGTCTTTTGATATCGCTGATTTTTCATTGATTACATATAACTATTAAAACCCTCTTTTTGTTATATTTTACTTATTTATAAACAATGGATAATAACAGTTAAGGCATTAATGAAGGAAAGAATCAGTAAAAATGCTTAGTAAATTAACAATTCAAAAATAAATATTTTTTTAAATAAAAAATTGTTTTTTTTTTAATATGACGTACCAAATTAAAAATTTTACGCTGCTCATATTTTTATCGAAAAAAATTCATATCAACAGCTCCTTTTAATAATCTTGTTTTTTTATTTTTTTATTTGATCTCATTAACCGATGCAGGTCATATTTTTCCGGGAAGCCTAAAAAAGATTTCAACCGATTCACTAGGCTTTGAGCAAACAGGTTTACCTGATTTATATACAATATTTTTTGACTTATTCAGCAAAGGGTGCCAATATTTCCTGAATGGTTATCATTACGTACTGTCATTCAGAATACCAGGGTGTGAGTTCCCTTCCGACCAACAATATGTATGTTACAGAGTTTCAGAAACAACTATTAGCCAAAATTTTTAATTCTCAGTTCGTTAATTGAGTGTCTGTGTGTCAGCAAACTGAAAGTAATATCTATAGCTTTCCATAAATCATGAATTATCGAAACTTGCACAATTGACGCTAGATCGTTAGAGAATACTTTGCGAATCAATCAATATAACTCTTTTGACCTTCTGGATACTGCCGTGATATTTCTTTCTATTGTTTTCGTACTTTCAATATATTATTAATTTTTCCTTTTTACAGAACTGGCTACAACGACAACAAAATATGGAGTTTTCTTTATTAAAAAAAAAAAAATTAAGTATATTTATTTGTATTTTTTTTATTAATTAAGCTAAAATATTTTCACATTTGTGAATGTAAATGCATGTCTACATATATATATATATATATGTATATGTAAAAAGAAATGTATGTATGCTTGTATCTACCCAAAAGGTAGTTGTTTAATTTAAATATCTCTCACAAATTAAATGCCACTTATAAATGACAAGAAAACGCATTAAATGTCAAATAGGGCTGACAATTTCAACATTTCATTACGTGTTGAGTGCGCCTACAGCGATATTTACCCTCGCATACAAGTTCACAGTTCCCCGCCTTCTTCATCATTCTCCGCAACGCATTGTGTTATTGACAAGCGAATACAAGTTTATGTAAAATACGAAAAAAAAGGAAGAAAATATTTAATGTAACGAAACAATTCAAAAATGACAATGATATGAAGAATTAAAATACATACACGTATTGGTATACACATGTATGTGCGGTCCCCATTGTATGTACATTCCTGCATTGAAATGAAATAGTTGAAAACTACTTCGAAATAAGTTCGTAACGTAACTTCTCAGCAAATCTCCTTTTTCAATGAAACAACCGGCATATTTAAATCGGAATGAAATGATATGTCTTACGTTATTGCAATTACTATAAAATAGTAAAAAAAATACTTGACTCATATTAGTTAAAATCGGACCACAAATTAACTAGTTTGATACTTTGTTCGATTTTGAAAAACCGCTAAAAGAGAAATGCTTATGAAGGAAAATTTTAAATCAATTCCCAAGGTATAAACCGCCAAAGAAAATAAAGGCTTTATGAATCCATTAAATTCATAAAAGTGTGAAAAAATTCAGGAACCTCCACTGGCAATAAAAGAAAATACTATAATAATATAGAGTCCACGAATACTATTGTGATTGTTTTAGTTTAATCTGCCAAGAGAAGGAAGTTTCCATAATTTACGTCGAGTAGGCGGTAAATTATTTCGAATTGGTTTGGTTTTGGGAAAGTCAAGAAGTCAGCTATTCCGTAGTAGACTCAGTAGCCTGTGAGCTTCAGCCTGTGGTTAGGCATATAACCCCATTTAATTAAGTTAATCATACAACATTTGCATTTTACAACCTACTTGACACTCCCACTGATTTTAAATGATGTAGAATATAATGTCAATACACACATTAGTAAGTAAAAATGTCTCTGAGCAATAAATCACTTTAAAAACATTATGTAAAAAATCAATGACATTTATGGGTATTTAAGATAGAATTAGACATGACAACAACTTGTAGTTTGAATACACCTATTTCACCGCCTAACAACGCTAAAAACACATGTATATATGCATAAGCATAGACTTCTTTGTCATTTTATTTAACATAATTTATTTATTGTCGGAAGAACTGCTGAATTGTGTCTAAACAAATGTATTTTTTATGTTTTATCGCTATTGTTCAAACTGCGCTTACATCTATGATGCGCTTGCCGACGACACGCCCACAAACGGCTTATATAAATATGTACATATTTAGCGCTTTATAAGCGCTGAAGCGATGTTTGGCCGAGCTCCTCCTCTAATTTGTAGTTTTTCGTCTTGATGTTTTTACCAACCAATGGAGTGATCTACAGTTTATTCTAAGCCGCCTCCGAACGTCCGATGGATTTTTATAAGGACCTTTTATTTCATTCCAGAAATACACTCGGAGGGCTTCATAATCTCTGCGATGGGCAACCTTAACTAGAAAATATTTTTTACTATAATTTTGGAAGGTTTTTCGAACATGGACGCGAACCCAGCCCTTTTGAATTGTAGTACGCAATGCTAACCACTCGGTTATCGCGTCCGCTCACAACTACTTGCACAATCGGCATACATATGTATACATATACATATATTGTGTCGTTTGCATTGTCGTGGCATCTTACACAGAGAATCTAAAGCTCAAGCATAATAAGCATGAAAGCTGTTTCGTATTGCTTGCAATGCAGCTTTGTTGCTATAGTAAATTATCTGTTTATGTCCGTAAATGTTCCGAGTGTGATGTTTCATTTGTTTGGTAAACAAAGCAGCAAATGCAGTCGCAGCATCAATCATCGGTGTGTTGGACAAGAGATGCGGCTAATTGATGATTGTAAATATATATATATGTACATACATATGTCTATATATAGACAGCCTGCCAACTAGATAATTTGAACAAGCATTTGCTGAATAGTGGATAAAAAACTGGGCAACAGCATAGGCATTTTATTAAAGAGAGTGCAGCTTTTACCCACTTTTTCCGTGTACATGTGATCTTGCTGTCTTGTTTCACCCATTCAGTTTAGCCCATAAAGAAAACATATAACTGTCCTCTTCTAATTTCTGTCGTCAGATGGATACAGGGTTGCATTTTTTTAAAAGGCGAATTCATACTTACATATAATTCGCTCCCATATTTTAAATTAAAAACAGTTGTTTGCTATTTAAAAAAAAAATATTTATAAATTTATTTATTTTAAAAATAAGATTACATATATTTAAATATCTAATTAACAATTATATATTTTAATCGATTTGTATCTCAAATTTCACAATTTATTGTTATAACTAATTATTTGTATTAAAAAATTACAATATGAAAATTTTAAATTAACTTAAATTCTAAATTCCACAAACATGATCTGAAAATATAAAAAATGAGATATTAGAAAATAATGTAACATTAAAAAATCATAAAATAATAATAATAGAAATTAAAAATTTAGTTACAGCGTAAAATTTGGTTATAGGAATTTGAAAACTTGAAAAATTTTTAAGAAATAGTTTTTACAATTTTACAATTTCATAACCAAAAAAGTATTATCTTTATTTTAATATATATTAAAATTTATTTCAACACTGAAAAAAGGAGTGTATTATACCAAGAAACTTGCACTTTTTACTTTAAATTTGCTTATACAGTGCACTTATTTACATAGAAATAAATTTAGTAATTATGAATAGCAGCGGCTTTTGTTTAAAATTACTCAAAAAGTTTGGAGTTCCTTTCCTAAATAAGTGTAATTGATGCGTATTTCATTAATAGTTGCTGTGCTTTAAAAAAAAATAGCTCTGGGCCCGACCAACACCGATTTTGACTTGCATATATATTCACGCAACATTTTTTATTTATGTAATTTGCTTGCATATTTATTGTTATTTTATAGATTATCTCATGAAGCACGATAAAGCCAAGCATTTATAGTTTGTTTGGTAGCAATATACAGGAGAACTCCCTGTATGTATGAAAAAGTACAACTTTAAATATTAATAATTTTTAAACTATTTAAACTATTTTGAAAAAATACACATCTTATTATTTAAACTAAAGCCACTATTCTCATTAGCACCGTCGCATAATAATAATTTTTAAAAACAACTACTCACTGTTTATGCGTAATTGAAAATCCTCGAACTCTGCGGTAAGCAAATCTGCAATGAAAGAAAAATTGTATATGAGCATAAATTATTGCCATTAAGATCATAGTTTTTATAATAATACTTACTTGTGTTGGCTTCTCTATAAATTTCGAACGCCTGGGAAATCTGTAATCAAAATGATATTAATAATTTAAATAATTTTAATAACTTCGTTTAATTTCTTACCGCTTACTTCAGCACAGCACAATGGTATGTATTCGCTTGAAGGAATACCATTTCTTTAGATTTTCGAGATGGCTGTGATTACTGTTGCCACTCACGTATGGAAAATGCACCAAAATTATTACATATTTGCTCCTAAAAATATACATACTGTGACGAAAATCCCAAATACGAAGAACAGGCTTAAGAAGTGGCAGTAAGATGCAAAAAAAGGGTACACAGTGTAAAGAAAATTCCACGTCGTTAAGGATAAACGGAGTAGCTGCAGCAACGGCAGGCAAACGCATGATCAGCTTATTCTTAAGCACGTGAACAGAATGTTTTGGTCATCCTCAGGTATGAAAAGAGCGGCAGTCGCTATGTTCTCGATTCACGCTCTAGATAATTGCAAGGCTTTTCTCTTTTATCTGACATTCGCTTCGCATATCCGCCACAATATGCAATTCTGCATTTAAAATAGTAAGTTTATTTGGATTTTTGTGATTTATATAATATTATATACAAAATTATATGAAGCTAAGTCGGGGAAACTCGATTTAAAAAAATACTGCAATTATTCATAGAATAATTCTTCAGTTTTTTTGCTGGATTAATTAAGAAACAGTGATAAGTCTTCAAAATTTTATATTAACAGATGTTTACAAATACACCAGATCAAAAATTAAATTGGTACATGATAGTTCGAACGACAACCATGACTGTGAGAATGAATTTGCCTCATGTGAGAACTTTGAAAAATCCTATGTTTATTCTTTGCTTTCTCTAACACACGCAGTTCCTAATAGAATACAAATTATTATTATATTCGCTGTTCTAGCAGATCACAAAATTTGTAAATGTGTTCGTGAGAAGATAAAAATGTGTGAATGTGTGGGTGAAAGTTGGTAGTCGTGGTTGGCAGGGCAGAGTGTTCAATATAAGTACATTTGTGCTTATATATGTGTAGGCCGCATTACCCACTTGAGGTAATATATGGTAATGCAGTAAGCTAGCGTTACTCCGCCAATGCATTACAGAATACATTACTCTTAACACAGCAAATGTCCTCCGAAATTAATGTATCAAGAGCGAAAATTTCCTGTCTTATAACGTATTGTATTACCCAATTTCCAACTTAATATACACGTATATCTAACTTACATATAACTTGAGAACCACCAGATCAAATTGCATAAAATTTTTAGAAAATATAAAGGGATACTAGGAGCAGGTCAATGTGAAGTTTTCATGAGATTGGCACAGCCGTTTCAGAGATTTTACCATTAATCCCATACAAAATACAAAAATAACAAATACAGGTAAAATTCCAAAATACGTGTACATTACGTTGTATGTGGTGTTGAAAGAGAGAGAGGAGTTAAAAAATATTTAAAGATATTTAAAATAAATTCTGTTTCAAGAATAAAGTTTTTTCGAATAAAACAAATATTTTGACATTTCTTCCTACAAGTTTACATTAGTTTTTCCTGATTTTTTTTATAGGTGTAAAAAGCATGCTGGGGTCCGCTACTACTATATAAAATGCTCGTGCCACTGTGTTTGTTAACAAACTCCTCCTAACCGGCTAGATTTGATAGGTCTGAGAATCGGCCAACATCTATTTTTCACAACGGGAAGTGGACCAGGGACTGACCTATTCAAAAAGTTCGTGTGTATAGTTCTGTTTACTTAAAATAATTTCTTTTTTCAGGAAGTAGAAGACTGATCTATTGAAAAAATGTATACATGGGTCGATTTGGTTTAATTTTTAGATTATATATACTTAATGAACAAGGGACCAGATAAAAGATATTCTTATATTTACATTACATGTGAATAAGTATAGATCCGAATGATGCGTTTGGCTTACTTCGCGGCATTCATATTGTTATTTACGTGAAAGACTTTGAGTAACGAATAAGAGAATTGGACACACTAAACGGTGATCCAAACAGAGGTACCTTTTTCAATAGCCCCTTTTGACAGATCACGCTTGAGTCGTGTCAAGCTGTCATTTTATTTATGTTCGGTATCATGGAAAGATTTACGCCTGAACAACTTTTACAAATCATTCAACTTTATTACGAAAATTCACGTTCTGTAAATAATGTATTTCGTGCGCTTCGCTCAACTTGTGGTCAATATAATCGGCCTACTGAGCGTACTATTCGCAACACCATCACCCATCTTGACACTCAACATTCATAATTGGATAATATTCGACCGAATGGACCACGTCCAGTACGCGGTGAAGAAATATAGCGGCCGTAGCTGCGAGTGTACAAGAAGACCGTGGAGAGTCGATTCGGCGCCGTTCACAGCAGCTCGGACTGACCGATTGGCACATTTTTCATCGAGATCTTAAATTGAAAGCGTACGATCGACTTTCCCAAGCGACCTCGCTTCGCTCTATGGTCTCTTGAAAAGTTCTAATATGATTCGACGTTTTTAAAGCCAAATTTCGCTCATCGATTAGGCCCATTTCTGGCCCAATGGGTACGTAAACAAGCAAAAATTCCACATTTGAGACGAAGAGCAACCTAAAGACATTTAAGAGCTGCTACTTCATCCAGTAAAAATAACGGTTTGGTGTGGTTTGTGGGCCGGTGAAATATTCGGTCCACGTGTGTCATTCGCCAGTTACCAGTCGAAATGGTGGAACGAGTCATCGAAAATTGTACTCAACGGATGGACCACCTGAGTATCCGCGGTCAATATTTGAAAAAGATAATCTTCAAAAAAGAAATGCCAAAGAATGTTCTTTCGAATGATAATAAACATTCCCCAATAAATTTGAATTTTCAGTTTTTCTTTTCTTTAAAAACGTAAAGAACCTTGAAATGGATCACTCTTTAATAAGTAGTTAGATCTGTAAAAGAATAAAAATCTTAATTCAAAATTATAAAAATTTGACAAAATATAGAAAGCCACAAAAAGTTGTGACCGGGTCTGTTAGTATATAAAGGGTGTTTTTTATAGAGGTATAGAACTTTAAGTTGCAATAAAACAACGATGGATTATTCGATTGACATGAATTTTCTTTATCGGAAAGATAATCTTGTGGCATTACATTTTAAATATGATTTCTGGCATATGACCGCCACGGCTGGCGCGGATATAGGACGTCCAATTTTCGATGACTTCTTCCAACATTTGTGGCCGTATATCGGCAATAACACGGCGAATGTTATCTTCCAAATGGTCAAGCGTTTGTGGCTTATCCGCATAGACCACTGACTTTACATAGCCCCACAGAAAGTAGTCTAGCGGTGTTAAATCACAAGATCTTGGAGGCCAATTCAAAGGTCCAAAACGTGAAATCAGGCGGTCATAAAACGTGTCTTTCAATAAATCTATTGTGGCACGAGCTGTCTGACATGTTGCGCCGTCTTGTTGAAACCACATCTCCTGGACATCATGGTTATTCAATTCAGGAATGAAAAAGTTAGTAATAATGGCTCTATACCGATCACCATTGACTGTAACGTTCTGGCCACAATCGTTTTTGAAAAAGTACGGACCAATGATTCCACCAGCCCATAAAGCGCACCAAAAAGTCAGTTTTTCTGGATGTACATACACTTGAGGATTACCTTCACTCCAAATGCGGCAGTTTTGTTTGTTGACGTAGCCATTCAACCAGAAGTGCGCTTCATCGCTAAACATCGCTAAAATGGACGTAGTGCGCGATACGTTTTCCGCACAGAACCATTATTTTCGAAATAAAATTGCACTATTTTCAAACGTTGTTCAGGCGTGAGTCTATTCATGATGAATTGCCAAACCAAACTGAGAGTAAATCACTTGACAGCTGTTAAATCGGTCGCCATCTTGAAAAGTAATGCCAACTTAAAGTTCTATACCTCTATAAAAACACTTTATATACTCGTATATGTTTATGTATGTTTCGCTTGTGGTTGCCGAAGAGTCGGAAACTTAAATTACTGGTTACTTGAAAAGCTTTGGCTGGCATAGTTCACTACTCTGGCAGCATAATATTGAACAGATCTGTACATATGTGTGTATTTATTTGCATATTTATTTTTGTACTTCTACATTACATTTTCGAATTTCCATCTGTAGTCCGCCTTAAGTAAATGGCTAAAATTTATGTACAAAATATTTTCTTTATTGTTACAAATTTGCCTGTGAATTCAATTATGATTCTAAGAAATTTTTGAAATCTATTTTTTGTTGTGGTTGGTATTTTTATTAAGTGCTAAGTGTTTATTTTATATTTTACTCTATCAAATAAATTTGAATAAATATGTACATATTTTATTGAATAATAATAATAGAGAAGTAGGTTCAAACACAGAAGTGAGTTTATTGTGAAAGAGTTGATTTAATTTATTTCGAATTATTATAAATTTTTTAATTTAAAATTTGAAGTATATTTAAAAAATATTTTAAAATAAATACATAATACTTTAACTGGTTCGTGCTACGAATAAAGCTAAAAGATATTTAAAAAAGACTGTAAATTTCATATTTATTTTGATTTCAAAAGCTACTTCAACTTCTTATAATTCTTTATTGAAATAAATTTACAAAAAATCTTGCTCATCATCAATTGCATCTCTGTCTCATTTATACTTAATAACATAAATTAAAATTAATTTCTTATCAAAAACATATTTTTAATCTCCCTCTCCAACTATCACATCGTATTTTTGTAGCCAATATACTTGTATATAACAATATGCAAAGAAAATCTTATCACAACTTTCCATCATCGGTAATTAATGTGACTGATGATAAACTGTGAGATTCCAGTAGCCACAATCTCAGTTAAACACGAAATTCATTGAATTGTTTTTCTCCACAACTTTTCATGTCATTGATGCAACACTAATTTTATGTGCTGTGTTTGTATGTTTATACGCACAAAAATTAGTATTTGAATGCACAAAACAGTTTAGTAACACGCTGCTCCTGCTGCGTCACTCCCCAGTTACTTTTTCTTCAACTTCACACAACGGTAATGTCGATTTCATTTACTTAATTAACTGAATTTCAAGTTGAATTTGGAAAAAGAATTTAATAATTTAACTGCCACATTTAAATTGGTATAATGTCGAAGAGATGGTACTGATAAGAGTATATTAAAAAAATTCGTAAAACTTAAATAAGTTTAATAACATGAAATGATTGGACGCGGTCACATATTAATTGATTTGATCAAAATCAGTGCTTCTAGTGAAAATATAAAAAAAAAAATTGCTTTTAGTTACATATTTATGTTTATGTATAAAATCTGGAATTGATAAATTTGTTATGCAAATCAATATTTCTAGTAAATGGAATTTCATTCAAAATTTTGTTATATTTAATGGAAAATGACCTCAGTAAAGGATTAATCGGCTTCAAATATTGTGAGTGCAGAATATTTTAGAGTTTATTTTATTCTTGCCATAGAAGCGGCCGCTTTTTTCATCTCAGAAAAACTGTAGGTCCCTCCATTTGTTGGTAAAAACATCAAGACGACAAACTGCATATTCGAGGAGGAGCTCGGCCAAAATACCCTTTAGTTGTTACAACGCTCAATTGTACAAAAATAAAGGGTGTTTTTTATAGAGGTATAGAACTTTAAGTTGGCATTACTTTTCAAGATGGTGACCGATTTAACAGCTGTCAAGTGATTTATTCTCAGTTTGGTTTGGCAATTCATCATGAATAGACTCACGCTTGCAAATAGTGCAATTTTATCTCGAAAATAATGGTTTTTTTTTTTTTTGTTTAGCGATGAAGCGCACTTCTGGTTGAATGGCTACGTCAACAAACAAAACTGCCGCATTTGGAGTGAAGGTAATCCTCAAGTGTATGTTGAAACACCGTTACATCCAGAAAAACTGACTGTTTGGTGCGCTTTATGGGCTGGTGGAATCATTGGTCCGTACTTTTTCAAAAACGATGGTGGCCAGAACGTTACAGTCAATGGTGATCGGTATAGAGCCATGATTACTAACTTTTTCATTCCTGAATTGAATAACCATGATGTGCAGGAGACGTGGTTTCAACATGACGGCGCAACATGTCACACAGCTCGTGCGACAATAGATTTATTGAAAGACACGTTTGGTGACCGCCTAATTTCACGTTTTGGACCTGTGAATTGGCCTCCAAGATCTTGTGATTTAACACCGCTAGACTACTTTCTGTGGGGCTAAGTAAAGTCATTGGTCTATGCGGATAAGCCACAAACGCTTGACCATTTGGAAGACAACATTCGCCGTGTTATTGCCAATATACGGCCACAAATGTTGGATAAAGTCATCGAAAATTGGACGTCCAGATTGGACTACATCCGCGCCAGCCGTGGCGGTCATATGCCAGAAATCATATTTAAAATGTAATGCCATAAGATTATCTTTCGGATAAATAAAATTCATGTCAATCGAATAATCCATCGTTGTTTTATTGCAACTTAAAGTTCTATACCTCTATAAAAAACACCCTTTATATGTATGTATAAGTAGATGTGAGTACTCCATGCACTCGTGAAATATATATTCCACGCGGACAATAGAGTAAGCGAAAACCTACCACAATCCAATTAACACTGTGATATCTTAGGGCTGGACTATATACAACACTTCTGCGTAAAAACCGCGTACTCCATGGAGTACCTACAGGGGATTGTATTATGGAGTATCTGCGATAAATTACATTCGAACATACGTTTTAGTTTCGAATACAAGTACAATCCGCTTTGGCGAAAAGTTATTAAAATGTGCTATTTACTGTATAAATTTATATAAATTTTAATAGTTTATTGTTAATAGATATATATATACATATATTAAATTTAAGTTTGCGCATTTGTTCAATTTATTTGCTTTGAATTATAATATAAGTAGTTCAAACTCCGCACGTCTTTTGTACACCAGCAGAGCTCACCAGCGAAACGAAACTGGCTCAGTTTCATTTCGGCACATTTTCTATATACGAGTAACTGTAAACTCGTTTTTTATTTGCGATCGGTAAAGCACGAAGAATGGTCGTGCCGCACTATGCTGGCATAGAAACATCAGTTGGTACAATAGCTCACACAGAGGAGTATATTTGAAGGTTCACAAATGTTTGCAGGGGAATTGAAGCAGTTTGTTAATGTTTAATGGCAAATACCAGTAAGCAAATGACATAGGATGAACTGGTATGAAATGTGAGCAATGTCGTTACATTCATTTAAAAAACGTCAACAAATTTTTTAATAATTTTTTTATACGTTAATTGATGTTTCTGCTATTTTTGATAAAAATTTCCCAAATACTTTTCTTTATGTTTCTTCAAACAGCTGACTGCTTGTTATCGCATTGCCAAATATTAAAATAAACGATTAACGATAAACGATAACGCCTTTACATTAACGACTTCGTTTCGAGTAAAACGAAAAGAAATTTATTTTGATAACTGTTTTAATGTTAATATTTCCAAATGTTTGAACAAAAATGATAGATATTTTTCGGTTAACGTGAAATTTACCTTTACAATGCATCCGTAATACATATACATATACATATATATATAGACAAGCTCTTTTTTAATTTTTTACCTACTGAGGGAGGCAGTGTGCGTTCTGGTTCTCTTCGGAATTTCTTTTTCTTTTTTGTTTTTCAATTAACATGTAAGAAAAACTCTCACACTTATCTTAAGAAGGAATTTTTTTTTACGTGGCAGTGTGATTTCATTCTTAAGTAAATTTATTCGCACACATGTACCTACCTGTGCGTGGTTGCAAATATGCTTATAGGGCTTAAGAAGTACAAGCACTCAACACTTAGATGCTGACGCAAATTTTCCATTTTGTTTTCATAGTAAATCTGCAAACATTCAAGCAAAATTTACAAACAAATAATAGAAATGTATGTCTGTATGTTTATAAAACTTATTAGATTTGCGGTAATCACCAAGAAAACAGAAACAACAAACACCTGTTCACATTGGTTTTCTTTTAAACATATTTTGTCTGTGTGTGTATAAATAAACGCACACATATACAAATCTACCTATGAAAATTTCACTGTCTAACTTTAAACTGCCGCAATTGACACAAGTATTGCGTGCGACAATACAAACACTTGTGCAAAATGCAAATGGCCAATAGTAAATATTTTTGAATAAATAATTTTTGCTTTTGTTGTCAGTTTGGTCACTAGGTAGGCTGGTAAGTTGGTAGCCCTGCAGGTGGGCAACTCAGCCGGTGGTTGAAGACATCAAGTCAAAGTGTTGTTGACTTAAACTTAAGCAAGTACTTATTAAGTACTTAGCTACCTGAAAATATGTATACATAACACATATACATATGTATGCACATATGTTTATTTGATTTTTGCAATTATGACCGAGAATTTATGGCGCCCGTTCATATATTACTCAAGTGCTAGTGACAGTGAAAAAGTTGTTTTAGAAAATGCACTGTTAGAATATTAAATAAAAAGTGGATTTGCTCGAATAATTTCAATTAGTTTTGACATTATAAACACTTAAGATTTACTTAATTGATTTTTGATCACTAATGACACCTAATTCATATTACTGATACTTTTATTATAGAAAACTTAAACTATTGAATATTTCTATATAAAGGGTGTTTTTTATAGAGGTATAGAACTTTAAGTTGCAATAAAACAACGATGGATTATTCGATTGACATGAATTTTATTTATCCGAAAGATAATCTTGTGGCATTACATTTTAAATATGATTTCTGGCATATGACCGCCACGGCTGGCGCGGATATAGTCCAATCTGGACGTCCATTTTTCGATGACTTTTTCCAACATTTGTGGCCGTATATCGGCAATAACACGGCGAATGTTGTCTTCCAAATGGTCAAGCGTTTGTGGACAGAACCATTATTTTCGAAATAAAATTGCACTATTTTCAAGCGTTGTTCAGGCGTGAGTCTATTCATGATGAATTGCCAAACCAAACTGAGAATACATCTCTTGACAACTGTTAAATCGGTCACCATCTTGAAAAGTATAAAAAACACCTTTTAATTTAACATATACTAATATTAAATTTCGGCTGTATTAACCGAACGGTTGAAGTAGTTAGAAAATCGTTCTACCATCCAGAAATGCGAAATTTGTTTCTTGTTCAGGCCAGCGTTTGCAGAGAATTTCAAATAATGATAAATAAAAGCATGTGTCTACTGATATGTGTATAATATGCTTTTATGTGAATGCGAATTTTTCTGATTATTTTCTGATAGAAGTCATATACCGAGCTATGGTACTAACTACAATGCAATGCAGTAACATCACAAAGGACTTGTTTTTGGCTTAGTTGTGTCGTGGCTTGCGAGTCTGCAATAATCTCATCTTCTTTAAATCTAAAGTATTATTGAAGGAACTTAAATATGTTCCACAAAATGAGAAATAACATCTAATTTTTTTTTTCGATTATATTTTCTTACATTCGTAGCTATTACTATGCAACAAAAAGCGTCATTTAACGCTTCGTCCTTCGCAATTTGCTCAACTGGCACACTTTAAAAGATAAAAAAATATAATTGTATTTTCTATACTTTTATTTGAAGATTATGTAGCGTTTAAGTAGCCACTACAAAATTTTATAACAAAATTAAAAATCAATATGTACAACACAAAACGAAAAAAATTAAGGAGTTACGAAGACCCTTGCATAAACTACTAAAAGTTGGATTTTAATTTTAAGTTTGGAACGACACTGAAGATGGCAGAACGCCGAAACCGGTTTGTCTCCAAACCAAATTTGACAAGGGACGACGGGAACTCCTTCCAATATTCATCAACTTTTCACCCTGTCGGAGAATCAACTGAACAAAACCAATTTTAATTCCATTTAATTGTCTTCTCCAATCAAGAAACTTGTGTCTGTAGCAAGATTTTCTACTGCTATGCTATATCGCGTTATCAGCTACCAGCAGATTTATAATTTCGTTCTTATCTTTCAGCGCATTTAAATTTTAGTATCTGTGGCAAATAGTATTTACGAAAAATCTAAAAAAATTAAAGCATCAAATCGTTCCGGCATATTTGAGCGCAATGTTCACAGCAGGCCAGATCGATGAAATACAGTAATTATTTTTTTGCATATAAAAAAGAGCAAAAAACGATGCACGAAAAAAAATTTTACGAAGCAGTACGCATCTTGAACAAAAAAAAAAACTCCATTTTCTACTGCCTATTTCTAAAGTTTTTAAATTAATACGAAAGCACGACAACACAGGTTTCCGGGCGAAATAAATAGTCTCATATATATTTCGCGAGAAACACGAGGAAAACTAATTTGCAAGTGTATTAAAGCAAGCTTATAAAGCAATTTATTTATTGTTTTTAGTTTTTTCCATCAATCTCTACACCTTTTATTTATTTTTAGCCATGAAAAACATCAGTATACATAATTAGCGAGAAATATTTACCGCGCTCTACCCATGTTTTTGATTTGTTTACTTACGTTTGTATATCTTCTTCTTATGTAAAGAGCTGTTCACCATAGAAAATCTTCTGTCAAATTTCCTAGCCTTCTACATTTTGCCATCCACAAAATATACGAGTTTTTTTTTCGCTAGAGGTGCATACCGAACTTAAGACAAAATAAAAAATTTGATGGCACTGCATCACAAATCAGCTGCGCCCAACGAATGGTTAAGTTAAACAGCAAGATCGATAGTTTGACTTTTTGTTTGAAGATATTTTCAGAATTATTAGTTCTTTTCCCAAAATGCTCACCTTTACTGTAGTCAGTAGACAATATTTGTTGGGTTGTTCGAATAATTGATGGGAATTGATTTCAACCCTTAGTCAAAAAGGTGTTCAGCAACAATATCGGAATTGAGAAGTTCAAATAAAAGCAAATTCTATTAAAAGTGTTTAATTATATTTTTTGATACGTACACTATTGACATTCTATATTTGAAACAGTAAACTGCTTATATTTGAAAAATTGTATGAAAGCTTATCTAAAATAAGTTCTTTATTTATGACTGCGATGGCCATTGAATGTTGACCTACCACAGCAATCAATTAAATAAAATTTTATAAAATACTTATAAATTGATAATTCGATAGGGTTACATGATTAGGTTTAATGCATTTTCCGATAGAAATTGGATTTTAAAACTAATACTATTACTATATTGGCTAGGCACCGTTTACCCGATTAGAGCCTAATCAACAATATCGCGCCATTCATGGTTTCTTATCGCAGCTTGGCGGCGATTGTCTCTTCCCAACGGGGTACAGGTCTTCCTCTCTTTCTGCTTCCACCAGCATATAATGCATCGAGTACTTTCATGTCGTCGTATAACTCGTACAATTTATCGTTCCATCAGTTGCAGTATTTGCCGTTGCCAATATGCAAAGGACCATAAATCTTCCACAAACAATTTCTCTTGAAAACTCCTAGTATCGTCTCATCGAATGTCGACATGATCCACGCTTCTGCGCCATATAGCAGGACGGGAGAGTTTTGGTGTTTTTTTCGTTGAGAGAGGACTTTACTTTTCAATTCCTTACTCAGTCCAAAGTAGCACCTGTTGGCAAGAGTAATTCTGTGTAAGATTTCAAGGCTGACATTGTTGGTGTTGTTAATGCTGGTTCCTAGATAGACGAATTTAGCTATGACCTCGAAGTTATAATTGTCAACAGTCACGTGATAGCCTAGTCACGAATGATGATTTGATGAGAGGAGAGGCCTCCAAACCTATTTCACTGCCATACTCATTCGTTTCGTTTCTTTGTCTAACCTTTAAAAATCAGAGCTATTAGTGTGGTTGTTATAGCTAATAATATCAATATTATCGGCAGACGCCGATTAAGAAATTACGTGATAAAGAATCACCGTACCTGCAACCTCGTTTGGTCTCGACCGGCTTGGAAAGGACAATACATCAAGTCCAATGTCAGTTTACATGGCCGTATAGGTTTTGCACGGATGCCAAATTTTATGCTATCGAAGTCAGCTTTAAAATCGATGAAAAGGTGATGTCTATATTTTTTCAGATATTGGCCGCCGCTTTGTTATTTTTTGATTTCTCTCGACTGCAGCATAACAATCCTCATCGTATTAGCTCTTTCTTTGGTCTTGCCGAAATCCAATTGCTTCTTTGCAAGTCGGGAAGAAAACTGCACGGGTGTCTGTTGTAATTACAGCTTTTCGACGTCGAATTTTCCTTGCGATTGTTAAAGGGCATCCATTGCTACACAGATGAAGAGCGTACCTTTGCTAGTACAAGATAGTGATCCTAGTCGATATTTGGTACTCGAAACGTTCACACACTTAGGGCACTGGAGACATGTCTTCCGCTTATCACAACATGATCGATTTGGTTACGTGATTTTCGCCCTGGAGACAGCCATATAGCTTGATGAATTTTCTTTTACCTAAATCTGGTACCAGAGAACCATATTGCAGTTGATTATCTCATCAGATTTCTGGCAGTTTCGTCATGGAGGATGTGTTTTCCGACTATTGTGCTGAGTACGCCTTCTTAAATCATCTTGGCAATTTCAATGCAAAAGATTTTGACACCGAGGAATGCCAAGACTCGGAGAAGGAGTCTCTATCCCACCACAAACGCACCTTTATAAGGAGCTTTAGTAGATTTCAGAAGAACCCATCTTCCGCCGCCCATGCCCCGTCCATCCCACTACTTGAAATTCGGTAATGTCTGCCTTTAAATGTACGAGGATATCATCTAACGGTTCAAAAACACCTTCCCAATTAAGGGACATTTATGATCCTCAAAACTTCTGCAAGGGTGGTCATAAAAATGGGTATCTCTCATCCGGGTCTTTTTGTCGGTATTTCATTGGGGCAGGTTTTGTATGTGATTAGTTTCAAATCCTACGCACAACCGCAGAAAATTCGCCTTCTCACTTTAACTTTTGGCCATAAAAAACTTTCCTCGCTTACGTGAACTTCTAAACATGACCCCATCCTTCTATTCAAAAATCCCTCCTATGTAATTAATATTTTCCTCTCACAGTCTTACTCAGCAGAAGTAATGGTAACATGGGTATGTCTACTGACCTGACCTCAATATTATCACTACTCCAATTGTTCTAAGATTTAATTCATAATTTTCATAAACTCTTACTAGAGCTAAATTCACTAGGAAAATGATAAACTTTATTATTTTCCTATAGTTATTAATTTATCTATTAACATATTTTATCGCTGACTTGAGCAGGAAATGCCGCAAGTACTAACCAGTAAATTATGTCATTTCTTGTTGTGTTGTATTACTGTCCGAACTGCTGCCACTTAAGTTGCCGTTGGTATCGGTAATTTCCGTCAGCTATTGTGGAAACCAATAAATTTTGTAGTTTTGTTTTATTTAACAGCCATTAAAATCAGGGTGACGTAGTTTAACCAAACGCAAACTGCTGAAACAATTAAATTTTTAGTTACGTCAATTTATGAGTGGAGGCATTAAAAATAAATGAAAATGTCTATAGAGATATGTATGTATGTGATACTTTAATTGCTGGCTTAACACACTTAATATTTTGTACCTTTATTTACGTACACACTCAGGCACATACGTTTATTTATTTTTTATAGACCTATTGAAATTACGCGCACAACTGACTTCTTTCATCAGCGCTTTTGTTACATACAGTGGCGGACAAAAGTCTACATACACCGCCTGTATTCGTTGTGTAGAAAGTACTATCACTTTGCTGAAAAATGTAGGTATACAATTTTATTTTAAATCCTTTTCTAATCACATGTATTAAAACAAATCCATTCTCTAACATAAAATAAAACAATTAAGGTGAAAAAACGCAAAAATATCCTTGACAAAAGTCTACATACACCACTAGGAGATACGTCGATATGCTGTGTTGTTATGGCGGTGAAGTACCATTTTTTTCCTATTTTTTTTTTAAATTATGTTTTCTAATTTGCTAGTATTGAATTTAGTGGTGGTGTAAACACATTATCATCAACAATGGCTCCTCGAAAAGAAATATCCATTGACGAACGAGTCTTGGTTATTCAGCACAGAAAAGAGAAGAAATCGTATGGTGAAATTTAAAAAATTTTAAACTTAAGTCCACCAAAGGTACAGACCATTGTAAAAAACTTTGAAAAAAATGGATTCACCGAAAAAAGCAAGTTGTTGGCCGCCCGAAGAAGAATCAGCTTTATTGAATGATGATTCTAAAGATACTGCTCCAAAATTAGTCGACAACATCGCAAACTCATCAAGAAAGTGTGCCCATTTAAGAACAATTCGAAGAGCCTCGAACGATAACGCCGTCCACAGTAGAATGCCATGTAAAAAGCTTCTTGTTTCTGTTTAGACAAGGCAATGGATTTTTGGCAAAAAAAATTTGTTTACAGACGAATCGAAGTTCAATATATTCGTCAGCGATAGAAGAGTAAAAATTTGGAGAAAAGAAAACACCGCACTTAACTCCAAAAAATATAGTACCAACAGTTTGGGGCGGTTTCGCCATCTCGAGTTGGAAAATTTGTTCTTATTGAGGGTAATATGGATCGGTTGAAACATGAGTCATTATTGGAAGCTAATCTGAAGCCTTAGGTGGATAGTTTGGAGCTTCGCGCAGGCTGGATCTTTGAGCAGGATAACGATAAAAAGCACACGGTCCATATTGTTAAGAATGGATTACTTTATCATGCTCCAAGACACACGCAAACCACCTCAAAACCCAGATTTGAATGTTATTGAATATGCATGGGAGATTTTTGAGCGAAAACTTTGAAAATATCAGATTTCCAGCCCAGCATTACTCAAAGAATGTCTTATTGAAGCTTGGGACAGTATTACTCCTTCAGAATTGACAAATTTAGTAGCTTCGATACCACGACGGCTTCAAGCTGTTATTGATGGGCACGGTGGACCAACTAAATACCAAAAAGATCATCTTACCTAAAGATTTTGTGCCAAGATAAGTTATATATGTACTGTATTCAGACTTTATATTTCACGTTAAAAAATTATTATTTTTTCGGTTTTTTATGATAAGGGAAAATAATTGAATTAAACTGTGCCGTTAAATTTTCCAATGAACTTTTGGACTTTCAATTCAACGAAAACAGCGGGTGTATGTAGACTTTTGTCCGCCACTGCACATACACAATAAAGAACCTTTTGTCTTTTTGTTAAGCTTAACTTTTTCAACACGAATGATACTTTTGGTACTTTTGTTTTTTTTATTATATTACAATATTCACTTCAAGTATGTAATAATAAAAGTGTCATAAACGACTATATTAACGACATCACGACTGCAAATGGGGTTACCTGCGCAAAATATTTTAATATGATATATGTATGTACTCGTATGAATGCGACAAGAATTATAACAATCACAAATAGATAGAGCTTTGAGCATTTCCATTAAATGTTGCAATTTTTTGTTGTTGCTAAGTTAATAAAAATCCCAAGCGTGATTATGCTTCTAAAATACCATAAAATATATTTCCTTTATTTTATAACCATTTTATAAAAGATGTAGGGATTTTTGGTCGAGCTCCTTCTCTGCATTGTTGGGTACGTCTTGATGTTTTGCAACAAATGAAGGGACCTAATCATTTTTGTTGAGAATTCTGGCTATTCTAGGTGAATGTGTTTCGAAAAAGATTGTAATACCGTTCGCAAGTTAATATTAAAGACTTTTTAGCAACTCTGACGCAAAAAACTCCATTTGTTTCACTGTATGTGATGCAAAGCTTTTTTGACAGCTGATTTCAAATGACTGACAAATGCATAAAAATGAAAATCATCAAAAGAGATAATTTCGTGTAATCATATTAAAATACAACATTAAATTCATAATATATACATAGTTTATAAAAAAAGGGAGGAGCGCACCATACCGGAGCGGTTAGTTTAAGAGTTATCCATTCGTTGCAGTTTGAATTTTAGTTTAACTGAAATAAAGACTGAACAATGAGCATATATTTTTCGAAATACCAAAGTGAAAATAGCTGCCGGGTTCAATATAAATCAGTCCAAATTTTTCAATATATGTTGAACCTATTACGGTTTGCATTGATAATGGAACATCTAATCCATTTGTTTTTAAAATTATTAATCGTTTTATTGCATTACGCGATATATTTTCTTCTAAAGCCTAAACAGCTAAGGTTCTTTTAAAGAAAATTGAGGCTGCTCATTGAACAAACCATCATTATTGTTGTTTGTACTGTCCAAGAAGTTGTGAATATTAACTCTCTCATATTCTATTTCTTTGTCACATTTGCATGTTGGCTTTCTACTATTTAAGCAGAATCGCTTGAAATGCCGTTTGGAGTAACCGGCGTATTGTTCCATTTTTTTCTTATTTTTTATTTAATTATTTAAAAATCAAAACAAGCACTTCACTCTGCGAACTCACAAACTTAAAATGACCAAGCCAAATATTAACAATTCCGACTAAGTGGCGGATTCGAGGAAGCCATTACTTGAAGTGCCAGCGTCGAAGCGCTAACACTTTCACAGATTTTAGGTGTCACAAAAAAAAAATTACGAAAAAATTAGAGTATTTTTAAAAGTCGCGTTATTAAATGTACATTTCCTTAGCAGTTTTTTATAATACCTCCTTATTATATTTAATAGATAATTCGTCTGGGAGTTGTGAAATAAAAGTGTGTTAATTAAATAAAATCCACTCATATGATTTTAAGAACCTCAGTCTGGAATTCCGGTGCTAATATTCACAGCTGCCGTTCTTGTGACCAAAAGCCATAAAAATTTTGATTTATTGTTTTGTATTAACAAAGCAATGATTATTTGCATTTTTATACCATATTTTTAAATGTAATTCATTTTTAGAATAAAGAAAAGTTACATAAAGGTATGTGAAATATATTATGAAGAGGCAGCTTTTAATGAAAATAATACAAAATTTTATTTACAAAATGTGAATCTGGTCAGTCTGCCAACGTTCAACAAAAAAAAAATTATGTAGGAATGTGAAAAAGAGAACAGCAGCATCGCAGTCGGAGAATCCCTTATTTCTTACTTCTGCTTATGCCATTTTTTGGTCGGTGTGTACTTATGTACCTAATAATTTGAACTTATAGTATGGAGACATGTGCTTCACGAAAACGAAATCTTTATCTTATATTTATATACATATTGAATATATATATCGTCAACTCTGACTCTGGGAGCTGTACCCCTCTTTTTAAGATAATGTTATGTAAATTTACAAATTTTTTTTTGAAAAAATTTCTTACGTTGTGAGAAAACGATAATTTTCCTTGCGCATATGTTGCACGATTTCTCTTCTTTATATAGATGATGATTTCTGTAGCCACTCATTACAATTTTGTGTAAAAGATATTGGTCCATTTTCTTAGTTATCGTTTTATTATATATCTACACTTTTTTATATTTTCTCTGAAATTATTCGCCTGAATAGCCAACTCTCTTATGTAAAGTTTTTGTGCATCAAAAGACTGTGGGAAATTAATTAAGCTAGTTCTCAGAATTGCTCTGTAAGTGTTTGAAATTGAATTTCTATTTTTAATTATTTAAAATGGGATTGTGAAACGCAAAATTTTTACTTTAGATAATTTTTTATTTATTAATAACATAAAACAGGATAACAATTTGAAGGCCTCGAAGACTTTCTGTTCTAATTGCTCTTGCCACAAAATTTGTGACAACATACCACTTTGAATCTTTTGTATCACAAAATTAGTATTAAGTGCAGTTCTGACCATTTTTAATTTTATATATATTTTTCTTATTTGCAGTTTGTTTTCCAGGATCTCTTGAAGTCAAGTTATACTAAAAATTTATCAACATATTTCCACAGGAAGGTTTGTAGGAAACAAATTCTCTAGAAAATGGACCAGGTGCTGACATATTAAAAAAATGAATTTTTCTCTAGAAAGTGGATAAGATTCCTATTTAAAGGATTTAGTTAGTATTATGTTTCAATTGTATTTCTCTGAATGAATATACATATGTAATACTCTTGTTTCTCGAAAATAAACCAATGATCAAATTTAGTTTACTAATTTTTTTTCTCGGTTAATGATGCATCTTTCGAGTTCAGAAATTTGTAGTTTCCGGTAATAATTTTTAGTGTCAATATTTATTTTTGAATTTATCCAAAATTAAATTTTTCCTAAAAGCTCATATCTGACAAATTGATTGATAGCTATGTATATGATTTAGTCGAACGATCTGGCTTCCGATAAATGATCAAGCCATTGCAAAAATACATCCGTATACTAAGTTCCGTTGAAATATCTCAAAAACTGCCAGACTAGCTTGCAATCAAACATACGGACGGACGAACAGACAGACGGACATGGCTAAATCAATTCAGCTTGTCATTTGGTCATATTGTAATATTTTTTTTTTGGGGGGGTTTATCTCTTTACGTTTTGGTACTTACATACTATACTTCAGACCAAAGTTAATATATCATTTCATGTTCATATAGCATAACACTTCCTTTTTTCTTTGAAAGGTCATGTGGACATGGCAACGAATGCACGGCAAATCATGCAAGATAAAAATCAATAGGAAAAATATTCCCTATTAATCGAGTGTACGAGCTTAATTTTTTTCTTTTTTCTATGGGAATAAAATCACGCATTGTGAAGGAAGTAAATTAGATTTTTTTCAGAAATAAATATTATAAAAATTATACGCTTAAGTCATACTGTAAAAAATAGGATATAATTCTGCTTAATAAACCTTTATATTTTATAACTGCCATAGGCATCGCAAAGCACCACCAAGGGTCAACCTTTCCTCGGAAATTTTCTAATGCAGACTCATAGTCCAAGCCGTCGCTCAATATGCTTATAGAACTTATTTCTTCCTGGACGAAAGATGATTTTAGTTTTCAATCGCGTACATTGTCGTAGACTGCCATTATTGCTGTCTGCGTCAGTTTAAATAGTCGTATAAGTTTTGCGGGGATACCAAACTCAGATATAGCAGTGTAGATGCGCTCATTTTCATATTATTGAAGGCAGTTTTAAAATCTACGACGAAGTGGGGTGTGACAATTATTTTCTCATGGTTCCTCGCCAAGACATCGTGCATTGAAAATACTTGCCCTTGTAGAATCTATGATGACGAAATGCCACACTAGTAAGTACCGATCAGCTTGTTGGCGGTGAGTTTTACTTCTTTCACACAATATGCTAGATAGGACCTTCTACATATGTGATATTGAGGATGCTCATCTCACGATAATTGGGAGCACCCCTTCTTCAGCAAGGAAGCTGAGGCATGCACTTTGTAAGTTCTGTACACGGCTTGTAAATCATCGCTATTCGAACTTTATCATAGTTGTTTGCCGCGGTACGTAAAAAACTGGTGTAGAGTAACGTCTGTTGTTTTTGCAAGTTTTCAACCGCCAGCCTTTCTCGTTTTTGCTGATGGACTCTCATGCATTGTGTCCATGCTATGTTCTTGGAGCAGCCGAACATGCGGAACACTGGAGGCATATCTTCCATCTATCATTTTGTAATTGGCCTTTCGGCGAGGTCGATCAGCTTTAGACTATTTGACGATGTTCGGTCATGGAGACTAAATTTACCGACTAGTGCATCAAGTATACCTTCTTTCGCTAACATGGCGGTGAAATCGGCAAGCACAGATCCCAAATCGTGGCGGAGACAATGTTCATAGGTGCGCCTTCATTGAGTATATCGTTTGCTGTTATTCATATATTTCCCAGAGTAATATGTAAATTAATTTTCGTTTAAACTTTTATTATTCAATTGTTGTTGTCAATTAGTAGTTAATTCATTATGAAATAAATGATGACTTACATAAACTTTTATCTCCGTATCGCAATTTGAAACCCATTAACCCCATTTTTCAATCCAGTAGTATCATTTCAATGGACATGAAACTCAGTGATTATCAGAGATTAGTCTCAACTCCATTGATGTATGGCAATACTATAATAATGTTTTAAAAGGTAATCTGTTAGAAAATCTTAGAGTAGTTATGCACTAAAGTGTAGCATTAGATGAGCTATGCACGAATATATGTATGTAATGTGTATATAATTTAATTTCGCATTTAATGCGAATAAGTAACCACCATGCGGCAGAGGCCAAGATCAATAATTACGATGCGTTCATAACAGCCGATTGGTGCGAATTCGCAGAACTTTAGAGGCGTGGAAAGCGCAGCCTAATTTATATTCCATACATACATACATACATATATACAAACAAAAAGTGGTTTCTTCGTCAAAGACACAGACACTGGGTGCACTGCAAAAAAGATTGTTATCTATTAAATTATAGTAGTGCAAACATGACATAAATTTTCGCAGCTTATACTTACGTATACATATGTATATATGTGGCATTGCCGTGCAATGTATATCTATGTATGTATGTATCTAAGGCTTGCAATTTTCAGTAGAATCCGTCAGGGTGCCACCAGCATTACCAGCAGTAGATGATGGATTGTGTTTGCGCAACAAACACAGCAAGCAATATCAGATGAGCGGAGCAGGAACAGCGGTGTTAGCGCTAGTGCAACTTAGCTGTTCAACACGGTCATCTCATTATGCCACTGACAGCGAGAGCAGAGCGATGATTGCACGAGTATTTAATATGTACGAGTATATGTGTGTTTGTGCAGCTGTCGCTGTATCGTTAAAGTGTCGCACGTCCTGATATTTAGACGAAGGAAGGAGGACTATTGAACAAAACAACAGCGGCACAACGCTCAGCGAAGAATGTGTAATATGTGATGTGTGGCAAGCTTCAACCTGCCACCCTCCGGCTATGTGACAGGACAAATGCGTTTTCAGCAGTGATTGAACGCATCGCTGCGAGAATTTTTCACAAAGGACCGGTTGACATGAGCCCGGCTGTGAAATTGAACAAAAGCAGAGCGTTGTGTTGGCTATGGTCAGCATCATATGTTATGCTTAGATATGTATATTTAGCTGGTTGTGGTGATGGAAATATGTTGAACTGAGTGTTGGGTAGAGCTGTCATCAAACACTATTTGGTGTTACTAAACATCAAATACAAAACATTAGAGGTGCTGAATCATAACGCTTGATGTAGACAATGCAGGCATGCTGGCACTTGATGCACCGGCAGGGAATATCTGACAAGAAACAATCTATTCTTAGGCGGAGGTGTTGGAAAATGATATAACATATTTTTTAAGAAGGTAGTTATTATTACAACGGGCTCCCTACCCGTGATTTATTATTATTTTTTTTTTTGATTTCACAGACTGAAAGAAATAGCTGACAAAGGCTGATTTCTAGAAACTTGGAATAACAATATCTCATCTTCTCATACTTCTCGTACTTCGAGCTGCAGTCACAGAAGACTTCTGATTGTAAATTACAACTTAAAGCTGATTCTACGCAAATATCAGCAAAGTAATGCCAGACTATCATGGGAAGGTACAGAGAACATAACCTGAGTCCCAAATCACAAGGATATAGAAGACATTGCGCACGAGCTGAGCAGAGCTTGTACCTTTGGCCAGGCTATTGTTGCCCAAAGCGTCTGGCTCCAGAGCACTTTTACCGTAGTAGCAGGGTGGATCACTAAGAGACTAAATATTTACTTGAAATAAGAATAAAGGAATTGAGATAATATGGAGGAAACAGACGATCGTCGTTCTGTTGATCGAGATCCCATCTTCCATGGAAATGGACACGGACGAGTGAAAGAAAAATAAATTAATTCTTGAAATTGAATGAATCGCTTACGTATGCATAGTTGGAGGACGTGAGGTAGTGCCTAATAGCTTATGTGCGTCCGTTCGTGGTCTGATCTTTAAGAGGAGGCCTTTCGTCTATTACGAGTTGGATAAGCGTTGTAAAGAGCGAATCGACAGTTTGAGGACTTTTTTTCCGAACCTACCCTCATTGGACACGAAATGCCTGTAACTAGAGTATAAAGTACTAGTTCCACCCCACCGCTAAGACAGAAATTAATTTGAAATATGAAGTGAAGTGAAGTGAAGTCTTTCTATAAACTGGTGGCCTATTTAAAAGGCTTAAAACCTTTCACTCCACAACTTCTGGGCCGTCATGCTCACCACATTTTAGAGTTTCTTGCAGGGGATCGTCAAAGTGCATATAAATTACACATAATATATATGTATATACGCAGATCATATTCACATACCCACTCACTCCCATATATGTCAAGTGATACAGTTGCTTGTTGTCGGAAGATGCTGCCCACAACCACAAGCCAATCTACTCTTGCGCCAGTTTATCACAGCCTTAGAAGCCCACATATGGTAATACATCTATGATCGGTTCATTTAACTGATACCTAACATACATACATGTGCACCTATGGATGGCGGTATGACCAAGGCAGCAGCGTTCAACAAGTCAACATGCATACATATACACACATATACACATCACAAACTCGTTATTTGTAACCGAAACTTACCATACTCGTAGATCACAATCGCTATTATCTTCGGTTGTTAGAGGCATAAAATATGCGCGGTTCAATTAATTTCCAAACGTTTGATGGCGGTCGAAACATACAAGTGGTCAAACTTATATCTGCACCTTACCGCACACACACACACCCGCTGACGAAAATTATCACACCAAAAAGTTTCCAAACGAACAGCAAAGAGAGTACTGGATATAATGCAAATTTTTGGACTGTAGTTGCCATTAGCCGAGTTAGCAGTGTGTGCTATTATGCGCATGATCATGGGCCATGGGTTCTAATCGTGGCCAGACCAACAGCAGGCAATGTCAACTCCTCTGAGTTTATTTCTGACATAAAATAAGAAGCTTATCAGGAAAATACTTCAGTTCCTACATTTGTAGCAAAAAATCATTATCCTCACTACAGCTCAGCCGAAAATCGCTTCAGCTGTTATTAATTGTCAATTTATATACTTGTATATAAGTTTGCAAACTCATTGGAATTCAATTAGAGATTTTATTTGAAAACATGACTAATTCGTTCGACATTAGAAACAAGCAGATTTTCTCTGATAGAGATAACTAAACAATACTTCATGACGATCTATATCTATTGCGGATATCAATTCATAAGAGATCCGCCTAAAGTGTTACTAGTTTTTTATAATGCTTGGCGACAAAAGCTGTTTTATTTTTCAAATCGGTAAAGATTTCTGAATTCTTATTTTCCGAAACAAAATTCATAAATTTTTTTTTATATTGTTGGTTTAATTGCTAGTGAAGAAAAAATATGATTTATTGGAATTGATTATTTGAATAAAATTAAAAAAAAAATTCACAACATTTTGATCAACATCACTAAAGATGAGTAAGGTACGCTTTTTGGAACTCGAATTCATCGATCTATCTTCTGAGACTTTACCACAATAAGAAATAATATTAGCAGTGAAAATTAATTCTTTTAGAATCTGTTTTGCTTACTGGGCAGTTGTTTCTTTATAGATCTCTATGTATGTATGTATGTATGTATGTAAAAGCATTTCGGTTAGTCATTATGTTCGTTGAATGAGTTGCTTGGCATCTGTTAGACTAACTCAACTCTCGGCCTAGTTAATTGACTTGCGGCTTGGTCACTTGCTTGGCTAGCGGCGCAGTTATGTGCATGCAGACAATCACTAGCACATAGTTGTATGTACGTATGTATATGTAGACAACTGTCTGCTGTAGGTTGGTGGCACTGCTGTTGGCACGTTCACAGCTAATTTTACACTTTTGCTTACTTTTGTTCGTTGCTTTTTTCTTAACTTCTTTCTTCAGTTTTATATATCGAAGATGTTGAACATGTAGCTCCCAGCAACACACAGCGGGATATCCTAGGCTCACTTACGCAAATACCAACAAACAACTTTTGTGAGTATGTAAGTTTTTAAGTAATTTTGCCGCAAAGTCATTAAATTTTCTAATTGTTGATTAATTGTGACCAAGAAGCTAGCTGGTTTTGCTTGCCTTATGCTAATAAGTAGTTGGCCATGTTAATCATAGATGATGGGTTGTGAGATTGAAAGAAGTTTACTAAACGTAAATTGTTAAATATATATGTATAGCCAAAATGTTGACAAAGTTGCTGCTCAGCTTGAAAATAGGGAATTCTTAAAAATTAATCATTTAATCGAAAATAAAATCTCGTGGAATTAAAAATTTTAAATATTATAATTTTTTTCCAAGTAAACCAATTTTTCTCATAAAGTAATAATATGACATCCCTCATTACGTTTTTTGAAAATTTAAAACAATTACAAATTCTTTTAGATTCATTTAAAGTCAATAGGACAAAAAAAAATCGTTCTTTTAATATATAATCTAATTCTAAAACAGCTGAATTGGATTTAATTGTTCATAAAATGTCCAATATTTAAAAAAAGAAAAACCGTTCGATCCAGTCCCATTTATTAAGTTCCCAAAAGCTGTATAAATTTCATTGAAATCTGCTAAGCGGTTTAAACTCGATTGCATTTTACCCGACAGCTCTTTGTTAACTGTAAAATAACTCGAAAAGTGCTTTTCGGATTCACTTAAAATTTTCAGAGGATATATTTAAGATCTAACACTACCTTAAGAAAAAGCAAAAAAAAAAAAACAAATAATATATCTTCTGAAATTTTAGACTGCTACTAACTGTTTAAACGACAGTTGACCAATTTCGCTTTAGCAACATAGTTGTTGTATTAATTAAGTTAATTAGATAATTTAATTGTATTCTCCTATCATTCAGCTAATAATAATACAAATTAAATTAAAACAGTGACAATGACCTCATTAGATCATGGAAAAATTTTCAAATCAGTGGATAAGTCTAAAAGCAGTAAGGCAACTTATCGATCCACGATTTGTGTAACTTGAAAGATCATAACTCTTAGGCGAAACGAAACGAAATATCATAACTCTTAGTCGAAACGAAACGAAAGAACTTAGGCGAAACCAATTAATAAATTATCTAAATGGGCAAAAATACGATGCTAGCTCGGAGAAGTTATTTGAAGTTTATGCTGAAGACTACCTTACTGTAGGAGAGTTATTGCGTTCACTTGTTCGCTGGAATGTAACGATGCACTTTCTTTATTGATATTTTTTTTATTAAATTCTAATTCTATAAAAGAATTTGTTATACAATATTTTTTAGCTCAAGCATGAATTTTTACATACTAACCAATTTAGACGACAGTTTTAAGTTCAAATTGCTATATTTTGGTAGATCTTTCTGGCCAAACGTCCCTCTAGGTGTTATCTTGACTTCACTGCAATTTCGTTTTCCATTTTGAATATGCGAATTTGACAGCCAACTTCCAGTGAAATTTAAGCGGTTTTCTAGCGTATTTAATTCGCATTTACTCTGATACAAAATAGCGATTTTGTTTACGAACGTTGTGTTTACAACCTTTGCACCTGACATATAGTGTTGGTTCAAAAAAGTTACCTTCAGGTGCACCAACTCTAATTGTGTCCTTTTTTTTTTTTGAGATAAATTTCTTTACTTTAACTCCTCAACTGATATGTTCTCATAATCCTATCATTGGTTATGCGATGGCTATTTCACCATGTTTTTCACGAAATTCGAACTGATTTCGTTTTGTATTTGCCCTGAAAGACCAAAATCTGTAAAGCTTTTTCTTCTTTTTTTTATTACGGATCTTGTATGTTCACTTAGTTAGTCCATATGGACCTTTGGTTAAGTGAAATGATGACTTTAGATAAAACAAAACTTCATTGCTCTTATTATTTAATGTTTTCTTAATCGAAGTTCTTTTTCGTTATTTATTTTTCATTGAGATTAAATTTGTATTCCATGCTATGAATTTACTTTTTAGTTAATTTTTTTTTAATACGAATTACTTAAAGTCCAAACCTTGAACCTTGAACATTCATCAATACTCTTGCAGAGTAACTACTTTGAAATATATATTTACACATGGATTTTAAGCAAACTGGCGGGCAACTTGAAGCTATCCCTAAAATCCAACGACTCTTTTAAAATTTGCTGACCTTTTTTTACATAAGGAATTTCTTTTCTTCCACAGTTACCCCATTCAGTACATCATTGTTTATCTACTGATGTTTATTGCCACTTACTGATTAGCACAGCATGCTGTCGAGCTGGCTTACCTTGATCTCAGTCAAGGATCTAGGTACTGGCATAACTATAGTATTGTATAGGTATGTGTTATGCATTTGTAGGTTTTTTGTGTTTATATTTTCACTTTCGTGATTACCTTCACATTCTCGCAATCAAAATTTACATTTTATTATGGCTGATATTAAAAGTGTCAATCGTAAAATGTAACTAATTATGACATGGGAGCGTGGCAATGAGTTCTTTGCGACAATAACAACAAAAGCTTAAACTGATGTTTACTGGATAGAAAATCAAACAGCCAACTTTAAATACAACAAGTTTATGTATATTAAATAATTGCTGGCGAAATTTCTGACGACGATTCAATGGCGAGTATCTGCTGCAAGGCAAATTTTAGTAATATGAAAATGAATAAAGAAAAATACTAAATAAAATAAAAAAGAGTAATAAAAAAATAATAAAAATAAAATAAAATTAAAATAAATAAAAAGAAATAAATAAAAAAAATTAATAATTAATTGTTTAATATAAAAAATTAGCTTACATGATATAAAAAATAAAAATTAATATAAACAAAATAATTCAATTAATTTAAATAAAATTAAAAAATTTAATATAAAAGAAAAAACAATAAATTAGGATAATAATAATAATAATAATAAATTAAATAACGTAAAACAAAATAACATAAAAAAAAAAAAACAAAAAAAAAACAAATTAAGTAAAGTAAAAAAATAAAGTAAAAAATAAAAAATAAAATAAAATAAAATAAAATAAAATGGAATGAAATAAAATAAAATAATATAAATTAAAATAAAATAAAATAAAATGATATTAACTTAATTTAAATTAAATAAATAAATTTAATGAAATAAAATAAAATAATATAAAATAAAATTAAACAAAATAAAATAAAATTAAATAATATGTAAAAAATATATAAAAAGTAAAATTAAATAAAACAAATTAAAAAAAAAAAACTAAAATAAAATTTAATAAATGTAATAAATTAAATAAATATTAATAAAATTAAATTTTATTAAAATAAATAAATGAAGAAATAAAAGATTATTAAATTAAAAATAAACTAAATTAATTTTGTAAAATATAAAATAAAATAAAGAAAGAAAGAACGATTGTCTTCGGTCATGACAAAGCCCTTATACCTTTCATGAACATATCAAATTTATTGCAGATTGCAAAATTCAATTTCGATTATTATCGGTGTCAATATATACTCGAATTTACGTCTGTGAATACCAAATTTCATGATTCTAAATGCTTCTTTGTCTGATTCTTGGCCCGAAACCTCATATCTGGACAAATCGGTTGTATGGGGGCTATCTGATATTGTATTCCGATTTCGATGATTTTCACTACCAATATGAAATTCATAATATATTAGCATTATACCAAATTTCACGCACCTAGCTGCTTCTTTGTCGGATTTTTGGTCCGAAACCTCATATCTGAACAAATCGGTTGTATAAGGGTTATATGGACTGCATTGTATTTGAGACATGAGCACCAACATGCAATTCATAATATTTGTTCATAATATTTAATTTCACGCTCCTAGATGCTCTTTTCACCGAGTTTCGCCCAAAGGGATACATCTCAAGGAACCGGTGTAAGGTAACAGTGGTCTGATTTCGATGATTCTCAGTACCAATATGCAATTCATTATGGTTGTAAACGACCAAAAAACCGAATCGAAAGGCCTTTGACTTATGTTAACTAATCTGTTAACAAGTTAACTTGGCTTTAGCAGCAAAATGTTTGCTTAAAATTCTCTGTTATAAACGTATCTGAAAAGCAGATTGTGTTAATTCTTTACAGCCAATGTTATTAAAATATTTTTCACTTTCAATGTTGCTAACATAGGTGTAAATAAAATTCGAGCAACACCATTTTTACGATACGGCGAAAAATGCCAAGCTTAAATTTTCGAAGAGTTGCAACTCTATTTGCTTGTTGTTCTCTACTGAGCATAAGCAATTCCAATTAGAGAAACAGAAAATTTATGCTCTGCGAGAGCAAATCACCGATAAGTCCACATTTGGAATTTACATCGAAGAAATAGACAAAATTACGAGTATTGCACAACAGTTTTTTGGTTACCCTCAAAAACGATGGCATTGAGTGTTTTGCGTTCGGCATTTAGTTGAAAAGCGGTTATAATATTGTGAAAACGCGTGAAAAATAGACGACGGATGGTACAAAAAAATTTGGACGAGCGACCAAGCGACCGAGTGACACGCAAAGTTACCAAAAGCTATATTTAGCGAAATATACGAAATAATGGAAATATGAATTTTAGAGCTCGAGCATGCATTTTTTTTTTGTTGGTATGTGTGTGTACACAAATAAGTACATATGTACATTTAGTACGGTATTCCATGCTGCATTTAAAACGCTCAAAGCTTAAATATGTACATACATACCTGTATATGCCTCTTTAAAATTTTCAGCTCCAAAAGCTACTTTATCCACTTTTCGACTTTTCTCTGAATTTTTTTGCCAATAAAACTTGAATACAAAATATTTTCCTTTTCGGTCAACGGCTGACTTATATCATCATTTAAAGTTGCGCCATGACTTGAATTGTTGTTGCCACGCCTGGTTGGTTGTTTGCTGGTCAATCCTGTGAGCAATAAAATATCGAGCGTCGCTATAAAATGTAAGAAGGAACTTTTCTAAGCCTATTTGCTAATCCCTTAGAATCGAATGCCGCTGTCTGCACAAAACATAGCTGATATATATGTATGTATGTGGTATTTTAAGCAACAATGTCGACTTGAATAAGTATAGACATACATATGTACATAACCGCATATTGTTTGGCATTTTGAGTATATTTTCTGTGTTGACTTCCGTGTCCTTCGTTTAGGGATAATCTGAAACTTACGCCATTAACAAAGCTTTTATTTGTATACATACTTATATATATTTACATGCTAATGGTAGAGGATTTCACCTTGGTCACTAACAGTTGTCACAAGCCCAAAGCGATGCATACATATATATGTACATAAGCACATTAAATTCAATACAAGTATACGTGATTGTGTATGTTTATATATCTAGTAATAAGAAATGAATAGCATTCTTACATACAAAAGCATAAAAGGCAAACAAAAGGACTAAAGCGTAGACATTGAGACTTATCTAGCACCTCATTACGTGGACATTAAATTTAGTGGACGAAAAGTGGTGAATCGCAGAGTACACGTACATACATATGTATGTGTGTTGGTATATAGATTATACAATATTGTATACTTGTTTCCAAAACGGGAGTGGATTACGCAATGATTATTTTATCTATGTATTTGTACATATATACAAGTATGTATGCCTGCACTATGTTTTCATGTATAGGGTTTTCCAAAAAGAGCGATATGATTTCTTTAAAAAAACACACTAATCAAATCTTTTTTTATTTAATGTGAAGTATAATCGATACAATTAAGTTCTGAATATAACATCAGTCAAATGTCTAATGGTGTTAAATCACAACTTCTTGGAGACCATTCAATGTCACAATTTTTTGAAGTAATCGAATCTCCAAACATAAAAAGTTGGTTATCATGGACCTATTCCGCTCTCCATTGACAGTAACGGTGCTACCAGCTTCATTTCGAAAGAAGTACGGACCGATGATTCTTGCAGACTAAAAACCACAGCAAACTGTCAATTTAGGTGAATGTAGTGGTTGTTCATAAATAATTTGTGGATTTTATTCGCACCAGAATGACAGTTTTGTTTATTTACTGCACCACTCAGATGAAAGTTAGCCTCATCGGAGATGATTTTCTTACAAACATATTGGGTTCATCGAATTCGTTCCTGCAAAAGAAGTCCTGGAGACCATTTAAATGATGTTATATTCAGAAGTTAATTGTATCGGTTATACCTCATGAAAAACATTTGAATTTTCTTGTCATTCAGTATGTTTTTTTTTTAAGAAATAATATCACTCTTATTGGTAAACCCTATACATATATATTCCTTTAAGCAAATAGTTAAAGTTGTGATGTTTATTCGGTCGCAAAAATGTCAATAGGCATTATTGTTTTTATAGTAAGAGTGGCGCATAAAATTGGTGTTAAATTAATTAATTGGTAATAAAACACCGTTAGCGGTAAATATTTTTTTACTCCGTTACGTGGGTCAGGCGTTGAATATTAAACTAACTATTCAAGCGTGCTTCTTAAAAAAGCAAGATATACTATTGCAAAAGTTTATAGCACATACATATGTATGTGCGTAAATATATTATTTAGTAGATATATAATAATATGAGGGTTCTCCCACAAAAGGGCAATTTAAGAGGGTATTCTAGTCTAGAATTTTTGAAAATTCGATTTTCTTTTCTTTTGCATGATTTTAAAGTTCAACTATTTAAAAATATGTCTGTAAGAGGATTTTTCAAAATTCAAATTATTTTCGGAGATACAAGTATTTTTCTGACGCGGCATCCATGTCGGCTCGGCCTTTACGCGGAACTTTAAACGCGTTTTTCCCAAAACTACTTTTTTCGTTGCAGTAACTACAAAATCTCAAGTTCTAATCATCCGATTTACTTAAAATTTGGCACGAATATTCTTTAAATATCTCGCATGAACCAACAAAAAATGAAAATTTGAAACTTGTAATTTTTTTTTTAAATTCGACAAAGTTAAAAAATGAGTGAAAAAATCGACCTTTATTTTTGAGCAGCCGCCATTTTATAAAAAAAATTTTTTTTCCCAGTTTTGCAGGTTCATGAGTCGCTGTCTCATTCGTACTAATTAAGAATCCATCATTGTTTTTTTTTTTTCAGATTACCACAAGGGTAGAAATCATGGCGACGAGGACAGGTCCTTTTTTCTTCTCTACTTCAAGTACTCATAACTCCATGAAAAAATTTCATTTACTTTTTTTAAATTAATTTTGTGCACTCTTGAAATATAAATAAACAAATGATAAAAAATTGGATAGTAAAAATCAATTGCCAAAAAACGCTCGAAATTCGTGCCCTAGACTAGAATAGCCCCTTAAGTTGAAATGAAAATTTCAGTATTTTATGTTAAAAAATTCGGTTAGATATATGTATATATCTTTTTTGGTATTAAACATAAATCTTTGTCAAGACGATATAAGTCGTACTCACGCAGAATTATTTGAAATTTATTAATTGGTATTTGTATGAAATAAATAGGATCATATGTGAACAATATCTAAATAATCTTGTAACAAGGTAGACAATTAGATAAATAATGCTGAATTATATATCAATGTTGATATATATGAAATTGGTATTAGTCTAAAAAAAGTTGTTCAAAAAAAAAAAAAAAAATATGGTTTTCCAACAAATTGAAAAATCTACATTTATTTCCAGTATAATACCCTTTTACTTCATATTAGAAATAAATCGTCTTCTCTACTCAATTCCCTGACAAGATGTGCCCGAAATTATAACATTTTAATAATTTTCATGTATATGAAATGGCATATTAACTTTAGTCCGTAGTATTTAAACACCAGATGGAGAAGAGATAGACCCACCATAATTCATACTGATCGCATTAGAATGACGAGCTGAAGTTGATTTATCCATGTTCGTCTGTTCGTCCGCCTTTTTGAATGCAAATTTGTCTTTCAGTTTTTGCGATATTTGAACGAAATTTAATATGCGGGTGTATTTTTTATAATGTATTGGTAATTTGCTGGTACCGGTCTGAACGGTAGCATCCAAGAACATGAAAATCATGAAAATTGTAAAAATCATCGAAATCGGAAGACTGTAATGTAAAGCTCCCAAATTCAGATTTGTTCATTCGTGAGGTTTCGGGTCAAACTAAATCAAGAAAACATATAATATGTTATGTCAAATGAATATCGATGCCGAAAGTGATCCGCCAAAAAAGCATGCTGTGAAATTTCATATGCAACCCAAGTAAATTCAAATAAATATTTACTCTGAAATTCATAAAAATCAAATTTTTACATTTTGTAACAAATTTTAAACCCATGGTCCTCCGAATGGCTGCATCCACCATAAAATACTTGGCTATTGGGATCGACAGAGATACTTGTTAATATGTACACAAGTGCTGGCAAATAGCACCGGAAATCCAAATTCTTAAGGAAATTGTCAATATTGTTTTGTCGGAAAGTTGGCACAGCCTTCTACTATACTATCGTTTGATCACTTAGTTTGTTTACAATGGCCAACATTATTTTTCGCCACGATTTTTCGTGGAAAACTTTATCACATAAACATAGCTGAAAACATTTTGAATCCACGATCATAAAACGTATTGTAATTGGTGAAGAGACATGTATGCAAACCACTCAATGAGCTTAGTTATGGTGTCCTCCAACTGAACTGCAACCGAAGGTGTTGTAGGTTACGAATTTTTCCCAGAAGACTAGATGGTTAATACATATTATTTGAGTATTATGTGGCGATTGAGAGTACAAATTCGTCGAAGAAGACCATATCTGTAAAAGGAAACTCATAAGCACGACACCATTATAACGACAGAAAACTGCTTTAGAGGCCAAACATTGAGGGTAGAGCTAAACCGGCAACAATCGCCTTATACCGTTGTAAGAGTATCAACTTTAGTTTCAATCTTGTGACTTCTTAACCCTAACATTAGCGACAGACTATTATACAGTAAGCTTTGAGTTGCAAAAAAAAAATTACTCTTGTCAACAAGTGTCTCCCTCGGTTGATAGTGAAACTAGCCTTTTTACATATCTCCCAGCCGTACCATCCAACTGGGAGAGGAATATGTTGTCAATAATCATCGACTTTGCTTTGAACGGCGAAATGTAGCCAGCTGTTAATGTGCATAAGTAAATTTATAATTTATGTTAAAAATGTTCAGAATTTATATGTTCGAATATAAATGATAATTATATCAACATCGTCAAGTGGTGATAATTTTTCATTTACATTGCGGTCACATATGTTAGGTTGTGACAATTGAGTCGCTATGTTTTTGCCTAGTTGCAGCATGAATAGACTGTATAAAAGTATAGACTTCTCTTAACAAAGAGAGGGCAAAATATACGAATTTCTCATCATGGCAACATTCAATGGGAAAAGTGGGAGAAGAGAAACATCTATCACCCTTGGAAAGCTACAATTGTCTCCGAATAACAAAAAGGAGAAATAAATATCTAGCATTTTAAAGAAGTAGATGTAAAGGTTCAATTGGAAAAGTATGGGATTTACGATCTAAAGTAGAACATTAGCTGCATTAGAGCATTAGAACGGCTTTCCTTGATACAACCTTGTATTGACAGTCGCACAACACCGTCACAAGATGCCATGCAGTACATAGTTGACAAAACTTTTGCAGTAAAAACTGTCACAAGGCTTAGTTTTGTATGAAAACGTCTTCATGCCTACTCAAACACAATATGGCATCTCTGATTTGTTCCAAAATAGAATCTTAGCATACGACCTTTCTTTCCGATGTAATAGGGCAGGTCGAAACAAGTAAAGTAATAGTGAAAGGTTTGGTGAGAAAATCGTTTAACGTGAGATCGCAATCCTCTTCGGGTCAAGAATTCAAACCACCACAAACGGCGTTCCGGACAATTTTGGATCAGGGAAACGGCAAAATTGTACTTTTAATTCCTTAGATGCACTTATGAAACTTTTAAAGTTAGTTAACACTTGTTGGTAAAAACATCAAGACGCAAAACCACAAATTGGAGGAGGATCTCGGTCGAAAATCGCTTCAGCGATTACAAAGGGCCAAATATATATACACATATATATATATATAGTCTTACGTAACATATGTGTGAATATTTTTATAAATGTTCCATTAATGATTGTCAACATGAAACTGCATACGTAAATATTTTAAAATCCTTACCCAAATCTCTGCAATTTGTAGTCAAGATCTCAAAGATATCTCAATTACTTTTCAAAAGAGGTATTTGAATATCTACATGACACAAAATACAAAAAAAAAATATACAAAAAAAAAAAATACAATAAACATATGCAATGTTTTTCTTCTTCTTCTAATTTTTTTTTGCTCATGCAAATTATTTGCCAGTAGTTATCCGAACAACAAAGATATGCTTTCGGCAGATGGTTTGTTAACAAGCAAACTGGCAGCCAAGCAAAACTCGCACAAAAAAAGACAAATAAAAAATATACAAAACGAAAAACGTCAAAAAGCAAAAAATGTGATACAGTTTTCCCATCAAACGCCAAAAGAAAATGAATAAAAGCCGATTGTGGGGGAATTCAACACTCATGATGGCTGCTAAAGTGACGTTGAGCTGGAGCTATAGCCATGCTGGAGGAAGACAAATCTCTCGAGATGCTGTCAACATGAGAAGATGTTGTTGTTCTTGTAGTCGGTTGTCAATAAATTGCAACAACAACAACAACAAAAATAGGATTGAGTGAAGAATGTGACAATGTGACATTGTACCGGCATACCATCGAACGTATGAATAAATTGTAAAAAGATATCCAAAAAAGGGCAATGGGATGAAGTTGTCGGACGGAAAATAAAACTTGACTAAGCAGTTTGGTTATACACGTATCACTGGAAGTCGTTAGTATAAGTATGAAATATCATTAAAATATAACATAAATGCAAACATTGAATAATTTCAAATTACTGTATGAAAAATATATTCACAAACTTTTTCAATATAGAGGGTTTCATCTAATCATGCTGATAGATTTTTGTTAGGACGCTCACTAAGAGGTAAACCCTGCCAAGCCCGAAGGCTTCATTTCGTAATTGTTCGATAATCAGAAATTGTCATTACCACAAAGTATGCTCAAATCAGCAAAACCCTTAAAAATTTAAAAAAAAAAAAAAAACTTGTTTGGAAATGATTATTTTCATTCATTTAATCACTTCGTCATTTCATGTTAAAATATCAATGACGTTACCACCAGAAAACTGAAATTTCAGCTGTGAAAGTGAAAAGATAACAATTGATCGCAGGCAATAGTTATCAAACAATATCTTATGACATATATTGCTAGCCATCAACATTTATCGGTCTCTACGGGCAATTTTTATTTCGTTATTGACGGGAACAATAAAAAAAAGGAGCAGGGTGAAAGAACTGGGCAGGATCTTCGGACAAGAGAGAAGCGTTATCAGCGGCGGTGGGGCTCACATACAGTGAGAGACTACTGAGCGAGCTTGCAACGAGATCTATCTTTATTTAAGAAAATATAAAATATCATTTGATAGTGTTCAATAGAAATTTTCTTTAAAAAAATATCCAAAAACTTTGCAAATCAATTTCTAATCAATTTATCAAAAAAAAAAAAAAATTATATATTTCCAAAAAGGAAAGCTATTCGCAATCACCCAGTATAAAATATATTCAAGTTTGATTTCATCTCGAGAAAACTGAACAAGAAATGCGGCGAAGAAAGCCATTAATATTTATTAATGCCAAAATGGCTCCGTCACGATGTGCAAGTCGTGATTTACATTTTTGACGTCAGGGTGGGCAAGAAAGATATTTTCAGCACAGCATCCGCGACGAATTGTTCGAAACTTTACCATTCAATTAGTTGTAATTGCCAATCAATAAAAAAATTAAAATTCCAAATAAAAATGTTTGTCTCTGTAAAAAGTTTAATTGAAAATTTTTGTAAAAATTTTAATTGAAATTTTTTTCACTTGTTGCTCAATTTGAAATCATTGTTTTTGAAGAATATATGTATGTATTGAATATATACATTGTATTTTGAGCTTATATTTTTTTAATAAAAAGTTGATCTCTTTAAGTGTTGTTTTTAATATTTGTCTTAATTTAAAAAAAAAATTATTAACAGACATAAATTCGAAACATCGATATCATCGCCCATCTTGTTTATTTTTTATTGTATATTTTTGTTTCTAAAAATGCAGCAAAACATCGAATAACTCCCCATTAGTAGTGCAAAAGACATTTATAAAAAATCGATAATATTCAAACAAACACTTGTTCATTGGCACCAAAGACTAACAACAAGATTGTCCATTTCATGACGATACTGTGTCAATATGTTACGCGCTAACAAAACTCTACAAAGCTTGATTTAGCAGTAGGTATGCTTGTAGCTATTTTTTTTTTTTTTTGCTATACTCTGCCCATATTCTCAATGTCATCTCGGCAGCTGTTGCTATTACTCTTCTTGCTGTTGTTGTATAGTTTGAATGAATGCAGCAGCATCAAATGCCGGTTAGCGACATGATATGTGTACCCAATGCTGGTTAGCGTAAGATCCAACGACATTGACGCTTTTTCATGCCACAAAAACATCAGCACTGCCACTGCCGCTAACCAACCACAACCAAGGCGCGCCACCACCTTACCAACAACATCAATGGCATCAAACACGCTCCACTAAGCTCAGCCAACAAGCAACAGCACCGTGCGCAAATTCACCTCGCTCCTCTCGCCGCATGGCTTTATACACTTGTATGTATGTTTGTATAAGATCTCGGCGAATGTTTTATTGTATGTTATCTTATACATTTATCTTGTTTCTGTTATGCTGATATGCTAATAAATAAATCAATATTTTGTTGCTATTTTTTCCCTCAACCTCTTTGTTGCTCTTTTTGTTGTTGTTGTTGGGGTTATCTGCTATTGGAGGTGTTTCAATGTGTCGCTGAATGACATAGTTATATACAAATATGAATTTGCTCTAGTTTGATTTGCTTAGCTGAGAAGCGAAAGTGAATATTTACAATCAGTATGTATGTTTGTACATATATTTATATATATGTATGTATCTAAGTAAGTACCCTCTAGTGATAACGTATACTGGTATACAAACATTCTAGATGAATACTAGTATGAAATAGGATGAAATCATACCAGTTCGTTATTTGTATAGCAGTTTATCAGTAACGGGAATAATAATAATATTAACCACCATGCCATTCGTATGCTGTTATTATTTTTACTACGCCACTGCTGAATTTCATTTCGGTCAGAGTAGAACTTCTGTGATCGTTGCTTGTTGCAGGCAAAGTCATTTATATTTTCAATTTTATTTTTCGTTGAATTAGAAATTCAACACATACTTAACATATAAATGACAGTTCGTAGGACATCGCCATGTTAAAAATACCAATAACTTACATGGGACATATATGGAAGGTGAACTAGTTGGAGCAAAAATGCTAACTAGTAGGATTCTGGTTAACAATTGATATTTTTCCCTGCAGGGTATATCAGTGTGTACGAGTAGACATGTGTGTAGTTTTCCATGTATTTGAGTTTTCGAGTGGGATAACATTTGTTTACATACATACATATGCTTATCTGATTTATAACTTTGATACACACACATATGTAGCGATATATATAGATGTGAAGGATATGCGTGGATTTAAAGTATTTCATTGCTCTTTTCTGCTTCCGCTTTATTTCCACTAATGAGTTTTGAAGTGTTTGGCGAAATTTATTTAAAGGGATTTAATGAAATCAAATCAAGTAGGATTTATATTCTATAATTGGGTTAAATAAATGAAAAATGTTTTATATATACATAGTTTATGCGTACATTGACAACGTGGCATTTCCAGGCAAAAGAATTATAAAATGATAATCCGTAAAATTAATTAACTTTTAATTATATTTTTAAATATGTGTTTATATATTTTTTATATTTTACAATATTTGAATATTTTAACCCAGCGAACGTAATTACAAAAAATTAGAAAATAATTTCCTATACCTTTCGATATTCGCCTATTACATTAATTCTCTGATATGCTTAAATTAATAGACATACATTATATTTAATTAATAATATTTAAACAGAAGATGCGATGTCTTCTTTCAATGTTCCATATATTAATAAAGATATCTCCTCGATATTTTGTATATTTTTGAAAAAAAAAAAAAATTTCTTTATTAAGGGGTCCTCTTCTAAAAATTTTTTTGAAAAAAACATTTATTTTTTATTTTACAACTCGAAGGCAGAAGGTGTCTAGAATATGTTGGTAAAATGAAACAAGTTTGCCTCGCGCTCCAAAACAAGTTACAAGAAAACATTTGTTTTGTTCAAATTTCATATACATTATTCAAGATTACTTTTTGGCCGTCATATTGGATCGGACATTTTCAATTTTTCAAATCTCACCTAAAATTCGTGTTCAGAAAACCTAAATATCCTTGTATTCAAAGTTTTATTGATATTAATGAATATTTCACTTTTTTAGTCCGCCATATTGTATCCATCATTCTGCATTTGTCAAATTTAACTTCAAATTTGTGTTCAGCGATCCGAAAAACCAATATAAACGAAGTTTCATTCAAACTGATAATTATTTTACTTTCTAAGTTCGCCATATTGGATTCGCCATTTTGAATTTTCCAAATCTAACCTCAAATTCATGTTTAGTGACCGTGGAAACCTATAAGTTCACTTACTCTGAGACAAATAGATCATGTCATGTTTAGTGACCGTAGAAACCTATAAGTTCACTTACTCTTAGACAAATAGATGAATTGCTAAAATTGTACACGAAAAACTATTTTCAAACTTTGGCACGCGTTTTTTGGAAACAAGATTTTTCGAATCTGCGGGCATTCTTGTTTTTGAACCATTTAACCAATCAACTTCGCGTTTTGCCCGTCTAAAAGAAGACAAAATTCTCCGGCACTGTAACCTACAAAATCGCAATATTTTGATCAGTAATGATTTCTTACAGCCGGCCAAAGTGAAAAAATCATTCGAAATTTTGATTCTATAACGAATTTTTTAATGATTTTTAGATTCGGGTGCCTCTATAGAATGTAATCTTCAAGATCGTTTCAGTTTTCTGCTTGTAGACGACGAATTGCGACCTGTATCGTGCCCGCAGATGAGGTCGGTTTTCAAAACACCTTTGCTCGAGCCGCCATTTTGGACACCATTTTTGGCACTCGACACTCCAAACATTCGATTGTATAAAGGAAACCTAAGTTAACATTTTGTAGAACAGAGCACATGTCTAAGTTATTTTACTTCTTCAAAAAAAAATCAAACATTAGCTAATTTTTGCATAATTATATAAGAGGACCCCCTTAATAAATTTTAATCGAGCACATTTTCACCATCTTTGCCAATGAGCATTTCCTACTTTTCGCTCAACTTCACAACTCCATCAGAATAGAACTTCAGTGGTTTATCGGCGAAGAACTTGACCAAATGATTTTCAGCGGCTCTTCGGCCAGCAACACCTTTGCCGTCAATTCAATTTTTGAAGTCTTTCGCCAGACTTTTTTTCGTTTTATATTCTTCATCGTTCGTGATGTATCGCTTAAACAATGATTAGATTTTTTCGCGTTTCAGAAGCGTTTCACTGATGGTAATGCGGTCATCAAACTCTTTTGAGTTAATTTTTTTGACAGTCTTACAATTAGCTTCTTTGAGTAGTCTTTTTACAGGATTCCAAACTGCCACGTGAGTTATGCCTAATGCCTCCGCTATCTCTTGACAGCTTGTATGCCCGTTTTGCTCCAGCAATTGCAAAATTTCCGCCATATTTTGGCAGTACATTTTTTAATGGTAAAAAGCACTACATAGCGTATTCATTCGGAAATTTCAATTATTTTCAAATTAGAATAGCTTTTCACGCGCATGAGGATTTACAGAGCTACTTTATAAAAAATACTGCTTGAAATATCACCTTTCAAACATGTGTTGTTGAACATAATGGAAATCCGAAAATATTTCCAAAAATATAAGAAAATTTGTACTGTAAGCCCTATTTTTGGCAATAATTCCACTCCAGCTCCATCTAATATATTACTTTAGGTTATGTTAGCTTTATTTTTTTTTACGCGCATATGTATCGGTTCTTAAAATTTATATGGAGTGTTAAGCGCAAAGTTTTATGTGCAACTAAGAAATAGTCGCAGATAATATTAGTTCTTCCATGTTTTGTTGCATAGCTTTCATTGACTTTTTCGCAACTGATGAATAGCTTTTAAATAAGTAATAAACAGATTATCGGACTGTACGAAAATATTCGTTTAGTTTTTATATTTTAATTCAGATTAAAGAAAGAAAAAAAGTTGGAGTCAGGAATTTTTTATTGTTTTTTCTTGTCTTCAATTTTTATTTTATATAGAATCTACTTATAAATTAAAGCTTAATATTTTATTATTTCTATAGTCAGTTCTTGTAAAAAAACACATCCTTGAAACCCATTATTTTCTGGACACACTGATAGGAGCAGTAAGAAGTGACAGAAATTGTTTCTTCGGCAATATGAAGTATATAGCATTTTTTTGGGAGCGCTATGTAATATTTAGGATATAAAAAAAATTTTAATATTTTTGGGTTTTAAGATTTTCAAAAAGTCTCATCATCTTCGACTCGTTCGTGGGCTCGGGTGTTTCGATAAAGTAGTTAATTGATATCAGAACAGGTTGGATATTCTCAACCAGGTGTGAGTCCGGGCATACATAATACCTATTAAATACCAGTGGAAATGATTAAGCGGTGGAATAAGCTTTTGACTGCTGTCTTAAGCAGTCGTACGTAAAAATTAGCTTCCTCAAAGTGTTTTAAACTCTGTGCTTCCCTGTCCTAATTTTTTTTACGAATAAGAATTTTCTCAGATAGTATATAGGAGAAGAAGACCAAAGGTAAAAAGGACATACGTATTGTACTGTTTACTACAGCGTATATGGAAGACTAACTTTAAGACCGTATCTACGCGATTAATCCCCCAATAATTCTATATCTGAAAATTTATGTACAATATCAGAAATCAGGACTCAGAGTTTTAGCTAGAATTTTGAACAAACAGCAAAATATCAATCTTGCTAAAATTGTCAGCTTCTTTTTTTTCGATGAGCGATTCGGCCAAAGGAAATACACGTGATTTAACCAATGAAAATTTTAAGTCTTTTTTTTATAAATATTAACAGAAAAGAAGTGCAAAAATTTTTAAATTTGACTTCGGTGAATTTCAGAATTTAAATTACACTATTAAATGATTTTCTGACAAATTTTATACCTAGAACCCTATATAGAAATGAATAGGTTGATTTGGGCTATATGATATAGTCTACCGATTTCAATGATTTTCGGTAACAAAACTTATTTGACATAAGGTGCTAAGAATACCAAATTTTATATTTTTTAAGGATTTTATACACAAAACTTCACATCTAAGCAAATCGGTTAAATGGAAGCTATGTGCTATAGTGGTCCGGTTTCAATGATTTTCACTAACAATGTTTATTTCACTACATGTGTGTAGAATACCGGATTTTATTGAAGTATTTATGTCCTAAAATTACAAATTTTAATAAATAAATATAGCCGATCCATCTGGACAGTTCCGTCAAATGATCAAAACATTACAAGAATGCACCCGCCTAAAATGTTTCGTCGAAATATTTTAAAAACTGAGAGACTTTTTCCATTCCGAGTGACAGGCGGATATGGCTAAATCAATACAGCTCGTCATTCTGATTATATTGGTATAAATTTTGGTAAGCCCATCTCTTCTCCCTGTGGTACTTGCATACTTTGTACCAAAGTTAACAGACTATGTCATGTACATGAAAGGTATAAAAGCTCCCAACTGGATTTCAAGCTTTCAATTGGCTATCAATCGCGTCCGCAATATCCTGGTGGTTAGCATTGCGTACTACAATTCGGAAAGCCTGGATTGTAGTCCAGGTTCGAGCAACATCTAAAATTATAAAAAATTAATTTTTCTATTTGCGGTTACCCATCGGTAGGGAGTGTCAATCCCTCAGAGTGTATTTCTGATATGAAATAAAAAGCTCCTCATAAAAATCCATTAGATGTTTGGAGGCGGTTTAAAAAAAAATTGTAAGTCCCTCCAATTGTTGGTAAAAATATCAAGTCGCAAAACCACAAACGGGAGGAGGAGCTCGGCTGAAAATTGCTTCAGTGGTTACAAAGCGCCAAATATATGTATTATATATATGTATATCAATCAAAAGAAAGCCCACCAAAAAATTCAGCTATTACTTTATTCGTACATTTTTATTTTATGATTTTCCTTAAATTTGAATTACTTATAAAATAAAAACATTTCTTTTAACTACTTGTTCACTCCCAACTAAGTATTTATTTATGTACTCTTTAAAGTATTAGTTTAGATGAGCCGTATCACTTAAAAAACTTTTTCGATAAATTTCAATACCATTTTGCAATTGATTTTATTTATTCTCTTATGCGCTTTTATATATATTGAAAATATTTGTTTAAATAGCAGAAGATTAATAACAACGCATAGATTGCTCTGTATTTACATGCCATGCAAGAAAAATTTGAAAGATTTTAAAAGTTTTTTATTTTCACTAACAAATTATTTTCTTATTAAAATTATGAGACATATACTCAGCTAAGTAGAGAATACTGAAGCAATTTAATGTTCCACTTTTTATTTCCTTATGGTACTATTAAAAGTTTAGTAACCTACATACATATACACCCGTACACTTTTTTTATTCATATGTGCATGTGTGCCCTGAGTATTATAGCTCTGCAGGAAAAATACTAGTTCTTAACTAGAATGCTAATGGCTTATAGTTTACAATAACTAGTTCATCTTCCATCTATTTTTCATATTAGCGACTTGTATTTTTAACCTGTCAATTGTCAGTATATGCATTAGCTTCATACTAAGTAAATACCAGTCCGTATACACTTGTTTAAAGATTATTTCGTTCATATCAGTGTAGAACAAGTTCGTATCATAACGGTTTTTAATACTAATAATATTCATAAATCTTTGAATTTTTAAAAAATAAATATAAGGAATTGTTTTAATTATTTGTTTTCAGTTATTACCTTTTATTACCCAAAGACTAATTGTAAGCCCGAAAAAAAAGATTTAGAGATCTGCATTCTCACGAGGAAGGCAAAAATTCACCAATCTAAGCCAAAAACGACCTGAATAATAGCCCCGAAATTTATTCTTGAAATCATCCAATCAACTTACAAGTGACATATGCGGATTAACACCAAGGAGCTAAGCCTCGAAAAATTCAATATAATTAGCTTCAGTTCAATAACTGTGAGGAATATACCAGCAAATAGAACATTATATAACAGAACCCAGTCAAATACTAAAGTGCAAATGAGAAAATACTGAACAGATACCCATATCCGTTCTGATGGGTCCAAATACGAGGCAGGTGTATTAGCAGTGTTCTTCTGTGACCGTCCCATAAAATAAGAAGGCTTCAAACTCAGTGACTGCAACCCTGCTTTCGAAGCAGAAATTGAGTGCATTGCTGAAATTACACGGGTGAGACTGCCACCATCGACTGCCTCTGCGCCTTCACATGTTCTTTAAAACAGTGGAACCGAGAGAAGCACTTAAGGTCCTGCAGCGATTCCAACGGAGGGTGTACCAGTAAACTACTGTGGGGCAGCGTATGTTACAGACAGACCAAATTCAAAAGGTAACTCAGTAACTTTGTAGGTTTGCTGGCGGTGCATATACCCATGAGATATCATCTTCATATGACATGTAAAGTAAAAACAATAGACTGTAGAGTCTGCGGAGAGGAGAACGAAACGCTGGAGCATTAACTATACAAGTGCCGTGCTTTCAGTCGATTGAGACGTTAAATCTTCTACAGTGCGACGAGCTACAGCCTTACGGAGATGGGTGCGCATATTTGGAAGAAACTAAACCAATTCATTAAATCGAGCAAACTGTTCGCAAAAGCATAATTCAGATAAAAAAAGGTAGCACACGAAGAATTGCTTCGGTATGGCCGTGGTATGGTCCTTAATAACCCCGTCATCCAATCAACCAACAAATAATCAGTTACTTAGATAAAGATAAATAATAATAATTACCAATAAATACTGCTTTTCTTTTTTCGAAACGACTAACTGGATTTGTCCAGTTATATTATTAAAATTTTAGAGTATAACAAATTGGTTTCACTTTATTATTTAAATACTAATATACTTCTGTTTGACGACGGGCTAGTTTGATTTCATCCACTAAATGCTAGCTTCGAACTATAATTTTTTCTTACTAGTTTACCTTTTCTCTGCAGGGATTTGGCATGTAAATGCCGACAGTAAAATTTATCAGTCCATTGAATTTGCAATTGGATCGAAAGTTTCCTATATATGACAAAGTATAAAAAATTTAAAACGATGCGTATATATGCATGTAGACATACGTACGCGAATAAGCATTTTATCTTTTCTCTATTCACCTTTTTTGTTGCAAACATATTTTAAATTCTACAATCTTTGTTTTGGGTTTTTGAACTTTGATTTGTAGTTTTTGCGAAATACAAATGGAATTTCGTAGTTATCAATAAATTGATTGTTTTTATTCTGTTTTATTTTTATTTCTTTATTTTTTCATTTCGAAAGTGTGCATTTCAACACAAAAATAACACCTAATCTACATATATATGTTAGTTTATATATATATTAAATTATTTGCTTGCTTTAATTTGCTATTTTTTATATCCTGTTGTGGATTTACATTAATATACATGTATAATTCCACATTGTTTCAAGTGAAAAAATTTACCAGTAAATAAATATTTAAAGTAAGACATTTAAAATAATTCCTAAAATAATATGTAATCTATATATATACATAAATCAATGCAAATTTTGATGAACGCCTATAACTTGAGAACCACCAAATTAAATTTCACCAAATATTGGAGTTATAAAAGGATATTAGGAGAAGGTTAATTTGAAGATCTCATGAGAGTGGCGCATACGTTCCAGAGACATGACCATTTTAGTGAACATTGTCGCTTTACATACAAAATACATGCAACACTAATAAATACATGTGAACTTCTAAAATACGCGTACATTACGTTGTATGCGGTGTTGAAAGAGAGGGAGAAAGAGTGAAAAAAAAGAAAATTAAATTAAAATTAAAAAAGAACATTTTAAAATAAATTCATAAAAAATGTTTGGAAAAAAAAATTGAAAACAATTTTTTTCGTTTCCTTTTCCAAAAAAAAAAAAAAAAGAAAATTCAAAATTTCAGCCAGATTTTCCTGATTATTTTTATGCATACCGGGGTCCGCTAGTTTTCATATATTTATCGATCACAGACAATATATTTTAGATGTGTAATGCGCTCCGATATCAAATCTCACTTTAAAAGACATTCAAAAGAAATTTTAAATTTTTTAAATTAAAAGGCGTATAAAAATTTAATTTATTATTTAATTTTACTATATTTATATAATATTATATTATTTAATTATACTCAAAACCATATGAAATTTATGCATAAATAGAAAACTAAAACCCATTTATTTTTTGGTCCAAACTTTGGTCCAAAGTATATAAGTACGAAAAGGAGAAGCGATATACCCACCGAAATTTATTGCGATCGAATCAGAATGACGAGCTGAGTGGATTTAGCCATGTCCATCTCTCCGTGTGTCTGTCTGTCTGTTTATCCGTCTGTCTGTTTGAACGCAAATTAATCGCTTAGTTTTTGAGGAGATATTTCAGCACCTGATACGAAGATGCAGCTATGCGTTCAAACGATCATTTGTCGGAACCATCCGGATTGGACGACTATATCATAGATATGACCCATTTTTCAGATTTGAAATTTTGGGTCATAAATCCGACAAAAAGTATCTATGTACGTGAAATTTGGTACACTGCACATGCATAATTAATTGGATATTGGTTATAAAAATCATCGAAATCGGAATACTATAAAATATATATCTCATACATTGTACTGAAAATCATCGATACCGGAATACTAATATATATGTTATATCATATAGCCCCAAAGATGGGAGGTTTTGGGTCAAAATCCGCCCAAAAAGCTCTTAGAAGCATGAAATTTAAAATCGCATATGAATTGCGTATTGCTTCTGAAAATCATCGAAATCGGAAGACTATAACATATAGCTCCCATATACAGATTTGTTCTAATGGGAAGCTATGGCCAAAACTCATTAAAAAAAACTCCTAGAAGCGTGAAATTTGGCACTATGCCCATTTATTATGAATTCCATATTAGAAGTGAAAATCATAGAAATCGGAATACTGTATAATTTATCCCCCATACAACCAATTTGTTCATATATGAGGTTTTGTGTCCAAAATCCATCAAGAATTTATTTAAGAGCGTGAAATTTGGTATTGTATAGAAGTAAATTTAAGTTTATATCGACACTGAAAAACATCGAAATTGGATTTTTCAATTTATAATAAATATATTCACGAGAGGTATGAAGACTTCGGAATGACCGAAGAGAGCCCTTCTTTCTTGTTTACCATACATTTACCGTGCAAATCAGCCATAAGTGTAAGCCATACTCTTTATCCGAATAAATATGTTAATTTTTGAAATTTTTTGAAGTTGTGCCTGTGCTTCTGATAACCTCAATATATTCATGAGCGGTTGCAAATCATCATCATCATCTGAGGTAGGTAAATGATTCAATGGAATATCTTCTTCAGAGTGCCTTTCTTATCTAGTGGTATTGTATGGGTCTTCAGTTCATTCATCTTCGTCTTAATAACCGCTTAATTTACTTGACCGGCAACATACTTCTTCGAGCAGTGCATCCAGTTTTTTCGTTTTAATCGTGCTTCCATTGGCTTGCTGATCTTGTATTTCACCTAGTTCGACCAATTCTTGGTGATGTTGTTGCCAAAAGGTATCAGATTACAATGACGAAATTGTAATTTCAGTGTCATAGATACAGAATTTTTTAAATATTTATTAGCATTGCGAATAGCACGAATTTAATTAATCTAGATATATATGGTATTCAAACAAGCCATGAACATAAAAAAAAATATTACAAACTTTAAATGTAAAATGTTCAAATTTTTTGTCATTTCATGCGATAGATAGATTCTTAGGGAATATTCATGCCAAATTTCAAGTAAATCAGCTGATTAGAACTAGAGATATTGTGGTTACTGCATCGGTAAAAATAGTTTCGAGAAAAACGTGTTTAAAGTTCCGCGTCAAGGCAGAGCCGATATGGATGCGCCTCAGAAAAATACCTGTATCTCCGAAAATAATTTGAATTTTGAAAAATTCTTTTACAGACATATGTATTTTTAAATAGTTAAACTTTAAAAATATACAACAACAAAAAAATCGAAGTTTCCAAAATTCTTGAATAGTATACCCCCATATATCGCAAGCCCCTCCATTAGTTGAAAATGGCATTAAGGCGCCTAAACTGGAGTAGGAGTTCTGCCGAAAATCGCTTAAGCTGTTAAAATGCGCAATTATACGTACATGTATGTACATGTTTCATTAAAAAAAAAATGAATGGAAAAATCATTTGAAAGTTTCACAACAATTCATTATCCTTGTAATTTATTAATTTCCAAAAATATTGCTCAAATACATCCATATCATCGTATATGTGCACAAATGTCGTATTCTCGCACCACATGACATAGTACCAGCTGCTGCAAAAATTTAAACCCCACCCACTCCACCAGAAACATTTGAACAAAAATACAAAAGGTTTGGAAGAGTGCCGCATGCGGCAAGAGGAGACGAAGTAAAGATGAAAGACATGCTGTTACGCACTTTGCAGTTGTTACTCATTCGAAGTTAATTTACTTCAAAAGCCGCAGGAAAGAACAATATGTGGGCTTTACCGAGCAGTTGATCAGTCGTTTGGTCGACTGTCTGGCAGAGGCAGCAGTTGGTTTTGTTGGTTAAAAGGTGACTTCTACGACAGACAAAAATGAAGGCATATCCACAAAGGACGAATTAACGAATGGACGAAAGGTTACTAACTGTTGGTTACCATGCTGCCCCGGCTGGATGCTTGGTTGACTATACAGGAAGTGAAAATCGGCAAAAACACACAATCATATGCTTACAACACACATTTCTCGCACGTAACCCTAGTGACAGACGCAGAAGTGTGTACTTTATGCATACGGTTTTTTAACAACAACGTACACATATTTTCACATACTCACAGACATTTTAATAGCAACATCAAGGACAACGCTGTCAACCTAACCAAGTACTTGTTAATGTGCGCAAAGTGTGCGTGTGTAGATGTATTTCATTCAAAATGAGTGGAAATGTGCGTAAGTTGCAATATTTTGTTGTTTTTTTCCACATATATTTTTTAATGTTATTCTCGTAAATGACGTTGGCTTGCAGACACGACAGACGGTTTGGTTGGTTTGCAAATGACAGCGCATTTTATGGAAATATGGCACATGCTGGTATTTTTCACCCATTGCCCCTACGCTTGTATGTAATATATGCATTTACGGTGATATCATTTTCATAACCATCAGCAGCAGCAACCGCAAAGGAAGCAACGATTCTTTAGCTTTAGTTCTTTAAACAAGAAGAGAAAAAGGAGCCGTCTACTACACGGACGAAGACCTTATAGATTTCATGAGCATGTCAAACTTACTGTATTGCTTTTTGGATTAAAAATTAATTCCCAAATTTCAAAAATCAGTTGTTAACTTGAATTCACGTCTGTATAATACAAAATTTTATGATCCTTAATGCCTTTTTGATGGATTTTTGATGCAAAACCTCTTATTTAAACAAATTGATTATTTGGATTTCAGTAATTTTCAGTACCAATATTTCTTTGAATTTATGACATGTCTTCAGTGCACTTGACGTGCACACGCTCCGAGGACCTAACATCGACTCAGACCATTGCCTTGTAGCAGCAAAGAACGCTCGTCAACAAGCATAAGGAAGGTTCGACGTCAAAAAGCTGCAATCACAATAGACATCCGATCCGTTTTCTACTCGACTTGTGCTCCTGCTCTCTAAGACTACTCATCAGCAACTTGGTGTAATGGAACGTCATTGCATTTGCACTTGTACGATGAGGATTGCGAGCGTAAGGATAAAGAGCATAAGAGGTGACCGACAGGAGTAATTGAAAATTGTACGAAAAGATACGAAAACTCACAGAAGGTTTCAAAACCGGAGCATAGTGTTCTAGGCTCCAAACAGGTGATCTAGCGACTGATGTCGAGAGTATACTGAACTTATTCAAGTACGTCGGCAAAGAACTCACAAGGCACATGCATTACCTTCTTTGCAGAATATGATCAAATGAAGGTATTCCCAACAAATGAGTTAGTTCTGCTTTCTCCATGTTAGACAAAGAATCGAAGCGAATGGGTGTCGTGGTGAATGAGGATAATACGAAATATCTTCTGTCATCAAACAGCGCTGACTGCGGAAAGTTGATAGAAGTTCAACATAATATGCCGGGGTAGTCAAATTAAGTTTTGTCGCAGATTTTTTTGTCCTAAGCCCCATATCTCAACAGATCGGTATATGGGAGCTATGTATTATAGTCGTCATTATTTCGATCATTTTCAGAACCAATATGCAATTCATTATGTGAGTGTGGTATTCCAAATTTCACGTTATTTGGTACTTTTTTAACAGATTTATTACCTAAAACAAAAAGTTTAAAAATCAGTCGTATATATGCTATAGTGGTCCGATCTGGCTGGTTCCGACAAATGATCGTTTAAACGTGTAGGTGCATCTTCCCACCAAGTTTCGGACTAGTTCACGTTAAAACAAACAGACGGACGGACAGATAGAAGGACGTGGCGAAATCAACTCAGCTCGTCATTTTGATACTATCAGTATAAATTTCGGTGGGTCTTTATCTTCTACTTCTGGTACTTACATACTTCGGCCCACAGTTAATATACCATTTCTTGTACATGAGAGGTATAAAAATAATTTTCACGGGTTTTAAGGTGGTCAAAAATTTTTATTTTTCGTAGCCTTAAGTTTCTCTTGAGACAGTGTTTCATTTATCCATATATTTTAAATTAAAAATATATATATTTATATATCTATTTAAGGGAAGATTTTTTTATCTAAGTTCCGATTTTGAACATATTCTAAAAGTCTAAGTATTGCTTTCCAATATTTCCAATTACGGCTGAACTCTGGAATTCACGTTTTTATTTTCTTGTCTAACACCTGACACCTTTATTAAAATTAATTAATTTTTCGATGATACTGAAAAGAGATGAAAATAACTTTTCGGCAAGCGTAAACAGTGAGTTCTACTGTAATTTGAAAAAATATAATGATCATCTTATTGAAGTCATATTGTTGAGATTGAGGTGGAAAGCTATTTGTAAAAATCAGCACCTCGAAATTCGTTTGATATATAAGACTTCTTCAGCCAAATTGCTTAGAATGAACCACGGAATACGCTTTTGCTATACGCTTTTTTGCAATAAATTGGCTCACTCTAATCTACATAGTAAAATATTTCACAATATTTTCTTTATAATCAGCCTACACATAAATAAATTGCATTTTAGTTTCGTATTAATATCAATAAAAAATGGAATAATTTGAGCAATTAAAATAAATTTTAAATTTAAGCCAAGTCTAATAATTATTTATTTAATTCTTATTTAATTTGATTATAATTGTTCAGTTTGTAAAACTTTTGAAATTGAAATTTTGAAAGCATATAAAAATTGTTGTCATATTAGTTAAAGACAAGAGGACTCAATTTTCAACTTTATAATTCATTTTCTAAAATCTTGGAATTGATTATTTTTGTTTAACCATAAAGCCAAAACTCAAATCTATATTTTCTTGTCTCTTATATTAACACGTAAATGTCAAAAACATACATACATAAATTATTTATAAACATACTAAAAAAAATAATGAACAAATAATGAAGTCAAATTAAAATGTTGTCAACACAAAGCTTTTTCATATTCAAAAATATTTTTTATTAAGATATTCATACGTACATATGTATATTTTCCTGTAATTTTCCGAAAAAATCATATAAAAGTAAGTGGTTGTAAGTGAAGCACAAAAGTGTACATATATAGTTATATATATATATACATATTAAAATGTTTGCTCCAAAATGTCGCTCAACAAGACGTAAATACATATGTACATGCATATGTTAATATCTAACTGAAGCATGTTATCGATGCAAGAAAAATTCAAGGTCAAATCAAAAAGTGTACAGTTGAAGCACACTGAATACCTTCGAGTGTTTTAAGTATGTATATATGTATATATGTAAATTGCTTTATGGACATCATACTTGTCGATAGACTTATCAATAATGAGGAGCCATAAAAATGTGCAAGTGTGAGTATGTGAATAAGAAAGGACTTGAATAACATACTCCAATTTATAAATTGATCACAGCCATTAATACTAATAACAGCCAATATAAATGTGTATATTTAGATGTGTTGCACTACCCTTAAAATACATATATTACGTTTAAAAATGTATGCAAGAGGTGTGTTCAAAGGAAAATGTGAATTTGAATATATTTTCTTTAAGTACTCATTTATTTATCAATATCTATTTTGTCCCCTTCAAAGTAAGCCCCCTCGGACACTTGTGCCAACGCTTTTAGAAATCCTCGAAGCACTTCTGAAATACGATGTTCGGTATGGCCATCAGCTCTTTCTTCGATTCTGACTTGATCTCATCAATTGTGACAAAACACTTTCCTTTAATTGGTTTGTTTAGTTTTGTGAATAGGAAAAAGTCGCAGGGAGCCAAATCTGGTGGTTTAGACATGATTACGGTTTTGATTTTGGTAAAAAAATCACAAATCAGCATTGATATGTGAGCTGGTGCATTATCGTCATGCAGAATCCACGATTTGTTCTTCCACAATTCCGATCGTTTGAGCCGGATTGCTTCACGCGAACGTTGCATAACTTCCTTGCAGTATTCCTTATTAACTGTACGACCTTTTGGCAGGAACTCATGATGTGCCACACCATTGCAATCACAGAAAACAGTGAGTAAGACCTTTACCTTTTCCTTTGAACATACCTCGTATATTTGTATATATTTTGTTATTCACCTGACTACAATAGAATTGCTTTTTAGCAGGAATTTCTTTTCGACATGCAATACATATTCATTGATATCAATATTTTTTTACATATATACATACAAAGTTGTATACGTATGTAAATATGCAGGCTAATCGTCGGCAATGAGCAGGAGCGCGCTTAGAGACTCATTTTTATTAATGGATTTGTCGGTGTTTGTTTATATTGAAACAGTTAAACACCCGCACACAACAACAACTTTATTAAGTTAATTAATTGACTCATGTCTGAATACCTTTGTTTTACATGCAACGAAGAAACATGTAATGTTAGCGGATGTCTTAGAGAGGACATTTTGCTGTTGTCCAAAAAAAGGTCTAGATTCTTTTACTGGGAGTATTCAGGTCTTGTCCTTAAAAAATTTGTTTCAGCACGCACTGTGAATTTGATTAAAGTTAATTCGTTTCATCTTTTCGTCATTTGGCGCCAGTTGGAGACACGAAATGAAATCTTGTTCTTTACCACATTGTCTTTTCAACGGTGTGGGGTCTTCCTCTTTCCATGCTTCCACCCGCGGTTACTGCATCAAGTTCTCCTCCTCAGTTACATGATTCATTGGATTAAGTTAATGTCGCCGTATATCTTGACAGTTCATCGTTCCACCATTTTCTCTAAAACCCCTAATACCGACTCATCGGATATCGACATTGTACACGCTTCTGCACCTCATTACAAGGCGGGAATGATGGGCCACTTGTTCGGCGATAGAGGACTTTCTTTTCATTTTTCTACTCAATTTAAAGTAGCACCTTTGGCAAGATTTTATGTATGTTAGACTTCAAGACTTACTATTATTACTGCTGGTAATGCTGCTCTCTAGATAGTCGAAATTATCTACGACTTCGAATCGTCAACAGTAACACCAAGATGAGGATGCGATGACTTTTAATTTTGTTCTCGCTCAATACTATATCCATTCGCTTTGCTTTGGATAAAGCGGAATTTACGGCGCGATTGTTGAGACTAATAATATTTAAATACGTTAAAAAATTAACACGAATGAGGTTCACCTTATTTAATGTATCGTTTTGTTTGGAACGACTAGTTCCATTGATGGAGCTTTTAGTATCGTTCAGTGTTAGTTTGCATAGTCGTATAAGTTTTACAGAAATCCTGCATTTATACATAGCAACAGAGAAGCAGTGCTGTTGAAGACTCCTTTAAAGTAGACGAAGAGGAGATGTGTGTCGGTCCATTTCTTACGGATCTTTCAAAAATCTTGACGTTTTGTGAATATTTGCTCAATGGCGGATTTGTCAGGTCAGAAGCCACACTGAAACGGTCCCATCATTTCGTTGATGGTGGGCTTCAATCTTTAACATAATATGCTCGATAAGACCTTACACGCGCTAATTGACAAAGGTTGTAGTGCCCCCTTTTTGCTGATTAGGCAGAGGTTACAATTTTCTGGTATACACTTATTCTAGTAAATTAAGTAGCTCAGATGGTAAACCATCGTTTTCCGCCGCTGCGTCGTCCTTCGTTATAGTTGTCATCAATATGAGTATTTGGTTCACTATCGGCGAATCGGTCACCGTACCACCTCTTTCGTTCGTGAGTGAGTATGTGCCGGTCATAAAACCTTCTTTAAGTTCCCACAGTCAACTTCTCACACTCACACATTTCAGCCTCTCTCTTTTTCTATCTACAAATTTGAAACTCTCTTTAATTTTCGCTGTTTCTCCCACGCAGTGGACTAGCGGTCGAAAGATTCCGTCTAAGGTAGGCAGTACATTTTCTCTTCCCTGCGGTACGACAATTCTTACGATATAATTTCTGTTTTCAATCTTGTCGAAAACCAATAGCTTCGTTGTCAGCTGTACGTAGGGAACTTAAAATGTCGTTTCACAGTTCCCATGTAGCAAGTTGTGTGATCTGTTGCAATTAAAGCTTCTCGACGTGTTTCTAATTACACAGAGGCTGTGTCATGATAGTGGTGTGAGTCTGTATTGGGACCTTGGAGCGTAGCTTTACATATCTAGAGCACTGAATTCAAGCTGCATCCGAACAACCGATGGATTTTTATGAGGAGCTTTTTATTTCATGTCAGAAATACGCTCAGAGGGCTTGACATTCCCTGCCGAGGGGTAACCGCAATTAGACATATTTATTTTATATAATTTTGGATGTTGCTCGAACCTGGTCTCGAACCCAGGCCTTCCGAATCTACCTCAGTAGCAAAACATAATTTAAGATGTCAACTGCTTCAAGGGTTGTTTTTGTTTTGTTAGAAACCAAGCAACTCAAATTATGTTCCACGTTTCATATCTGTAAAATCATCAGAAAGAAATAGTTCCTCTTTGTTTCATATCTAAATTAACTTAAATATATTTACATCTTTTAAAGTAAATTTTAAGATGTTATTTTGATGCAAATGTTTCATTTATTTTGAGTTGAGTGTAAGTGGAAAAATTAAAGAGTATAATTGCAATGGAAAGAAATTTTATAGCATCGTAGTCCATACAGAGTGAATTTAACTTTTCCCCCATAAAGCTTGAACCATGTTAGTCGTTGCTATTTGGAATAAAGGCTAATAACGGGGAAGAAAATTATAAGAGTCTGTATTAAATCTAAGAATAAAAGCTTTCAGGTTATACATTATTAACAGAAAAAGTCAAAATCGAATGCCCTGCTAAACGACAACTGTAACAGGTCAGTTGAAAAGTCCCTTTCCCACCATAGTAAAATACATAGTCAAACACATTCTTTGGCAAAATTAATTTTTTTATGGGTGATACATTGGCTATAGCGACCCTCAAACTTTTCGATAACATTTTTGTAGTACGATTTGTCGGTTGCTTCAAAATAGGCCTCAGTTTCGACGATCACCTTTTCACTCGACAAAAATTTCTTCCCAGTGAGCATTCCTCTGAGATCTGAGAATAGAAAGTAGTCACTGGGCCAGATCTTGAAAATTCATAGCCCAATTCAGGGATTTTGACATCGATTTCACTGACTTGCGACACGGTGCATTTTCTTGGTTAAATAGCAATTTCTTTTTCTTCAAATGCGGCCACTTTTCGGCGATTTCGTACTTTAAACGATCCTATAAAGTTATGTAATAATCGCTGTTGATGGTTTTTCTTTTTTCAAGGTAGTAAATGAAAATTATTCTATGCGAATCCCAAAATACAAACGCCATAATCTTGCCAGCCGACTGTTGCGTTTCTTCACGCTTTGGAGCGGTTTCATCGTGTATAGTCCACTCAGATGACTTTCGATTGAAATGATGGAATCAAGTTTCATCCTTTTTCAAATATGAACGCATAAATTCGGGTTTATTACGCTTGAACATCTCCAAACACTGCACCGAATCATCAACGCGTCTTTGTTTTTGATCAAAATTGAGCTCGCGCAGCACCCACTTTACACAGAGCTTGCTCATGCCCAGATATTCGTGAATGATATAATAAACACATTCAGTTGATATCTTTAGAGTGCCTTCTTTTCATTAAATTTCAATTTATTTGTGGATTTTTTTGATGTTTTCGTCGGTAACAACCTCATTTGGGCGTCCACTGCGTTCACTGTCTTCGGTGCTCATTTCACCACGTCTAATCTTAGCATAGCAATCCTTGATAGTTGATTTTTCTGGAGCTGTGTTCGAAAACTCGTCATCGGGCCAAGTTTTTGCTTCAATTTTATTTTTTCCTATCAAGAAGCAATATTTTATCAACACACGAAATTCCTTCATATCCATTTTTTTTACAATAATAAATGTCGCTTGACTCAAAATGCTATAATTCACAAACTAATTATCCGAAAACTTTCAAATTTGTACACTCGCCTTTTGAAGATTAGGGATAATTAAAAATCATTAATTAATTAATTCTGGTAGCTCCATCTATGCGTCTGGTCGGAGATTTTTCACTTGACCTGTTAAGGAAGGAATTTAAGACTTATGGCAAATTTTTTTTACCTACTTTTGGTAATTTGCCATGTAATCTTTTGTGGGGACCCATGTCAGTAAACATATTCTAATATATTCAAAAAGTTGGAGTTTGAGTAAAACTAGTTATTAATCAGATATGTTTAAATATTTATAAAACGAGAACCTAAATTCCGTTAAGTTTTTTATATTTACACATTTCATATTTATATAAAGTTAAAATGGTGGTGATCAGAACAATAGTTTTCAAATTAAATATATATTCCTTTTTTCGTTTCTGTGATAGTGTCAGTGCGCATCGCAACCCAGTGGGAAAATGAAATGTTTGAAATAATAATGGTTAGCCCCTAAGAACTATGCACGAAAAGATGCATTACTTACTTTACAGCGATGTCATAAGAAAGTAATGTATCACTTGAAAAAAACTTTGTTTACATTACTTTTTGCATTACTTTTGATATCTGAAAAGATACATCAGCACAAACTCGATAAAGAGTGCAGTACATTTAATCATATGTTGCTTTATATAAATGAAATTTCACATTAATTAATTAATTAATCCTAACGGTCAACCTACCTCCCGCCCTCCCTGAACTAAAAGAGTTCAGCTACAGAGCAAAATTCATCAGCTGATTGCGAGTCAGATATGTCAAATGTACTTGAATGAGAGTTGAAATCAAAACCCAAACAATGCAAAGGCACGAGAAATTCAAAGTTTGTTTTACAAGTTTTCAGAAACAACGGGTAAAAATGTTTGGACACTCTGAACGGAACATTAAATTTGACTTCAGAGAGAATAAGGGGGCTGGAAATAAAGCCTGTTATAATTTTAACCATGAAAATTACACCAAGCATTTCCCGACGACTGGCGAGAGTAGGTAGATTGATAAGTTTCAGGTGACTAGTATAAGAAGGAAGATTGTACTAATGGTTCCAATGAAAATTTCTTAAGGCAACTAGAAGGTATTGTTTTTGAATAGACTCTAACCTGTCAGAGTAGATTTGATACTTTGGGTTCCAAATCACCGAGCCGTATTCAAGAATAGGTCTTACTAAAGTTATATACAGAGCTTTAGTAACATAAGGATCGTTAAACTCCTTTGACCAACGTTTTACAAAAGCCAAGATGCCTTTGACTTTGTTGAATATCACACCAATGTGATGTGTGAAGTTCAATTTATTGTCCATAGTGATCCCCAGTTTAATAAAACTGTGAACTTGCTCCAAACTGTAATTATCTATAGTGTAAGTAATTATGTGTGCGGATCTTCGGGAGAACACATAACTTTAAATTTTTTTAAGATTTAGGGTCACCCGATTTATTTTACACCATGCAACCATGCTGTTTATGTCTGTTTGCAGTAAGATACCTTCATTTGCCGAAATGTATGATTTATAAAGTTTTACATCAACCGCATACATTAAAGGTTTTGAAAATTTTATCTGAGAAAATAAAAAGCTTATAAACAATGAAAACAGAATCGGGCCTAGATGGATACCCTGAGGTACTCCTGAAGAAACATTAACGGTATCTGAAATGGAATTTTTAAACATTACTCTTTGAGTTCGATCATACAGATATGTGGAGATCCATTGTAAAAATTTTGGTTGGAAACCCAGTATGTCAACGAGTGACTTAATATATAAAAATTTAGAAAAATTTGTTCTAATTTTTTGTTTAAATTTTTAACATATTAATTAATTTTATGGTTATTATTCCTTCGATACGATTCTTTTGTGTTAGAATAATTTAAATTAAAAAAAAAAACTACAAAATATCAATTATAAGTTGTCACTAAATTAGGATCTTAAATTCATACATTCCTTCTTCGCTTACTTTTGGTATAATCTTTTCCTGATATAGCTTTCGTGCATCTTTTCATAATATGAAAAATATTCCCACCGGGAAGCTAATATTCTTACGCTGATTTTTATAAACACACTTTGTTGTATTTATTATAATAAAATTTCAATAAAATCTATGACGTTAATTAAGTTTGTCAAACTCTTTGATTTAAAGCACTGAAGAACAATAAATATAAAAAACTTGTCTACATAAATGTTTTTTATAATGCGTATGCGTATGGGTGTGTGTGTGAGTTTCAGTGAAAAAGCACAGGTGGGCAATTCACAAAAGATGTCTTGGTTGCCAAGAAATTCAACTGATAAGCCGATTTGGGTATACTCAAGTGACATGCCAATTAATTTATAAAATAACTACAATTGAAGATTTGTTGAGATGTCATTAATTCAACTAAGTTGATATGTTGTCAATAAGGTCGCATAAAATGGATAATATATCTGTGCTATACGTGTTATTGTTAGTGGACTTGCTTTGAGAAATATTAAAGGAAATAAAATTTATAAATTTAATTTAAGAATTTTGAATACTTTCAATAAAAACTGTAAGCTTACAATGAAAATTTAACAATATAATTGGGTAAACTTATAAAAATTTGCAAATCAAAATTTAAAAAAAAAATTATTTTTTTAAGTTAAAAAAAAAAAACTTCTAGATTATTTTTCTAAAGAAAATATCACTAAATTAGCTCTCTTTTGAAAATTAAAAAAAATTAAATGAAAATTTGAAGTGGTTGTTGCCGATAAAATAACATTTTTGGCATTCAAATTTAATCAATAAAAATATATACGTATGTATGTATAAACTAATTGGAAAAAAATTCCTTGCTAAATGATTTTTGTCATTTGTAGTCACTTTGTTCATTCCTTATTAAAATGCTTATTCAAACAAGCGGCTTACTTAAATATGTATTTTAAAAAATGATTTTATTTCGATTTTGAAAAAAAATAAAAATAAAAAATGTATCCTTCCGTAACCATTGCACATTTCTCTTGCTATAAATAGTAACTTTATTCCTATTTAAACTAAACTTTAAATAAATCTCTCTTTGCATATTAATTGTGTGAGTTTCCCCTCATTAAAGTGATTTTTTTAAATTCTGACCCAGAAATACTTAAACGAATTAAAGTTAAAACTATGTCAGTGGTTATTTTAAGCATTTTACAATCAAAACTGGAGCAAAAAATTACCTAAGAACCTTCTCCAACACATTGCAACGTGGCACCCAAAGAGAGCGAATGGCCACGAACCACAAACCAAGGGCTAACTTTTCACATAAATGTTTTTCTACTATGAATGTGCAATCGCACGTTTATATTCGTTGTCCAGTAAACAATCATCATTTAGCAATGAGAAGCAATGCAAAAAATGTAATAATAATAGTTAAAATGCTTATGCAACTACAATAACCACATGTACCACCGAGTAGTTTTGGTCGCCGACTGGCCCGTCGCTGTTTTCTCCGCCAAAGTGCCTCTTCACACTAACTTCACGAAGAGTGAAACTCATAAATACAAATGAAAGTGCAAAGCTAGCAAAACAGTGTGCTCTTTGTTGGTAATTAGTCTAGCAGCTTTGAATGGGTAGCAGCACCAGCCGAGTGGCGAGTAAGGAACTTATCGCATAACTACCCTGCCGAAAATGAGACTAATGGTAACTAGAATGTTATTGGTTTGCATTTTTACATAAACAAGTTCATCTCCCATCTTTTTTTTCATTTAAGCAACTGGTATTTTTAAAACGGCATCAGCTTCAGCCCAGTTGAAGTATAATTTTTACTTCACAAAAATAAATATTAAATTATATTTACCCGCAGCGAGATTCGAACCTAAATATTATGCAGGACTGGGACAGTCTTTAAACACTTGGTTATCATGACTATACAAACAGCGGATCAACAAACTCTAACTGATTCTTTGTGCGGTAAAAGCTATAACATCATCACGACGGCGTGTTGGTGGAAATGGTTATTTGTTTATTTTTCACGAAAAAATAGCGAACTGTTTTGATTTAATATTCAAAATACTTGAATTTAAATATAATTCGCGCATACTAGTTTGGCTTTTGACTGCAGGGTATTATTTACATATAAGCGTATCCGTAAATAAGTATATATATATGCCTATTAAAGGTCTATTTACATGTTTGTATCCGTTCGTTGTTGCATGCCAGCCCCCACGCCACTAGGCGGGTGGTAGTCGTGCAAAAAAAAATGTATTGTCGTTTGAAGCATATTTTTTATATTTATGTATGTATTTGTGTGAAGTCTACATGGTTGATTTTGAATCAAAAACACTTTGAAAACAATTACCGAAGTTGGAGAAATTTATTTATGTAACTAATTACTTCACGTACTATTTTTTGGTCTAGCTAGGCAGTCAGCACTTCTTATTCCTTTATTTGATAACTTTAGTTATTTGCATTTATACCTTTCATGAACATGAAATGGTATAATAACCTTGGTCAGAAGTATGTAAGTATCAAAAGAAGAAGAGATATACCAATCAAATTTTATACAGACATGGATCATACGTCTGGCTGTATATCCGTCTATTTGAACGCAAACTAGTCTCTAATTCTTTGAGATATTTGAACGAAACTTATTATCCAGTAGTATTTTTGTAATGTATTGATCCTTTGGCGGAACCCGCCTGCTCGGTTGCCTATATCAGATAGCTCCCATATAACTGATTTGTTCAGATATGTGAGTTTAGATCGTAAATAAATACTTCAATAAAGTATTCAAGAACATGCTTCTCGGTATTCTGTATTCTATTGTTTATGTTGAGGATTTTGAGGTAATATACTGACGTATCAAGAGGAGTATGACTATAGCAGATCCTCGTCACAAGTTGCACACAATATACTTCAACTTATTCAAGAAAAATGATTAAAATACATCCATCATTTTGAAAATTGAAAATCTAACTCCATAATCGTTATCAGCGACTCCAAAAACCGCTAGAAATCTTTTTTCAAGTGAATTTGTTTTTACAAAGGGTTTTATGCCATACTAAATTTTTTCAGATTAGAAAGAACTATAGAGGTGATGAATTCAAACGGACTTCAGCACATCAATATGTATATATATATATATATATATATATATATATATATATATATATATATAGTAAAGAGTTTGCAAAGGTAATACAAATATTTACATATTTTGGTATGCCATTTATTCATATTTTTGGAAATTAAGCACGATTAATAACGTAAAACTTAAAATATGTTCTGTATTGGAAGTACATATTATGTTTGTAATAAAATAACTTTAACTAAAAATTCATTAAAGTACATTTATAAAGAATACTAAATTGGGAGTTGTACAATTACATTATAGATAAATTTATATATTAGTTGCACTTTTTGTACTAAGAAACAATTGTTTTGCTTTGAAATGCATAAATATATATTGCGCTTGATGCATATAAAATATGTTCGACTAAGGCGTCCTTTGTTTTTTACACCATGTTTGAATTACTTTGCCTTCATGTACAGAAAACTGGGCGATCTGCGTCGAATTCTTTTGCGATAATGCTTCATATGTGAAAATAAAATATAAGGTCGGAATATAAATGTGGTATATATAGGAATATTTATGAATATCTTCTTACTTTATTGCTTGGACCTACGTCGAAATTTAACATAGTTATTGGACGTTCCCTTTTGCGTATATTTGAAGTAGAACAATGCTGTTTGCAACTTTCATCCTAAAATCATGAAGTTTTAATGTGTCCTTGGTAGGTGTTTTATTACTATTGCAAATCAATAAAGTGCGAGGTGTCCACTTAGAAGATTCCAAAAATGTTCTGTAGTAACTAATTAATTGATCCAGAAATTGACGCCTCCATCGGCTGTTTATATTTCCTAGCAATATCTGGCCTTTGCACTTCTATTGTCTGTTCCGGTTTCTTGCATAATCGCTTAGTAACATCTTGTTCCTCAATTTCTACAAAATTAGAGACTAAATAAATATGTTTATTATCAAGCCATTTTACAAAGCAAATTCCAGCATCCGTGCTTATTAAAAAGTCAGACGAACATCTTTCATGCTTCAGAAGATCTTTATTAGACCCAAATGTCGGCCGACCAAATTTGTTTACCCGAGCTGTTTCCGGCGCATTTATATTCCTCTGTCATAATATTTCCAGTAAGTTAAAGGAATTGAAAAGATTGTGGAAATACCGACCAGATTTAGTCAACCTTTTACATAAATGAAGAATTATCGCGGAAGAAAATCCTATTGCGCGGACTAGGTTTTCGTCGAGATTAGTATTTCTACCTTGATATAATTCGAATTCATAAGGAAAACCTGACTTTCCATACATGACATAATTTTTAATACACCAAAAAATTTGGTTTACCCTTTTGCCATATTTCACAAGATAATCTTTCTTTAAATGGTAATTTATAATGTGTTCATCAATATATACACCTTTTTCCACAGATTCCTCTTAGTAGCGTTTTTTATTGTTTCAATTAAATGACGCATTTAAAAAAAATCATTGCAATTAGGACGAATCAACAAATTATCAACGAAATATAGACTTGGAAGTAAATGTTTAAAATGTTTTAAGGACATTGGTTTCTTAAAAAGCTCTATCGAAAGTTTAGGGTGCCAAAATGTTGGCATCCATACAATCCGTATACAATTTGTAATTCAATAACCATTTTCATTTTCCAACTTCGTGCTGGTTCAAAAGCCGACGCTTTGTTTTGAACAGTATACAAATTTGTATAAAGTGTAATTTTTGGTAAAATTTCGTCAGGAAAAAATGATTCTCATAATCTCAAAGTGAAGAGGATATCCATAAAAATCCCTCCTCTTCCATTTAATTTCCATTTTTGTTTTTAATTCAAAAATTTATTGAGGTAACATGTCACCCTCAAGTTCTATCTCATAATTATTCTCATTGCCATAAAAATTTGTTATGTTTAGCAAGTTCACGTTTCCTAATAAAACTGTAGAGCTGCTATGCATTATCTATATCATCATCTGGATGAAGTTGACCAATCAACTCTTCAATATCTTTACATATATACTTATTTTCATTTCCAAAGTCAGAGACATTTGGATCAATTTCTTCAAAAATTTGTTTGTCTGTGAGCGTCTTTATTTTATAAAATGTTGCGATTGCCGCCAAGTCACAACCATTTGTAACTATAAAGAGTGATCCAAGTGCAGGTACTTTTTTCAATATACTTTTTTTTTTTTGACAGATCAGGCGTGAGTTGTGTCAAGCTGGCATTTTATTTTTCTCCAGTATTGTTTGGCATTTCATCACGGAAAGACTTACGCCTGAACAACGTTTACAAGTCATTAAACTTTATTATGAAAATTCACGTTCTGTAAAGAGTGTGTTTCGCGCGCTTCGGTCAACTTATGGTCAACATAATCAGCCTACTTAGCGTACAATTCGCAACACCATCATACATCTTGAGACCCAGTATTCATTATTGGATTATATTCGACCGAATAGACCACATCCAGCACGAAGTGAAGAAAATATAACGGCCGTATCTGAGAGTGTACACGAAGACCGTGGAGAGTTGATTTGAGTCGACTCACGTATGGAATGACTTGGCGTATTTTGCGTCGAGATCTTAAATTAAAAGCGTATAAAATAAAGCCACTCGATCTTTCCAAGCGACATCGCTTCGCTCTATAGGCTCTTGAAAAGTTCCAAGAAAATATAACGTTTTCGAGTCAAATTTTGTTCAGTGATGAGGCACGTTCCTGGCTCAATTTTTCCTGTAGGTATATGACAATCACGCCTCGTTTCAGGCCTTAGAGCAAAACATCACGCCTGTCATTCGCCAGTTACCAGTTTTGAAAGAGATAATCTTCTAAAAATAAATGCCAAAGAATGTTATCTCGAATGATAATAAAAAATTTCCATTAAATTTGAATTTGAATCTGTGTTTGTTTCTTTAAAAAATTAGAGAACTTCGAAGTGGATCACACTTTAAATTTTGTGGGATATATCGTAGATTTTCTTTGCCTAACTATGTACAATTTATCGTACACCTTTTTGAGTAAGTGTCTATTTTTTACGTGGATAACTTGTAATGACATTACTTTTTTATAATTGAACAAATCCGCAAAAATTTAGAAATATAAATTTTTCATTCCACCGCCAAGTAACAGAAAATTTGTCAAATGGAGCTTACAAATAATTTTTATTTTTTACTTTTTATTTTATATTAAACAAAAATTTAAAATTTTCTTAGGTAACAAATAGTCTGGAGGATGGGGCCATGTGTAGAAGTTCACGCAAGTGAGAAAAGTTTCTGACTGCCATTCACCTGGGAGTGGCCAGAAACGATTCTTTTACATATGGCTCAAGCAGCTCACGACTTCCGGTTCTAGACCAAGTATCCTCTGGGTAGCCAACAAACATCCGTTTGGAGGCGAGCTAAAGTGAGAAGGCGAATCCCTTGCGGTTGTGCGTAGGGTTTGGAACCCACCACATAAAAACTATACTCCAATGAAAAATCAGCAATTGCCTCGGACGAGAGACCCCCATTTTGATGACGACCCCCGCAAACGTTTTAAGGATCATGATTTGAGGGCATGCACCTAGAATGTCCGGTCCCTTAATTGGGAAAATGCCGCTGCCCAGCTGGTTGATGTCCTCGTAAGACTAAAGGCTGACATCACCGCCTTCCAAGAAATGCGATGGACGGGACAAGGACGGAAAAAGGTGGGTCCTTGTGAAATCTACTACAGCGGCCATTTAAAGGAGCGCAAATTTGGTGTTGGGTTTGTGGTGGGAGAGAGGCTCCGTCGCCGAGTCCTGGCATTCACCCCGGTGGATGAACGTCTAGCCGCAATTCGCATCAAAGCGAAATTCTTCAACATATCGTTGATTTGCGCCCACGCCCCGACAGAAGAGAAGGATGATGTGACCAAAGATGCTTTCTATGAGAGCCTAGAACGTGCTTATGAGCGCTGCCCCCGCCACGATGTCAAAATTGTGCTAGGCGATTTCAACGCCAGGGTGGGCAAAGAAGGCATTTTTGGCGCAACAATCGGAAAATTCAGCCTCCACGACGAAACATCCCCAAACGGGCTGAGGCTGATTGACTTTGCCGGGGCCCGAAATATGATTGTCTGTAGTACCAGATTCCAGCATACGAAAATTCATCAAGCAACATGGCTGTCGCTAGATCGTAAAACACGCAACCAAATCGATGACGTTGTGATAGACGGAAGACATGTATCCAGTGTTCTAGACGTGCGTAGGTTCCGAGGGCCAAATATCGACTCGGATCATTATCTCGTAGCAGCAAAAATACGCACTCGCCTCTGTGTGGCAAAGAACGCCCGCCAACAAACACAAGGAAGGTTTGCCGTCGAAAAGCTGCAATCACAGAAAACAGCCAGCAAGTTTTCTAATCGACTTGCACACCTGCTCTCTGGGAGCACCCATCAGCGACTTGGTATAAGGGAGCTGTGGAACGAAATATTAAATTCCTTGCGTACCGCTGCTTCGGAAACAATTGGTTTTCGGCAATACCAGAAAAACAACTGGTACGATGAGGAATGTCGAACTGCAGTGGAGAGAAAACAGACTGCCTACCTCGCAACTTTGCGATCGACCACAACACGTGCGGGGTGGGATAGATACCGAGAGCTGAAGAGGGAAGCGAGACGCATTTGCAGACGAAAAAAGAAAGAGGCCGAAATGCGTGAGTATGAAGAGCTTGAGAAGCTGGCCGACAAGGGTAATGCTCGAAAATTCTATGAGAAGATGCGGCGACCTACAGAAGGTTTCAAGACCGGAGCAAACTCATGTAGGGACAATAGAGGTAATCTGGTGACAGATGTCCAGAGTATACTTAGTATATGAGGGAACACTTCTCTAACCTGCTCAATGGCAGTGAAAATGAAAGCCCGGAGATGGCGAACCCGAAACCCCAATCGATGACGATGGTATAGAGGTGCCATCACCCGACTATGAAGAAGTTCGGATAGCGATTGTCCGCTTAAAAAATAACAAAGCGGCGGGAGCCGATGGCTTACCGGCAGAACTATACAAATACGGCCGCGAAGAGCTGACAAGGAGTATGCATCAGCTTCTTTGCAAAATATGGTCGGAAGAAAGCATGCCTAACGAATGGAACCTAAGTGTGCTCTGCCCAATCCAAAAAAAGGGAGACCCCACGGTCTGCGCCAATTATCGTGGGATAAGTCTCCTTAATATCGCATATAAGGTCTTACCTAGCGTATTGTATGAAACACTAAAGCCCACCGTCAAAAAACTGATTGGACTTTATCAGTGTGGCTTTAGACCTGGCAAATCCACCATTGACCAGATATTTACCATGCGCCAAAACTTGGACCCGAGAGAGAAGAATCGATGCACACCAACTTTTTATCGATTTTAAAGCTGCCTTCGACAGCACGATAAGGAAATGCCTCTATGCCGCTATGTCTGAATTTGATATCCCCACGAAACTCATACGGTTTTGTAAACTGACCCTGAATAATACCAGAAGCGCGGTCAGAATTGGGAAGCACCCCTCCGAGCCATTCGATACCAAACGAGGTTTCAGACAAGGTGACTCCTTATCGTGTGATTTCATTAATTTGATGCTGGAGAAAATAATACGAGCTGCAGAGCTAAACATACCAGACACAATATTCTACAAGAGTGTGCAATTGTTGGCGTATGCCGATGATATTGATATAATTGGTCATAACACCCGCAATGTAAGTTCTGCGTTCTCCAGATTAGACAAAGAAGCGAAGCGAATGGGTCTGGTAGTGAACGAGGGCAAGACGAAATATCTCCTGTCATCAAACAAACAGTCATCGCATTCGCGACTTGGCTCCCACGTCACTGTTGACAGTCACAACTTCGAAGTCGTAGATAATTTCGTGTATCTGGGAACTAGCATTAACAACACCAATAATGTCAGCCTTGAAATCCAACGCAGAATCACTTTTGCTAACAGGTGCTACTTTGGACTGAGTAGGCAATTGCAAAGTAAAGTCCTCTCTCGACGAACTAAAACCAAACTCTACAAGTCGCTCATCATCCCCGTCCTGACATATGGTGCAGAAGCCTGGACGATGTCTACATCCGATGAGTCGGCTTTAGGAGTTTTCGAGAGAAAAGTTTTGCGGAAGATTTATGGTCCTTTGCGCGTTGGCAACGGCGAATACCGCAGATGATGGAACGATGAGCTGTACGAGCTATATGACGACATTGACATAGCTCAGCGAATAAAGAGACAGCGGCTACGCTGGCTAGGTCATGTCGTCCGAATGGATGAAAGCGCTCCAGCTTTGAAAGTATTCGATGGAGTACCCGCTGGTGGAAGCAGAGGAAGAGGGAGACCTCCACTCCGTTGGAAAGATCAGGTGGAGAGCGACCTGGTGTCACTTGGTATTTCTAACTGGCGCCAAACAGCAAGAAGAAGAAACGAGTGGCGCGCTATTGTTGACGAGGCTATAATCGCGTAAGCGGTGCCTACGCCAAAGAAGAAGAAGAAGAACAAATAGTCAAATTAAACATAAAATACCTTTTCGTAACGAAAATTATTCAACTTCTCCAAAAAGAAAAGAAAAAATTAAAAGTTTTAGATGAACAAAAGAATTGTACGACATGACATGCAAAGCTACGCAAAGGGTTAATACATTCCATGAAGAAAATATTTTTATTTAGCCGGTATTTAGTATGGAATTTAAATAAAGATTAAATAAAATTATTCGTAGTTTCTAATGTTTTCATTTATTTATTAATCTCATAACGAATTTGTGGTCATTAAATTTTTCTTATTTAATTAAATTAATTTCTTCTACAATTTCAATGGCCAGAAACTTTTTTTTTAATTTTTGTAAAATCTTATAAAAACAAAGTCACTATTTCACGAATGAAATGTAAGCAATTAATGAATTTAGCCACAAAACAATTGGGTGATCGCAGAAAATTAAAATTTTCTTATTGTTGAATTTCGTTAGTAATGCCGAACATCTTCTTAGCCCGAGTCGGATATCTTAATTGATACGATAAATTGTTAACAGGAATCTTTGTATGATACCAAATTTATTAGTGCCTTAGTAATTTCCTAATAAAATTAATCTAGTTAAATAAAAAAAATCAATAAAATGATTGGATAAGCAAAAATAACTCAATGAATGGAAGTGCTTTATAAAAATGTTCTACAATTAATCAATCTTTTAATAAGTTTTAAATAATGGTAAAAAGTGAAGAATTTTAATGCAATTTTTTAAAACCTTTTAGTGTTTTGAAACCTCTTTTTTTAATGTATGTAAATGCCTTTGTTTGTGGATTTACCTTTTATATTAAATTAACTGTAAATTCCATTGTAACCTTAAAAAGTGTTACACAAAAAGGTAAGTGTATGAGTATATACAGGCGTTGTACGCATGTATTCATGTTTATATGCCTCAGAACGGTGTTCCACTGGTGTTTTAAAATGCATTATCTGTGCGTCAAGCTCAAATATTTCACTTTCGATGCCACAATCGTGCCACTCACAATCAAGGTCGTAACGGCATGAATGGGTACATTAGAGTGGTTGATATAAATATATCTGAAATTGGTTTCAAAGATATATTTTAATTATTTTTTTTTTCAAATACCTTGCTAATATATATTTAAGATAAAAATAATTGGATACGTTACTTTAAAAGTATATAAAAAAAAACTCCCGGCACAGAGAAAAATTTTTGAATTATCCTTGATAAGGAAGATAAATCAAATTCCGATTTTTCAGATCACTCTACCGCATATATGTGTATATACATATGCATTCACTCAAGCTGGCTACCAATGCTTCGTGGCTTTTAAAGATAACGGAAGCAAATTCATCCATAAAGCTGCAATTTTTTCATTCATTTACATAAAAGCTTTTATACATACCTATATATATATATATATATTTTATTACTATCTTATCTTTAAAGCGAATGGGTGAGTGGTAGTGAAACTATTTTTGTGTGAATGGCTTAACATTGTATTGATTGCAGAAGCAACTAATTAAATAGGTAGATATATACATTATTTTAGAAATTATCACTGGAATTTTCAACGTAAAGATTAAAGTATAAAAATAATTAAATTGCTGATGGTATTAGTGCAAATATTTAATAAAATAATTTTGCTTTTAATAAAACAAAACTTTAAGGCATTTGTTTTAAGAATAAGTATAGAAAACCACATAGTAATATTACAAGGGTTGCCAGGCACCGTTCACAATGACTGAAAAGTCTTCCACGTAGTCTCTAAGCATGGCTGCTTCTCCTTCCTTACTCAACAGCAATCTATTGACCGTAAGAATCCAAAGGCGAGATAATAATACTAATACTAATGCAGTGCTCCTCTGCGCACATTTCACGTTACTACGTCTATTTCCCATTGCGATTGGATCTTCCTGCAGTTTAGCAATATGTTTATTCGATCCCGAAGAAAAGGTTTGAGTCCTATTTATTCCAACCCCTCCATCAAGGCTAATTCAAGAACGTTACACAGCATATTCTCCATTTGCTAGTATCGATTTCACCTTTCACATGATATTACTTAGCACTGAATGTATCGATTTGCCATTTCTTGAGGCGTGCAGTGATTTCGAGAGCATACTGTAATCTACAGTTTGCTTAATGTGAACATAAATACGCATACCCTGAACCTTATAACCCTGTCTTTGGTTCTACAAAGAACAGCTGTCTAAGCCCTGTGATTTATAAACTGAGAATGTTTGTATTGTTCACATAACCTTATTTGGACTCGCTATGCCATCTACGTTTTCTATTTCCTCCCCGTACCAGCAATAACTGTCCCAGATTTTACAAATGTAGAAAATCTTATACGAGTATAAAAACAACTAAAACAAAAAAATTTCAATGGGGAATTAACCCTCTATTTCGCTATAATGCCTCTAGGCGGAATAATTATATACTTGCTCTTTTTCATTTTATAAAGTTTTTCTTTTTAATTTACAATCATAAACATTAATTCCCTTTTCTTGCAATCATTCAGCAAGGTAAACTTTTTTCAAAAAGGTATATGGTATATAGAAAACATTATAAATGATGCACTTAAATATATCGGATTCGCTAACAACATAAATTCAAAAGCATATATTTAAAAACAAAATTCTTGCGGCAAACCTGAGGAGTTTTGATAAAGAAAACGAAGAAGAGAATTCAGCATAGCACTTTTGAAATCTTGTTTCTCCCAACGATTTCCGCTATTACTTTTATATTTTCATCTAAAATGAATTCTTACAAAATATAAGGTAGCGTCAGACGTAGCAATTAATTAACTTCAAAATGATGTCAAAAAAAAGTTTTAACATTTAATTTCAAGTCACACGTAACCTAAAGGATTTAATGGGAATTAAATTTCAACTTCTGGAAATTGATAGGTATGTTTATTTTGTGAAACTAAATTTTTTTTCAAAATTTGAAATTTACTTTCAGAAATTAAATTGCAAGCACACTTCACTGGTAATATGGAGAAATTTAAATTTTCGACAGAAAAATGCTTGTACGAAATAAAAATTTGCTTGAAAATTGGTAGGGCCACCTTTCAGTAAACAGTTATTTTTTTTGCTATTTTTGTTAAACAGAGTTCAACATTTTGTACATGATAGACATAACTAGATTGAATAAAAAAAATTTTCATGAAAATAAAAACAAAAGATTTTAAAATAGTTTTTTTATTTTGCTTCCCAATACCGTCTCCTAAAACACGCTTAAATAGAAATTATATAATTTTCCCGAAAAACCATTTCAATTTAAGTCCAACTCTGTTCACAATTATTTATTATAAGAACATGAATATATCAAATTTATTGAAAACAGCAAAATTCGAATTTGATAATTTTCAGTGTCAATATTAACTTGACTTCACATCTGTTGAATACCAAATTTTACGCTCTTAGACGGATTATTTTCCCAAAACCTCCTATCTAAACAGATTGGTTTGTAGGGGGCTAGTGATATAGTAATCCGAATTCGTTTATTTTCCCTACCAATTCGCAATTCATAATATCTGTGCATATACAAAATTTCACGCCCATAGATGCATTTTTAGCGGATTTTCTTTACCCAAAATCTCACCTTTAAACCAATCGGTTGTAGGGGATATATATAATATGGTATTCTGATTTCGATGATTTTCACTACCAATATATAATTCATAATATGTGTACATTATACCAAATTTCAAGCTCTCAGATGATTTATTGACAGAGTTTTGGCCAAAACCTCACATCTGGAAATATCGGTATATAGAAGCTATATGTTATATTCGTCCGATTTCAATTATTTTCAGAACTCAAATGAAATTTGTGTAGTATAATTTGCTATAATGGTCCGACCTAGCGGGTTCCGACAAAGGAGCATTTAAACGTATAGGTGCTTCTTCCGACCAAGTTTGCTTGAAAAATCTCAAAAATTGAGGGAATAGTTTGCGTTAAAACAGACAGACGGACAAACGTACAAGGCTAAATCGATTCAACTCGTGATTCGGATACGATGAGTATATATTTCGGTGAACCCCTCTCATCTCCTTCTGGTACTTACAAACTTCGGACCGAAGTTAATATATCATTTCATGTACAAAATATATAAAAAGTTAGAAATTTTTTGTTTTGAATTTGGGATAACGCCCGTGAAGAGGAAACCCCCATGAGTACTGCTTCACCGATATTACAGTATGTACGACTGACAACCTCCCAGCTGCACCTACGTACTAAACACCTCTCCACTCATTACCACTCTCCTCACGGAACTACCAATAAAGTATTACCTCGCGGGGCTGGTAAGCACTTTGGCCATAACGTGTTACTTTAACAACAAGCTGCGATACACACGCCACCTGAATAGCTGGAGAGACCTAATCTCCAGTCTACCACATTATACTGCGGGCGGAAAGTCTAAGCTTCCGCTCCTTTCTCTCCTAACAAACACAAGCTTATGGTCGGAAAGGCGTTCTTTTTTCTCCTTAATCCTGTCATCAAGAGTGCTACAAATCAAGATAAGGTAGGCGGAAAGCCCTTGTTTCCGCTCCGCTCTACTGATAGGCTTTTGAGCGTGGTCGGAAAGGACGAGTTTCCGATCCAGGCTAGCTAGGCATTCTACCCTGTTTGCCATACTTCAAGTTCTTTATTAAAGGTCCTGATGCCTTAATATTTCCTCTTGTCTTAAACGTGTATATATGTCCTTCGAAATCATACATATTCTTTGCCGATTTTCAGGGGAAAGCAACATATGCACTCTGGGCATATTGTGTAAGACGCCGAATTGTTTGTCATGTCCAAATCTGTTAAGGTATTTCCTGAAAACTCCATGACCTGAAAGAAATTGCATCAGGAAGAAGTCGGTGTCCCCGTGTCTTCTTCAATTTTCTTTTTTGCGAGTTGTTACTCATAGCTTCGACCCAAACTGGTGCTGCGTATAGCAGAATAGATTTACCACCCTGCTTAATAGCTTTCTTTTACTATGTGTAAACCCGCCATTATTTGAAATAATACGGCATAGACTAGCATGGACTTTTGAAGCCTTATCAACCGCATACTCTATGAGAGCTTTAAAAGATAATCGGTTATCGTTCATAACGCCAAGATATTTTATTGTGGGCTTAGATGTGATCAGCTCAGACCCTACTCTGATATTAATCACCTCTACCAACTTTCTGCGGCTAATTAGTACAACCTCTGTTTTGTGTGCAGCCAGTTGCGGTTTCCTCGTTAACTATCCGATCTTCGCTATAAAAAACTTTTAGGCTGCACTTTTGGCGATATGCGTACATATTTATTTACGAAAATGTTGAAAAAAGAATCATTATTTTTAATAACATTTAAATTGAGTTGGCATATGCAATTTTATTTTGTTTCATTTATCGTCCTTCCGATATCGAATTATGCAAAATGTTCTTCCAAAAAATTAGTTCTGATTATTATGAAGAAATCCACAAACCTCTATCCATTTTTTGTTTCACAGATTTTAATGTTGGAGAATTAAGAAAAACTTTATTCCTGAACACTTACACAAGTGCATTATGCTTCGCCAGGGATTAAGCGCAACTAATTTTATAAACGTATATAATTAAGTATTTGAAGGAAATATTTTTTATTTTTATTTATTGAAGGGAAAACTGACATTCAATAGTAGCTAAATTTTTAAGTCATGTTATAATTTTATTTAGTGTTGGATGAACAACAACAACAACGAATGTCATTAAATGAAACTACCTTCTAATTTTGCCCCATGAACATAACCATCGAAGCTACTAAATTTGTCAATTCTGAGGGAGTAATACTGTCCCAAGCTTCAATAAGACATTCTTTGAGTAATGCTGGGCTGGAAATCTGATATTTTATAATTTTTCGCTCAAAAATCTCACATAAATATTCAATAACGTTCAAATCTGGGTTTTGAAGTGGTGTGCGTGTGCTTTGGAGCATGATAAAGTAATCAATCCTTAACAATATGGACTGTGTGCTTTGGATCGTTATCGTGCTCAAAGATCCAGCCTGCGCGAAGCTCCAAACTGTCCACCTAAAGCTTCAGATTAGCTTCCTACAATGACTTATATTTTAACCGATCCATGTTACCCTCAATAAAAACAAGCTTTCGAACTCCAGAAGCCGAAACCGCTCCCCAAACTATTACGCTACCGCCACCATGCTTCACTGTTGGAAACTATATTTTTGGCGTTAAGTGCAATACTTTGTTCTTCCATCGACTTTTTGCCAAAATCCATTCCCTTGTCTAAATGTTCGTTAGTTAACTCCAAGCGAAGTTTACGGTTTTTTTTTTTAGATATAAGAAACTTTTTATGTGGCGTTCTACTGTTTGAGGCGTTATCTTTCACAGCTCTTCGAATTGTTCTTAAATGAGCACACTATCTGGACGAGTTTGCGATGTTTTCGGCTAATTTTAAAGCAATAACTTTTGGATCATCATTCACTTCCTTCACAATAAAGCTGATGTCTCTTCGAGTCAGTTTCTTCGGGCGGCCAATACGCGGATTATTTTCAGTGAATCCATTTATTTCAGAGTTTTTTACAATGGTCTGTACCTTTGGTGGACTTAAGTTTAAAATTTTTTTAATTTCACCATATGATTTCTTCTCTTTTCTCTGCTGAATAACCAAGATTCTTACGCCAATAGATATTTATTTTCACGGAGCCATTGTTGATGCTAATGTGTTTAAACCACAACTAAATTCAATACTAGCAAATTAGAAAATATAATTTAAAAAATAAATAGTAAAAAAATGGTACCTAACTGTCATAACAACACAACATATCGACATAACTGCTAGTAAACCCGTGGTGTATGTAGACTTTTGGCAAGGACATTTTTGCGTTTTTTCACCATAATTATTTTATTTTATGTTAGAGAATGGATTTGTTTTAATACATGTGATTAGTAAAGGATTTAAAATAAAAATGTATATCTACATTTTTCAGTAAAGTTATAATACATTCTACACAACGAATACAGGCGGCGTATTTAGACTTTTTTCCGCCACTGTACATATTTCATTGAATGAAATATCTCTTATTTATTTTCTTCTAGAGCCGGTGCACTATAATTATAATCCTAAAGCCTTTTTGGAATATACATATGAATGTTAACAGAGAACTTTGAAGATCTTCCGTTACCGTTATTTAAAAGTCTTGTTTTTTTTATCTTTTTTTGGCTGTCGCATTGTGTTGATTTGTATGCAAATATAATACGTACTTGTGTGTATATTTCCATTTTTTATACGGCATACCCCTCATCGGTATGCACTCCGAGCACGAACCATGATCGTCTCTTTCTTCCGTTCCTCATAAATATTATGGTTTTTATTAATACTATGTACCCATTGTTATGCAGTTTGGTGTTAACCAGAAAAAATTTAAAAGAAAAGAAGCAACAACATCAAAATAACTAACACTTGTAAAATGAATTCCAACGCGTTTAGCCAAAAGACATAGTTATTTCATAAGCGAATTCCTATGCAAAGTTCTCTTTTTGCCTGTACGCTTATGTATATATGTATGCAGGTATGTATGTTTGCGGTTGTATCATTACACTACACAGATCTATATACAGTGATATCTTGTTCTACCTGTGTGCATAATTTGCGGTTTATTGCCACACTTGGGCACACACACATCCACATCCTACTATGTATGCAAGTACGTACATACATTTGTGTTGAAACATACATGTTTATTTGGTTATCTGTGCGCTTCATCGTTTTGCTTGCATGAAAATCGCGTGACACTGACAATTAAATTTATTTATCAAATCACAAATAAACAATGATTTTATTGCACCTGTGCGCCCGTTGTGTCTGACGATGATGACGACGACGAGGACAATGCGGTTAGCGTCACGCCAATGGGCTAAGCGTGTTTGAAAGCTTAAATGTTGTTGCAACGTCACAACCAATTCAATTGAATACGAATGAATGCCAACAAACAGGGATATTCACAAGTTGAAGTAAGTACATATACAATAGTATGTCATGTATATTGTATATGTGTATGCAAAAGCACAAATGCATATATATTCGGGTGGTGGGTGTGTGAGCTAGAGCTGGGGTTAGTTTATTTATGTAGTTGCAATGTTAGTGGTTTGCCTCCCATTGAAACTAATGCGATCATGATATTACTCACTAAAACGTACACACACACACACACACACACACACGTATAAGTGTTATCCTTGCATTTGATATCTCGCACAAACGCTCACAATACATTTTATAGTTGGTGGGCAAATAGCAAAGTAAGTATTCGCATACTACATGCATACATGCACATGAGTACATATAGCCAAACGCATATTTGTGGTGTAGGTGTTTAAGCTGGTTGTATTTAGAATTCACGAGTAAACATGAAAGCTTGAGCTGAGGTGAGTGAGACAGTGTGAGCGTACATTTGAAATTATCTAATAACATTCGAAATATGTGTTTCATACAAATGCACATGCATATGGCTGTAGGTTAAATACTTTTGGGTAAACGAGTATTTGTGTTTATGTATATACAGTGGCGGACAAAAGTCTGCATACACCCCCTGTTTTCGTTGAATTGAAAGTCCAAAAAGTTTATTTCAACTATTTTCTCTTATCATGAAAACCATAAAAATCACTTTTTAACATGAAATAATAAAGCTATGACAAAAAAAAGACGTAAATCCAACATTGACAAAAGTCTACATACATTACATACATAACTTATGTTAGCGCAAAATCTTTTGTATATATCAGGTCATATAATTTTTTGTTGGTTATAAGTAAATGAGCTGTATTCAAAGGCCTATTTTTGTTAGAAACAATATTTTTTTATTGAATATTTGTTATACAACAAAGAAAAAATGGTAGAAGTGACAGCTGTTTCGGAGATCACCACATCTCCTCATCAGACTTCTTTTGCCAGGAATCGAACCGACGGATTCCAAGCGAAGTTTACGAATTTTTTTTTTTAGAAATAAGAACCCTTTTACGTGGCATTCTACTGTGGAAGCCATTATCGTTCAGAGCTCTTCGAATTGTTCTTGAATGGACACACTTTCTTGATAAGTTTGCGATGTTTTCGTCTAATTTTGGAGCAGTAACTTTAGGATCATAATTCGCTTCCTTCAGAATAAAGCTGATGTCTCTTCAAGTTGGTTTATTTCGGCGGCCAACACGCGTATTATTTTCGGTGGATCCATTTTTTTTTTGCAAAGTTTCTTAGAATGGACTGTACCTTTGGTGGACTTAACTTTACATTTTTTTAATTCCACCATACGATTTCTTTATAATTTAAAAAATTTGTAAAAAGGGGTACCTAACCGCCATAACAATACATCATATCGACGTAACTGCTGGTGAACCTGTGGTGTATGTAGACTTTTGTCTATGACTTTTTTGCGTTTTTTCGTAAATTGTTTTATTTTATGTTGGAGAATGGATTTGTTTTAATACATGTGATGAGAAAAGGTTTTCAAATAAAACTTTATACCTACTTAAATTTTTTACGGTAAATACAGTTATTGTAAAAGTTAATCGGACGTGATGCATTTGTGTGATGATCATGCAAAACTTTGTAACATTAAACTTTATTGTAAAGGTAGTGCAGAGAACAGCGCAAGTTAGGTCGCTCGATGAAATATGCCCAGGCTTTCTTCTACACTTCAGTACAATAACTCTAAGGGTTTAATCCGCAAGTGATATGTATACTCAGCTTAAAAAAAACTTTGCCTACTTCCGCTAACTTTCTATTTTTAAGGGTGTGTGGTGGTCTATAGATCGTAAATTTCTGTCATTTTCAATATTTTTTAAGGTGATAATAATATACAACAATATTCTAAATTTGTAGGTACATTGTGTAACTTATATTGCAGAAACATTTAGATAATTAAAAATAATAATTTTGAATGTTTTGAAATTGGTTCCGAAATTGATCTTCTCAAAAACTTGGATATGGGTGGCACAGGAAATTTTTGTTCTTGTACTTATCTGAAACAAAAAGTTTATTAATTTGTACGAATATAATAATAATATTTATTTTAAATTGTGATTTTTTTTATTGAAACTCTCTTATTTTTGTCAGTGTTTGAGCTAAACAAGTAAGAAGTTATCAAAATAATAATATTTTTATGCTTTGGAACATAGCTACTAGTGTACGAATAACATATTCAAATTTCAAATCATTCAGATAAATACTTTTTTGTTGAACTGCGCCGTGCAGTAAAAAGCTGTTCTGAGAAAAACGACTGGTAGAACCGAAAATACTGTAGATATCATTATAAATTATTAACAGTATATTCTTAAAAGACTATACTTTCGATATATTCAAAAATAAAATTTTTTTTTTTAAATTCTAGACCACCAGCTCTCATTAAGTTTTGATTATTTTTGTTAATAAACAAATTACTAATTGAATTTTGTGTTTTTTATTAAATTCCTGAAGCGGCAACTCTTCGCTAAATATACTGAAAAAAGTTATTAATCTAGCAAAAGAATGTTAAAATATGACGGTTGGCAATTTTTAATTTTTTTTTGTACAAAAAGTAATAATTAGCTAAATATTATTATAATATAAATCCCGAAAATATTATGCAAATATTAATTCAGTAATTATATATAATTGGTGCTTTGTTTTTGGGTAACTCTTAAGTTTCCAAAAATTAATTTCATGGTGAAAAGAACATCACTTTCTTTTTCTAATTGTAACTCATTTTAGTATATTTAATATCGTGGTCGAGATGGGAATGAATGAATAAAATGTACTTTTTAGTCCATTCAACAAACTCAGCATTAAAATGTTTTTAATAATCTAATAAATCATGGGAAGGTACAGAAATTTCATGCAGATTAAGCTCTCTCTGAAGTTAACATTTTTTGGTTCTCTGATTTGCTTAGTTTCCACTATCCCATAGATACAAAAACCAAGCGAATCTAGCAAATTCAGATCATTGCTTGAGTAACATGCCAAAAGTTTTTTAATCACTGAAAATTTACCAAGCATATTGTATTTAAATTTACAATGAACCAATTGTGAATACTTTTAGATTGAATGACGGGAATAGAAGTGTATAAGTCGACACTGGAAAACACAACTTCATTTAGACCTCCTTTTGACTCACGCATTTCGGGTCTCTATATTTTTCTGACAGCAAAAGTGTCTCACTTTAGCTCTCGATATATTTGTCACACAGCGCGCTATAATTAAAGTCATATAAGTGTAAAGCTAGTGGATTTCTGTTGAAAAGTTATTGTAAGGCTAGCGAAATCGTTTTTTCAAATATGCAAGAGTGAATATAGGATCATAGTTCTATAATCATTAACCGTTACTGTTATTTAATTATTTATTTTTTAATTAAAAATTAAAAGTTAGATATTTATTTCAATAGTTTGCAAGGGCTAGTCCTTGATCAGAAACCACAAAATAAGTTCTTGCCTTTTTCTGAAGGAATTATTTTAATTGAACAGTGGTACTAAAATAAAACTTGCATATAAAATAAAAATTTCATTTTTAACTCTATGATTAGTCAATTGCAATATTCGAAAAAAATTAATCTCCAATTTTTTATAAGCAGATGTCTTTTCTTTCTTTATACGAGTAATTTAAGTTAATGGAAAATCAAGCAAACTTTTCACAATTAACGAATTGTACTAATCCCCAACATTAGGAATTCATTTCGTATTCAAGTCAGTGAGTCAGTGATGCAATAAAAATTACAATGTGCATTTCTGAGATTTATTGCATTCCAGTTGCATAACACAAAAGTTCTCAACAACAAAGCTGTGTTGTACATAACAATAACATGATTGCTTAGAGTACGTATACTCCGTTGGAAGAATTCTAAATAACAAATTATTGTTTTGTAATTGAAATTATATTAAAAAAAAAAAAAAAAAAATTAAAAAAAAAACTAAGAGCACAATTTAATAACCAGTTGGTAGTAAAAACATTAATATGTTGGATGAATTAGCTTCTAAATATTCTACATCTTGCAAAAGCCAATCTGAATATTTTTTCAAATTATTTTTCCTACTGGGCATACATATTCACTTTCTAGTACTAATTTATTTTCATCCGCCTCCGAACAATCATTGCGCTAATCAAAGTGACCTACTGAAGAAATACAAAAGCAACAAAAAATAGAAATAAATGCAAGCAACAACAAATACACCAACAATGGCTATAATAATAGTCATTGACTATTTCAGAGCCACAAACTGACATTTTGCAACTCCATAATTTGCATTTCAATTGATTAAAATCGTACGTTTTTTAGTTTGACTACTTACGAACATATAAAATGGTTGTCCGCGCTCCCAGCTCACAAATAAAATCTAAAATTTACATACTTATACCATTTACAATTGTAAGTACATACATATGTAAAATAACAGAAACTAGAATCAAAGGCAGCGAGCGCTACCTTTCGCTACCAAGAAGACTTCCCCGCTTTATTTAGCTACTCGGCTTAAGCATTGAGAATTACGGTAAGCAAATGAATGAATGAATGAATGACTAAATGAACGAGCAAATGAGTGAGTGAGTGAGCGCATAGAATGACTGACAGTGGTAATTTGCATATCTACACATTCAGATCTTTTAATCCACCACAACATCAATATTGCACTAGTAATTGTTAGCGTTTTGTTGTTGTTCATCATGAGTTGTTGTATTGTATTCGAAAGTGACAGCGGCTGAGTGAACGTCAGTAAGGGTGAAGCGGTTTTTGGCATTCATCAGGGCGCTGGTCGGCGTCGGCGCCACGGGTAACTTGTTTGAGACTAAAAATCCTCTTTGACTTGTCACTTAATGACATAAAAACATTCTAAATAGTTGACAGCATGTCTAATTGCATAAGAATGAGTTTGACTGTAACGACGTAACATATGGATATATAAATATAAGTATATGCAGTAGGAATTAGCAGAAAGTTTGGTAGTTACTCGTGAGATCGAAATTGTTTTTTCTGTACCGTTTTAATTCTGGTTGAATTTCGTACTATCCATGCTCATGAAATGGTATATTATAGACTCAACAAAATTTATACGGATCGTATCAGAATGACGAGCTGAGTTGGTTTAGTCATGTCCGACTGCCGTTGTTGTCTGAACGCAAACTAGTTCCTCATTTTAAGGATATTTCAACCAAACTTGGTAGGAAGATGCACCTATACTTTTAGACGATCATTTCGGTCAACTATAGCACAGAAACAACAGATTTTAAATTTTTGCTTCATAAATCCGTCAATAGTACCTAAGAGCGTGAAATTTGGTATATTACACGTAGACAATGAATAGCAAATTAATTCTGCAAATCATACATATAGCTCCAATACAACCGATTTGTTCAGATATGAAACTTTGGTCAAAACTCAGTCAAACAAGTATCTATGAGCATGAAATTTGTTGGCCTGCACACATATTCTAAATTGCATATTGGTACCAAAAAACACCGAAACCGGTCTGCTACATAATATAGCCCTCATACAACTGCTTTGTTCAGATATGAATTATACATTGGTTGTGAAAATCCTCGAAATCGGATTACTATATCATAAACCCCGATTTGTTTAGATATGAGTTTTTGGGTAAAAAATCCTCTAAAAAGGCATCTAAAAGCGTTAGATTTAGTACTATGCACAGATATTATGAATTCCATTTTGATAGTGAAAACCATCGAAATCGGAATACTATATCATATAGCCCCCCTAAAACCGATTTGTTCAGATATGAGGTTAAAGGTCGGTATGCAGCTTTTACGAAAACCAAAAACTCCATATAAAAAATTAAAAAAAAAAAACGATTCGCGAAAAATTTTTTTATGAAGCAGTACGCACCTCGAACGAAAAAACTTAATTTTTTACTGCCTATTTCTAAAGTTTTTAAACAAATACGAAAGCACGGCAACACAGGTTTGCGAGCGAAATAAATAGTCTTATATATATTTCGCGAGAAACAAGAGGAAGACTAATTTTCAAACGTATTAAAGCAATCTTATAAAGCAATTGTGTAATGTTTTTAGTTTTTTCATCAATTTCTATACCTTTTATTTATTTTTAGCCATGGAAAAGGTACGAATACATAATCAACAAAAAATATTTACTGCGCTCTGCTCATGTTTTTCGCTTTGTTTATTTACGTTTGCATATTTTCTTCCTATGTAAAGGGCTGTTCACAATAGAAAATCATCTGTCAAATTTCTGTGCCTAGTACATTTTTCCATCCACGAAATATATGAGTTTTTTTTCGCAAGAGGTGCATACCGCCCTTAACAGCAAAAAATCCACCAAATAAGAGCTTGAAACATTATGTATTCCCTAGAGCACTATGATAAAAATGGATATTATAAAAACAAATTGATTTTTTAATTTAAAATCATTTATTTAGAAGAAAAAACCAAGCAAGTAATCAGAAGGAGCCAACATTAAATCAGCTTCGAAATTTAAGAAAATTAATGTATTCTTTTTATTTCAACTAAAAAAGTTATTAGCTATGAAGTTTAATGTACTTATTTCTATGATTGTTTTTAATCAGTGCAGATTCAAATAACACAAAAGTTCAGTGGAGCGTATTTAAGCTGGCGGGAAGGAACAGCAGCAGCAAGCAAATAGGAACATTAAGTTGCAATAAACAGGGCAAAGCGTATTGCAAGTTCGCTTTATAATATTTCGCACTGTTGCGCCACAGATAATACGGCGCTTTCTCTCATTGTCCCTTACCGCTCCTTACCGATTTTCAACTATCACTACAGTGATAACATGCCAAGTTGTGGAAAATGTACTTTGCATTCTCTGGGGCTTGTTGTTAGAGTCGATGGATGATAGTTCAGTTGGATGGACAAGGGAAGTATAATATGGAGGGGGAAAGAGGTGAGTGTATATATTAGTTAGTTGGCAACTAAAACCAGTGAGTCGTCGTAGAAAAAAAAAATATATCCCTTAGCCATCAGCAGATGAGAAAAGAAGGCCAAACCATGGCAATTTGCATACTCGCTACAGCTGGCCGGAGGTACAGATATGAATCGAAAGTTTACAGTTAGTTCCAGGATAACATTCACATTTTTGCCATTGCCAGTATGGACAAATATATACATACTTACATACGTACGTATATCGGTATATTGGCAAGTATTTCTATATTTTTGAATAGCAATGTTATTGTTGTTGTGGTAGTTTTAGTTTCAGTTTTAGTTTTAGCTGCTTCTAGCCACATTTGCACTATGCATATGTCTATGCATGCCTGTGTGCCACTATTATTATTTGTACTTTCTAGGTCAGCTGCACATGATCCCAGAGGATGTACCTGGTATTAGGATATGCTGCTAGTTGGCCCGACCGGCTATTGGTTGATTCCCCCATCCACTGCCTCACATATTTTTCTCGTTGCAACTTCAGCTTTGCATTTTGACTGTTGCCATTGCTATTGTGTTTTCGCTGTCGCTGTTAGTGTTCCGATGTTGTTGTTGTTCGGCAGAAGCTACCAGTTACTGCTATTATTTTCAATTTTGCTTTAATTTTAAAACTTTTTCGTTGCGTATTTTTATTTACTCTATCCATGTTGTACGTATATTTACGTGTAACGTATATTTACATATTTAGAGGTGAGCAAAGTGTTGTTTACTTTAATCCTTTAATCCGCGTGTGTGTGAGTTTGTGTGTATACCTGTTCGCTTCGTGTTAAATGGAGTCACATAAATATTTTATTTCAAGAGGAAAGTTTTAATTTTTATTTGTGAAAGTGAATACTTTAGTCATACAACCCTGAATTCAGACATACTTACGAATTTATATGTGCGCATAACAACCTTTTCCTTTTCATATGATAACAGAATATTCTTCGATATGATATGATATGCTCACAACATAATTCTTCTGCCTTATTCGAGGATGATTGAATACGGAATCACCAGCAGTTGAGGTCAGCCATAATGGATTCATGAATATATACAATTTATTGCAAATTGCAAAATTCGCCAATACCGCGTTAGTAGAAGTTATTTTAGTGGATTTTTTTTATCCAAAAAGCACATATCTGATCAAATCGATGTGTGGGAGCTTTATGTTGCAGTCGTCCGATTTGAATGCTTCTTACTATCGATATTCAAATCGTATTATGTATGTGTAGTATAACAAATTTCACCGCCTTAGGTACTTTTGACGGATTTATGACCCAAAATTTCAAATTTGAAAAATAGATTGTATATATGCTATAGAGGTCCGACGAAGCGGATTCCCACAAATGATCGTTCAAACGCAAAAATACATTTGCCTATCAAGTTTGGTTGAAATATCTCAAAAACGGAGGGACTAGTTTGCGTTCAATCAGACGGACGGACATACGGACGTGGTTCAGCTCGTCATTCTGATACGATCGGTATAAATTTTTTTTTGATATAAATATATCCAGATGAGTTTGAAAATACGTCAGCATATTTTGTACAATACCTACATGTAATTTGGTGTTTTATGGCAACCAAGCATATTTCGAATACCAACATAAAACTTCCTTCAAAACTGCTATTAAAAAGGCGCACTCAGTCGATTTGTATTCTTCGCGATATCATCACAGTATGACAGTTCTTAATTTTCACAAAAAATAATACTAACTAAATAAATACCCACTTTCTGGGGTTCTGCATTGTGTCTCTTTCAATCTTAGGGCTAACAGTTCTTGTTGTTTTTATTAATTGATATCAATATTTCTGAGCGCACGCGCATTACTTTTGAAACGTAAATAGTACGATGAAAATTTCACTATGCAGTGTAGAAAATTGTGTGTTAAGTCTTGAAATTGCTACCCCAAACGTCAAGCTGTGAAGTTGTGTTCTTGCTGTGCTCTGTGAAATTTTTAATTTTCATTAATTTTTTATTTAATTAAATGAAATAAATCTAAATTCAGTGTTGTTAAATAAATTTTGGAGCACCTTAAAGCTAAGTCATTCAAATATTCTGTGTTTTAAACATTAAATAGTTTTGTATAAGTGAATCCTTATATTCATTTCTTCTAATACTTGCCGAGTCATTAGTTGCTTACATACAATTTAATTGCTTTTGTTCTTATACATTTGTTTTTGTTATTTGCGCATTCTCTTTTGCATTCTCTGCTCACTTGAGATACCATCAAATTTTATCAGCTGATTTCTGTTAGCCTCAAATTGTGTTAATAATTAGATTTTATATTTATTATATATATATTTGCTTATACTTTGTATACATTACTTTTATCTAATGGTGTTAAACCGTCCGCTAACATTTCAAATAAAAAGTTCTTGAACGAAAACTCAAACCATGTTTAACCCCAACAACCAGTTTCTGAGGCAACTTCGAGGAAGTTAGTCGTAGTACATGCATCGAAATCTGTCTTTGTCTCGAGCTTTGCAAAAGACACATCTTCCGATGATGTAGAGAATTACGTTTCATCTAGATTAAAAACTGACAATTTAGTTATTAGAAAATTTAATTTTACATACGAACGGAATATTTCATCATTCGAAATTGATAAAAATTTGAAACATTTTGAAGCGATGCTAAATAGTTCTTTTTGGCCTTCTGGCGCTTTTGTTTGTGAACTGGAATACAACCCAAAAAGGACTAATACTTTGGCTATAATTCCGCCTCAAAAATATGTTCCAAAAAACTGAAGTTGAAACTCGTTTCAAGTCTATACTACCAAAATGTAAAAGGTTTGAATACTAAGTTGACTATCTTATACCTCAAATGTCTCGAAAATAATTACGATGTAATTTCTTTTCTATTTGCCTTAAGAAATTTGCATTGGGACCATTAGTACAATCTTCCTTCTTATACTAGTCATCTGAAACTTATCAATCTACCTACTCTCGCCAGTCGTCGGAAAATGCTTGGTGTAATTTTCATGGTTAAAATAATAACAGACTCAATTTCCAGCCCCCTTATTCTCTCTGAAATCAAATTTAATGTTCGGTTTAGAATGTGCAAACATTTGTGCCCCTTGTTTCTGAAAACTTGTAAAACAAATTTTGAATTTCTCGTGCCTTTGCATTGTTTGGGTCTTGATTTCAACTCTCATTCAAGCATATTTGACATATCTCACTCGCTTTTAAAATATTAAGAAAACTATTTTGGTGACTCTCAACTAATCGTACATTACATTTAATATTTGAAATAATTCTTAAAAATCAGCTGATGAATTTTGCTCTGTAGCTGAACTCTTTTAGTTCTCGACACTGAACAAACCTCTCCTCGTCGTGACTCGGCATTGATGAAAAATAAAACAAGTTCCGTACGTCATGCGGACAGCGCCCCTCATGCGGATGGACGGGAGGCGGGATTAATAATAATCACAGTTGATTTTGATTAGAACATTTAGCATCAACTACACAAAAGTAAAAATCATCTTGATACACAGATCAAGGAAATACCAGAGTTTAGTTATTTCTCCTTTTTTCAAAGCCATAAAGTCTTACAAACTTTATAAAGTCAATAGTTTGTCTATTTTGTCAGAAATATGTTAGACCAGGAGGAGAATAGATAGCCACCAAAAATTCATATCGATCGTATCAAAATGACGAGCTTAGTTGATATGGTCCATCGGTTCGTCTGCCCATGTCTGTCCTCCCTTCCGTCTCTTCGTCTGTTTGAACGTAAACTAGTCCCTCAAGCAGCATATAGAAGTCTGAAATTTTGTATTATACAGACATATATGAATCGCATACTGGTATTGAAAATCATTGAAATCGGAAGACTATATCATGCAGCCCCCATATAAACGATTTTTTCAGATATGAAGTTTTCCTTCAAAAATCCGTCAAAATTATAATGTAAGAGCGTGAAATTTGGCATTCTACAGACGTGAATTGGATTATTATTAATACCGAAAATCTTCGAAATCGAATTCGAAATAAATTTGATTTGTTCATGGAAGGTATGAAACATCGCGGGTAATTTACGCATTAATTCAGAAAAATGTTGTGGTATTAATTTCCATTCATACATACATATATTTATTTATACAGACAGATGAATAAACGGCAGCAGCAACTACAGTTTATGGATTGTAAATTTATAAATTTATTTTAATTTTTGAAATTACGAAAATAGTGAATTTTTTTTTTTGAAAAATATAAGTAGTTTAATTTCATACATCTTCACACATACATCATGCATACCATTTATTTCAAGTGGGCTATGTAAAAATGCCTGATTTTTGCTTCTGTATACAGTAAGTTTCTGTTCGAGTGTCAAGATATTTTAACAGCGGTAACTGTGATGCAAACGACCTTGCGAAATTAAATGTTTCTACTCTACGGCGGATCATTTCCGGTATGTCTGTTGGCTTGAATACTGATCATACTATATTGCTTTTATTTTCTTGCATTTATACCTGTAAAAATCTTCAAACGAAAGTAGCCTCTACATGACTTTTCGATTATCTCCATAACGCTAGCAATTGAAAGGAAAAGTGTGCACTTTCACCCATTGACCACTTGCACCGCTTTATTATGTATGTGATACAACACAATTTCGGGATCCTGAGTGTCTGCTATAGCGAAACCAAAGTAGTGCAGATAAGCACCTCTTTTCAGTACAACCACGAACTTAACAAAATTACTTTTAATCAACTTCGCAACAATGCCTCAGCATTTTTGTTAGCTCTTAATTTTAAATAACGCTTTTTAGATTCACTTAAATTTACTTGTCAAGCTATGTCATTGTACAACAGTCGCTATCATCGCGCGAGAACATGGAAACTATAACCAATATTGCCAGCCGGTTCAAATATTCGGATTTAGCCTATCAAATATTGTTAAGAATTGTTCTGATCTACTCAGGATCAGAAATTGGCTTGAAATTTCAAACTTATGTAATTAACGGTAATGTGTATTTTTTTAATGTCAATTGAACACAGGTATATATCTGTCGAATTCTGTATAATATGTCCACAATATCGAGTTCTGTCGTCACCGTGAAAACAAGTCAGAAGCAATTTTCTATGGATATTTTTTTATGCTTAATCTATTGAATCAAAGACACAGTTGCAATGAGTAAGCTAACAGAAAAACTTTTATGTTATAAGTTAATGAGCTTTATTTGACAGGCTTATTGGTCTATTTGATTTGAATATTTTGTCATACAATAAAAAAAATGTTAGAAATGACATCTGTTTTGGAGATCACCACATCCCCTCATCAGACTTCTTATGGCAGATATCGAACCAACGAACTACCACTGAGCAACATCAGTCACTTAATATGTTGTAGTAATATTCAATATTTTACAAGCTAAGAACTATTAAATGCGCTAACTTTTAGCCGCTTTATTTACTTAACAGTGGGTTAGTGAGTTTCTGGCAAAACTGTATACTTTCAGGCGTTAATTGTCAGAAAAATGTATAATCAGGATTATGTATCGGGCTCCACTTATAAGCATATTTTGTTATTTATTATTGCAGTCTGCAATTAATTAAACTTCTCATGTACATAACTTCGTTCCGAAGTATGCAAGTACCAGAAAATCCAGCAATAGTTATACAGATTGGATCCTAATGACCAGCTAAGTGGTTTAGTCATGTCCGTATCTCCGTCTGCCCTTTTCTCCTTTGTTCGCCTCTCCGTCTGCATAATCGCAAACTAAACCCTAATTTGTTAAGAAATTTCTAACACACTTTATAGGGAGAGGCACTTTCACTTTTATACAATCATTTGTCAAAATCGGCCATATCGGACTTCTGCAACATATATACGAACGATTTTTCAGATTTGAAGTATTGGGTCATAAATCCTTCATAGAGAAATCTAATAGCGTAAAATTTAGTATTTTACACATCTGTAACAAATTTCATAAATTAATCTAAATCGGAAGACTATAACATATACATATATAACACATAGATATGAGGCTTTGATTTTTTTTTGAGGCCTGCAAAAAAGCATCTAAGAGCATCAAATTTGGTATTCTTCACATGCACTTCAAATAAATATTGGTACTGAAAATCGACGAAATCAAAGGACTATATCATAGATCACCCATATAACCGATTTATACAGATTTGAGGTTTTGTGTCAAAAATTCTTAGTGGGTATAAAAAAAAATAGATCTATTTGCGATTTTCGAATGAGATCATCCTCCAATTTGTTGTGAACATCTTACTGTTTTTCCAAAGCTGAGGAATCTACAGTTTATGCAAAGCCGGATAATAACGGTTGATGGTTTTTTATACACTCGGAGTAGCTTACACTCCCTGCGGAGGATCGGTCGGACCAGGACTCAAACCATGACCGTGCGAATGTTAGTAGGCCCTGCTAACCTTTCGGCCATGGCTACCGCCTTGTATTATTTCCTTTAAATTAACAAGCGAAGAAGTAGCCATTCTCGAAAATTTTAAACTTATTTCTTCACTAAATTAGTTACACTCCGTATCTTTGTCGGATGCGTTCGAAAATACGTATGACAATTCTATTACTCTTCCGTAACTTCATCCGATGTAGAAGGTGCTGTATTTATATCAATCTGCAAAATTATTTTCAAAGATTAGAAAAAATTACTAACTAACAAAGTATCATTAGCTTCATTAATATCTGCGTTTTGATCCCTTAAATTTCACTGTACCAAGGAACTTATCTTTTCGATTTTATCATCTTAATTGAAACGAAAATAACGAGTTTCTGAAAATAAATCAATAAAGCAACCAAAACTTACCACTTAACTTTCTAGAATCAACGAAAAGAAAGTTTTAAAAATTTAATGTCCCAACATAGAATTTTGTTCCAAAAAAGTGTATTCGTTGGTAAAAAGAGCTGATCAAGTATATTTCTTTAAGTTCTCTTTGCTAAGTTGTTATTTATAAACTATTGTATAGATTTTTTATAATTCATAACAAATTCAAATATCAGATACTTCCACGTAACATTTAGTAAATAAATCTGTTCATATTTATCACCTTAAAATGAAATATTTATGATTTTTATGTTAAGAACAAGTAATAGTGCCTAGTTTGTTGCGGGAATTGCAACACTTTCTCCGCTTCACCTCAAAATAATTCATACGCAGTTGTTATGAGTTACTTATGAGATACTGTTCAGCTGCCGGCTGTGCATTGCTTGCTTTGCCAATCGATTTGACAAATGACTTTTGTACGCTTTCAATATGGAGACATGCTGTTAGAATGTGCAATGGTGTATGTAAGAGTACGAGGGTTGTTGTATAAATCTTTGCTGGTTGGAAAATTTTTACAGTTTTTGTTGTTCTTTAACTTACTATTAGAGATTTTCAGTGACAGTGAAACTTACCCTCGTTCGTTCGAGAGTACCAGGAATCATCTACAACACACATACACAAATATACTATTAAATGCAGTATATCTCACGCTCGAACGTTCAATTTATGACAAGAACAAATGCAGTAATGCCATGAAAGTTATTTGCAAATGTATTTGTATTGTATTTTATCATTTTCTGTCATAATGAAAAATAATAGAAATATTGTTGCTTAACAAAAGCAATGCTGATGCAGTGAGCGTTTTCGTGACATTAATGCTTGACGAGATTTCACATTTGTGCTTGGTGTTTGAAATTGCATGAAAAAAATAAATTTCAAGCATTTATATTTAATGTTTTTTTATTGTTTCACAAGTGGACGAGCAAAATTCGTTAGAATTTTGTTTGGAATATTTATTAAACTTGATTTTTGTGTTAGTTAATAATACATATAATTTTAAACATTTTCTACTTTGCGTTTTAACATAAAAATACCACAAGTATGATAACCAAAATAAATATTTTAATGGAATATCTTTTCTTCAACTTAGTTTTTGTGTAAATCCGTGCTATTGTTGCATATCGATAAAATCAAATGAATTGTTTATCTCACTTCTCTATCGAGAGTACAACTGAAGAATGAAAAAAAAAATACCAGGCCTACTGAGAAAATTCTTTTAATTAAGAAGCAAAAGAAATAGTAGGGTAGTAAGTCATCAAAATAGTAGATGACGTGGTTTCAGATATTTCGAGATCAGCTGTGGTTTTTCGATAAATGTTTGCGGATGCACCTTTCTTTGAATTAAGGGTGGGATTATTGCTAAAAGTCTGAATGATAACAATTTTGCTAGAAAAGAACACGAATTACCCCATTACCAAATTTTTTGACCTCAAGAATTCAAGCTTAATAATTATGCGCTTTTTTGTAAAAAATAAACAATTTTTAAAGAGATAGAAATACTAATCTCGCCCATGTTTCTAAATGTCATTTTGTAGGTGGGTAGATAGGTGAGAGTGTTTTCAAAAAAGATTTAACCTCAGGCAAAATTAGAGTTATGCATAATTTTGATATATTATCGTAAGATCTTAATGTCGTTGCGTTCAAACCATTTGGTGTTCTTATTGACACTTCTCATATCTTATATGCTTTTTGTTAATAGTCATTTAAGGCTTGGCACTTCATGGGCTGCAAATATTCTATATAGAATTTATGAGATGCTGCGGCAGCAATTGTTGGAAGTATATTTCGTAAATAAACATTCACCGTTATTTCGGATGTAGGTCCATATATCTTGTTTGGACCTATTAAGTTGGTCCTTAGCTCTTGACATGTCATACGTAGGTAAAATCTGGTTTGGTATATTTCAGTTGAAATCAATTTCCATATATTCTGAGCTATTTGTTCAAATTGTAAGTGAATCTCTCTCCTGATCGCTCATAGTGGACGTATTATTAAGAGTCAAGTGGTGCTACCATTACCGAAAACATCCTATGGTCAGGAACGCAAATTATAGAGATTAAAGCCTTATTACCGTTGTTGAGGACGCAGAAATATTCTATTTACTACGATAAGGTCAGCAATTACTGCTTTCTCTATCCTTCCATAGATATTCATTAGATCTCCGTAGGTTCAGCTTTGAAGATGATAGCCACGTATAGTAGACAGAAACATTCCGCTTTCTATTTTGATTCTTTTGATTTCGATTTACTTATAGAGGGTATCTTCATCTGGAAACGACCATTGAGACCAAACCTTGTGAGATTATGGTCCAATTTACTGAAAGGTGCTGTAAACTGATCAAAATATTGACACATCCAAAACGCTTTAGTTCTAGAATCCTAACTCAAAAGTCTGATAGCAAAAAATATTGCCTGATCTTTCTAAAGTAGGTGCCTTCCTCTTCATAAGCTTTCACCAGCAGGTACTGCATCGAACACTTTCAAAGCTGGATTTCTTTCCTCCATTTTTAAAACAGCACCTAGATAGTACAGCCGTTGTCTTTTTATTCGCATCGTCTGCGATATTCGTCGTGGACGTCTCATCGGATGCTGACATCGTTCACAATTCTGCACTTTATTTATAGAATTTAGTTTTGATTCGTCGAGAGAGGACTTTACTTTTCAACTTCCTATTCAGTCCAAAGTGGCAGCTGTTAGAAAAAGTGATTCTGCGTTGGATTTAAAGGCAAGTAGACGAAATTACCTATTACTACTACTTTAAAGTTATGACTGTCAACAGTGACGTGGGAGGACGTTGATGACAAAAGATATTTCGTACAGCACTTAAACGGTTCTGGTTCTATGTATAACGTGATTACCAAATCATTACTCCAAAAATTTAGGTGTCTTCGCTAGAATTATCGTGATCTTTAATATCAGGCGTTGTAAACTGGAATTGAAATAGTCGACGAGACCAATGTTTAAAATATTAAAGTAGTGAGTAATTAAAAAAAATGCAATAACTCTTATAAAAATTCTATAGCCAAGTTCACAAGTGAGATAATCAAAATTTCCAGCAGGGGATCGGGAGACGAGACACTAGAATCCCCTACTCAAAAAAAGATTTGTTGACCCATTTTTCCAAACAAATTTTTCGCGCTTACTTGGGACTCACCGTGTTATTGTGGCGTTAAAAAAATTAATAAAAAGTGAGTGAAAGCAACACAAAAGTGAACGCTAAGAATTATGGGCCTTGACTGGCCGTCTGCTGCGGCCATCCGCTCAGTTGCTAGTGTGGTTTGTTAGCCGGTTAGTTGCCTGGTCGTTTGAATATGCTTTCTTTTTTTTACCAACAAACCGCTATTCAGGCGTTTGCGTATGTCCACTATGATTTTTAGGCGAGAAAACCAAAAGCGTTTGGGTCAGCTATAATAAATGTGTGCATATGTTTGTATGTACGTAGGCGTTTAAATGAAATGATGCAGGGGTTTTTTGGTGCGCAAGCTTTTGTTATTTATATTCCCACTTTGAGTTCGTAGCTTTTTTCATTATTCAACTTATTTTTATTCACTAAAAAAGTATAAAATGAAAAATAGTAGCGATTTGTTTGCTGCCCTCCTGCTTTTGTTACTAAAAACGTTTTTATATTCCGTTCACTAAAGACTTAAATTGTTTAATAGCAGTAAAATTTAATATTTAAGTCAATTTACTTTAAGTAGCTAAAACAGATTCTTAGCACAGCTTTAAAATGGCGAAGGCAATGTTTTCTCTTCATACTCTGTGAATTGTGTTTGCTTTGTTTGCGTTGGTATGTTTGTATGGTCTACAAAAAATACACACTCCTGCCAAATTTAGTGCCCGCGAAATGCTTTCAACTTTTATTGCTTCCATGCAAGAGACTTTTCCGCTTTCTGCCGATTTTCCGCAACGTTTTGGTGCGTATTTCTATCGTATTTTATTTACTATGCGCCTTTTCATTTTTTATTGGTCCTAGAATTGTTGTTGTTGGTAAAAGCCACTAAGAAGCAATGACTTCCGGGCAGGAGTGCGTATTTCTTTTGGCATCATTAAGGACACATTATAAATGTTTAATACAATTTAAAGAGAGATTTATTCGGATATGCTGCTGACATATCGCGACGCCATTAATTTCACATTGAAACAGTTGATAAAAAATGAATTTAGTAAAGAAAATTTAGAGACTTTCAGTCTTATCTCGATATTTATGTTGTGGTAATTTACTGCGATTTATTAACTTTTTTTTATCAAATCAATAGGATATGTTGTTTTTACTATGAGAGAAAATAAAATTCTTACAGAGGACACCTTTCAACGAAAAAAAATCGAAAATAAAACAAATATTATGAAAGGAAAAGGAAAATCTCTAAATAAATATAAAATCGGCAAAAACTATGGACTTGTCTGAAGACTACTTTTAGAACTTTAACATCGCCTGTGCTCCATATTTATTCTGATACATATAAGCTCGCCGTTAAGAAGAATAAAGTAAAGTTTAGCAAACTGTATCTGCTGGTTTGCTATCAGAAGGATCACCCATCCAGATGTATGTTGTATACTGAGTTCCCCTTCGCGGACTCAATGCGGCAATATACAGTACGTTGCGTGATGCCCACTCACAGTAGCCCGACAATTAGACTTTTGCAGACGTGAAAGATATAAACTTTTAGTTCATAAAGGTGAAATTTAACACTTGCTTGGACTAAAAAAAATATTTTTTTGTAAAAATGAAAGCATTCATTGCAGTTTTAATTTATATTTTCGTTCTTAACAGCCACGCAAATTATACTCTTGGTCTCAATGGGGCCATTGGGGCCTGAGGAGTAGTGCTGAAATTAGAAAAAAAATCTAATTCGTCTTTTATTTGGTTTGAAATGATTATATTTAGATTCTTTGTTATTAAATTCAAAGACTGTTAGGTAGCTCGAAAAGTTCCTCTTAATTTCAGTACAAAATAAAATCTATTATATGCCTTATTGAATATAAAAAAGCTGCGTCTGCGTTGAAGGTAATCACATATTGAGATACGTGTTTATATGAACATAGTTTTATGTATTTTATGCTTCCCAAGCTCATTCTGCTAAGAGAAAAACTGTTTTGCGCTATGCATAACTTTTATTATATAGTCACGGATGGACAAGACCATTGAGCGCTCAGAATTTTGAATGCAGCTAGTACAAACATCTGTATGTGTAGAAAATTATTTCACATTTTTATTAACACCGAATAAGATGACTTTGACAAATGTGATGGCACAAATGTCCTTCTCTCATACCTAACTGAATACGGAAATATAAGCACCTACATATATACATACAAATAGGCCAGTTGGAGTGACCGCCGGCTAATCGAACAGCTATGTATGTGTGTATATATATATAGCGCATCTTTGTATGCGTCACATGTTGCAATGGCTGCAACACCAAGAGGAATAATAGCAGTTAACAAAAGAGCTAGCAACAACAATTTACAATGTTCTTAACGTACGCGCTGACTTTTTCATGGAATTCAATTCATTCGCATGCGCGAGATACTCACGAACATTTTTAGCGAAGCTAACACCAGGTAGCACAAACATGTATGACTACTCCCTTACGAATTTGTGTATGTGCGAATACCCAATACCCAGAAAACTTTTAGAGCCCTAAACGGTAGTTTAGAAAAATTAATTGTCATCTGATTGTGGGTACATCTACTTATACATGAATCCCATAGGATAATGAAAAATTATGCACTGGTTCGTCCAAAATATAGTATTATATCTAAATGATTTGACAAATAAATAAATAAATAAAAATTATTTGGTCATAAATCGGGTCAGTTTAGCATTCAGCTGATATAAACTAGCAAAAGAAAAAATATATATAAATTAGAGCAACAAGTTTTTCTGCTATTTTAATTAATTTGAATGTCAGAGAAAGTAGACATTTCATTAACAAATTGAAGGATTCCAAGTTGAGAAGCTTTCCTATTTTGAAAAATTGTGGGACACCAATATACCTTCTGCATGTATGATAATTACTTTATTTTTATTATATCCAAATATCCTCCACAAATCTTCTTCAAAAGAAATACGTTTTTTTACTGAATATCAAAGGAGTTTTGCTTTTTCAAAACATGTTAAATTGGTTTGTTATTCACGCACATAACAAAACCGATCAGAGCTTTATTTACACTATCAACCCGATGCACTGTGATTCGATCAGAACAAGCTAGCTGGGCAAAATTGTTTTATTACATTTTATGTATCACACAATAATAAATAATGGAGACTTGTACTTAGATATGTATATAAAATATTATATATACCCCTTCATAAAAATATCTTATCTATATCCTCCAAAACGGCTGAGCCTATTGACCTATTCGAAGAAATCGTATTTATGTCTCGATTTGTTTGAAATTTAGTACATATGTAGCTTTTTGCTTATATTAGTAATAACAATAATTTTCTCTCCGGGTGATGGACCATGGATCGACTTATTCAAAATCTGATTTATGGTTCGATTTACGTGATTGATGATTTCCAGGGAGAGGACCGATCTAAATGGTAAATTTTTGTTTCCCGGAAATGGACCATGCATCAAGAAATAAGTTCAATTTAATTGAAGTATTTCTTTACCGGAAAGAGATCACCGACCGACTGACAAAAATTTGGATAATTTGTAGTAAGCATATCTGAGTGCGCAGTTTGTTAGCTACGTCATTAAATTTCTCTGCGATCGTAGGCTATGTTCGGTTTACTCCGAAGCATTTATATTGAAATTTTCGTGAAGGACTTCAAGTAGTGAATTAGCGAAACGTCCTTATAAATACGCGACTAGATTAATATTAAAATATATAAAAAAATAAAATAAAGATACTCAAAAATACAATTTTGGTTTAGACCATATTAGAGCTTAGGGTCATTACGAAATACCAATTAGAAAAAAAATTGGGAAAAAACCAGAAAGGCACAACAACGTGTAGACAGGTTTGCTAGTTATATCCTTCATGTACATGAAGTGGTATATTAACTTTGGTCCGTATCCGTATGTAAGTACTAGATTGAGAAGATCGACTCAGAACTGTGAGCTGAATTGAATTAGCCATGTCTGTTTGTTTGCCTGTCTGTTCGTCTGTCCGTTTCCGTTTGAACTTAAACAAGTCCCACAATTTTTAAAATTTTGAGATCCAAAGTTAGTGGGAAGCTGCTCCTATATGCTTTAATGACCATATATCGGAACCGACCAGATCGGACCACTATAGCATATATACGACCGATTTTTCCGATTTGAAAATTTTGGTCACAAATTCGTCAAAAAAGTACCAAAGAACGTGATTTGTATTTGAATTTTGTAGACTATAAATACATAACGAACTCAATATTAGTTCCAAAAGTCATCGAAGTCTGATGAATATAACAAATACCTACGATGGACCGATATTTTCAGATGTGAAGTTTTGGGTGAAAAATTCTGCTGAAAAGACGTCCGGGAGCGTGGAAAAAAAGTTTTCATGTTTCAATTTACTTTAATTTTGGTAAGTAGGTAGCTTTTTACATAAACTTTACTTTTTGTCAAGAACCGATCTTTAAATGGGATCAGTGACAGAATGGGTAAGATTCGAATTGCACCAGGACAATATCAAAATTATCATTGGATTATTCTCAATTTGATAGTCATTTCAGAGTAAATGGCAATAGCTTGAATGTACTTTGGAAGCAAAAATAACAGATAAACTGCTTTTCTTACAAAACCTTAACCAATACCGAAACATTTTTTACCATAGAAATATACTTATATATACATATAGAATTGTCACTTAACAACCGCAGAAGAGTTATTCGTATGAGCGCTTTCTCTAATTGGCGAAGTGCGACATTTTGAATAGAGCGATCCACAGCTTTTTTAAGGCTGTTTCCAGATGGCAGATTGTGTTTTAAGAAAAAACTTTATTTCATGTCAGAAATGCAATCTAAGGGGTGAATTGCATCTGCCGATGGGCGTCTGCATAAAGGAAAGTTACATCTTTAAATCGATTTACGAAAACTCAGAGCTGAGGATATTCTCATTTGTTTAAAGTCTTGATTGGATTAAATGGTCAATAATATTCTTTCTTTCTATGGCAGATAACTATTTTTTTTTCTGAAACAATATAAATTTATTTATTTATTACAAACAGCAGCATATGACTTATGCGGTCAAGTTAGCCGAGTGGCTAGAAGTGTGTATTACAATGCGCAGGGTCATATGTTCGATTATTGACCCAAAAAACATCAAAATTTACAGAAATAATTTAAGTAAAAAAATTTAAAACTCCTCATAAAAATCCTTCAGTCCTACGAAAAAACAACTTGGAAATCATAGAGACGTATACCACGAGTTAGAAGATGAGCTTGGCCGAAAATCGGTTCAGCGTTTTATAATTGTATACCATTCATATACATGAAATGGTATATTAACTTTGTTCCAAAGTATGTAAGTAACAAAAAGAGAAGAGTTAGAGCAACCAAATTTTATACCGATCGTGTCAGAGTAACGAGCTGGATGGTTTCAGCTATGTGCGTCTGTTTTCTGCAAGTCTGTCCAGTCGTGTCTTAGTTTTTGAGATATTTGAACGAAAGGTTTTATGCGGGTATAATTTGTTAATATCATTTATTTGTTGGAACCCGTCGGATCGGTCGACCATATCAGGTAGCTCCAATACAACCGAATCCCCTAGATAATTCATTTGGGATTATACTTGTAAATACTTCAATGAAGCATTTAGGAACGTAAAATCGGTATTATACACACATATAATGAATTGAACATTGGTACTGAAAAATATAGAAATCGGAAAATTATATCGTATAGACCAATGCAACCGATAGGTTAACATGTGAGATTTTTAGTTAAAAATCAGCCAAAAAAATTTCTAATAGTGCAAAATTTCGAATGCTAACCAAATAAGTATTTACACTGAAAGACAGCACTTCCTTCTTCTTCATTTAATCATTTTTATTTAGGGTATTTTATATTTGACATAACTATTTAGCAATTATTTTAGACCCATAATTTTAAGTACTACGAAAAAGTTTGTTGGGTATAATATATACGATTATGTGTAAGTACATATGTACTTATTCAGTAAAAGCGTCAGAACTGACAACGAATACGTCCGTCAGCATTTGTTTGCTGCAAGAGCAAAAAATAGGCGTTGTAACATAGGTGACAATACGTATGCTTGTATATATATAGTATCTACGAATGCAACCATGTACGCATATGTGATCGTCATTGTTGGCGTGCGCTTGAGATACTGTCGTATTTTGTATGAGCAGGAGAATCTATGTCATGGCATTAGGCTATGAAATGCGCGACATCACCGCCATGTCACTCATTCTTAGATGAGCATTGTTTGCATGTACATATATACGTATGTATGTTGACTGCTGGATGCATTTGGTAAATTGCATTAGACCTTGTTTGTCAGCATCACCAGACAAAGTAAATAGATTTGTTTGTGTGTGTGTGTGCGTACCCCCTGTGGGTGTAGGCGTATATGTTCGTACAGTTGTTAGCATCGCGTTAACTCGATAAAAAATTATTAGTACGCACAAAAATTAACAACAAAGCCAAGCAAACTCATACATACATACAAAATTTCTAAAAAACTCGTGTGTAATTATTATATGACGCCTTTACTTCGCTATCGACACAAAGCACTTGTAAATACAACTCTTTCGTACTCATGTACGTTGCGTATACGTAACATTGCCGATAAAGCAACGACCGACTTATAGAGTTTGGTTTTGATTCGTCGAGAGAGGACTTTACTTTCCAATTGTCTAATCAGTCCAAAGTGGTACCTGTTGGTAAGAGTGTTTTTGCGTTGGATTTTAAAACCGAACTGTTGCTGCTACCGCTGGTTCCAAGGCAGAAGAAAATATCTACGAGTTGAAAGTTACGACTGTCTACTGTCGTGGGAGTCAAGACAAGAGTGATTTAACTGTTTATGTGATAACACTACCATACCCGTTTGTTTCGCTTTCTTTTCCGGTCTGGAGGAAGCGGAACTGAGGATAGCAAGTTCAGAATAATTTCTATTATTTCGTTATAATTTTTTTATTTTTTTTTCTGTAAGTGGTTTCTTACTAGCGACTTTCAAAGTAAACTAAAGTTAGTCAATAAAAGGTAATCAACAAGGAACTCAAAATATTCATATTGTTATTTTGACGTAACAAGTGATTCTGAAAGGAATACTCATTACTATTTAAGGATATTAAAGCGATATAAGTTCTGTGTATGTTACTTTTATTATCAATTCAGTGAAAAATTTACGACTAGTAGTTAAAGCATTAATGTGACGCTGACCAAGATGCGTCGCCGAACTAACTCTAATTTATTCGAGAAACACTTTGATTGAATCATCCTCGTTATTACCTCAACAAGAATATTTAGAATGATATTGCCTTTGGTAGACCGGATGAGGAAAGTAGAATTTCAGGAAGCTACTGAGCAACTTAAAGTCCATTTTGTTGAAAGCTCATAAATCTCAATATCTAAATGGATGCTTCAATATTTTTATCTGTGAACATAAAAAATTCACTGTGAAACTCATAATTTTTCCCTAAACTAAATTGTTCACAGTGTTAAGAACTAAACAAAATATTGGTACGTATATATAAAGGGTGATCTATTTCGAGTTTCCCTACTTTTTAAAGAAAAAACACAGAAAATTCAAATTTAATGGGGAATGTTTATTATCAATTGAAAAAACATTATTTGGAAATAATTTTTTAAAGATTATCTCTTTCAAATGATGGCCACGGATACGTTTCAGCTGGTCGTAGCTGTCTGAAACTTAGCTTCAGATGGTCCATACGTTGAGTCCAATTTCCGATGACTCGTTCGAGCATTTCGACAGGTAACTGCTGAATGACAAGCGTGATGTTTTGCTCCAAGGCCTGAATCGAAGCGTGATTGTCCGCATGGACTTTAGACTTTACATATCCCTACAAGAAAAGTCTAACGGTGTTATATCACACGATCTTCGTGGCCAATTAACCGACCGAAAACGTGAAATTATCTCTCAGTAAATCCATTGATTGATCTGATGTGTGGGAAGTGGCGACGTCTTGTTGTTCATTTTCAGAACCAAATGTCGCGGAAATCGCGAGCTTATTTTCAGGCATCAAGTAGTCGACGGTTAAGTTCTCACCGGCATCATTTTTGAAGAAATATGGACCGATGATTCCACCGGCCCACAAACCACACCAAACCGTTTTTTTTTCTGGATAAAATGGCAGCTCTTGAATCTCTTCAGGTTACTCTTTATCCCAAATGCGGCAATTTTGCTTGTTTACGTACCCATTGAGCCCGAAATGAGCCTCATCGCTGAACAAAATTTTGCTCGAAAACGTCGGATCTTCTTGGAACTTTTCAAGAGCGAAGCGATGTCTCCTTGGGAAGGTCGAGCGGCTTCAGTTCTTACACAAGTTGTATTTTGTACGCTTTCAATTTAAGACCTCGACAAAAACGGCGCCGAATCAACACTCCACAGTCTTCGTGTACACTCTCAGCTGCCGCCGCTATATTTGCTTCATTGCGTGCTGAACGTGGTATATTCGGTCGAATATTATCCAATAATGACTGCTGGGTGTCTCAAGATGGGTGATGATGTTGCGAATAGTACGCTCAGTAGGCCGATTATGTTGACCGTAAGTTGAGCGAAGCGCGCGAAATACATTCTTTACAGAACGTGAAGTTTCATAATAAAGTTGAATGATTTGTAAACGTTGTTCAGACGTAAGTCTTTCCATGACGAAATGCCAAATAATACTGAACAAGAAATATCTCTACTTGGGTCACCCTTTATATATATACACACACACACACATATATATATATATATATATATATATGCATATGTTTAAAATTGTTAGAAATTGGATTTTTACGACCTCAGCGTTGATTATTATTTATAATCATATTTTCCCTCGATACAAAAAATAGTTGGTTTGTAGTTTTTGTGCTCCAAATTGTATGTATCAAGTTATTGGCATAATTTCTTTCCACTTGTTATAATTTATCAATTTGCAAATAAACAATATCAGTCAGCGGAAATATACATATTGGGTATAGAGTTTTCAGTCGAAAACGCATCATATCACTGAATGAAAATTTGTTGGATTGTCACTTTCGATCATAGGCGAATATAGCAAACTACTCACAATAGTATGCTGAGAATACTTCGTCTGAAAAAAAAAATCGTTCAAACCGTATTATACATTTTTCACTTTTCTTTTCCACTTTTCTTTGGATTCAGCAACGACCGTTCTCCTGCTGAATGCAAACTTCAGTTTCAACTTCGATGTATTTCAATCAAAGTAGATGTATTTTAATGCTCATATTATCATTTGTTGGAACCGTATAGATTCGACCACTATAACATATAGCACCCATACAACTGATTTGGTCAGATATGAGGTTTTGCGTCTCAAATCCGGCAAAAAAGCATCCACGAGCGTGAAATTTGGTATTCTACCTGTTTAAATTCTAATAGATAGAATAGAAATCAACGAAATTGGAAGACTATATTATTTAGCTTCCCTACATCCAATTTTTTTTTTGAAATGAGATATAAAAGTTATAAATGGCAGACAAAAACGTTATGCATTGTCTCATCCTTCTTATTAACCAGATATTCACCACTTTTTCGAAGTGGTAAATAATTTCGTCTATCTAGGGACTAGCATTAGCCCTAATAATTATGTCAGCTTTGAGGTCGAACACAGAATCACTTTAGCTATCAGTCGCCAATTTAAGTTTAGCCATTCATCATTGCTTTGCCGCTATATGGTGCAGAAGCGTGGGCATAGACGATGTCGACACACAATGAGTCGGCACTAGTAGTTTTGAATAATAAGGTTTTTTTGGAACATTTAGTGCTCTCAGACTCTGCAATGATAAGTTGTGCGATATATAGCGAGACAGTTGCGTCAAGACCAATGTCCGCTCGCATCCGCACCTCTAATGAACAGAAACTGCAATAAGGCTTCACTGAATCTTTAAACCGAAAATGTCGGAGTGCCTCAACTAAAAGTTCCCTCTGTTTTGTCATGACTCAAGGCTCCACAGGGGTTGGATACCACAGTGCTGACCGGCGAAAGCAGAGGAAGAGGAAAACTACCACTCGATAGAAAAAATCTGGTCGAAAAAATAATATTTTCAAACTCCATGGCCATGTCTGTGGAATTTCACAAATATTACTAATTGTGTCCGATGCTTATAGAGCAAATACTATCCGTTTTTTATATTAAACTCACATAAAATTTCTTTGGATATTTTTTGTTTAAACTTGCTGTTATTGCACTTCAGACTTCCCTGGTAGTGTTCCCTTTTTCGATTTTGTGGTCTTTGTTTGCAGTTTCTATGATTTATTTCATTATTTTTCTGCAGCATGCTGCAAAGTTGCCCAGTTACCCCTCCGCTCTCCATCATCCACCCTCTAGTCGAGTTGCTTGCTACCTTTACGTTGTAGGGAATAAACTGCTTGCAGCATCATTCATTTAGATCGCTCATAGCGACTGTAACTGCAACTATTACAACATCACTAACATGCTGAGCAACGACAACAACAATAACAACAACAACAGAACAACTAACAACAACAACAACAAAACAACAACAATATAAACAAGTGATTTCGCCTGCGTTTAGTAATACACTTTTCACATAGCAGAAGTTCTTTACAAACTTTTTCAAAATTACTTACTAACACTGCCGTGCGCCTCCAGCAGTGCAGCAGCACAGTAAAGCAGCAGCAGTCTCATCCGCGCTAACCTAATATACACACCATGATTGCAAACACATACATAAGCACATACACTCGTGCAAAAATGCGTTTGTAACGAAATTCTTACAAAGACTACAACTTTCTCCACTTTTCTTTCCACTTACGGTGTGCGCGAGTAAGAAAAAAATCATCATTGGGCGTCCGTCTAAGCGTCGGTGCAATGAAGATGCTGAGTTGAAGCGGATGAAGAAATGAACGAACATTTACAGTCACATGGCTGCAGCGATCACTTGCGAATAATTGAGGCATGCTTTAGGGCATAGCAACGTGCTTGCGTGCGACTTGTATGCTCAATTCTGCTTCTCGACGCTCCTTTAGCTGCTCAATCTCTGGTGCAGCCAACACTTGTAATGCCATTGTGTTCCTGACTGTTGATCTTCTTCACCGTTGCACCATGTGTTTTTTATTTTCTTTCCTTTTTACTACTGTGTTTTTTGCTTTGTGGCTGCTTGCAGTAACCTCAGAAAAAAATAAAAATAAAACAAGAAAACAGGGCTGACTTCAGCCATGCCGAAATCTTTATACCTTCCATGAAGATACCAAATTTATTGCAATTTGGAAAACTCGATTTAAATAATTTTTAGTCTCGATATTAACTTTAATTCACGTATGTAGAAACCAAATTTCACGCTGCTAGTTGACGGATTTTTGACGAAAAATCTCATATCTGAACAAATCGGTTATATGGGGGCTATATGACGTAGACTTTCGATTTGAATGATTTTATGTACCAATATTTATTTGAAGTTAAGTGTTTCACGCTTTAGAAATGGTTGAAATATTTCAAAATCTGAGGGACTAATTTGCGTTTAAACAGACAGTGCGTCTATCTCTTCTCCATTTGATACTTACATACATCGGTTCAAAGTTAATATACTATTCCATGTACATGAAAGGTATAATGATTTGCTTTAAATTTATATTCTGAGAAAAAATAAAAACACACACCTACATATACACACAAATAAAATCAAAAGAAATATTTTTTGTCTAAGAACACAGCTCTTGCCCTTAGCCGGAACAAGCTGCTGCATTTTAGTCATTGAGTGTTTATGAAAAGCTGTTGCTGGTGGTGCTGCTGACGTAGGAAACTTGAGCGTAGGATATGAAACCGTGCCACATGGCTATGGAAAGTTGACGTTGCTGGACTTCATGAGGTTAACTGTGCTAACAATAAAGGCGCGTAATTAATTAACGTCATCGTTACTACATAAGAATGATAAAAAGTTTGTAATTAAAAAGATACACTCCCCTATACATACATACTTACATATTTAGGATACAAGTTCAGAGACGTTAAACGTTGTGATTCTCTTATTAGCAGCAAATGTCAAAGTAGTTGTCTTAGATAAACTAAAAATTCGTATGTACAAAAATGCACTGCATTGTATAAAGTAAGGTGTGATAGATTGGCTAATGATAGATAATGATAGATTGGCATAGTACTCCCTGTTGTGGTTGAATTTCTACTTTGCAGCCAGCGCACAGTGGTGAATTTCACTTCAAATAGAAATCGTAAATCTGCCACTGTATGTGTCAAAGTCATATCTCAAACAATAAATAACAATAAAAATCATTAAAAAAAAAGCGTAAATTCATTTTTGCTCTATGCCATTCGTAAGCGCTACGAAAAGCGAGAGAAGGGAGATAAAAAATTTAATTCAACCACATTTATATAGCATCATACAGATGTTTTTTATTTTACCCAAACTCGGATCTAATATTCTTATTGTAATATAAAGGATTATACATTTAATGGTTTCGAAAGTGCAAAACTCTATTTTGATATCTATCAAATTTAACTGTGAAACTAAGCATGTTTTGTTTTAATTAAAAATCAGGCATTTATGAAAATGGATTCCTTAGCAACCGGACAACGCGTTAAAATTGTTGAAATCTACTACAAAAATGGTCATTCAAACGTGGCCGCGTTTAATACTCTAGCAATTGGTAATATTAAAAAAAAAATTTTAAGTGATTGAATCGGTTACAGATATTGCAAGGTTTGTGCATCATCGTTTTGCTCGTGCCACCTTAAATATCGCTGCTATAAGTGAAAGTGTAGCCGAAGACCCAAATTTCTCGACGTTCTCAAAAGCAGGGACTTTCTTACAGCACATCATAGTGTATTTTGCTATTGGATTTTCACTTACAACCGTATAAAGTCCAGTTCACACAACAACTGAAGCAAGCTGTCCATTCACAACACCGTATTTACGTCGATTGTGTGCTTGAAAAACAAGCAGAGGACCGCGTTTTTACCAACAAAATTTTCTTCAGAGACGAAGCACATTTCTCCCTCGGTGGATATGCAAAAAAGCAAAATTGAAGTATTTGTGCGTTTTGCCCAATCCAAAAAAGTCTGCGCCAATTACCGTAGGATAAGTCCTATATAGCGTAATGTGTGAAAAATTTAAGCCCACCGTCAACAAACTGATCGGCCTTTATCAGTGTGCTTTTAGACCTGGCAAATTCACCATTGACCAGATATTCACCATGAAGAAGACCCGACAGAAAATAATCGATACACACCACCTTTTTATCGATTTTAAAGCTGCCTTCGACAGCACGATAAGGAACTGTCTCTACGCCGCAATGTCTGAATATGATATCCTTACAAAACTCATGTTAACTGAACCTGGATAATACCAGAAGCGCAGGTAGAATTGGGAAGGACTTCTCCGGGCCGTTGGTTACCAAACGAGAATTTTGAAAAGGAAACTCTTTATCGTATGATTTCTTCAATTTGATGCTGGAGAAAATATTACTAGACGCAGAACTAAATAGACCAGATACAATCCTATTCAAGAGTGTAAAATTGTTGGCGTATGCTGATGATATTGATATAATTGATCATAACACCCGCACTGTAAGTTTTCCGTTCTCCAGGTTAGACAAAGAAGCGAAGCGAAGCCGAAATATCTCTTGTCATCAAATAAACAATCACCGCACTTGCGAATTGGCTCCCATGCCACTGTTGATAGTCCTATCTTCGAAGTCGTGGATAATTTCGTCTATATTACAAAACATTATAACGTCTACATTAACAAAACCAACAATGCCAGCCTTGAAATCGAATGAATCACTCTTGTCAACAAGTGCTATTTTGGACTGAGTGGGCAATTGTAAAGTAAAGTCCTCTCTCAAAAAAATAAAACCAAACTCTACAAGTCACTCATCATTCCCGTCCTGACATATGGTGCAGAAGTCTGCATGACTTCGACAGCCGCTGAGTCGGCTTTAGGAGTTTTCGAGAGAAAAGTTTTGTGGAAGATTTACCGCAGACGATGGACCGATGAGCTGACGACATTGACATAGTTCAGCGAATCAGGAGACAGCGGCTACGCTGACTAGGTCATGTCGTCCGAATTGACGAAAGCGCTGCAGCCTTGAAAGTATTCGATGGAGTGCCCGCTGGCGGAATGAAGAGAAAGACCCCCACTCCGTTGAAAGGATCAGGTTGAGAGCGACTTACTATCACTTGGTATTTCCAACCGACGCCAAAAAGCGAAGAGAAGAAACTAGTGGCCCGCTATTGTTGATGCGGTTATAATCGCGTAAGCGGTGCCTACGCCAAAGAAGAAGAAGAATATGCCAAAGACCGTTTTATGCAGATAAACCTTTAACTCTTGAGCACATGAAAATCAATATTCGTGAAGTTATGGCTGATATACCGCTCAATATTTGCCAAAAAGCGATCGAAAATTACCTCAACCGGATCGAAATTTACGAGGCGCTCATTTGTTGATGCATTTATATTGCACATATAATGCCAAGGTTCGAACTTTATAATAAAAAAGGAATTTGAAGTTAAAATTATTTTAAATACATTTTATTTACGCTCATTTTGGAAACTACGAAATGAATAACCCTATACATACAAATATTCTTTTAGTGGGCTAAACTCCTCCTAAACGGCTTAGCCGATTTATATGAAATTTTGTGTGCATGTTTTAAAAAACTCGATAATAGTTAAATTTATAATTCAGCAGAGTGGTCACCTGCTTTGAATTTGTTTATATATTAAATGTGCATCAAATTATTTAGATGTGCTCAAGAATGATTTAGATTTACAATTCAGTTGACCTACACTCCTATTTTAAAAATTAAATTTCAAGAAAGTAAAAAAATAAACGCAATATTACAATATGGGTATCAAGCTGAATAATGAAATAAGTGCTTAGTGGCAAAATATGTATGAGTGGTGCTGCCATCTGTTGAAAATGTTTAATTTGAAGGAATGATTAAGAAACCTTTTGTTAAGTATAATAACTACATGGGTATCGGAACGAAGAAATTTGAAATAGCTGGTAAAATTTTGAAGAGAATTGCCACCTTTTTCAAAAAGTTAACAAATTTAAATTGATGGATAAAATGACATGTTATATTGAGAGTATTGAATTAAAGGGAATTTTTAAAGCTTACAATGGAAGATAAGAAAGGCCACCTTCTTTAAATTGGAAATACAATAAAATTTTGAAGGTAATAACAATACACTGTGGGTATCAAGCACCACTTTGTTGTAAATAACATGAAGACGCATACCACAAATTGGAGGAGGAGCTAGGCAAATGAAAGAAATGCCAATTTGGATTTGAAGTAGCCAAAATATCGATTTTTGAAAAATCAGGGCTAACCTATATTTCGATTACGTTCCCGCTCTCCGTTCCGCCACAAACGTGAGTAGGTATTCTGAGTTACGATCGAATCGAAAGAATAAGAGGAAGAGAGAATACATTTTCGAAGTCAGCTGGTTGCATTTGAGTGTGCGAAATTGAAACAAAACAAAGCAAACAATTGCAACGAATTTCGTAAAATTCAAATAAATATAATTTTGTTTTGTTTTTAACGTTAAATGGAATCAAGAGCCGCGGCGATATGAGGATTGAGAGACTAGTGTCATCTATTTCAGATGAGTGATGAATTTTAAGAATTTGGGCTTGTAATTGATAATAAATTATATAATAAATTTTGTTATTTAGATTCAAACAAAAAATTTAATTTAAGTATGTCCTGGATAGTTTTTCGCAAGAAACTCTATCAAGTACTTTGACATGATTATCTCCACCTAATCGAATAGTGGTAGATTTGCGATTTTTTACGGAAGGCAGTTATCAACATAGAGTTGGTGCAGATTATAACATAGGAATGTGTCACTCAACAGTGTTAATGTCATTACACAATTTTCTCATCATCAAATCATGGAGTCTTTTACAGGTGGATCAACTGTATTTCGGCAACGTTATTTCAAAACTCTTAAATTTTTCATGCTGCTTTTGTGTTGTATCAAAAAGCACATTAAACTAAAAAAAAATATCGTTATGACTTTTCCAATTATCAAAATCATGTTTTATTTACATTTCTGTTAAAATTATATTATTTAATTACACGAAAATATACAATCGAATTGTTCTCCGCCAACTAAATTACAACGCACAAAAACGTAATTACGATCGAAATGCAGAATACATAGAATTGGATAGAATCGAAAGTTTCGAAGATTAATCGAAACGGAACGTAACGCAGAATACCAAATCCGTCGAACGGAGAAAATTTTGATTCGAGTCGAAATGCAGAATAGGGCTGAATATTCCCTAAAAATTATATTTTTTAATTTTATTTTTCAATTTGATAGCCAATCAAATCGGGGACCGGCAGAATATTCCTCCGACTTGTGGTGTGCGTATTGATGTTTTTCCAACGAATAAAGTTACGGTGTTACTTTTCACTGGCGAGGGGCGGCTGCAATTAGAAAATGCAGCTTGAAATGTCTTTCGACAATTAGATATTAACGAGAACTCTATGGCAGTGGCTTCAATCGAAGTGGTTTTAAGGTCAATCATTTAGGTAAGGATTCCGGAGAGTACTTATATCTACAACTTTGGAATAGTTTCTACGAAGCTGTTGGCGTGAATTGCAAAAATGTTTTCAGAACCTGGCTATAATGGGGATTTCGCAGACATTTACCCTTCGACATGAATAATATAACTTTGTTGTTGTTTTTTTAAAAACCTCAATACGCCATTGTACATTTACTCAAATCAAAATTAGCAGAGTTAAATAAACTTTTAGTTTTTCGTTGATTAAAATGCAAGTAATGGCCTAATCATATTTTGTTTATTCTTTTATTTTTAAATTTGATTAAATTTTAATAGATATTTGAAGATTTAACATAACTCTCAAAGCTTATTTATAAAACAAAACTACTTAATACATTTTCATATATTTTCTATTAAACATACTGCCATAACAATTCTATAGTTTATTTGAATTTTAATTACTTTCAGAATGAATATCGAACTACGCTGAAACTGGAGCAGTGACGCCTACGCACAGTGACAAAAATGAATGCAACCCAATCGAAGAAGCCAAACATATGCACACACGCAGGTACACGCACATACAGTCATGCAAAGTACAAGTGTTCAATAAGCGAGCGATACTGATGATGATGCTGTTGTTGCTGCTTCTGCTGTCACTGCCGAGTATTAAATAAAATTCATTGCATTAATTAAGTGTAAAGCCCAATAAAAGCGTATTGTTAAATAATTTGAAAAGTCATAGCTTTCAATAGAATTAGTTGCAAATTAGCAGGACGTTGACGTCGACGGTGAAGCTGATGAACCGAACTCAAATACGAATGAGAGAATAAATTCGAATATGTATGTATGTAATACAAAGCGCCATTGCAAATATTACAAAGGAGCTCAGTCTTCAATGAGCAATTTCTATGAGCAGTAAGTTACTACAATACTTAAGCCAATAGGGCGGCGCGTCGTGCTGATTTCAGATTATACGAGTACATACACGTACATACATAAATACAAACATACAAACTTACTGATTCTGTCTACAGTGCATTCGGCTCTCCTGCCTTTGTCGTTCGTTGGCCGTCTTGTCGGGTTGGGCTAGGTGGTTGTGAAGCCTTCAACTAAATCAGCTCTGCTTACAGAAGATTTCTTCTAACAAAGCGAAGAATGCTTGTAATGTCTATATAAGTATCGTACACGTACATAAAGTAGACGGAAGAGGAAGCCATATAAATACTATACATACATACATATTTACTTATAAAAAAGGAAGAATAGTAACACTTTGAAGATTTGCTTGAGCAGCATTTAAGCAACATACGATGGTGGATTGAGTTCTAAAGCTGATGATGTCGAAGCAGCAGTAAGGTTTGTATTGAAAACACTATTCGCTGCTGCTGACAATACGGAAGTTCCTGTTAATGGAGAGAAATGAGTATGTATGGAAATGTATGTATGTATTTTAGTATATGAATGTTTGCAAGCAGATACTAGAGATGCAACAGTAGTAGCTTAATCGAAACCGGAAAACGATTAACACTTTCATCCCTAAGCTGCATTCCAATAATAAAGCATTAAAATATTTACTACAGCTGTAACTGTATCTAATGATCTCGGTAAGAAAACATGAGCTCCAACCTTTCTAATTCCCTGCGGGATATCGCTTTATAACCGATTATTTAAAGATGGTCCTTGGAAAGATTTTGATGACATCCACTATTACATATATATATTATACGGCTTTTCCATATTAAACATATCGGGCTTCTGCATGATGGTCTTTGATTTGATCTAAGTTCGGCATATGGTTTAATTCCAAACCAAAACTGATATAAATTGACCTGAAATATTAAGAAAAAAAAAAATGTAATGGTCTCGCCAAAAGCCGTGAATATAATGGAGTTGGTCCTATAAAAAAAGTTATAAGTTGGTCAATAGTCAATCAACTTAAGATAATTTGATATCGCAGGAAAGCTAATGAACGAACCTACATATTTTTTTGCTATGATTAAAAATTTTCATACAAAATATTTTTTTAAAAGGCTTTGCTTCTTTTATTAAAAAAACTCTTCATAGTTCCAAAAATTTATTTCAGCAAATAATAATCAGCGAAAATGTAGTATTAAAAATTAATATATTTCGGAGATAGATTCTCAAGATCAAGAAGTTAGGAACATTTGAATCGATCAGGTAAGTAAATATAAATAATATAAAATAGCAGAGTTTCCTTAAATCTCCTTTCTCACTCACATTAAGTTAAAAAACAACATAAGTTAATGTACCATTGGAAGGTGTACAATATTATTTATTTTATATTTATAGCTATTATATATAACCAAGTTCTCATAATTTGATAATATAATTTGACTCTCATGCTATTATGACAGCTTTATTTGGAAGTTCTAGACTTTTATATTCAATATCAAAGTTTAAAAACGTTTACTTATGTAGTGAAAATTTTATTTGAAAAAATAAATAATAAAATATAAAAAATAAGAAAATAAAAAAATTTAGAAATGTAGTCCAAGCTTTTTTATTTGAACATTTGATGTTAAAAGAGGTAGGTGTTATGAAACAATTCACAAACCTGAACAGTCAACTATACGTGTTTTAGGCGCTGGGATTTTTTTATTTTAATATTTTACTCTAAATATGTAAGCAGAATACCAATTAACAATGCACTCATGCACTTTTCTATTAATTATTGTATGTTTGACTCAAAATTACATGTAAAGTTATGATATATCAGCTGTATGGAAGCTATTAGTTACCGACACCAAATTAGGTCCTTTGGAATAAACAATTAATTTAGCACTTTTATTCCATTATCAGGAGGGTGGTTTAAACCAGTATTTAGGGAATTTCTAACCATTCGCTTGATATGGACATATAAAAAGTTTTACATATACTCAGTTATCTTCAATTTACCGGTTTAAATTTAAATGCCCGTAACTTTTTAAGCGCCTGAGACTCTGTCTCAGAAAAATTTTCAGCTTAAAGGTAATTAATTTTTATTATTTTTTTGGAATATTGTTTGGTCAATTTGCATACAATTTTTATATAGCTTTCTAGTGATACCTAAGTCGGTTAACTATTAGCCAACTTGTTACTTATATGTTTGATACGTTTAAAATGGAATGGCCGTATAAATATTATTGACTCTTTGTAACCGCTGAAGCGGTAACAGCGCACTAATTTAAGGCAAGATCGAAATGTGAAAAAATAACCAGACATGCTTTATTCAACGTTTGGAGATTCTATGTCCAGTTAAGATCCAAAATTAGTTTTTTGGTCTTCTTATGCATTTTTAAATGAAACAAGTAAGCAAGACTAAGTTCGGCAGAAGTTAGTTAATGGGAAAAGTGAAAAGTATGGAATAAAAGCGTATCTCGTCTTACTCTTAGTAGACCATGTGACTTATAAGTATTAAATTTTATCGAATTCTTTTCAGTGGTTTCTGTACTTTCGGACTCCAAAATGGGTAGCATCGTGGCCAATCAATATATTTTTCAACCCCTTATATTTTTCCATTCAGTACGACCGTTCCTTATAAATATGACTTTTGTTGCATTTTTAATTACTGAATTATCACGAATTTCGCCTAATTTTTGAACTTGGCCAATTTGACCATTTTGCAATAGTGTCCGTACTTGTGACCCCAAGAATGTTGAACCATAACTAAATCGATTAATTAAATTAATTAAATTAATTAATTAATTAAAGCGAGACAATTTTTTGTATGAAATGCATGACAGTGAAATTTGTTCCAAAATTTTTCAATTTTTAACAAAAGCAGCGGCGAATAGAAATAACTCGGAGACACTAAATGTAGTTAACGAGGATGAAGAATTATAGAAACGTTTTTAACAGGTGATGAAACATGGATTCATTAATAAGACATCGAAACTAACGTTCAGTAGTAGCATCAGGGGCATGTGGGCTAGCCAAGAACGAAAAGTCTCGACAAATGTTCGATTTTAAAGGTTTAGTGTATCATTATTTCCACCAGATCAGACGATTAATAAAGTTTCTAAAAAAAGTGCCAGTATTTGTCAATTGTTCATGTCTTTTCCATCACAATTATGCACCCGCTCACACTTCGTTGCTTCTTTGTGAATTTTTGGTCACAATCAATACTGTAACGTAGCCCCAGCCTCCACACTTGCCGTTAGGTCTTTTCTTTTCCAAAAATGATAAAAACCTTAAAAGGCTGTCGTCTTACATCCATTGATGACATAAAAGCGCATCGCTGAAAGAACTAAAGGCTTTTAAGGATTGGAAAAAGTGCTGCAAAAATTGAGAACCTCTAATGAGGCTATTTTAAAAGCGGCGCATCAGCTTAGACGAATAAATTAATAGTTTTTTTTTATAACATTTAAATTATCGTTATATTTGATCACATCTCGTATACTCTGTCCGAATATAAGATTGCAACAACAACATTTTATTTCAAAAGAAGTAATTTTGACCATTTGTTTTACCAATGGCTCAAACGCTCTGCATATGTTGAAATCTTGACACTTCACAAATTACGAATTACTTTCCAAAAATATCAAGATTTTTCGTTTTCGTTTTTTTCCTACTGAAGGATGGAACTATGCGTCGTCCCGGAAAGGAAAAAACTGGAAACAACGAAGGCACTGCCTTCGTAAGATTGGTGATCTCGTCTATCACTTCCCCGAGACTAACTAACCATAATTGTGCTAAAATAATTTGCTCGGACAAATTGATGGCAGAAACTACAGTAATAAATTAACAAGTGAAATCTATGTCTAATCTTTACTGGGTACCAAGTATAAATGACGAGTCATTCTAATCAATAAAGAAGATAAATATAATGAATTAAATGCGATCTGCTTATGTCACCGAAGAATGTCTGCGATCGAATTCGAAGATCTGTCACATACCTTATCCATATGTATGTATAATTGTAAGCGCAGCCGAATAAGAGATGATGACGCCTAGCACCGACTACAACGCCGACTGACTCAACATTTGTAGCAGCGGCTTAAGTACTTGAATGAATGGAAGAACTGAAAGAGTTTCGCTCAACTCCTTACTTCAGCAGAGACGTCGACGTACCATTTCGTTTTGTCTGCCAGCAGAGGAGTCAATGTATGATGGCTGTGCCATTGGTGTTATTGTAGATGAAATCCTTTCGAAAATGCAGTAACATCTCTAACACGCCTACTACCACGACAGCAACAACAACAACTACTACATGGATATGGCTTACTATGTAAAGTAAATGTACACTTGAAAGCTGTTGATGGTTTGACAAGCACTGATAGGAGATATAGAAGAACCGATAAATGTGAAGACAGAGGTAAGAAGGGGAAAGAGTACAGAAGTATTACTGCTTAGTTTTAAAATCAGAGAAAACTGGGAAAAATAAATGGAAAAGGAAAGGGGGAGGAAAATGAACAGAAAAATGGTATTACTGCTTAGTTTTTAAATCAGTGAGGGATTTGCCATTTTCGAACAAAATGAGTAACAGTTGCATAGACGCAATTTTACACATATTACAGAAAGTTGCAATTAAGCTTTCACACAAATGCTCTAATGCTTCGGTCTTTGTGTTGCATGAACGGTCTTTCTGTACAAATGTTATGTACATATATCTAACATACATACTAACGCACAGGTGTAATTTGCGCTAGTTGTGTACTTGCTTTATAGCTGCTTATTCAATGCCAACGAAAGCTGTCTGCTATACGTTTGTATGTATGTACGACATATGTATGTATATTCTTCAATGGAAATTTATATGTAAATACGTTAGCAGAAATGTACAAAAACAAAACTTGACATTTGTACAGACGGAAATTTAATTGCTGTCATTTGCTATTGTGGCTGTGACAGGTTGAAGAGAATATCTCTATTATAGAAGTATTATCTGCTTGAGTCGCTTTAATGAGAGTTTTAATAAAATGCTTTAATCAATGGAAATAGTCATTTCAACTATTATATACTGATATATAGCGAATACCTTACACCTAAATACATCCGCAAGGTGCAATATTCTACTAACATTCCAATGACTCTGGTTATAATTTCTACTTATTATATGAACAAATGTCTTTCATATGAATCAAAGAGGGATTAAAAGCCAGTAAGTATAATGTTCTATCAGAATATCGTGTATGATGAAGTAATTTCTATAGTTCCCATATAAAACATCAAGAGTAGCAATATTCTTCTGAAATCTGAGTTTAATTGCCTCAGAGCTAATGTGACGTGTATCTTGTATCAAATAAATTTATTAACAATTTTTATTTTTTATTTCCCTCTGGATAGTTTTCACTTTCAAAATAATGAATATATTTTAATTTAACAAATTGTAAAAAGGCAAAAAGTAAATAACCAAAAAATCAATATGATTTTGTTGCTAAGAATATAAGTATAAAATTAATATACCCAAAGGTCGCGACTAGTACAAAAACAACATTTAAAAATCCTTTGAATAGGTTAATTGTGTCTCTCGGCATAACCTGTTATGCTTTTGCGAACATTTCGTGCGATTTAATGAACTATTTTTTTTTACTTTCAACCATGTGTGCCCACCTTCGGTTCCATGCCGGACATTTGTAAAGATAGTATCCCAGATAGAGAGTCATCTTCTGTCGTCATATTCATCACTCAGCCGATTCCACTTTACCTAGCTTGTGGAGATGATATCTCAGTAGATGCCATGTCATAACACTTACAAGAACAATAAGCTCTCTTTTGTTCAATACCAAGTAACAGTTTGGTCACAAACCACGCTGCCCCACAGTAATTTAGTAGGACGTCTTACGTTGGAAGTGTTTCAGGACCTTATGTGGTCATCCAGTGCTGTACAAAATATTTTAAGGCTCTGAAAAATCTGAGGCGGTAGATGGTGACAGTCTTGTCAGTTCGTCCCCCTTTTCATTACTTACTACATTCGTGTGACACAAGTCAAATTCACTGTGTTTTTCTATCGATATTCTGTTAATTGCCTATTTACATGTTCTCACGCAGCTAGCCTATGTATTAGTATAGTTGTGATAATATAGATATGAGTATCTTCACCATTTATCATTCCTTCCTGCTACAAGGAGTAAGTGTCATCCATCCAGCAGTAGGTCGCATATACTCTAGGGGTTCAATATCACACTTCTTCTTTAATGTCGCTCATCTTGTTAGTATTGGTCTTAACATCTCTCAATAGAAGAGCTATATGAGGCTAAATTTTCTTTGGAAAATACCGTACTGCAAAATGGAAATTAAGAGCAATATAATAATAATATTTGCGATACATACAACAGAAAATATTAAAAAATATTGGATGGTCGAGGTGTCAGTCACATTTGGGCGCAAGCAAATAGCTCACAAGGTCTGCACATATATTTTCCATTATTTACTTTAACGTGGTTTGAATACTAGCGTTATCCAAAAACAAATATCAACTTTTTACTTCGGATTATTAGACCAATATTTGGGGCAGAAGAAAAAACTCGAATCATCTTTGGTCCCATAACGGTTGACACACAAAAACATTCGAACATATAATGTTAGGCAGTTAAGATGCGAAGTTTTAGTGTCGGACGACATTTGACCTCTACTCTTTGACGGAAGAGATATACAATGTGAGTAAGAATGCTTTTTTCTACGGATTGGACACACTTATTAGCGCTGTTGCGAACAGCAAAGAACGTTTGTTAACAAATACAAAAAACTTTACGTCAAAAAAGACAACCAAGCATTTCTATACTCGAACCACACTTCGAAAATCACGTATCCAGAATGATATTTAGACAAATTGTAAAAAGGCATTATACGAACTGTCTGAAGTTGATTAAGGCAGTAAGATTTCGGAATGAGTAAAGGTCTGGTACAGCGAGGATTGATGCAGTGCATTAGAGATGAAAAAAAGCCAGTATATATAGTCGGGTATAACGCGTCTATTGTAGGAAGGAGGAAGCACGAAACATTTGCGTGAAAACGAAGATTAAATTGAATGAAATTTACTTCTATCACTTTCGGCCTGAATACACATTATTATACCTTTCATGAACTTGAAATTGTATATTAACATTGGTCCGAAGTACGAGAAGGAGAAGTGATACACTCACCAAAATTTTTACCAATCGGATTAGAACGACGAGCTGAGTTGATTTATCAATTACCGTATGTCCGGCTGTCCGCTAATCTGTTTGAACGCAAACTAGTTTCAGTTTTTGAGATATTTGGAACTTAGTATGCGGCTGCATTTTTGTAATGTAACCGGCCCATTTGGTGACTGTAACATATAACATATAACATAACTATAAAGACGATTTGTTCATATATGACAATTAATATTTGATCCTAAAGTTCAATAAAATCAATTTGCTTTGTTTATGAGAGGTGTAAAGTTTTTCGCATGGCAGAAGACAACTCTTATTACTAGTTTTCTATGGATATCACCTACGAATTTTGGAAAAGAGCCACTCTCATTTTTAGATGCTGGGGTATATCTATGTTTTTTATTTTCATAAATCAGGTTTTAAAGTATTTTCACAAGTTTCATGTTGCATTCTGTTCACCATAAAATACCATCAAATCTTTCCACATCTAATGACAATAAACGTTCACTTTTATTTTCGCTTTTGATAACAGGAGATCAAATATTTTGATGTTGGTTCGGTTTAAGAGATTTTTGGCCGAACTTCACTCGAAATTTCTCTTGTAAATTATAGTATTTATCTAGAGCTTTAAGCTTCCCCGAAGAAGCTCTTATTTTCATGCTTTACAGTAGCTACTATAGTTAAAAAGGAAATAAAAATGTGCTGCCTATGACCATGTGGAAGTCTTTATACCTTTAATGAACAAATCGGTTTTATGGACGTTATATGTAAATATATAGTCCTCCGATTACGATGTTTTTCAGTGTAAATATTTGATTGAATTTACATTTGACAATTAAGCAATTAGATTCGGTTTCAACGGTTCCATGACCAAAAATTCCACATATAAAAATCGGTCGTTATATATCTTGTGTTCAATACTGATATACTGTACATCTAAACACCAAGATTAACTGAAATATCTCAAGAACTGGGAAAATAGTTTGCTTTCAAACAAACGCATTGACGAAGAGAGGACAGACGGATAGACGGACAGAGGTTTTATTAAAACATATCGTTTTCGGCGCATAAGCGATTTATTTCTCAACATAGTCTGCTTTTAGCTCTATACATTTAGTTCAGCGTTTTTTCAAATTTTCCAAATAATAAGTTTGTTTCAAGGCCTTCAAAATAGGCGTTTGTTTCTATAATGACCACTACATTCGATTCGGTCTTCATGTTTGGAAAAAAGAAATAGTCGCAGGGGGCTAAGTCTGGAGTATCTGCTGGATGGAGTAGCAGTTTGTAGCCCAATTTATGAATTTTGCCATGATGACAACACATATGTGCACCCAACCTAATGGAACAGAATTTTTTCGCCAAATACCTTTTTTGGTAATCGATGTGAACTACAACTTTTCGTCACAAAAAACGTTCACCAGGAAAAAATCACTGTCTTGATTGTTCTTTGGTATCTAGTGTGATGTGGTGGACCCACGTTTCGTCTTCTTCTTCTTCTTCTTTGGCGTAGGCACCGCTTACGCGATTAAAGCCTCGTCAACAATAGCGCGCCACTCGTTTATTAATTTGCGTTTTGGCGCCAGTTGGATATACCAAGTGATAGAAAGTAGCTCTCAACCTGATCCTTCCAACGGAGTCGATGTCTTCCTCTTTCTCTGCTTACGCCAGTGGGTACTCCATCGTATATCTTCAAAGCTGGAGCGCTTTCATCCATTCGACGACATGGCCTAGCCAGTGCCGCTGTCTCTTGATTCGCTGAACTATGTCAATGTCGTCAGCTCATCGTTCCATCGTCTGCGGTATTCGCCGTTGCCAATGCTCAAAGGACCATAAATCTTCCGCAAACCTTTGCGTGCTTTGAAAGCACGAGGTCGTCTGCTTTCAATGGCTGTTACACACAATAAATGGCTTAGCTTGTTAAAAAAATTACAGCAGTCTATTAGTCGATAACAGTTGACAGGAGCATTGTTGTATTCATAGTATCTGCGCGGGAGATTAAAAGAGTCACTAACTTATCAAACCGCCCTCGTATTATTTCATGTTAGTGAAAGGGAATAGAAGGTTATTCTATGCAACAAAATCTAAACTTAAAAAAATTTAAAATTACTGACGACAGTTTTTTTATCAACAGATAAAAAGAAAAAGAAAAAATTTACTTTATGTTATCAATTACCGAAATATTATTTTTAATTTCATTAAAAAAATAATTGATAAATTTTCGATTACTTAACTAATATTCTATTACTGACTAAAATTAATTTAATACAGAACAAGTTGAAAAGCCTTAAAATACCCAGTTCTATTACAGCATGAACTAAATAAGAATAATCAGGTGTTAAATAATACAAAATGCCAAGTACATGTTGTTAGATAATTTATTTAATTAATATTACGACAGGGATATATGATACTTCGGTGAGTATTCCAAGGTTTTCATGTATCAAATGTGGGAGCTGCGCTTGATTGGCCACAGCGAAGCGTGCGAGTATCAATCAATAAATTTTTTATTCTTATGTTTTTCATTGATCAAATGCGTTTAATATGCTTGTTATTGTAGCATGAATGATTATACATAAATTGTGAAATAGAAACCCTCACCAGACGATATGATGTGCTAATTAAGAGATATACGCTTCGAATATACATACATACATAAGTACAGAAGTCAGTTACACTTTGGAGGCACCCGGAATTGACTTTTTCCCGATTTTGCTACTTTCAACATTCATAAGTACTTACATATGTTCACACTTATTTGTAGTTGTGTGAAAGTAGAGTATGTATACACCATGAGTGATTAACATTTAGCATAATCACACCTAAATGAAATCTTTTGACAAGAAATTCCTACTTGTCTTAACATATTTACTCATATTTACACATATTTATTATATGTAAACAGATATTCTCCAAAGTAGATATGTATGTGCATTTGTTTTCCATCTGATTGCATTTTTGCTTAAAGAAATGCAATCGCAGTAGTGAAATTTAATTCTCAAGTTTAAATGCAAAAAAAAAAAAAATTTAAAAGAAGAATATTATGGAAAACTTTTCTGATAATATTACTATGCTCAGCATATAAATATAGATCAAATCATAGAGTAAAGGCACAGTTCATCATTAGTGACTTTTGTGTTCAGTCAACGCATTCTAACTTACAATAACGCACTTACGTACATCGTCATTCGAAATGCGTGGATTTATTATAATATTAGCTTTGCTTGTTGCACTGGCTCTCGCCTATCAAACGGATGCTGCCGCAATCGAGGAATTGCCGTCAACTGCCACTGTAGAGGAGCCAAAGGCTCCCACCAATCTCTTGGATGTCGATGCAGGTGTGGAGCATAGCAATGATTCGCCTCGAGATGCACGTCAATATGGCTACGGTTGGTCATATGGTTGGGGTCACCCATGGAGTTACTACAGCAACAGCTGGGGACGTCCATGGGGCGGTTATGGCTGGGGTGCTTGGGGTGGTTACGGCGGTGGTTGGGGCCGTCCCTGGAGCTACTGGCGCTAAGTCCACTGAATTTTGTTCCAATTCGCTATTTTTGTAAGTCGATAAAAGTAATTATGAATTGAAAAACAAAAATCCAAAAAAAAAAGAAAGAGTTGCGAATTGTAAGTTTTGAATATGAAGAAATAGGATTTTGATTTATTTCATCCGAATGCGTATGCATATATTATTTAATAAAATTTAAATGAATTGGAAAATATTATACTCAAAGCTTTTATATACTGGAAATCTGTATGAATTGGTAAGTATCATATTCTTAAAATTTATTAATTTATTATGAATGACTGAGAAAAGGTAGTTACCGTTACCGTTTTTTGCTAAAGATCAAGCTCTCTGAAACATGTATAAATAGTAGCTATGAGCAGAAGACTATGCTGAATATAAGTTGTTACTCTCATTCACGTTTTCGTGACCAGAATGTTTTTTCTGCATTTGTCTTTCGACAATCTTGAAAGAAGAGCCGTTCCGATGAAGAATGTCGACATGTGGATCTGGTGATCAATGTTCAGATAGTACTGAACTTATAAAGAAAACATATCCCAAATCTCCGTAGTTACAGCGAATATGCAACACCCAAACACCCAGAGATAGTGAACCCTAATCCAAACATTTTTTTAGTGGTTAGAAAGACTAAGAATATTACCACTATGTAAAAAAGAATTGGAAAATACTCGGTGCACAAATTTTCCAATAGTCAAATGTCGCAATACCCTTTTTACTGGCAGGGGGCAGCGCTTGTAATTGAGAAACTTCACTTTGATGAGGATTGTGGCATTAATTTACGAGGACATGGCGACTTAGTTTTTCTTGCGCAACAAATCCAGCACCAAATTAGTGTTCCTTTATATAGAGTGTTCCTATATATAGATCCACCATCTTCCGTCTTTAACCTGAACTTTATACTTCTTAATGCATTCCCTTAAATCGTGACCCGTAAATCGTTTACTGAGGCCGACATCTTATTCGAGGCATATTTTTCGATTTGTTCATTAAGGCAGACATTTATTTGGGGGTTCCAAGTTCGCTTTCTCACTTTAGCTCGCCTTCAAGCGGATGGTTTTTTTTTTGGCTACCTAGTGGTTATTTGATATGAGACCGGAAGTTGTTAGCTGCTTGAACTCTGTAATCATTACCTTCAAGATCCAAACAGCACATAATAAATTTAATTTTAAAGAATCCACACAAGACAAGTTAATTTCCGTTTTTATTCATCAATTTACTGAATAAATTAAAGGTGTGTTTTCAATATACATACATCAAACAGTTCAACAGTAGGGATATAAAATCCAGATAAAGAATAAAAATTATTTAAAAATCGCGTAATTTTTAATTATTTTTGTACTTTGTGTGAATTTTAGTCAGGATTCTTTTGTCTGTCTTGTGTCGCGTCTGGATTATATTTTGTCGGGATTTGGTAGTGTCTGGAATATATCTTCTCTCGATTGAGTCATGTCTGAATTATGTGTTTCGATATTTTGTGTACCGGGATTTTGTTATACATCCGCTTAAACCATATGTAAAAGATTTGATTTTGGTCACTTCCAAGTTAATGACAGTCAAAAATCCCCAATTTCTCCATTATTTAATACTACTACTATTTCGTTTACAACAAATCTTTTAATTTGACGGATCTAGGAGCCTCATTCCAAGTATTTTAAGAATTAAGTATATTTTTAGTGTGTTTTAAAAACGTGGAAAATAAGTCAAGGAACGGCACTACTTAATGCTTGATTATGCACCTTGATTTGTTGTGTTTCACTCAAAGCAAGTGAGAAAAGCGTTTTTAAGAAGACACAGCTTTATTTTTTTTAAATATTTTTACTTTCTTGATCAATACCCGAGAGATAAGTAGTAAATACTACCCTTTGGAAAGCCAGGGGTCGAGTCCATCTCTGACCATCTTCCAATATTATATAAAACAAAATATTACAGAAAATAATAACGGTAACCCCTCGACAAGGAATCTCGATTTCTGAAATAAAATTAAAATTACTCATAAAAATTCATTATCCCTTCGGAGGCGGTTTAGTATAAATTGTAAGTTCCTCCATTCGCTGGACAAACACTAAGGCGCACACCACAAATTAGAGGAGGAGTTCGGTTCTGAGACTACCACTACGATATAAGGGAGCTGTGGCCGACCGAGGCGGGATAGATACCGAGAGTTCTAGAGGGAAATGAGACGCATTTGCAGACAAAATAAGAGGCTGAAATGAGAAGCTGGCCGAAAAAGGTAATGCTCGAAAATTCTATGAAAAGATGCGGTCACTTACAGAATGTCTCAAGACCGGAGCAAGGTCATGTAGGGCGCAAAGAAGGAATCTGGTGACAGATGTCCAGAACATTCTCGGTGTATGGAGGAGACACTTTTCCATCCTGTTGAATGGGCAGTGAAAATGAAGCACACGAAGATGGCAGATCCGAAGCCTCAGTCGAAGACGATGGTACAAACGTTCCATCATCCGACTATGAAGAAGTTCGAGTAGCGATTGCCCGCTTAAAAAATAACAAAGCGGCGGGAGACGATGGCTTACCGGCAGAGCTTTTCAAATGCAAGATGTAAGCATCGGAAGCCTCACAACAAGTAATCAAATCTTAAAAATTTAAAGTTAAATATAATAGCATAAATGGCTTTCTGGCTCGACTTTGCTCTTTATAAGGCTGACTTAGTGCAGAATTTAGATCTCTATGGATATTTTATATATATCTATAATCGTTGCGCAATCTGTGCCCATAACATGATTCCATAAACCATTACGTATTTTAAAGAAAAATTTAGGCCGTACAAACTGCCAATTTTAAAATCCAGTTGCATCTTTTTGGAGAAGATGATCTGACTTTTGGAAGGAATCTAATGTGCGGGTCTATCTAAACTTAATGTTTTTCCCTTTTTATTTTGTATAGTTGGGATCTAGGTTTTTTTTTCAAAATCACGAATTTATATTGCTTAAATATAAAATTGTATGTTGAAAAAAAAAAAAAAATTAGATATGAAAATTTGCAACTAGGCTACTAAATATGCAGTTTTATTTGAAATGTAGGACGCCAAATAAGTTGTATTAATTTAGCGATTTTATGTGATTTAAAACAGACCTTATTATATCTTTCATGTACATAAAGTGATATATTTACTTTGGCCGAAGTATGTATGTACCAGAAGGTGAAGAGATAGACCCACCGAAATTTACACCGCTCGTAGTAGAATCACGGGCAGAATTTATTTAGCCATGTCCGCCTGTCTGTCTGTCTGTATGCCTGTCTGTCCATCCGTCCGTCTGTGTGTTTGAATGCAAACTAATCCCTCAATATTTGAGATATTTCAAACAAACTTGTTTGGAAGATACACCTATACGTTTAAACAATCATTTGTCGGAACCGGCCTGATAAAAAATCCGACAAAAAAGCATCTAGAGGCGTGAAATTCGGTATTCTTCAAACATAAAACCAAGCTGATATTGACAATGAATATTATGAAAGTCAAATTTTGCAATTTGCAATAAATTTGGTATGTTCATGAAAGGTATAAGGCTTCAGCACGGTCGAAGACAACCGTTTTTTTCTTCTTTTTAATATATTCTTATGTAATTTAGAAAAATACATCAGGAAAATTGGTATAGATTTGTTTGATTTCTTGAAGAAAGGGGGATTGAAAATTCGTTTTGTTTTTTTTTGCTTTTTAGTTTTGTTTAAATTCCATAATCTCAGAAAAAAAGTTTATTTTGTTTATGTTCAGCGCAAACTGAAGTCTAAAATATTTGCTTTTACATAAAGTCGAAGACTGGAGGTGATCATATGTAAATATAAAATTAAGTATTTATAATAAAGTGAATAAAAATGTTAAATCTATTTAAAAACCACAGTATTAAATTATTTCATTACAGTATATATTCGTGCTTACATTCTGTAAGTACATTTTGGGGTTAGGAATAATTATGGCTGAAATAGTGGAAGATATACTAAAAAAAATAAGTTATAGGATATATATATGGAGAAAATAATTGAAATTTATTTGAAAAATAAGTACAAATATTTTTTGTGTTAACTGAACAAGCATTTTTATGAATTTATTGAATTGTACGATGTATTCCAATAGACGTTTACAAAAAATCTAAAAATATAAATTGTTTATTATGGTAATTGATAGGAAATGCAAAATTTATTACATCCGCCTTCAATTGCGTTGCTTTCATCGATCGAATTTACATAATTTGAAGTGAAATTTGATTAATTATAAATTGAGTAATCGAATTTTTGATTGAATGAATGCAAAAATATTCCATTTCATAATAGATGTTTAATATACTGTCTTTGACAATTGCCAGAATGTCATGGGTTTGACTTCTCGCCAAACTAATATTGAGTAATATGTCCTAATAAAAACCGTCACCGATTTTTCACAAAGGATAAAATTTTGCCATATTTGAATTTATATATCTTTTTCCCTTTTCTTCTTTCTTCTTTTCTTCGAATACTTTGAAAATTTGAGTATTTTCATCCATGCGGAGAATTTGGGCTATTTAACGTAGTTTGTGGCTTAACAGCAATTTCCTTTCTCACTGGTGCTTGCACACATGGCACCATGCTCCATTCACTCCGTTGATTTAGTATTTAACACAATACCTTAGACAGATAATAATTAAATTTCTTTAAAAATTATATTTTAAATTATTATTTCAAATTACAATGGGTGGAAGCTTCTGACAGCGCCCGGCGCGCTGTGTTAAATTAATGCATATTATTTAAACTAATTTCGAGAAGTGAATTTTTTTCGGAACGTTAAACTTAAATAAATAATTCATATAACCGATGAAGACATAATTTTTTTCCAGGGAAATAAGTGAATTTTTCATTTGTTAACTTAAAAGTTAATTAACAATACGATAATAAGCAAAGAGTTTTAAATCATTGATATTTTCTTAAAATATAGAGATTTTTACAGTTAAATCTGAAACTTGTTTGAATTTATGTATATTTTACGGTTCTCCAAAAAAATTTTCATTGTAAAAATTTAATGTTGAAATTAAAATTTTCAAAAATCTTTTGAGAGAGCTATTTTCCAAAATAACTACTTATGAAAAAATGCGTGGATCTAATTTTTATGATCAAATGGAAAATGGAGGGTGACGTGAACTGGCTCAATTAAAATATTTTGCCACGAGCTTTACCCGCAATTCATTGTATAATAAACTATAAAAAAAATTATTATTATTGAGTTCTTAAAGGTCTGTGAACAAAATACGGACAACAAAAATGGTAGCTGCATATATTTATCATTAAATAACAACAAAAATATTTGACCAAATGCAGTGGTAAATGTAAATTGTCAAATGACTGATTCTGAGGAACTTGTTAGTGCAACAAATGTTCAAATTTGTTACGTCATCATTTGCGTTCAACGAATGATACATACAGAATACTGCTGATATCCTGCTGTGCTATGTGACCACCATTGACGACAATGGAAACCGACAAATCACAAATTGAAAATTTGCAAATAGAAATCAAATTACTGTAGTGAAAAACATCATGTGGCTGTAAGTCTTTTTATTGTCGTTATTGTTGTTGTTAGTTCTAGTGGTTAGAAATGGCAGACAGTTTGGCTGTAAGGCCAACATCCCATACATAAGTACACTCGCACGTGCATAAGATAATTGCATTGAAATTTTAATCAAGTCAGATATAATACTAGTTTACTACTAGAACTTCCTGGCAGATGTAGTTAGGTTAGACGCATATAGTACTAGTCAGATATATAACACAACCCGCCCTATAAACAACAATTCCAAAAAAACATAAACTATTTGCTTTTTAATTGACTTCCTTTTTGCATATACTACTTGAACGTGCATTTTAATAATATTAAATTTTTTTACCGTTTTAATATAAATGTTTTAAATTTTGAATAATTAAATTAAAATATAAACAATTCATTTACATCTGGAATAGAAAGTAAAGCGCTTATTTATTTATATTGTAAATGACTAAAGAAAAGTTTTATTGTTTTCTTGCCTCAATCGGGGACGTTGGAATAAAATGAATTATATAATGAGTTTTCTTTTCAGTTATTGTTTTTTCATTAAATCAAATTTTATTCAATCTAAAATTGGACTTAACAGTTATTGGTCCATTTAAATTAGTTAGAGTCTGGTGTATTTGTGTTTGAAATCTTTTAATCGCTCCATCGTAGCTAATTCTTGTTGCCTAATTCGGAGTTAAATTAACTTCACTTAACATAAAACCTTTGAATTAGTATTTGACTAGTACATTTAAATACGGGGTTTATATGCATACATGCAGTTACGAGACACTGAAGTTTTGAGAGCTATATTTCTGCATCGGCGTAGTATTTTAAACAAAATTATTTTCATTACAGTCACAAATTTCCGACATAAAACCATGACAACGCAATCAAGTGGTGACAGACTGATAAATCTGAATATTAATGATTAACATTAGATTTATTTGTATAGCTATGTGCGTACATGTAACTTTTGTTAAACTTTTCGAAATTATTCTATACGTATACTAGTACATCGTGGTTGTAAGTACTTAATGATATGTAAAAATGCATTAACAATATTTTTTATATTTTATACCTATTATGTATATGAAATGGTATATTAACTTTGCTCCAAATAATGTAAGTATCCTCATGCATTTTTTCATATATCGTACATTTGTTGGCACCACCCAAATCGGAACATGAACAAAAATGATATTTTGGTTCATAAACCCATCAAAATAATGTAAAATTTGATATTACAAACATATAGAATGAATTGCGCATTGCTACTGAAAACCATCGAAATCGGAAAATATAGTCCCTATATAGCCGATTTTTTAGGCTATAAGAATGAATATTTTTGCAATACAATACATATTATATATTTAGGAAAAGGTATAAGACTTAGGTATGGCCGGAGACAGCACTTGTTTTTTGTTTTCTAGTGTTTTAAACGACTTTTAGGAAGTTTTCTTCAGATAAATATACTTTGATTACATATCACAATACATATTACATAAATACATGTATATATTTTTCCAAGTTTAAGTTTAAAGCTTTGTGGCAACCCTCTGTTTTTTTTTAAATTTGTTGGAATTCGTTCTTGCGCGAGCACATTTGCAAGTCTTATTAGCACCTTTCTATGTATAAATAGATCAATTGTGATATCATGTTTTCATCGCAAAGAAGTTGTCTCAATGATCTGTTTTATCATATTTATGGGGATTACGTCATCAAAAAGTTCAGGAACCCTGTCACGGATTTCATAAAGAATTGCCTGTTTTTCGTACTTTAGCACCTGGAAAATAGAATTGATTATTGGTAAAAGAAGCCGGATTATTTATTCACACTTACAATTGGCCAGAAAACTTTCACCAAATTCAGAAGAAGTAGGTGATCTAAAATTTTGATCTACCAGTGAACCATCATTTGAACAAACCTATAATGAAGTGTGAAGCGATTGCGATATTTAATAAATATATTCTACAAAGGCGAAGCTTTTACCTAAGTAGATTTAAATGATTTAATAAGGGATCTTAAACTACGTAAAAATATGCAGAGGAGATTTTATAAAGATCTAAAGACGGTCACCAAATATCCAGGTTTTTATTTTCAGTTTTATAATTATCAAATATAATGCCCCCTTTTGCATATTAAACTAAATTTAATGAAACAATTTTTGAAGGTGTTAGATAAAAATTGGCATTGATAAAAACAGATAAAAAATTGAATAATTGAACAACAGATTACATGGCAGACGTTGGCTCAGTTGTTAGAGCACTCGCCTGTGATGCCAGAATCCGTCGGTTCGATTCCTGGCAAAAGAAGTCTGATGAGGAGATGTGGTGATCTCCGTAAAAGCTGTCACTTCTACCAATTTTTTCTTTATTGTATAACAAAATATTAAATGAAAAATAATTTCTTAACAAAAATAGGCCTTTGAATACAGCTCATTTACTTATAACCAGATATAGTTGACGGCTCACAGATAAATATCTCGATGAGAGATACAAGTCAGTTCAGTTTTCTGAAAGTTTAAACAATGTGTGTTCAGCAAAGTGCATTATCTCCACAGTCAACTCAACCAGCATCGAGAGAATTTTGGCCCCTTCACCGCAGACGTGGATTCACCAGGACCTAAAAATCCGGATAAGAAGTAGTAAGGCCGATGAGTTAAGAGAGATGAGTTGCAAAGTTTTTGTCCTGCTACGAGTCGAAAATCGCGTAAAATAAAGTTTTTATGTGCTTAAAAATTAAATAAATTTTGGTTTTGGTGTAAATATTTCTTTTTACGTTGAATTAAATTTCTAGAAAACTACACGTAGAAAAGCAATATTTTTGCGATCAAGCATCTTAAATTTTTGCTGTACGAAAAAAAAAATTATTTTAGTTATGTTCTACTAACGTTTAAGCAATAATTTATTTGAACATACAACTCATGTGGTAAGACAACTAATTCGCATCAACAATCAAAATATCTTGCATTTCCCCAATAAATTACCATCTGCTATGATTAATTAACAAATCATTTCATAATATTACGACCAATACTTGGCTGTTGCTGTAACCTCTGGAGGAAGAGAAACTCATTTTATGCCCAGCAGAGCTATTGTATATGACGGAATTTTACAAACATTGTGAAATGCACAATATTTCGGCAATAATTATCTTTGAATAAAAAATTATATCTATATGATTTTTTTAATTTTAGACTAGGAGAAAAAAACAGTGAAAAAACATCGGTTTTGAAAATTATGGAAATATTTATGGATTTCTAAAAATAAATTAGACGCCAATAACATTATAATCTCTTTAATATTTAAAAAAAAGGCAAAAAAATATTGTATCAACAATAATGTAAATAAAAAGTAGAGAAAAGATTACAATAATTCTGTCGCGTAACCTACTGATACACCCCGCAAGTTGACGCCAGCCAGTCACACCTGCACTCATTTACTCATTATACATACAAACATATACAGTAAAAAATTTTATTTGACTATTTATCATTTTCTATGCTCATTTAATATGTAAACGGTTATCCATTTAGTGGTCTCGAAAATGCAGTGGTGTATTTTGACATCTGTCAAACTTAACTGTCAAGTCAAACGTTTTTTTTTTTAGTTAACCGCACAACGTATTAAATTGTTGAAATTTGCTACAAAATGCTGATTCAAACGTGGCCACTTTTCGTTCTTTAAGAGGAGTCACATAATTGCCCAACTACTAAAGCATCGGTTACAGATATTGTAAAGTCTATGCATCATCGTTTGGCCCACCTCGAAGACTCGAATGAGCTTGGGTTTCTTACGGCACATTATGGCGTATTTTGTACTTAGACCTACACCAGCATCCGTATATGGTCGGCGTGGAGCGGGAAGCATATTTCTTACTCGGGGGATACGTAATTAAGCAAAATTGTCGCATTTGGGGCTCCGAGAATACTCAAATAATTGAAGAGAAGCCATTACATCCAAAAACTTCTCTAGTCCGGAGATGTGATTGCACCTTACTTCTTTGGAAACGATAACGGCGCAGTCAGTGTCAATTCAGCGCATTATGGTCGTATGATAACCAACTTTTTGTGGACTGCAATTGAAAATTTTGGATTGAAAAATATGTGGTTTAAACAAGGTGGTGCTAGAGAGATTTCCCGATCGCGTAATCTATCGTCTTGGCGATGTCAATTGGCCTCCGAGATCGTGCAATTTGATACCGTTGGACTTTTTTTGTGGGGCTACGCGAAACACCGTATTTATGCGGGTAAACCTTTAACTCTTGAGCACTTGAAAACCAACATTTACCAAATTATGGTTGAGATATGCGCCAAAAAGTGATCGAAATTTACCTCAAACGTATCGAAGTTTACAAAAATTCACGATGCGGTCATTTTAATGATGTAGTATTTCACATATAATGCCAATGTTCAAAACTTTATAATAAAAAAGGAATTTCATGAAAAAAAATTGTTTTAAATGTATTTTATTTGCGTTTATCTGTATCTATATATATAAAGGTTGTTTTTTAGACGTATGGATTTCAATGAGGTAATACCTTCTTCAGTGATGTTATTTTTGACAGATGTTATTTGATTTATGCTCAGTTAGATTTTTTTTTTATAACGAACTGACTTACTGCGGGATTACTTTGCAAATATTACAACTTTATTACCAAATAATGGAACGCATCGCATCGTGCTGCGTCTAATATTCGGTCGACATAATCACCCAGCAGAGCTGCTAATTTTAGCAATCACGGACCGGTTTCACTCCGTATTTATTCTAGTGGATAAAGCGCATCCTTAGAGTTGCCGTACAGTGCGCATCGAAGACTATATTGCTGCTGTGGAGCAGAATATCGGAGAAGACCCGAATGAGTTTATCCGCCATCGCGCACAACAATTGGAGCTGTGCCCACTTTATGGAAGATTTTGCTTAAGTATCTGGGTTTGCGTGCTTACAAAATCCAACTCCTGCAAGAATGAAAGCTCGATGAAGAGACCATCCAGCGCGTCGCACGTTCAGTGACCACCTATCCCTATTTTTACAAGAAAGTTTTGTTCAGCGATGAAGTTCACTTTTGGTTGATCGGGTACATTACTAAACAAAATTGTCGCATTTGGCGTGATGATAATCCACAAATAATTGTTGAGACGCCGCTACATCCTCAAAATTCACTGTTTGGTGTGGAATCTTTGGTCCATATTTCCTCAAAAACGAAGGCAGCCATAATGTTATAGTCAATGGGGAACGCTTTCGAACCATGATTAAAAACTTTTTCATGCCTGGATTGACCTGGACCTTTGGTTCCCCTAAAGACGAAGCAATCAATTTATTGAAGGAAACTTTTGGTAAGTCGCTTGTCTACGCAAATAAGCCCGAGACGATTGACGTCTGACATGTGGTGCCAAAGTGGTCGAAAATTGTGTCTAGAAAAAGATTGCTACGATACACGGATTGCAGTTTTCCTATCAGTGCAATGGCACAACAACAAAAACACATGCAAAAAAGGTTGCTACGACATTGAAATTATCCTATACTCAAAGCTATGTATATCTGTTTCCCACAGATTGCAAAAAGAAAAATGTAACCCTGTGCCGGGCTGTTGTTATTGTTTGACTTAAATATGTAAAAAATTTGCACCGGGGGTCCTTTCGTTCTCTAGCACAATTCCATAGGAAATATTTGCACAGCATGCGTTTCATAAACCATTGTATCTTGAAAACCACATATCTAAGAAAAACACCATTTACTAACAAATAACTTTAAGTTCTCCCTCAACATATTTGCATTAATAGATACATATAAAAGAATCAAATTGAACTCTTATTGTAGCAAAATCCTGTTATTTTAATCTACTAAAATCATAGCTTATACTAAAGTGAGGGTTTGTCAAATTAATCAGTCTAATGCTCATCACCAAGATGCCCCGTTTCTTTTTGGGAAAGGTAAAATAATTTGTTAAATTAGTTTTCTTTATTATCAACTTCTTCACTTTGGTCAAAATTATTCTTAAATATGAAATTTCCAAACCTCATTTTTGTAAGAGTGAAAAAAATAATACTTCTGCAGTGTGAGGTAAAAGCTGTCGCTATTTCGTAAACCACCACATTTCCTCATCAAACTTCTTTTTTGTTGCTTTGAAACATATTGTTGTGTAGTTGTTTGAGTGAAACTTTGCTAATATTAATATTTTAAAGCAATGTCTTCTTTATTGTTATTGAGAATTTCGTTCTAACGGTGGGCTCTTCCGTAATTTCTGTATGCTCTTTCAGGTAGATCATTCTGTCACCCCAATTTTTCAGCAAGTTTTCGACATCCCATCATCATCAACCGATGAGGCTTAAGTTCTTGGACCAATTAATCTTCATAAGCCTTCATACCATGGCACTCCTCCTACCATGACACTTTGAGCTTGTACTGTCGTATATGCAACAATAGCTAAATTCTTAATACCATTACTAGTATACATACATATGTATATTTTTTTCAAGTTTATTCTCTATTTTTTTAAGAAATTAAAAATTTGAAAATATTATTTGAAACAAAATTTACTTTTTCTTTACTTTTTTTTAGATAATTAAACGAAGACAAAGCAACTAAGAGTTAGTTCTTCTTATAATTATTATGGTAGGTAAAATGTAATAATATTGACAGGGATGATTAAAAGGTTAATCTTAGCCGCTCATGAGGTGTATAATATTCCCGTTTCCCAAAGTTATTTCTTTTTGGATTGGAGCTGGTGAGCACAGCAGATGTGCATTTAATAAGTATTTTAATTAAAGTTACTTAAAATGTATAAAATATTTCGTGTTGTTTTGATTTAAAATGTATAAAATATTTCGTGTAATGAATCAAAATAAATTTATAAGTAATTTGCGAAACTAATATTCCGGTTTCGGGAATCCTGAATATGTGGGAACATATTCCCTAAAAACCAGTCATATTTTTCTGAGATTAACTCCAGTCTCAGCGAAGTTGCAAGTTTTATCAAGAGATCAGTAATAAAGAAACAGGTTGATTAGTCAGCGGGAGCATGTGTTCGATATATAAAGAAGTAAAGTACATATGTGCGTAAAAATTGTAAAATACAGAAAAGCAGATTTAATTTCATGTAATGAAGAATAATGTTAATTAGCTCTACTTAATACTTAAATAAGAAAAATAATGACACATTCATATCATTTAAAGCGGTGCTTTTACGATTCTTTTTATTTTTCTTATTCGTATGTATACTTGTATACGAATGCTTCTTCTAAAAAAAAAAATAACAAAAAATAAAATAAAAGAGATTTCAATGATTTTAATAGTTATAACACGCTAAACTATTAAAATCATTGCATCGAAAACATATAGTTAAAGTATTCTTTTATATATAATATAATTAAATTTATTTTATACAAAGAATAATTCATAAACCATTTATTAGAAGTTTTTGAAAAAACGGAAATTTAAAAAGTAAAAAAAATGCTATAATAATTGTTTTTGAAAGCTTTTGCGTAAAAAACCATTTAGCAACAACAATTGATTGAATATAAAAGAGAATAGTATTTGGTAGACATAAAATATGAATATGAGTTTCTTGAGTTACGGATCCTTATCACACAATATTTTTTTTTAGTTAGCTATTAAAATTCCATTGTAATAACAAATCATTTTATATTGATTTATTTGGAATTAATTGAATTGAAGTTGTATTTAAATCGTATTTTTTTATAAAAAACAGTCAGAAGTAGATTGATAATATTTGATTAAATTATCACTTATCATTTTGTATTTTTTTTAAACAAGAATATTATGTTTAAATTTAAAATTAGTAGTATTGAATATTAATTTTTGTCAATAAAACATAATTATGAACTGTTAACTCTCAAAGTAGTGATCTGAAATCAGATGTTTTGTTCGTAGGCTTAAAGGGATTTCAATAACAACAACGAAAGCAATGGTAGGGTGTGCCTGGAGCAGCTACGGCAGCATCGGTGGCTGCTAAGATAGAGATTTGGATGAAAATTCTATAGGAAATTTAGGAGACATGGAAGGACAGTGCGTCGGTTCACTAGTTTCCTTTTTTATGTTCCTGTGATAAAATTTTCTTATTTTGTTTGTTCTTTTCTAGATCTATTTCTCTGGTTTACACCTGAAAGCCATTATAAGCCGAACTCCCCCATGACTGAAGCAGCTGGAAAGCTAGAGGTTAGCGAAACCGGAAACCAACTGTAAAATTGTATACGTGTAGGTTGATAGAGATGTTGAAAGTTCATAACAAGCTATATCAGTAATATTTTCCTCTGAACGTACTGGACGTGCACATACGCTAGTATGTGTGCTAATGTTAACAACTGCTTCTAAGTGTTTAGAATGAATAATTATGAAAATTTTTGGTTTAGAAAATCATTACGTTTTCATTAGTACTTTAGAAACTAAACTTAAATTAAGAATTAAAAATTTTGGTATTCGATTTTTTTTTAGATATTTTTTTTAAATGCACAATACTTTTTTTATGCCACTTTGGTCAATTATCTCAATCATATATAAGATACTTTTTGTAAAATGGTATGTATCCATACCTTCGCGTATGGAAATAATGATAACTTGGATAAGAATAACAACCACCAGAATAGATATAGTAAACACTACCACTGCCATAACAACCAGCACCAAAATGTCTTAGTAGACCTTCGAAAGCGTTACACTTCTGAGGTTAAATCGATTGAATCTAACAATGATGATGTAGAAGATATTTCATATGAATCTGCTGAGTTCTCTACATTAGTTTTATTGCTATTTTCATAAGTATCAGCAAAGCTGTCATGTTTTTCACTCAAGTCCGATATGACATTCAGCTCTAATGCTTCACTCACTGCCTCTGCATATATTGCTAGTGGCGCTAGAAGTAAGATGGAAATGTATGTGAAACAATTAGCATTGAAAAACTTTTTGTATCGAATTAGAGCGATGTTCTTCAGTGCAAGATACATATATATGTATTTTATAATTTTATCTCCGTAATGTAATTATTTACGCCTTTTCTCGTGCAAAGTAGGATATGAACTAATGAAAGTTTCAAAAATGTCGATGCGAATTGAGCTATTGGAGTGTGCTTTACTTAAATATTCGCTAATTTTCTGAAACTTTGTAGTAGAATTTGCAAATCTTATTATTTACCTTTTTTTGCTATGTTTGCAGAAATGTTTTGCTGATCTTCTTGAAATTTTGAGAAAATATACATACATACATATGTGTTAAACATTTTCCGCCAACTAATTTGAAGACAAATATAAACATTATATAGAAGACTAATATTTGTATCAGTCAGAGAGTAAACGTGAGGTGCCAATTATAGCTTTAAGCGCATTGCTATAATTTGTCAACATAAAAGAGAACATAAAAGAGAACCAAAAAAATATTTTCGAGTAAAATTGTGATTATTAGCGCGTTCCGGTGCTTCCTCATATTTTACGTTTTTTTTTTTATCAAAATAAATACATCAAATAAATATGACAATAAAATGATGCAAATAGGGCTGATATAAATATTTAAAGTGCACACTTTCACTTATTAAAATTATAAAACTTTTGCTAAAATATCTGCTAATGCATACAACTGATGGAAGAGGAAGAACAAAACTATATTAACTGACGGAAATGGTTGTTCATTCAACTTTATGATTTACTACGCATACTATTTTAATATTTAAATGCAACAAAATATTAATAAAAAGTGTTACCTACATTGCGACTCATGGATAGAAATGATGTAATAACTAAAAATGCAATAAATTTACAGACACTAAAGGAATAATGTTTTAAAAAGATACAAATTTTGAGTTAATTTTTATTATATTTGCAAAAGTCTGCAGAACATTTCTTGATAAAGAGGCCTTTTCTTTTATTTTATTAAGAAATGTGATTTTAATCATTTTTATATTAAACAATCTAAATATTTTATTTTACATTTTTTAAAAAATCTATTACTTGTAGTTATGAGCTAGAGTGAGAGTCCGTAATCAACTACATACATTTGTTCGAAACTCTTTCGTTTGAAACACCTTCCCTTTGTAATCCAAATTGAAATATTCTATCTAAATAAGATGACTAACTTTCTTATTTTATGGAGGTGACAAACTTACGTTTCGAAAACTTAGGAATAGAAAACTCTGCCGATACTGTTTTCGATGAAAGTGTTCTGACATATTTTTTCACAAACCGTAACCTTTTTTGTCTATACCGTGGTAATCTAATCAAATATCAAAATTTGTTTAAACAAGTGAATACTCTTTTTTAAAATTGTCAAAGGCACAGAAACGCCTTTCGGGTGTTGAGGAGATCCTGAAAATTGTAAGAAAATCCGAGCCTGCAGAATCATATTCTCATTAAAACGTTGCATATATACATAACATGACTACATTTTGCATATATTTATACCTTTCAGGAACATGAAATTATATATTAACTTTGATCTGAAGTATTTAAGTGCCAGAAGGAGGAGAAATTTTCAAAATTGTGTTTTGCAATTTGCAAAAATTTTGATATATTCATGAAAGGTATAAAGACTTCGACATTGCCGAAGGCAGCCCTTCTTTCATGGTTTTTAATAACATTCTGCATATTCGATTAGAAATATTTTAACTTACATGTACGTGTAGACATATTAGTTTATCGTTTATGTTTCTCTAAAACGGAATATTCCGTCTACCTCCCAAAACAATTGTTTTTATGATAGTAATTAATAGTTCTCCATTTTTTTTCCCCCGACGTATATATTTTGTTTTTCTGAAAACTTTGATAGACTCTCATATAATGTTTTCATATCGCAACGGCATTTCTATGATATTGTAGCATTAACACGTTTTTATATGAATATAAGGAAATGTAAATCCCAAATACACACGATCGATTTTGGCAGCATATTTATAATCATTTTTATTGATACTCGCTTTTTTGAATACTTGGTCCCCAAACCTTGAAGCAAGTTCCTCCCAAAACAATTCGGGATTCCAAAGCAAAATTCTAAAAACGATTTAAAAACAAAACAATATATTTTACGGTATCTATCTAATCTAAGAGGTGATACAATTCGAGGTTCCATACTTTTGTAACGAAAAAACACAGAAAATTCAAATTAAGTCAGAATGTTTATTATCATTGAAAAGAAAATTCTTTGGCATTTATTTTCTGAAGATTATCTCTTTTAAAAATTGGCTGCGGCTTCGTCTCAGATGGTCCATCCGTTGACTCCAATTTTCGATGATTCGTTCGACCATTTCGACTGGTAACTGGCAAACGACACGCGAGATGTTTTGCTCCAAGGCCTGGATCGAAGCGGGATTGTTCGCATAAACTTTAGACCAAAACGTAAAATTATCTGCTCACTGAAGTGTTCTCTCAGTAAATCCAATGATTGATGCGATATGTGGGAAGTGGCGACGTCTTGTTGAAACCAAATCTCGCGAAGATTACGAGCTTCAATTTCAGGCATCAAATAGACGATTATCATTACGCGATAATGGTCGCGGTTACGTTCACACCGGTATCATTTTTGAAGATATATGGACCGATGATTCCACCCGCCCACAAACCATACCAAACCGTTGTTTTTTCTGGATGATATGGCAGCTCTTTAATCTCTTCAAGTTGCTCTTCGTCCCAATTGCAGCAGTTCGAGTTGCTGCGAACGGCGCCGAATCGACTCTCCACGGTCTTCGTGTACACTCTCCGCAACGTTCGCTATATTATCTTCACTGCGTACTAGACGTGGTCTTTTCGGTCGAATCTTATCCAATAATGAATGCTGGATAGTACGCTCGGTAGGCCGATTATGTTGACCATAAGTTGAGCGAAGTGCGAGAAATACATTATTTACAGAACGTGAAATTTCGTAATAAAGTTGAATGATTTGTAAACGTTGTTCAGGCGTAAGTCTTTCCCCAATGAAGTGGCAAACAATAGTGGGTAAAGGTTGTTTGACAGCTTAACACGACTCACGCGTAATCTGTAAAAAAAGGCTATTGAAAAAAGGACTTCTACTTGGATCACCCCTTATATACAATAGCTTTTATAAACTGGAAATTATTTGAATTATGCCTAGTAAAGTTCGATTTGAAATGACATTTGGTTAAAGAGCTCGGCGAAAATAATATATACATATTTACTTTTAGATTTGCAAACCTGTAAATTTCGCGCTTAGTCCCTAGTAAGCAATTTCAAACATAAAGGCTACAAAAAAAAAAAATTAAAATAAAAACAAAAATTAAAATTTTTTTGAATATTATCATAATTTGAATGAAATTTGAATAATATGACGGAAATAAATACGGAAATAAAATCCTTTAAAATAATCTAAACGAAATATTTTTATTATTATCTTTCTCATAATTTTTGTTTTTCTTTTTCTATTTTTTTAGCTTGTAATATTTAACAAAAACAAAAATTAAGCAAAAATTTCAAAATATATTAGAAATTTAAAAACTCTTTTTAATTAATTGGTTCATTTTAGTTGCTGATAATCTCAAAAATTCGAAAGTGAGAGGTCATAGTAATTAATACTTACATAAAATATGTGTATAATATATAGAAAATATATATCAAAGTTTTCAAATTCCTGATTCTACTAATTATAGACTTTATTGACCACAGCTTTCTAAAAAAAAATGTATGGTCCTAAACTTTCCCCCACATTAAGTTAACGCCAATTTCGAACACACGTGATATTCTTAAGATGTTAAATAACTACCATTTTATTCAAAATATTTGATTTTTCTATTAAGTCGTTTCAACATTTTGTCATTTGGATCAAGTTCATTTAACTTACGATCGCCAGCCCCAAAATCCAGAGGATAAGTATGGTGTATTGCCCCTCGAACATCGACTTCATAGTTTGACATTTAAAGGTCGATGCTGGAAGCAATATACCTCTACATTTCACTGCTTTTTAATCAAGAAGAGTTAATTCCTCAGCCTCTTGAAAAGCGAGAGACTTAAATACCGATTATTTTTAATGTTATATCGGTTAGTGCGTATGATATCTTCCTACGCATTTAATGATCCTCTTATTGGATATAATAACTCTTTCTAGTCAAGGTCACCCATAAACAAATTTATATGAGTAATTTCTTTTCGGAGTATATACGTGTTTGTCGACTAGTCGACATTCTATTATAAAACTATAGTATTCAGACAAAATCGAAAACCAAATTCAGATAAGTTTTTAAATTTTATTTTCCATTCATCACAGAGTACAAACGTGCTAATAACTACAATTACGTTGGAAAATAACAGGTGACTAACAGTCTGTTGTTTGTTTGTCAATGGTAAATAAATAATAAAATCACAAAGATGTGCTGTCAACCAAACTTTGGGAGTATATTGAAGACTGAGGACTCTAAATACTTAAGCAAGCACATATACCTTGTCTTCTTTAATAATAGAATATTAAACAATATGTATTTTTAAATTTAAAAAACGCTTTATTGAGTTGTGTAAAACTCAGTTATTATAAATATTTATAGGTAGGTCAATGAATGCATTTATCAAAAAAAAAAAAAAAAAATTAGTAATGGAAAAAATATTTATTTGTTAAGCTCAAAATATTTAACAACTTAATAAAGGTGTGTTCAATGCTCCTCAGGAAATTAACCACATTGACTGCATATACTCGTACATAGTACTGACATAGTACGTACACTCATACATATATATTATATTACGTTTTATGTTATTTATGTTATGTTTTGATTGAAAATTTTCCCACAAAAGTGAGAACGCATATAAAAATATGAGTTTAAAAGTCACAGCAAGCAGATATCAATCAATACTTCAAGTTCAGCTCAGATTGTGTTAAGTTCGAAAAATACGTTCTTTATAGAAATATTCAAAATTCTTTGAAGTCTAAACAAATATATATTATCACAATTACGAACATGTTCTCAAAAATCAACATTATTTTACTATTCGTCACTTGCCTGCTGGTTTTGAAAATGGATTACATACAGGCTCGCATATTACAATTGAGCCCACTAGATATTTCTGTGTTGAAGAAGTCCTTGTTGGCAAATAATGTAGCGGATGACAGCAGCTCATATTATTACGGTTAAGTTTATATAATTTCAATAACTTACGTTTAACAAAGATTATACAATAATCTTCTAAAGTCTGAAATATTCTTATTTACTCGAATAATAATAATGTTTTTATTTTTTAAGAAATATGAAGTAGTAATTTGTAAAATTTTGTCATAAATAAATAAAACATTGAACTTTTTCATAAATGTCACATACAAAAACTTTATGACTGATGATTTCTCTCTAATTACTTTGGACTTATGGAAGAAAATATTGTAAATAGCCGAGTTACCAAGAGACTAATCGTTTCTTGTTTTTTTTTTGTTTGGTGCCAATAAGACACCTTAGAGGTGTCGACATTGTGCAAGCTTTGAATGATAAACGGCAGGACAGGAATGATAAACGGATTACAAAGTAGCACATTTAGTCCAGCGTTTTTATAATTTTTTATTTCTTCCAAATAATAGGTTTTTAAGGCCCTAAACACAGACGGCCGCGATAGCCGAGTGGTTAGCATTGCATACTGACATTCGGAAAGCCTGGGTTCGAGCCCAGGTTCGAGCAACATCCAAAATTATAGAAAATAAATTTTTCTAATTGCGGTCGCCCCTCGGCAGGGAATGTCAAGCCCTCCGAGTGTATTTATGGCATGAAATAAAGCTCCTCATAAAAATCCATCAGCCGTTCGGAGATGGCTTAGAATAAACTGTAGGTCCCTCAATTTGTTGGTAAAAACATCAAGACGCAATACCACAAATTGGAGGAGGAGCTCGGCCGAAAATCGCTCCAGCGGTTACGAAGAGCCAAATAATATATATATAAACACAGACTTTTTGTTTATTATGAGCTTTTCATTTGACCAGAAATAACATCTTACCGTACATCCATTCATTCAGGTTTGGAAACAAGAAATAGTAGCACGAGGTAAATCTGGAGGATATGCTAGATAGGGTAGCAGTTCGTAGCATTGTCCTAATGGAACAGCACGTTTTTTCGTCAAATGCGGTCAGTCATCGGTTTCCCCTTTTTGAATGACACCTCGTGCATTCCAAAAAAACTGTTGCCATGACTTTGTTGGTTGACAGACCAACCTTCGAATTGTTTGGTGCACTTTCATCAGGAGAAACCTATTGTTTTGACTATTTTTTGGTCTCTCGGAAAGGGTGCAAAAATTTTTTTAGATTGTGATTGAACATCGCCAGACACTCTTTTGAAGTGGTTATACGGTTGCGTCTATGGTCGTGTGTTAGTAATCGCGGAATCTATCGTGTGGATAGCTTTTTCATGACCAAATATTCATGTTAAACGTGATGTACCCGCTCAGTTGAGATACATACAGTCTCAGTCATCTCACGTATTTTCATTCTCCGATCATCCAATATCATTCCATGGATTTTATCGACGATTTTGATGATTTTTTTTATGTGAGAAAATTATGCTTAGTCAGCATATGAAAATCCCATTTTTTCCCAGTCTTGCTAAACTTCACAAGGTGGTTAGCTTTCAATAACTGTCCCAGCTTCCTCAAAAATTGACAGCATTATATTAATCGAGAACAGTGTTTTATTAGGAACTGCACGTAAAGTTAAAAAATCACTGACTTATTAAATCTCCCTCTTACTTATTGCGTTCTTTATCGTTAGTTTTCACAGCTGTGTAAATTTTGAAAGGATACCAAATTAAGATATAACGTCGCAGATGCAGCTCCTTTTCGTGCTATAGAGGACAGCTTGAAAATCGTTGAAAACAATTCCGAGCATTATTCTTGTCGACGGACCTCTCAATCTCTTCATACATTGCGATTTAGGAAACAGAACTTTTCCACATCTAAAACATTGCAGACATGTCGCGGGTCTATCACGACATAGTCGATATGGTGGCGGTGAGAGACACATAGCTTGTGAATTTTCTTTTGCTTGAATCTAGTACTACATACACCCATATTTGGGGCCCTGATGAAGTCGGTCAGCCTCAATCCATTTGGGAATATTTCATCATGCTAGCTAGATTTTTCAACTGTTGTGCCGAAGATACCTTTTTTGCTTACCCTGGGATTGATATCACCAAACACGATAAATGTCAGGACTCGGTTACGGAGTCTCTTTCCTTCCACATGTCCACAAGTAAATTTGCACTGAATTATATTTCACTAGGACTCACATTATTCAGTTCTTGTCCACTCATTGCGCTTATTGCCAGCTTTAATTTTAACAAGGTTGAAGGAGCGGTCATTGAAGGGGCATGTTTTCAAATAATGTTGTCCTGCAACCGTTTGCAGGAGTTGTCATCCTGTAGTCGGACGTTCAATAGAAAGACAATTCTTGACCTAAAACCTGATGCCGTGAGCTGTTTGCACCATATGTAAATTAATTGCATCCGTCAACATTCAGGTGAATGACCGTCAAACACTTTCTTCACTTGCGTGCAATCTTTACATGCATTCATTACTCAAAATTACAACATCTTTTTAGAACTTAATTTTATGAATTAACAAATAAATCATCAAATGAGTTTTTGTTTGTTAAAATTATTTTATAGAAATTAATATGTCGTTACGAATCTACGTACATAACTGTCATTTTCTTGCAGCATCAACATTTCAATCCTTCGATTGTGCTTTTCATGATTGTTATGGACATTTATTGGATTTGAAGTACAAACAGTCAAAAAAAGGACTAAGCATACTTGAGAAAGCGCCTACACAAACAGATTGCTAAACACAGCACACCTTGTTATAGCTAGGAAATAAAACAAATAAATATACAAATATAACAATAAAAACAACAGACATCCCTTGAGCGTTGCGGGCGAGATATCCCGGAGTTTTATTTTATTTTTACGAGCGCAAAAGCGAATATTGTTTGTCTGGGCGGCGGCGCTAATAAATATTCGAATGACTTTTGTAGACAGTCGCAGCAACAACAAATAAATGAATTCATTCTTCTTTTGCTTTCATACGGCATCAGAAGCTGCAAAATGAGCAAAAATAGAAAAAACTTATATAGAACAATAAAAACAACGATGTTACCGTTACTCAAATGTATAAATGAATAAAATCTACATGCACAATTGGCAAAAGCGAAACGTTCATGTTAATAATGACTGCCCTCTGTATTCTTTTTGTTGCTGTTGTGTCTTGAAGCTGTTGCTTACGCTGTTTTTTTTTGTACTGTCTTTACTGCTGCGTTTCTTCTGCTTTTACTGCTGATTTTGATTTGGCTTATTATGCAAACGTCAACTGCCAATTGAGGTTGGAAATAACTAAACTGGAATACTTTTTGCGGTTACGCACAGTGCGACAAATGTTGATGGATGATAATACACATTCATGGTGATTAAAGGGCAACTAAATGCGCAGATTCAAGTAAAGAATCATAATTTAAAAAATAGAAATAAATAAATAATTCGCACTTTATAACAGTTTAAGCGTTTTTATCATGAGCAGTTAATCATGTCTGGCTGTTAATTTTGCTAACTTACACTATATGGACAGCTGACACTAAACATCGGATTACGAAAATATGTTAACTAATATAAAGCTGTTTCTTCTAATAAAAAATAATTTTGAAATCAAATTCTTAAGAAAGTAGTATCGGTAAAAAAAAAATTATAGTAGTTTTTAAATAAGCAGATTCAACAAGAAGTTTGGTAAAATTCATCGACTAAGTTAACGTGAGTAAATTAGAATGCTATCTTTACTCAGATGAGGACCAAAATTGATTGTGATAGGTTTTTAACCGAAGCCAGCGAATCACCTTATGTTCAGTTTCAGCAAAAGAGAAAAAGCTAAATCATTTTAAATTTTTTAACTCATCCGACGATCTAATTTAGTTATTTGCTTTTTCAAAAAATTAAAAAAAAAAAATTAAAAATAAAAATAAAAAATAAAACAAATACAAAAAAATTGGAAACTTTCTAAAATATTATATTGATCTGCTACTACTTTAATTCATATTTTAAACCTAACAAATATATTTACATTTATTACGCTTTTTTCATTCTAGATCTCGTGACTACAAACTACATATAATAATTATTATTACTATCCAAAATTCCATCAATCTACAACTTCTGTGGTTTATCGGCGAAGAACTTCGCCAGATTTTCAATGGCTTTCGGTAGACCTATTTTTTACATCAGTAGCGTTTGGCAAAGACCGAAACCGAAATTTTGGTTAGTAAATGCGAGCAAGGCTATGGTTATATGGTGGGCGCATCAAAACTTTCCAACCAAGCTCCGTCAATTTTGGTCTGGTTATCAAAGATGATTTGGCGTTGTCGTGATGTAACACAACAACTTTTCTATTGATCAATTCTGGACTCTTTCTTTAATGAGTTTCTTATAATCAGCTTAATTGTTGATATTAGAGCCCAAAATTGATCATTTAGCCATGTTATAGCAGCTTATAATGCACAATCCTTTTCCAATGCCACCACACACTCAGCAGTACCTTGTATGCCGTCAATTGAGGATTTGAAGTCATGTGTGGAGAGCCGTATTTTTTTTTTATATATACTCGTATTTAAACCATTTTTTTGTCGTAAACGATAAGTTGCTTCAGAAATGATTCTATTTTGTGTCTTTTCAGAAGCATTCCAAATATTTTAATTAACACATGTGGCACCCAGACATCGTGCTTTTTTGGTAGTCAGCCTTTTTTAAATGATTCCGAACTTTCGCGTCAGTTATGTACAATGACTTCACTATCTTCTGACTGCTTGCATGTGTGTCTTGTTACACCAGTTGAAGAACTAGATGCATCTATGACATCAAAATTTCCGGAACGGTATCGAGCAAACCACTCTTGGCCCCTGCGTTTACTTACATCATTTTCACTGAAAACGACAGAGTCACAAATTTAATAAGTGCAAATCAGTATCAAAAAGGACAAAAAAGACGAAAAAGAAACGTTGCCTTTGGTTATATCAGAAGGCTTTATAACTTTTTTTTTAATAAGAAGAGCTCGAAAATAATTCTCAACAGATTTTCCCTTGATTAAAATACAAAAAATTTAAGCGCACTCGAAGAAATTGTATTTTTCATTATTCTGTGTTCTCCTTCGGCCTTCTGTGTAGGATAATAATGTTTCACAAATTGATATTTTAAAGAAACACATTTGAACAAATTCTCATTAAACAACTGTCAGTAAATTATAATAACAGAAAAAATGCCTGTACTCGCAAAATAGCCTTTTATAAGGTAAGTATAAAGAGATTTTTAAGTTTGTTCGCGACTTTTTCCCACAGTCCCTGCCTATACATTCCTGAATTTATTTCCATCACAGAGTAAAGTTCACCGACAGCACCTAACCATAAAAAATAATGTTTTATATCTGCTCATATTTTTGTCTGCATCGCTATGCGCATATGTTTGTATGTAGTTGTATTTGAAAAGGATGCGTACATGTTCTTTCAAAACGGTAGTTTGATGCAAAAAATGTTTTAACAAGTGCGGGACTTGTCGGCAGATGTACCTTCATATAAACACACACATACTCACATACCAGTGCAAATTTTGTATTGATTTGTAATAATTTCCGTAGATGCAATAAAAATAATTGGCAACAGCAGTTGGTACGTACTTTGGCTAGTGGCAGCAATGGCAACACCAGCAATTTGTTTTCATTTATTTATTTATTTTTTGTTTGATTTTTTTTTTAGATGTGAATGTGTTTGTTCGCTGTTTGTGATGATACTTAAAATATGAATTTAATGTCGATTCGAAGAGCTCTTCGTGACTTGTGCAACATTCGCAGTCATAAATCATCACACCGACATATCCAAAAGCCATCAGCAGCTACTTCAATAGACGCACTCGAATGTATGTATGTATGAGTGGTATGAACACTTTTCCACTTACTTAAGAATGTTCGTATATATTTACGTATAATCTATGATTTTAAGTACTATTTTTTATGTATATATATGTGTGTGTTCACAAACGTATAAACATCTCAATGCGTGTTTGAGGCACGCGTGTATTTGCACTCCTCATATTTTGGCTGCTCGCTTTTTTAATTTATTTTATTTTTTTGTTGAAGTGCTCACCACCCAATGTACCCATATTTATATAAAATTTAATTTGTTGCCTGCATTTGACATTAATTGACGTTGATTGAAGTGAAAATATTGCGTGTGAGCACATACATATTTATGTAAATAACATTTATGGAGGAATTCATGAAATGTTCGTGCAGAAGTATGTTAAAACGAGTAGGGAAGACCTAGTCCGATGGGAATTGAGCATTAAATATTTGATTGTTCAGTATTGGATAATAAGAAAATCTGGGGTTTTTTTTGTATGTTTTTGAATAAATTTTTTCTGCATTGAAATGTGATTTTTATCAACTACAAATTTACCAAATGATTTTTAGTGGCCCCTCGGTAGATTTCATTTTTACGTCAGTAGTGTTTTGCAATTACCGAAACAACATTTGGACAGATTTACAAAAATTCCCAACCAAGCTCCATCAAATTTTATGTATTCGACAAATTTGTCATGATAAAAACACATCACCTTTTTTTTGGATCAATTCCGGACGCTTTCTTTGAAGAGCTGCTTATAAGCGTTTTTGGGGGGTCGCCGGCCTTTGACCATGATATTTTCTTGAAATGTTACTCATCTTACTTCATTTTTCCCGAAATGTTACTCGTTTCAAAATCACATTATCAGATTATTGTTGCTCGTTACAAAAGTATCAACACAAAGTCTAGTGATAAAAATTACGGATAATTTTATTAATTATTTTATATTTACCCGTATTATTAACTGTCTTAATATATCCTACATACAAACTACAGTTGGGTATAGGAAATGCATTAAAATGAGTAAAAGGTAAAGAAAAAATATTAATTTTAGTGGAAATTAATTAATTTTTTTATATAAATTTTCCTAATTCAGTTTAATCAATTTATAAATTATATTATAAAGACAACCATTTTAATTTCATTCAATAATTAATTTTGATAGAGGTAATAAGTAGAATTCACCAATAACAAAAGCCATTAATCATCTAAATAAAATAAAATAAAAAAATTTGCCAGTATGACAATTATTCGTTGAAAGTCTAAGAGTAATATTAAATCCCGAAATTTAACTAACAAACAGATAATGGGATATCAGTTAAGCTGTGTTAAACTTTTTGAAGTACAATTGCACCGTGGTCATAGATTTATATTCCAAAGTAAAAGATGTGGAAAACCCACTCTTCCCGTGCAAGGTGTGCCGGAGTTACGATATCAATTTAGTCATAAACTGATAAATTGTTACTTCTCGTGTGCAAAATGAGACAGATTTCAAAGTAGAAGGGAAAATGTCTTGTTCAAATACAACTAATTCAATATTTACTGCTCTGAGTTGAAGGAGCCATTTTTAAAATATCTGGAATTCAGAGTTTTGAATTTTGAAAATTGAAATTTTATTCTCTAATGATATTATATTTAATATATTTGACATTAAAAGTCCTAAGTCGTATGGAGAAAATCATATACAGCTCTTTACAAAGAAAATTTGCTAGCTACTGTCAAGTATGGTGAAGGTCATCATTACACGTTGCTGATGTTTTGTTTTGAAGTTTGATTTGCTGCTATGTTGTTGATATAATTGATGCATAGTTTTATAGTGAGCATTAATTTTGTCATTCCAATGTGAAAAACGTTGTTTTTTAATGTAGTTTTTAAGGCAATTCTTTATGTTCTTTTCTGTGTAGTTGTTGATTAGAAAGGTAGGATGCGTATGAGCATTTTTTGCCATTTGATTTTTTCGGGCGTTTTCGTTATCTACAATGTTTATATGGGCTGGTGTATATAAAATTGTTATGTTTTTGCCCCGTATAAGGGTCTCTTTGGCTCTAAGGATGAGGATATCACTAATATTTGGCGACTTTAGAGCATTTATTGATGAGAGACTGTCCGTGCGTATTACTTGATTACGACTTTTTGGCTTTAATTTTGCGGCTTCTTCAATTGCTGTTATTTCCGAAGTGAAAATAGCTGTGTAGTTAGGTAAAAGCCCTTTTTTGATTAGTCTCTTGGATTCTGTAGTAATAGCAAAGGGGTTTCGAATTTCTCAGAGCCATCACAGTACCATATTAACTAATTTTTTTGTTTCCATTTTTGGACTTCCTCGGCATGTAGTTCCCTTAGGCTGAGTGAATTTGTGCTATGTTTAGGAAAGCTGCTGGATATGAAAATGGTTTCTGCGGATTTTCAGGGTGGGCTGAATACTTAATAAGTTTATATTTTAGAAATATCTATATCAATTTTCTTAGCTGTTTTGTAGATTTCTGCGATTGTTGAATTAATTTTTAGGTATATTTTCGAATGGAATAGAGCCTTGAAGTCGGTGTGTAGGATATTATCGGAGTATCTCTAGTACTTTAAAGATTCATTTCTAGTTCAAATAGTGAAATTTCTTCCTCAAGACTTCTGGCAGTCCTTAATATTTGATTCGGCATAGGATTTTTTGCGGTGAGGTATTCATATGAGAAGTGTTCATCTGAAGAAACCGCTGCAAAATAATTGGCAAGTATTTCAATAATATCAAGAGTTTTTGTTGTGGTTCCAGTAGAAGAGGTAAGTGAGCGAATGTAATAAGAGGTGGGGTTGTCCGTGAAAGCTCTTACTGCTCTCCAAATTTTTTGTATTGAAATGTTCTCCTAATAGCTTTCGTTATATCAGCTGTATCTTTGTTGATGTTGTTAGTAACTGGACGTTAGTCTGCTTCTATTTCTAGTCTCTTAGAAAAGAGAGGCCAGTTTGCGTTTGCTGTTTTGAATCTTGGGTTGTGAATAGTACTCGCTATACTTTCCTTATAGTTGAGTATTATTGGATTATAATCAGTGCGATATGTCCACAGTGTCCCAATTCATCTCTCTCGACAAATTAGAGCTACATGCTGAGGTGTCAATCGCAGTTAGAGTGTGGTGAGTCGGCAAATGGGTATATTTGCCGTTGTTGAGAATACACAGATTATTTTGTAATATAAAATCTTCAAGCATTACTCCCCTGGAGTTGGTATTGTGAGAGCTCCAAAGTGGGTACCACTCGTTTATATCGTCCAATATAATATTGTTCGTAAAATTGGTATCGATAGCATTATTCAAATCGTTGAGTGAAATTGATATATTTGGTGGTAGGTAAATATTTTGCATTTTAAATTCTAGACTAATTTTTGCTTGGATTGAAAGCTGTTTGAAAATTGCTGTTGATGTTGTTTGGACTGTAGATATGTGGAATATTTTTACGGATGAGAAATTCAACACCTTCTTTATTTGTTGTGTGCGTATTGTGAAGGTAAATATTATACCCTTTTGGGCACTTGGTGGCTGTCATAGTAGCGTTGATATGGGTTTCCTGTAGTGCTATTATGTCAGGTTTTAATTCCGATATTGATATCTCCAGATTACTATAGTTGCTCCAATAGCCTTTAATGTTCCACTGAAGAATTTTCATTACAATTTATGAAATGAAGATAAAGTGTGTTATTCAATATCAGTACTTGTTACTGGATCTACTTGGTTGTTGTAGTAGAGTTGAGATAGAAATTCGTTAGCATATGTGTCCATACTGTTTCGTGAATCATAATTGTTTTCAGTAAAAGTGTTGTCGTTGGCAGTTAAGTTATATTTTCCGGCATTACAGCTGATTCGGTATCTTGATGAAGATTTTGTGATGCTGGTATGTTTATGGAGTCACGAAGATTTACATTAATGCTGGATTGGATGTAATTTCGATATTTCAATTGCTATTGTAAGTGGTATTAACATAATACATTTTCGTTGATAAGGAATATTCTGGTGTGTTTAATTGATTTGTATAAGCTTTGCTGTTTGTAGCTGTATCGCTGTTCATAGCAATACATTCGGTATTGCTATTGGAGATTTCGTTTGCATATTTTCATCTATTTTGTTTGCTGTTGTTGTTTTGTTTATTTCTTCTGTGGGTATATTCAATGATTCTATTGGGTTCTCTTTTGTGAAGTAGTCTTTTCGATTTTTATATTTCCGCTCAAAAATAGTGATTACATCTGAGCTTTTTTGCTTTTCTGGTCAAAAATAATACTAATATTCCATTGAGGAATAAAAATTAATATTTGAAAAAAAAAATTATTTATTATTTATCTTAAAATAAAATTTCTGCTCAAACTTCCACTATATTATATATGTTTTAGAAAGTTGTTATTTACTGTTTTATATTATTTATAGTACAATTACTCGAAAAGTATCGTAAACTTACGTAAACTAAGGAAATAAGTTTTTTTACTGATTAGTGAAGACGTGCTGCTGAAATGTATAAAATACACAAAGTAAAATGTAAGACGGAAAACTCGCCACATAAATGAGGACTGGGCATCCGGTGGTTATCAAAATGTAACTTTTTGACGGATAAAGTATATGGTTGATGAGTAATTTTATTTCTATTCGAAGATGCCTCCATATCTATTTGAACTACTTTTGAAATTAGTGTACAATTCCTTACGTAAACCCCGACAACGAATTTCTCTGGAGGAGAGGCTGTCGCTAACACTGTTGTAATCATTTTGTATCTCATTTCATAAACTGGTGATAACTTTACAATAATGTGTAGACAACTACCACTAGGAGAACCCATTTAAACTAGTGAGTGAAAATATAAATTGGGGAAGAAAACAGTGCGGAATTTCATGGAATATGGAATATTCAAAACTGTGTCGACGCCATTGAAGGTAAGCATATCGCCATCAGAAGCACATCGAATTCTGGTTCAATGTTCCAAAACTATAAAAAGTATACATTCTCTGCGTAGCGGTAGCCAAAGTGATGAAGGTAAAAGGGAATATAGGTATATAGCCAATAAAACACGCTATTAATTAATTAATTTTTTTTTTAATTTTTAAAAATAAACCAAGTCTCTCTGGCTTATTATCTGTTTTTGAGATATTTAACCGAAACTAAGTATGCGAGTGTTTAATGTTTTAATTATTTGTCAAAACCGGCCAGATCGGTAGGCTATATCATAAGGATCCCATTTGTTCAGATATAACATTGGTAGTGAAAATCCGTGAAATCATACGACATACACCTAATATTCTGAAATTTGGTAAATTCTTAAAATATGAACTCTGAAAACCTTTGGAATGGAATTTTGCATTTTGCAATAAATTTGATATATTCGTGAAAAATAAAAAGACTTCGCCAAAGCAGAAGACATCACTTCTTTCCTGCTTTTCCTCTGTCATTGTATGTATATATCAGTGCAATCGTAATTTTTTCAAATACGTGAACAGCTTCGTTGCCCGTTTGTGTTTCGCGAGCTTAACACGATTTTTCAAAAAGTTTTACTGAAACGCAAAAACTTCTGTAGATCTCGGATTTCTCCACAGTTTCTTTTCGACGCTTTTCATTGCCAAATAATGCCTGTTGATGTGAATATGGGCATTCGGACGGAAATAAAGCCTTTCCAACTAAAATAGTTGACCATGATTTGAAGGCACAAGTGGTTTGATTGTTGAGAATAATAAAAGGGCTTCAAGAGTTTTAGCAATAAAAATGTGGAAGAAGTACAACAGATTTTTGAGCTAATATATATGCGTTTAAATAAAATTGCACCAAATAAATGATTATATTAGATTTATAAAAGAATTGTAAAAACTGAAATGCTTGCAAGCAGCAATACCGCCAGATCAAAATTAATCCCAATATTACAGAACATTTCGTTGTTCCTATGAAGGTTTATTAATTTAATTATTAATATTTTTTAAGTTTATTCACTTTCATTTTAAATAAATTGCAATGAGAAATTTATTCAATTATGGGAAATCCTGTTGCGCCTTCTTAAATTTTAATATACAATTATACAGTTGAAATGAATATTCAGTATATATGAATTTTAATATATATAAATGTATAACTCTACCTAATTGAAAAGTGAAAATAATTTTTATTTACATTTTACAAAGAAGATTATTTGAACAGAAATCAGAGATCTCAATTTGAATTGTATACGACAAGGAGTGTACGTATGTATGTTCATATATATTTCTGCATAAAACGAAAAACACATAGAGTATACAAGTATTGTTTATATATATAATAAATGCACAGGTTAATTCATTTCTGGAGAAGTGCCAGAAAATTAACTCTCTGCTATGCATTCATAATTATATTATATATACAAACAAGTATTTATATACAGAGATGGACAAAGTTCTACATACACCGCCTGTATTTGTTGTGTAGAAAGTACTATCGCTTTGCTGAAAAATGTAGATATTAATTTTTATTTTAAATCCTTTTCTAATCACATGTATTCAAATAAATCCATTCTCTGATATAAAATAAAACAATTATGGTGAAAATATGCAATAATATCCTTGACAAAAGTCTACATACACCACGGATTTATTAGCAGTTATGTCGATATGCTGTGTTGTTATGGCGGTTAGGTATTCTTTTTTTTAACTATTTTTTTTTTTAATGTTTTCTAATTTGCTAGTATTGAATTTAGTTGTAGTTTAAATACATTAGCAGCAACAATGGCTTCGCGAAAAGAAATATCCATTGACGTACGAGTCTTATTCAGCCCGAAGAAACTAACTCAAGGAGGTATCATCTTTATTCTGAAGTAAGTGAATGATGATCCTAATGTTACTGCTCCAAAATTAGCCGAAAACATCGCAAACTCATCAAGAAAGTGTATCCATTTAAGAACAATTCGAAGCTGTAAACTTCGCTTGGAGTTCTCTAAAGCACATTTAGACAAGGGAATGGATTTTTGGCAAAAAGTCTTGTTTACAGACAAATCGAAGTTCAATATATTCGGCAGCGATGGAAGAAAGTTTGAAGAAAAGAAAACACTGCACTTAACTCCAAAAATATAGTACTAACAGTGAAGCATGGTGGCGGCAACGTAATGGTTTGGTGAGCGGTTGCGGCATCTGGAGTTGGAAAGCTTGTTTTTATTGAGGGTAATATGGATCAGTTGAAATGTAAGCCATTGTTCGAAGTTCATCTGAAGCCGTCGGTGGACAGTTAGGAGCTTGGCGCAGGCTGTATCTTTGTACCGGATAACGATCCAAAGCACACTGTCCATATTGTTAAGTATTGGCTCCAAGGCAACTACACCCACCAATTCAAACCCCAGATTTAAATGTTATTGAATATGTGTGGGAGATTTTTGAGCGAAAAAAAAAAGAAAAAATCAGATTGCCAGCCCAGCATTACTCAAAGAACGTCTTATTGAAGCTTGGGATAGTATTACTACCTCAAAATTGACAATTTTAGTAGCTTCGATGTCACGTTGGCTTCAAACTGTTATTGATGCGAACGGTGGACCAACTAAATACTAAAAAGATCAAGTTACCTGATATTGACCAAAGTTTTTGCGCTAAGATAAGTTATGTATGTACTGTATGTAGACTTTTGTCAATGTTGGATTTACGTTTTTTTTTTTGTCATAGCTTTACTATTTTATGTTAAAAGATGATTTTTTAGTTTTTTATGACAGGGAAAAATAGTTGAAATGAACTGTGTCGTTAAATTTTCCAATGAACCTTTTGGACTTTCAAATCAACGAAAACATGGGGTGTATGTAGACTTTTGTCCACCACTATATAGTTATACAAAAATATATATTTATATGTATTGATTAACATACAGTATGTAATGTAGCTCAGTTTGCGGCAGTATATATTATATACTACAAATTTTTGTATGTAACTAAAATACTTGTCCTTATAAACCCATTTTATTGATATTGTTTTCCTATTTGTACTTTGCCAAAAATTTAAGAGGTTCATTAAATTTGTATGAAATATGCCGGTCTTGTGTCTATTTTCGTTAGGATTCTGAGCAATTATTGCTGCATTCATCGAACTAAGTATACAGACGTGCATACAAACTTACATATATTAAAGTAATGCCCAGTAGGAAGATATACTAGTCGTTGACTTGAATGCAACTAATTAACGTTTTTGCAGTAACTAGTACATCTTTCATAAGCAACTGGTATTTTTAATCTGGCACTGTCATACCAAATGTCAATTGCCAAGTTTGCATCTGATTCATATTAGTTAATTTATGCATTCTGAATTTATGCTTCGTAGAAAAAAAGAAATAAATTCAGTCATAGAAAGGTATTCAAACCACACATTTCATGCTTTCTTTAAAATACTAGAATTTAATTGGAATTTTCGCATACAAAAACAGTTTGGCGTTTCACTGCAGGGTAGATTTCAGTTTTTTTCCATTTGCATATGGATATGTACTTAAATGTATGTATATGCAGCAGAATACTTTTGTATTTAGAACAATAGCTTAATTGTATATGCAAACATACATATACGAGTATACATACAAAAATAACCTGCAGTGAAACGGAAGAATAGTATGCAAAAATTCTAGTTATATAGTAGCAGTTCACCAGAAACAAGAATAACATTTATTTTCACCAGCATGCCATTTTTATGCTGTTGTTATTTTTACTACGCCACGGCTGAATTTCATTTCCTGCTAAGCTCCGCTGAAGTGCGCATTATGTCGTTGCGATTTAAGTAGTAAGAATAGTCGAGTGGTTAGAGCCTATCACTGTAGGGCGTGAGGTTTACGGTTCGAATCTCGCTGCGGCCAAGCTAATTTTTGTTTTTACTTTCAATTTTATTCTCGATGAATTAGAAGTTCATGTTAAAAATACCAGCTGATTATATGGGAAATAGATGGAAAATGAACTAGTTAGTGAATAACTGCAAACTAGTTGGCTTCTAATTAACAGCTAGTATTCTTGTCTGCTGGGTAATTACAAATATGCATTTATACATACTCGTATAAAATTCACTACTGTGTGAATTGGTAATGCGAGAATGATGTTGCCGCTCAACGTTCAACAATTCGATTGTGAATGTGAAAACGTCGGATATGCATAAAGACGAAAGAATTGGAAATTTTGTGCCTTGGGCCAGATTAATTTCACATCGAAGAGGATAAAATCAGCATGGTGAGTATATTTTAATTACGGCTAATTGCCATATTTATGGTTGAGGCCTATTGACCTATAAACGAGGACGAGTGAGTATTATCGTTGAGGAGGGAAGGTGAATTTTGCTAAAATCGTTTTTTATTTTGTTCATGTTTTATTTTTCACAAAAGTGTGAATAAGAAAAATTTTATGAAAAATTTATGCTTATAACCATAATCGTTATATTTTATAAATATTGAAATATATGTATGTAGATTAAAAGCAGAAAATCGTGTTAACTCAATTTTTTTTAAATACCTGCGGTTAATTGATATTCAATTTCAAAAACAATTAAGAATTTTATATAAAATAATTATCTTTACCAAAAACGAGTTTTATTTCGATTTTCGTGAATAATGTTTAGCAGAAGCAGTCATTGATTATATGCTGATCCAATCAGCCTTAGTACCTTTTTTCTATAGTTTTTATGTCCTGATGTACCGCTCCCCCTGTACTTCGCTGCTATTGGAACCAATATGCTAGGAAACTAGTCCAAATGACGGTGAAGATAATGCATGATGTACATATTATACCCTAAGTTTTTGAAATTTTCCAGCGTGCTGTTAATAACTTCAGTGTAGTTATTTGACTAATGTTTCCAAAGTCACCATTCAACGTGACGAATCAGTATCTCCTAACCTTTTTTGAAAATTCAACTTTTTTCTAAGAAAAACTATTGGCTACTTAAGCAGATTTATAATTTTTTTTTCATATGAAAATTAAAAAATAATTACAATTATTAATATGCTCCATTTGATAAAAATTTATATTTTTAATTGTTTCCCGACGAAAATTTGTGTAGTATTGTTCCATTAATAGATATTATATTATTATATAGGGAGGAACACTTAAGCTCCGCCAACTTCTCGTCTGGGGTAACCAAGCTCTGAACGGGTGGAAATTTCATTCGGTGATCACGCCTCGTCGGACCCGAAGAAGTACGCGAGCTAAAGGGCGATCCAATTAGAGGTATTTTTTTCAATAGCCTTTTTTGACAGATAACACGTGAGTCGTATTGTTTGGAATTTAATCATGAAAAGACTTACGCCTGAAAAACGTTTACAAATAATTCAACTTCATTACGAAAATTTACGTTCTGTAAAGAATGTGTTTCGCACGCTTCGCTCAACTTCTGATCAACATAACAGGCCTACTGAGTATACTATTCGCAACACTATAACCCATCTTGAGATCCAGTATTCATTATTGGATAATATTCGACCGGAAAGACCACGTCCAGCACGAAATGAAGAAAACATAGCGGCCGTAGCTGAGAGTGTACACGAAGACCGTGGAGAGTCGATTCGGTGCCGTTCGGACTGACGTATGGAACGACTTGGTGCATTTTACGTCGAAATCTTAAATTGAAAGCGCACACAGCTTGTGCAACAACTGAAGCCGCCCGACCTTCCTTCTTTAGAAGCTCTAAGAAGTTCCGACGTTTTTGAGCCTACTTTTTTCAGCAATGAGGCCCATTTCTGGTCCAATGGGTATGTAAGGAAGCAAAATTGCCGCATTTGGGACGAAGAACAACCTGAAGAGATTCAAGAGCTGTCATTTCATTCAAAAAGCTCAACGGTTTGGTGTGGATTGTGGGCTGGTGGAATCATCGGTCCATATTTCTTCAAACATGATGCCGGTGAGAACGTAACCGTCAATGGTGACCATTATCCCGCCATGATAACGGACTATTCGATGCCTGATATTGAAGCTCGTGATCTCTGCGACATTTGGTTTCAACAAGACGGCGCCACTTCCCACATATCGCATCTTCCAATGGATTTATTGAGAGAACACTTCGGTGAGCAGATCTTTTTTATTTTTTTTTATTTTTATTTTTTATTAAATGAAAAATAACAATAAAATTGCTATTCTACATAAAAAAGGAGCACTAGCTGCCAGGGATTTCGGCTAAATTTCACGTTTTGGGCCGGTTGATTGGCCAACAAGATCGCGTGATATCACATCAGTATATTTTTGCCTGTGGGGACAAGTAAAATCTAAAGACTATGCGGACAATCCCGCTTTGATTCAGGCCTTGGAGCGTGTCATTCGCCAGTTACCAGTCGAAATGCTCGAAAGAGTCATCGAAAATAGACTCAACGGATGTTCCATCTGAGTCGTAGCTGCGGCCAACATTTGAAAGAGCTAATCTTAAAAAGATAAATGTCACAGAATATTCTTTCGAATGATAATAAACATTCCGACTAAATTTGAATCTTCTGCGTTTTTTTCTTGAAAAATATAGGCTACCTCAAATTATTCTGCTCCGAAAGAATATGCTAATGCTAAAAATTTGTCGATTTGTCTTTGACCACTCTGATTACACCCAACATGTGGAACTTGGGTAGAGCGACCCCGCTACTAAAGCGGGGGAAACCCGTAAACAAAGTAGAGTATTATCGACCGATATCTCTCCTTTCGCTCTCTCACACATAATCTGAGCCCAACTACGCATCAGCATGGCTTCCGTATAGTGCACAGCACCACAAAAGCACTTAACTATCTTAAGCTCATGGTCTCAACCAAAATCGGCCCTGTGTGCGAACTGTCTTAGTAGCAATGGACCTGTAGAAAGCCTTCGACACGGTCAATTACGTAGTGCTACTATCGGGTATGGAGGACTACTCATGGAGGACTACTCATTACCGCCAGGGTTCAAAAGGTGAAGTACCTGAGTGGTCGACAATCATCGGTTGACTTTCGAGGTCCAACTTCAAATCTACGAAAAATGTGGGTTCCTCAGAGTGGTGTTCTCCCCACGAAGTAGTTTAGTTTTTATATTTCGAGGTTTCCTACACCAGCAGAGGGCGTTTCTCATATATCGATGGCTGTTAGATATTGGCGTCTACTAGCCGCAACAAAATCCTCAAATCCTTAGCCGGCAGCACTTGGAATAAAGATAAATGTTGGTAACGTACAAGGCAATTTGTCGGCCGGTTGTAAATTATGCTGCTCCGATTTGGACGCACCATCTCACAAGTCTACTATAGTAAATGCATGTCCGAAAATTCAACAAATACCATCGAACAACCACCGTATTAAATTTGTAATGGTTGTAGCTGACTTTTGTCTTTTTCCAACTCTGAAATTTTCACTTCATTATCCGGTTTCAGTCGATAGAGGATATAAAATAGAATTCCCGGCGACAACTGAAGATTATTTCAGAAAGTACATTTAAAATATATTTTGCTGATTGATTGATTTTTCATCCTTAGTGAATATTTCGTAAGAGTAGGCCTCTTGTAGTCGATACAATAAATTAAAGTAAATATTTTGTTTGTTTATAGAAAAATTCAGTGTATTTTTTTAACAGAAGGTATAAAATAATTAGCCCAGCTAATCTTATATTTATATTGAACTAATCTGATATAAGTTAATTTAATTTATTTCTTATTATTAAATCTTTTTTTATATTTTCAACAAATTCCATTGGTGATCAGAATTCACACTTTCTACATGCGAACAGACAGGAGGAATGCCTTTACCTGTCTGCAACAATCTTCAATGATATTTTCACAAATTCTCTGCAGCATCCGAAATGCTACTATTGATTTATAAAGTAAAAAAAAGAGAAATTATAATAAATATGTATGTTACATTTCTATTCTGTTGGTGCAACCTCACGTCAATAATCTGACAACTTCACTCGTATTCGGCTGTGCCATCAATTTGTTTCCTTTTTTTTCTTTGCTCAAATATTGGCATAAAGATATCAAAAGAAAGTCAAATATCCGGTTACAATCGAAAATCCCGCTTGTATTGCACATCTGTTGGCATATTGTATATACTCCGCATTTTTGCCGCTGGCAATATAATAGCGCAACGTAGCTCAGTCTCTTGTAAACAAATTGTAGAAATCATAATCGTGGAAGCCTTCAAATGTTTGATTTTGATTGAATTTAATAAAATATGAAGTAAATATAAACATAAGAAATTTGTTCGGTAAATATTTTGACGTACATAGTGCATTTCGTTTGTGGTCGCTATCACACATAGTACATAACATAAATATGCTCACATAAATATTTAAAAATTATATTGCGCAACTTAAAGTTCTCAACTGAGAAATTATAGAAACGACTATACTTAAGTGAATAGCGCACAGTAACTGTTAAACGAGTAACAGTAACTCGTACACTTAAACATACATACATATTTGTTGATTTAAAAGAGCTTTTGAATTTTTCAAAATTTGCTTTTGTTTTGTTTGAACAAGTTTGATCGTACGTCATTAATCAATCACTAATGTTATTATGGCGTTGATGCTATGTCTTGTATATTTTTTAAATCTATAGAACAATTTTAGGCGTTCATTATATTTCCTTCACTGTTTTTAATGTACTTAGCCCAATTAATGTGCAAACATAGCGAACCCCGTTCCAAAAATATTATACATTTTAATATGGGTTTTTTAATTTTAAATAATTTGAACTAGAAAAATCACTGTAAGACAAATCGGTCCAGCCACTCCCAGTTAATTAACTACTTTTTTAAGTAGTTTTATATATATGTTATGTATATATAAAGTAGCTTCCGGTGTGACAACATCGGCACACTGATATCAAAATTATGTAATTTAAGTCTTTAACATATTCTGAAAGGAACTTCTGTTATTTTTGGTTGTGATTTTATCAGAAATTTGCTTGGGTTCTAAAAATCTTAAAAATGTGTTCACCAATTTAGAGAGATGGACAACTCTCGATGACACTGTTGGCACTATCGACTCATGGATGATATTGTCGATAAATTAGTCGGCAAATCGCAAAAATAAAACTTGGACCTTTATTAAATTGTGGCATCATTGCAAAGTTGTAGAATACATCTGAAAGTGTGACAATAAAACATAATCAATAAAGCATCAATATAAACTGAGAATTGAATCGATTTCTTCCAAACGGCATAATCATTGTCTACATGAAAATAAGTATAGTGCCGCCAATACTGAGAGTGAAGTTTGAAATTGCTGCAGCATGAATATGGAGAAGGATTTAGCGACCCAGATTCAAAGGCATACAAACAAAGAAAACATTTTACAGAGTTCGAAAATAGTTCAAGAGCTCTGATAGCAAAATGTTTGCTAAGCGAAAATCATTCAAATAGGTACCACACCAGATTGGAAAACTATGCAATGGATTCTAGCACACCAGGTGCACTAATTCGAAGCCTAGGAATTGACCGATCTTTAACCGAAATGATCGCCAAGGATGTGCTGCCTTATAAAATTGTGGAAAATGAGGACCTCTTAATGTACATAAATGTTCCGGACTCCGAATATACATAATTTGTCAAGTAAAATTCATTTTAGAACTTATGCTTACCGCGAGTATGTTAAAATAAAACTTTAGCTAAATTGTCCATAATAACTAACTCTAGCTCGAGAACTTTAATATTCCACTTTGTACATGAATATAAAATGAAAACGGCCGCACGAAGAATTAATGGATTGGAACGTCTTTGTGTTATAACAAACAATGTTAGCTCAATGCTGAAGGAATTTGCAATATTAACAATAAAAATTGACCATTCTTTACCTATACCATTAATTTGGTAGACCATGATGGTTTAAAAATGGACAATGGAAGATAATGAGTTAAAAACTTTATTTAAACAGTACCATAGAGAACCAAAATTTTAAAATATCTCAAGTAATCTTTTCCTATACTTTGTTACAAGAAACTCCGAAAATATAATAATTCTTACTCGATGACTCAGCGAATATCAAAGACATATGATGCACTGTTAATGTTTTATTATCAACTGCAAATGTGCCTTTACCATATAATGTTGAAGAAATAACTATTTTAATTAAATTTAGTTTCCCACCATTGATACTATGGCATATACACTCTACCACAAACTTCAAAATATTTCACCAGCCTTACAAACTTTAAAAGCAAAAATAATACAAACAAACTTACTGGAATCCATAATAAAACGGCTTTCTACAATGGACACTTCCCAGGATGACTATGTTATTAGATCCACGCTTTGGAAATAATTGTTTTCAGCATATTTCAAATGCGGAGCGAACATCAACATTTTTGAAAACGGCCTGGTGACTTTGTCCGTCAAACAAAACCCCAATAATTTGAACGGGACATTGAAGAATAACAATCAGGTTTAATTGTTTGCTTTGATATTGAATGAAAAAGTTATAAGCAAACATAGATTCGCACGATTGGATAATTTAATTGTTAAAAGGCAGTATTGGAGAGGTCCTTAAACACTCAGGATGCCCTCTTTATTTGTTAAGGTAAACTTGAATAAAAAGAATTTTCAACGCTCAAGATATAACTTGAATACTAAGCTATTTTAGAGATAAATCAGATTTATCTTTAAATCCACTTAATATCTGTCGAGCCTGAATGAGTATTTACTGAGATGGGTTAAATGGCTTCGGAGAGACTCAGTAAGCTTAAAGAGGGAAATGTTAATATTATTTTGATACTAAGTGATAAGTTTTGGATAAAGTAAAAATATTTAATTAATATTTTAGTTAAAATATTTTCACTTTAGAAAATGTATGAACAATTTTCAACAACATAAATATAATTTACTGGACTATCCTCGACTATCGATGGTCCGGAAAAAACTATAATCGATTTATCGATAATTATCCACCCTTAATACATGCCACATCTTCTCTTGCCCACTTGGCGACAAAAATAGTTCATATTTCTATCATTCTAGATGTTCTTTTAGTAGTAGTTTCAAAGCAATTAAAGGCAATATTTTTATGACAGAATCTACTTAGAGGTGCTTTGCATAGTGAGTTCAGTTATGTTACACTTCCTGTTTTAGCAGGTAGAGATCCGTGAATGTTCAGACCGAGTGAACGTAGGATTTTATTTACCGCCAAGCTATCACTTCAAATGAGGATATATTTAGCTAAGGATTTAGCTCCGATGTGACTTACAGGTTCTATAATAGATAAGACTTTACCTGAAACACATTGCAAAGTTTTAGTGATAGTTTTATGAATGAGCTCCGTCAGAAAATACTTCCAGACTTATGAGCTGTGTAGAGTTTAACAGTATGAGTCGGAGCATATAGTTTCCCAGCTATTTTTACTTTTGGAAAATCAGCGAATAAAGTGATATTAGTACCTGGAACGTACTCGAATTTTAACGATCTGTGCTTTTAGATTGATAAGTGTAACTCTCAAGAGTATTAAGTATTTAAGGCAACAGTCGAGTAGCAAAAACATAACGGACTAGCTGTTTGCATTTCCATTATTAGGAGACCCTAATCAATACTACCATAGTTATTTTGCGCTATAAAAGTTTGATTGTTTTAGAGCTCATCCATTCGAACACTAAGATGTGAACAATTTGTTTTAGGTATTTGGAAGTAAAGAGATTCAACGCGCTATACATATATTTGGTGCTTGTAACCGCTGAATCGATTTTAGGCCCAGCTCCGCCTCTAATTGCGTTTTTGGGTCTTGATGTTTTACCAACAAATGGACGGACCTACATTATATTATTCTAAGCCGCCTCCGAACGGCCGATGGACTTTTATAAGAAGCTTTTATTTCCCCCTGTCGAAGGGCCACCGCAATTAGAAAAAATAATTTTCTATACATTTGGATGTGGTTCGAACCTGGACTCGAACCCAGGCCTTCCGAGTTGTATTACGCAATGCTTAACACTTGACCGTCGCGGCCCCATACTTTATCACACGCAAACTCCTAGATATAAACGAATTATGGGATATCAAGTGCTTTACTTACTATCGCCAAATGATTAATCGGATGCTAAAGTGATGTCAAATTCAACCAGGGAAAGTTGAGCAAACGCATATGCTGTAACTTTTAAAAGGTACCAATGCTCGCGTTGATCCTTTAAAGACCAAAGCGTATTTACAAAAAAAAAAAAAAAAAAAAAATAACACGAAAGTTCAAGATTCTTTCTGGAAAATATAAAATGTTAGTAATAATATATATAAAGTTATCACAGAAGCTTAAAATCCAAAAGTCTCTCATCATTTACGTTCTTATATACGGGGCGTAGGGACGACATAAATATCCGATGAATCCATTTTAAGAGTTTTCGAATGGTTTTGCGGAAACTGTATGGTCCTTTGCACATACATAGTGGTAAATATTCACAAATTTAGAGCTACCTAGTGGTCCCCAAATAGGAACAATAAATAATTGAAAAAACTATTGTGGACTCGGTTAAGACGAACAAAAGTTCTATACGTCTCCATTATTCATTGCAGTTAATTTTCTCCTAATATTTGTCCAAATAATTTTATCACGGTAATATAATGTATTTAAATTTAACTTTAAATGTTAATAAAATATGCACCCAAACGAGAATCGAAATAGCAAATATTACGAATAAATGAGCGGCAACACATTTACGAACTAGTCAACACCGGTAGTAATGGCATTGGAAACATCAACCAACCACAATTATTCATCCGCAAAATGACACCGAAATGGTTGTGGTCGTTACGCTCTAATGGCCCGCAACGAGTATGCGTTCCCCATGAATGCAAACGAAACGAGTTGCATATGAGACTAAAGTAGAATGGCGAATGCCAATACTAACGCCAGACGCTGCAGTTGCTGATTCTTATGCTGCCGTCATAGTGGAAGCTGGCGGGTAAAGCAAATGCTCGTTGCTTGGCTGGGAAATGTGAGAATATGTGGCAAATGATAAAATGCGATAAAAAAAGTCGTAAAATGTATGCATGCGTTTGTGTTAAAAAAAAACAAAAAAAAAGAAGAAGAAAATAATAGAGAAAAAGGAAGGGCAGTAGAAAAACTGTGCAGGAAAAAATCATCCACTGGCCAAGTTAATCAATCACATTCGGAATAATAAAAATATCCTGCAGTGTTTAGGTATCGAAAACGTCAAAGTAAGTGAAGCAAGGACGACTGCAGATACTTTTATATTATTCCTGCTCAGCGCAGCAGTTGCCGACACGGACGCCTTCGTACGATGACTTACGGTTAATGCAAGACAAATGCGATAATTCGATTTGAAATGAAATTCTTTTCCTTAGCAGTTTATGACTTAAATAGCGAAACGCCAACATGAAAGCAAGAAAACTGCTATGAACTGTTAGCGAGGATGGGGAGAGAGTACAATAAGATCGCTTTGCAATTGACTCGACTCATTCATGTGCGATAAACTGCCAATGAGCCAGCAGTAAAAAAGGTGAAGTGATAAGTTAAAATGGTGTACGCAGCAGACATGATGTCATCAATGGATGTGAGGATGGACGAGTGCACCGAGAGCTCAACATCTTTAATTAGTTTTCTCAATTTACCATTTAAATGATTTTAAATGGTTAATCGTTCAATTGGAAAATTCTGCAAATATCTTCTCCCTTACACACCTCTCCTCTTTCACTCTAAGAAATATAAACAATATTTTAATTTTATTTTATTACAAAAAATAGGAATCATAATAATCAAGATTGCAAAGAAATCACAAAATCACTGCCATTTGGTACGCCAACAATACACGTAGCTAGCAATTGCAACACCATGCTTGACCACGGCCATCACCAGCGTCTCGCAACTACTCACCCGTCGTTTGGCATATGTAGTTGAGCAGCAATGCTATCGATAGTCGACAACTATTAGACTGAAAGTAAAATTGTGATGAGGTATTCCTGTGCCTTATTGTTGCTGCCGTTGTTGTGGTTATTGTGTTCTTTTATTGTGTTAGTTGACGATGTTGTTCATTTTATTGTTTACGGTCAATTAAACCATCATAGCGCTGCATAAATACAAATATTATACAAGTTAGTGGTAACCGTATTGATTGCGATATTTTGCCGATATAAAATATACAAGTATATTATGTATTAGACAGATGCTGCCGAAAGACTCTAATGAAGCTTTAAACCGAATGTGTTGGAGAGGGTCCATTAAAATTTCTACTTTTCTATCGTGAAATAAGGCTTAACATGGGTTGGCTACTGCAACTCGCAGGTTTGCCCATGTTCCCGGGAGTTGTGACAATATATCCCCACTATAGATCACTACACCCCATTTTTACGCCAACAATAGTTATGCAGAAATAGTTTTAGTCCTTTAATAGTAACACTTAATACGTGTTGAAAATATTTGTCAGCATATAAAGCAAATCAAATTTCTCGGCTTATAAGTATGTAAAAGCGATTTAAATAGTCTCGTAGAAAATATTTAACAATCGTAAATAACTCAGCTGTAGTGAATCTATCCCTTCTCCTTCTGATACTAAAATACTTCGAAGCAAAGTTAATACACCATTTCATGTACATTAAAGGCATAAAAAAACTAATTTAGAAAATATAAATACATGCATACACTCATACTGCAATTAGAGGTTGCGTATACGCCCAAGGCATGCTTAACTGGATGAAAAGGTAAACAATTTGTATGTATTTGTTTGAAACTCGAAGAGAAAACACAATACAACTTTAATGCTGTTTCCGCATTTAGAAAGATATAAAAGCGCTTATATAAAGGGTGATCCAAGTAGCGGTACTTTTTTCAATAGCCTTTTTTTGACAGATCACGCGTGAGTCGTGTCAAGCTGTCATGTTATCTATGCTCAGTATTGTTTGGCATTTGATCATGGAAATACTTACAACTGAACAACGTTTACAAATCATTCAACTTTATTACGAAAATTCATGTTCTGAAAAGAATGTGTTTCGCATGCTTCGCTCAACTTATGGTCAACATAATCGGCTTACTGAGCGTTCTATTCGCAACACCATCACCCATCTTGAGACCCAGAATTAATTATTGGATAATATTCTACTGAATAGACCACATTAAAAAAGTAGGGAATCTCGAAGTGGATCACCCTATACAAATTAAATTTATTTACAGTTTTCAAGCAGGTAAAGATACTTGTGTCGGCCACACTGTTTATTGCAAGACTCGGCGATTTTCGATTAAAACTATATATCAAAAGATTTTTATTAAATTTTGCTACACTTTCACTTTTGTGTACTACAATTCGGAAGCACTGGGTTTGAGTCCAGGTTCAAGCAACATCCAAAATTATAGAAAATAAATGTTTCTAATTACAGTCGCCCCTCAGCACGGAATGTCAAAACCTCCGATTGTATTTCTGGCATGAAATAAAAGCTCCTCATAAAAATCCATCGGCAGTTCGAATGCGGCTTGGCATAAACTGTAACTTCTTGGTAAAGACATCAAAATGCAAAAACTACAAATTAGAGGAGGAGCTATGCCAGAAATCGCTTCAGCGGTTACAAAGAGGTCACAAAGTAGTAGTTTACCGATATGATGTCGAAACTAAGCCCCAATAATCACATTAAAGTTATTCTGGCACACCAAATCCGGAAATGTGTCGACTAGTGTGGTCGCACTTGAAAAATTTGCTGAAAAACATTGTAACGTGTGACTTTTTCGTATATCAAAAATTTTAAAGGACCTGAAAAGCCGTCGTTTTACAGCGGTAGACGATATTCTGACCACGTTTGATCTCGTGGTCACATCCATAGCTCACCTTGACTCTGCAGCTGAAAGTGTCAAACAGAACAGCAGAGATCATCTCACAGCACTGAAAAAACCAACCAGCTGCAGAATAAGGAAGCGGCAGAGTGCCCCAGAGAAATGCCAGATATTGGTATCTACTTATATATATATGTTATTTGTTTGCTGGAAAAAATATTGAAAAGCACACCACAAATTTATATATATCTTCTTCTTATTAGTTGCCACAAGCACCGTTTATGCGATTTTGCACGAGTCAGCAATAGTATATCAGTTAGTTCCTATCTTAGCCGATCTCCGTTAATTGAAAAGGCGAAAGAGGAGCCATGTAATTTCACGAATCTCCTTTTCTACTCTTCTTCTGCTTCAAACGGCGGGTACTACGCTGAAAACTTTTAAAGTTGGTGTGTTGTCACTCACACGGACGACGAGATCTACTCAACATGTCCGTTTCTAAGTTCGCTGAACAGTGTCAATGTCATCGTATATCCCAAAATGTTCATCTTTTAATTGAATTCGCTATTCAAAGGACCATAAATCTTTCGTAAAACCTTTATCTGGAAAACTTCTAACGTTGACTCGTCAGGTGCTGACATCATCCAGGCTTCCACGTGATATAACAAGACGAGAATAATGAGTGACTTATAGAGTTTGGTCTTTCCACGGTCTTTTTAATAACCTAGTCTGTCCAAAGAAGTATCTACCTGTTAGCAAGAGTCATTTTGCGTTGGATTTTTAGGCTGACATTGTTGGTGGTGTTTTTTAAGCCATTTGATGTCTTATTAAAATACCGCTGAAAGACATATTCATTTAGTCGTGTTAGAGTTTTAAACTTAAGAACAAATCACAATTAGCTTTTATAAAAAAGTTTGAATGTTAAAGTTTTATTTTAAATTTATATAATTTAAGAAATAGAAAAAGGATTTAATATGGCTTCACGAAATATCGAATTTCATAAATTATTTAATAAAACCCATGATCTATAACAATTTAATAGTTATAATAAAATATTATTATACAATGAGCTTTCGCTGTTAATAACACTCAATGCCTAAGCTGCTCACTGAGGACATGAGTTTCACAGTTTATCTAATTTTTATTCATCGATATCACTTCAAATTTTCTAGGCATATTTAATCGTGTATTAAAGTCGTAAAAATTTGTTATTTTAACAAGCTAATATGACAACAGGCACGCACATACATATATAGAGGGAAAATATCAAAAAAAGGGTGAAATTATACGCACTAGGGGCAGAAAATTTAAGAAGAAGATGTAAGTACAGCGACTGGTAAATATATGTATATATAAGTATATTTTGGCACGCAAAGTCAATATCGAGCCTTATCTATATACACACACCAATGTAAATAAATATTAAAGCACTTACAAGCAAACATAGATATATATGCACATATTATTTTGAAAATTCATTTCGGTTAGGCCAACCATATACCAACACATATGCGCACACACATTCGCACTTATATACATATGTGTTTCAGCCTTAGAAAAATACCAATTTTATAACCATAACAGCAATCCAATAATGCGTGTCTAAGATTTTTTTCTCGGATAAAGTCCAAGCAAACAAGCCGTTTTATCTAAATGACAGTGCGAACGCACAAAACGAAATACGAAAGGCTTTGAGTGAGTAAACAAATAAAAGCTGAAGAGATATGCGAGTATATTATTGAGTTACCGGCGGTTGTGGTGAATATGAAACTTACACACTTGCCTTGCTGTACTAAAACACAAAGGTGGGCTAAGAGCCTTCCGCAAGTCTTGGTTGGTTATATTGGAAATGTGCGTGCGAAATAAGTTTTCTAGGTGTATCTATGTTATTGTTTAAGAATACAAGATTGATTAAGCATATACATATATGTATATGTAGATATAATCAGTGCGTGCCTTCAAGTAAATGTTGAACAGACATGTGTTTTTGATTAAAACTTGGGAAAATTTTTCAAGAATTTAATTTCTTGTTTTTTGTTTTTACGGATCTAAATGGAAGGCACTTAAAAATGCCAACCACATTGAAATATTTTGAAGTTATTTAAAAAAAAAGTAAGATAGAGCTCAGCTAAGGTGGAATCGAACATTGAAAACACATCCTCTTTCTTTCTTTGTGCACGAACAAAACTTGAGATTACGTGATATGAGGTTTTGGGTCAAAAAAGCATCTGAGAGATTGAAATTTGGAACTTTATACACCTGAAATGACATTATTATTGACACTAAAAAAATTGAAATCGGCAGAGTATATCATATGATACCCTTTCAAATATCAAAATTAATATTTTATCCTGAAATACAATACAATGAATTTTATATGGTGCTGATACGACAGCAAGTTTCTTGAATAATATCAATCCCGTCTCCTGAAAAAAGCGAAATACGCGGCATCATCTATTACCTGGTTTGGATGGAAAATCCTCCATTTGAGATTTCAAATGAGGCGAAAACTGCATACGGTGATAGGGCTATGAATCCTACGAGTGTGTACAAGTGGGGCTGTGAGTTTAAAAACGGTCGTAAATCTGTGCATGATGAGGGAAGGAGCGAAAAATCTTTAATTTTGATTGACGAAATGTCTGATAAATCAGAAATGCGCTATGTGACGATCGCAGATTCGCTGTGGATGACTTTTTTGCGATGTGTTTGTAAATTTCCAAATCTTTACTGCACAAAACAATCACATAAATACTCAGATATCGCAAACTACCCATGGATGGGTTAGCGGGAAAGTACTTCGAGGAAGGTATCAAACAATTTTTACCCCGCTTCATCACCTGCATAGAGAGGAATGGTGACTATGTGGAAAAAGTGCTTACAGAATATGCTAAAGCACCACGTAACTTATTGTTTAGATAAAAAATTTTTAGGCGTATAAAAATTCAGTACATTTACTTGCTGGATAAGCATCGTATTAGAGCTCAAGATTTTGTTCGAATATTTTTAAAAAGTTTGAGCATTTGAACAACGAGCACTCGCGCACTAGTTCGTTGCACGAAATTTTTCGAGTATTTTAAGCATTTTGACAAAAACTTTGACTTTTTTCTCAGATCTTTTCTCATAAATTTAAATTTATTTATGCAAATTGTAAAAACATTGAAACACTAAAGAAATTTTGACAATCAAAATTGCGGCTCGATACCCGGGTATCTAGAATCCTCGTACATATATACAATTGCCGCTTTGTAACCATTGCTCGGCTATAGCGACAAACAGTACATAATATAAAATATAATAAGTATCAAATTAATAAACATAAAGAAAGAATTTGCTATAATTCCAAAATTGTATTTAAAAAAATGTAAAACGGATTCGATTTGGTAGGTTCTGATGTACCCATCTTCAAGCATGGACCTTGCACCATCTGAGTACCTCTTATTGGGTTTTTTCAAAACTCTCTTGATGGTAAAAAATTGGTTGACCAAATGCCGCTGAAAAACATTCGGTCGAGCTCTTCGCCGATAAGCCACACTAAAGGAATCACGAAGTTACTCAAGAAATGACAACGGGTCATAGATAATAATTGTCTATATGTAAGGCCAAAAATAAAAATTAATGAATTTAAATGCGGAAAGTACTATTATATAATATTAGGTAGGCAGCAGGAGAAAAAATTTGAAATTATATAGCAGAAAATATGTTTTCGAAAAGCATCTCCAAGAGCTTAGAAACATTAATTGAATTCAATTTAAAAATAAAACAAGCTACTTTGTAAAAAAACATCAAATAAGAGTAAGAAAGTTTGTATGTGCAAGTCACCAACATAGGTAAAAACGATGACGCGATTTGGTTAGATTGGCAGATAACAACTATCAAACGTACAAAAAACGCACGTAAAATACTTTAAGATATGCAGGTCAGACTTTTGATTTTTATTTAAATAATATTTAAAATGATCTCCGTCATTGCCGGAAATTTTCAATTTTTTCTCGGATACCCCAAACACTGAAAAATTCTACGTACGAATTTAAACAATATTATAAAATAATTGTAATACTAATGAATATATAATATTACTAGAAGTCCCGGCCTGTTGTTGTTGCTTACTATATTTAGTCCAATTTGTATTCTAATTGGTTTTATAATGATAAAAATCCCTAATTAGGCATCATCTAATACAGAATATTAAGATTTTTATTGTGTTATTAATCTAGCTACGTATTTGTATATGTGAGTCAACACTTTTAGGTATTTCACATATATGTCGATATAAATGCTGCGAAGTAAGCTGAACGCACCCTTCGGATCCACAGATATTTAAAATAAAGTTGGACAGATAAGAATTGTTTGTAAACCGCAGCCGCAGGTTAATAACATTGCGCACCGAATATACCCGTAACTACTCACAATCTATATCCAAATCATACTGATTTTTTTAAAATTTTCCCTTTCCCGGTCACTGGTCCAATTCCGGGTTATATCGGCAGGCACAGTACACCAATTTCATTTGAGCATATCATCCAATTATTTAACCTAATCGAACCATATATATATGTATATATATATTTTTTTTAAATATATCGGTCGACTTCCAGGAAGAAAGAATTTCACGTCACAATAACTATAGGTACGATTTTCGGCATGGTTCAATTTCCGGAAAGAACCAAAAAGCTAAGTATTTACCAAATTTCAAGCAAATCGAACCATAAATAAGACTTTTTCGAATAGGTCAGGCCCAGGTCTACTTCCCAGTGTGAAAAATAGATAATAACCTATTCGCAGATCTAAAGAAAATATATACGAAATTTCATTAAAATTAGCAGTTCAGCAGATAAGGAGGAGTTCGAGGGAAAAAACTGTGACAGGAGAATTATATATAAAGGGGTTTCCAATAGGATGGTATGATTTCTGTAATTTTTTTTTTTTGTTCATAGTATTCAGTAATGTTTACGATTTCATCATGGCAAGATATATACAAGAACAACGTTTACAAATTATTCAATATTATTATCAAATCGTTCTGCATTTTAAATTTTTTTTAAAAGAACGATCTTCTCCGATGAGGCTCACTTTCATCTGAGTGGTGCGGTAAATAAACAAAATTGTCGATTCTGGTGCGAAGAAAAGCCACAAGTTATTCATGAACAACCATTACATTCACCTAAATTGACAGTTTGGTGTGGTTTTTGGTCTGGTGGAATCATCTTTCCGTACTTCTTTCGAAATGAAGCTGGTAGCACCATTACTGTCAATGGAGAGCGATATGGATCGATGATAACCAACTTGTTATGGTCACAATTGGAAGAAGATGGGGCTAAGTGTCACATAGCATGTGCAATAACCGAATTATTGCGAGAAAGGTTTGGAGATTCGATTATTTCAAGAAATTGTGACATAGACAATTCTTGTGGGGTTATTTGTAGTTATTTATCTTTAACAATAAACCAGACTCTTTTCAAGTTTTAAAAGTCAATATTGAACGTGCAATTCATGACATACGACTTGATTTAGGGGAAAAGGTGCTGAAACGTTGGGTTAATCGAATTCGTTCGCGCAAAAGAAGTCGTGGAGGCCATTTGAATGATGTTATATTAATTGTATCGATTTAACTTCACATTAAATAAAAAACATTTCAATTTCCTTAACAATTAGTGCGTGTTTTTTTAATTATAATCATATCACTCTTATTGGAAATAATTTAAAGCAATGCTAACTAAAAATGTGTTTTTATACGCTCGTTAGTACAATACGTAAATCACTACCAAACATGTTTTCAGCAGATTATAAGTTGAATTCAATTGAAGTGCAACCAAAATCCAATATTTCATTCAAAAATATTAATTTCTAAATTATTCTTAAAACAGCTATTAGTTCTCCATTTTACAATTTTAATTAGAATAAAGGCATTAACGAAATATTTCGAGCTATAGATTTGTATTAAAAAACATACTTTTCTCTTCACTCTATTCATGTCATAATCTGGATACATTTGTGAAAATACCGAAGATGAAATAATTTCTAATTTTCTAATAGAAACATGAGATTTTAATCTTAGTATTTTCAATCAAATTTCATACAAGATTTAATATAAATAAATTGTACAGCATTTTATACCAAATTGTGTAGTGAAATGGCCAACTGTCCAACATTAAAGCCAAGACAAATCATACAAATTCGAAATATAAAACAAACAAATGCAAAATTGAAATGTTACATTTTTTGTTGAAATCAGCACGCATACTACGCCTATATAAACGCAACCATTAATTGCAAATATTCAATTGAGCTGCTTTAATACGAGTATACACCTGCTTTATGGCATTGGAGTTATAACAATTTGAATCAGCCAGTGACCACTTTCAGAAAAAGTTTGCCAATTTTCTATGCCGCTTTCTTTTCGTGGCGTTGCGTTAAGACAATAAACAGACAAGTCACGCACGACTAAGCTATACAACAACAGAAAAGTTGGACGCACAAAAAAATCATGACGTCTAGGAAGTTAATGCACGAGCAAAATGACAGTTATAACGCCCAATCCACGAGAAGAAGAAGAAATAGATGTACAAAAATAATTTGCAGATGTAGACGGATCAAACACTTCCTGTTGCATGCGTAAGTTTTGTTTATCATTCGAGTAAGTACTCAAGAGACCGACACATTTTGACTGCCGCTTGAAAGATTCGGAATGTGTAGACTAACTGTAATTGTACATAGCGAAATACACACACACAGTTTAATGTTGGGAAAATCATCGAAGTGGAAATATTTTGTTTGTATATACTAAAGGGAAAACGTATGTATATATATATATATATATATATATATATATATATATATATATATATATATATATATACAAGTATATATATATACAAGTATATATATATATATATATATTCAGATAAAATTTGTTATTTTTCATATGCAAAAAATATGCTTGATTCATATGTATATGTATGCAATGATTTTACTTTTACGTCCCATGTAACATAATCAAATGAACTAGTTAGAAACTACCTCGCAATTGGTATACCAAGCAATTCCAAATAGTAATTCCGCTGGTTTTTTCCATACATGCAACTGATCTTTTCGACACTGAAATCTTCTGCAAGGTGAAAGTTATTAGTTTTAGCTCAGAAATATACTAGTTCCATACTAGCTGAAAATGGATAAAAAAATTGCTTATTTAGATACAGGCTGTTTAACAAAAAAAAAATATCAAAAAATATCAGATCTTCTAGATATGAAGCACACTCTTTGTTTACGTTCGTACGTTAAAAATTCTGCACTAGTAACTTTCCCAACCAGCTTGGTGTTTCACTACAATGTTTATATTCGTTTTATACACAACCACATATTTAAGATGAATCCTAAGTGTGTTTTATACCCACAAGAATTTGTTAGTTACATTTTATTACTCATATATATATTTATTAATATAAGTAATGTTCGTAAACCGCACACTAACGTTAGTACATATTTATATTTCCCTTTAAATATAAATATATACAAAATACACATATACATATATGTGGGTACTTCAGTGTGTCTGTAGATAAAATGCTAATAACTAGTGCTTTTGACAACAATAAGTAATATTTGATTACGGTACACAATAATCATCAGCCATTTCAATAAAATCAATTTACGCCAGAACCGAATACCCATAAACTGAGCAATTGAGATGTATTTTATTCGCCTACATATAAGAGTAGCTATGAATGGAGGAGTAGTAAAATACGTAGCAATAATATTTGCCTCGTAAGCATACAAAATATGAGTCGGCGAAAAACAAAAATCTCACAAATTTCTAGTTTTGTAAAAGTTTATTTAATGCACTCAAGGCCAAGTGTGTTTTATGATGCCCCAAAATATTGAGGCACGCTTTTAGGCGCATCACCGAGTTTTATTTGAAGCATTTCATTAAATAGCTCAAATATTTCCATATTTCATAAAACTAAACTATAATTGATTTTATTTTTATTTTTATTTTTACTTAAATTTTTATATTTGAAAATGTATGAGTGCTTTTAAAGAAGGCAAAAAGTTACTTCAAAGGTATGCCAAATATAAACCAAATTTAAAATTTTTTTAGGAAATATGCACATGAAAATACTTTGAAAAAGATTCAGAAAGCTTCTCTATTTTGATAGAATTGAATAAATATACCTTCACAAGTCATAACCACCAAATTTTATTCTCATACAATTAAAAGAGAAGTTAGTATAGCCTTATCTGACGATACGTCCGATTGTTCGGTTAAGTAATAATATATAACTGAAACCGTATGCGGTGCTTCTATAATATAATTATTTGGATTGACTGAGAAATAAAAAATTAATTTAATTGTCTTCAAAAAAAAGTGAACAATTTTTGAATTAGTAATCATCTATATAAGATATTGCTTTCTATTTGAAGGAAAAAAGTATATTTCGTACAATTTTTAAGTGTGAAATACACAACACTTTAAAAATCTAAGATCCTATTGGTCCATTGAAGTACCTGTAAAGCAAGCATTGGGCCCACGCATGTCTTGCTACCTATTTGTTGTCAGTCAACCATTGCTCCCTTATCGATCGCAGTCACTGCACCAAGTGACAGTTGTGGAATAAGTTTTATGCACAGAAAGTGTATACAATTAAAATTAATTCATTTACGTTTCATTCGTGAGCTCTGTTAGTACACTGAAGAAGTTATGAAGTTTGATATAATATTTTTCATTGTAATGAGAAAAACAGAGCAAATTGAAATATGTTACGTATTTGCAACCAAAAATGTAAATTTTTATGATAAATATGTGTTACTATATTTTCACCAAAAAAGATTGTATTCAAAACTAAAAAGTTTATTCAAATGTAATTTTTGTCGGATACTTCATAATATAATCGCCCGTAGGTTCTCTGATGTTACACAGAGGTAAAATATACAGTTTGGCCTCAGCACATTGCTATATTAATTGGGGTACTCTGTCATCTAAATGAATTTTATATTTCCTCATGCATATAGTAGTTTTGTTTTTCGCTTAGAATTCCCTGCAAACATTTATAGATCATATTGTCAATTGGAGTACAAATATGCTCCTCTGTGGTAAATTTTGGACCGACTCATGTTTTTACGCGCACTTTGTGCGTCACGATCATTCTTCGTGTTAAACTGATCGCAATCTCTACACGAAGTTACAATTACGCAATAAGTCTATACTCGTTTACAGAAAATATGTGGAAATGAAACTAAGTCAGTTTCGTTTCGCTGTTGAGCTCTGCTGGTAAGGTAAAGGCGTGCAGAATTTTTTATTATTACAACGAAAATACGTAGAACAAATACGCAAACTAATAGATATTATATGTACCATGCTTTAATAGCTTTTCACCAAAGCAGATGGTATTCGAAACTAAAGAGTATATTCGAATGTAATTTTTCTCATATACTCCAAAATATTATACCCTGTAGGTACTCCATGGAGTACTTCAGAGTTATTCAGAGATGGATTATATGGTCCAGCCCTAGGACATCACAATGTTAATTGGACCATATTTTTTGTATGGATTGTGGAACGGTTTGGATTACTCTATTTTCCGCGTGGATTATATATTTCACGCGGGCATGCAGTACTCGCCTTGCTTGCAAGGTTAGCACTCACATATAGACATATATGTATACATAGGAACATACATAAATACTTAGTTATCTTATGTACACCTCATTTATTTGTACACATCATTTAAATTAAGTAATGACTTATTTCTGTATGTCCACATCGTTGACTACAATTACGAGTGCTTAATTCCCGAAGATGCAGGCATATTTTTTATTTGCTACATTTACAAAATTTTATTACATAACAAATTTGCGTGATATATTATATTTCTGTAATTCTTTTTACTCTTATACATATTTAATTATTAATTAAGTAATAATATATTACGGAAAGTTATCTCGATAAGACATATTTTCACATATAAATATATATATATGAAGTCAAAATTATTTAAATAATAGGCTGGCTATATTGCGTGTTCACATTGATCGTATATTTTTTTACCATGATCCTTTGATTCACATTTCGTTTTTGATCATGCAAAAGTTGAGCTGAGAAAATATTACCAACTCCCCTTTTAGACACCGCCATTGGTAATGGTTCTATCAAGTTTATTCATCAGACCTTTTAAATGTGAATCAGAATTTCCATAAGAAAAGAGAGTTGTGAGAGGATGAAGATGTCTTTTCCAATTTACCATTCCACAAAACAAACAGTTACCTCTATTGTTCGACGAACAAGTTAAAGCCAAAAGAGATATAATCTACCTAACTAAAGAAGAACAGGATGACTCCACTATTTCCTCTATTTTAGCCATATCCAAAGGTATTACATATATATAGGGGTTTCCAATAAGAGTGATATGATTTCTCAAAAAAAAAAAAAAAAAAACACACACTAATGGTTAACGAAATTAAAATGTTTTTCATTTAATGTGAAATACAATCGATACAACTAAGTTCTGAATATAACATTATTCAAATGGCCTCCACGACTTCTTTTGCAGGAACGAATTCGATGAACAAAATTTTTGAGCGCTTTTTCCACTAAATCAAGTCGTATGGCATGAATAGCACGTTCAATATTAACTTTTAAAGCTTAAAGAGAGTATGGTTTTTTGCTTAAGACCAATGACTTTAAACAACCCTACAAGAACTAGTCTAATTATGTTAAACCATAACTTCTACTAGGCCATTCAATGTCACAATTTCTTGGTATAATCGAATCTCCAAACCTTTCTCGCAATAATTCGGTTGTTGCACGTGCTGTGTGACTCGTAGCCCCGTTTTGTTTGATTCAGATGTTGTTTTTTCAATTGTGGCCATAAGAAGTTGGTTATCATCCATGTACATATACCGTTCCTCATTGACAATAACGGTGCTACCAGTTTCATTTCGAAAGAAGCCAGACCAAAAATCTTATATTTTTTCCAGTATTGCGTTATTGCGTTTGTTACAGTAAGTTGTCAGAATTCCGAAGAAAATTCCAGGAATATTTTTGAAGCGGTGTTTATGATTTGTAACGAATATAAAATTCCAATTGAAAAAGTGAAGAATTGCTCGAGAGCGGACGCAGTCATCTTGATTGACACCGTTGAAGATTAGTGTCGCATTAGCATCTTCATTCCGTACTCGGGTTAGTTCAATACGAAACTACCGGATTGATTTTTGAAGCATATGGACATTTTGACATTTCAGTTGTGTATTTTTCCCAAAAAAGTTACCACATTTCGATGAAGCCTCTTGTAAAACTATCTTCCAATTATGCACTATAATTCTGCAAGATATATTCCTGTAGACATGGATAAATGTAGTTAATATTTAAAGGGAACGAATCACAGGTACAGATATAAAATATCCGCTTGACACCTCTGCAAATATCCACCAAATTCTTTGAATCATGGCCTCTTTGACCGTTACCAGGTCAGCAAACGAATGGTCGTTTCTCAAGCTGCGACGCTTAAAACTTTAATTAAGATCTATAATGAAAGCAGATCAATTGAAAGGGTTTGCTTCTATTAATATCCACAAAAACATTGATGTAAATATATATTTACTTGGTATAGCAAGAATATTTTTCCGTGCCTCGAAGGGTCGCAATGTTATCGGCACATCGATCAGCATTGAAAGTGCATAGATTTTTTATACTTGAAATAAAACGATGTTAAAATGTTTTCAACAAGATTGAAATTAAATTATAATTATCTAAATGACTTTTTATAGGCACACATGCATTAAAAAACTAAGCGAAAAATATTTCATGCCTTTTTACATATTATTCCTGCACATGACCCAATTCATTTAACGTATATGAAAAGAAGTGTTTCAAATTCATCAAATTTTATTCGTACATGCATTTTATTCCACAACCCCCGAGGGCATGATACTCGTATATGTATAAGTATAGACAAATGTATGGAATATATATATATAGGGTTAAATAGGGTTATGTATAACCGGTGAACGAGTGTATGTATGTACAGGATTATCTGTTTTGTGGTTTTCAAAATAAACGTAAATAAAATGTATTTAAACTCCTTTTTTATTATAAAGTTTTTAACCTTGGAACCTTGGAACTTCGATCCATTTGTGGTAATTTCCGACCACTTTTTGGCACATATTGGGCGGTATCTTCGCCATAACTTGACGAATGCTGGTTTTCAAGTACTCAAGAGATAAAGGTTTATTCGCATAAAAACGGGTTTTCGCGTAGTTCCCACAAAAAAGGTGCAATTTTTTCAAATCGCACGATCTCGGTGGCCAATTGACATCGCCAAGACGATAACTCGACCGGGAAATTTCTTACGCACTAATGCCATATTCGCTCGTATTGTGTGGCATGTGGCACCATCTTTTGTTAGAAGCGCATATTTATGCTGCTCTTGACTGTAATTTTTTTTTTTTTACGTTATGAAATGGATATTTAAAGCTATGTCTTACTACCAATACATAAGTTTGAGAATTGCTGGGACATTTAGATTTTATTCTAGCTTGTGCCCTTACGCTATAACTATTACATATTGATTTAAGAAGTTGTGCCGTACATCGTCATTAATGTCAAAATACATTCAAAAAATATCACAAACATCAGCCTTTACGTTTTCTTGCGTTATATTGAATTCGACTTACATATATCAAAAATAAAAACCTTCAAAAAAATTTTGGTTTTATGGAATTAACCATGCGGATAAATTTTTTTATACGCGTTTTAGTTTTAGAAAACATTAAATCTATGCTAAGAAATTTTTACAATATACATAATAAATATCTATGTACATATGTGTGTTCTATATGAAAAAGAAATATAACCATTTGATTTGTTTTTTTATTAAAATTTAAGGCACTCGCTTCACTGCGCATGCATATACACATGTACTAATGGGGAAATGATTACACTAAAGTATATAAGTATATATAGTTTTTAGGAATATTTACCTACATACATATGAAAAAATATAAATATCTCTTCATAGCATTTAGCTATTCAAATATTATTTGTCTTTTTTGTATGACCAACAAAATTCATATATGTATGTATGTATTGCACTTGTATTCATATCAACCGAACTGACACCACAGTATAACGCTTACGAAATGGTGTTGAATGACACTGAAAGGCATTTTGTAGTAACCATTCTTGAAATGAGCGTGCCTGGAGATTTTCAAGCAACTTTTCCTGCCAAATGTTGACATGAAGGATGTAGCAATGAGAAAGGTGGACAATACTAAATATGAATATGTATACATATATTCATATAACCATTTTACATATGTATTGTGAATTTTGCATGCAATTTTCTAGAAAGTTTAATTTTTTATTCTGATCAAGTTGTACAATAAATAAATTTCGTTTAGTATTTTTTGTTCCGAAAAGTGAGTCTGTCATATCGAATATACTGGAATAACAATTGAAATCTTGACGTAAACGGTGGAACGGTTCATATAGTTTAAAATTTGATTTAAGATTTTAAGAATATTGGTCTAAATTGTCGTGATAATCGGATGGGGACATTAAAATTTATTTCACCTAAGAGAAATGAACTGTAAATAAGTACATTTAGAAGCTTGACTAAAAAAATTATTCCAAAGATTTCTCTACGGCTAGAAAGTGTGGGTAAATTTATAAGTTTTAATCGACTAGTATACGGAAGAAGATTTTGGCGCGAATCCCAATGCAAATGACGCAAAGCGAACAATAAAAACTGTTTTTGAACGGACTCAATTCTATCAGAATGGATTTTATAATTAGGGTTCCACACAACCGAACCGTACTCCAATATTGGTCTTACTAATGACGTAAAAAGTATTTTCGTAATATAAGGGTCTCTGAGTTCTTTAGACCACCGCTTTACAGAGGAAAGGGCACATTTAGCTTTCAACACAGTTGTATTAATATGAAGATTGAAGTTGAGTTTGGTATCAATTGTTACACCCACCCAAATCAACAAAATTACATACTTGCTCTAGACTATAGTTATTTATTGTGTAAGATGGTGGTTGAACATATTTTCGTGTAAATAACATGGTTTTGAAATTGTTAAGGTTAAGAGGCATATCATTGTTATTAAACCAAGTTACTAAATTGTTCAAATCGGCTTGTAATAAACATCTTTCATTAATTGAGGTATAAGATTGGAAAAGCTTGACATCATCGGCATATAATAAAATCTTTGAATATTTTATAACTGAAGACAAATCGTTAATAAATAAAAAGAACAGAATCGGCCCCAGGTGGTTACCTTGCGGAACACCAGATGTTACATCAATTATGTCAGAAAAGGTATCATTAAATAATACTTTTTGAGTCCTGTTACAGAAATAGGAAGATATCCATTGGAGAAGGCTTGGTTGAAATCCAAGAAAAGAAATATAAATAAACAAAAAACTTGAAATAGATTTAAGGGGAAAATTAATAAATCCTGCGCATGAAATATAGCTTAATAATATTCCGAATCAGTTAAAAAATCTGAAAATTTACTGTTATTGCAGGGAAACGATTTCAATAATTAAATTAACCATGAATTATTTATGATTCCATTTGGCCTTTATAATTGAAATTGAAATAAAATTAATCCACACGTGTGGGGAAAGCTCGGTGCTTTTCTTGTTCAAAATTGGCTTTATTGATCAAGTATTCCCAGCGAATGATCACAAAATTACTCCAGCGTCGCTTTAATATTGCAATGCTACTTTTTCATATTTTGCATTGAAATAGGCTACAATTTCAGCGACAACCTCTTCTTTCGAACAAAATTTTGTTACCGGTGAGCATTGTTTTGAGGTCTGCGAACAGCCGGTAGTCGCTGAGGGATAAATCTCGTGCATAAAATTTCGTGCAATTCGCTGTTCTCCTCATTTAGTTTTGCCATTGTTTTGATTGACTTTCGACTCGGTGTATTAATTTGATGCAATAGAATTTTCTTCTTTGCCATATGAAATTGAGCCTTGAAATGCTCAAATAGCGCTATATTATTATATATATATATTATTATATATAATTCTTCATGATATTTTCCTTCCAAAGATGGTCGTTGAATATTACACCACGTACTCCCTGAATAGCGAGGCCATAATCTTTCCAATCGATTGTTGTCCTTTCGGGTGCTTTGTTCTCGATTCATCTATCGCTGTCCAATCAGATGACGATCGCTTGGATTTTAGAGTGAATTGATGAACCCATGTCCACATATCGTAAAAGACGTTGGTGCTTTAGGTTTAAGAATGGCCAAACACTGCACAGAGTCATCACACGATCTTTGTTTGGTCAACAGTGAGCAAACGCGGCACCCACTTTTCGATCATTCGAAACGATTTTGTGATTTTTTCTATGAATCCTGATGTAACCGTCTCACTTGAACGTTCACAGTGTTATGCATCATCGGTGTCTCTACGACCACGTTTGATATCAATGAACCAATGTTTTATTTTTATTTCTGATGAAGCGGAGTCCGTGTAACATTTTTTAATCTAATCGCTTGAACGGTAGACATTTTTCCATCAAGATCCAGTGTTAAATTAAAACATGAAATTTGTTTTTATTTCATTGTTTCGAAAATAACAAAACTAGGTGTCGCCCAAAGCTCAATAGCACACTATCTATTGAATAGAATATCAATAATTTTAACAGCATTCTAAACTTGAGTACTAACTGAAAAGATGGTAAAGGCAATAAAATCAGCGCCATCTATATGTTAGGCCCAGAACTTTACAGCACATTTAATATAAGAGGAAACATAGGCCATTATGTGAGTAATTGAAGGCCACCGTCAACGAACGGATGGGGTCTTATCTGTGCGGCTTCAGACCTTGTAGACCCACCACTGACCAGCTACGAGTATTTACCATCGACACACATCTTATGCGTATCACAGTATGAAGAGAAGCTGCATCTATGCCGGTAAGCCTTAATTTCGTATCTCTGCAAAAATTAAATGCTTGTGGAAAATGATGATGAATCATTTCCAAAGCGCAATCAGAATTGAGAAGATATGCGAGAGAATTCGTTCAGCGTGTCTTATTCAACCTAATGTTGGAGAAAATGATAAGTGTTGCAAAGCCAGGTAGACAAGGAGCAATATTTTATTGTTTCTCGCCGTTAGTTCATACTGGATAAGGAAACGAAGCGATTGGGTTTGATTTAATACCGCATGGGATAGCGCAAAAAAACAGAGGCTACGGTGTTTAAATAATACGGTTCGGTTGGATTAAAACTCTACGACTCTAAAAGCTTCCAGTGCGGTATCGGCTGATGAAAGTAGAGAAAGAGAGAGATATATCCCACGTTATATTTATCAAATTCAAGAGAACTGCGATTTTTAATTAACAAAATATCCCTTCTTCTTCTTATTTGGCGTAGGCACCACTTACGCGACTATAGCCTCGTCAACAATAGCGTGCCACTAGTTTCTTCTTTTTGCTGTTTGGCGCCAGTTAGAAATACCAAGTGATACCAGATCGATCTCTACCTGATCCTTCCAATAGAGTGAAGGTCTTCCTCTCCCTATACTTCCCCCAGCGGGTACTCCATCGAAAACTTTCAAAGCTGGAGCGATTTCATCCATTCGGTCAAAATGACCTAGCCAGCGTACCATGTCAATGTCGTCGTATCGTTCTTACAGCTAATCGTTCCATCGTATGCGGTATTTGCCGTTGCCAACGCGCAAATGACCATAAATCCTCCGCAAAACTTTTCTCTCGAAAACTCCTAAAGCCGACTCATCGGATGTAGACATCGTGCAGTCTTCTGCACTATATGTCAGGACGGGAATGATGAGCGACTTGTACAGTTTGGTTTGGGTTCGTCGAGAGAAGACTTTAGTTTTCAATTGGCTACTCAGTCCAAAGTAGAACCTGTTCGCAAAAGTAATTCTGCGTTGGGTTTCAAGGCTGACATAGTTGGTGTTGTTAATGCTGGTTCCCAGATAGACGAAATTATATACGACTTCGAATTTGTGACTGTCAACAGTGACGTGGGAGCCAAGTCGCAAAAGCGATGACTGTTTATTTGATGACAGGAGATATTCATTTTGCCCTCGTTCACTACCAGACCCATTCGCTTCGATGTCTAATCTGGAAAACGCAGAGCTTACATTGCGGGTGTTATGACCAATTATATCAATATCATCGGCATATGTCAACAATTGTATACTCTTTTAGAAGATTGTGCCTGGTCTATTTAGCATCAAATTAAAGAAATCACACGATAAAGAGTCTCCTTGTCTGAAACCTCGTTTGGTATCGAACGGCTCGGAGAGGTCCTTCGCAATTTTGACTGCGCTTCTGGTATTATTCAGGGTTAGTTTACAAAGCCGTATGAGTTTTGTGGGGATATTAAATTCAGACATAGCGGCGTAGAGGCAGTTCTTTATCATGCTGTCGAAGGCAGCTTTAAAATCGATAAAAAGGTTGTGTGTATCGATTCTATTCTCTCGGGTTTTCTCCAAGATTTGGCGCATGGTGAATAACCGGTCAATGGTGGATTTTCCAGGTCTAAAGCCACACTGATAAGGTTCGATCAGTTTGTTGACGGTGGGCTTTAGTCTTTCACACAATACGCTAGATAGGACCTTATATGCGATATTAAGGAGACTTTCCCCACGATAATTGGCACAGACCGTGGGATCTCCGTTTTTTTGGATTTGGCAGAGCACACCTAGGTTCCATTCGTCAGGCATGCTTTCGTCCGACCATATTCTGCAAAGAAGCTGATGCATGCTCCTTGTCAGCTCTTCCCCGCCGTATTTGAATAGTTCAGCCGGTATGCCAACGGCTCCCGCCGCTTTGTTATTTTTTAAGCGGGCAATCGCTATTCGAACTTCTTCATAGTCGGGTGATGGCAGTTCTATACCATCGTCATCGATTGGGGTTTCGGGTTCGCCATCTCCTGGTTTTTATTTTCACTGCTATTGAGCAGGTTAGAGAAGTGTTCCCTCCATACACTAAGTATACTCTGGACATCTGTCACCAGATTACCTCCATGGTCCCTACAACAAAACATCCCTACAAAATGAATATCGTCAGTGAACATACACTAAATCGTCTCTAACCAACATATAACCAACAACGAATATGAATGAAATGTACCAAGTCCAATTGAATATTTCAGCGCTGAGCAATTTTCACGTACATTAAGGTAATTGTCGAAGTGGGCATCGTTAATCAGAGCGGAAATAATAAATAAATTAAAAAAATTTGTTATAATAATTATACGAAAGCTATGTTATACATATGTACGACCATAAGCTAGAAACATTCCAAAAATTACATCAAAAGTGGGGTAATTAAACACAAGAGCATTGGTAGAATTTTTATGGCAGCAAGTGGACACATAAAAATATATATACACGTAGAATGCTATTTGCGCGCTTCACAAGATTTTCATAATCACCTACAACGAAAGACCCGTTGCCCATACATATTTCTATATAATTTTACTGACTTACATACTAACAAAGGCACTTAAATGTGTCAAGTCAAGGAAAAAAGAAGCAATAGAGCAAATCGAGCTCATTTTGTCATTTTGACAGACAACAACTTGAGAAATGAGTTTCCTATCGACGAGGGCATGTTTGAAAAGGATATGTAAGATATGTTCCTAAATGAATATATGAACATCTCAGTTTACTTAGATGTAGATACATGTATATGAGTTGGATGATTTCTGTTATTATTATGTCCCACAAAATTTGATAGCTTATTAACGACTATCACAATTAAAAAAATAAACAACTTAATGTCGTTCCATTCATACGTATCGCCCCTTTATGTGTTAACTTCGTAACTAGATTTTTTCCGAAAATGAGATTTTCAGAGATAAATAATTTTTAGCAGTCTTCTTACGTAAAATATAACCTAAATCATTCAAAGTGATGGTAGAATATTTTTTTTATAGATTCTTGATTTTTCTCGTATCTTCACGGTCATATTTAAAAACTTCGTATTCGCCGTAAGTACCACCGGGAAGATTAACATGCCGTTGTTGTTTTATAACTAAACGTTTGTGAACGACAACAACAGTAAACAATAATCGAAAAGAATATTATTACTCCGCTGGACAAAAGTTCGATTTCAACCAGAAAATTTAAAGATTTACAAATTTACAAAAGCTGTTAATCTTATCTCAGAAAGGGGACTTTTTGCTATCGTTTACATTGTCTGCACGTTTCCTTCATTTGTAGACATAAACTGCAATAGGCTTGTAAAGAAATTTTATTTTCATGTTTTCTTTAATGAAATCAAATGAATAGAAATAAAATTTCATGTCTGTTTTCGATTCAATATACATAACTAGGACTACGAAATTTTTGATTATTGATTAGCCAACTTACTTTAATTACGATATCGACAGATACCGGAAACTGAGAACCAAAAGTTTCTAGCAAATGAAAGCGTGAATTAGTCGACTCAGTTATTTACGAGGAATAAGTTTAGCTGGTTTTTTGTACTAAAAATACATAAAAATTCTCCGTCCTCCTCATATGGAACACATCTTTAAATATTTAAAGAAAATGGATGAATGTTTTTATTTCAGGCTTCTTTACTTACAGTGGCGGAAAAAAGTCTACATACACCCCCTGTTTATAGTTTATTGGAACATTTAACGATACAGTTTATTTCAACTATTTTCCCTTATCATAAAAAACCAAAAAAAAAATTTTTTACATGAAATAGTAAAGCTACTACAAGAAAAGCGTAAATCCAACATTGACAAAAGGATATATATAGTGTATACATAACTTATCTTAGCGCAAAAACTTTGGTTAATATCAGGGAACCTGATCTTTTTAGTATTTATTTGGTCCACCGTTCGCATCAATACCAGCTTGAAGCCATCGTAGCATCAAAGTTACTAAATTTGTCAATTCTGAGGGAGTATTACTGTCTCAAGCTTCAATAAGACTGTCCAAAGACGGCTTCAGAATAGCTTCCAACAATGACTTATATTTCAACCGCTCCATATTACCCTCAATAAAAACAAGCTTTCCAACTCCAGATGCCGCAACCGCTCCTCAAACTATTACGTTGCCGCCACCACGCGTCACTGTTTGTACTATTTTTTGGCGTAAGTGCAGTGCTTTCTTTTCTCTAATTTTTTGCTCTTCCATCACTGCCGAATATATTGAACTTCGATTCATCTGTAAGCAAGACATTTCCATTCCCTTGTCTAAATGTGCTTTAGCGAACTCCAAGCGAAGTTTACGAGTTTTTTTTTAGAAATAAGAGGCTTTTGACGTAGCGTTCTACTTTGGAAGCCATTATCGTTCAGAACTCTTCGAATTGCTCATGGAAGGACACACTTTCTTGAAGATATTGCGAAGTTTTCGGCTAACTTTGGATCAGTAACTTTTGGATCCTCATTCATTTTCTTCAGAATAAAGCTGATGTCTCTTCAAGTTAGCTTCTTCGGGCGGCCAACACGCGGCTTTTTTTTTCGGTGGATCCATCTTTTTCAAAGTATTTTACAATGGTTTGTACCTTTGGTGGACTTAAGTTTAAAAAAATTTAAATTTCACCATGCGATTTCTTCTGTTTTCTGTGCTGAATAACCATAATTCTAACGTCATTGAAAATTTCTTTTCATGGAGCTTTGTAGACATTTGTCAAGGACATTTTTGCGTTTTTCCACCATAATTGTTTATTTTTTTTTATTTTAGATAATGGATTTGTTTTAATACATGTGATTAGAAAAGGATTTGAAATAAAACTGCATACCTACATTTTTCAGTAAATTTATAGCACAACACATCGAATACAGGCAGTGTTTGTAGACTTTTGTCCGCCACTGTATATTGTTTTTAGTTTTGAAAGCATTGGAGGGCATACTACTGAATAAAAGTGTCTTTAGGAGGATTGCATTAGGAAACTTACAAGCGTTACCCCTTCAATTTTTCGACGACGATTTGTTTCAGAGTGAAACAAAAAGTGGAAGTTTTAAAGAAAGAAATAAAAATTAAGACAGTGATCCTCCTAAAATATATTAAATATAAGCAATTGGAACAAATAGTATATGTGACTGAAAGTAACAAGTCTGATTTTTCTGAAGAAGGTAACGAAGATTGCGGTACAAATATTTATACGATGGGTCACAATTTTTCTGGCAAATGCGAAGTCGAAAATGAACTTGTCGTAACTAATTATAATTTATGGGTCTGAAATATAGTATACCGATAACTCTAGTGTATCATAAATTGATAGTATAAGAGCCTGAGCCTTAAAAAAAAATTAAATTAATCCTGGTTTTACAAAATATGCAAAAGCACATGTCCGTGATGTTGAGGATTTGACTATTTTACGCAGTTCCTAGTTTCATATTAGAGCATTGTACTAGGTTTGTTTGCTGAGTTACTCTAAGTTACGCCAGGTAACCCTATCTCAAAGGATGTGTTTAATGATAAATTGTGTTTGCAATTACAATACACAGAAAATAATTTAAATAAAAGCGAAAGAAAATAAAACTTTTTCTAAAATAAATAAATATTAAATTTAATTTAAAAAAAATGAAATTTAAAAATGAAAACGAAAGTAAACAATAATCGAAAAAAATATTATTACTCCGTTGGACAAAAGTTCGAATGGAGATACGCACCCGCCTCCGTGCAGCAAAAAACGAGCGTCAACAAACACAAGAAGGTTCGACGTAGAAAAGATTTTCTACTCGGCTTGCTCACCTGCTCTCTGAGAGCACTCCGCAGCACATCGATATAAGGGAGCTGCGGAACGGACTATCAAACTCCCTGCGAACCACTGCAACGGAAACAATTGGTTTTCAACTGTGTCGGAAAAAGAGATGGTAAGATCAGAAATGTCGAACTGGAGATGAAGAGGGAAGCAAGACGCATTTGAAGACGAAAAAAGAAAAAGGTAGAAATGCGCGAAAAGCAGGCCGACGGGGGTAATGTTCGAAAAATTTATGAGAAGATTCAGCGAATTACAGAAAGTTTCAAGACCGTACCAAACACTTTCCGCTCTTACCGGCAGAGCTATTCAAACAGGGTGGCAAAGAATTGACAAGGATCGATTTTAAATCTGCGTTCGACAGCAAGATAAACAATTTCCTCTACGCCGCTATGTATGATTTTGATGAAGATAACTCTAGATGGGTAGGTAAATGATCGTGGAAAATACTAGTGATCTCTTATTTCATGACTTTTATAATTTTGATTAGTTGGTCGCTTCAATTATCGATTATCAGAAAATAAATCTTTGAATTTTTGCTGCTTAAGACTTTAAGTAAAACTCGAAAATAATTATTGTCAGTTAAACATAACTATAAAAATTATGAAATATAAATGATAACGGACCCTGTTATTAATTAATTTTCCATTAAATATATGCATGTACCTAACTTTTTTGAATAGTTAAATGTTAAAAAATTATATTTATAAAATAAATGTATAATTTAAATGCTCCATATTGAATATCGCACTACAAAAACCCCATTTGTTTCACATCATTTAATTTTTTTTTTTTTTTGACAATTCGCAATTTAAATTTTTTCCGTTCCATCATGATTCGCGTTGTCAGACTCTTTATTCTCCTTTTTGGTTCGGCATTCCGTAGTTTTCTACACATAAGGACATAAACGTGGATTTTTTTAAGGATCAAATGATGGTTTATGAAACAGAAAGAGTTGAGCTTTTAACCATTAGCACGTCCAAGAATCTTAAAGATTATAAGTTTCTATTAAGAAGCGCAAATCGATGCGTGGCTACTTCGGGTAACTGCTCCAACTCATTTTTACCACTGATTCTTGACAAAGAAGATTGGACAAGAGAATATGTATGCAAGTCTGGTTGAGAGGATCCAAGTATACACAGATGTGAGGAAGTGTTTTCTCGCGTAGCCTATCATTGAAATTCTCAAGCTCTTCAAGCTGTCAGACCAGGCTAAAATATTTTCTATTATGGAAGCCCTAGTAATACTAAAGAAGAGTTATCTTCATCTTCAATGACAGTGGGCAATAATTAAAGCAGTCTCTAGTATCATATTTTTCAGGATGTCTGCACATAAAAAGCTATTCTTAGTTCAAGTAACTGATCACTGAAAACTGCAGAGCAGACGAGTTTCCGATGACAGATAGGACCAAGCAGATTATTCCACATAAAGAACGCATGCTTCTTGCCGCGCGAAAATTGGTACTAAAGAGATAGATCAAAACGTTTTTTTCTCACAAGTCGAAGCAAACCTGGCCGAAATATACCCGAAGAAGACAGAATGGCTTATATATTCTGAAAAAGGTAGACATATCATAGATAATTGGCATCCCATTGAGACACTGCTTTATGGATCGTCATGCAGACAGGTTAGAAGTTCCTTATATAAGATGCTGCTGAAGCATTTGCCATGTAGCAGAAACCAAAGTATGCGACCTAATAAAATTCATAAGAGATTCCAAGATGATGGTAAAGGAACCATTGGATCAGTGTAATTTTCGTAAAATCCTTAAGGTCTTTAAAACCATTAATGTGTTATGAAGTGTCGATTTGTCCTTTAAGGTAGAAAAAAAATCTCTTTTTTTCTCACGTTTTCTAATTCCTTCTTTTTATAATATTTTTTTTTAAAGCAGATATCCTTTTTTTCAATATTCTGTGGCTTCTGCATCATCATGTTGAAATAAATCCATAATACATATATTCCTGTTAGTGTGCAATAAGATCAATTCATATGAAACACTAACCAGACACCAATTTAAATCGCAAAAATATTAAAAAAAACGCCTCGAGCAAATCAATGTGCGAAATTGAATTTGCAAAATTTTACGTATAAATAACAGGTATGAATAATAATATAATAAATTCTCAAACATGAAATTTAGTTTCATGGAATATATGTATAAAATATGTATATACGAGCGCATACTCAAATGCATAATTTATATTTACTCCTATGTATCTCCATATTTTTTACACTTAATATTTTCATTCCTGTAGGCGTTCCTGAGAGTTTGGTTTGTTTGCTTCTTAATATGGTTTACATTTTTTGTTTATTTTTTTTTTTTATTGTATTTTTCTTTATCCTCCTCATACTAAGTTATTTATGTCTTGTTTGATTTTGCCGGACATAAAGGTACCAATTAATGTGTTGGTTCAAAACGAATATAAATTCTGGATGCAGACATTAAATGCCCTTCATATGATTGACTTATATCAAGTTATTTGCTCTCAGTGATTCGTAGAGCTGTTACATTTATTCAAAGGAAATATATATCAGTATATAATTGGCACTTTGTAAGCGCTAAAGCGATTTTCGGCCGAGCTGCTTCTCGAATTCTTGGTGGATCGTGATGTTTTTTCCTACAAAAGGAGAGACCCGTTGGATTTTTATGAGGTGCTTTTATTTTATGTCAGAAATACACTCGGAGATAAAGATATGCTCTGCCGAGTGGTGACCGCAATTATGAAAATGAATATTCTATAATTTTTGGATATTGACCGAACCAGGACTTGAAGTCTGACCTTCCGTATCGCAGAGCACAATGCTAACCACTCGGCTATTGCGGCCGCGGAAATAAATCCGCTAAATTTTTAGTTTTCACAGCGGAAGTGAAAGTAAAGAACATGAATTTAATATATTTTATTCAACCATTATACGCAATATTTTTATGGATATAGAGTGAGTTATTTAACAAATTATTTCATAGTCCTCAACTACTGAAAACAAAGTCAAGTTCAATATTAGTGTAGACGACGACAGTAAATAACGAATTAAACTCTACTGAAAAACTTTATTATTCACCCAGGTGAGCGAAAGTCTTTCCATTGATTTGTGCATATGCCGAGAGAATTCAATAAGCTACATAGCTGTCTCCGAATCGAAAGACTCGTAACTAAATCGAGCTATTTTTCTGTTGTTTTTTTGCTCAAATTGCTCCTACTCTCAGAGTACTCATAAACAACTCGATCGAGAATTGGTTTTCCGCGAAAAGGACTGGTGCGATGAAGATTACAGTATCGTTTTGGAGAGAAAAAAGACTGCCTACTTCACAACGCTGCGGTTGTTGTTGTGATACAAACAGAAAGATAAAGAAACTTAAAGATAAATCGAGTCACATTTTTAGACAGAAAAACAGACAGAACGAAATGTGTGAGTATGGAGAGCTTTGAAACTGGCCGGCAGGGATAATTCTTGAAATTCGTTTGAGAAAATGTAGCGACGTACAGAAGGTTAAAATAGGTGATCTGTTAACCAAAGCTAAAAGTATGCCTATGAAGTAAACAATTCTTCGGTCTGCTAAATGGCAGTAGAATTGCAAGACCCGGAAATGGTGAGCCCAATTCCTCAATCCTTGATGATGAAAAAGACGTTCCAGTACTCGACTAAGAAGAAGTTCGAATAAAAACAAAGAACAACAAAGCGTCTAGAGCCATGAAACTTATTATTGGAGGAGAAAGCGTTCCCCATCACATATTCTAATCTTGGCAGCAATGTCATATCGAGGAACATTCAAGAGGTAATATACAAAAGGCCCCAGTACTGGTCTTTAAATAAAAAAATCCACTGTTGTAATTTCAAATGAAATTTGCTTCAGCAGGAAATAGTAAATACTTATTTCAATTTTAATGTTTATTCCTAATACAATTAAATATTCGGTTATTATTCAATAAAATATTTTAATTAAATTGCGATTAAAGACGATCGTAAATTCCTCTAAAAATCCCAAAACGTAATTTTTCTATAACAGTGGCACTTTAGAACGGGTTATAAAAAAACGCAGGTTTTTGAGCGCGTAATAAAGAGTTTCACTGATACTTAAGTGGTGAAAAGCTCACTTTATTTATATACTTAAAATGACATTTGCTTTAAGAAATAATTTTACAGTACTTAACTCTTTAATTGTTTTTCTAAGTCGTGGACTTGCAAAGATTTACAACTTTATCTTTCCCGCAATTTTAATCAATTTTTCAATTTTAGGGTTATATAGTACTATTTAAGAAAGAAGAAGAATTTGGCGCTTCAATGCGAAATATCTTCAGTGCTTTTAGAGTTTCGAGTATAATTTTGAGAAACAATATTTATTACAAGCTTGAATGATTAAATGAGTTATGGGTTACATGCGGTATGATATTTAAAATAGTTTTAAAAGTTCAGATAGTAATTAAATTTAGGTGTTTCAACTCCAATGTGGCATGATGAATCGATGATGAAATTAATGTTGATGCTGATAGAAGGTAGTTGATAATTTATAAAGAGAATTTTCTGTTGTTGGTAAACGATTGTAAAAAGAACAAAAGAAAGAGGCGTGATACAAGGATACATACATACATATGTATATAAGTGAGCATCTGACAAACTCAATAACTTCGTAAATGGCTACCTAGTAGTTGGAAATGAATTGGAAACGAAGTGTTGTATTTTTTAACAATTTCGTTATTTCACTTTGATAAAACTTCTTATAATCAATCAACTTTTGATTAACATAAGTATAAAAAAGTCTATAAATTTCGTAATTAAATTTATCTTAGTGAAATTTATATCAATTACTGTACAGTACTGCATTGAAAACTTATATTTGGTCATGGTCATGGTAACTTATCCTATTTGCGAAAATTTCACGTACGTACGCAGCTATAAAGACGCTGTAGAAATGGAAAGTAGCCGCATTTGTGAAGGACTGATGTGGTATCTTCTACTTCTTTCAACCTGCAGACAACTGACAAACATATTGCAGTATAATGAAATACAAAATAGAGTAAAACCAGACGCTTGTTAACCTTCCACTGTTTGAGTTTCCGCTGCGATGCGAGAAAGGACAAATATGTTAAACAATTTGTTGTTGATTTGCGTAAACCACAATTACGAAATCGTCTGAATAAATTCGCATTGCAGCAGCGCATTTTTCGGTTGTCATTCCAATGCAATTGAAGGGTAGATGAATGCCGCATAAACAAGTGAAAGAAACTCTCAAACTCTTTGCAGCTGAAGAGCAAGTCAATGCAATGTTGCAATCCGCCTTCTTCGTGCAGCTCGATCCAGGTAAATGTTATTATTGCGTAAGAATGCCGAATGTGCTTATAAAATGGAATTTGGAAACTTTGTCGCAATGCGAATGCTATGAAAGTAAATGCATTCGAATAATTGCGGTACTGCGGAAAAGGTCGATTTTTAGCTTGAATTCGTTTAATATTTAGTAAAGAAAGTCGCCAAGTTGAAGCTGCGAATTAAAAGTATTTTATTTTAGTCATTATTCCAATACTATTGTGAGAATTGAACATAATAAACTTGAGTAAATTTATGGAAGGTAAATTTAACACTTTAAGTTGAGCGAAATCGAAGTTCAGGCATTCTTTACCAAAATTACCCACTGAGTCAAGGCTTGATATTGAAGCTGCTACTAAATTATTTAAGAGGCTAAATGCTACTAAATTATTTTAATTTACTTTAGTTAATTTTATTATATTTTATTTTATCTTTTTTAATTTAAATTTTTTTTTAATTTTTAATTTTTTTTTAAATTTATTTAATTTAATTTAATTAAATTTAATTTAATTTTATTTTATTTTATTTTTCAGTCTTTATTTTGCTCCTTATTGGGTTGCATATCACATATCAGTTCATATCAACAAGGTATATAAAGCTAAATCAGGTACAGATATTTACATTTCATTATTCTAAAAACGAACGAACAATTGATGTTGTTGATAATATAACTGCTGTTTGTATACTTAAAAATTGGAGCTCGTCCAGCATCTTTAGCAACGTTTTCGGTACTACACCTGTCGACGAGATGATGATTGGAACAATTGTAACCTTGTCCAAGTGCCACATCTGCTTCACATCTAATGCCAGTTTCTGTTATTTCCTTCTCTTTTCACCATAACAGTCTTGAAGATTGTGCGAGTTGGGTATACCAACATCGATAAGAAGGGATCGCTTTTCTTTCTTCACGACAATAATAACATCTGGCCTGTTATGTTGGACGCTCCTATCCGCCAGTATCGTGCGATCCCCGTAGATTTTATACTCTTCATTCTTGAGAGCTCCAGCAGGCTTATATTTGTAGTAAGGCATTTCTTTCTTCATAATGTAGTACGCATAGCAAGGCTCTGGTGTATAATTTTTGCTACGTTATTATGTCGCGTTAAGTATTCAGTGACCGCTAACATAACACACGCCCCTGTGATATGATGTATAGTTCCAGTTTGTTCCTGACGTTTTCTACACTTGGCATTGTCAATTTGTTTGCGAGCAATATATTTTAAATAATTTCTAGCTGCAATGACTTGGTCTTGAATTGCAAACATTAGTCTTTCAGTTTCCAAGAATTGTTGCAGCCATAAGTTTGAGGCGCATGTGTCGATTTCAGGATGCTTACCATGTATGTTTTCAGCTTCCATTCATTTAGCAACTTTTCGGTTTGTAATGTATCTGTTATTTCAACATGTTGCATGTTTCTGAAATCCAAAGGTGTATATCCGCTTTGCATATTGCTATGTGAAGAGTCGTGTTCTGTTGCAAAAAATATCGACGTAAATTAGAGACTTACTTTTTATGGAGATGCATGACATCAATAAGTCCTTGCGTGTTGCTCTTTTCACGCTTTCCAATTCCGTATCAGACCACTTTAATATCCCAAAACTATATGTGGGTATATGCACCGCAAATGTGTTAATTGCTTTGAACAATTTTTTCCCGTTAAGGCAAGATTTTAGAAGACACTTTATTCTCTGCAAATAACTGTCGGTGATTCTTCGTATCATAATATTATAATGAATTCTTCTTACTTGCATAATACCTAGATATTTGTAGGTATCATTAGTGTCCAACGCCTCTATACTTTCGCTGTCTGTTATTGGAAAATTTCGTGATACCACTTTGCCACTTTCCACACTGAGTCTTTTACATTTGTCTAGACCAAAGGACATACATATGTCCATGGAAAATTTTTCTGTTATTTGCAGGAGCTCGTTTATATTGCGCTCAGATGCTGAATACAGCTTTTATCATCCATGTAGAGGAGATCAGAGAGTTTGAAGGGCATTGCGTCGGCGTTTTTTGTTTTAAACCCAGCTTTAGCTGAATTGATTAATTTGCATCGGCAGATTATCCATTACTTGACTTGTATGTTCATTTGTTATGATTGGTGCTGAAGTAGCATTAGGGTTGTTGTTGCAGTTGTCATTTTCTTGCCGAGTGTGTGTATGATTTCTAATTCCCTAACGACTTCTTGCTTCAGCTCTGTTAATCTTCGTTCTGGTATATACTTATTTCTTAATATTGCACTTCGTCGGTCGCCTATTCGTTGGATATTGACCGTCATACTTGGCAATGCTTGTTGGAAGGATTCAAAAAGGCGCGGTCTATATCCGTTCGTTTTTGTTTCATTGCAGGTAATTTTGTAATAGCTACGCATAATAAACTCGAGGGGGATACAGCTCTGGTGGTTATTGGTTCAACCAATAAATCACTTGGAGCTGCTTGAGCGTTTGACGAAGTAGTTGCAGTTTTATTAATAGGTTGATTAGGATGTAATGTTCCGCATCGTCCCTGATCGTTACGACGCTCGTTCGAGGTATCCTGTGATATATTAGGAACCATTGTGCACTCACGGGGTGGTTAGCCCTAATTGAGTTGCAGCTTGATTCGCGCGCTTGCTACGCACGTAAAGTGTCACCACTTCTCACTGCGATTTTCCAGTTTTGGTCCGCGAGTGGTATTTTATTTCCTACCTACCCTGTATATCTACCGAGCCTTCCCCTATCCTCACCTGGGGACACGTCCGATGGAAGACTGGAAACTCCGCACGGAATTATTTTATTTTATTTTATTATATTTTATTTTATCTTTTTAATTTATTTTATTTTATTTTATTTTATTCTGTTTTATTTTATTTTAATTATTTTATTTTATTGTATTTCATTTTGTCTTATTTTATCTTGTCTTGTTTTATTTTATATTATTATGTTTTTTTAATTTTATTTATTTTTATTTTATTTTATTTTATTTACTTTATTTAATTCAATTTAATTTTGTTTTAGTTAATTTAATTTCATTTAATTTTATTGTATTTTATTTTATATTCTTTTGTTTTATTCTATTTTATTCTATTATATTTTATTTTGTATTATTTTATTTTATCTTATTTTATTTATTTGTTTTATTATCATTTTTTTCGTTTGGAAATAAATATATATGTAGCAACGCTTCCCGTCACTATTTCTGATATCCTCATCTCTTCTTAATAGTTTCTAATTCTATTCGCATGCCATTGTTCCTTAGTCTATTGTAGTAAATCAAATGAATATATTTATTTTATTTTATTTTTTTAATTTGTTTTATTGAACAATATTATTAAATATTTATATTATAACATATTATTTTGTTTTATTTTATTGTATTTTATATTGTTCTGTATTACATTATTTTATTTTAGTTAAATTTATTTTTTTATTTATTATTATATTTCATTAAATCTTTTGTTTTATGTAATTATACTTTACTTTTTTTAATTTAGTTTTATTTTATTATATCTTATTATTTTCTTTTTGTATTATATTTTATTTTATTTTAATTTTTATTATTTTATTTAAATTCATTATATGTGACTTAATTTAATTTAATTTTATTGCATTTTTGACATATCGGTTTTCGACCGAGCTCCTCCTTCGATTAGTGGTGTGCGTCTTGGTGTTATTTCCAACCAAATGGAGAGACTTACAGTATATTTTAAGCCACTAAGCGAACGACAGACTGTTGTGAGGAGCTTTTATTTCGCTCATTATGCTCAGAGGGCAGGAACATTCCCTGTCGAGTGCGACCGCAATTAGAAAAACAGTATTTTCTATAAATTTTAATGTAGGTCGGACCAAGACTCTTACCCTGGCCTTCCGAATTTAAGTACGCAATATTAACAACTCGGCTATTGTGGAAACCAAGCCCATAAGGTGCAGAATTAGTTGCTAACTAACTTTGTTAACAGTTAAAGAGGTTTATACAATTTGAAAGTAAGCAATTAACGTAATAGATGTGCTTGTAAAGATTTTTTCCTACGATTTATAAACTCATAAATTAGAAAATATACATATATGTAAGGATTACTACAATAATTTTTCGCATTAGCAAAATATTGCAAAATAAACGAAATGCTCACACATGAAAATAACTCTTCCGAACAGAAATGTCGAGTGCATTTTACAAGTTTATTTATTGCTTCGTTGGTTTACTACTAAATACATTCGTACTTACATTTGTAGTTAGCTTACTTGATTGTCGCTATTTTTTCCCTAGTTTATATTACTACCGCTTATGCTTATGCCGGCTCTACGCTGCTGGTGGATGTAAATTACGCGACGCGCTGAAGTGGTAAAGCAATTTAAAAAGCTTTATTGCTGGCACCGAATTATTACTGTAATGCTATGTACATACACCATAGTTGGAATCGTGTTGCCAACACACAAAAAAGCAAAAGTAGCAAAAGCGTTAACTGAAGCACAAACGCTTGCAGAAATACCAGGCTGCGCTGCTGTGGCAAACGGCATTACCACCACCATTGCCATCATCAGCACCGCCACCACACTCGCCACTCATAAATTCCCATGCGTAAGCTGCCTTGCTAGCTTACTGCATTCTGCTCCAGTTAAGCGCGCGCGGCAGCTAAATATGCGCTCAACAATTTGCGGCTCTTTGGTCGCGTATCACCCACCCCCCCCTTTCAACGCAGCATCAGCATCATGACTGACTCCGTCTGGCTGTGACTATATTCACAAATGATGCAATACGTTTGCAGTGTAACAAAAAAGTATACAAACATATATCCAACGCGATAATTTATTTTGGGTGGTATGGAGGGGCGGAAAATATGAAATAGTTGTCGTTTCGGAAAAATTTTGAGAAATTCAAAAATAAAAGGAAATGAAAATTCGTCCACCTGTACAACACATGAGAATACAGTACTTATAAATTCGTTTATTTATTGAACTCATCGCGGTGTACAGAAAAGAATGGAGAAAATTTTATAAAGGTTTGCTTTGACATATTTTGTACTCTAAATTTTCTTTTGACTTTGCGAAACCGCACTTTCACATATATACTCGAGTTTATATAAGTTTCCAGTTTTGTCTCCACTTAATCTTTCAATCTTTTCAGTACTTCAACCAGCACTGTTTTGTATTAATATAAGAAAGAAAAAAATAAACAGAGAAAAGAGATGTCTTCGACCATGCCGAGTCCATTACACCTATCAAGTACATATCAATTTTATTATAAATTTTAATATTCGATTCCTACGATTTTAAGTGTGATCATTTTAAGTTCATGTCTGTAGAACACCCAGTGTCACGCTCACAGATGTCTTTTTTGACAGATTTTTGACGCAAAACCTCGTATATAAAAAAAACCGGATATTTTGTGGTTATATTAATCCTTCGATTTTGAAGACTTTCAGTACCAAATTGGATTTCGAACATGAATTTAAGTATAAATGTCCCAGTGCATCTGCATACCAAGTTTGGTTGAAATATCTCAAAAACTTAAGGACTAGTTTACGTTCAAATAGATCGGTAATGCTAAATCAACTCAGCTCGTCATTCTGAACCCACTGGTATAAACTTTGGTAGGTATATCTCTTCCTCTTTTGGTACCTACATACATCGGACTAAAATTTATATACTATTTCATGTACATAGCACGTATAAAAATGCTGTTTGAGACTTCAGGTGCCCTGCATGTTGCTTCTATTAAAACTATTACTTTTCGACAAGTCTGAAAGAACAGCCAGTGTGGTGAAAACTGCCAACTGCAATGGAGAGTAATAATTCTGACTATATTAACCGCAGTTTCTACTAACCGACTATGATAAATTTCGAATAGCGATAATCCGCTTAGAGAATAACAATGCGTAGAAAATCGATGGTTTACCCACTGGGCTATTCATGTAAGGCGGTGAGAACTGACAAGGTACATAGATCAGCTCATTTGCAAAATTTGATCAGATGAAAGCTAGCCTAACTATTGGAATATAAATGTACTTTTCACTATCCACAAAAAAAATCCCACACCACCAATTACAGTGGGATAAGCTTCCTCAAAATCACATATAAAGTATTATATAGCTTACTGTGAAAGATATTAAAACCCACAGTTAACGAATTGATCAGCGTGGCTTCAGACCTGATAAATACATCACTGATCTGATATTCACCATATGACAAATCTTGAAAAAGACAGCTCTTCATAGAATGTAAATCTCCTGAACTATAGTGTTCTTTATTTTGCTTTTATGAAGCTAAATAACGAAGAAAAGGGCATGGGCCTGAAAGTGAACGACATTGAAGTCGTAGATAATTTATTCACTTTTGACAACAGATGCTACTTTGGACTGAATAGGCAGTTGAAATAAAAGATGGCTAAATACGAAAAAAATTTAGAGTTTTTTTAGTGCAATTTGGTTTTTTTTTTATTTCGAAACAAAATAGCAACAATCGTCCTTGATTGCTAACTATTGGAATTTTACTTCAATGCTCCTCGTTCTGACACTGTAGTCAACGTTGTAATATGAGATGTGGGATGTAGCGAATTTGAGTAAGTTTGTATCTAGCTCTCTCAGAGAACAAATATTTAACTCTGCAGGTCGTCCAGCCTTCGGTCAAAACTGGCTTGATGCGAAACTTACTCAAATGTCCTAATATTGTAGCTGCGAGCGTTCCTCCATCTCACATTATAATGTTGGCAGCAGTGTTAGATCGGGGAAAATTCTACAGCTGATGTACAAAATGCACCAATACCACTATGTGAATAAAGAAATCCAAATCAAAATAAATTAGATTCAGCATGGAATATTACAGAAATGCTTTTTGTTTTAATGTTGAAATTTAATACAATTAAATATTCGATTGTTATTTAACAAAATATTGCAACTCGCACTAACAAAAATTTATTTTTCTATAACAGTGGCACTGTTCGGAAATATTAAAAAATGGTCATTTTTGAGCGCTCTCACGATATAAAGAGTTTCGTATCTAGTCATCTTTTCTTTGGTGCCGAAACGTGGTATTAATGAGTTGGTATTAAGAGTTTTCGAGAGGAATGCTTTAAATCGAAAATGATATAATGCTTATTTGTGTTAAATTAAACGTAGTTTAATAACAAATCCTAAATCATTCTATGGTTTCCTAAACCCTAAGCGCCAGATATCTGGATTTCCTTCTACTATGACGTTTCAAAATAACATTTCCAGTGATAGTCAGACAAATTTTCAATTTGTTCGGTAAATTTTTCAAATCTAATTGTTCTCCTTTTCAAGTAAACTCATATTACCCATATAAATTATGTTCGGGTAACTTATTCCATATACCTACAATATCGTCTGAAGATGTATTTCCCCATCTGAAGTTCTTAAAAAAAGCACGTACATATGGTCCTGACCAAATACCTTCTTGCTTTCTTGTGAATTGTGCTGAGTATATTTTTGCATTTGCTAAAGGAAAATCTACAACCACCAATTTACTTGAGTTCACTTCTTATATTATCGATGCGTTCAGAAAGAACAGCAGCGTTGACGTAATATATACCGACTTCAGCAAAGCTAACTAATCAAAAAACTTGACTTACTGGGTTTCCAACCAAAATTTTTACAATGGATCTCGACATATCTGTATGATCGAACTCAAAGAGTAATGTTTATGAATTCCATTTCAGATACCGTTAATGTTTCTTCAGGAACGCCTCAGGGTAGCCATCTAGGCCCGATTCTGTTTTCACTATTTATAAACGATATATCTTCTAAGATAAAAATTTCAAAACTTTTAATGTATGCAGATGATGCAAAACTTTACAAATCTTATACAGACATAAACAGCATGGATGAATGGTGTACAATAAATCGGATGCCCCTAAATCTTAAGAAACGTAAAGTTATGTGTTTCTCCGGAAGATCCACACAGACAATGACTTACACTGTATATAATTACAGTTTGAAGCAGGTTCATAGTTTTATTAAACTGGGGATCATTATGGACCCTAAACTGAACTTCACACATCACATTGCTGTGATAGTCAACAAAGCCAAAGGCATCTTGGCTTTTGTAAAACGTTGGTCAAAGGAGTTTAATGATCCTTATGTTACATAAGCTCTCTATGTAACATTAGTGAGACCTATTCTTGAATACGACTCGGTGATTTGGAACCCAAAGTATCAAATATACTCTGACAGGTTAGAGTCTATTCAAAACCAATTTCTCCTATTTGCCTTAAGAAATTTGCATTGGGACCATTAGTACAATCTTCCTTCTTATACTAGTCATCTGAAACTTATCAATCTATCTACTCTCGCCAGTCTCTGAAATCAAATTTAATGTTCCGTTGGGAATGTCCAGACATTTGTGCCCCTTGTTTCTGAAAACTTGTAAAACGAATTTTGAATTTCATATGCCTTTGCATTGTTTGATTCTTGATTTCAACTCTCACTCAAGCACATTTGACATATCTGGCTCGATTTTTCATATTAATAAACCTATTTTGTCCACTCTCAACTAATCGTTACATAACATTTTATATTTGAAATAATTCTTAAAAATCGCTGATAAATTTCTACCCCCATCGTGACTCGTCATTGATGAAAAATAAAACAAGTTCCGTACATCATACGGACAGCGCCCCTCGTGGGAAGTGTGGGAGGTGGATAAACTGTTGGGATTAATAATATCTGGGCAAAAGTCTTAGATTTTTCAGATGAACAAATAAAGCCATCGCATAGCGAAGACAGCACTGATTCCTAAATGCATGATCTTCTTTGATTCAGAAAATATTGATATTATGAATTTTATCTTCGAAAGAGTCCTGGCTCTTCCGATCAGTATTAGGTAATTTCGTTTTTTTTAATGCTATTCAAAACTTTTTTCATTTCCACACCACATCGTTTAAACAAAACACACGTTCAGACACACACATTAATAACGGAAACAAGCAATTATACTTGCAACAAAGCAATTGATTGCATTTACAACAATAACAACATTGTAGCATGTACTTTATCAATAGCGCACTACAACGTGTTTCCAGAAGGAGTACTTACATAAATACCGACATACATACTTAAATAAATAGGGAAAAGCGCCCACAAAAGTATATTTATATGAACATGTATGTATGTGCGTACTCATGTACATACAAATCGGTAATTATGGAGTAAAGAGCAGCAGCTATAATATAACTATAGCAACAACTCGTTCAACATTTTATAAGCATTATGAAAATAAAAGAAAGTAAAGAAAATATATACAAAAATAATGAAAATCGAAACTCAAGCAAGTTATACAACTCACGGTATATTTGTATATAGCTGCCTTGCTGCCGCTGTTCTCACTACTACATTCGTGTACAGCAAATTGAAATTGATTGCAACGTTGGAGAAAAGAAAAATGAAATGAAAGTTAAGAAATTTCAAACGAAACATAAAAATAAATAAAATTGGATAAAAAGTAACAACAAAAACAAACTGATTGAGATTAAGTTGGACGCGTGGCCGGAAACAACGTTAATTTTCCAGACTGCGCAGTGTAACAACAAAACGCAGTGAAATGTTGACTTGATTGTAACGGAATTGGGTTGCACGGAGCTAATTATCGGTTTTTAATTTGTGCTTGCTTGCTTCTCAACGCCCTGAGCTTGTTGATACAGGTTGACATACATACATACATACATATATAAGTTAGGGTTTCGCATTAATTCATATTTTCGTTTGAAAGACCTTTGTTCTACTTAACGTATGAGTAATATGTATGCTCATACTTGTATTTATTTTTCCAAGGAAAGACGAGCGAGCCATGTGCTTATGATTATTCGGAAAAGTGATTTAATTGCTCCAACGTGTCGCATATATGAGCCTGAAAATAGCAGGGGCTTATAAGTATATCCTATCATACATTTATATTGTCACATTTACTTTGCCTTAGCATTTTAATTGCTTTTCCCTCACTCTCACTCCCGCTCTCCCTTCCCTGCTCATATTTTTCACAGCGAAACTATTTGGCTTTCTAAGTGTACACGCGTACATACATATATATCTTTCTTTTTCACCATTTTCTCCTTTCTTATATTCTACGTCTACATGCCCTTGCCACCTAACACATTGCACACTTCTTACATTCAACATTCGCAAAACTCAATTATGCGCTGGCAAATAGTAGTTTCTGCAGCATTTAAGTTAAGTGCATAAGCATCGCTAAGCGCTAATTCTCCACTCAAGTACAAGTGCGGCGCATAACAAGCTAGGCTAATTACTTCATTTAAATTGAAATTCACAGCGACCAGATTGGATTAGCTTATAACGCGCTCGTACACACACATTTATACATAACATAGCATACATACCCGTATATTCAAGTTGCACGAAATGTGACACAGGATTGACCGTCTGCGTTTTACTTGCGATTTCGTTTAGTTTCTATGTAAGTTTTCATATTCTTTTTTTATTCATCTTTAGTGTAGCGTCTCACATTTGACAATTTAATATGTAAAATAAAATTAAAATAAAAGCCTTTTGTACGAGTTTAAGGTTTTAAATTCGTTCACGTACATATATTGCATTGCATTAAAATATGTTTCTCTCGTTTTCAAACAACATATGAATATGTATTGTACCCATATCCGTATATACCTTGATTTAACATATAAATTACATTTTTTCTGCGTAATTTAGGCTTAGCTATAAAGTGTGTACACTGTTGGCGACAAAAAAAGCTATGCAGGTGGAATTAGTCCTTTGAAATGTTTACTCAAATTATTTTAATAATATTTCTTTTTTTATTATAAAATATCACAGTGTGCCCGTTTGTAAGATTCTGCTAGTAAAACTGGTATATAACCTTTTCTGAAAGCTAAAGTGTAGTAAGTAAAACTCGCAAAACATTCGTTAACTCTGTAGCTAAGGTAGGTTTAATTTGAAGATGCTTTGACTATATTTCTTGTCCTCGCTGTTATTAATTTTTTTCTTTTATCTTTTTCCATTTTATTTTAGTATATATATTGTTTTTTTATGAACATAAAACGGTATATTTCCTTTGGTCCGAAGTATGTGCGAACCAGAAGAGAAAAAAAGATAGACCCAGCAAAATGTATACCGATCAAACACAAACTAGTCCCTCAGTTTTTCAGATATTTCAATCAAACTTTGTGCGCAGACGTATTTTTTTTATACAGCAATTTATCGGAACAATATACCATATAGCCGCCACATAACCAATATGTTCAGATAAGAGGTTTTGGGTCAAACATCTATTAAAAACAGCATCTAGGAACGTGAAGTTTACACCTCACTACAGATACAAGTATTAAGATTTAATCTTAAAACGCAATATAACAAACTTGATGTGTTCATGAAAGTTATAAAGATTTCGACATGGCCGAAGACAGCACTTCCTTCTTGTTTGTTCTTCTTTATTCAGTCTATATATTTTAATTTTTAATTTGTCTAAAATTTTACTATATATTTTTGGCGACCGCTATAGCCCAATGTATAGTGGTGAGCAACCGAATTCATTTCATTTTATTTTCTGATTTATTTTATTATATTATATTTCATTTATTTAAAATTATTTTATTTTAGTTTATTTTACGTTTTATTTTATTTTATTTATTTTCTAAAAAAAATTTATTTGTATTTATTTTTTTATTTTTTTATTTTTTACTTTATGTTATTTTATTTTATTTATTTTTTTAATTTTATATTTTCCCTTTTTATTGCATCTCGTTAGGAATAAAATTTAATTTTTGGTGATAGCTTACCTGCAGACCAATAATGTACATTTACTGCAAAAAAAAAATTGAATAAGATGGCACGAATTAATAAGACTGTTTTCTGCATATCGAAGATGACGTGATCTGGCAACTGGAGCCTTCGTATGTTTTGTACCAGGCCGTATGCAGATATGATGATTGGCAGTAGATACACTTTTCTTAACTTCACATCAATACCTAAGCCAGAGTACTTTGCGATTTTTTCCGTATATGTTTCTTGGATTTTTTTTTTTTTGAGAGAATTACATGCTTGACATAATTTCTTGTGGAGACGAGTCCATCTTCCATTGCAAAAATAGTCCCTTCCGTTTCGGCGAATATTGCTCCGTTTGTGAGCCAAAAGCGCAACAATTTGTGGTCGACATGCGGACTCAACAAATCTTTCCGATATACACCGTGGACTACCATTTCAGACAATTCCTGCAGTTTTTCATCCATTGATATCGTGTTTATGCTTTCATAAGGTTTGTTCATTCCCAGTGGATTATAGTTATCATCAGCGGATTCTACAGCCTGATGAATTTCAGACTATGGTGACTTTTGACTGAAATACGCTCTGAGATTTAAAATTAGTTTGTCATGCAATGCTCCGATGCCAATCTGGCCCCTTCCACATTATTTCCTGATCAACATCATTCGAAAGACGAGTGCTTTGGGATGATGAGATTTATATTTGGACATGACTGTACGTATTATCCGCTGCATATTTTCCAACTCAGTTGTTCAACATTTTATAAATCCAATACTGTACGATACCACGGGTATAGCGAACGAATTTATGGCAAGTGTCTGGTTCCTTCCACTTAATCGAGTTTTGCATTTAGCATGAAGCCGTCTCTTAAACTCCACCACTAGTTTTTCCGCATATGCATAATTCCTACACAATATCAAGATACTTTTATGTGTCATCTGTTTCCATTTCTTTTATATCGAGGTCTACATGTTCAATGGGAGTGTTTCGGGGAATCACCTTTCCTTTTAAGATAGTTATTTTGCGGCATTTCTTAAGACCAACAGGCATTTTAATGTCATTGGAAAAAGTTACGACACATTTCAAAAGCTTTTTAAGATGGTTTCGTTTGCTGTCATAAAGCTTCAGATCATCTACGTAGAAGAGATGACTCAATCGGTATCTTCCAGTCTGGCCATGTTTCACCACATAACCGTAGCCTGTCTCCCGTAGAATATGACTGAGAGGGTTCATGCTGATGATGAACCAGAGTGGACTCAGTGAATCGCCTTGAAAGATTTCATTGCTGATTTTTATGTCCCTCGTATACTGATCAGCTCCAGATATTGGCAATTTTATTCGAGTTCTACAATATTGCATAATTTTTTCTAGGAGAAATATTATATTGGGATTGAGTTTATACAAATACATGAATGAGGCACTGGATCGAAAGCTTTCATGCAATCGATTTACGCTGGAAAGAGGTTTCTGCTTTGCCTTTTTGATTGTCTTGGTCTATAATTAGCTGCTCTTTCTGTTCTTTTGCAATTAAGTTGTTTGATTCAATGTGTTCATAAAAGATTTTGGATATGCATTATGTTATTTGATTTTATTTTATTTTGTTTCAAATCATTTATTTTGTTTTGTTTTATTTTATTTTATTTTATTGTGTAATTTTTATTTAATTTTGTTTTATTTATTTTTATGTTTTATTCTAATTTACCTTATTTAATGTTTTTAAATTTAATTTCTTACTTTTATTTTTGATTTTATAAAGTTTATTTTGTTTTGTTTTAATAGATTTTTTTTTTAATTTTTTATTTTTATATATATATATATATATATATATATATATTCAGTTTAATGTTTGACTTTTATTTATTAATTTTTACAATGTAATTATATTTTTATTTTTATCTATTTATGAAAATATTTTTTATTATATCCCCAAATTTACTCAAATCGCGTAACACAGATCTTATATCCCATCCAATTTTCTTCACTATATCTTATTGAATTTACCTGAGTTCACTACTAATATATTCATTTCTTTCAAAGAAAGCTCTAAAGTTAGCTTATATTAATAACCGACTTCAGCAAAGGTTTTGGTAAAGTGTGCATTTCCTTGCTTATCAAGAAACTAGACTTACTGGGTTTCCAACGAAAATTTTTTTAAATGGGTATCTTGCTACAGTCAGACCTTAACAGCATTGTTCAATTGAGTGAAATAAATCGGTGCCTTTAAGTCTCAAAAAATTTAAAGTTATGAGCTTCTTCCGATGAACAGTACAGACAACTACTTACACAATAGATAATTCTAATAAGGAAAAAATTCCCCATTTAATTGATGTGGGTATTCCTTTGGACCCTGAACTGGTTTTTACTTTAAAAATGGTGTAACAGTCAACAAAGTCAAAAGTATTTTGGTATTTGTAAAACGGTAGTCAAAAAATTCAAAGGTTCAACTTTACTAAAACTTTATTCAAAACATTAATAAGACCTATTCTGGAATACAGCTCGGTAATTTTGAGACCTAAGTATCGTGCTCTTTTTCTGGTCCCCTTCTTTTTCCGAAATTAAACTCTCAACTGATTATTGAATTTAGTTAATTATTTAAAATCACCTATGAACTTTTTTAGTTCTCGAAGCTTAATAGACTCCTGCTTATCGTGAATCGACGGTAATGAAAACAAAGAAAAAAGGTCGGTACGTCATGAGGACTGCACCACTACTGAGGATGGGAGGGAGGTGGCAAGTTTTTGACGAATAATAATAATAACAAAAAAAATAAAAATTGTAATAATAATAATGCTATATATTATTACAATAAAATTTTTTATTAAAAACAAGAAGAAAATTTAGAAATGAAATTGATTCAATGACAACGCAGTCGTTTTCAAAGTGAATGAATAATCTATGATATTGAACTTTTACAGGTAAGTTTTTTTTTTAAAATAAACTTTCACCTTCAAACTCTACTGTTACCTACAACCTCATTGCCTCATTTCACTTAAAATTCTTAGTATGGTCAATCTATCGCGTTCTGTTCTCTTCCATTTGTGTTTTTTTCTTGTTCTTTTATTTTTGGTGCTTTAATTTGCATATCCTGACAGCTGTTGTCATGTCATCACATCGAACACCATTACAACTACAAGCACTTGTTCATTTCTCTAACAAAATGCTTTCTCCACCTCTTCGCTAAACGTCTTCATGAATGTCTTATCGCTTGTCTAACTTTCATAGCTTTTTTGCCCATTTACCAGCATATTCGTCTGGTTTTGTTCACCTGCTTTAATTCCCTGAACATTTCAGTACATTTTTCTAATAGGAGTCAGGCAACAATTTAACTATGGGTCACACTGGACGTTGGGTATTGGTTGGGAGATGTATGTGTGTATGTTTTCTTTTTCTGTAATATCCATTAGCCATTAAATGTTAAACATAACTAACGTTAACGCTTTTGTCACGCAGCAGCAGCGAGAACAATTGACATTTTGGATCTAATTTTTTATGTATTTAATTTTTTGTGCTCTTTAGGGAAAAATTAAATATTCCACTTTTGCCTCGTTTTGCATACATTCCTTCCTGCGCCATTTAGTCATCATTCCAAATTCCTCGTGGTATGCTGTAAGAACTTTCATCAGCTTCAATTTCTTCCATCTTGTCTATTTCTATTTAGGTTTTTTTATTTTATTTTTGTGTTTAGTTTCTCTTCTCCCTCACCTTTGTGGAAATCAGAACGGTATCAAAGGTAGCGGTGCAGTCATTGCAAATTACACGCTCGCATAGCCCCAAGGACAATTACTTATCTTACGGCTATAAACAAATTCTTCAACATGAGTTCCAATTATAAAAAAGTCACAAACAAAGTAAATAAGGAAAAAAAATAAGATAAAAATATTTGTATGTACATTTGCAGGGAGAAGCGAAAAAAGATATAGAAAATATAAACATTTCAGATTTTGTTGACTTTTAATTTCTAACAAAAAGGTGGACATGCGAAAAAAGTTTGCTGTTTGTACTGCATAGTGGAGAAGGCAAAGAAAAGCACGAAATATATAGTACGCAGAACAAATTCCCAACAAATGTTATATAGCACAAAAGCGCACAGCAAATAAATAATGTCTAAATAAAAATTGAGCAAATACTCGCAGCAAAAGGATGTTGCTTTTCACGTGAATTGCCTTAACTAGTTTTTTTGGGTGTTTGTTTTTCCTGCTGGCAGTGTCCGATTTACTCTGATTTATTTTTATACCAATTTTTATGTATTAAATAATTTGCTTCATTTCTTGACTTATTCTTCGTGAAATTTTTTCATTCAATTAACTATAGTTCGGAATTAAATTTTGTCGAATAATTTGTATAAGAACAGAAATTAATTATTTATAAAAACAAAGAAATTTTATTTTGTAATACATAGCATTAAACGATTTTCACTATTTCGGCAACTTTTTTTTGTCGATTTTAAAAGTCTTCGATGGCAAGAAAAACAGCGGCTTCCCCGGAAAATTCATACGAATATGAAAACGGTCGTTGCACCACACCGTTCGGCATCAGACGAAAGTTCAGAGCACTTAGTAACCTATAATATGAACTTTTCAACCTAAAACTGAATAAAAGAATACTAGCTGTTGAGCTAGATAAAGAAGGTGTATAATTGATGATGGTATCGATACCTTGGCTTCTGAAGTCCAGTTAGGAGATGTAATTTTGTCTATTTAAAAACTAACCTTAACACCAATAATAATGTCAGCTTTGAAATATAACACAGATTCAGTCTTGCCAATACGTGGCTGTGTGGAGAACAGAATAGTGCTCTCTGGACTGTAATGAATAAATGATGGTACTATACTTTGTATCGAGAGCTCTGTACATGGCTAAGCGTGCATGCTAGTTCTAACGCGGATTGTACGCGGATCATTATTACAAAAGATTTCATGCACATATTGTAACCGAACGGAATTGAAAAAAAAATAAAACTTCATACCCTAAATCTAAATAAATAAGAAAAAAAAGCTGACGGACTAGATATTGAAAGCCGGAAATGCTGTCGATGGAACTAGAGAAGTCATAAATCCACTTCTCTTATCTCCCATACCCAACCACATGAGAGAGAATTTTATCTAACATCTCCAATCCTATCCAATACCCAACGAAGATCTAAAGCATCTCACAACAACAAAAAAGGTTTAGCGTTCCATTTCAAAATTATTAACAACTCATTTATTGAATAAATTATTATTTTTACACATACTATCCATTTTATGCAAACTAAATTATATTTTGTTTAGTTAGCTCATTATAAGCTTATTACACACAGTTTATTTCAATTATTTTCCCTTATCATAAAACCCATGAAAAATTAATTTTTTAACATGAAATAGTAAAGCTATGACAAAAAAGCGTAAATCCAACATTGACAAAAGTCTACATACAGTACATACATAACATATCTTAACGCAAAAACTTTGGTTAATATCAAGTAACTTGCACTTTTTAGTATTTAGTTGGTCCAGCATTCGTATCAATAACAGCTTGAAGCCGTCGTGGCATCGAAGCTACTAAATTTGTAAATTTTGACGGAGTAATACTATCCCAAGCTTCAATAAGACGTTCTTTGAGTAATTCTGAGCTGGAAATCTGTTTTTTTTTTAATTTTTCGCTCCAAAACCTCCCATACATATTCAATAACATAAAAATGTGGGCTTTCAGGTGTGTATGCGTGCCTTGTAGCATGATAAAACAACCAATCCTTAACAATCCGGGTACTTTGGATCGATATCCTGTCCAAAGATCCAGCCTGCGCCAAGCTCCTAACTGTCCACCGAAGTCTTCAGAATAGCTTCTACCAATGACTTATAATTCAACTGATCCATACTACCCTCAACAAAAACAAAATTTCCAACTACAGATGTCGCAACCGCTCCCCAAACCACTACGGTGCCGCCACCATGCTTCACTGTTAGTACTATATTTTTGGAGTTAAGTGCAGTGTTTTCTTTTTTCCAAATTTTTTCTCTTCCATCGCTGCCGAATACATTGAAATTCGATTCATCTGGAAACAAGACTTTTTTCCAAAAATCCATTCCTTTGTCCAAATGTCTTTTAGCGAACTCCAAGCGAAATTAACAATTTTTTTTTTAGAAATAAGAAGTTTTTTATTTGGCATTCTACTGTGGAAGCCGTGATTGTTCAGAGCTCTTCGAATTATTTTTAAATGGACACACTTTCTTGATGAGTGTGCGATATTTTCGGCTAATTTTGGAGCAGTAACTTTAGGATCATAATTCACTTCCATCAGAATAAAGCTGGTATCTTCGAGTTAGTTTCTTCGGGCGGCCATCACGCGGCTTATTTTCGGTGGATTCATTTTTTTTCAAGTCTTTTTGCAATGGTGTATACTGTTGGTCGACCTTAGTTTAAAATTTTTAAATTTCACCATATGATTTCTTCTCTTTTCTGTCCTCAATACCCAAGTTTCTGACGTTAATGTGTTTAGACCACAACTAAAATCAATACTAGCAAAGTAGAAAACATAATTTAAAAAAATAGTAAAATAAGGGTATCTAAACGCCATAACAACACAACATATCGACATAAGTGCTAGTAAACCCGTGGTGTATATAGACTTTTGTCAAGGAAGTTTTTGCGTTTTTAGCCATAATTATTTTATTTTATGTTAGAGAATTGTGTACAAAAGGATTTGAAAAAAATTGTATACCTACATTTTTCAGCAAAATGATAGTATTTTCTTCACAATGAATATAGGCAGTGTTTGTAGACTTTTATCCGTCACTGTATATATTAATGGTTTGAACAGGCTTAACGGTAATATTGCAATAAAGAAATGAAAATAAGAGCAAGAAAATATAAGAAGAGAAATTTTTAACACTTACATATGTACTCCGAGCTGGGTCAGCAGGCGCATGGTGAGTTGCTGCGGTGTGCTGTCTTGAGTTACTCATAAACTTTAAAAATAAATTGCTTAAAAATTAAGTAGAAGTTATAAATATGTTACATTGATATGTGAAGTAAGCTTAGTTTACTTTGAATTTAAAACTTAGTCATGATGACTAAAATTATTTAACTCATTTTAGATTTTATTATTTGTTTAAAAAATTTTTTTGTGTATTTTCTTTGATGTTTCTATATTAAATACATATATATACGCTAGCTAGCTACTCAAAATTATAATTATCAACTTAGTAATAACAATTAACGTAATTTATCTATCAATCTGATTTATGTTATTATTTTAAAATCTAGAACTCTATTTTAATTATTATTAGTACATTTTTTTTTCATTTTCTGAAGAACTACGGCTTTGACTGAGTCATCAAGGTGACTTTTCGTACCAGATTTTAACAAGTTACTTTTTTATCATTTAAATTATTCTATATTTATTTAATTTCCAATGTCACTCTAATATTTAGGTTCTCGATCGCACAATCTTGAACATAATGTATAGATATTTATGCTTCAGCTATAACCTGATGCACATCTATATACATATATTTATATTAGGAGTCAATTCATAGCGCACGTGGTCTGATATGTGTGAATCTACCCGAAAAGATCGCCTATCCTTCCTGGGTTAGAGTTGGAGCTGCTAATGATGTCCACTGGGTTAGAGTTGGAGCTGCTAATGATGTCCACCAGCATGTTTATATCAAGAGTATTATATGAAAGTATTCAAAATCACTTTTAGAATTTGACACTTATTTAAATTTAATTTCTTTGTAGACTACCAAAACTTATCACGTAAGTGATCAGGATCAGAAAGACTGTTTTTCATAGCAATGCCAATAGCGGGTGCCTCGATTGACATTTTCTATTAAAGTATTGAAAGCAGATTCTTTTGTGACTCTCCCTTAAGTACTAACTTCTGTTCCCACCCATGTTTGTATTAGATATCTTACCATATTTATGAATTAAAAAAAAAAAAAACATGATAAATGCGTATTACAGAAAAGTAAATTTTTATTTACTAACATAGTAATCGCGTTCAAAGGACGAGTACGAGAATTTGAGTTTCTTTTTTTGACTCCGATATAATCGCCAAAGCTGTGTTTCCCTCAATTAAAAAGAAGAAGAATAACTAGCATGGCCATCTTAAACATAAAACAGTTAAAACAAGAAAGCCCTTCTTTATCTATCGTCTATGCCGAAATCTTTATAGCTTTCATAAAACAATTAAAAATTTATTGCGAAGTGAAAATCCTTTTTCGGTGAATAGCAAATTATATGCTTCTACATGCCTTTTTAACGGATGTTTTCACAAAACCTCTCACCTGAACAAATCGGATAAAAGGGGGCTATATGATATAAGCATCCGATCATGATAAATTTCAGTGCAAAGGTGCATCCCATTATAAGTGTATAATACCAAACTTCACACTTTTATATGTTTTTTTAAAGGATTTTTTATGAAAACCCTCATATATGAAAAAATCGGTATGGGAGCTATATGTTATAGGTGTCCGATTTTGATGAGTTTAGTACAATGTGCATAATTGCAGACCCTAAGATACATTTTTGCTGAATTTAAGGCACAAAGTTTAAAATCCGAAAAATCGGTCGTATGATAAAGTGATCCGATCTGCCCGGTTCCGACAAATGTATGTATAAATATACCAGTACATCTATCCACCAGTTTGGTTCGAAAAACTGAGGCGTTCAAACAAACGGACAGACAGGCGGACGGACGGCCAGACGGACAAACGGATATTGAAATTATTACTGTATAAATCCCCAATCTTGTACAACACAAAAAAGAAATATCAACTCATCTCGTCATTATGATACGATCAGTATAAATTTTGGTGGGTCTATCTCTTCTCCTTTTGGTTTTTACATACTTCTGACCAATATTAATATACCATTTCACGTACATGTCAGGTAGAAAAATTCAGGAAAGACTTTGGCTCTTTGGTCTGATTTTGTTGTAGAAAGCAAAGCATTTACTAGTATTAATGTAGCGTGACGAATCACACAATAGCGCCTTCACTTCCAAGGCCTGTGGGCCAACGCTTTCCAAGACAAGTCGCTCCTTGGAAAATCTTACTATACGCGAGCAAAAATAAGTGGAATCTATTTCTAAAGTTACTAACTCGCCCGAGTGCACCCCAAGGCGATTACGAAAGGATTTTCGACGAACTAGTTCATGAAGCCCTTACTACCACGCCTAGCGTGATTGCAGGCGAGTTCAATGCTTGGGCAGTGGAATGGGATAGTAGCCTCACAAATAGGAGTGGTACTCGTAATGCGCTGCTCAAAGCATTTTCTTTGTGAGACGCAATGTTGCTCAATACTGGTGGAAGAAATACTTTCGAGAAGAATAGTCCTGGATCGATAGTAGATAGATATTACGTTCGCCACACGAATACTTCAAGAAAAACCGTAAGGAGTTCAAGAAGGAGATATTTCAAAGAACTATGTGAGCAGGTTGACGAGAACCCATGGGCTAACGCATCTAAAATAGTCATGGCGAAGGTTAGAGGGGATAGAGGTCAAGCTCCAACCTGTCCTTACCTTCTAGAAAAGGTGGTAAAAACACTTTTTCCAACTCAAGAGCCACAATCTGCTAGAAGGATACCTGCAGGAGTGGAGGTTTTGGATCAAGATGGGAAGGAGATAACTGAAGTGGCTGAGAGATTCGGCAACGCAAGGTGCCTAAATGAAGGAGTTTTCCCGAAGGTATGGAAGAGGCAGCGACTGATCCTTCTTCAGAAGCCTAACAAACTGACTGGAGAGCAGTGGGCGTATCGTCCACTTTATATGATTGACATAATGGCCAAAATACTGGAGAGGCTGATCTGTCGCCTTGAAAATGAGTGACTTGGCATATCTGAAAACCAATTTGCTCTCAGGAGATTTCGGTCAACCATAAAATCAGTCGGAAAACTAACGGGAATTGCGGCCAAGGCCATAAAGAGAACCAGATGGATGTATAGCGAGAAATAATATTTCGCAGTTGTCACACTTGAAGTGAAAAATGCTTTCAACTCGGCATACTGACCGTATATTATGAGTGCATTTGAGGCAAAAAATACACCTGGGTATTTGTTAAGAATAATTAGTAGCTATCTGTCTGTATACCGATACAGATCCAAAAAATTGCGTCGTAATTGGTGAAGTACCACAGGGCTTCGCACTCGGTCCGTTATTATGGAATGTGCTGTACAGTCGGGTGTTACGCCTACTGCTGCCAAAAGAGGTTCAATCACCAATCGAAAGCGGTTCTCATCACCTGTAGAAAAAATAGAAGAGATCACGCTGAATATTGATAGGTACTACGTTAAAACGCAAAATTCGTTGAGGTACCTTGGCGATATGATCGATGCAAGGCTCAATTTCAAGGTGCACATTGAAGAAGCCTGCGGAAAGGCGGCCAAAATGGCAGCGAGAATTATTTCAAACACTGGTGGCCCGAGCCACAAATGGAGAGCGCTACTAGCTAAAAAAGTGTGCCAATCAGGCACAGTCAGTCCCCAGGCTAAGCGCTATTAGAGTAGAAAGCGCATTTAGAACTGTGTCGCATGAAACAGCCGGTATCATATCTGGCCTAATGCCACCGGATATATTGACTTCGGAGTTTGGTAGTCTATAAAAAAACAAAAGCTTTGAATAGGCATCTAACGGCCGAGAAGCGGCGAAAGGAGAGGCGGGTGAGCCTCGAAGAGTGACAATCGCAATGGGATGCGACAGAAAAAGGAAGATGGACACATAGGCTGATTAAGAGCGTACCAGCCTGGATTGCGAGGCAACACGGAGAGACAGACTTTTGTCCCACACAGGTTTGTAAGGTCATGTCTGCTTCAGGGAGTACCTCCACAGATTCGGCCATGATGGCGAGACAGAATGTTCCCTCTGCGATAGTGCCGAAGAAAATGTGGAGTATATATTCCTCTCTTGCTTGAGGTATGCTACCATAGAACAGTTGACAAAGAAAAGGATGACGCCCGACAACATTGTGAGTCACATGTTGCAATCGAGGTTTGTATGGGAAAAAATGAAGGTGTGGGCTGCGATAGCGCTCAAAGAGCTGAGGATAAAGGAACGGCAGCGGAGAGACATAAGACCGGATGAATAACACTGTATGCGAAGAGGCATTTTGACTTAGCCTGGACCTGAAAAGTAATGCTAAACGGCGGTCCCTCAGGTAAAAATATAAGCTATAGCAGACGAAGTTAAGGGTTTAGTACGTAGGCATACTGTTTCGCAAGTCCAGCATAGCTAGAAAATGCTGTCTGGAAGTGATCCCAAATGAGGTGTATCTGCGGACAGTATGAATCGTGAAAGCTGTCAGTGTTCATTGGCAGAATCTTTGGAAGATTTCCCCTTCGGAAAAAATTCCGCTTTAGCTTCCTTTATTTATTTCCTTTATGGATGACAGATGGTTAAATGGCCGCTGGAAGCGATGATCAGTGAACATATGTATTCATGGATGGACGGTTAATAGGTGGAGATTCTGTGAGAGATTCCTGCTTTTACCTAGTGAGCTTTTCTGGGTTCAGACTTCTTGATCAGTGTAGCTTTTTTCAATTATCATACTTTAGATTTTGGAGACGATCTCTGACTGGTCGTTACCTTATTGCCAAGACTTAAGCAACCTAAGTGAGCCATAGCATATTAAACTTTGCCTTCTTCATGAGTTCTCTATTGACACTGAGCGTTTAGTCGAAATGTATGTTAGTTGTCACTCCGATATTCAGGAGTTGGCAAACGAGGCATAATAAAGAAACTAAATAAATAATAAAACATTGTACAATGTGACGTGTGCATGTGATTTTCGTAGATATAACATCTCGCTCACCGTTGAATTTGGGGCTCATGTAATTATGTAATCTTATTTGGAACCATTCGATTATTTACTTCATACCGATTATTTACTTTATAATATGAGCTGTCTTTGCAATCATACAAATCTACGTATGCAAATATATATACAAACACATATATATATACTTATACACAATTTGCGTTTATAATTAATGCTTCTACCAAATAGCTGACAACAAATCTATCGTATATGTTACATATCCATGCGTGGTCGGTCCATTCAAGCGATCAATATCTAGACAATAGATAAAGCGTTGAGCTTGAAAGCTGTCTACCAAATTGCATATCAAGCAAAATTTCATTACAATAGTCAAGAAACATGTATATTTATGTATGTATGTAGGCATGTATATATGTTTTTAGTCCGCTTGGATTGACGATAAGGAAGAAGAAGAAGCAAAAATAATAATTAAGAATCAAGCCACAGTTCAAAAAGGTTCCAAATAAGTCGTCGGGTTAGTGAACTCTAGAAAATGTCATTATTTGAATATTTATGTTTGCATATACATATGTGTGTGTGAATGAGTGAACTTGTGATCGAAGGCTTGGCAGGAAGAATGCGTGTTTAATTACATTTCAGTGCGTACAAACAAATAACGTTAGACGAAAGCTAAGAAGAGAAAAGAATGGAATACAATAGAAGTGTACGAAAGGTAGCAGTGTGTTTGTATGTATATGTGTGTGCGTGTGAGCGAGGAATGAAGGAATTTAAATGGTAAAGTATACAGACGATCTCATAGATAAAAATATATTGAAAGGTATTCATACAAATGCTTATTTACATATGCACATATATACATTTATATATTCGTTGAAAGGCAAGAGTCGTTACTATTTGAAGTTGTTTTTGTTGCGTATACGTATATGTATGTACTGGAATATGCATATATCTACGCATGTAGGTACATATATATGTATTACTGTGTGAATAGAACCGCGTTAGTTACTATTGCGCTTGCTTGCATCCTTTATTGCTTTCTATTAAATTTCATTTCCGCTTCCTGTACGAAAACTCATTTAAGCAAAGCGCAGCTGTTCAACGCTTTCAGCATCGTTATAACCAACAACAAAAACAACTTTCCTTTATTTGTACTTTTATTCGAACATAAATGCACACATACATATACTACATATACTTATACGTATAGTTGCCATTTGCAGCTTACGCTATTCATAGTACTTGGTGAATATACACAGTTACGTCTTGACAATGGCGTAATTAAACTGACAAACACACATACAAATTTATTTATATACAAGAAATACTAATACATACATAGATTGCTATCAGTAGCACTTTCAACATCCGATTAAATGCTCTTGGAATACTTTGCTCGTGTTTCGACTGTGAAATTATTGCAATGTATTTTTATATAGAAGTATATAATATAACATATAAAGGGTGATCCAAGTAGAGGTACTTTTTTCAATAGCCAGATCACGCTATCAAGCTGTCATTTCATTTTTGTTCAGTATTGTTTGACATTTCATCATGTACTTACGCCTGAACAACGTTTACAAAATATTCAACTTTATTACGAAAATTCACATTCTGTTAAGGATGTCTTTCGCGCGCTTTGCTCAACATGGTCAATATAATCGGCCTACTGAGCGTACTATTCGCAACACCATTACCCATCTTGGGACCCAGCATTTGTTATTGGATAATATTCGACCGAATAGATCACGTCTAGCACGCGGTGGAGAAAATATAGCGGCCGTAGCTGAGAGTGTACACGAAGACCGTGGAGAGTCGATTCGGTGCCGTTCGCAGCAACTCGGACTGACGTATGGAACGGCTTGGCGCATTTTACGTCGAAATCTTAAATTGAAAGCGCACACAGCTTGTGCAAGAACTGAAGCCGCTCGAGCTTCCTTCTTTAAAAGTTCTAAGAAGATCCGACGTTTTCGAGCCTATTTTGTTCAGCAATGAGGCCCATTTCTAGTTCAATGGGTATGTAAACAAGCAAAATTTTCGTATTTGGGACGAAGAGCAACCTGCAGAGATTCAAGAGCTGCTATTTCATCCACAAAAAAAAAACGGTTGTGTTGTTTGTGAGCGGGTGGAATCAGCGATCCACATATCTTCAAAAATGATGCCGGTGAGAAGGTAACCGTCAATGGCGACCGTTATCGCACCATTACGACTATTTGTTGCCTGAATCTGAAGCTCGTGACCTTCGCGACATTTGGTTTCAACAAGATGGCACTACTTCCCACTCATCGCATCAATCAATGGATTTATTGGATTTATTGAGAAAACACTTCGGTGAGGAGATAATTTCACGTTTTGGGCGGATTGATTGGCCGCCAAGATCGTGTGATATCACACCGTTAGACTTTTTCGATTGAAGACTTGGAGCAAGATATCACGCGTGTCATTTGTCAGTTACCAGTCGTTGAACTCAACGGATGGACCATCTGAGACGTAGTCGCGGCCAATATTTGAAAGAGATAATCTTAAAAAAAAAAAAAAATGCAAAAGAATGTTCTTTCGAATCATAATAAACATTTCCCAAAAGATTTGAATTTTCTGTGCTGTTTTCTTTAAAAAAGTATGGATCCTCGAAATGGGTCACCCTTTGTAAATAAATACATGGGTACGTATTTTTATGAACATAGAAATAGTTATTGGTCAAACTCTACTTTTATTTTCACAGTCGAAATTCCGTACAAATCAAAGCAATTAAAACCAAATCTCATTCTGCAGCTTCTGCCGATGTAATTAAATAAAAAAATAAAAACTTACAGAAGTATAACTTAGACGAAAATACAAATATATGTCCTTATACTTCAGTTGGATTTTTAGAATATTGTTAAAACAGTTGCTACATCTATTGAAGGTAAAAACTGGCTCGGCGTGAGCTTTAGTCAGTATGAATGCTCCAAATAACCTTATAACATTCATATATTTATTAGTTTATTAGCTGAGTTATAAGAGAGATAATAAATCGAAGTCCATACTATTCCCAAAAACGTGTTCTTGTCCCTCCAATGGAATTGAAAGTATAATGAAATATTAATGTAAAACTGGTCATTAAAACCAAAGTAAATACTTTTATTTAAGCAATCGCTGTGGAGAAAACTACATCCGAAATTAAAACGAATCTGTAAGAACTATCAAAAATTGACTGTCAGCTAAAAACTTTTCTAACAAAAAACTATACTTATTATCGCCTAAGCATACAATACTCGTAAAATACCTTGTCATCATAATCGGCAAGCGATAATGCATTCAAATTCATATGAATAATACAGTAGATAAGGCGTCAAAAGTTCATAGTAGCCTCTTAATTAACTCGACAAAGCAAGGGGCATCTATCAACCAATCCCGCTTTCAGACTTGCTTTTCATTATGTATTTATTTTTCTTATTTTGTATAGTTAAAAAAATTCCAAATTAAATGCATTATTAACTCTTGCTTGCGCGTGCAGCAACGGCCATAATTATTTGAATTGGGAAATATGCGAAATTTTTTTCGAAACAATTGTTTGACTAAAGTAGAAAAAACAAAAAATTTAAAATATATATTAAATACGAAAACTAATTTATTAAAAAAAGTCTTTGTGAGGTTGTTAGTTAAAGTGGGTCTGTTTAGGGGCGGTCTTAAGATAGCTGGTGAAGAAAAAACATTTCAAAGTCAATTTCAAATGTGAATTTTAAATATATCTAAGATTTTTTTTACCTAAATAACACTTTTATCCCCCATAGTCTGTCTATCTGTATCAGCACTCTTGTCCAAAATTATAACAGTTAACAGTTTGTTGTCAATATTATTACCATGAATTTCGATTGCTACATGCACTTCTCCGACGCTGAAACGTAAAAGTTCTGTTCTTGCAGCCACTCATGCAAATAGTCCAAAGTCGTCAAGGAGAATTTCAGCTTCCCGTGTTATTTTGAAATCAACTGTTCGTACTTATCAAGGTAATATTTTTCAACGCTACTTTTTGAAAAATGTTGTAGAGAAAGTACGCGCCTCCAGAAAATAAAATGATGCAGATGCATTTATCGGATACGCTTTTTTCTTATTCAACGTATTTTATAGAATCTTTTTTTTCAGAATCTAACAATAATTTCGAAATTCTTAATAGTGACTTTTATACATAATACAAGTTAACCATTACCACTGCATCTATTAACAAAGTAAACAAAAGGAATGTGTTTATAAGGATTTAATTATGGAAATACTGTATCGCGTTTTCTGATACTGTTGTGGGATATCTGAAGAGTTTTGATACAACATACGAATGAAAAACGTGCTTATTTACTTTCTAAAAAAATTCGCTAAAATGGCCGCAATATGGTAGAACACAAAGAGACTACTTTTATATACTCAAAATAAATAAATACTTTACTTTTTAATTTTTTTTAATCACATTTTTGTTTAAAAATGAGAACACTTTTTAATGGGAATGTATAAGTATATTTATATATTTCATTAACAGGAAAAGGTATATTAAATTTGGTTCGAAGTACATAAGCACCAGAATGAGAAGAGACAGACCCACTAACATTTATATCGATATGATCAAAATGACGAGATGAGTTGTCCATCTGCTTGTTTGAACGTTAAGTAGTATTTCAGTTTTTGAGATATGTGAAAGAGACTTAGCATGCGGGTGTAATGTATTGATCACTTGTCAAAACTGGCCATGTCGGTCGACTATATTATATAGCTCCCATACAATCGATATGCTCACATATGTGATTTTACCTTTAATCACTGTATTGAATATATCTTTTTTTAGTTTTGTTTTCGAAATTATCGCCTATTTTGTGTGGATCCCATTATAATAATAAGATTTTATGGTATAAGACTAGCGAATCTGACATCACCCTGTTGTGGATTTCTTGAATTTTGTTCAACTTAAAAATTATGTTTTATTTCAAAAAAAGGAAAAGAAAAAAGAAACTTTGATAAAATTTCTCTACATGTATTCATAGATTATTATGATGCAGTATTTGTTCCAATATTTTTACGTACATATATCAGGTGTATAGTTTAAATAGCAAAGAAACGAAATAACGAAATAATGATATATAATTTTCGTAATTTCAATATATTAAACAAAACATTTTATTCGGTGGTGACGCAGCTCCTAGCCTATTCGAAGGGCTCTTTCATGTTCCCGGCTCTCTTGATGTTGAAAGACATCTAAATAAGAAAATAATCATAAAAATTTAATTAACAATTAAAAGTGAGGTAACAAATTAATCAACAATTTACTATTGCCCTAGCTTTAGTGTACTCGTATGAATATAATAAAGTAAGAAGTGTGAATATATTTTTTTGAAATTGAGCAGTTTTTTGCTTTGAATTATATATAATATCCTCACAATTTCATATTAGCAATTGTTTTAATCATTTCAAAGAAGAAACCTATAAGATTTGTCTCTGCTAGAAAAAATAAATAAAATAAAACGAATACTCCGCTCACTCTTTTTCAATTTGTATGTACCCGGAAAAGAAAAATAAGCAAGTATCGTCTAAAATCGACCGAGTGTATTGGCCATCAGGCCATTCTTGCAGTATTTTTTCTTGGAGAAAATTCATTCTACTTATATATAATAGCTTATGCAAAGAGCTACCCTTATTATAAGTCTCAAGCAAATGGAACCTGGTGACTGACCACTTTCGTTCAAAAATTCAAACAAATCGATCCAGTATATCGATTACAGCCTTATAATTATTACCAACACATATTTCATTCACTCGAAGATAAGAAGGGAATGCTCCACAAAATTTGGCACATTTGACGAACGAATAGGCTTATGCTTGCACTATTTTGGGGTTTTAAAAACTTTAAACTTAGAGAAAAGGGGTAAAATTTCGGAAAACACAAAATACTAAAACGCTAATCGCTTCCGAATCGCGATTAGTTATCTATTTACTTTTTGAGTTAGATCAGTGCAAACACTCAAAATATGATACACAGTAATTGCAGATTTATAACAAAATTATATAAAACTTGATAAAATTGTATTATTATTAAATAAACTTTTTTAAGGATTTACTCTATATATGGGTGAAATACACATGAAAATCCATTCAGTAGCTTTTCAGTTTATCGCAAAGAGACAGACAGACAGACATTGGCGGAGGAGGACATCAGCTGTTCGGAGGTAGAGAACGCATAAAGGTCTCTGAAGACATGTTAGAATTTAATTCATTGTAACTGTTGATGCCGAAACCGAATCAGAGACTTCCTATTGATGACGACCGCTGTAAACGTTTAGAATATCACGATTTGAGGGCATGCAACTGGAATATCCGGTTTCCTAATTGGGAAGGTGCCGCTGCCCAACTGGTTGATGTCCTCATAATCTAAAGAATCGCAAAATTTGGTTTTGGGTTTGTGATTGAAGAGAGCTCCGTCGCCGATTCCTGGCATTTAACCGGTAGAAAACGTCTAGGCACAGTCCGCATCTAAGCGAAGTTCTTCAACATATCACTGATTTGTGCCCATTTTCCGGCGGAAGAGAAGGCCGATGAGTCCAAAAATGTTTTCTATGAGAGCCTTGAACGTACTTATGAGCGCTGACCTCGCCTCGATGTCAAAATCGTGGTAGGCGATATTAACGACAGGGTGGCAACGCTGCTACAGAAATAAGAAAAAGAGCTGGCACGATGAGGAATATTGAACTACAGTTGGGATAAAACGGATTACCTAGCTCGTAGCGTTGCTATCGACCACAGAACGTGCGGGGTGGGAAACGAGTCACATTTGCAAACAAAAAAGAGAGAGGCCGAAATACGTGAGGATGAAGATATTGGGAAGGTGGAAGACAAGGGTAATGCTCGAAAATTTCGTGATAACATGCGACGATATTACAGAAGGTTTCAAGCCCGAAGCATACTCAAAACCAAGGAGATAATCAGGTGTCAGATGTCAAGAGCATAAATAGTGTATGCTGAAAACACTTCTCTAGCCAGCTGACTGACAGTGAAAGTGAAACACCCGTAGATGGCGAACGCGAAATCTGAATCGATTTTTAAATGCTTTCTAAAAAAATAGCAAAGCGCCGGCAGCTGATGGCTTACCAGTAGAGCTATTCAAATCCTGCGGCAAAGAACAGACAAGGTGCATGAATCAGCTTCGTTGCAGAATATGGTGGGACGAGGTCATATCTGACGTACTGTATGAAATATTAAAGTCCTTCGTCAAAAAACTGATTAGATTTATTAGTTTGGTTTAAAACCAGGTCCACCATTCAGCAGATATTCACTATGCGACAAATCTTGGAGAAAACCCGAGAAAAAAAATCGATACAAACAATTTTTTTATCGATTTAAAATATGCCAACGATAACACGGTAAGTAGCAGCCTCTACGCCTCTACGTCTGAATTTTAGATACCTACAAAACTTTTACGGCTATATAAATTGGCGCTGGACAATACAACAAGCGCAGAAATAATTGGGAAGACCTCTCCGAGCCGTTCGATTCCAAACGAAGTTTCAGACAAGGTGACTATTTTCGTGTGATTTCTTCAAATTAATGCTTTAAAAATAATACGAGTGCAGAGCTAAATAGACAAGGTACAATCTTCTACAAGAGAATACAATTGCACGGTATGTTCTCTGTTCTCCGTGTCAGACGAAGGGGGGTGGCGAATGGGTCTGGTAGTGAACGAGGACAAAACGAGATATCTCCTGTCATTAAATAAACAGTCATCGAATTCGTGGCTCGGCTTCGGCGACACTGTTGACAGTCATAAAAGGATAATTTCGTCTATCTAGGAACCAGCATTAACAGCACCAACAATGTCAGCCTTGAAATCCAACGCAGAATCACTCTTACCAACAGGTACCACTTTGGACTGGGTTGCAAATTGACAAGTAAATTTCTCTTTCGACGAACCAAAACCAAACTCTACAATTCACTCATCAATCTTGTCCTGGATTGATTGAGGTGGAGAGTGACCTAGCGCCAGAAGTTATGTGTGTGGAACACCAAATCTCACTCTCTAAGATTCTTTTTTGTTGGAGTTTTGACCAAAACCTCATATCTGAACTATATTTTATAGTTTACCAATAATACCAATACCAAATTTCACATTCTTAGATGTTTTTTGAGGTATTTATGAGACAAAATCCGTTGTACATATCTGATGTGACCGGCTCTAACAAAACGTACGTAATGTACGCATGTACCAGTACATCTCCTTACCAAATTTGATTGATATATCTTTCAAAACTGAGAGACTAGTTTGCGTTCAAACAATAGGACAGTCGGACATGGCTAAAACCACTCCGTTCATCACTCTGATACGACCGATGTAAGTGCTGGCGGGTCTATAGTTGGACCTTCTGGTAGTTTAGTACTTTGAACTAAAGTTAATATAGCATTTTATGTATATTAAATATCTAATAACTTTACACAAGAATGATGATTGATAGAGATATCTTTACGATAAATATTGCTCAAAGTTTTAGCTTTCAAACACATTTGGATTAGTGTTGGCCTAGATAATAATATCAACATCATCTAATACCGTTTTATATTACTCAATATATTGTATTTGTATTAGTTTTGAATTTTTGACAACTTCCCAATACTTCTCTGATAGATTTAATTATCGCTGTGTTATTCTAAAGACAAAGATTTATAAGAACTCGAGTTTTTGTACGATTTTCATGCTGTAAGAAATTTATGAATTTCACACTGGCTTAAAGTAAGAATATATATTTTATGGTTTAATCGATTAAAACTGATTAACAATGTAAATAACTTTTCGAAAAATTGTTTAAATTTGTAATTGACCTTTGTTCAGAGCCCAATTTTTTTCTAAGGACTTAAAGCCCTTCAAATTCGCAATTATAAGTGTATTTTTTTAAATGAAATTCTATACACTTCGTTTTCTATTTATTGTATAAGAATTTATTTGAATGTTGTATGCACAAACGAACAAAAAAAGTAATTTATTTCACTATCATCTCTCAAAGGCGCACACGCAATCAGTCAGTTTTGCATTGGATTGCATTGCAGAGTGCAGACCACTGTCGAATTACTCTTTCATTCATTCCATTTCAACAAACAAACAACTCATGTCCATACAAACATACATATGTACAAACTTACGATGTATATTTCTATGCAAATAATACAACCAGAAGTGCAAATAAAGTTCTATTTATGTACACGTGCGTTCACTTGTGTTTTGTGATCATTTGAATGGGTTCATATTTGTACATATATACATATATCCATGTGCGAGAGTATATGTAAAACATTTTTTTTCTTTTGGTATTTGCTTTGGTTGAAGAAGTATAGAATTGCAATCAGATAACACCTTTTGCGCTATTCATTGCATTTATTGCGCTTGCAAAAACAAACGTGTGTAGCAGTACACATCCAAACGCCCGTTTAACATGCGTGTGTGTGGATATTCATAAATATACAAGTACTTGTACACAAATGCAAGCTAAGCAATATCAAATATTCACAAAAGGCTAAGCGAAATACCCATACAAGAGGAGGGAGAGCAGCAGCAGCATGAACTAGGTGTGGGTGCTGAATTGAATTGATATAAATGGAGTGTATGAAAAATTTATATGTATAAAATTGTAAAAATGTTTAGTGCACGTAGAGAGAAAAAAACAGCATCCAGTGGGTACGTATACGGTACGTTGTGTTTGCGCCTGGCAAATTGAGTGCTTTGAGTGACAATTACGAACAAATAAAAATAATAGAGTTTTGCATAGAGGTCAGCAGCTGATAAACTCCATTAAAACTACACTTTCATATAAATTTGTTGGCGCATAAATTGTTTAATCTCTTTAATTCAGAATAAATTGTATTATACATGCTTCTAGAAGCGTAAATGCACACAAATAAGTCATTTTTTTAAAACACAGTATTGAATAACTAAAGTAAAAAAGGATATTATTGGATTATTATTCTTCTTCTTAAAACTCTTTCCTATGAGCTCTATAAAAAATATTTCTGACTTGGAGCTAATTTCGAGGTGGAAGATTTATAAGTATAATAAGCAATTTTCTTCCGCCACACCTCTATTCGAAATTCAGTGGCAATGATGGAATATGATGAATTTTCCGTTGACGTTTCTTCATTTTCAAACTTAATGCAAAGGTACATACGAGTTAGCTACCTATTGTTGTTTAATAGTCACTACTATTTTATACAAACTTAAGTTACGCGGCCGCAGTAGCCGAGTGGTTAGCTTTACGTACTGTCATTCGGAAGACCTGGGTAAGAGCCTTGGTCCAACAAGCTTCCACAATTATACAAAACTAATTTTTCTAATTCTGGTCGCTCTTCGATAGGAAATTTCAAGCCCTCCGATTGTATTTCTAACAAAAAATTAAAGCTCCTCATAAAAATCCATTAGTGGTTCTTAGACTGCTTAGAATAAACTGTAAGACCCTCTATTTGATGAAAAAGCATCAAGACGTACACCGCAAATTGAAGGAGGAGCTCGGCCGAAAATCACTTCAGAGGTTATTAACTACCTATTATAAACTCACCGTTTCTCGATTTTTCTCATCATACGTTTATTTCCAAAAAAAAAAAATAATATATATATATATATATATATATATATATATATATATATATATATAAAAGCATAATTGAATTTGCTCGTCAGATGATCGCTATTGAGTTTGTTTGGCATGAAGCAATTTCATACTCACTTGACACAGATAATAATAGGAAAAATATTTTTAACACCAAATAATCGGCTATAATCGCGTAAGCGGTGCCTACGCCAAAGAAGAAGAAGAAGAATCGTATTTGTAATATGAAAGAAATTCCAATTCGGGCTAGGGTCAGAAAAAAAGAATCCACACAAATCAACTTCACGTGAATTTCAAATGAATCTTACTCCACAGCTGTACAAAGTACATCACATAAAAATATAACATGAAACCATTAACCTGTTTTCTAAATTTATACTGGGATATCGAAAGTTTGAAATTGGTAGATAAATAGCAAGTTTATAATTTATAGAGCTTGATATTTACTAATTTCCATAACATTTTTTTTATATTTTATATTATACTATGTTTTTTTAAATTTAAGTTATATTATTTTATATATCTTTAAATTTTATTTATTTAATTGACCTTATTTTAATTTTTTTTTTCTAATCGTATTTAATTTATTTTTTATTTTAACTTAATTTATTTTATTTTACCTTATCCCTTTATATTTTATTTTATTTATTTTACTTTATATATGTTTTATATTTTTATATTATTTTTAGCTTTATTTTTGGTTTTATTTATTTTTATTTTTTTTCCATTTAATTTAATTTTTTTAATTTTAATTAAATTAATTTTATCTTTTTTTATTTTATTTTTACTTATATTTAATTAATTTAAAATAATTAAATTTTATTCAATTTAGTTTCGTTTTATATAATTTTATTTTGTATTATTTCATATTTTTTTAAATAAATTTATTTTTTAGTTCTCCTTTTAATGATAACACCTCATGAGCAAAAAACACAAAAAAAAATTAAAAAAAAATTTTAACATTCTGCAGTTTGTGTCCGCTCAATACCAACTTTTCGAAATACATACAAACATGGCAGACTATCATCCATATACAAGGATACATCATCCAACACATTTCCAAGTTGTTGAAAAACCAAATGTCATGTAAACTTTAATAAAACAAAAGCAATACGTTCGGTAAAAGTTATACTTCGTAAAAGTTATAAAAGCATATAACGGGTGTTATTTTGGACGCGTTGACAGTTGTTACTTGATTTATAGACAGTTTGGCTTGTCATTTTATAATGAACAGACTGACTTATTTCGTATTATTAGTATCGTATATTAGTATTCGGTGCGTTATTGGTGACATACGGCCTCAATTTCAGCAAACTTATTCGAGCCAGTCGCGGCGATAATTTAACCGAAATCATTTTTGAAACATAATGGCAAACTATTATTCTTATAATAAAGTTAAATTCTTAGTCATAACATGAAATTATATGCGTTTTGATTTCTTCTGGAAAACCGCATAACTAAAAAAACACACCCTTTACGTAACGAAATAATTAAAAATAAAGAACAGAAAATTAATGTGGTGAGGTATCGAAAGGACAACTTACTTGATTGGAGCATTGTCGTGGTAAATCAATAAAAAAATATATCCACAGAAAGTTTTCGCTTTACTAAATGCACGCACATAAATATATAAGCAAGTAAATATGGAATTTAATTTTATATTTTTAAATGCAAGGTAAATGTTTATATGAGAAAAAGTTTTTAGGACATTTCACCTTACCTTTTACCTTATGATATACATACATATCTTTAGTTAGATCATTTTTACTTTAATTAGTTGATATAAAACAGCGTTAATCAAAATAAAGAATGGAAGAGGAGTTCTGTAAATTTTATCGATAACGAATTTTGTCGCTTGCATTAACGATTGGGTGTTTCGGTAACTCAATTATAACGAATTTTGGTAGCTGACATTTCCTTTTTATTAAATTGGTAAGGTGGCACCACAGCTTAACATAACAGCAATATCGAAAGCGAAAAGCACAAAGAGGAACAACAAAAACAAATAAGTTCGTGATAGATATTATTTAATAAATGAGTTCCAATGGAATACAAGGTTTAAAAATCAAAACAAGTCCAAATTACGTTGCATGACTCTTCGCACTGCAGAGGAGCTCTAAAAAAAATTAAGCGTACCGTGTACCTGGGTATTAAGCATTTACCGCCGAAATCTTGAGATTAGGATCACATATCTATGCACAAAATACATATATTGAACTGTGTTATCCAACAATTAAAAAATAAATTCTCTTACCATTTGTACATTGACGAAATGATATCCATGGTGGTTGACATAGGTTTCTTCATGATTTCTAGGGCTCATGATTGACACATGAATGCAATCGATAGCTCAACATTCTGCTTGAGTCATACGAAACATGATCTTTGCGAACAACATCGGACGGTTGGTTGCGTACGTTACTCTATGGACACAGCGGCTTACGGAGGACTGGCTCATGGCTATGTTCCAATGCTTTCCAACAGAACTTTGATAGCATCAAACAATTTAATAAAGTTAAAAATTGAAAAAGACATTAAAGTTGCATTGTTAACATGTTTTTTCTGTAGATATCGTCGTTATTTTCCTGCCTTTTAGTTGGCTAGTAAATTGCTAAATAATTTCATCAACTAAATCTGGGGTTAATCGATACAACTTTCGAAATTCTATTTCACTCAAGTTTAAAGTATCTTCCACTTCTCGCAACGAACTTCTATCTACCGACAAATAATGCGTTATTTCTTCATATTTTAATTTCTTTTCCTTCGCTTTTTTTTGTACTTTCCCGATTTGTATTTTATTTCAATTTTTATACTATTTATTTTAACATACATAAAATATGAAATCGTTTGTCGATGGCGCTATCAACTCGAAAATTTTTGCCGTTTAATTAACAATACATCGTAAAATTAAGGACTACAGCTGATCAGGCGATAGGGAATATCGTTAAAATTTGTTTAGCAAATACTCGAATCGTTAAAATTGTCGCAAACGATCAAAAAATCGTTATAATAGCATACTGAATTCCACCACAGATGCTTTTGAACTTGATATTTCCAAAGGACTGGAGGTCTTGCTCTTTCTCTGATTCTACTGGCGGGTACTGCATCGAACACTTTCAAAGCTGCAGTGCTTTCATCCATTCGGATGACATGAAGCCAGCTATATTTGTATTCGCTAAACTATGACAATGTCGCCGTATAACACGTACACCATATCGATCCCACTCGTCCGCGGTATTCGTCGTTGCCATAGCGCAAAAGGCCATAAATCTTCCGCAAAACATTTCCTAAAGCCATCTCATCACATGTTGTCATTGTCCATGCCTACTCATAGCGCAGGACGGGAATTAGTTCGTTGAGTGAGGACTTTACTTTTGTATTGCCTACACCTGTTTGCAAGAGTGATTCTGCAGACATTGTTGGTTTTGTTTATGTCGGTTACAGGATAGACCAAATTATCCACAATTTCAAAGTTATGACTGTCGGCAGTGACGTGGGCCAAAACGCCAATGCGCTTACTATTTGTTTGATGAATGGAGATATTTCGTCTTGTTTTCATTCACTACCAGATCCATTCGCTTCGCTTTTTTGTCTAACACGGAGAAAGCAGAACTAACGGCGTGGTTGTTATGCCAACGATATCATATTCTACCAATTGGACAATATTGTGGCTTGCCTATTTAGTTCTGTGTCTACTATTATTTCCTCCAGCAGCGAATTTAAGATATCAGACGACAAAGAGTCATCATGCCTGCAACCTAGTTTGGTGTCGACCGTCTCCAAGATGTCCTTCCGAATTCGGACTGAAATTCTGGTATCCTCCAGAGTGAGTTTGCATAGCCGTACGTTGTACTGTTATCAAATTCGGACATAGCGGCGTAGAGGCAGCTAGTTACCATGCTGTCTAAGATACCTTTAAAATTGATGACAGGTTTAAAGCCACACTGATAACGTTTAATCAGTTCGCTGACGGTGGTAATCCCTCACACAATACGTTCGATAACACCTTATATGCGATGTGGAGATGGCTTATTTCATTCATTCATCTGACTTTTTTGTCCGTTTTTCGACGCCGTATTTGAATAACTCATCCGGCAAGCCATCGGTTCCCGCATCTTTGTTAATTGTCTTGTGGGCAATCGTTACTCGTCCATCGTCTTAATCTGGTATTGGATTGACTTTTCCATCGTCTTCAGTTCGGAAAACGGGTTCGCTATCTGCGGGTGCTTCACTTTCACTGCTATTCACCAGATTAGAGGAGTTTTTCCTCCAAAGTCTCAGTATACTCTGGGCATCGGTAACCAGATTACCTTCTTGGTTCTTACACGAGTATGCTCCGATCTTCAAACGCTCTGGAAGTCGCCGCATATTTTCTGAGAATTTTGGTGTATTACTCCCTCCCGCAATTAGAAATATTAATTTTCTATAATTTTGGATGTTGCCCGAACCTGGATTGGAACCCAAGCCTTCCACAATGCTAACAACTCGGCTATTGCGGCCGCCATATGGATATATCTGTATACATAAAAGACTCCGAAACAAGTCGATTTGGTTTTATCTATTCCAAAAAATCTTATTTATGGATTTATTTACTTGAAATTTGGTACATAAAATTACCACAGGAAATACTCTTTCTTCCTGGAAGTGGGTCTAGATCCAATTCCAAAACATTTTGTTTCTGGTTCAATTTACTAGAAATTAATTGTTTTCGAAGAAGTGTGCAAATACCGATATTATGAGACAAATATTTTTATTATTCGATTTTGCTGATATTTTTTGCTAAGATACATTTTAATCTAGATAAACAAATGCCGGAAATTGACTAGGGAGCAAGTTCGACTTGCTTGAAATTTAACATGGTGTTATTTTCTGATACAGATCGTTCGTACATCGCGGCGTCACGTTAGTATATGGTCTGTTTTACGATTCGGTTTCATCCATATGGTTTCGAAATATTTTTAGTAGTCCAACTTTATTTTACACAATCGTAGATAGATCTTAAGCTTACTTCGAGACATTCATATTTAGCTTTTTGGGAAAGACTTTTAGTGGCGACTAATTTTCGACTTTCTCTGGTAATAACTCAAACACCTCAAAATGCAAATACCAAACTTTGTAAGCTTATAAATACAAATATGTAGACTGGTAAATATTATAATAAGAAATTAAATATTTTGGAATAACTACACCACTCCTTACAATTCCAATTATAATATCTAAATTTAACAAAATAGGAAAAGGCCACAGCAACGAGTGGCCGGGCAGTATAATATAAAGGGTGATCTATTTCGAGGTTCCCTGCTTAAAAAAAAACATATGAATGTCTATTATCATTGAAAAGAACATTCTTTGGCATTTATTTTTTTAAGATTATCTCTTTCAAATGTTGACCGCGGCTACGTCTCAGATGGTCTATCCATTTAGTCCAATTTTCGATGACTAGTTCGAGCAGTTCGACTGGTAACTGGCTAATGACACGCGTGATTTTTGTGCATATACTTTAGGCTTTACATTTCCCCACTGGAACAATTCTGACGGTTTGATATCACACGATTTTGGTGGCCAATCGACCGGCTCAAAACGTGAAATTATCTGTTCACCAAAGTATTCTCTCAATCAAGCCATTGATTGGTGCGATGTGTGGGAAGTGGCGCCGTCTTTTTGCAACCAAATGTCGCGAAGATCACGAACTTCAGATTCAGGCATCAAATAGTCGGTTATAATGGTGCGATAACGGTCGCCATTTACGGTTACGCTCTCACTGGCATCATTTTTGAAGATATATGGACCGACGATTCCACCGGCCGACAAACCGCACCAAACCGTCTGGATAAAATGGCAGCTCTTGAATTTTTTCACACTGCTCTTCGTCCCAAATGCGGCATTTTTGCTTGTTTACATACGCATTGGGCCAGAAATTGGCTTTATCGTTGAACAAAATTTGGATTGAAAACGTCGGATCTTCTTTGAACTTTTCAAGAGCCCATAGAGCGAAGCGATATCACTTGGGAAGGTCGAGCGGCTTCAGCTCTTGCACAAGCTGCGAACGGCACCGAATCGACTCTCCACGGTCTTCGTGTACACTCTCAGCAACGGCCGCTATGTTTTCTTCACTGTGTGCTAGACGTTGTGTTTTCGCTCGAATATTATCCAATAATTAATGCTGGGTGTCTCAAGATGGGTGATGGTCTTGCGAATAGTACACTCAGTAGGCCGATTATGTTGATCATAAGTTGAGCGTAGCGCGCGAAACACATTCTTTAGAAAACGTGAATTTTCGTTGTTCAGGCGTAAGTCCTTGATGAAATGCCAAACGATACTGAACACAAATAACATGACAGTTTGAAACGACTCACTCGAGACCTATCAAAAAAAGCTATTGCAACAAGTACTACTTGGATCCCCCTATATAATTGGCGCTTTATAAGCAGTGAAGCGATTTTCGGCCAAGCTCATCCTTCAATTTGTAGTGTCGAAAAAATGGAGGGACCTACAAAATAAACTGCCTCGAACGGCCGATGTGGCGACCGCTATTAGAAAAATTATTTTTCTATAATTTGGGATGTTGGTCAGAGCAGGCTTGGGAACCTGGCTTCCCGAATAATAATACACAGTGCTAAGCACTAGGCTATTGATGTCCAAATTTACGATGTACATAAGTCTATAGAAAATTGTCTGATGATTTTAAAAAATTGTTTCAAAATTGTGCCAGATTCGCAACATGCTTAGAAACTCAAAATATAAAATATTGTTCGTAGGCCTTTTTTTATTTCTTTATTTTTGAAGAATCTTTTGAGCTTGTATAGCTTTAAATTTTAATCATAGAAGTTTCTATTGTAATTATTTTTATTTTATTCTTATTATTAAGATCGCAAGGTCCAAAAAAATTAGTTTCTTTATGATGATAAAATTTTAATTTTTTTTTCAAAAGGCTAATAAAAAGAGATCGTGAATTTGCAGTATCAAAATTTATTATTGATAACAACATTTCCTAAAATGATGAGCCCTATACCTTTCTTGTACTTATGATCGTCCTATGGCCTTTGGTTTTTCACAATTGTAAATTTAAATAAATATCGACACTGAAAATCATAAATTTGGTATGTTCATGAAAGGTATACAGACGGCACATCTGTCTTGTTTTATGGACACAATTAACCTATATACTTTTTTAGAAAAAACTTATGGAAGGGATATTTTAACATTTAAATTAAAAATTGGCAAATTCGGATATAACTTCTCTGAGCAAATACTCTTGCTAAAGTAAGAAAATATTTCCCGACTTATTTCTCAATCATATAAGAGTAATATCATATTGGGAGCATACTGTAATACTAGTTTCGGAACAGGTGTTTGGTATTAACCAATATATGTAAATTATATATTTTTCTTAGATTGTTTTTTTGACTAACATGAAAAACTATGAAATAAACGAATTAGTTCTACTTATTTTTATTTATTTTTAGTACACAAATATACACATGCTTACATAAAATATTTATAAAAATTGTAATAAATTATGGTAATTTCAATTCTTTTTTTAAGTAGCTAACTGATCATATCATTATCAACTTTTTATTCTCTGAAAAGTAAATAGCTGATATTCATATCGTATTCCAACCATTTTAGAGCTATTCATAATCCACGATGGAAATCTCAAAAATTTACAAAAGCCAAACATTTTACTTTGATACTGTGAATTACTTTGTTCTGTGGAAAGAAAAGAAGTTAAATGAACTTGTTATATTTCAATAAAAATTATCAAAGAGTTGCGCATGTCAGTACATACATATTCACCTAGTATATCATAATCACTATTACATTTCCGAAATGCTTATTCCAAAGCCGGTTGACATTCACTGCGCTGCTTCAATGAACTTGCTGCACTAAGAGAAACGTGTATTGATTAGGTGCTTCCACAATCGTCTGCCCAAAACTTTATTTACTTTGGCACACACTCAATTCCTTTTAACCAATTTAAAATTTACGAGCTCATTCAACAAAAAACTGAAAAAAGCCACTCAAGTGAAGTGTCACCATAAGCCGCACACAAAAAAAAAGAAAAAAAAAAAGAAATAATAAATGAATGGAATGGAGAATAAAGAAAATGAACACACACACACAATGCAGATAAGACGTGCCAGATAATACCGGATACCGGTCGGATATCGTCAAACTAATTCATTTTACGCCTCTGCGTATTGACAATTGCCGATTGAACTGCATGCAGTAGTGACAAAGGCGCTCTATCACATACACAGACCCACTCGCACTGAAAACGCAGGCCAAACTTTGCATACAAAAGTAAGCGTTGATTGTGTGGGTATGGGCGTAGAGATTTGAAATGAATGAAAGAATGGAAATGACGATATTTTTATGAGTGGAAAAAAATTAAAATTCAAAAAGAAAAAAGAAAAAAGAGTAAAGTAGAAATCTAAAAGCTTATCCAAGCATCTAAATTATATGCGCGATGAAGAGTTACATACCCTACTATGGAACGCAATAAAGAGGGAAAAAAGCTTGAATTCTGAAAAAAATAACACAAAAAGATATGAGCAAAGAATTTTTTGTAAAAGTAAGAAAATATATATATATATATATATATATATATATATATATATATGCATGAAATGCAGCGATAAAGGCGAAAACAAAGACGCCGTAGAAAGTAAAAAGTGCGGCAAGCGGTAAGATGTCAGGCAAAGGCAGCCAGTCGCTGCAGGAAAAACAGAGTTTATAAAGGTGGAGCTAGGGCATTGAGCAGATAAGGCAGGTTCAAAGGTAAGTAGATGCAGAGGCTATGCAGTTACATACATTAACATATATGTCAAATGCACACGCATAACATTGCTACATATTTACAGCCTTTTTGAGAATGAAATGTTAAATTAATTGTCGCACGATGTTGAGATGTACATGGAGGAGTAATCCCAAGAAGAAAATCACCAATCAAAATGTTTTTGATTAGAAACAAACCAAGTTCATTACATAATGATGGCAAAAAAAAAACAGTTTTTGGATATTTAAAATTAAAAAATAATAAAAGAAATATTTATACCACAAAATTTTATTATGACAAGTAAATATCTCAAGATCAGTAACTAACTAAATATTCAAAAATTTAGTAAAATTTCTGTTATGCGTAGTATAAGTATTTGGACGTTATATTTTTTTGGTTGAAATCATCATAATTTAACTTTTTTTGCAATAATAATCGAATAAGCAATATTAATGTTGAAAACATCGATACATTCATGTATACAAAGCAAAATATATGTATGTATATTAGAATGAGTACAGACATATGTTTAGTCAAAATTCCCAAAATTAGTATTAGTGAAATTCCATATAAAGGATGATTAAAGTAGAGGTACCTTTTTCAATACCTTTTTTTCTTACAGATCACGCGTGAGTCGTGTTAAGCTGTCATGTTATTTTTATTCAGTATCGTTTGGCATTTCATCGGGTAAAGACTTACTTCGGAACAGCGTTTACAAATCATTCAACTTTATTACAAAAATTCACGTTCTGTAAAGAATGTGTTTCGGGCGCTCAACTTATGGTCAACATAATCGGCCTACTGAGCGTACTATTCGCAACACCATCACCCATCTTGAGACCCAGCATTCATTATTGGATAATATTCGAGCGAAAACACAACGTACAGCACATAGTGAAGAAAACATAGCGGCCGTTGCTGAGAGTGTGCACGAAGTCCTTGGAGAGTCGATTCGACGCCGTTCGCATCAACTCGAACTGATATATGGAACGACTTGACGCATTTAACGTCGAGATCTTAAGCTGAAAGCGTCTTGTGCAAGAACTGAAGCCACTCGACCTTCCCAAGCGACCTCGCTTCGCTCTAGAAGCTCTTGATCCGACGATGAGGCCGTTTCTGGCTCAATGGGTATGTAAACAAGCAAAATTACCGCATTTGGGACGAAGAGCGACCTGAAGAGATTCAAGAGCTGCCATTTCATCTGGAAAAAATAACAGTTCAGTTTGGTTTGTGGGCCGGTGGAATCATCGGTCTATATTTCTTCAAAAATGATGCCGGTACGAACGTAAGCGTCAATGACGACCGTTATCGCGTCATGATAATCGACTATTTGATGCCTGTAATGGAAGCTCGTGATCTCCGCGACATTTGGTTTCAACAAGACGGCGCCACTTCCCACACATCGTATCAATCAATGGATTTTTTGAGAGAACACTTCGGTAAGCACATAATTTTACGGCTTGCACCACCAAGATTATGTAATATCATATCGTTAGACTTTTTCTTGTTGGGGATATGCAAAAACATCGCGTGGAGCAAAAGATCGCGCGTGTCATTCGCCAGTTACCAGTCGAAATGCTCGAACGAGTTCTTTCGAATTATATTAAACATTCCCCATTAAATTTGAATTTTCTGTGTTTTTTTTCTTTAAGAGGGTGTAGAACCTATAGGAGTATATAATAATATGATAGCTCCTTCGATAAATACCATTTTAGGAATACCAGTTTATTACGAGTCCCATACAATATTTTTATTTCACGCCTTTCGTCTCTTAAAAGTTTTGTTTTGTCATTCCTTTAATAATGGCCTAGGTGGTCTTATGATAATATTTTCATTCAATTATTTGTCGCAATAGTTTGGTGGTGCATATTTGTAATAAACTGTCTCAGTGATCGTCCACCTGATCAAGGTGCCAACTGTTTGGAATTCTAGCGATGTGGAAAAATATTAAAGCAGTTTCACTTTTCATTTGGTCTATGTCATAAGTTTAAGTTCACGCGAGCCGATTAAAAGAGTATTTGATTTAATTTAATCCAGTTGGCAATATTGGTTTTGTTTCCGAGTTGTCGCATGGGATCCGGGCAATATGCGAAAAACCGATATTTCTATGCACTTTTGGGCATCGTAAAAAATATTTAGCCTGCACGCGCATAATAATTATATGCATACCGTCGAATGACATAGGTAGCAATCTAAGGCACATGATGCAAAACACCGAAATTTTTCACTCGTCAGAACCGAGCATTAGGCCGAAAAGAACTATATTTCACCACTTTCTGGTTAACTACAAATCGCGAATTTTAAGCAAATTATTGGTAATTTGTTGGAAAGTTATCGAAAGATTGGAGTTAGAATCTCACTAAAGAAAACATACATTTACTGCATTTCCACCTCGATCTTTTCGCCGAAAATTTGGGCGATATGACCGATGAACAAAGAGGGTGGCTACACTAAGATCTAGATGGAAAGATGATACCAAGAATTATAATATAATCATTAGCGAACAGTGTTACGCCCTTATACATGGTATAGACCCCAAATCAATACCAAAGACACAGTACCACATCTCGTCATTTCTGATTTTTTTACTTTTAATTTAATAAAAAACATTAATTGTCTGAAATTATAAAAAAAAGTTATTAACTATTTGAAATACTAGAGTCAATCTTTAAAACTGAAGTGAAAGTTTAGATTTAGCGTCAGAAATTATCATAGTTACAACCTTTATTTGTCTAGGTGGAAAATCGTTGATATTTTTGTTCTTAAGTGGAATTTTTCTTTACCTATCTCTCGTACACCTTCAAATAAATTGAACTTTCGTATGCTATTTTACATATATTCTATGAGGAATCGACCAATAACTATTTTCAGTCAGAAATAGCTTAAAAATGTCAGTTCCACGAAACTTATTTTTCATTTTTCTTCCCGGCGAAGAATATGGACATGTTGTTGCGTATCATCTCCCTTTCATCACACGGTATCCACCCCCCGAATTTTACCCAATGAATACTTTCCAATCACCGATCTTAACTCATAAGGATCCTCCGGTAGTTTTCCAATATCAATGTACTTAAACGAATAAATTGTAATCCGTGAAATAAAAATGTTCTTAAATAATGTGCGTTCCCCACATTATACCTCATATTTTTATTCAGATACTAGCGGACCCGACTGACTTCGTTCTGTCAAAAAGATTTGTAATGGGCAGTTTTTTGTTCATACCTATTTTATAGTCGGGCCAAAAAATTCTCCTGTACATACCGTTGCCCTGGTTATAGGACGTTGTGAATAAAAAATAATTAAATAAACAGATATAAGCATTTATAATTAGGTAATCGATTTACTGTTAATCATGTGAATCATAATTATTAACAAAAATCGGTTTTATTTTCATTGTAGTGCTTTGTAATATACGATGTTTTTTGTTTGATTACCTGGCGCATAGACAAAGAAATTTTATGGTTTTCCAACACGGGAACAGGCAACATACAATTGACCATGTGAGAAACATGGGTTTTCCAGATTAATACCACAAACACTTAAATATTGCCTCTGGGACTTGTTTATGGTCATAGCAAAAGCAAGCCGCACTGGAAACTGTAGTCGTTTAAACTCGAATGGAACATCAGTCGGAATCATTGGGATGCGCGGTATGAGAACATCTTCTCCTTTATACTTTCCCTACAGTATAGTTGCTTCTATCACGTTGTTTAGTAAGTTTTTTTTTATCGCTAACCGTGTGCCGTTGCAAAGACGCGGTTGGTTGATATTTCGCAATATTATAACTACCGATCTAACCTTTAATTGCAGATTGTGAGGTGGCAATTCTGGCAAATCCAGCGAGTTTAAAAATTTCGGTTGATAGTTGACTACATCATCTTGGTTAGTAGCCGAATCAACTAATTTATATATTCTCGATTCGCCTGTAATTTGGTCTTGAATTTTGAAATTTAATTCATTTACATCTATGTTTTTTGCAGCCAATATAGCTCGTTCGCTCAACCAATTATGGTTTCTGTAATTTTGAGAAATATCTGGAAACACCTTCTGAATAAGTTCATCTTTTGATCGAGTTAACTGACAAAAACTTTGAGGAAAGTTAATGCAGCCAGTCAAGATGTCTATAGGAAACTTGCCATTGCCAATGTCAATGAAAGGTGCTATAATACATACCTTAAAAGTTGGCATAAAATTTTCCCGAACTACATTTGTTGCCCCAAATGAAGTCATTTGAAAGCAATTGTTATATTGTTGGATATTTGTCAAAAAGTGTATAGAATCTGTTCCTATTCCTTAAACCAATGAGTACAATGGCTCTGGTGGTGGATCCAATGGTATCAATTTCACTTTACCATTTGCGCAACAATAAGAACCAATAAGAACACATTGGTGGATACTGTAGTCAATTGACACATCGTAACTGAAAGCAGCTCGATTCAAACTTGCGCGGTTATTAGTTGAATTTCGAACTATCGCTTCACGCGTTTGTGATATCCGAATTCTTTTACGTTCATTTCGGTCGTCACGTTCTTGGGCAGAATAATGAGATCAGTTATTAGCTTGGTTTGTAGCATTTTGGGCTCTTCTACAAAACTTTCTTCGTTTTATAGGAAGCATCTTTTATTCTTTTATATTAATTATTATGTCACATGCAATAATAAGTGATCAAAGTTAACTTAACACTCCGCGCAAAACACCATATACGATTTTTTTCGTTTATCAAATGACAAAAGCAAACACAGTAGAGTAGATAACGGAAAGTCCAAGAAAAACAACACTTGTACACTGGCAAATCGGCATTTACAGTTTGCTGTTTTTGATGTTTAAAAATAATAAAACAGTAGATCAAGTTTAAAATTTTTTTTAACAGGTTTGGGTGTTGATGTACCTTTGTCACCGAAATCTTAATCGATTTTAAATTTTTTTTATAAACAAACCTCGCCATGGCAATAACAAACACACAAAAAAATGATTCCCAAATTTTCTGATATTTTCCACCTTTACATCATTCAAAACAATTAAAACATTCAATTAAATATAAAATTTTGTCGAAAAAAAAAATTAAAATTTTTCGGGTTTTTGTGGAATTTTCCGAGTTTTCCACTAAGAATTTTCTATATTTCTTTTGAAAAAAGCCATTCAAGAAAAATTGCACACCAAACTCGCTATAAAAAATCCATTTTAGATTTTTCCAATTTTCGAACTTTTCCGGTAGGTTTTCCAAAAAATTTTCTTTCCAAAAACCTTTTTCTGGTAACTATAAAAATTCAACGGAATCCGGTCATACACAAAAAAAATATTTCTAAATTATCCGACTTTTCCGGAAGGTTTTTCCAAAAGTTTCGTCCGTTAGCACCGTCTCCTGGAAACTATGAGTAACTGGGAAAAAAATTCAACGACCAACACATTTTGCGATTCATTTTTGTGTTATAGAAGACTAGATATAGAGCACGATGTAAAATTCTACAAAAATTTCGATTATTCATTGTTCCGGAATTGTGGTTATTAAGTAGCAACGTATATTTGAGTGAGACACGTTTCCATATTGGACATATCGGCACTAGTGATTGCAGCAGCCCGCATGCTGTTAACTTATGCTGCCACATTATTATCATTTCTTCCTATTCCCCAGTCATTGTCTTATATACAACACATACATAACTACATATATTCCTTTTACTAAAGTGCAAAATTCAAATCATTTTGTTAGCAGAGTATCTACGTGCCTTTGTGCAAGTGGCAAAAGCGAATAAAAGCTATTTTCAACAGACTATTTTAATACGGGTGACATTGGACAGGCGAATATTTATATGTGCATTTTTGCATGCTGCTATGACATTATTCCAAGACATTCGTTTGCTGTCATAAAAGTAATTTTTTGAGATAAAGAGAATCCTCCAATATCAAAGTAAAAATATGCACACCTACTTATACACCACATTTTCTATGAAATACATACAGACATACATACATATGTATATCCATGTATACATAATTACACAAGTACATATATATTTATATATATTCATAAATATCTATCTAAGTACGTGCATAAGTAAGAGATTTCTATCTTCCATTTGCATTTGTATGGTTATGTCTTTCTTATGCAGAAATCTGCAGATGGCAAAAATATTTTAAGCATTAGCTGTTGCAAAGTGTAACTTATAATAATCGGAAATTTCAGCAGGTCACCTAAAAAGTTTAAAAATTTCACAAATTTTAATCAGAAACCAAGAATGTGCATTTGAAAAAATTGAAATTAATTCTTTTCATGTTTAACGTTTATTAATCTAAGTAGGAATCAAAATTTAATGCAAATTTTCTAATGGAAATTTCATATTCCGATTGAATTTTATTTGGGAATTTATAGATAATCCCATTATATAAAAAACTTTATTCAGTAATTTTTCTTTCTGAAGTGGGTAACTCTTTTATGAATGACTACAAAAATGAAAGTTAGTATCTTAAAAAATAAAAATTTGAAGAACTGTGAAACACAGGCATACAAATTATTGACAATTTAAGCAAAACCCTATTCCCACAGATATACAATTAGCTAATTCTGAATGAAAAATACATAAAAAATTATAATAATAAACTAAAATAGTAAGCTCTATATTGAGTTACATGTTTAAAAAGTCCCGACAGTTTTTTATAAAGTCTGATCCATTTCGAGTTTCCCTACTTTTTTAAAGAAAGAATTACAGAAAATTCAAATTAAATGGGGAATGTTGGAAAGAGCAAATCTTTGGCATTTATTTTTTAAAAATTATCTCTTTCAAATGTTGGCCGCGGCTACGACTCAAATAATACTTCCGTTGAGTCTAGTTTTCGATTACTCGTTCGAGCATTTCGACTGGTAACTGGCGAAGGCCACGCGTGATGATCTTCTACAAGGCCTGAATCGAAGCAGTATTCTTCAAATAGACTTTCAACTTTACATATCCTCACCGGAAAAAATCTAACGGTGTGATATCACACGATCTTGGTGACCAATCGACTAGCCCAAAACGTGAATTTATCTGCTCACCGAGGTGTTCTCACAATAAATCCATTGATTGATGTGATTTCTGGGAAGTGGCACCGCCTAAATGTCGCGGAGATCACGAGCTTCAATTTCAGACATCAAATATTCCCAGTAACGGTCGCCATTGACGGTTACGTTCTCACCGACATCATTTTTGGAGAAATATGGACCGATGATTCCATCGGCCCACAAACCACACCAAACCGTTGTGCTTTCTGGATAAACTGGCAGCTCTTGAATCTCTTCAGGTTGCTCTTCATCCCAAATTTTGCAATTTTCGCATGTTTACACATCCACCGAGCCATAAAAGGGCCTTATCGCAGAACAAAATTTGGCTCAAAACGTCGGATCTTCTAGGAACTTTTCAAGAGCCCATGGAGCGAAGCGCTTTCGCTTGGGTAGGTCGAGAGAATTCAATTCTTGCACAAGCTGTATTTTGTACGCTTTCAAGTAAAGATCTTGACGTAAAATATGCCAAGTCGTTCTAGGCGTCAGTCCGATTTGCTGGTTGATGGTGTTGCGAATAGTACGCACAGTAGGCCGATTATGTCGACCATAAGTTGAGCGCTGCGCGCGAAACTTATTCTTTACAGAACTTGAATTTTCGTAATAAAGTTGAATGATTTGTAAACCTTGTGTAGGCGTAAACCTTTCCTGATGAAATGACAAATAATACCGAACAGAAATAGCATGTCAGCTTGACACAATTCACGCATGATCTGTCAAAAAAGTCTATTGAAACAAGTACCTATACTTGGATCAGCCTTTATTTTTGAAGAAACTTTTTCTTTATTGAAAGTAAATTTTAATGAAGTACTGCAAAACATTTTGACCAGCTTTTCGGTCGGCCAAATTTTTACCATGAAGAAAAATTCGCACAAACAGAAACAAATACTGGTCAGATAGTGAAACTGAAGTGTGACTAATCTGAAGTGGTCACGATGAAACACAACTCATTTTTTATTAGTTAATTCTTGACCAATTTTTTGAAGAGCATGATATAAACTGGTTAATTGTTGAAAGCAGAGCACCGGATCGATCGTCGCGTAAGATTCATCCAACACTCAGCGCCAAGGGTGATGTAAATTTAGGCTTTGCCGTCATTTGTAGAGGATCGCCGACATTTGACCAACGCTTGCTTCGCTTCATATTCTCCTAAAAACAAAAAATTGTTTTATGTAATAGGCACATTTCTGACCATCGGTGATCAGTCGCTTCAGAAATGGTTTAATTTTGTCGTGAAAAACGTTTCACTGATGGCAATACAGTCTATGCATTATTTCGCGTTAATTCATATGGCATCTAAACATCAAGCTTCTTAAAGTACCCAGCCTTTCAGAGTGATTCCAAACTGTCATATGAGAGAAGCTTATTGTATCTGATATCTCCTGATAGGTTTCAAGTCAGTCTGAACCGGTTGCAGAATTGCATCATCTTTTTGAGTCCCTGCTGCGGATTTAACAGATTTTCAAATCAAAATGACTTGACTATACTTCTTCTTCTTCTTCTTCTTCTTTGGCGTAAGCACTGCATACGCGATTATAGCCGCATCAACAACAGCGCCACTCGTTTCTTCTCTTTGCTGTATGGCGTCAGTTGAAAATACCAAGTGAAACCGGGTCGCTCTGCACCTGATCCTTCTACCGGAGTGGAGGTCTTGATCTTGCTCTGCTTCCACCAGCGGGTCCTCCATCGAATATTTTCTAAGTTGGATTGCTTTAATCCATTCAGACGACATAACTTGGCCAGCGTATCCGCTGTATCTTGATGCGCTGAACTATATAAATGTTATCGTATAGGTCGTACAGCTCATCATTCAATCGTCTGCGATATTCGCCGTTTCCAAAGCGCAAAACACCACACATTTCTCGCAAGACTTTTCTCTCGAAAGCTCCTAAAGTCGACTCATCGGATGTCGACATAGTCCAAGAATCGAAGCAGCATATGTTGGAACGGAAACGATGAGCGACTGGTAGAGTTTGGTTTTGGATCGTTGAGTGTGGATTTCACTTTTCAATTGCCTACTCAGTCCAAGGTAGCACCTGTTGGCAGGAGTGATTCCGCGTTGGAAGGCTGACATTGTTGGTGTTGTTAATGCTGGCACGCGATAGACGAAATTATCTACGACTTCGAATTGTCAACAGTGTCGTTAGAACCAAGTCGTGAAGGAGATATTTCATGTTGCTTCGTCGCTTTGGACCTGGAGAACGCAGAATTTACGGTTGAATTATATCAATATCATCGGCACACGCCAACAATTCTACACTGTTTTAGGAGATTATACCTGGTCTATTTAGCTCTTCAGCACGTATTATTTTCTCCTGCATCAAATTGATGAAATCACACGATAAAGAGTCACCTTGTGTGAAAGCTCGACTCGCAGAGGTCCTTCCCAATTCTGACTGTGCTTCTAATATTATCCAGGGTCAGTTTCATAGCCATATGAGTTTTGTGGGGATATCAAATTCAGACATAGCTGTCGAAAGCAGCTTTAAAGTCGACAAAAAAGTGGGTGTATCGATTCTTTTCCCTCGGGTCTTCTCCAAGATTTGACGTATGGTGAATATCTGGTCAATGGTGGATTTACCAGGTCTAAAGCCACACTGATAAGGCGCGATCAGTTTGTTGACGGTGGGCTTTAGTCTTTCACACAATACCCTAGATAGGACCTCATACGCAATATTAAGAAGACTTATGCCACGATAATTGGCGCAGATCGTGAGGTCTCCTTTTTTGAGTTGGACAGAGCACACATAGGTTCCATTCGTCAGGCATGCTTTCGTCGGACCATATTCTGCAAAGAAGCTGATGCACGTTCCTTGTCAGTTCTTACCGTCGAATTTGAATAGTTCTGTCGCTAAGCCATTGGCTTCCGACGCTTTGTTATTTTTAAGAGGGCAATCGCTATTCACTTTGGCGCTTCTATACCATCGTCATCCATTGGGGTTTCGAGTTCGCCATCTCAGGGGTTCTCTCTTTCACTGTCATTGAGCAGGTTGGAGAAGTGTTCCCTCCATACACTAAGTATGCTCTGGACATCTGTCACTAGATTACCTCCATGGTATCTACACGAGTTTTGGTCTTCCGGTCTTGAAACCTTCTGTAAGTCGCCGCATCTTCTAAAACTCTTCACTTTCATGCATTTCGGCCTCTTTCTTTTTTGTCTACAAACGCGTCCCGCTTTCTTCTTCAGCTCTCGGTATCTATCCTATCTCGCACGTGTTGTAGTCGATGGCAAAGTAGCGAAGTAGGCAATCTGCTTTCTCTCCACTGTAGTTCGACGTTCCTCATCGTACCAGCTGTTTTTCTGGTATTGTAGAAAACCAATTGTTTCCGAAGCAGCGGTACGCAAGGAATTTGCTATTTCGTTCCACAGCTCCCTTATATCGAGTGCTTTCAGAAAGCAGACTAGCTGTCTGCTGTGATTGAAGCTTTTCGAAGTCAAATTTTCATTGTGTTTGTTGACGGGCGTTCTTTGCCGCACAGAGTGCGTATTTTTGCTGCTATAAGACTTGACTATAACCCAAAATGAAAAACGACTGGAGCGAAATTATGATCAATGGATTCAATTGGTTTACATTTACAATGAGGTTCACGAAATGGAACAGGGACGGAGGTTTTTTGCTTACGTTGGCAGGAATACTTTTCTTCTTTCGAGAAGTGGACCTGTAACCAATATATTCGGTGAAATAGTATTTATGATTCGTTTTGGTTTCATGTTTATATTTATTTAGATCGACAAATTAAATACCTTTATTTTATGCTATGCATGATATGCACATATGAATATATATTCAAATAAATTGAGAAATTTAATATTTTGGATAAGAAACTTTGAAACTTAATTAGGACATATTATTATTCTTTACATGTCACTTTATTGACAATGCCAATTATATAAGTAATATCTAAATTAAACAAAATACAGAAAACCACAACAATATGGCGTCTGGCATTTCATGTCAGAAGTAAAAAGTTTTCCAATAGGGAATCATCTGTCTTTTATTTTCATTGTATTCAGTAATGCTTACAATTTCATCATGGCAAGATATACGCAAGAACAACGTTTAAAAATTGTTCAAAATTATTGTCAAAATAATCGTTTTGCAATTGCAACTTTTCATGCGTTTTTGCCATTTTATGGTCGTAATAATTAAGACAAAGAACCGATCGAGGTAATGAAAATATTGCTGCCGTATAGGCAAATGTTGCTGAAGACTGCAATTTGTAGATTCAAAGACGTTCTCAAGAATAGGGACTGTCTCAAACCACAACCTGGCGGATTTTGAGAACGGATTTGGGCTTGCATCCGTATAAGATTGTTCTCACACAAAACTGAAGCCATCGGACCACCTTAAACACCGTCAATTTGCTGATTTAGAAACGATAACGATTTTTTTAAGAAATTCATTTTCTCCGATAAGGCTCACTTTCATCTGAGTGCTGCGGCAAATAAACAAAACTGTCGATTCTGGTGCGAAGAAAATCCACAAATTATTCATGAACAACCATTACATTCACCTAAATTAAAAGTTTGGATTGGTTTTTGGTCTGCTGGAATCATTGGTCCGTACTTCTTTCGAAATGAAACTGGTAGCACCGTTATTGTCAATAGAGAGCGATATAGTTCGATGACAACCAACTTTTTATGGCAACAATGGAAAGAAGTTGATCTTATCAACATCTGGTACCAACAAGACGAGGCTACGTTTCACTCAGCATGTGCAACAACTTAATTATTGCGAGAAAGGTTTGGAGATTACATTATTTCAAGAAATTGTGACATTGAACGGCCTCCATGAAATTATGATTTAACAATGTTAGACTACTTCTTGTGGGGCTATTTGAAGTCATTGGTCTTTAGCATTAAACCAGACTATCTTCAATCCCTAAAAATAAATATTGAATGTGCTATTCATGACATATGACTTTATTTAGTGGAAAAAGTGCTCAAAAATTGGTTTCGTCGAATTCATTACAGCAAAAGAAGTCGTGGAGGCCATATGAAGGATGTTATATTCAGAACTGAATTGTATCGATTGTACTTCATATTAAATATAAAAAAAAATTGGAATTTCCCTAGCAATTAGTACATTTTTTTTTTTTTTAAGAAATCATATCACCCTTAATGGAAAACCCTATATAAAAATTTTAACAAATTTTCCAAGATAAAATTATGAAAAGATAACAATATTTCGGTTAAGGTTTAAAATCTAGTAATTTTGTTCCATCGACATTTTTCGCAATTAAAAAAGCATTAGTCCTTCAACACCATTATTTTAAACCAAATTTAATCAGTGGAATTATCCAATGGCAGTGCAGCTTAATTGCTACAACTAGTTAGCCTATTTGAATGCAATTTAAGAACCTACTTATTTTATAATTTAAGTTGAATATTATTTAACCACATAGTCAATTTTTAACTTGGGTTTTATTTAATATATACATAATTTGAAGTATTTTTATTTCCTTTAAGAAGCTTTTTTATTTAAATAATCAACTAATTTTTTTGATTGAAAAACAAATTTATTATTTTCTACACCGCTATGTATCCATACAATACCTCTCTTTGTCCTTTGCATGTATATGCGTTTGTTTTAAAATTTTACGACGTAATTAAATCTTATTTGGGTTAATTAAATTACTAGATGCATAACATATATTACTTGCACTATATATAGCAGAAATTAAGCAGTAGTACTAACAGTACCAGCCGCTAAAGGAATACCTACCATCTATGAAGTATCATCATTGTCCGCTTCGTTTTCGTTAAGTGCAAAATGCCATTCAAATTTAATTAGTTCCTGTCCTCAATTTTGGTTGCGGAAACTACATTTTCATTGATATAGTCGAAAATGTTGCTCACGATTGTCATATCCTCTCATCATGTGTTCAACACCTAATGAAAACGAGATGGCAAGTAAATAGGTAGATGGCGTTCCATGTGTATGTGAGGAAATAAATATTTGTATATGCTTGTTAGATGCCCCATGAAATTGATTAAACTTACCGGAGAAAATTTATTTGAAAAAGAGACGCTAAATATATAAATCAAATCATTTTAAATGTTTAAAAGTATATACTATTTATGAAAATAAAAAAAAGATCAAGCAATATCGCACCTTGTTTTCAATCCACTAACAAAGAAACACTACGACTCTCGCATACATACAAAACTACAAAAAGAAATAAAACTAGTTCTGTGATTATAACACTGTGACACAAAATGAGGGTTCATCTCTCCGTAATTGATGAAACCAAATGGATATAAAACTTTATCCCTCCCACATCAAAACCTCATACTTTTGGCCTATATGTTTCATTTTTATTTTTATTTAAAGTTGGCAACCCTATGTATGAGAAAAGTTGATTAAAACTTGATCAAATGAAGCAATTTTAGATGGGTTTTTTTCTATATCGCTTTTTTTTTGGGATCGAGGAACTCATTTTTGACATTAACTTTTACCTAAATCTTACGATACGTGGCGCTGTCATATAATTTGTCGTATTTTTCATGAAAAATAATATTTTTAGTTTTATTGTAGAAATGATCGTATATGATACATATAGAAAGGAACATTACACTATATTTGGCACACAAAAAAGATGATAAATGGTATACATATACACATATGTAGGCGTGAAAAGTTTGAAATAAAAAATTAAGTATACGTACAGAATAATATTTCTGTTAAGAATTAAATTATTTTCTGACATTTTGAAAAAATGTGACATAAAAAGCTTACAAAAATAACGGTGCTTAAAAACTAAAACCTGAATCTTTTCGAAGGCGGTAAGTTTACTTCCTCCTCTTCCTCCTCTTCCTCGTCGGTATTGTATTCTTCATTTCTCGTTAGCCACCAGCATAGATCTGCTAAGATTGGTAGTAGTTTTTCCCCCTATACCGTATCTCCATTGTTAAAGCGACCTGGTGAAAACGTTCGTCTTGCTCATCCGATTCCGTTGCGATTTGGTGTTCAAACCAATCTATATGGTGATGGAGAAAATGTACCTTCAAACTCATATGTACACCGAGCTTCTCAAACATATTCATGAGATGATCTACTTTTTCTCTGATGTTCGTGGCACGATGTTTACCGAGAACATTAGCTATTACGTCTTTTATGGCATTCCAGGCATTTAGCTCATTTTCATTTAAAGAGTTATCAAACTTACTATTTTTTATCAATTTTCTTATGTCTGGACCATTAAACATGCCTGTAAAACGATATAGCAATTACATAAATCTTATAAAACCTTATTTTATATGTAAATATAAAATACCTGCTTTTACGTTGCTTGCACTAAGTCGTGGAAATATTGACCTTAGTGTAATAAAAGCTGGTCCATCTGCAGGAAGTGCTTTTACAAAATTTTTAAAAATACCCAATTTGATATGTAGTGGAGGTAGCAACACTTTTTCAATTGGAACAAGGGACGTGTGTATTACATTATCTGATCCAACAACTATATCTTCTCTGTTCTCCCAGTCATGTTTTTGGTATTGGTATTCTTCGTATATCCACCTTGTAATCCACAAAGCAGAGCTACCATTTTCAAATCGCAACATATACGCCATTTATGGCTTTCATAGTTTATCGCTTGTAGTAGATGCCTCACAGATTCGTACGTTTCTTTAGTGTTCAAATTGTATGCTATCGGAACGCTAGGTTTCTTGTTGTTGTAGTACAGAAAACTGCTTTCATATTAGTTTTGGATGAATCAATAAATAACCTCCATTCGTGGGGAATATAAGTCAAACCCATTTCTGCAACAAGTTTTTCAATATCGTTACAGTAAACGAAGGTGTCAGTAAATTATTTTGTTTTAACTTATGTGCTATATACTCTGCATCACGTTTTGATAAATTGATATGTTTTACCACGTCATCCATCCAATTTTGAGATATTGGTATAATATTTTTGGAAGCTTCAGATATTTCATAATCAGGATCCTGCAACTGGTTTTGAAAGTTCGCAGTCCATATAGAAATCGTAGTAGGGCTTGGTGGCCGTGGTACAGGAATAGTATCTGAATCTATTCCAATATATGTCATTGATCTTCGCGATCTCTTAGTTTTTCCATTTACATCATTCAAACACACATAACAACTCGTTTCACTATGCTCACCTTAATGCACAACCATTCTGAATGAGTACATAGATTCAACACATTAAATAAAATAAACTTACCTGGATCAGTCCAAATCATCGGAACACCAAACTTCAGCGATTTTTTATTCCTTTAACCCAGAGACGTAAGTCGTCGTAGCAGGTTCTACATATATCTATGGGAACCCAATTTACGTCTTGAACAACCGGCATCCCACAATAATGTTCATACCACTCTTTCGCATTAACACTTAGATTGGTGTTATTAACACTTAATCAGATTGGTTGCTCTGCTGAATTTACCGCAAACATAGCAATAAAGCGCTAACTTTCGCAAACATTTATTCATTTTAAATTTATTTTATAAGACGCTTTACGCTACCAAAATCTTCAGAATTTATTTTGCTGTGGTATTGCAAGAGAGCTGACACGAAACTCACAGAAATTGTGATTGGTAAAAAAAAAATCTACATATATTAATACTATTTTTGCGTGAAAAAATATCAAAAATAAGACAATACAAATTGTATGACAGCGCCACCTATTGTAAGATTTAGATAAAAGTTAATGTCAAAAATGAGTTCCTCGATCAAAAAAAGCGATATACAAAAAAACCCATCTAAAATTAATTCATTTGATCAAGTTTTAATCAACTTTTCTCATACACAGAATTGTCAACTTTAAATAAAAATAAAAATGAAACCAGACCTATAGGCCAAAAACCCGGTATGAGGTTTTGATACGAGAGAGATAAAGTTTCATCTCCAATTGGTTTCATCAATTACGTAGAATCTGGTTGCACAGTGTAATTGAACGTGGTTAATTAATACAGTAAAGTAGAGTCTCCATATATTAGAGCACCAGATACCCGGGTATCGAGCATTGCGAGCAGCTCGATGCTCGCTCGTACTCGCTCACTGCTCAACTGCGCAGCAGAACAAAAAATAATAATTTTGCTTGTCACAATTTCTTTGGCAGTTCAATCATTTTTATACTTTTCATAAATAAATTAAAAATTAATAAAAAAAAAGTTTTGAGAAAAAAGTTAAAATGTTTATCAAAATACTCGAAATGCTCGTGCTCGACTCAAAAATTTTTCGAGTAATGAGCAATGAGCAGTTGTGCGAGTGCTCGTTGCTCAAATGTTCGCACAGCTCGAAAATATTTGAACAAAATCTGGAGCTCTACTATATATACAAGTTCTGAGAAAAAAATGTTAAATAATTTATCAATTCACAACGGTTGGACTACTTTGGCTAACACTTTCTTTTCAGTTTCTCGTAGTGGTCTTGGAATCGATTTAAAAGAAAAACTTTTTTCGAATCGAATTAATTGATTCACTTGAAAGTTTGTATGTTGATAGTTTTTGCTTAGATTAACCTGAGGAATACTTTTTCATTAGGGTAGTATATCTTAAACCGATCACTTCGTTATTAGGGAGAGTTATTTGCTTAATTAACGCCTTCTATTATATGACAATTCCTTGATCAACGTAAAATACATGCAATAATTATTTAGAATTCCTGTAGTAATAAAATTATATGAAGACAAATTGTATTTTTTATTTGTTTTTTTCGTTGAAAAAATAGTCGAAAAGCACACTGTTCTCCACTGATTGCGATCCGTTTAAATACTTAATCTTAAAGCATGTAGTCGAGACGAAGAAATATAGTTTTTAAAAAGATTGAGTGTATATCTCTCACTACCGCATCATCTACTAACTGTTTTAGAAAATTCAGGATTCAGTTAAATGCTGCAAGTCGTTATTATCTTTAAACAACACTAAAAATAGGATATAATTAATACTTTATTGCCGGTGACAAATAGTGTGTTTAACTATTAATAATATTTCTAAAAAAATTAAGGTAATATTGTGCATACTTACATGCGACCATATGTCAATTATGCAATTAAAATTGTTGCAGGAAGCCAATTATTATATATATCCGCTGTACTTAATACCCGTAAAATGTGCATCAGTCTCGATTTATGTTTAGTTTCACAACGAAAAAAATTTATTATGCCATAAAACTACTAAAATACAGATAACAACAGATAGGCAACAGTATTTAAAATTTTTTTGCAACATCAAAACTTATATCAAATTAAGAATGTATCAGGACCAACATATAATAATGTATCTATGAAAATATATTTATACATCAGGGTCTGTGACATAAGCCCTACACGTCCAACAAATGTATAAAAGTGAGAGCGAAAATGCTCATACAGACGGAGATTTTGTAGAAAGTTTCAGATTTAGCCGAGCTGTCTCTTCGTGAAAATGTAGGCCCAACAATCGCTAATGCTTCAACTAAAAGTTATGGCTTGTCACCAACGGAAGGTAATATAATGGAGTATCTGATATGCGTGGAGTACCAAAAATTACGGCCTGAAGATGTGTTCACGAAATCTTCAGTGACATGAACGAAACAAAGTTTAATGAAATTATTCGTAAATGTAGTATGAAATACTTACAACCATCGATGCTCCCACTAATAACGAACCCATGCATGGCTGGTTGTGTGCGAACCTGATTTAAAGTTTTATTATGTAAGCGTGAATTGGCCCGGTAGTGATCACAATGCGCGAGTACTTCGTAACGGTGCTCTTTTTCGTAGAATGGAAACTGAGTGGCGCCCTCATATGAACGCGGTGAGATTCACATATCCCTTGCTTGAAAGGTTAATTCTACCAATCTATGACGATCCTAAGAACCTAGTGCAATTTCCATTTAATTTATCTCACATACATAGAAAACTCGTTTGGCGAACTGATGGAAAATTTTTCCTGGTTGAATCATATGCGATATATGAATATAGGCTTTCCAGCAGCTATATTTAAAACCAATGAAGACTATGTGGTGGAATTTAATGCCGATGAGGACATGAAGATTACCTCTTTCAAATTTTGGCCGCGACTACGTCTCAGATGGTCCCAATTCTGATGGCTCGTTCGAACATTTCGACTGGTAACTGGGGAATGACATCTGTCATTTTTTGACCCAAGGTTTAAATCGAAGCGGGACTGTCCGCATAGAATTTAGACTTTTCATATCCCCACAGGAAAAAGTCTAACGGTGTGATCTTGGTGGCCAATCAACCCGCCTAAAATGTGAAATTATCTGCTCACCGAAGTGTTCTCTCAATAAATCCATTGAATGATGCGATGTGTGGGAAATAGCGCCGTCTTATTGAAACCAAATGTCACGGAGATCACGAGATCAATTTCAGGCATCAAATAGTCCGTTATCATGGCACGATAACGGTCGCCATTGTTGGTTACATTCTCAACGGCATCATTTTTGAAGAAATATCGACCGATGTTCCATCGGCTCACAAACCACACCAAACCGTTGTTTTGAAATGGCAGCTCTTCAATCAACTCAGGTTGCTCTTCGTCCCAAAATCTGCATTTTGCTTGTTAACATACCTATTGAGCAAGAATGAGGCCCATTTCGCTGAACAAAATTTTTCTCCAAAACCTCGGATCTTCTTGGAACTTTTCAAGAGTCCATAGAGCGAAGCGATGTTGCTTGGGAAGGTCGAGCGGCTTCAGTTCTTGCACAAGCTGTATTTTGTACGCTTTCAATTTAAGATTTCGACGTAAAATGCGCCGAGTTGTTCCGTACGTCAATCAGAGTTGCTGTTGTTCTCCACGGTCTTCGTGTACACTCTTAGCTACGGCCTCTGGTCACTTGTGCTGGAAGTGGTCTATTCGGTCAAATATTACTCAATAATAAATGCAGGGTCTGAAGATGGGTGATGTCTCAGTAGGCCGATTATATTGACCATAAGTTGAGCAAACCGCGCGAAATAATTCTTTACAGGACGTGGATTTTTGTAATAAAGTTGAATGATTAGTAAACGTTTTTCAGGCGTAAGTCTTTCCATGATAAGATGCCAATTAATACCGAACAAAAAAAACATGACTGCTTGACACGACTCATGATCTGTCAAAAAGGGCTATTAAAAAAAGTACCTCTACTTGGATCACCCTTTAGTTTAAACTTTTTTTCAAAATCCTAAGAAGCTCTTGGAGATCGTTCTGTTCCTCAAGGCAGGTAAAGATCCACTTATGATAAGCTCATATAGACCTATTAGCTTAATAACGATATTTTCCAAAATCACCAACCGCACCATATAATGTCACCAATAGAGCAGGTGCATATGATCGCTACAAACATAAGAGCACGTTTGTAATTCAATAATATTGTACTGCAGTGTTCCTCGATGTTGCTCAAACATTTGCTAAAGTTTGGCTAAATGGGCTACTACATAAGCTGAGAGGAACGCTTTCCGCAAATATTTATACCGTACTAAAAAGCTTCCTTATTGGCACAAAATTTCAGAGTTAGCCAAAAATGCGAGAATATTACACTACTGAGACCTATAAAATATTAGCTGGTGTTCCACAAGGATCTCATTATTTATAAATTTATACAAACGATCTTTCCACAAGCCGAAACTACGTCACATCAACTTTTGTGGATGATAAAGCAATAGTTAGTGTACATTCGAGCCTCGTAACTTATAGTTTACAAAAAAAATATTAAAACAAAGTCTGAAAATGGCTAACTACATGGAGAAAAGTGAATGAGTCTAAGTGTATACAAATATCATTTACCCTCAAAAAAGACACATGCCCTTCAATTTCTATAAATGGTAATAAATATAATAACACAAAAGGAATTTGTGACTTACTTGGGAGTTAAATGGGATCGAGGATTTACTTGGAAAAATCACATAAATAAAAATATTGCCCACAAAAAAATTGAATATTGCGACTTTACATTGGATTATAGTTTATATGTTCATACTAAGCTTAGAAAACAAAGTATTAATTTTTAATATGCTTATAAAGCCATCTTGGAGGAACAGGATACAACTTTTGGGCACAGCATCTACATCTAGTCTAGGCATAATTCAAAGCTTACAGCCCAAAACATTTAAAGTAATATGCAAGGCTGGTATGGTATGGTATGTGAAAAACTCAGCAATTCCCAATGATCTTGAGATTAATTCAGTAACAGATGAGATAAAAAACTCATGAAGGTTATTTAAAAACCCAAACTTTCTAGCTAAAGGTTTATTGGAGCAGAACTACCCCAAGCGATTAAAGAGAACAGACCTGTGTTGGAGCTGTGATTAAGGCTTTGCCGCATTTAATTGTATTCCATGGGCGACATTTTCCGTCTAAATCCTTAAAATTATTTACCATAATTTATTTTATGTCATCCTTATTATAACTGTTTTGTTAAATTCCTAAAGTTGAGCGTTTGGTATCCCTAATGATATCTATATAAATACATGCGTTGTTAATCCTAAATTATATTTCTATTTCATAATATTTAAAATACATTGGAAAAAATAAAATAAATAAACGCCAAAGAAGTTTTGAAAAAGAAATAGTCGGTTTCAGAATTTCCAATTAAACCTGTAATCAATTATATAATTAACTCAGTATTTTTCTTTAATTATTTCTTAATTAATTTCTCAAATTTTTAAGGTTCGTTTCCACTTCCTTATTTCATTTTTGAATAAAGACTTTTTGCTTGAGGTTGATATTTGCGTCCATGAAATATTTAAATACTCGATGTACTCGTCTTAATATGTATGAAGTTGGCTAATAATCACTTACGAATTTTTCGTTGATTTTTATTTGTAAATACATAACATAAATACATAAAAGTTTCCACCAATTTTTTATTGAACCCATTACTTTCTGAACTCGTACGTTACGACAAATTGGCATGATTTGTATTTAATGGAATATATTTAAAATGCAATTAGATGTGGCAGGATGCGTGGATATGTTTCTTTTTTGTTTGGTATAAAAAGAAGCATAAATATGCTAATTAATATACTGTAAAAATATTTCGATATAAAAACAGCTGTGTCAGCAGTTATCGCAATTCTACGAAATTTTAATATGCAAAATATAAAAAAAAAATAAAGTAAATGCTGATGTTTACTTTTTTATTATTTTAATGGAGATATTATAATTTTGCCATGCAATTAAAACTCTATATACATGTCCACATTAGTTAAAATTTAAATTTGTATGTGAAGAACTGCTGGACAGATCTGTTTGAGCTCTGGACTCAAATCTTTCATATTTGAAATATATCTATCCCTACCGCCAAAATTTTAAGCCCTACGAAGTACCGTTATAAACTTGTGAGAAAAATTTACAATTACACAAAAACACATGTATTGAAAAATTTAGTTTCTGTCACTTACGTCGGTTTGGCGGTTATTAATGGTTGAAATTCTTGACTACCGTCTTTTGGTCTTTAGACTGTCAATGCGGCAGTAATTTAGAAAATATGACACCCAGCGGCCTGTCAAAGTAATTGACAGTGAGTAAGAGTGAGGAAAAGACGTGAAATATACGAGGTGTGTTCAAAAATTAAAAGAATTTAAGTTGTTTGAACAAAATATTTATTTATTCGTCTACATTGACTTTGCCGCCTTTAAATAAGTCATAGTTATAGTTTATGTACATGTGCCAGCGCTTCTTCCAATACCTGATCTTTGAGACAATCTTTAGTTCATTCAACGCTTTTAATGCCCACTACAGCTTTAAAACTACGGCTCTTTAAAATTTAAAGGGTCATTGTTGCAGTATTGTTTTGGTCGGAAAATTCATTAAAAAGGCATAACACAATACCGAGCGTTTTGTTCGAGTTCCTTCATGTAAGCGCCGATATACCTACAAGTAGTAGCATTTATGGACCATTTGAGTTGGTGGCAGAAATTCATGAGCCACTTGGCATTAAATAAAATAACACAGGGGTCGTAACCTTCACGTTCTCTTGACTTCAATCGGGGAAAGCCCGAATTCCTCCAAAGCGATGATTGAGCCTTACTTTCGATGTCCGCAAACCCTTAATTCATCACCTGTTTTAATACATTTCGGTAGTTTTGCATCACCGTAACTTCCATTCGCCTCCGTTTTTGAACAAAATTCAACAATTTTTATAAAAATTTTGCTGTCACATGTTTTATAACGAAAACATTGTAACAAATGTCATGACATGAACCAATCAATAAGCCAACATTCGCAGCGATTTCTTTAATTGGAATTCAATTATTGTTCATAACCATTCATTTCACCTTTTCCACGTTTTCATCAGTTGGTGCTGGGGCGTCCAGAACCTTCGTCGTCTTCCTTATATTCAAGGCCTTCTTCGAAACGCTTACAAATTTTAACAATTTGCACTCAAATACCACAAATTTCGGTAGTTATTAAAGAAAATATAGTTTTATTCAAGGAATACAATTTAAAAGGTTTTGACTTTTAGAAACCAGTAAGTTTTAGTGACGAAGGTAAGTATGGATGATGCAATGACGGAAATGATGTCATGATAAGGGATTGATTATCCGCTCAAGGGGTTGAAGAAGTAGGTTTTATAGAATCCATTCCTAGGAAAAATTACATTTCAGGAAAGAAATAGCTATGTTAATTACATACACCAACACCTCGGGATGATACTGATTTATCATCTCTACGAAAATCTCTGATTGAGAATAAAAGTATAAATGAATATAAGTCAAAGGGACTATTATATTTCATTATGTTCTTCGGAGGGATAATATTGTTAATTTTTTAATTTCAAACAATATGTTTATTTATATAATAATAAGCTATTGTCATAAGGACATGCAGCTTTGGCGTCAAATAAGCTAGAAATAAATTTTAATTATATTTTTTTGGCTTCAGAGTCTTCCAATTCAAAATACTTTTGAAAATCACTGTATATGTAAAATTGTTCATAGTAAATCACCTAAAAAAAATTCGGTTATAATTTGATTAGAATTGTCTAAAGCCAAATTTTCGGAACAAGAGGTGACTGTACATTATCGTCATGATCATATATCTAATTACAAATTTCTTATATACGAGCATTTGTGGTTTAGTATAGTAGCAGATCGTAAAAGTATTTTGAACTTAAACTAGCGCAAATATTTACATTTTCCCACATGTGTGAACCAGACTGGTATTTTTTAAATAATGAAACTACCAGCTGTTCCATCAATTAAATTTAATTTTGTGATTATATGAGCGTGGCTAATGATGAGGACATCGATGACAACTACATTACTTTTTGCAAATATTTTGCAGTTTTTACATAGCTACAAGAACATACTGTCAGATACAAATGTATAAGAGAAAGCTAAAATTATCATAAAACAAGAAAGCACATCTTCGACCATGTCAAAGTCCTTATACCTTTCATGAAAACATAAAATTTATTGCAAATTCTTTTAATTAATTACAAAAATACAGTTGCATACCAAGATTCGCTTAAATATCTCAAAAACTGAGAGACTAATTTGCGTTCAAGCAAACGGACGAACAGACGGACATGGTTAAATCAACTCAGCTCGTCATCCTGATACCACTTACTGTGCATAAAAGGCATAAAAAATTAAGCATATGTGCTGATATATGAGTTTTCAAAAACAATATATATTATACCCGTAGCATATATTACCTGCAAACACGAATTTAATAGTAGACCATACTACATGGTCAGAAAATGTTTATTTAATTTTATTTTGTTTTCCAAAATTTTTTTTCAGTTTAAGTGTACTGGAACACAGAAAATTCCATAGCAGATCCCTGAACTTTTTCGATATTATGACCAAATCTTTCTGTATTGAGTGATTTTTTAACGTTTCTACAATACGTATCATTTGTATGTTTAAGTATGATTGATTTTTAAAAGTAAGTCACATAATGAGTTTCCGGCAGCTATACGCATCGATTTTTCTTTAATGGTAAAATATGGTTTTTGGAATGTTTACTGTTTGGCAAAAGGCCAATAACAGAGCAGCAGATGTGTCAGTAATTAATGTATTAGAAGGGACAGATATTTAAAGACAATTATGTGTGATCAGGTAAATTTTTTTTTGTACTTTGCGATAAAAAAAAACATAATTTATATCTAATGCATTTTATTAAGTCTTTGCTGCCAATAAATTGTGGTATGTCACAATATATGAATTTAAGGCCATGACAGCTCTGCTGATGAATGAGTTTGCTAGTAGCTGCTCATATTTATATACGAGGATGTGGGAAACCATTGGAAATAGTAATAATGTATATTTATCTCATCATACTCACTTAAATCGCAAAAAAAAAAATATATATGATATGAAAATCAATTATATAATTAATTTTACCAATCTCATTATTTCATTTTCACACTGAAAATATAAAATAATAATAACTCATTTAATATATACATACATTTAAACATATATAGAAGTATATATATAAGTAGCTGATTTAAAAAAATATTTATATTTAAATTTAAAGGCTGTATAAAACCTTCTGTATTAACACACTACCACAAAATTTGATTGATGACAGGTAATAATTATTTCGTTTTCTCATTAATATTAAAGTAGATTATAAATATATATGACAATGTATGTTTGCGTGTACGCATACATAGGGTAGGGGGGGGGAAGAAAAAAACTGATTTATGCGTAATAGAAAGGTGATGCGAAAATAATACGATTGAAGTAATTTAATTGCCGGAATTTTTGTTTGTTTAACCTAACCGACTTTCAAATTATACACAAATTTTGTGAATGTACAACTGTATAACCCGCCCTAAACTAAATTTAATTTTATTTCATATAATTTGATTTTATATAATTTGGTTTAATTTAAATTAATTTCGATTTTTATCATTTTGTTTTATTTAACTTTTTTCTGGGTCATTTAATTTCCTTTAATTTTTCATTTTAAATCATTTTATTTTATTTTAATATAATTAATTAAGATTTTTCTTCATGTTTGTATTTTATTTAAATTTTATTTGTCGAGCCAAGCTATTTTCGGGTTAGCTGCTTCTCTTATTTGCGGTGTATGACTTAATGTTCCTCGAAATGGACCCACAGCTAATATTAAGCTTCCTCCGTTCGTCTGATGGATTTCAATGAGTAGCTTTTATTTTATGACAGAAATATATTTCTATAATTTTAGATGTTAGTCAGACCAGAACATGAAACCTGGCCACTTGAATCACAGTACGCCCTGCTATTAATTTAACTTAATTTAAATCCTTTTATTTTATTGTGTGTTCAAATTAATTCGACTTAATTTTTTTTCCAAAAAGTGACTTTTATTGATTAAAGTAAAAAATACATCATACAAAGTATTATTTGTCGGAGGCGAGTCCAATCATTGATCATTTCTTCGCATTTTTCAAAAGACCGAAAACGGTGAGCCCTCAAATCGTTAAATCGTTTTACATCAGTCGAAAAAGCCAGTAGTCGGAATGAGCATGGTCTGGAAAATACGGCGGGTGAGAAAAGATCTCACATTTTAGCGTTTCCTAGTAGTTTTTGACCACATGAGGCCGAACGTAGTGATATTTCAAACTCAACTTGTAATGCCTTTAGTCGTTTCTAGTCATTTTTCGAGCAATACACTGTTCAAACGCACTAGGTGTACTCGATAATGAATTCAGTTTGCGTTTAGCACAAATTTTTATCCAATAAAGCTTCCAATTTCTCTTCTTAAAATATCACTACTACCTCTGAAAGACTTATCGGTCGGCGCAGGTTCACCACAAATTTCCACAAGCATTCAGTGGGGTGGCTTCAGCTGCACTTTTTTCTCATTAAAACAGAAAATAAAAACTTCCCAAAAAATTATGTTTACTTAACACAAATCCGGACATTTTCGAAGAGCATCTAGGAATTTAAAGTTTGGTAATATGCACACATATTATGAACTGCAAATTGGTAGTGAAAATCATCGAAATCGCAATACCATATCATATAGCCCCCATACAACTGATTTGTTCAGATATGAGGTTTCGGGTCCAAGATCTGTCAAAAAGCAGCTATGAGCTTGAAATTTGGTATTCTTCAGACGTAAATCCAAGTTGACACTGAAAATTATTAAAATCGAATTTTACAGTTTGCTATAAATTTGATATGTTCATAAAAGATATAGGATAACGATATAAGCCCTTCTTTTTTAATTATAATCCTATTTCATTTCGTGTAATATATTATATTTTATTTTATATTAATTTAATTCATTTATTTTATTATATATATATATATTTTTTTTTAATTTTATGTTATTCTATTTCTTATTATTTTATATTATTTATTTTACTTTATTAATTTAATTTAATTTATTTATGTAGATTTATTTTATTTTATTTTATTTAAATGGCGAATTAGCTTTGATTCGAAGTATGTAATTACCAGAAGCAGAAGATATAGACCCACCAAAATTTATACCGATCGACACAGAACGGCGAGCTATGAAGGGTCAGCCATGTCCGATCGTATGATCATTTGTCGGAATCGGCTAGATGTGACCACTAAAACATATATACGATCGATATTTCAGATTTCAGAATATGGATCAGAGATCCGGCTACATAATATCTATAACCGTGAAATTTGGTATTTTACAGAAATGAATTGAAGTTAATATTGTTACTAAAAATCATCGAAATCGTAAAACTATATAATACAGCCCCTATATAACCGATTTGTTCAGATATGAGGTTCCGCGTCAAATAAGCATCTGGGAACGTGAAATTTGGTATTCTACACACGTATATACAAATAAATATTCACACAAAAAGTAATGGAAATCGAATTTCGTCATTTGCAATAAATTTGCTCATGAAATGTAAAGGGTGCTCCATTTTGAGGTTCCCTACTTTTTTAAAGAAAAAAAAACCAGAAAATTTAAATTTAATGGGGATTATTTATTATCATTAGAAAGAACATTCTGTGGCATTTATTTTTTGAAGATTATCTCTATCTCAGATGGTCCATCTGTTGAGTTCAATTTCCGATGACTCGTTCGAGCGTTTCGATTGGTAACTGATGAATGACACGATTGATTTTTCGCTCTAAGGCCTGAATCGAAGTGAATCCGCGTAGACTTTAGATTTACATAACCCACAGAAAAAATTCTAAGGATGGGATATTACACGATCTTGGTGGCCATCGACCGGCCCAAAATGTGAAATTATCTGCTCACCGAAGTTTTCTCTCAATAAATCCATTGATTGATGTGACGTGTGGGAAATGCCGCCGTCTTGTTGAAACCAAATGTAGCGGAGATCACGATCTTCAAATTCAGGCATAAAATAGTCGGTTATCAAGGCACGATAACGGTCGTCATCTACGGTTACGTCCTCACCGGTCCACAAACCACACCAAACCGTTGTTTTTTATAGATAAAATGGCAGCTCTTGAACCTCTCCAGGTTGCTCTTCCTCCAAAATATGGCAATTTTGCTTGTTTCCATACCCATTAAGCAAGAAAAGGGCCTCATCGCTGAACAAAAATTGACTCGAAAATGTCGGATCTTCTTGGAACTTTTCAGGAGCCCATAGAGCGAAGCGATGTCCCTTGGGAAAGTAGTGCAGATTCGGTTCTTGCACAAGCTGTATTTTGTACGCTTTCAATTTAAGATCTCGGCGTGAAATGCACCAAGTCTTTCCAGTTCAGTAGGCCGATTATGTGATATGATATTATAGGCCATAAGCTAAGCGAAGCGCTCGAAACACATTCTTCAAAGAACGTGAATTTTCGTAATAAAATTGAATGATTTGTAAACGTTTTTCGGGCGTGGGTCTTTCTATAATTAAATGCCGAGCAGTACTGAACAAAAATAACATGACATCTTGACATGACTCACGCATGATCTGTCAAAAAAAGCTATAGAAAAATACACCTCTTCTTCGATCACCTTTTATTTAGACTTGGCATGGCATGACCGAAGTTAGATTTTTTTTTAATATTTTATAATTTAATTTAGTTCAAAATAATATAGAAACGAGAATATAATTGATATTTTTAAAAGCATGTTTTTCAAATCTGAGATATTTTTCATCATATTTGACGTACAGCAAAGCACCCCTATAGGGAGATATGATGTCCATATGATTCGACACGATATATATATGTATGGTTATAATATGTTTACAATCAGTACTTTTCACATGTTATGTACTGGACCGTAGTTCGCACAATGAATACTATTTTTAGCAATTTTACTGTTCAACACATTTCCTCATTATTTTCCCTGCACACAGGTATGTTCATTTGTGTATATCTGTAATACATTGTTTACCTTATTTTCAACTTTACTTCCAAAGTGACAATTCCGCAAACATTGAAAGCCCCGAATTGTGTGCACATTTACATTTAAATTAAATTTTCTAGTGCAACTGCAACGCATGTCAATTTTCATCGAAAAAATTGCGATGGAATATAAAAATTGTGCAAATAGCGAAAAAAAATATAGAAAAATGCAAAAATTCAAAAATTCTAATATTTTTTCAAACCTCAATTGTGTGTATTTGCGCGCGGTTTGTAAATTGCTTTGCGTATATACTCGTATGTTCTAATGCATAAAAACATAACAAAAATATTCCAAATGCACCTAAGCACAGGCAAATATGTATTGTTTACTGTGTTTACGATAAGTGAAAACTGTGCGAAAATAATTACGAGCGGTGGGATATTTTTTAAATTTCCTGCAAAGATTGATTTTTAAAATTCTAAAATTATTAATTATAACTTATTTAATCACTTTCTGATTTAATTCGTTCAAAATTATTTTTTCTTCCTCATTTCCAATCAAGTTCATTTAGTTGTAAGTGTTGAAGCAATTGCTTTTCGCTCATATAGGTATCTCAGTATCCCTTAATATCCTCAGTCCCTCTGTAGCAGGTTTCTTCAAATCGAGATCAATATAATACGAATATCGTTTCTGGCCTTATGAGGTTTCTTTAAAGTCATTATTTATTTTATTTAATTGCATTTAATTTAATTAAGATAAAATAATAAATTAAATTAAATAATATAATATAAAAAAAAATTAATAAATAAAGCAAACAAAAAATAAAAAAATGTAAGAAAACACAATAAAATAAATTGAAATAAATGAATGAAATAATATCATATTAAAATAGTATATCAAATAAAGTATAATCAATTAAATTTAAATTAAATTAAATTGTATATAGCGAAATTAAATTAAATTAAATGATATTAAAATAAATAAAACAAAATAAATTATAATGTTAACACTTTGTGGCACTGTTCAAAGCAGCATGTTACAACATTCCATATAATAATTTAACCAACATAACCGTTATTCGCTCTAACGGCAGGCGATAGTTTTTGTGACCTCAATCAGTAATTGCTTAGGAAATATTTGCGCTTTTACGCGCTAGAGAAATTTGTGAGTTTGCATTATTCTACTCCTTTTCAATTTATTTGTATGTTACATACATTGCTACTCTTGTGAGTATATATACACCAGTTTGTGCATTAACCCGTTTTAGAACCAATCATGTTTTTTTTAATGTTTTTATTTGAATATACAAGTTGTTTGAATTCGAATTTATGAATTCAAGTACAAAAGCATTACAAAAATAAGAGTTATGTGTGTGGTATATTACTAAAAAAAAAAGAAAAATATTTGCATTTTTATATGCTTTTGTGGGTGATAGTTTGTTGGTCAATTGGTTTAACATGACCAACATGAAATGCTCGCATTAAATTGCCTGCAGGCGTACTAAGCGCTGCATCTCGGCGATTTTATTGTTGTTGTTCATTTGTGTGGTCAAAATAATTTTGTGAGCGCCCTGTTGATTTTTGTATGCAAAATTTTTGTTTACATTGAAATTGCATAAAAATATTTTATAAGTAGTTACATATGCACATATATAAGCCGGACGTTGAATGGATGAGCATGTATGCATGCATTGTTTGTGTTTGTACACTAAGCAATATGCAATATGCAAAAATGCATGTCATTTTTGGCAATAACTTTAACCGCAGTTCAATTTGCACTACATAATCCCCTGAATACCTAAAATTGCTGTGGCAGCGATTTTTGGTAGTTGTGATGTTATTTATTGTTATTACATACATACACATATATCATATACATGTATATATATATATATGTTTTTCAAGGGCTATTGCCCTAAATTTGGTTATCGTGTTAGTGGTGATTGATTGCCATAAAGTTATGTAATCAATGCAATCTGTGCAGGCGAAAGTGCAGATTTTTTGCATTCAAAAACAACAACAACAAAAACTTACGTAAAAATTTAAAGTAAAATTATTTTTGTTAACAAGCGAGAATATGCTTCTGCTATTGATATGAACACTATTAAAGGGATTAATAATGACATATTTCTGTGTATGATCAAACACGTGCGGACGTTCGTCTTGAAGCAAGCGGCTCAACAAATAAATGTGTTCTTTAAATTATAGCTTCCCGGGCCGCGAAGTTGTGCGCTCATCTTATAACCCACCAAGTAAAATACATCTAAAAAAAACAAAAGCACGGATGAGAAGCGCTAATGATCAGCACCTCGACGGTACTTGTGACCACTGGCCCCGCCGCTATGGCATAAATATACTTCGCGACTTAAACGCCAGAGTGCGCAAAGACAATATCTTCAGTCGTGAAATTGTGCCTACTCGACGAAACATCGCCAAATGGGTTGAGGCCGATTGGCTTCATCGACGTCCAAAATATGGTTGGTTCATCAAGCTTTCTGGATGTCTCTAGATCGAAGAACTCTTAAGAGAATCGATCATGTTGTGACATGGTAACATGACTCCACTAGACGTACGTACACTCCGACTCGGAACACCATATTGTAACAACAAAAATGCGCGTCCGCCTCTATGTAGCAAAGAACGCTTGTCAACAAACACAGGGAGGTTTCGATTTAAGGGATTAGGCCACTCTAGAATTTTCGGCAAATGGATTTTTTTCTTTTTCTCTCACATTATACATTATGGTCTCAAAAATGTTATTCCGAAAGATTATGACAGATAAAAATTTCTAAGTGCCCCATTTTCGTTCTCTTGTTGATGCATCTGTTTCAGTCAGTAATGCATACTCAAAACTTTAAACGCATTTACCTCAAAACTGCTTTTTTTAAGTTGGCCGGAAACATAACCCAAACAATTTACAATGGATTCACTTGAAATTTTGAGAATATCTTCAGAAATACATTATCTACCGAAGTACTTAGGATTTTTTTATCTTGCACAGGTTGTTTTTACTAACAATTTTCGAAATTTTTTAGGCCAAATTGTTAATTTTTCTTTAAAGACCCGCTATTTTGTCAAAAAAGCATATATTGAAAAAATCCTACGTACTTCTGTACGTACTTTTGGTTATGTGCAATAGTTTCCCCGAAAAAAATTTCTAAGAAGCCTATTTTGTGGCACTCTAGAGTTGCCTAACCCCTTTAAAAAGCTGCATTCACAGAACACAGCCGAGCAGTTTTCTCAACATGCACTCCTGCTGACAGTCACTCATGAGCAGCCCGGTTTATAGGAACTATTGAACTGTGTTGTAGAAGCCAAAGAGGATGCTCTATTTATTCTGAACTTGTGAAACACTTCTGCAGCCTGTTAAATGGCAGTGAAAATGAAACACCGGGAGATATCGAACGATTTCTTAAAATATAGTGATGGAGCAGACGTCTCATTGCCCAGCTATGAAGAAGTTCTAATAGCAGCAAACCTCCTGAAAAACAAAAAAGCGGCGTGTGTCAATGGATTGCCGGCCGAGCTATTCAAATACTGCAGCTAAGAACTGACAAGGCGCATGCATTTTTGCAAAATTTTGGAGCATGACTGAATGTTGGAATCCATGTGTGCCCAATACACAAACAGTCTGAGTGACCATAATTACCGCGGGCGATTATGACTATTCAGCAAATTAAGAGACAGCGGCTACGCTGGGCCCATTGGTGTTAATATAGAAATAGAAAGATCGCCTGGCTGGTTTCACTTTGCATTTCTAAATGGTATTCCGAATGACGATGGCCGAAAATCGCTTTAGAGGTTACAAGGCACCAATATATACGTACGCCGTTCTTTTGTTGGCTCGGCTTTAGCTACATTAAGCCACGATAGAGAAGAAGATAGCATATCAGAAGTAGTTTATTAGGTTTTTGTTTTTAAACGTGGGAATCGGTCTCAAAAAGGGATATTCACGAATAAATAAGTGCTTTATCGTAGACTTCGGACACGTTGTATCGATTCTGATAACCCAATGCAATTTTAAACATAATTTAACATAAAAGCATTTGTAGGCGTGTCAGTTTGTGATGGAGCACCTTAAGGTTAGAGTAAAGCTAGTTAGAATTGACCAGTGGGTTCATATAAATATCAGAGAATAATATATGATTAACTTTGACAAAGGTAAAAAAAAAATTAATCCTCTGAACCTAAAACGAGATTACAGATATTGAATGGTATTTAGAATTATTTTTCTTATTTAAAAAATTAACGAAATAACGACATATTTTGGATATGATTGAATTTATCAACATGAATATGCGCCGAATTTTAAAAAGTGGTCTTTATATTGTGTAGTTTCTAGAATATTATTACAAAAATATTAAACGATTTTTCCGCAAGGCGGTTTTTCATTGACCCAACAAATTTTGTTGTTACTTCTGGGTTTATAGCTTCCCATTCCTTTTCAGCATTTCCTTGCTGGTTATAGTACGCTGTCTAATTTTTCTTTCTAGTACATCCCATAAGTGCTCAATAGGTTTAGATCAGGTGATTGTGGGGGTGCTAGCAGTTGTTTAGTAATATTGCATAGCAACCAAAGCTTGACAATTTCTGCAGTGTGCTACGGTTCGTTGTCCTGTTCTAAAATAAATTGCTCACCGAGTCCCAGAATTACTGCATTTTCTTTTAAATTTGTTTTCAAAATATTAAGATAATCATGCTTGTTCATAATCGACTGCCATGCACCCCCACATCATAGCATCTCTGCCATCATGCTTTACCGTAGGTACAAGATTTTGCTTTTCCAGCGCTGTTCCGCATTTCTTCCAAATAATCTTACGGCCTTTTATCCCGAAAATGCAAAACTTACTCTCATCTGAAAAAATAACTTTATTCCAAAACTCTGGAGGCTTGCTTAAGTGCTCCTTCGCAAAGGCCATCCGCTTGAGACGATTTACTCTCGATATGAAGGGCTTTCTTCATGCGACTCTGTCATGAAATCCGGTTCTTTTCAGAATTTTTCGTACGTTACATTAATTCAATGTCTTTTGAAAGTTGGCTTGCTGTTAGACGGAGGTTAGACTTCACAAGAATGGTTTTGTTGCGCTCTTTTCTTTCCGTCAGCTTCCTTGGACGACCAGAACGTGGCTTAGACTCATAATATTTTGTTTGTTTGAAGTTGTTTGTTACTCTCTGAACAGAGGAGTACTATCTGGCAACGGTTTTCGCGATTTCCCAAACTTTTACCATTCTGCCACAAACCAACACTGATTTTCCTTTCGTCAATTCCAGTTTCTTTTCGTTTTTGGTCTATATTCAAAAAAATAATGAGCTTCTCCTGTATTATATACGCTAATAATAATTTGTAAATAAATTTGTATTTTCAATGCAACAAACCATCGCTTTTTAAAGTGAACGTACACTTTTTCTACTCAACTTACTTAATTAGCTTCATTACAATCCCGTTAACTCAAAACGACGCAGCTCAAATTCTACAAAATTGTGCTCAAATATAACTCGAATAATTGTATTCAAAGTAAGTTAAAATAAAATAGCGATTGTTTAACTTTTTTAGTTGAATACTTTAATACAGTGAGTGAACGCAGACTTCTTCTGCCATGTGTATGTGCAGACATATATGTCAATGAAGTATGACTGTAAAGGTCAGTATACACCTCTAGCGTAAAAAAATCATATATTTCGTGGATGGAAAAATGTAATAGGCACGGAAATATGACAGATTATTTTCTATTGTTAACAGCTCTTTACAAAGGACGACCATATGCAAACGTAAATAAACAAACCGAAAAACATGAGTAGAACGCGGTAAATATATGTCGCTGATTATGTATTCTTACTTTTTTCATGGCTAAAAATAAAAACAATTGCAGAAATTGATAAAAAAACTAAAAACAATACATAAATTGCTTTATAAGCTTGCTTCAATACTTTTGAAAATTAGTCTTCCTCTTGCTTCGCGCGAAATATATATGAGATTATTTATTTCGCTCGGGAGCCTGTGTTGCTGTTCTTTCGTATTTGTTTAAAAACTTTAGAAATAGGCAGTAGAAAAAAGGAGTTTTTTCATTTGAGGTGCGTGTTTTTCATCTTCGTAAGAGCTGCAAACCGACATTGATACAAAAATTTTAACAAAGTATTTCGGTGTATATTAAATCAACTGCTATTAAAATTGGCCACAAATGACGGCGAGAGCAATGCACATATCGCTAACTTCTCTAAAAAGGGAATAACTCAGAATTTATGATTTCACCGAAGACGAAAAAAATGTATTCAGCTTAAATATTTTAGATCGTAATTAAAGATTGAAAATTTTTGCTAAAATTAGATTTTTTTTGGTTTTTCAAATAAAAAATCCAGATAATCGAAAAATAGATATTTCTAAGGAATTGTAGACCTTATACGAATAGGTATTAGTACAAAAATCCAAAAACCAATGATTTCGTCTTTTGATCTTGAATAAAATTTTTTGCACAGATGGAATCAATGGGGACTTCTCAGGATTAAATTAAAGTGGTATCCGTTAGGATCAGGGAAATTTTAAGCTTGTTGTGAATTAATGTATCGACTGATTTGAACAGTCTACAAATTATTGTTGCTTAGCGAGTATGACTCATTCTGATAAATGGAATATTTCTTCGCTTTTAAATAAAAAAAAAATGAATTAGGCTCAGGATTAATTAATGAAAAGTTGGGATAAGTGGAAAAATTTATCGTCTCTTAGTGAAAAAGCGCATGATTTCATTTGATAAATTAAAAAAGAATTAAAAAGGTTTAATTTTTATTGATAAAATTTTGCAGGCCGCGCTTAACCTTTCCCATTTGCTAAACAAATTGAATTTTTTGTTAAGTCTATTTTTATTTACTGTCACAAATTTTTTACATCTGCGCCGATACTTGCTAAATTTGTGTATACATATGTTTGCAATATATATTAAATTTATAGCTGTTTCAGGTATACTTGCTGGTTAAAATTCTTATTATGTTTTTGTAGGTGAAGCTTGTTGAAGATGTTCAGTTCAGATATGTGCATCTGTAAATATATGCGTGTGTAATGATGTAGCATATGTTTAGTTATTTAATTAGTGGGATCAATTACATCTTAAAAGGTGTTGTCAAGGTGAAGGAAATATCGCTATTTCAATAGTAAAAAGTCTATTATAAAGGACATAGTTATAGTGGATGTCTTACTAACAATTAATTTTTAAAATTTGTATAAGAAATCAATATTTTCCAATGCGTTTGTCTTTATTGAAATGCCTCAACATTCCGGTTAATAACTTTTCGATCATATGAGTACCGCGGCTGGCTTTGCAGTAGCCCATTCTATCGATCCAATTTTCCTATGACTGCAATGGCGTTTGTTTCAAGTCATAAAGCGTCTCTGAATAGTTGGTGTAGCATTTATCATTAACTGCTTCCTACAAAAAATGGTCCAAATATAAACCCAAATTAGAAGGTATAACGGCTGTATTTTTAGATCTTTAAATTTAATTGAACAGCCGATCAGTTAAGGTGATAAGGTGAAAAAATTTTAAATTATCTATGAAATTTCCACATGCTAACTGAATTTTAAGCTATTCAGCCCCTTTTTATGAAGAAGACTACTGGTCACATCTATTGACTGAAGCAAGTTGTACTCTTATAACATTAACAATAGTATGGATTACTTTAAAATTATAACAGATGGCAGATTCTATATATAGACTATATACAAGACATATCCAGAAAGTAAGTGTACTATTTTTTTGTAGGATTTAAATTTCGTTATCTAAACAAAGAAATTGTGTGATAATTTAGTGCATAATGTAAGCTATTTTTTGACATAGTTCTAATTCCATCTATGCAGGTCTTGAAGCCGAGTGGCAATTTTTTATGCATTTCTCGAAGTAATTTCCCACCAACCCCATCTCGCGGACAGTCTACGATATCCGAGGGTTTCTGTGATATTTTCGTGCATAAGATATCTTAAAATTTGTTGAAGCATCGCGAAGAGTTCATCCATAGGCAATCTGCAATCGTCATGGAGCTTATTTCAATATCCAATATTTCGTCAGTCACAATTGAAGGTATTCCGCTCTCCTCTGTTCATCATGCACGGACGTACTACCTTTTTAAGTTCGCGACACCATTTGTACACACTCGTATGATTCATAGCTTTACACATATGCATTTTACATCTCATTACAAATGTCATACCGAGATTTTCCCTTCCAAGGGAGATAACGTTTGACGACGCGTATTTTGCACTTGGCGAGAGACTGAATTGACATTGTGTTGCGCGTCGTAAGTTCTCAACGTACAGACCTCAGGCCGGTCTCGTTGAATAGGGGCGAAGTCTAACTACACTACCCTGTTGCCAATGAAAATAAAATCTTTCCAGCCTTGGAAACCTCAATTCTTACTTTCTGGATATGCCTCTTGTATATCGTTTTGATGAAGAATTTAGAATGAATTCAATATGTTTTTAGAAACATTTTTGCTCTAAGGGAAGTTCTTCGAATATTCCCTCTGCAAATCTCTGACAAAATTGCTAAAGTCCTTTGCTGTATTTTATCTCATCATTTAAAATTTAAAATCAATTGATGTCATATATACAGATTTTTCCAAAGCCTTTGATATTATAACACATATCATTGTGTTTCGAAAGTTTGAGCGCCTGGGTGTTCACTCCTCTTTTCTTTACTGGGTTAGATCATATCTATCCATTAAATTTTCTTTGGTTGGTATAGAGAATACGAGATCATATGCTTTTGAGACCGCCTCTGGGGTACCTCAAAATAGCATTATTGGCCCATTATTATTTCCTTTTATATAAATGATGCTTTAAAAACTCGAAGTTTTTGCTATATGCAGATGAAAATCTTTATATGCTTTAGTTGTAGGTCCGATCTTTTACTGGTGCAGTTGGATCTTAACAAGTTAGCTAACTGGATCATTAGGAACAATTTGCTCCTGAATACCAATAATTGTTCTAATATAAGATTTTCAAAGTGCACAAAAGTGATTAATTCGATCTATTATCTTCTTGATGATAAGGCTCTCTTCTATTAGTGAGTTTTTGAACTTGATGTATTGTTTGATACAAGTTTTACCTTAATTAATCTCATCAACTTCGCCATGACTTAAACAACGTTTCAGGCTTTGGTAATTCCAAAGATTTTATATAAATTTCAACATAATTCCTTCGTACGTTAAAAGCTGCAGTACGATAGTTTGACTTGGAATCAAATTCTTCTAGACTTATAAGTGTTCAAAGTAGTTTTATTCGTTTTGCCTCTGCTCATTTCATTGAGTTCCTGCCTTCTTACACTTGTATACGATGTGTGCTAATAAATCTGAAATCTTTTGTTTTTCGAAAACCTATTCATAAACGAATATCAAAGTTTATGACTTCATCAATGGTCTAGTGAATTGCCCACTGCTTCTTGGACGAATAAGCTTCAACAGTTCGTCGGACGCATCTGGTCTGCGAGCACAGCCAGCAAATTGTTTTATCTCGTTTTACTGTCTTATACTCGTACAGCTGAATTTCAGTACTATCTCTTTTCTTGGACTCTATTCATCGAAACCACTCAGTAAAAACTGAAAACTGGAAGTTCTGCATTCTTGATCTAAGAAGTTTAATGAGCCCCAACTCGTCGCAGTTATTAATATTATTATTAGAATTGCTGCATACAAAATAGTTACTGCACAGTAAGTACAATTGGCTTTGACTACTTTATCAATTAATTAATTAATTAATCCCAACGGCTTACCCACCTCCAACCCATCCGCACGAGGGGCGCTGTCCGTGGCGTACGGAACTTGTTTTGATTTTCATCAATGCCAAGTAACGATGAGGAGAGGTTTGTTTAGTGTCGAGAACTAAAAAAGTTCAGCTACAGAACAAAATTCATCAGCTGATTTTTAAGAACTATTTCAAATATAAAATGTAATGTAACGATTAGTTGAGTGCCGACAAAATAGTTTTCCTAATATGAAATAGCGAGTCAGATATGTCAAATGTGCTTGAATGAGAGTTGAAATCAAGACACAAACAATGCAAAGGCTCGTGAAATTTAAAAGTCGTTTTACAAGTTTTCAGAAACAAGGGGCAAAAATGTTTTGACATTCTAAACGGAGCATGCAATTTTGTTTCAGAGGGAACGAGGGGACTAGAATTTGACATTAAAATTAACCCAAGCATTTCCCGAAGACTGGCGAGAGTAGGTAGATTGATAAGTTTCAGACTACTAGTATAAGAAGGAAGATTGTACTGAGAGTCCCAATGCAAACTTCTTAAGGCAAGTAGGAGGATTTGATACCTTGGGTTCTAAATCACCGAACCGTATTCATAACATAAGGAATCTGATCACACATTTCGCATTTCGTTTTTACAAATTATCCAAACTTCTTTTTGTACACATCGAAAAGACTGGCCTTCAATTCCTTCCTTGTCCCTCACTCGCAAAGATTTTGTATGATATGATGTATTATTATACGCAAAAACCATGAGTCCTTTTTGCGAATAGGTGGAAAGAATTCATAATGCAGAATACCTTGCTAATCGAATCAGCTTAGATAATCTACACATGTTATACGATATACTCGTATCAGTCAGGATATTATGTATTGGATGACAGTTTATAATCAGCAAGCTTCACGTATGAACTCAAATTTCCCAAATTTTGAGTTGTAATGGAATAGAAAATGGAAGGAAATATAGGGTTTTCCAATAAGGGTGATTTGACTTCTTTACAACAAACATACTAATTGTTAAGGAAATTAAATTTTTTTTTATTTAACGTGAAGTACAATCGATACAATTAAGTTCTGAATATAACATCATTCCAATGGCCTCCACGACTTCTTTTGCAGGAACGAATTCAATGAACCTAATTTTCGAGCACTTTTTCCACTAAATCAAGTCGTATGTCAGGACTGGAACGTTCAATATTGATTTTTAAAGCTTGAAGAGAGCATTGCTTACTGCTAAAGACCAATGACTTCAAATAACTCCACAAGAAGTAGTCTAATGGTGTTAAATCACAACTTCTTGGAGACCATTCAATGTCACAATTTCTTGAAGTAATCGAATCTCCAAACATAAAAAGTTGGTTATCATGGATCTATTCCGCTCTCCATTGACAGTAACGGTGTTACCAGCTTCATTTCGAAAGAAGTAGATGATTCCACCAGACCAAAAACCACACCTAAATGTCAATTTAGGTGAATGAAATGGTTATTCATGAACAATCTGTGGAATTTCCTCGCACCAGAATCGGCAGTTTTGTCGTTTCAAGTCGTTCCAAGGCAAAATCAGCAAATTCACGACGTTTATGTTGGTACATGGAAAAAATTGTAAACATTACTGAATACAATGAGGAAAAAAAATATTAAAAATGGCCAAAACGACACTTAGAAATCATATCACTTCAATGTATTTTTCTCAATAGCCAAAAGCACGAATTCAGAATTTAGTGTTAATTTAGGTCAATTTAATGCGAATGCAACAGAAACATATTCGTATTTATATAGTAATTAAATACATAGATGCACAATGTATTATGTAAATAGTTGCTATATGTAGTATAAGCTAATTTAACATTTGGTTACTACAAGTACTAGATAAATTCATTTTCAGGTAATCAAACCAACAATGCAATTTTCACTCTGGTTACGTTTAATGCAATTGAGCATTTGATTATTTGAATTGTAATGCGAATTGCTTATCTTGATTATTTGAGTGAATTTCACAGCTGACTAAACAAACAATAACACCTGATTACTTTTAAGTCTTTCATAAACTTTTTTTTTAAGTTTCCTGAAAACGTTCCCACGCAGCTTTTACATGAATCCAATTAAAAATAAACGGTTTAATGGTTTGTGTACTATAATCCGTAGCCAGTTGTGTTTTGTTTTCGTTTTCACTCAATGTTTGCGCTTTTTCGTTATAAATAAAAATTAAATTATTAAATAAATTTTTATTTATTTTTTTGTAATACTCTTAATATTTGATAAAAGAACCAAATTTCAAAAAAAAAAATAATTAATATAATATTGTACCTAGGTGCGTTCATAGCACGAAAAGTAGCTTATCATAAAAAATGTACGACAGTTCGAGTTAAGGCCTCAAATTGCGCAAACATATAATAAATTCCTAAAAAAGTGTATTAAATTCTATTTTGAAACATTGAATTGCGTTGAGTTGTTTGGGATGCCAGGTTACGGGTATGTGAAATAGTTCCCTCTCACCTACTTGGTATCCAAATCAATTAGATTATGTTGGGTAGTACAAGGTTATCCATTTTGTAGTTTCAAATATAAACGCAAATAAAATGATTTTAAAATAATGTTCAAATCATTCAAATGAAAGCCTCATGAACTTTTGCAAATTTGGTCCGTTTGAGGTGATTTTCGACCATTTTTTGGCACATATTGCATGGTATCTCAGCCATAACTTGACGAATGTTGGTTTCCAAGTGCTCACGAGTTAAAGGCTTATCCGGATTAAAAAGCGCACCAGATGTTAAGTTTTTTTCGGGAGTAATGGCCCCTCTTTAATTATCTGAGGATTTTTGGAGCCACAAATTCGACAATTTTGCTTATTTACGTATCCACCGAGTAAGAAATGTGCCTCGTCACTGAAGAAAATTTTTGTTGGAAAATTCGCGGTCCATTGCTTGTAGTTCAAGAACCCAATCGACTTAACTGCAGCTGGCTTCAGTTGTTGTATGAGCTGGGCTTTATGTGGATATAGATGTAAGTCTAATTGCAAAATATGCCATAATGTTCAGCAGGAAAGTCCCAGCTCTTGAAAGCGTCGAGAAATAGACACTTTCGTGTCTTCGGCTACACTTCTCACTTATAGTAGCGATATTTGAGGCTGCAAAACGATGACGCACTGCCTTCAAAATATTTGTAACTAATTTAGTTTCTTCAAATTTCTTTAAAACTTTACCAATTGCTTGAGTAGTTGTACGATTATGTGCACCCTAATATCCGCTTAAAGCACGAAACGTGTCCACGTTTGAATTACTATTTTTGTAGTAGGCTGCAACAATTTTGACGCGTTATGCGGTGGTTAAGCGAGATATTTTCATAATTGACTAACTTTTAACTAAAACAAAACATGTTTGGTTTTACAGTAGATGCCAAATGAAAATGGGCAGATACGAGCTGTTACATCTGATTTAAAAACGCTGTAAGGTCTTGCCGGGTCCGATTACGCTGTCATTGTGTTTTAAGTAACCAATAAAAACCCATATTACAATTGAAATGTATGTAAACTAATTTACGTAAATCAGGATTGTAGCAAACGCAAACGCGCAAAGAAATGTATACATAGTTCGAAATTCTTCCCTTCACAAGATTTCATTCCAGTGCGATCAAATCCTGGACAATACACAATAAATCTAAATAAAATTAAAATATAGTTAAAAAAAATAATATAAAAATAATTATTAATATAATTTTATATTGAACTGTAATAAGTTGAAGCCGGTACAAGAAGTGTTAGTGGGTTATTTCTAACGAGCTTCTCCTTTATTTTGGGGTGTGCATATTGGCATTTTTTCAAAAAGTGGAGAGACTAACAAGTTATTCTAAACCGCCACTGAACTGTCGATTCATTTTGAAGAGGAGTTTTTATTTCATATCTGAAAGATATGGGTTTTAATTACCTGACGAGAAGCGAACGCAATTAGAAAAAATTATATACTTTTTTTTATTTAAATTAATCTATATATATAAAAATCAATGATTTTTTTTTAAATTAATAAAAAAATAGTTTAGAAAAAAAGTTTAAAAAAATTTTTTTTTGCTTTTTCGAATTTTTTTCAGCTAAAAAGCCTTAAAAGGACCGCCGGAGCTACTGAGAAAAGTATGTTTTTAAATAATCAATTTTATCACTTTCAATATTTTAAAATAAATTAACTTATATGTTAAAAATCCTCAACTTATTGCTTTTTTCCGATAAAATTAAATTAAATTCATTTAAGTGAAGTTTAAACGGATATTTTCAGCTTTAAACCATAAGTAAACAAAAAAGAACGGCTGCCTTCAGACATGCCAAAGTCTTTATACTTTTCATGAACCTATCAAATTTATTACAAATTGCAAAATCCTGTTTTGATCGTTTTCAGTGTCAATATCTACTTGAATTTTCGTTTGTAGAATACCAAATTTCACACTCTTAGATGCTGTTTTGACGGATTCTTACGGAAAACCTCATATCTGAAGAAATCAGTTGTTTGGGGGTTATATGATATAGTATTCCGATTTCGATAATTTTCGCTCTCAATATGGAATTCATAATATTTGTGGGTAATACCAAATTTCATGCACCAAAAAAAATTTTTTCTGAGTTTTGACCAAAATCTCACATTTGAAAATAGCGGTGTATGGGAGCTATATGTTATAATCATCCGATTTCTATAATTTTATGATAATTTTTCGATGGATTTAAGACTCATAATTTTAAATCTGAAACATTGGTCGTATATATGCTATAGTGGTCAGAACTGGCCGGTGCCGAAAAATGATCGTTTGAACGTATAGGTGCATCTTCCTACCAAGTTTGGTTGAAATATCTCTAAATTTGAGGGACTAGTTTGCGTTAAGTCAATTCTGATGAGATCGGTATAAATTTCGGTGGGTCCATCTCTTCTCCCTCTGGTACTTGCATCCTTCGGACCAAAGTTAATATACCACTTCATGCACATGAAAAGCCTTTTAACTTAACAGTTGAAGTGGAAGTTGTTCAATTCAATCACACTTATGTTATATATACAGATATATTAAAATTATTTATCACTATTATTATTTTGCAAAAGAAATGTTTGATTCACTAAGAAAAAAAAACACATATAAATATGTGTACCGGTAAAAATAGTAAAATTATTTTCAAAAATAATTTGAACCTATTCCCGTCTTTGTACAAATCCCATGTAACAAGATTTTGGTTTAAAGCAAATTGCAACACCTTTGTGAAAATAATACTTAACTGCCTGCCATATTTTAATGCTCACCATAAAATTAACTGGCCAACGACGATGTACAAACTCATTCAGCCTTAAGTGCCTAATTCATCTCCCATTTATTTGATATACCCAAAGGTTGAATGAACTAGTTAGTAACTACATAGAAACTAGCATGTTAAGTTAAATAAGAACAGCTAGTAAGCTCTTTCTTTAAAAAAAAGAGGTAAATATTATCATTGATTTGAAATTTATAGATTTAGACGAGAAGTTTACTACTTCGAACTGAACAATAACTGTCTTATTTATGTTGGAAAAAATTGGAAAAATTTGGTTTGTTATGTTTGCAGACAGTTTCGTGGTATCACAATGGGCCTACTCTGGCCTGAGTGCATTGATGCTTCCTCATCGATAGTTACTCCAACCTAACAAAACCGACGTGCGCAAAAGGACTAAATGAAATAAAATTAAAAAAAATTAACAAGTATCCAATAAAACACGTTTTATTAACCGATTTCAATATCATATCTTGAAATCCTGCTGGGTGCGTTTGTTTCATCAAAAAGATGCGTATATGTTATATGCAATCTGTAAACATTAAGTTTTAATTAATATTTATATAATAGGTACCAGATTAATGTTTTCGGACTAGTTTGGTTACGTTTAGGAAATTGTAGGCTATTACCAATTGAATAGCTTCACTGCAGGGTTTGTGTTAATTTTTTATATTATACTTTATCCACATATAACACTGGTCTGCAATAAAATCCTCCTTTAAAAAATTATGAAACAAATATGAAGATTTTAATGCACTGAATCTACTCCCGTAGGCCGATTTTTTCTATCACGTCTAGATTTTTCGATATTAATATTTTTCTGTTTTTTAAATTTGATAAATATTTTTTTCAATTTTTTTTGTATCAACATCAAAGCAGGATATATACTTGTACATACAAAATAAGTTTTAGCGAGTTGTGAGTTTACAACAGTTAATTGCAAACTGTTCTTTCAATTGTTTACGTTCTATATAAAATATTTTGCTAAGTTTTGCATAGAGTCTAAGTATTTTTTCATAGACGGAGCCAATATATATAAAAAATAAATTTGAAAATTGTACTAAAAAAATTTAATTTAATTTAAGGTTATAGAATGCCGCGAGCTTGTAAAAATTCTACAGATAGTTTTTGTTACATTTGTAGTGAGCTTATTCTAAAAGTGCATCAAGGTGCCATGACAGATCTTGCTAAAACAGCATATAAACTATATTTTGGATTTTCCATCTATGAGAGAAATAAAAGTTGGCTGCCAAAAATATGCTGTAATAGTTGTTCGAGAACATTAAGAGGTTGGCTTGAAGGAAGTCACAAGTCTATGCCTTTTACAATGCCAATGATATGGATTTAACCTCAAAATCGTGAAAACGATTGGGATTTCTGCATGACAATAACCCAAGGATTCTCGAAAATAAATAAAAATAAAATTGTATATCCGGACATCGCATCTGCAAAGACCAATCCATCGTGGTGAAGGCATTTTACCTCCAGTTCCACCAAAAATCAACGAGATGAAAAATAAAAATTCTTCTGGCCTACAGCCTCAATCGAGTTTTATTTCTACTAGCAGTACGTCTGCATCTTCATACACTTTATCTGTATCTTCATGTCCATCAAAAGAATCTTCATGCCCATCAAAAGAATAATTACTCGGATCAAGATTAAAACAATGGAACTTGTTGGATAAAAATATGAGAGTATCATATTTTCGCACAAGACAAGAAGATTTTATGAGTTACTTCTCCAAAGAAAATGATTTGGTATATTGTAATGATGCTGCAGGGCTTCTTCAAGAACTGAGTTTCCCAGAAAATTCTGAGGAACGGAGAGTTTTTATTGACGTCTCTAAGATAAGCTTAAAAGACGTTTTACTTCATAATGATAATAAATACTCATCAGTGCATGTTGAACATTCTCTCAATACCAATAGAATAGATGTGCTGATTAAAAAGTTGTCGCTATACTTACTGGATTACAAGGAGGATACACCAAATTCTGATGATTTTTATGCGAGTGGAACAGTCGCGCAAGAGAAAAACATTCCAAAGTGAAAACTTACCCATTAAGAAAGATCTTGACTCCTGGACTTAAAAATTTATATCAAAACCCTCTAGTACCAAGAGGTAAAATTTTTCTGCCATCACTTCACATAAAGTTGGGTCTGATGAGTTCAGGCCTTCATTAGCTCAAAACAAAATTTCCTTATGACAGATGAAGCATTTCATTCCAAGTTAAATAAATCAGAAAAAAAAAGCTTGGGCGGCTTGTGTAAAAATGTGTTATTATTTTTTCGGGAATACAAAAGATGAAAACTACCGACAAATCATTCGAAAGCTTCCTGCTTATAAAGCTTTAGGATGAAATATGTCGCTCAAAATTCATTTTTTTAGACTAGCACGTAGATTTCTTTCTTGAAAAGCATGGTAAAAGGTTTCATCAGGATATTATGCAAATTGAAAAACGCTACAACGCGAAAGGGTCAGCAATGCCTGCTGATTTCGACTTGGTCGATTCACCGAGAATTAATACCAAGATGGCCGCCTAGCTATCTCTTTGCTTGCAGCACTTCCACTTTAAAAATACTAATCTGAATTACAGCTAAACACCAATTCCCGGTAGAAACATTCTTCCTTGCCTCGACTAATATAATTCACTGACTTGACCTTAACATAATGAAGATGAAATGCGATTTAGAAGCCAATTTTGGGGACGCATTCATATGTACTTTCAAGCATGAAGTAAAGGCTGTTTATTTTTAATTCGCTGAACTATATTAATGTCGTCGTATAGCTCTTACAGCTAATCCTTCCACCGTCTATTCGCTGTTGCCAACTTGAAAAGGACCATAAATCTTACACAAAATTTTCTCTCAAAAGCTCCTAAAGCTGACTCATCGGATGTCGACATCGTCCAAGCTTCCGAACATCATACGTTAAGATAGGAAAGATGAGCAGCTTGTAGAGTTTGATTTTGGTTCGTCGAGAGAGGAATTTACTTTTCAATTACTTTTCAATTGCCTACCCAAGGCTGTCATTTTTGGTGTTGTTATTGCTGGTTCCTAGATAGACAGTGACGTGGGAGCCAAGTGGCGAATGCGATGACTGTTTATTTGATGACAGGAGATATTTCGCCTTGCTCTCGTTCACTACCAGACACATTCGTTTCGCTTCTTTGTCTAACCTGGAGAACGCAGAACTTACGATTCGGTTGTTATGGCCAATGATATCAATATCATCGGCATACGCCAAGAATTGTACACTCTTGTAGAAGATTGTACTTGGCCTATTTAGCAGCTCGAATCGTTTTCTCCAGCAACAAATTAAAGAAATCACACTACATATCTACTTCATCTAAACTGGTATTACATAAGTGTGATGACTTGATTCATGGTAAGACAAGGGTCTATTATTTTACAGATTTCTGCGAAGCTTCAGGGGTTTAGATAATGAAAATCCAGTTTAATATTACCTCTGTATCTGTCGCGTCTTGTGTACTACTTCTTCTCTTTTCACCGTGTAATATTATTTATTTTTAGGCACATAAAAGATGATAAGATGTATAGTAAAATTATATATATATATATGAGGGTGGTTTGATGAGTAAATGAATTTTTGAATAAAATATTAATTTTTTCAGCAAATAAGCGATTTACTTCTCAGCATAGTTTCCTTTTAGCTGTATACATTTAGTCTAGTGTTTCATAAATTTTTGTACTATTTCCAAATAATAGTTTTTTTCAAGGCCCTTAAAATAAGCGTTTCTTTCTCTGATAACTTTTTTTCTTCAGGTTTGGCAACAGAAAATAATCGCAGTGTGCTAAATCTGGATGGGGTAGCAGTTACTAGCCCAGTTTATCAATGTTTGCCATGGTGATTATATGCGTGTGCACCCGCGCGAGCTCTTGATGGGACAGCAGTTTTTTCGCAAATGCGGTCGTTTCTGCCTCAAATCAATATCGAATCCGTCCAAAAGCTCTGAATCATAATTGCCGGGGATCGTTTTACCGTTTGTGAATCACATCTTTTGAATCCAAGAAAAATTGGCCATGGCTTGTTGGCCCACAGACCCACCTTTGGTGCACGCTCACCCGGAGAAAGTCACTGTCTTGATTGTTCTTTGGTCTTTGGTGCGGTATGGTGGATCCATGTTTCGTCTACGTTGAAAAAACGGCTGAAAAATTGGTTTGGATTGCGGTTGAACAGCAAACACTCTTCAAAAGTACTTACACGGTTGCGCTTATGATTCCGTAGGAGCAGTCGCGGTACCCATCGCCGATAGCTTTTTCATATCCAAATATTCATGTCAAATTTGATGTGCCCGCCCGCTTGAGATACCTACAGATGCAGTCACCTCAAACACTTATTCTCCGATCGACAAATATTATTCCATACATTTTACCAATGTTTTCTGGCATGACGACCTCTTTCAGGCGACCTCAACGTTCGACGTCACTTGTACTGGTACGACCAAAACGAAACTCAGTAAATCACTTTTTAACCATTGCAATTGATGATGCGGTGTTTCTTTACTGTTTGTTAAGTATTTCTCTGGTCTCAATGCTTTTTTTACGTAAAAATTATGCTTAATTAGCACTTTTTTCACTTTTTCCATTTTCGTTAAAATTCACGATGTTGTCTGCTTTCAATCGCTGTCAAACCCAAACAAAATGTCGCACGATTTCGATGATTTCCAGTATCAATGTGCTATTCATTCACGCCTTTAGATCCTTTTTTGACGGATATGTGGTTCAAAATTTCATACCTGGAAAAATCGGTCTGTATATGCTATAGTGTCGGTTCCGACATATGTGCGTATAAGTTAAGTTAAAAAATCCCAAAACCTGAGGGACTAGCGTTCGTTAAAACAGACGAAAAAACGGAAGAGAGGACAGACGAACCCATATGGGTAAATAAACTCAGCTTGTCATTCTGATACGATTCATTCTTGTGGGTCTATCTCTTCCCTATTTCATGTGCATGAAAGTTATAAAAAAGAATTCTGGATTTATAAATTAAATTTTTAAATATTTTGGAAATTTTGTTTCCTAAAATTCAAAAGAGACTAAAATATGCAAACTGCCAGTCAGGTATATGTACATACATATGTATATAGTTTAATTTGAACACAAATTACTCATAATTACATTATTATCCCTAATAATAATAATATTAATAATTTATGTTTTCACTGAGTCTAATTATCCTACAAATTTATTTAGTATATGCGAGTTTTGTTCGAAAAATAACGAAGATTTTTTTTTGGTTATAAGTAAATGAGCTGTATTCAAAAGCCTATTTTTGTTAGAAAAATTATTTTCAATTGAATATTTTTATACAACAAAGCAAAAATGGTAGAAGTGACAGCTGTTTCGGAGATCACTACATCTCCTCATCAGACTTCTTTTGCCAGGAATCGAACTGACGGATTCTGGCATCACAGGCGAGTGCTCTACCAACTGAGCCAACGCCTGCCATGTAATCTGTTGTTGTATTATTCCATTTTTTACTAACCAACAACTATTAAGTGCGCTAATATTTAGCCGTTATTTTTACTTAATGTTGAGTTAGCGAGTATTTTGCAATCCTGCATACATTCAGGCATTAATAAAAAATTAAAATTTTTTTGTTCTGCTGAGCAGTTTAGCAATGAGCGAGTATCGAGCGAGCATCGAGCTACTCGCAATGCTCAATACGTTATCTGGAGCTCTAGTTGATATGCTAGGGCGTTCAGAGCGTTCGTCATCTTCAACATCTACACGGCGTTCTTGAAAAGGCTTATACAACTCTTAAGTTTTTGATAGCAGAGGCACCATAGGCCATACACATCTTGTTACATTTTATACATTTTCCAGGCTATAATTCGGGTTAAAAAAGCATCTAACTTTAGTGGCAAATTCAACAAACAACTGAAAAACTTATCGTACTTCAGGGGCATGTATGTATGTAAATTTAAAAAATATTGTAATTTTTGAGCACACCTCGTACATATGTATGTGTTTATTGAAAGCGCAATATTTTGTAACATATTTTCAATATTTCTACACTTATTAAAATTCACTTTACAATGGTATTTAGGCAAAATTTCAATTCCGGAAAGTTGTTAATTACAATAAAAATTACATTCGTTTAAAAGCATTAAGTAAATGTGTCACATAAGACTATTAAGGTAATCGCTAATGTATATGTAAATCTATTTGCCTTCATATATGCTTACCTAAATATGTTATGCATAAACATATGCAATAATCTAATTATCCCTGTGAGTTTGTTTAAGAGATAAATACTTGGCATAATTTTAATACTCTTATGTCAATATAAAATACCCTAACTCGAATATTAAACGTATGACGCATTAAACGTCGCCAATGCCGCCGCCGCTAAATTTTGCATAAATAATGCATTATTTATTTAACTAATTGAGCTAAATTGCAATGGCGCCTAAAGCGGTAATGGTAGTTAGTTACAACAAAAATAATGAAAAAAAAAACCATAGCTAAAGTGGGATATGCACGCAAAATTTTAATGCGTTTATGTGCGTAACTAATTATTTTAATTAATCGAATGAAAATAACCTATGGCAATTGAAATGAAATTCTATGAATGTTAATAACTACATATCTACGTTTACGTACATATATAAGTACTCGTATATGTATGTGCTCGAAATTATTACAATATGTTTATATTTTATATGTGCACATTATTAAAACAGAAAACATTTTTGAATTTTAGGTATCATATAAATATATACGGCCTTTATCAATATTAGTTGAATGCTTTAAGGATTAGTTTCGTAGTAATAAATATATTTATATATGATCCACTCCACAAACCCTCAGTCAGTGTCGTCACTGCTCGTACCATATTGTTCAAAATTAATACTACAGCTAAGTATTGAAAAACTGTAATTTTCATAAATTAAAAAGTCTGAGCTGAAATTGCCACCAAAAAATTTGCATGGCATGCAACTTTTAATAAGTAGTCTGCAGCCTTCCGTTTCAACGTGAAACTTTTCGCGTCAAATTTTTAACATCAATTTATAAGCTAATGATTATATGAAAAATTGCTTAATAACAAAGAAAAGTTTCTTTTTTGCCGCAAATAACTACGCGGTCTGCATTTTAATTTTGGTAGAAAGGGGATGCATTTATAATGAAAATTCACTTCGAAAAAAAGTCAATTCATTGTCAAGTTTTTCGCATTTAGTTTTATATCTTTCCCTCAAATTAATACGTGCATACATATTTATGCTGGTACTTAAAATGCTGTATTCCTCATAATCTGTCATGAAGTTAGTACAGAAACTCTTCTTTCTCTCTCACTCACTCTCCCAAAAAATTTAAATGATTGTATGACAACTCTATTGAGTGCCTTGTTACCAATTAAGTACTAAATTTTGTTGTGAAAACGGATACAAATAATACTAAAAAAATAAAAATATGACTGCAAGCCAAAAATGTAAATTACAATAGCTCAAGTTAAAGCTAAAGAATAAATTAATATTACGTTTGAGAATTTTCGATGGCATAAAAAGGAGATACAGTATATAAATAAAATTAATATTTTCTTAATACTTTTTAAAAAGCCACAGTAACCGAATGCTACGTGCTACCATGCGGTGAGTAATCAGTACGAATCTTGGTCAAACCAATATCCAAAATTATAGAAATAATTATTTCTGCCGGGTTTCTCGCGGCTGACAAAAATAAAAAAGCTGTTTATAAAAATCCATCAACCGATCGGAAGTGACGTTGAATAAATTGTAGGTTCACTCCATTTGTTGGAACAATGTCAAAACCAAACCGCAAATTGGAGTAGAATTTACACCGAGTAAATGTGGTATTTTTAACTAATTTACTAAGTTGCATATATGATGAAGGTCAGATTGAATGCCGACGAATATTGGTCACAAAATGTTTTTTAGAAGACGACACGTTAGCCACCTCTCAACCTATCGACCAAGAGGCGAAACAGAAGAACAACGACTTTATCACTGGTATTGAAATTTATATGGAATTAACCCGTCGTCATTGATGCCAGGTATCAAATACTCGACGGATTTTAAACCCGTAATATCTTTAAAACAAAATGCATATGCCCAATCACAGTAGCTGAAGTCGTTGATCCATTTGATCATATTTAATACTATATTTAGTATCGCTGCAGCCAGGACGAAGTATACATTAGAGCGGCTAAATGTTTATAGAATAAAATCTTTCAACAAATTGTAATGTAAAAATGGATCATTCTAAGCAATTTAGCTGAATAACCCATATTTTTTATAACGAATTTCGAGTCACCGTCTTATTCACAATAGATTTGTATCTCATTTTCAAGAATATGACTTCAATAAAATGCTCATAAAGCATAACGCAGGTAGAACTCCAAGCTCGACATAGCAATTTTAAATTGGCATAACTTGTTTATTTGTAAGCCTTATGAAATAAATTTAAGTTTTATAGAATTTAAAGGCCTTTTTTGGCAAATAAAAAAGTTAACAAGAGCATTAGAAAAATTAAATTTGAAGCTAACTGGTAGAAAATGACTTTGTTTGAGGTGTCTAAGGAATAGATATATCAATCTCTACACACTTTACAATGATGTGCGATTTATAAAAAATCCTACAATTAATACTGAAATTATTTTTATTTGTTATTGTAAAGGGTTTTCCAATAGGGCATGACATGACTTCTAAGTGTCGTTTTGGCTATTTCTAATATGTCATGATATGTCTCTTTTTTCTCCATTGCATTCAGTAATGTTTACAATTTCATCATGGCAGGAAATACGCAAGAACAACACTTACAAATTATTCAATGTTATTTTCAAAATTATCGTTCTGCAATTGTAACTTTTCGTGCGATTTTGCCATTTATGGTCGTAATCGTCTTCAAATTGTTGAAAATTTCGAGCGTACATTTTCTTTACATAATGTTCAAGTGCCAATAAGACAAAAAACCGGTCGAAGTAATGAAAATATTGCTGCCGTTCATTGCAATTTGTCGATTCCAATACATTCTCAAGAATTGGGAATGTCTCAAACCACAACATCCGTACAAGATTGTTCTCACACAAAACTTAAGCTATTGGACCACCATACACGTCTTGAATTTGCTGATTTGCTCTGGAACAACTTGAAAACGATAACGATTTTTGTAATCCTCCTCCGATGAGGCTCACTTTCATCTGAGTGTCGATTATGGTGCGAAGAAAATCCACAAATTATTCATGAACAGCCATAACGTTCACCTAAATTGACAGTTTGGTGCGGTTTTTGGTCTGGTGGAATCATCGGTCCGTACTTCTTTCGAAATGAAGCTGTTAGCACCGTTACTGTCAATGGACAGCGTTATAGATGGATGACAATCACATCATCCATGATGGCCACAATTGATCTTAATAACAACTGGTTCCAACAAGATGGGGCTACGTGCCACACAGCAAGTGCAACAACCGAATTATTGCGAGAAAGGTGTGGAGATTCGATTATTTCAAGAAATTGTGACATTGAATGGCCTCCAAGAAGTTGTGATTTAACACCATTAGACCACTTCTTGTGGAGTTAATTGAAATCATTGGTCTTTAACAAGCTTCAAGCTTTAAATGTCAATATTGAACGTGCTATTCATGCCATACGACTTTATTTAGTGGAAAAAGTGTCCAAAAATTGGGTTCATTGAATTCGTTCCTGCAAAAGAAGTCGTGGGGCCATTTGAATGATGTTATGTTCAGAATTTAATTGTATCGAATGTAATTCACATTAAATAAAAGAATTTCCTTAACACCTAGTGTGTGTGTTTTTTGTTTTTAAAGAAATCATATCACTCTTATTAGAAAACCCTATATTATTTTTTATTTGATATATATCTTGAGACACGCTTTCATTCATGCAATGAACATCTTTAACATTTCATTGCGATCAATTTTCAATTAAAAAAATATTTATAAACTTTAAAAAACATTTTTGAACCTAAGTACAGATTTCGGGAATATTTTGAAATTGTAATGTGGTGAAAATACCTTCTACCTAAATTATACGAAATTTTATTAGCATTTATTGAAGTAATATGCTTGAAAATCAGGTAGATATTTATTTTGAAAAGTCTGCGCCGCGAAATTCGGTTTAGAATCATGGTTTTTGATTTGTAGAATACGTTTTAGCTATACTAGCTTTCGCAAAATAAATTCACTAGCTCTAGTATACACATCTGTAAAGAACCGTGCACCGAATTTTCGTCGATCTCAATAATGATAAACTTTGTATGTGAGTAAAAAATTAAGTATTTTCAAAATTTTTAATTTTTTTGCGGTGATGTTTAAGACAATTTATGTTTGTTCAAAGATAGTTATTATGTCTTCTTTCGTACAAATTTTTAATTTTATGTTCTAACAAATTGACTTCGGTTTTATTTTTTGGGTTTTGTTGTCTTTTAGATTCGATGGTAGTCTGTTCTCTTTTAAGAAACAACTGTTTATTTTATATATTTTATGTTCATATGTACCTATTCTGCTAATTAAAAAAAAATTGTAATGCCTTAAAATTAATTTAATGTATAATAATGTCCTTGGGTATAATTTACTCGTACCATGCCACAACTTCGAACTTTTATTTCCAATGCCACAATGACGCCATGTTAAATAAGAAAAAAATTTGGAAGAAGAATGTATTCGCCTCGCAGCATGCAAAACGGTTGCACTGGCTTTAATTATTTGGTATAAAAAATAGAATATATAAAGTTTAATATTTTTTTGTTTTTTGAACAAAACAAGTTTTTTTGATTTTGCCATCGGAAGAAAAGTATAAAAAATATGGCGAAAGCCACAATAAAAAGATAATTATTTGTAACGTAAGGTAGAACAAACAATACGGCAGCTCAAATCAATTGAGTCACCTGATGATTAGAAAGCGCTGAAACGAATAGGAAAATAACGGGAACTTGTTTATGCCGAATATGAGGATAAAGGGAATACAAAACATAGGAAAATAATATAAAACACAAAATCTCCACAAAAAAATTAAATAAACAAGAAAGAAGAGTTGTTTTATACTAGAGCTCTAGATACCCGGGTATCGAGGACTACGAGCGGCTTGATGCTCGCTCGATACTCGCTCATTGCTCAAATGCTCAGCGGAACAAAAAAAAATTCAATTTTGTTTGTCAAAGCTTGGTGTTTCAACGATTTTTACACTTGGCATAAATAAATTTGAAATTAAAAAAACAAAGTTTTGAAAAAAAAGTCAAAATGTTTATCAAAATACTCGTAATAAGCAATAACCACGTGTGCGAATGCTCGTTGCTCAAATGCTCGCACTGCTCGAAACTGTTTGAGCAAAATCTGAAGCTTTACCTTATACCTTTCATGAACATATAAAATTCACATATCTGAACATGGGAGCCCATCGGTGATAGATATAGTCGACCGATATTACCGTTTCCGGCAAATAATGAATATTTTACAAAAATACAGTTGCATAGTAACTTTCGTAAAATACCTCAAAACTGACAAATTTGTTAGCGTTTAAACAGACGGATGGACAGGCTAAATCAATTCGCATTGACATTCTGATCCGATCGGTATAAGCTTTGGAAGGTCTATATCTTCTCCTTCGGTTACTTTTATACATGCATACTTAGGACAACATTTTACATTCCGTTTAATGTTCATTAAAGCTATAAAAAGAGCTTTTTGCTTTTATTCTTTTTATTTCATAAACTCATTAAAAATAACATTAATAGATTAAGTTTCTTAACATGCTTAACAAGATTTTTAAATAGTTTTACCAAAGTAGTAAATTACAAAAATAGTTGAAGGGGGAGGGGTATGAATAAATTTACATAAAAAAGTATATATAGAAAAATCTACCCCATACAACCAATTACTGCAATTGTTCCCCAATAAAGTCTTTATCAAGTGTGAATTTGCCCTCGAATAATGGAGCATCGTAACGACACCAACGACAACAAAGACAATAAAAAGCAACAAAGTCACTAAAACTGAGCGAGCAAAACAACTAAAAATTTATGTACAATAATAATAATAAGCAAAAATAAGTGTTAGTTAAAATGCAAATTCGGCAAACATTTAGGATAATGAGGCACACAGAGGCACCCATACAAAAATGCATACGATACGCACAACCAACATAAATGTAGCAAATGTTTAATCCGCATTTAACATGTAAGTATACTCAGATACATATGTATGTACTTGTGTATGAATTTTGCACCCAAAGGAGCGAGGGAGGCGGATTCGAGGTCGCAAAAGGCTATTAATTTACACACAATCATACTAGCATTTAAAAGTTTTCAGGATTGGAGCGCTTATGTGTGCAGTGTAGTGGGTATGGAAGTGGCAAAAATGAACTATTTTTGGTGGAAATGTGACACTTTGGGCACAAATGCGAATGCACCCGAATGCATGCACTAATGCAGCAGCAGCCAACAGCGGGCAACAAGCAGTAACAGTTGCCTTTTTGCTCATACAGCTCTTCAGCACTAGTTTGAAGCTACAACATTTTCTACAATTGCAAGTTGCATTGTAATTTGTGACAGCTTCGAGCAACTGGCGTTAACTAGTGTTGACTATTGTTTGGGACCTCTGGGGAAATTTTTACTAAGTACTTTTGGATGTTAAGTGTGTACCCGCACATAGTCAAAACTACATACATATACATAAATACTTATACACATACTCATTTGTAAAAATATTCTAAATTTCATTTACTTTTTGCAAGTTTTGCATATGTGGCAAATAAATCCATTAAAAATGCACATCTAAGTATGCTTGTATGTGTAAATACTTTATTAAAGTACTTATTTAAATGGTATATACATCTCAATATCTGTTGGGGTACATTTAAATGTTTGATTAATCGTACCTCGTAGTGGATATAATGGAGAGCTTCAGATAACTTTTATTGGTTTTTTCTCAGAAAGATAAATCTTAGAGAATAAAGTTTAAGGACAATTTTTGTAGATAATTACCTAATCTACAATTTTAGACTGAGCTCTTTTTATCGTGAAACTATATGCTTAGAAAAAACGTGAAAAAAAACCTTTTTATGCTCATACGGTATTAATTAATTAATGGGCACTTCAGGATTTAATTAGAGTGGTATCCTTTACGTACTTTTACTTTAAAACCGGGCTATTTGCTTGAAAAAAATATAAATATACGAGGTGTGTTCAAAAAAAAAGGTGAATTTAGAATGCTCTTTTCGTTATGGCTATCAGCTCTTTCTGCGATTCTGACTTGATCTCATCAATTGTGGCAAACCCCTTTCATTTCATTGGTTTCTTTAGATTTGGGAATAGAAAAAAGTCGCAGGGAGAAAAATCTGGTGAATGTGGTGGTTGAGGCATGATTACGGTTTTGGTTTTGGCCAAAATATCACGAACAAGCACTGATGTGTGTGCTGATGCATTATCGTGATGCAGAATCCACGATTATCAATATCGTACTTCCATGTAGTATTCCTTATTAACTGTACGGACTTTTGGCAGGAACTCATGATGATCCACGCCATTGTAATCAAAGAAAACATTGGGCAAATCCTTCGCATTTAATCGAACTTAGCATAACTTTTTCGGTCTTGGCTCATCCGGCTGCTTCCATTGGGATGATTGGGCCTTGGTTTCGACGACATAACCATATACTCACGTCTCGTCACCAGTTGTGATCCCTTTGAGCAAACCTATGTAGTTGTTGACGTCATTCAACAACTCCAAGCGATACTAATGCGACATGGCTTTTGCTCAAAATTAGCAATTTCGGAGCAAACTTCGCTGCTACACGTTTCATTCCCCAAACATTCGAGAATATTTACTGGCATGAGCCGATTGATATTCCACATCCTCTGCAACTTCCCTATTAGTGATTGGACGATTTTCAAGAACAATTTTTTTTTTGACTGTTAAGATATTTTCTTCGCTTGTTAACATGGTCGCACCTCCAGGAGGCTTATCGTCATCAATATCTTCTCGGTCTTTTGTATAGCGCTTGTACCACTTATGAACACTTTTTTGAGACTCACCGAATGCCACAGTCAACATTTAAATTGCCTTGGAGCACTTTATTCCATTTTTAACGCAAAATTTAAAACATATTCTTTGATCCATTTCTTTCAAAAGTCAAAAATCTAAGAGCACATAAATACGTTCCTAACGTCTTCTGTTATCAAAAACAAACTACTAATCGAAATTAGCTTTTAATGCAAGCACATGATAAAAATATGTGTCCGATTATAATAAAAACGAACTATCGATAATCGAATGTACACAGCACGCGAAAAATCAAAATTCACATTTTCCTTTGAACATACCTAATATACTGAGAATGATTTTCTTCATATAAATTCATATTATTAAAATATCTTTGGACCTTTGGCATAGTGCTTGTACCACTTATGAACAGTTTTTTGAGACTCACCGAATGCCACAGTCAACATTTAAAGTGCCTTGGAGCACTTTATTCCATTTTTAACGCAAAATTTAAAACATATTCTTTGATCCATTTCTTTCAAAAGTCAAAAATCTAAGAGCACATAAATACGTTCCTAACGTCTTCTGTTATCAAAAACAAACTACTAATCGAAATTAGCTTTTAATGCAAGCACATGATAAAAATATGTGTCCGATTATAATAAAAACGAACTATCGATAATCGAATGTACACAGCACGCGAAAAATCAAAATTCACATTTTCCTTTGAACATACCTAATATACTGAGAATGATTTTCTTCATATAAATTCATATTATTAAAATATCTTTGGACCTTTGGCATAGTGCTTGTACCACTTATGAACAGTTTTTTGAGACTCACCGAATGCCACAGTCAACATTTAAAGTGCCTTGGAGCACTTTATTCCATTTTTAACGCAAAATTTAAAACATATTCTTTGATCCATTTCTTTCAAAATATATTCATATAAATTCATATTAATAAAATATCTTTAGACCTTTGGCATAGCGGTGTTATTTGTGAGAGTCAACAATGTTGATTGTTTCTTCTCTATTCAGCAGTAACGGGCCATTAATGAAAATTGTATCCTCTCTATTTGGTTTTATCGCTCTAATTATATCTCCAACATTAGTTTGAGGAAGTCACACCATAAGGAGTATCTTATCTGAAGCCTAATTTGGTATTAAACGGCTCGGAGAGGTCCTTCCCCTTTCCAACAGAGTTCTTGGTGTTGCATGGCATCAGTTTGCATAATCGTATAAGCTTTACGGATATACAATTCATAAAACTAAATCGATAAAAAGGTAGTTTGTGCCGACATTTTTATCAGGTGCCTTTTTCAGAATTTGGCGCATATTGAATCTCTGTTCAGTGATAGATTCGTCTAAATTCCAGTCAGTTTGTTGACGGTGACTTTATACGTGATATTGAAAAGTCTTGCCTCACGAAAATTTTGGCAGATTTCGGAATGCCTCCTACCTACAGGTACCACTTTGGATTGAGAAGGCAATTTAAAGTTTTGTCCAATATTTTCTCGATAACAAAAGCTGAGGATTCGGCGCTTTGAGTTTTCAGATTGGTTTTGCAGAAAACTGCTGACGATGGAGAGCTGTATGAGATATCCGACGACTTTATATAGTTTAAGGGATTAAGACTTAAAACATAGAGACTACGCTGGCTAGGCTATATTGTCCGGATGGGTGAAAACACTTTAGCTTTGAACGCTGTACAAAATAGTATAGCGAAGAGTGTCTTTTGTATTTGCTAAGAGCGCCAAACAGGAAAAAGAAGAAGGGTACTATTGCGCTGTGGCTATGAATACGTAATCGGTATGTAATTTATTTTTATCAAAAGAAACATATTTTTAACTTTATCATATCAAATATATCAAAACAATAACAAATGCGTATATACATATATATGTATGTGTAATAAAAATATGAACGCCAACATGAACTAAATCCCAAGTAAATGGCTTTCGATTTAGATAATGAATGGCGATTTCGGAAGTGTTTACATGAATTTGCGATTTTCTGCGATGATAAAGCTTATAGCAAACCTATTAAATGAATTATGGTAGACAAAAATTAGATTTAAATAAAAAACAAAATATGAAATACAAAGCCAATCCCTACAAAATATTTATTCAATTTAGAGAAAATTTGTTTTTTATGCAAAAATATATGGAATGGCTAAGAAAATTATTCGCTTAACGGTTACGTGTGCGTGGATAGATAACAAACGCTTACGTATAATAAAATATGTCGTTGTTCGATGTAACAGAACAAATTTTCTGATAAAGACAAGATTCTTAAAATCCCTATCACGTTGATTGGCGCACGAACGGACGAACGAATGAATGAATGGAAGGTTGGATGAATGTGTGCATGCGTGTGAGTAGGATTTATGCCTTAAAAAATTTATTACGTCAATTTAACAAATGGAACACACTCAGTGGTCACGCACAGCCCCGACATTTATTCATTTTATTATATATGTATACATGTGTATTATATGCGTATTGTAGATGCTCCATTCATATGTGGAAATGTGTAATTTATGTATATATTCATTCATACATATATTTGGCATTTACACGCCAACGCTTATGGCTGATGAAAACCATTAGTGATGTGGTTTTGCATGCAAATACCCCATATACATACACAAGCAATGTATATGTATGCATATGTTTGTTCCCAATATAATCGTATGTATATTTAATTTATTGTATAAGGATTTATATTCGGTTATTAATTTATTTGAAACATTTTTATTATATAAGCAACATATGTATGTATGTGTGTGCGCCTGAATGTATATATGCATTTAAAGCTATTCGCAACAAATGTGTAAGTTCTACTATTAATACATTAATAAATATTTCGATTTGTGGCAAAATAAATATGGATGATTCGAAGAGATAAGAACTGCGATATATATGCATGCAAGCATGTGAGTATGTAAAAATGGAAGATTTCTTGAAAAGAGATCCACCCGGTGGTAATATTGGAATGTATTTCCTTTTTCATATACGAAAAGATGCACGCAAACTATAGCAGGAAAAGATTATACCAAAAGTAAGCGAAAAAGGAATGTGTGAATTTGAGATATAATCTTTTTGACAACTTATGATTGACATGTACTCTACATTTGATTCATATTTTCTTTTACGTCTCTATTTGGCTGATGCAATATCAAGAGCGACGCTCTCCTTTATTTTATTTTTTAATATTTTTATTGTGTTTGATAAATAGCTGCTAAAATTTTGTTAGTGTTTTTCCTCCTGACTGTCAAGCATAATCACAAAGTGTATTCAATATAATGTTGTTGTGTATAAATTAGTTTTCGTGTGTTCGATTGTTAAATTTAGATTTGGTCTATTGCATGGCCCTCAACTCTAGAGGGATCAAATATTGAAAGGAGCATAAATAATGACGTGGACGTTTATGATTTCCTCCACAATGCGAGATATTCCTTGGACCACGCATTAAATGTTTAATAAATGGCTGCAGCAGTTTCATAATAGCACCAGCGTTGAAAACAAAAATTTTAAGTGCAAGGGTGAGTGTATCTCTAATTAATTTGTTTGTTTTATTGTATTTTAATTTAAATTATTCTAATACATTAATTCTTTGTATTGAATGAATAATACTACTAAAATAAATTATTAAGGGTAGTTGGTGGTCTATAGATCGTGAATTTCTGGCATTTTCAATATTGTTTTTAATGTGATAATAATAAATAACAATATTCTAACTTTGTAGGTATATTTTTCAATTTATATTGAATATAAAATCATTTAGATAATTAAATAATTTTAAGTATTTTAAAAAGTTCCTAAAGTTGATGTTTTCAAAAAATTTATTGTGAGTGACGCAGAGATTTTTTGCTTTTGTACTTATCTGAAACACAAAAACCAAAAAGAATGTAAATTTGTACAAGTGTAGCTATACCATGTACTAATACTTAAAAAAAAAAAAATAGTGCATTTTTGAATTTCGATAACCGAAATAACTCAGTTTTAAGAGCTAAAAAAGGAAAAAGTTATCAAGATAATAGAATTGTCCTGCGTAACATAGTTACTAGTGTACTGAATAACATATTCAAATTTCAGATCATTCGGATGAATACTTTTTTTTACCTGCGCCGTGCAGAAGAAAGCTGTTCTGAGACAAACGAGTTTAAAACTTGAAGTGTATGAGATCGAGCGGTCTGCCACTACCTGCTCAAAGACCTGTAGAACTGAAAATAGTGTAGATATGATTATAAAATTTTAACAGTATATTTTTAAAAGACTATAACATCGAAATATTCGAAAAATCGATTTTTAAAAATTCTAGACCATCATTTCTCCTTAAAAATGTAAACCAAAAATTAGAACAAAGTGTTTAAATTCTTATATACAAAATAAATATTTAATTTAATTTTTATAATTGATTTTTTCAAGATGTATCAGACCATATTTTGTTTTTCGGAAAAGCGAAAAAATTACAACAACACTCTGAGCGGTAGAAGTTATAGCTACATTCTTTTTGTTTAATTTTTACTTACTAATAATAAAAATAAACGAAATAGGAACTAATGTGACTTCTCACTTATACTTATACAAAGTAATGGATGCAATAGTGACTTCGAAATTATGGTTCTTTTCCATTATTAAAATTATTGCACTCTAATGCAAAAAGTAATGTAAACAAAGCTTTTTGAAGTAATACATTACTCTCCTATGACATCGCTGTAGAGTAAGTAATGCAACTTCTAGTGCATAATTCATAGGGGCTATCAATTACTCTTTGCTTCCTAAGCATTCCTTTTTCAGGAACGAATTCGTTGAATCCAATTTTTGAGCACTTTATCACTTCATATGCCATGAATAGCGCGTTCAATATTAACTTTCAAAGCTTGAAGCTTGCTAAAGACCAGTGACTTCAATTAACCCTACAAGAAGTAGTCCAATGGTGTTAAATCACAACTTCTTGGAGGCCATTCAATGTCACAATTTCTTGAAATAATCGAATCCCCAAACCTTTCTCGCAATAATTCGATTGATGCACGTGCTGTGTGACAAGTAACCCCACCTTGTTGAAACAAGATGTTGCTAAGATCAACTTCTACCAATTGTGTTTTATGGCCACATTATTGGTTATCATCGATCTATATGGCTCTCCATTGGCTGTAACGCTGCTACCAGTTTCATTTCGAAAGAAGTACGGACCGGTGATCCCACCACACCAAACTGTCAATTTAGGTTACTGTAATGGTTGCTCATGAATAATTTGTGGATTCTCTTCGCACCAGATTCGACAGTTTTGTTAATTTACCGCACCATCAAATGAAAGTGAGCCTCATCGGAGAAGATGATTTTCTTAAAAAAATCTTAAATGTAGAACGATTATTTTGATAATAATATTGAATAATTTGGAAATGTTTTTCATGCGTATATCCCGCCATTATGAAACTGTAAACATTACTGAATACAATGAACAAAAAAGATAGATCATGACACTTTAAAAATGGCCAAAAAGCCACTTAGAAATCAAATCTTCCCTATAGGGAAACCCTTTATATAAATTTCATCGAATTATGAGAGAAATCTATTTAAAGGGTGATCCAAATATATATACTTTTTTCAATAGATTTTTTTTGACAAATAATGCGTGAGTCGAGTCAAGCTATCATGTTATTTTTGTTTGGTATTATTTGGCACTTCATCTTGAAAAGACTTACGCGTAAGCAACATTTAAAATCCATTCAACTTTATTACGAAAATTAACGTTCTGTAAAGAATATGTTTCGCGCGCTCCGCTCATCTTATGATCAATATAATCGGCTTACTCAGCATACTCCTCGCAATACCATCACCTATCCTGATACCCAGCATTCATTATTGGATAATACTCGACCGAATAAGCCACGTCCAGCACGCAATGAAGAAAACATAGCGGCCGTAGCTGAGAGTGTATACAAAGACCGTGGAGAGTCGATTCGGCGCCGCTCACAGCAACTCGGACTGACGTATAGAACGACTGGGCGCATTTTACGTCGAGATCTTTAATCGAAAGCGTATAAAATAGAGGTTGTGCAAGAACTGAAGCCGCTCAATCTTCCTAAGCGACATCGCTTTGCTCTATGGGCTCTTGAAAGGTTTCAAGAAGATTGGACGTTTTCGAACCAAATTTTGTTCAGCGATGAGACCCATTTCTTTTTCAAGCAAAACTGCCACATTTCACACAAAGAGCAACCTGGAAAAGATTCAAGGGCTTCCATTTTTTCCAGAAGAAACAACGGTTTAGTGTGGTTTGTGGGCCCGTGGAATCAACGGTCCATATTTCTTCAAAAATGATGCCGGTGGGAACTTAACCGTCAATGGCGACCATTATCGCGCCATGATAACCGACTTTTTGATGCCTGAAATTGAATATCGTGATCTCCGCGACATTTGGTTTCAACAAGACTGCGCCACTTCCCACACATGGCATCAATCAATGGATTTTTTGAGAGAACACTTCGGTGAGCAAATAATTTCATGTTTTGGGCTGTTCGATTGGACACCACGATCGTGTGATATCACACTGTTAGCTTTTTCTTGTAGGGATATATAAAGTCTAAAGTCTATGCGGACAATCCCGCTTCGATTCAGGCCTTTGAGTAAAACACACGCATATCATTCGCCAGGTATCAGTAGAAATGCTCGAACGAGTCATCGAAAATTGGACTTAACGGATAGACCATCTGAAACGTAGCCGCGGCCAGCATTTGAAAGAGATAGTTTTCAAAAAATAAATGCCAAAGAATGTTCTTTCGATTGATAATAAACACTCCGAATTAAATTTTAATTTTTTTGTGTTTTTTTTCTCTAAAAAAGTAGGGAACCTCAAAATGAATCACCCGTCAGTTTTGTCTGTTCGTCCGTCTATCTGCCTCTTTACGCGATAAGGAAGGTTTGGTATATTTTGAGCAAATTCGGCTTAAATATTACTTGGATCACAAGTATTGATGCTGTTGCAAATGGATGAAATTGTGAGGATTACAACATCCATATATGAATATTCCATAAAGTGCCACGATCTAGTATGAACACGAATTGAATATGGGCACAATTGGTCCCATATAATGGACTTTTTAAAATATAAATACAAAAACTTAGTTAAAAAAGGACAAAAAAAAAACTCACTAATAAAATAAATTGCCACAGCCAAAACTAGTTTTTCTATTTAAAATGAATTTAAATGAAAAAATAATATTGTAAATATATATAAATAGAGCAAACATACGCTTGTAAGTGGCTTAGAGAATCATTTTGCTCGATCACAAATTAAATGCATTTCTGCCTTAAATTTTTAATTTTAAAAATGAATCATAATAAAATATTACTACAGTTGGGATACCAAAACGAATAATTATTAATTTCAGAATAACTGTCATTGCAAATTAAAATGGAGCGATAATTAGTTTTTTTTTGGTCTAGTAATTTTTTTCTAGTTTGATATTTCGTTTTAAACTTATATATACATATACAATTATTTGTATTTAAATAATATAATTCGTATATATGTATACATGAAATGAGTGCACTTGTAAAAGGTAATGTATGGTAATGCAGAAAGTAATCGAAAAATGTAATGTATAACTGTTATGATATGTTTAGGCGACCACGATAGCCGAGTGGTTAGCATTGCGTACTACAATTCGGAAGCTTGGGTTCGAGTCCAGGTTCGAGCAACATCCAAACTTATAGAAAATCAATAATTCTAATTGCGGTAGCCCCTCGGCAGCGAATGTCAAGCCCTCCGAGCGTATTTCTGCCATGAAATAAAAGCTATTCATAAAAATCCATCGGGCATTCGGAGGCGGCTTAGAATAAACTGTAGATCCCTTCATTTGTTGGTAAAATATCAAGGCGCACAAATTGGAGGAGGAGCTCGGTCAAAAATCGCTTCAGCGGTTACAAAAATCAAATATAACCGTTATGAACTTTTAACATCTCTATCAACCTAGGCATATACATTACAGAGTTAGCTTCCAGCTGCGCTTACCTCGTTATAACAAATCGTGTGCACTAGCTTTCCAGCTGCTTCAGTCATGGGAAAGTTCGGCCTAAAATGGCCTTCAAGAGGAAACCATAGAAAAAGGCATTGGACAAAAAAGATAAGGAAATTTTGCATACATGAATATTTATTTAAAAAAAAAAGAAACTTGTGAGCCGACGCACTGTCTTGCCATGTCTCCTGAACTTTGTTGCGAATCTTCATCCAAATGAATGTGTTGGCAGCCACTGATACTATCTTAGCTGCTTCAGGTCCACCCTGCCAATGGTTTGTTATTGAGTTATTGAAACCCAGAAGATAATTACATCATTTGAGTTATTGCAAATATAAACCCAATTCCTGTTTTTTAGTGTATGCCTGTTTTTTTTTTCTTTTTATTATTATTTTTTATAAAAGTATTTCAATCCAAATTAAATTTAATAGTTAAGTTAATTTTCACAAAAAATTTTTTTTCTAATATACTAGTACTGATTTATAATAGCTAACTTTTAAATTTCTACCAAAAAAATTTGAGGAAAGTAAGTAAGTACGTAAGTAAAGAAATTAAAAAACTGACATAAGAACGTTTTTTATTTTGGAAATGTACAAATGCATTATGCCCCAGAATATAGTTTGTCAAAGAAAAAGTCAAAAGAAAATCTTAATTTTTTTTTATTACATCCTTTTTACCAGAAAATAGGTCAAAATGCAATAAAAATGATGTGTACACTAACAAATATTAAGGAATCTAAACTTGAAATAGTATTTCTTTTTAACCTTCATGTGTTCGGCTGTCTGCAATATAAAATATCCCCCCATTTCTGTATTCTATTGCAAAATGTGAATTAAACATGCCTACACATGAATTTTTGTGACGGCCCTTACTTGAGCATACATATATGTACATATGTACATATGTATGTGCATACATACAGTGGCGGACAAAAGTCATACACCCCCTGTCTTCGTTGAATTGAAAGTCGAAAAGATTTATTGGAAAATTTAACGATGCAGTTTATTGCAACTATTTTACTTATCATAAAAAAAACAAAATCAAAACTATTTTTTAACATGAAAAAACACGAAAATCCAACATTGGCAAAAGTCTACACACAGTACATACATAACTTATCTTAGCGCAAAAACTTTGGTTAATATCAGGTAATATGATCTTTTTAGTATTTATTTGGTCCAACGTTCGTCGTGGCATCGCAACTACTAAATTTGTCAATTCTGAGGCAGTAATACAATCACAAGCTCCAATAAGACGTTCTTTGAGTAATATTGGGCTGGAAATCTGAGTTTTTCTAATTTTTGGCTCTAAAATCTTCCAGACATGTTTAATAACGTTGAAATCTGGGCTTTGAGGTGATGTGTGTAGTTGCCTTGGAACATGATAAAGCAACCAGTCCTTAACAATATGGACCGAGTGCTTTGGATCGTTATCATGTTTAAAGATCCAGCCTGCGCCAAGCTCCTAACAGTCCACCGAAGGCCTCAGAATAGCTTCGAACAATTACTTATAATTCAACCAATTACTTATAATTGTACCTAACCGCCATAACAACACAGAAAATCGACATAAATGCTACTAAACCCGTGGTGTCTGTAGACTTTTCTCAAGGATATTTTTGCATTTTTTCACCATAATTGTTTTATTTTGTGTTAGAGAATGGATTTGTTTTAATACATATGTTAAGAAAAGGATTTTAAATAAAACCGTATACTTGCAAGCAAAGCGATAGTACTTTCTAAGCAACGAATATAGGTGGTGTATGTAGACTTTTGTCCGCCACTGTCATTTTTTTTGATGCGTATTTGGCAGCAAAGGAACCGAAGCCTTCGCAAGTACTTCCAACAATCGGGATAAATAACAGTAGACGAACAACTTTTCGCCTATCGCGGACACACTAGATTTACGCAGTATATACCTTCCAAGCCTGCAACGTGTGGGATAAATATTTGGTTTGAATGTGATGCAAAGTCGTTCTATCCACTTAACAGCGAGATTTATACAGGAAAGCATTCAAATGAAAGTCGAGCGATCAACGTGCGGGAAAGTGTCGTGCAAAATTTAGTTTGTTTTTGGAAGAACACCGGAAGAACAATAATCTGTGATTTCAATGCAAAATAAAGAGGCATCGATACGATGGATAGAATACTTTCTGCTTATTCTACTAAACGTAAAACTATGCGTTGGCCTTTGGCAATGTTTTTTAATTTGCTAGACATAAGTGATCTAGCCGCATTCATATTTTCTTTCGCAGTACAATAGCCTGATCTAGAGTACAGATAAGCGGCGAAAGTTCTTGCGAAACTTAGCTAAGCAACTTTTTGCGATAGCTATTGAATAGTGCGCTGAAATCCGTCGCGTATTAGGTGTAACTCACACACGTCTGGCGATTGAAATGGCACTAGGCCGTTCTCCTTATGTCACTTTCGACACGACCTCACCCGCCTTACCTGATGTTATCATTGACAAACAGTCAATTCATCCTGTCTGTTGTCAATACTTTGAAATAAGCAAGCGTAAAAGGACACGAAAAATATGTAGACGGTGTAAAAAACCAGTATGCGATGTTCATGCTGTCACTTATATTCACTTTAAGTAAATGCTGTTCAGTCCCTGAAAACGAGACGAGTACTCATGCGCGGACAATAGAGTAATCAAAAACCTGCTACGATCCATACAAAAAATATGGTCCAATTAATATTGTGATGTGCTAGGGCTGTACCAAGTAATCCATCTCTGCATAACACCCGCTTACATTTTTAAAGAGAATTCTCTATAGTTCGCCAGCTCCAATCCAAAAAAAAAAAAAAAAAAAAAAAATTGGTAAAGCGAAATATTATACACCTCATGAGCGGCTAATATTAAATTTTTAATCATCCCTGTCAATTTTACTACATTTTAAAACTCCAGAATGTATGCTTTATGGAATCCCTTAAAAATTATTTGAAGAACTAACTCTTAGTTGTTTTGACTTAATTAAATTATTTAAAAAAGTAAAGATAAAAAATCTATTTCACACGTATGATTCAAGATGCATGTATGACAGTACATAACCCATTTTCCAGTAGGGTATATACATTTCACCTATATATATGTATCAAATAAAATGCCTTATGTATTGAAATTCGACACTTTCTTCCATCAGCCACTTGCGTAATAATAAAGTTTGAGTTTATCTCTGCGATGCGATCAATTGATGTGCAAAAGCTTTTAAGCTACTCAAATTTTAACATGGAAGTTAATTGTTTTAATAATAAACTTGCATTAACCACAGTAATCCAATAAAAAGGTGAGTCAGTTAATTGATGTTAATTAATTGATATGCACATTTTTTATACACTACATAGTGTTTTAGTAAAATGTGCAACCAGAGATTGCATAGTTTAAGCTAAGTAGTACATTACATATATTTAACTAAATGAATATTGACGGAATGATAATCGATTGAGAGAAAAATAAAAGAATATAAAGTTTTATGAGCGTCAGTCGCTTAAAAAAATAGTTTCTTCGACAAGTTGCCAGTGTATAAGGCATTCAATTTTGTGTAACAACGTACTAGCAACTTAGCTAAGGAATTCGTAAACGATCTTACAACATTGTTGCAAATGATGAGGTAAATAAAGTATATAACTCTATAAGGGCTTACTACATATTTATGGATGTATGATAAGCCAATACCCATTTAAGTATAAATTTATAAGCACTTAAAACTAACAAAGAAGTTTAAGACTTGCAGCTCATTTGGAAGTTCAAGCAACTAAAATACTTCTTGCAGTAGTTTCCCTCTTTCAACAAAATAAGAATTAGCGAAATCGGTCTAGACTTATTCATATTTAAAAAAATGGAACCAAAAATAATATTTTTTGAATATAATGGACCTTGATGCACTTTCTGAATGTGTGAAAATACGATTGTTTCGAACATGTCGATCCGGTCCACTTTCCGTTTTTTTTTTTGTTCGGCCGGAGACCAATCCGAATTTCTGTGAATTTTCGAAATCGGTCAAAGGCGTTTTAAAGTTATAAAAGTAGTAACCAACGTTACTCTCCTTTAAGTGTGGGTATTTCCACAGGAATGTCAGCCGCAGCTAAAAAAAAAAAAATAGCTTATCAAACAAAGTAGGTTGTTATAACATATCATCATAGTGAGTCTATCAAATTTAACTAATTTTAAAACATTTTGCATTTATTCATATAAACCAATGCAAAATAATTTAAAATTAGTCGCACTTAAATCTTCCTTCTGGTTTCGCTGAAAACAGAGTTTGATTTGTTTGTTTTAAAAACAATTCGATTTTTGTCGCATGCAAAAGTCTTACTTTTTCGCAGTTTTATTGAAAACGAAAAGTTGGATGAAATCAACCTTAGCACCATAGCTAATTAAGAGCTAGATGTTTCCCTTTGTGTCGAAATAGAACAATTCTTTGCATATGTTTTTTTTTCACTTTCAATTCATTACAGAATGCCCATAAATAGATTTATTAATTTTTGTTCAAATTTTCCATTTTTCATCGACTTCTAAAGTCAACCCACCACAATTTCAGAACATAATCTGACCATACCTGACAGAATTTGAAAGACAGAATTTCAGTCACTCTAGTTTCATATTAAGGTTGTGGACAAAAACAATGAAATTTGAAACATGTTATAAGAAATCACAATCAAAAATAAGCATGAAGGCTTTAGTACAATTTGCGTTACCCAGTGTTCCAGATAAAGAGTTGATCTATATGTGTTACCAGCCATCTTTTGTAACTTATAGAAATAACTTTTTTACAAACTTTTCTTGTATGACATTCAACTCGAGTTGTTAATTTGCGACAATTAATCCTTCGAAATATGTTCCAAACCCAAAATGTTCACCAAAATTTTTCTTGTATAAGAATTTAGCTTAAAATATAGATAAAACCAACCTTAGATCAACCATTGTCAGCTTAGGCAACCATTTGACAGACACAATGAGTGATCTAGACATTCTTGGTATCTACCCAAAAATTTCACAAATCTGTAAACTCTCACACATACAAATTGCACAGTTTCATAGAGTTTTTTGTACATTTTACATTATTAAACTGCTAAACGGTTAGACCAATTTAATTCATGAATTGGATGTAAATACGAGGTGTGTTCAAAGAAATAGGTGAATTTTGATTTTTTTTTTGGAAAAGTACTTATTTATTAATCCATATCTATTTTGTCACCTTCAAAGTAATCTCCCTCGGATATAATATACTTGTGCCAACGCTTTTTCCAATCCTTGAAGACATCAACTCTTTTTTCGATTCTTTCCTTCCATTGGTTTCTTTATTTTTGGGAATAAGAAAAAGTCGCCAGGAACCAAATCTGGTGAACACGGTGGTTGAGGCATGACTACGGTTTTGTTTTTGGGCAAAAAATTACGAATAATTATTGATGTGTGAGCTGGTGTATTATCGTGATGCAGAATCCACGATTTGTTTTTCCACAATTCCGATCGCTTCACGCGAACGTTGCATAACTTCCTTGTAGTATTCCTTATTAACTGTACGAGCTTTTGGCAGGAACTCATGATGCGGCACACCATTGTAATCAATGAAAACAGTGAGCAAAACCTTCACATTTGATTGAACTTGGCGTGGCTTTTTCGGTCTTGGCTCATCTGGTAGCTTCCCTTGGGATGATTGGGTCTTGGTTTCGACATCATAACCATATACCCACGTTTCGTCACCAGTTACGACCAGTTTGAGCAAACCCGGATAGTTGTTGACGTCATGAACAACTCTTGAGCGAAACTAATATGGCATTTCTTTTGCTCAAAATTTAGCAATTTCGGTACAAACTTCGCTGCCACACGTTTAATGCTCAAAACATTCGAGAAAATTGAATGGCTTGAGCTTGGATGTGACTTCCCGAATAGGTATTCGACGATTTAAATGTTTTCTTCGCTTGTTGACGTGATCAACATCTTCTCGACCTTCTTTATAGCGCTTGTACCTCTTATAAACACTTTTTTGAGACATAGTGGACTACCGGAATGCTACTGTCAACATGTCAAGTGCTTTGGAGCACTGTGTTCCATTTTCAGCGCATATTTTAATACATATTCTTTGATCCGTTTCTGTCAAAAGTCAAAAATCGAAGAGCATACAAAAACGTGACTAATCTCTTCTGTTGTCAAAAACAAACTACTAAATTAGCTTTTAATGCAAGTATATGATAAACAGATGTGTCCTATTAAAAATATCATTATTCGAATGAACACAGCCCGCGAAAAATCAAAATTCACCTTTTCCTTTGAACATACCTCGTGTGTAGCCTAGAAAGGAAATTTGGAGCAAAAAATATACTTGACAGGTGACGTTGCAATCATGTACATCTTTGACAGGGAGATAAAAAAAGAGGGGAGCCATCTATTTTAAATTTTATCATCATTTATCAATTGAGTTAAAATCAAATTAGAAGACAGAAATGTAGTACATATCATATTGTAATATGATGTGGAATCCATATATATATAATGTGTATATATATATATATATATATATAAATGTCAGACGTATTCTAGTTTTTTGTTCTAAAGAAACTGTATGTCCCGTACTACCTTATTGTACTTGAAAAAACTTGAAACTCAAATTCAGTGGTGTTGTGAAATGTACTGTGATGGAAAAAGCCAAAGCTTTAAGCTTTTCCGTCACAATCATATATTTTCTGGTATTATAAAAACGAAAACAAAACATGAAATAATTAAAAAAAATTTTATGAAGATTAAAAAAATAAAAAATAAATTAAAGGAAAATACACAGAAAAGGAGAAGGGAATATGAAAGAGACCTTAATATCCAGTTCTGAAACTTTCTTCAGTTCTCTGAGCAGCGATGAGGTATCTAGAAAACCTCAGGCCGGACAGAAAAAGAGGAGTTGTTCCAAAGTTTCACACATGGCCTGCCTCAATACACGTAATACTTCTGGCACGAATAATGTCAGTAGCATGTGACTTTAGTAGTCCTGTAGTCCTTTGCGTAAACAAAAATTGGTTGTGTTTTCATGCATTGCCGTCTTCTAGTGCTCTTAGAAATTTTACTGTACAAAGTTTCTAGCTTTTTTTTTTGGATATTTTCTGACATTTTCCAAAATGAGGTTATTACTTTAATTGAATGTTTTTTTTTTAATAAAAGGTTTCCATCTGGTTTCTTACAAAGTTAACGAGATTAACGGCTTTCCTAACTGAGCAGATCTTCGCAAGGAAAACACTGCAATAATCTGGAAGTTAAAAGAGCTCCCTGATTCTAGCTCAGCCTAACCTGTGACCCGTTCGTATCCATATATATTTTGTAAGTTCCGTTGAGAGCCGCACACTACTGCCCCATCACCATTTATATGTGGACTGCTCAGTGTGCTATGCCCGAACGTTCTAGTTGAAAATTTTCCTAACAACACAATCTCATAGTGGATTTCATGGAAGAGATAAAGTAAATGAAATATTTATTGTTATCATGGAATCAAATTAGGAAAATAAGAATGGCATAAGCTGAAAATCTTTGAAGCGATTATAGGCTGAGCTGCTTCTCCAATTTTTTATGTGTGTCTTAAAGTTTTTTGCCTACATTTTATTAAAACCGACTCTGAACGGCTGATAGCTGTTGAATTTTTATGAAGTAGTGGTATGTCGTGATAGCCACTTTGCTAATATGGCCGCTAAATTAATGAAATATATGTATATATCATCACCTGTTAAAAATTTGAACTGCAACAAAATGAATGTAGAAATTTTGCTACGTGCGGCATGTCACTGCTACACACTAGCCTTTTAGCCAACTATTAATTCTGCCAAGACATATTGCATACTAATTATATATATGAAAAGAATAAATTTATTTTACTCGTAAAATTCCTACACGAACCAAACCAAGTGACTGCTATTTTAACTCAAGGCATACCAAGTTATTATTTCCACAACGCCAAATCCAACCAAATCCCAGCTTGTTTAATAACTTTTATCTTCATAACTGATAATAAATTGTACACATTCACTTCTAAGTGAGTATTCGGAAATTATGTATTAGCACAGCAGGACTTTAAATGCTTTCAGCTAGAAAATTTACTTCGAAACTAGTTTCGAAATTCTTTGCCGCTTTTCATTCACACTTGAGTGAATGAGCTATGCTGTTATGTGTGTATGTATATCGAACTAAAATTCTCTCCGCTCATTTATAGATGCTTATATGAAATTTTTGTCAGGATTTAGGCTAATGGTAGAGATAATATGTAGTGTCAGTTGTGTGGCTGTCGAAAGTATTTGCATTTGCATTTCAAATTCGCATTTGAATTCATGTCCAGCCACTTGGCGTATGCGCTTACATATTTATATGTATAGGAATATATTTATGTATAGATATGTACATTGGCAGCTGCAAATTTTCCACAATGTTACACTATCAACAGGAATCGCGCAAGTAATCCCAGTGATGAGAGTAATCGCGTTTGACAGGTGGATTAATTAAAATCGCAACGCTGACAGTGCCAAGCGTCGACGGCGACGATGTTGGCAGCTAGCGTCAGCGTCCCAATGGTGCAGATGTTGTTGCAGTTCCACAGGTGTGTGACATGAAAGTAGTTAGTCGCCCAGTCAGCAATGTTTCTATGTACGTTTGTATATGTATTTTCGATCAATGGCCAGTACGCCGCATCGACTTTTGTATTTAGTGAAAGACAAACCGAGTAACTAGGCGCTGTGGTTGCAGCAGCGACAGCGATTGCCTTAAATGCAGCACTGCGCATGCAACACTGACAGACCGACAGATCGTCCGCAGTGGCCACTTAGTCCGACTATGACTGACAACGTCACGCACATCACAAATTGTTTTTGCTAAACGTGTGACTGTTGAAATTTAATTTCAAATTAACTCTATACCAAAGTCAATTTGTTGGCGCGTTTGCTTTAGCGCCGGAGCTCAGTTGTAGTGCCACGCTGGTGGTAATAATAGTTAAATATAGTTACATGTTTTTATTGTAATTACTAGTTTGTTGTTGTTGTTGTTGTTGTTGTTGTTGTTGTTGTTGTTGTTGTTGTTGTTGTTGTTGTTGTTGTTACTGTTGCTAGAAGAATAGTTGTTGCTTGCTTTGCTTGCATTAGTAACAGTTACGAGAAAGCTTTATCTAATTTCATTGCATATTCAATTGCGAGCCACGCTCCCCAAAAGTGAGCGGCATTGTTGGTAGGTGTAGCTTGTGCAGTTCACGGCTAAGCAGACAAATGTAGGAGATCGTAGTTAGAAGCAACGACTGATTGACGTTAGACAGGAGCCAGCGAAACAAGCTGACAACACAACTGACAGTCGTGACTTAACGTGATTTAGTGACACCAAATGTCATCGCTGGATATGTGTAAGTATGCCCGAGTGTGCGGTTGCCATCAAAGCCACTGCCTGACCGACCGACCGACTTATCCGTTGTGGCTAACAATTCCGTAAATTACTGCGGTGCATAAATTTCATTTAGCTTCACGAGTTTATTTTACTACTCATGTATGTAGTAGTTAGCGATAAATACTGATCGAAAGTTTGACAGTTTTTTGGTTTAATAGGCGGCGTTGGACTAATGGATTATATAAAGGCAATTGAAATGGTGCCCAACCTTGGGTCATAGACAAAATTCATATTCGACTAAATCAATATTCGAATTATTCGAATAGTAACTGTATTTGTATTACTTAAAACTATCACCCCGTAACGAGGCAAAAACATTTCATTTTCGCCTTTTGTCTCCAGCAGGTTTTCAAGACTGCTGCACGGGAAAGATACTGCTACTTCCCAGTGCGCAGCATGCACGATTCGTACTGCCCGCTAAGGGTACACCTCATTCGGGTCCACACCCAATCAATATTCTCATACCACATTGGAATTGCGGAGCAATATGCCTACGTACTAAACCCTCAACTCCGACTGCAGTTCACTGGTCCTAGGGGACCGCCGCTAGAAATTTCTTTGCAGGACCAGGATTGGCTCTTAATGGACAACTTTCTGATCTATCCTCCGTTATGTCTTCTGTTTTCGCTACTGTGTTGTCGTTCTTTTATTATCAATTCCCGGAGAGCGATTGCGGACCAAATTTTCACTTTATTCCCCACGATTTTATTTTGTATCATGGGGCGCACAATGTTTTTTGGAGACACCCGCTCTTTAATAAGTCTCTCTATATCTGTTCTCTCTACTTCATATTTCGGTCAGGAAAAGAAGATGTGCTGCGCGTTTTCGCTTCTCTTACCACAGAAAGAACAATCTGTCCCGTCATCGTGACCGTACTTATTGAGGTATTCTCTGAAGCAACCGTGTCCGGTCTGAAGTTTCGTCAGGTAGTAATCCGTCTCGCTGTGTTTTCTCTCCTCCTAGGCTTGTACGTTACCAATTACCTCTGCTATGTCACAGCGCCTCTGCCACTCATATATACTTTTCGGTCTTTCTGCGTTTCGCTCTTCTGTTGTGAGTCACCTTCAAATGCTTCTGCATTTAGTGTAAACTCTTTTGAGTTCCATTGCCATTATATCTGGTGGCATTATGCCCGCTATGACCCCCGATGCATCGTATGACACCGTGCGGAGCCCGCTGATAACTCTGATTTCACTCAGATCACAGTTCTTGCTTTCTTGGCATAAGTTGTATTCTGCAGTGCTGGTCCCCATTTCGGTGCCCCATACATTATCACCGACTGACTAACTTTAGCCAGGAGTTCTCGTTTGCTCTGGCTTGGGCCGCCAATATTAGACATCATCATCGATAGGACCGCTGTTATTCGCGCCGCTTTTCACATGATTTCTCTATGTGCATCTTGTAGCTTAGAAGCGTGTCTTTCTAAACATCTAGGTACTTCATTGCCTGCTGGGTAGTTACGTTTTAGCCATCGATATTAAATAGAGCAGTTTCTATCTTTTTCCTGATTGTTATTAGTACTGCTTCAATATTTTATCCTACTAGTTAGAGCTTTCTTTCTGTCAGCCAGTTTTTGATCATTAAAGCAGTGTTTTCATATAAGCTCCCTATTTGGCTAAGTTCCTTTCCCACCACAGTTACTGCAATGTCGTCAGTGTACCCGATAATATGAACCCCCTTTGGTTGTGGAAGTCGCAGTACTCCGTCATAAAGTACGTTCCACAGCAGGGGGCCCACTACCGAGCCGTGCGGTACCCCATCCGTCACCGTGTGCACTTTGGGTCCTCGTCGGTGTCAGGTATTTGGAGATAACTCTTAGTAGATAGCTCGGTGTTCCCTTGTATTCGAGGACGCTCATTATCTGTGGCCAATAAGAAGAATTAATAGCATTTTTAACGTCAAACGTTACTACCGCGCATTATTCTTTTGTGCCATAAATCCATGTCGTAACTTCTATAGCCTTGCTTGTGACATTTGTCACTTTTTCGACCGCATGAATGGTTGATCTGTGCTTACGGAATCCATATTGGATTTCGGCGCGTCCTGGGGATTTATGCTCTAAGTGGTGCTCAAGTCGTTCGCAGATTATTCGTTCCAATATATTTCCAAGCCTGTCCAAGGGCGATGTGAGCTTGGATCTCCAGCTGGTTTATTGGGCTTCTGCAAAAGAACTCATCTCTGCTTCTTCCATATTTTCGGAAAACCCCCTTCTCGCAAACAGCGTGTAAAGATATCTGAAAAGACACTCGTTTTGTGCTTTATAGCAATTTTTAAGACCTTGTTAGAAATTCCATCCCCGGTGCTTTGGTATTTCAAAATCTTTCTGCTGCTTGTAAATATTATTTCCTCGTCGCTGATCAATGGTGCGTCTATTACCGTGTTCATATTTGCTGATATAGGATGTTCGTTCGGTTGTGTAGGGAAAAGGGTTTCCACAATGTTTTTGTACGTTTGTATATAATAATTTATGTTATTGGGTTTTCATGAGGTTTAGTCCTGCTTCGGTGCTTCATTTATATGTCGTACTTAATTAATACTTATAGGAGGGTGTAAACCTTTTCTGCATGATGAGCTTAATCCCTTTAGATTATTACATCACGGCAGAATTAAGGAAAGCATTAATTGACCCTGTAGCGACAAATAGACATCCGGCTTGAAACCAGCTGCTTGAATAAGTTTTGTATGCTGAAAAGATAATTCCTAAACAGCAAGAAATTGCACTGGACTTTTTAACCGCCCAATAAAAAGTATTAACTAATTAACAGAAACAAATGTCAGACTTAGTGGTTTTAGCGCAGTTAACAGTTGCCGCTAGCATCAGGTTCAAGCGCATGAAAATACATGAAGTTACTTAGCTGCCACAGAATAGACAAGGACAAAAATATAACCTAAATAATAGACGAAGACACGTCTAAAATATATTATATGTATTTGTGTTTTAGAAGATCGAAATCGACTCGTACCATCCAAGATACATACCCCGTTCGGACGGAACGCGCGCTATATAAAAAAATAACCGTCAAAACTCATTAATATGAAAAGCTTCAGATATTGGTTGACAGATATGATGGCAGAAACTTTTAAGAGAAGATATAGCGACTTACTGATGGAGTGTATTGTGGTAATAACCAAAGAGGCGATATAGTTATGAACTAATTATACCAGGTTTGTTAGGGATTTAAATTTTCTAAATTCCAAATACCGTCTCCATAAAGATAGATATTAGCATATATAATAGAACAACTTAACTTACGTACCTCTCTTGGAGAACAAAACCAGATCCTTTATTTCCAGAAGATTAATGTCGTTAACGATTTATTGTTTTATCATATTTTTCATATTATATCAATAACCCTGGTCAACAGTGGCTTTGGTGACAAGAAGCTATAGTTTTTTTTTTCATTTTACTTTAATTAATAGCAATAAAATAATATTTTATACACAATATACAATATTTTCACAAAACTGCTGGCCTCTTTCTTCGCTATAGTAACCATGCTTCTTGGAGGCCATTCAATGTCACAATTTCTTGAAATAATCGAATCTCCAAACCTTTCTCGCAATAATTCAGTTTTTGCTGTGTGACACGTAGCCCCGTCTCATTGCTATTATCAACTATTTCTAATTGTGGCCATAAAAAGTTGGTTATCATCGATCTATACCGCTCTCCATTGACAGTAACGGTCCTAGCAGCTTCATTTCGAAAGAAGTACGGACCGATGATTACACCAGACCAAAAACCACACTAAAATGTCAATTTAGGTGAATGTAATGGTTGTTCATGAATAATTTGTGGATTTTCTTCGCACTAGAATCCACAGTTTTGTTTATTTACCGCACCATTCTGATGAAAGGGAGACTCATCGGAGAATATGATTTTCTTAAAAAAATCATTAACGTATTCCAGTTGTTCCAAAGCAAAATCACTAAATTTACGACGTTTATGGTGCTCCATGGATGAAATTGTAAACATTACTGAATACAATGAGAAAAAAAATGACAGATCATGACAAATTAAAAATGGCCAAAATGACACTTAGAAATCTTATCATCCCTATTGGAAAACCCTTTAGAACAAATAAATGGAACAGGTTCTTCTTCTGAATGTGGTTAAGGTTTTCTAGCCAATTGTAAGTCTGGATAAATTATTAGAATTCTTTTTGACATTAATAGAATACACGACACAGCAGAAATAATAGTCATAGAAGTGCCTTTTTAGTTCACTACATTGCATAGACGCCGCACATTTTGCACAAAAGTTAAGATATCCGCTTGTTTCAATCTACAATTTCCGACATGAAATCTGTTATAGGTTTCTTGAACTTTTTGACTGTGTACTCCACACAAATGTAACAGAACATATTCGGATCTTTCAGACAACTTTTTCGCGATGAAAACATCGTATCAAAATCGATATATTTCAAGAAAGGTACTAGTAAGACTAGAAACCGTGTTTCCGAAATTCCAATTAAAGTAAATTTAAAAACACTGAGGATAGCCATAAAGTTAGACTTATAGAATAAAATATATATTTTAGTATTGCCAATGGATACATATCGCAATAGTACTAACAAGATCTCAGCACTAATTATACCTTTCATGTACACTAAATGGAATATTTACTTCGGTCCGAAGTATGTAAGTACCAGAAAGAATAGACACACCGAAATTTGTATGAATCGTATCAGAATGGCGAGCTGAGTTGATTTAGCCATGTCTGTCTGTACGTATGTCTGTTTGAACGTAATCTAGTCCCTCAATTTTTAAGATTTTTCAATCAAACTTGGTAGGCAGATGCCCCTTTACCTTTAAATAATTATTTGTCGGAACCGACCAGAAAGGATTATTATAGCATACTTCTGAGCCGAGAACTAAAAGATACATAAGTATCGATCAAAAGCCAATGTTATGTCAATATTTTTTCTTCGACAACAATGTTGTTCACTTAATATGGCTTCCGCTGATTTTTTTTTGTTAACAGTACTAAAATTACTTCGTGGCATCCCGTTATCAGTTTATAGAAGACTTAAAAAGGAATTTGCGCCGAGAACTGCTATTGATTTCAGAAAACGTGTTAAAAAATAGTTTGGTAGCTGGATTAAACCCCTGCATATGTGTGTGACTTCGGAAGGGAATTACATAAATGGTGGATGAGAAGCTTGACGGAATATCGCATAATGCCCCTTTTTTATTTCAAAAAAGTGAAAGACTATAATGAGTTAGCCCGAAACACACGTATACTAATGGTTTAACCATTGGTTCGTGTAGCGGACATCCCAAGTTCGAATTCAATTCAAACATAGGTGTCTGGAAAGAAGTCTGATGAGGAAACGTGGTGGTTTCCGAAATAGCTATAACTTCCACCGCTCAGACTGTTGTTGTAATTTTATCACTTTTCCTAAAAACAAAATATGGTCTGATACAGCTTAAAAACTAACTAAATATAATTATTTTTTTAGTATATGCCTTATGAATATAACCAAAGTACTATATTGGAGAAATTATCAATGAAGTAGAACTCAAATCGAATTCGAGAAGAAATCGTTTAGATTGCTTGGGAGATCCAAACATATGTATTTTATATATAAAGGTTGATCCAAGTAGAGGTACTTTTCTTAATAGACTTTTTTTTTTCAGATCAAGTGTGAGTCGTGTCAAGCTGTCATGTTATTTCTTTCACTATTGTTTGGCATTTCATCACGGAAAGACTTACGCCTGAACAACGTTTACAAATCATTAAACTTTATTAAGAAAACTCACGTTCTGTAAAGAATGTTTTTCGTGCGCTTCGCTCAACTTACACTGGCCTACAAAAAAATTTGTTTGGTTTGCTGCAGCTCTGTTCACATCTGTAGTCGGTGAGGTAGGTAGTATGAACTACATTGCTTCTACTAGATGTCAGCTGACAGCTCTGGTTTACCTAAGATTCTTATTTTAACTTTTTTTCCGGTTTTATTGGAAATCAGTCAATGTTATAACCACTTTTATGACATTAATCTTATAAATATAGTATGGCAAGTAAGTCGAGATGTTGCATTAACGATCCTGATATGTTTTGTTACATATGTGGTGAGTATATAATGAAAGATCAACGGAAACCGACTAATGACACTGTAATTCGCTTGTATTCTGCATACTTTGGTATTGAAAAAAAAAAACAAGAGTTGATATGAAAAATGTGACTAGTTTTCTCGTATCAGCTCACAAAATATACCCAAAATCAGGTATAAAATCTTAGGCACCAAAATGAGTGTAGGCCAGTGTTATGGTCAACATAGTCGGCCTACTGAGCGTACTATTCACAACACCATCGCCCATCTTGAGACGCAGCATTCATTATTGTATAATATTCGGTCGAATTGACCACGTATTGCACGCAGTGAAGAAAATATAGCGGCCGTAACTAGCAGTGTACACGAAGACCGTTTGCGTCAACTCGGACATCGACATATGAAACGACTTGGCGCATTTTACGTCGAGATCTTAAATTGAAAGCATACAAAATACAGCTTGTGCAAGAACTGAAGCCGCTTGAGCTTCCCAAGCGACATGGCTTCGCTCTATGGACTCTTGAAAAAACAACGGTTGGGTTTGTGGGCCGGTGGCATCATCGGTCTATATTTCTTCAAAAATGATGCCGGTGAGAATTATTATTCGAACGTGTTATCGTCAATTAGACTCAACAGATGGACTAGGTGAGACGTAGCGACGGCCAACATTTGAAAGAGATAATCTTCAAAAAATAAATGCCAAATAATTTTCATTCGAATAAAATAAACACTCGCCATTAAATTTGAATTTTCTGTTTTTTTTGTAAGTAGCGAACCTCGAAATGGAACTCCCTTTATTACTATCCCACTGCAAAGTTTCAGTCAGCATTTTCAGAGTGTTATTTGAAAATATCTTCCCCTACTGTGCGTGCTATGAGGTAAAAATATTACCTAAAATGCAATTTTATTAAATGTTATGCCAAATAGTTGGAATTTTATAAAAGTTCATTGCAAATAAAATTTCTTGGTACTAAAGCAAACAATGAGCATCAATTTCAAATTTATATGGCATAAAAAAGCAGTACGATAGAATAATCGTACATTTTATAATACTAAAATTTGATTTCAGCTTACAATATTCCAAATTTTCTATAAAAATTTGTATGTATGTGAATTTGTGAAAGCCAAATAAACTTTTGGTGGTTTGTTATGACATCATTATAAAATTTATATTACCACCTACCGGGCAATTTATGGTAAGCCATAATGTACAAGTACATAACTATCAACATAGGTTCATAACTTCACACCAATGCAAATTTTTAATTCAACTGGGCATGTTCCTACTCTATAAAATTTGCCAACAAACATATGTACATGCTCGTATATCCATAAATACATGTATAATAGCTGAAAAATTTCAAAAAAAAAAAAAAAGAATTGCACCCACGTATGTACATAAGTATCACCACTTCCTATACTAAATGTACAGCCTACAATGGATGTTTGCAAATTTGTACTGCATAAACTGCTTTGACACAATGTCTCGTCCTAATTGTTGTTGTACTGAAAACCAAAAAACTAGAATAATATTAAAAAAAAGACTGATATGTCAGTTACAACAAGGCAGAAAAAGAACAAACAACATAACCCAGAAACTAACTCAATTAAAAGTTGTATAAACTGCCAGCGTCTGGGTTAAAATTAGGTAACCCGCTGGTGGTAATCCATAAAAAAGAGCACTAATATTTAATAGTACACGAATTTTAGCAGAGAAAATTATTATTAAGCTCTCTTAAAAAGTTTTAGTGTAAAAATGACATTGTATGCCGCATGATAGAGGAGAATTTAAGGTTATGTGTAAAAATGTTTGGTAATCAAAAATATCACATCATCTGGTGAACACTCCAGGTGAAATGATCAGTTTTAACAGGTCAATTGAAAAGTATCCGCCCTGGCTCGTAGATGGAATTAAGAAGAATTAAATCCTTATGATTTTTAGTTTTCCTTATCTTCATAATATGCGTAAAGAAATGTGACAGCTGTCGGATAATTAGTTTGTGAATTATAGCATTTATGAAAAAAATGGATAAAAAGGAATTTCGCGTGTTGATAAAAGATTGATTTTTAAAGGAAAATCAACCATTAAGGATTGGTATGCTAAGTTTAGACGTGGTGAAATGAGCACCGAAGACGGTGAACGCAGTTTACGAACAAAAGAGGTTGTTACTGAAGAAAACATCATAAAAATCAACAAAATTATTTTAAATGACCGTAAATTGAAATTTAATAAAATAGTTGGCACTTTTAAAATATGAACTGAACGTGAACATTATATCATTCGCGAATATTTGGATATGAGATAGCTTTGGGCAAAGTGGGTGCCGCGCGAGCTCACCCGGAGCAGTGTTTGGAGATGTTCATTGCTCCATCATTTCACTCCGAAATTCAAACCACAGTCATCCGAGTGGACTGCATATGATGAACCCGTGAAAAACGCAACGAATTGGCAAGGTTATGGCGTCTGTATTTTGAGATGCGCATGAAGAAATTTTCATTGGCTATCTTGAAAAAGGAAGGACCATCATCAGCGGCTATTACATAGCGTTATTAGACCGTTTGAAGGACAAAAACGGCGAAAAACAGTCGCATTTGAAGAAAAGGAAAGTGCTGTTTCACTAAGACAATGCATCGTCTCACAAGTGAAATCGATGGCCAAAATCTATGAATTGGGCTGTTCTCAGATCTCAAAAAAATTCTCGCTGGGAAGAAATTTTCATCGAATGAAAAGGTGATCGACGAAACTGAAGCTTATTTGAAGCAAAGGAAAAATTGCACTACAAAAATTTTATGTAAAAGCTAGAGGCTCGCTATAATATTATGTCATGCTGAATAAAAATAATTAATTTTGCCAAAAAAATGTGTTTTACTATGGTAGGCCGCGGACTTTTGAATTCACCTGTTAGTTATTAATAGCGCCGATGTAATTAAGTGTACTTAGCGCATAATAGTTTTTTGGCCATAAGATTACACCACTAACACATTTTCATATTTGGTTTTAATCGGAAACGTTTTCGAAATTAAAAAAAAAATATAGAATTATCCACTGAAGAGCCCAAGTATTTTCTATTCTTATATCTTGTCCTTATATTTATCTCATAACAGATGCAATCAATCGCTCGATGATTTCCTATGAGCCAAATAAAACGGCAAGCTGCAAAGGAAATTTTCGCTAATACTCACCATTTGTTGGAGAACTATTGGTTCAATCCCCTGCAGTCATGTGCCAATCATGATCCCAAGAAATCATGTCAACCACCATAGATTTTTGTATCAATATGCAAATGGTAAGAGTAGAATTTCTTCAGTAATCAGGTAACACAGCTTAATATATGCATTTCGTACATAGATATGTAAGTGAGTGTAACCTTAAGATTTTTGGCGCTAAACGCTAAATAGAGAGAAGGACGTCACGATTTATTTATTTGTAGCTCCTCTGAAGTGCGAAGAGTCATGTGTAGTTTTGAAAGTGGAAACCATAATATACTTCTGATTGGTAAACTTTGTAATCCATTGCAACTCATGTTTTTGTCATTCCTCTTTGACATTTCGCATATTGTGAAGTTTTGTTAAACTGTGATGCCAACTTTGTTTTATTTTAATAAAATAATGGAAATGCCTTATATCAATCACTAGTGAAAGTTAGGAAATTCGTTAGTTAACAATTCGACAAATGGTATATATAAAAGGTACTGAATTCCGCCACTGATTATTAAATACAAACTGAAAAGCAGCTGCACTGATTTTTCCGATGTATTAAAAAAAAGAGAGTTGTTTTCCACAAGTCGGTCTGGAATATAAAATACAATCAAAGGCGTTTAGCTTTTTCAGAATATATTACAAAAGATGTGAATATATCTTGTAAATTTCACATTTTTCTTTTTTATGCATCATCATCATCATCATTCATAATGGCGCTAACCCAACTAAATGACGGATGCGTTGTCAGCTATATGTCAGTTTAAAGTAGGAGTTTGAATAACAAAATTCCACAATAATATGTGCTCGCACACAAGCTAATAAATGAAAAACGTTACAATTCAATAAAAGTATTTTAATTTAACAGAAATGAGAGACTGCCGCCATATTCGTGTTAACAGAATACATTGGATGGGAAGTAATTACTAGCTGTGAAATATATTTTTTTGGACATATTTTTTTCATTATTACTAAAAATCGCAAATATTTTCAATTATAAATTCCGTTTTTGGTTATAAGGAGTGAGCTGTATTCAAAGGCCTATTTTTGTTAGAAACATTATTTTTTTCATTGCTTATAATCCATAAATTGGTAATATTTATAATTTCTAAATTCACTTCCGAAAATGATGATGGTACGATTAATCGATATCGGCTATTTTCTTAATATTGCCAATTTATCTGTATATGTCGTGAGTAACCCTTCTACACCACTAGAAACATTACGTTGATTATTGTTTGTGTGAGTAAAAACTAAAAGGTTTTCCAATAGGGATGATAGGATTTCTAAGCGTCGTTTTGTAATTTTTTTCACTTTATTTAGTAATGTTAACAATTTCATCATGGCAGGAAATACGCAAGAACAACGTTTACATATTAATCAATATAATTATCAAAATAATCGTTCTGCAATTGCAACTTTTCGTGCGCTTTTGCCATTTCATGGTCGTAATAATCGTCCACTTGTGCTCGATATTCTTCGAATTGTTGAAACTTTTGAGCGTACATTTTCTTTACATAATGCTTAAGTGCCAATACGACAATGAACCGGTCGAAGTAATGAAAATATTGCTGCCGTTCAGGCAAGTGCTGCTGAAGACCGCAACTTGTCGATTAGAATACGTTCTCAAGAATTAGGACTGTCTTAAACCACAACCTGGCCGATTTTGAGAAAGAATTTCGGTTTGCATCCGTATAAGATTGTTCTCACACAAAACTCAAGCTAGTGGACCACCATAAACGACGTGAATTTGCTGATTTTGCCTTGGAACTACTTAAAAACGATAACGATTTTTTTAAGAAAATCATCTTCTCCGATGAGGCTCATTTTCATCAGAATGGTGCGGTAAATAAACAAAACTGTCGATTCTAGTGCGAAGAAAATTCACAAATTATTCATGAACAACCATTACATTCACCTAAATTGACAGTTTGATGTGGTTTTTGGTCTGGTGGAATCATCGGTCCGTACTTCTCTCGAATTGAAGCTGGTAGCACCGTTACTGTCAATGTAGAGCAGTATAGATCGATGATAACCAACTTTTAATGACCTCAATTAGAAGAAGTTGATCTTAACAACATCCAACAAGACGGGGCTAAGTGTCACATAGCACGTACAACAACCAAATTATTGCGAGAAAAGTTTGGAGAGTCGATTATTTCAAGAAATTGCAACATTGAAGTTGTGATTTAACACAATTAAACTACTTCTTGTGGTGTTATTTGAAGTCGTTGGTCTTTAGCAATAAACTAGACCCCATTTACGCTTTAAAAGTCAATATTGAACGTGCTATTCATGACACATTTAGTAGAAAAAGTGGTCAAAAATTTGGTTCATCGAATTCGTTCCTGCAAAATAAGTCGTGGTGGCCATTTGAATGATGTTATATTCAGAACTTACTTGTATCGATTGTACGTCACATTTTTTTTAAAGAAATCATATCACTCTCATTCTAAAACCCTATATATTCTCCCTCCACTTAAGTAGAAAACAGTCGTGTCTGAATAAAATGAAATAATTTTTACATAGCCTTTGAACAGCTATTATTATCATTATATCAATGATAAAATTTGTGCTTGAAAGGAATCAATCAGTTTGTACTCGACAACAAATATAACTATTAATGTTAGGAAGCAATCAACAACAAAAATAAAAATTAGGGGATTAGTCTTTAATTTTTGATTGTTTCTTGTGTTTTTCGTGTTTTTTTACTTGAAAATACTATTAACGATAGTTATATCCTTAGAGTATTCCATGCAAACATTTAGGTGTTCACTATATAAAGACACGAGATTAATATGAATTTACGCAAACAAAATAGTAATTAAGGTAGTTCTTAAATACTCTGGTTCTAAATTGCGAGGTGTTAATAGCTGAGGGTGAAATGAATTTAGTATCACATGTGGATACACCGAAGACATAATAGATAAATATAATTTAAAAAACTAAAAAACTCGTTTTTATAAAAGATAAAAATTATTTTGAAAATAATATTTAAAAATATATTTTTTATTTTTTAACTATTTTTAATTTCCTTTATAGTTAGTATTTGATATGAACTAAGTTAGAATCTGTTCGTTTAAATTGGGTCAAAATCGAGCCAAAAGGAGTTGGTTGCATACATATATACATACATATATACTTATACATTCTGGTGGTCCTGATTAGATTAACAAGTTAAATATATCAAATTATTGTATTGTCATCTGTTCCTGATATGTGAGAGTATATTTTATTGTAATCGTCATTATCTTAATTTGTACCTAAGTGCGAGAAAATGGTGTTATAAAAGTTGTTACTAACTCTGTGAAAAATTAAAGTTGAATTTGGATGAAGCACGTGTCGTAATTTGTAGAACATGAAGGAGAATTCGAAATTTTATTCTGATAATGCCAAAAATATGAATCATTGCCACTTCATCCATTTCATTTAAAGTATGATTACTATTTACTCAGATAAAGCAACCAAAGGTTCTCATAAAATGTTAAATATAAAAGAAATGGTAAATAATAAAATTATTTGTACTTCAAAGTCGCCTTTCATACTCTCATCATTTTCTACATAATAATATTTTTCCTCCAAATACCAATGTTTGAAAGTCTACCAAGAGCCTTCATTAGGAGTAGTGTCCATAAGTGTGTAAAAACGTCCACGAGTTATTAGTTTTGAATTTAAATTCAAATCTAAGTTTTTCAAAGCATCAAAGCACTTTATGTTAGCAACCGATTATTTTGGAACGCTTAAAGCAAAGTAATATATGAGCTTGCGGTTTCATACCTTGGTTGTTATCCATTGTTATTCTCTTACATTTCGGTTTCTAGTTTTAGTATAATCCTTTCCCAAATATGAAGGAGTTTGATACAAAGAGGAGAGTAAAAATGTATCATTTCCTCAGAGGTGCTAAGTTGTTTACTGTCTGGTGTTTTCAATGTTTTCCGTCTTAATGTTGGAATATAATTTTTATTATTATTATTATTATTATTATTAATCCCAACGGTTTGCTCACCTCCCGCCCATCCGCACGAGGGGCGCTGTCCGCATGATGTACGGAACTTGTTTTATTTTTCATCAATGCCGAGTCACTATGAGGAGAGGTTTGTTACGTGTCGAGAACTAAAAGAATTCAGCTACAGAGCAAAATTCATCAGCTGATTTTTAAGAATTATTTAAAATATAAAATGTAATGTAACGATTAGTTGAGAGTCGACAAAATACTTTTCTTAATATGAAAAAGCGAATGAGATGTGTCAAATGTGCTTGAACGAGAGTTGAAATCAAAACACAAGCAATGCAAAAGCTCGTAAAATTCCAAAATCATTTTACAAGTTTTCATAAACAAGGGGCAAAATGTCTGGACATTCTGAATGGAACATTAAATTTGATTTCAGAGAGAATAAGGGGGCTGCAAATTGAGCCTGTTATTATTTTAACCATGAAAGTTACACCAAGCATTTCCCGACGACTGTCGAGAGTTAGAGGAAGTTTCAGACGACTACGACTAGTATAAGAAGGAAGATTGTACTGAGATTCCCAATGAAAATTTCTTAAGGCAAATCTAAGAAATTGATTTTGAATAGACTCTAGCTTGCCAGAATAGATTTGATACCTAGTGTTCCAAATCACCGAGCCTTATTCAAGAATAGGTATCACTAATGTTACATAGAGAGTTTTTGTAACATAAGGATCATTAAGCTCCTTTGACCAACGTTTCACAAAAGTCAAGATGCCAATATGATATGTGAAGTTCAGTTTAGGATCCATAGTGATCCCCAGGTCAATAAAACTGTTTACCTGCCCCAAACTGTAATTATCTAAAGTGTAAGTAATTGTTTGTGTGGATCTTCGGGAGAAACACATAACTTTACATTTTTTAAGATTTAGGGGCATCTGATTTATTTTACACCATTCAACCATGCTGTTTATGTCTGTTTGCAATAAGATACCTTCATTTTCCGAAGTATAATATTTATGATGTTTTACATAATACACCTACATTAAAGTTTTGAAAATTTTATCTGAGAAGATATATCGTTTATAAATAGTGAAATCAGAATCGGGCCTAGATGGCTACCCCGAGCTATTCCTGAAGAAACATTAACGGTATCTGAAACGGAATTCTTAAACATTACTCTTTGAGTTCGATCATACAGATATGTTGAGATCCATTGTAAACATTTTCGTTGGAAACCCAGTAAATCAAGTTTTTTGATTAGCAACTTGTGACACATTTTATCAAAAGCTTTGCTGAAGTCAGTATATATTACGTAAACGCTGCTATTCTTTCTGAACGCATCGATAAAATTAGAAGTGAACTTAAGTAAATTGGTGGTTGTAGATTTTCCTTTAGCAAATACAAAAATATACTCAGCACAATTCACAAGAAAGCAAGAAGGTATTTGGTCAGGACCATATGTGCGTGATTTTTTTATGGTCTTCAGATGGAGAAATACATCTTCAGACGATATTGTAGGTGTATGGACTAAATTATTCGAACATAATTTGTAAGGGTAATATGGGTTTACTTGAGTACTAAGAGGATAATCAGTTTTAGAACATTAGCGAAAAAATTGGAAATTGTCTGTCTATCACAGAAATGTTATTTTGAAATGACATAGTAGAAGGAAATTCAGATACCTAGCGTTTAGCGCTTACGAAACCATGATTTAGGATTTGTTATTAAACTACGTTTAATTTTAGGATTTAATTTAATAATCCATAAAATTATTTGGGATTTGTTATTAAACTACGTTTAATTTTGCACAAATAAGCATTACAATATTTTCGATTTAAATCAAAGAGCTTGTGTCGCAAAATTGAGTATTTTAAATAATATGAGTGCATACCTGTATTTTTATAAAGCTAGTAATGTCGGGTTTTTTATTTTTCAGAACTCTAAGTTCTTTAGTGTGCCATGGTTGAGCAGTTCTTTATAAACACAAATGCGTTTAGGAGCAAATTTTTCAAATAAGTTTAATACAGTTAAGTTAAAATGCGCGACGCTTTGATCAATATTCTCTTTGTATCTAGACCATGATAATTTTGATAAAGCCTTATTAAGATGTTTAAAGTTAGCTTTCGAGAAATTGAGTAGTCGATTCGAATTTATCAGTTATTAAAATCTGATCACATATGGTTTCGTAGGTAATGGCAAGAGCAAGGTGGCAAACGTCCTCTGGTGTAACTAGAGGAGTGCTTCTCTCTACTAGTGCTTTAGTTGTATTATCAAAAAAAATTAGATCAAGCATGTTGCCAGACTTATTTTTATATAGATTTACTTGATTTAGATTGAGGTCTGTGATCTCTTCCAAAAATTAATTGTAAGATGCTCTTGGGGAGTGAGGTATGATGTAACCGCCAAATTTATTCCATGATACACATGGAATATTAAAATCGCATAAAACAATCACTGAATCAGTATCTTTCATCATTACGTTCATTGATTTCAAAAGAGAGATGTGTTGTAAATATACGGAGAAGTCCGATTGAGAAGGAATATAACAGAGAGCTAAATATATATAACATTTTCCAACATGTACTCGAATGCACGGAATCGAGTAGTTTATAGCAAAAAGTACTCCACTGCCGACTCTGTTTTCACGGTCTTTTCTAAAAATTTGAAAAGTACTTGGAAGAATCTCCGAATTAAAAACATGAGGTTTAAGCCAGGCTTCAGTAAAAGAAATTACATCGTAATTATTTTCGAGACACTTGAGATATAAGTTAGTTAACTAGTATTCAAACCTCTTACATTTTGGTAGTATAAACTTAAAGCAGGTTTCAACTTCAGTTTTGTGAAACATTTTTTTCAGGCGGAATTTTAGCCAAATTATTATTTCTTTTTGGTTTGTATTAGAATTACCTAACAAAAGCGCCAGAAGGCCAAAAAGTACTATTTAGCATCGCTTCAAAATGTTCCAAATTGATGCCAATATTGAATGATGAAATATTCCGTTCGTATGTAAAATTAAATGTTCTAATAACTAAATTGTCAGTTATAATTTTAGATGAAACATAATTCTTTAAATCATCGGCAGAGGTATCTTTTGCAAATCTCGAGACAAAGACAGATTTCGTTGCAGGTACTATGACTAACTTCCTCGAAGTTGCCTCAAAAACTGATTGTTGGGATTTAACAACAAAGTTTGAGTTTTCGTTCAAAGGACTATACTTTTTATTTGAAATGGCAGCGGACACCATTAAATGTTGATGGCATTTCAGAACTAGATGAAGCGATTTCAAACTCATTGACAATGGTAGAAATGGTAGTAATGGGTTTATTAATAGGAGGACACGGAGACGCAAGATTAATTAATTCAATTGTGCCCGCTTTAAGATTTTTTTGACTGGCTCCGCCGTTAGCATCTTTAAGCGGATTATGAGCACGTTTGCGCTTTCTCAAACGGACATCATCCATACATTGTATGAATTCCAAACATTTGAAATTTATGAACATGGCTTCATATTCCTTGAATTTATCTTTTAATGCGTACAATTCTTTTCCAAGCTGGGAGAACCGATTTTTGGACAGACGAAACAGCTTGAAGAGATCAATTTCAGTTGATCGACACCTGAAGCAGGACCAAGAACTCCCTTGCCATCGTTAATTGCGTCTAGAATTCGTCCGGTCAGTCCAGCACATTTCAAGTGGGCAATGCCATCGCAAGCCAGCAAGACAGAAACGTTCTGAATCGTCTTTGACTTGGAAATTTTCAAAACCGCACTTCATATTGACAAGATTAAAGTAATGTATACAGAGTATAAGCAAATATATACATAATAAATATAAAATATAATTATTAACACAATTTGAGGCTAACTGAAATCAGCTGATAAAATTTTATAGTATCAGTTTTAGTAGCACTGTAATATGACAAAACAAAAGAGAATGCGCAAATAACAAAAACAAATGTATAAGAACAAAAGCAATTAAATTGTATGTAAACAACTAATGACTCGGCAAGTATTAGAAGAAATGAATATATGTAAGAATTCACTTATACAAAACTTAGCTTTAAGTTGCTCCAAAATTTATTTATAATACTGTATTTGAATTTATTTAATTTAATTAAATAAAAAAGTAATGAAAAAAAAAATTTCACAGAGCACAGTAAGAACACAACTTCACAGCTTGACGTTTGCGTATATGTATATATATACCAACGTCTAGTAAAATTTTTGAAACGCTTACTGAAAGTCAATATGGAAAGAAGTGGCTTAGGACTAAAAAAAAGATTATTTGCATGAATTGCAAACGATGCTCCTAAACCTGACGGGATTCATTTGTCATTAATATGTACCTAAATCTAAATTCGCTTATCATCTACTCAATTTTACACATATTTGTTACTCTTTAATAAAATCCCGATGCACAAAATCCAGAAAAACATAATACAAGTACGACCAAATCCAGATCAGGTATATTCCAGACACAACCAAATTCCGAGAAAATATAAATTAGACACGACCCAATTCAGACATAACACAATCCAGATACAACACAATCCAGACGAATAAATCCCAACAAAGAATACAGACAAAGTATAAAAATAATTTAAAAAATACGAAATTGCTTAATTATTTTTATATTTTGTCTGGATTTTATATCTCGATTGTTTTCCAAGATTGGTACACAACAGATACGTAGACATGTATTGTCATTGTGTTAACTAACCAATCAAGAATGGATTACCAAATCAAATATATTTTTGCAGCAAAAGGAATTTTTAGAGCCATCATAAAAAAATGATGCCATAATTTTCTTTGAGATTTCTTTGTAAAATTAAAAGGTATGTTCCTATTTTCATATAATATTTTTCAAACATTTGGTTGTGCTTAAAGAAAACACTGTTTTCTTGTAATCCATGTAAGACGCTTAGTTCGGAGGCGGCTTAGGATAAACTATAGGTCCATTTCTTATAAAGGGTGTTTCTTTATAGAGGTATAGAACTTTAAGTTGCAATAAAACAAAGATGGATTATTCGATTGACATGAATTTTATTTATCCGAAAGATAATCTTATGGCATTACATTTTAAATATGATTTCTGGCATATGACCGCCACGGCTGGCGCGGATGTAGTCCAATCTGGACGTCCAATTTTCGATGACTTTTTCCAACATTTGTGGCCGTATATCGGCAATAACGCGGCGAGTGTTGTCTTCCAAATGGTCAAGCGTTTGTGACTTATCCGCATAGACCAATGACTTTACATAGAAAGTAGTCTAGCGGTGTTAAATCACAAGATCTTGGAGGCCAATTCACAGGTCCAAAACGTGAAATTAGGCGGTCACCAAACGTGTCTTTCAATAAATCTATTGTGGCACGAGCTGTGTGACATATTGCGCCGTCTTGTTGAAACCACATCTCCTGGACATCATGGTTATTCAATTCAAGAATGAAAAAGTTAGTAATCATGGCTCTATACCGATCACCATTGACTGTAACGTTCTGGCCACCATCGTTTTTGAAAAAGTACGGACCAATGATTCCACCAGCCCATAAAGCGCACCAAACAGTCAGTTTTTCTGGATGTAACGGTGTTTCAACATACAATTGAGGATTACCTTCACTCCAAATGTGGCAGTTTTGTTTGTTGACGTAGCCATTCAACCAGAAGTGCGCTTCATTGCTAAACATCGCTAAAATGGACGTAGTGCGCGATATGTTTTCCGCACAGAAGCATTATTTTCGAAATAAAATTGCACTATTTGCAAGCGTTGTTCAGGCGTGAGTCTATTCATGATGTTACTGATATTTCACGTGAAGTACTAGAGTTAAAAATTACTCTCTGCTTTCTACCTGTCAAATAGGTTGAAATCCATTTGAGCAAGGATATCGAGTTTATTTTGAAGTATTGTGTGTGAGACTTTGTCAAATGCTTTGCTTAAATCAGTATATATAATATCGACTTGATGACCAGTTTTACTGACATGGGTAGTAAATTCCAGTAGGTTCGATGAGGTGGACTTATTTTTAAAAACCCATGTTATGAAGTATCAAAAATTGATGACACTGAGGGAGCTAGTTGGTCAGTTATAGTAGCTTCAAAAATTTTGAGAATAAAACATAACTGTGCAATGCCCCGGTAGCTTATGATGTAAGAGCAACTACCAGATTTATGTAGAGGTAAAATATATGACTCTTTCTCCCTCCTTATAAAGGCCGATTAAGGCTTATTAATCTGCCTTCACTCCAGAGTCGACGAGAGTTGCCTGGAGTTTTATTTTTAACTAAGCTGTTAAGAGGTATTTCCTACTTACCTAGATTCACTTTAGTGTCCCTTTAAGACAATCTAGATACTTTAGATCCCTATCCTCGTCTTCATGAAAAACAAATTTTTAAATGCCCAACCCATTCGGATGCTTGTGTAACGATTTCAATTCTCATTACTCACTTTTTTTATAAAGATATATAGGGTTCCCCAATAAGAGTGATAAGATTTCTTAAAAAACAATTATCAAGGAAATTCAATCGTTTTTTATTTAATGTGAAGTACAATCGATACAATTAAGTTCTGAATATAAAATCATTCAAATGGCCTCCACGACTTCTATTACAGGAACGAACTCGATGAACCCAATTTTTTAGCACTTTTTCCACTAAACCAAGTAGTATGCCATGAATAGCACGTGCAATATTCACTTTTAAAGCTTGAAGAGAGTCTGGTTCATTGCTAAAGGCCAATGACTTCAAACAAACCCCACAAGAAGTAGTCTAATGGTGTTAAAACACAACCTACAATGTCACAATTTCTTGAAATAATCGAATTTCCAAACCTTTCTCGCAATAATTCGGTTGTTGCACGTGCTGTGTGACACGTAGCCCCGTATTGTTGGAACCAGATGTTGTTAAGATCAACTTCTTCCAATTGTGGCCATAAAAAGTTGGTTATCATCAATCAATACCGCTCTCCATTGACAGTAACGGTGCTACCAGCTTCATTTGGAGGGGAGTACGGACCGATGATTCCACCAGACCAAAAACTACACCAAACTGTCAATTTAGGTGAATGTAACGGTTTTTCATGAAAATTTTGTGGATTTTCTTCGCACCAGAATCCACAGTTTTGTTTATTTACCGCACCACTCAGATGAAAGTGAGCCTCACTGGAGGTGATGATTTTCTTAAAAAAATCGTTATCGATTTCAAGTTGTTCCAATGCAAAGTCAGCAAATTCACGTCATTTCAGAACTTAATTGTATCGATTGTACTTCACATTAAATAAAAAAACATTTGAATTTCCTTAAAAATTAATGTGTTTTTTTAAAGAAATCATATCACTCTTATTGGAAAACCCTATATTTACTGAGAGTTTTAAGCTTGTAAATAATCTCTTTACTCTCAATATTTCTTAATCGCAAAATCGGTTTCGGATTTTTTTACATTTTACGTTTATCCAACGGGCGCGCCTCTCGGTCGGTTGGGCGGGAATTAGGAAAACACCGGGTTCGTCGTCGAACAAAAAGGCATTTGGAGTTTATAGAAGCAACACACATATTGTTAGTATTATTGACCTGAAGACTGAGAGTATTCAACAACAAAAAAAAAAATATATGTATTATTTTATATATAAAGATAAAAAATAAAAAACTATAAATTTATATACAAGGGTATACTTGCACATATGTACATATGTATGAAAAATTTCAAATTTTTATTTTGCAATGAAATATGCAATAATAACATACCATACTACTTTACAAATTTATGTATATACGAAAACTCTAATAAACAAATTATAAAGTTTTTGTGTATGCATAAAAATTGAGTTCAATTTAGAGAGTGTAGGTGATGCCCAAAGGCTACCACATTGATATAAAACTCAGTTTTACTGAGCGGGAGATTATTTAGTTTCCTTATAATACTAGGGTGTTCAAAAAGTTATGAATGATTATTTTCATTTAAAGTTCTTTTTTGTTCATTTTCTTTTATTTTAAAAGGTTAAAGTGAAGACTTCATGAAGATTAATATTTGTTATTCAGGCAATACAGGAAGTGTATTTTATTGGCTTTGTTACTTCACGTTTGGGTTCTAATAGTTCAAATAAGTGTTGCCATCTTGACATAAGTTTCAGAAACATTGCAGTATATTAAAACTATTTTCAAGATTGTGCTTAGGAATTTTTTTTTTAATTTAATAGTGTCAATTATAATTTAATAGAAAATTTCAATCTAATCTTTTAAGATCAAGAATTAATTCTGCTAAGCTTGCCGAATTCTACGAAAATTGTAATATTTGTAAAATGTTTTCAAATTTTCGGTTTTGTTTTAGAAGCGTATTCGCCCTGATATTTTCTTTAATGGTTTCTGAGTTTCAACCCACTTTTTGATAAATACCAATATTTTTTAATTACTTCAACTCAAGGATAAGAATTAATAGTTCAACGAAAAACATTTTTGAAAAGTGTGACATTTCGTAATATACGGCCTGTTATTATTATTTATTTTTTATTTATGTTGTCATTTTTAACCAACTTTTTAAGATAGTAGATAAAAATTCCGCCTAGTAATATTATTTTATTATTGGTTGATTTGTTATTTGTTCGAAAATCACTAGTAAATGGAAAAATATTTAGGCCCACCATCGATGAGTGTCATGTTCCTCATACGACAAACAATTTTCCTAGTTCGTATTTAATTCTTTTCATTCGTATAATCACAATAGCCAAGATTGGAGGCTGTCACCGTTATGCATGAGATTTCAATCTTGTTGCAGGGAAAAATTATTTTTTATTTTATTTCTTTTATTTCTAATAACTTACAGCAAATAAAGAAATCAACAGGCGAAAAGGATTTAATATTTATTTAGTAAAATGCAGATATGGAGGAAGAATTAGTTAGTTTAAAAATGCAAACTAGTAACATTCCGGTTAACAACTGGTAGACATTGTATTGACCAGCACAAATTCTTTTGCTAACATCTACTGTAATCAAAATTTTACTTCCTAAGGCGAATACATCTTTTTGTTTGTAATTGTATTGTGTAATTCTTCTTTTAAGCCAGTATCCTCAGTATCTCTATACATACATGTATGTGCATAAGTTTCTGTTTACTTAAAATTTCTAATAGCAAAAGTCAAATACACAGTTTATTTGAAATTGATTCTGCATGTAAATCCCTACAGATATTTGAAATATGTATGTATGTATGTGTACGAATTTGTTTGTATAGTAGATATATTTAATACAAATATAATTGCCTGAAAATCTTTACTTTCATACATGCATATGCATATTTTTTGCTGTGTTTCTGTAGCCATGATTCCATCGACCATAAGTAATTTCAAAAGTCAATTTTCTTTGAATACTTTATGGTTTCTCTTCATTTGTTAGCAAGCGTTTTTGTGCTGCCGAAATTTGCAGGAGCAAGAGAATAATACACAAAAGCACACCACATCAGGGTCGGATCCAGGAAAGATTTTTGGGGGGAGGGAAAATAATTTTATAACTCAAATCTGGCTTAACTCTTATATATATTCCGGTTATTCAGAATGATATAATATAATTAGCGCTTTGTAACACGCTAGAGTGATTTTCGGCAGAACTCCTCCTCCAATTTGTGGTGTGGGTCTTGATGCTTTTTTTCCAACAAAAGAAATAACCTACAATTTATTATAAGCAGCCTCCACACAGCTGAAAGCTTTTTATGAGTATCTTTATTAACATACCGGAAATATACTCGGAGGGCTTGACATTCTCTGCCGAGGGACGACCGTAATTAGAAACATCAGTTTTTTTTTAATATTGGATATTGGCTGAACCACTCAAACTCAAACTTTGGCCGTCAATTCAGAATGGTATCGAATGTAGAAATCCTTCGATTAATTTAACAATGACTGCCGAAATGATAAAATGACTGACCAAAAAATTTTATATCAAATAATACAATATTTTTAAAAGCTATTGCACGCCTGAAATGTGATTTTTTAAAAGTCTTCCTATGGTGTTTCGAACACCGTTTCTATTTTTCTATTGGTCGTATTTTCAGGTATTTTGAAATACTATTGTTTAGCCGTAAAAGTCGAGCTGTTATTCAAAACATCATTACATTGGAAATATATATGGCGTCCGCAATAGCCGAATTGTTAGCATTGCCTACTACAAATCGGAAGGCCTTGGTTCGAGTCAGATTCGAGCAACATCCAAAATTATGGAAAATCATTTTTTGTAATTGCGGTCACCCTCGGCAGGGAATTTAAGGCCCTTCGATTTTATTTCTGGCATGAAATAAAAAAGCTCCTTATAAAAAGCTCCTTAAAAAATTGTATGTTGGTCAAAACATCAAGACGCAAAACCACAAATTCAAGGAGGAGCTCCACCTAAAATCGCTTCAGCGGCTACAAAGCTACTATTATATATATACTTGTATATATATATATATATAGAAAGTTTTATAATTTTTTTTTTAAATATTCAATTAAAAAAATTTGAGATTTGAAGTTTTTTTAAACAGTTTTATATATATATTTGTTTTTCTTGATCTAATTGAGTTCTCTTCTTCCTGCCGGCATGACAACATTTGTCCCATAATATAAATTCACAGCATGACAAGCATTATGTATTATCTAGAGATGTTATAATTGTATATTTTCCGAGTACACCACTGACAAATCTGGGAACATATCGAAAATTTTTCAGTACTCAATGAATTGGTTTTGTCTTGTTTTAATAATGTACGCTGCTCTTGAAGACAGTCTCTTAAGATGAAACTCAGGGACGTTCTTAGTTCTAAACCGCGTCAATATTTTGAAATTTTCTTCATTCTTCCCATGAGTTGTACTCTCTGAAAATAATTATCCTCATGTTATGGATTAAGCGTTCTCCATTTTCTTTTTTTTTCCGAATTGCGAATTTTTATTGGCGTGAAAATTTAAGAGAACAAAAAGCACAATTAGCATTTTTTTGTTATTTTCAAAACCCTTTATATCTTTAAAAACTGACCCTAAACGCAGTTTAAAGCTTTAAAATTCAACTTTTCAGATATTTTTGGTAAAAGATTTGTAGGGGTTGCGGTTATTATTATTATTATTCTTTTTTGTTCCATGCGTTCAGATAACTTTTCTACAGTCTAAATATTTCTCGTTTTTAATTTTTCACTATGATGATTTTTTTTCCAATTAAATCCAATGAAAAACGATGACTTTGACTTTATCTTTATCGAACAGAAATTGTATGGTACACCGGGATGCTATAATTAGTTTAACACAAGTCTATTTTTTCAACCTGGAAGAAAAAAAATTATTTTATTAATTATTACAACCTGCAAAAGTGAAGAAAGTGAAAACGATCCAATTTTACAAATACTGATGGGAACCCTACGATTTGTACGAATTTGTATACCTGAATTTACCTCCAACAGCTATGTTAAAATGGTATTCTTAACCCGTTTGATCAAAACTTCTGAAAATATTAAAATACCAAACTTTACAGCCCTCAATTCCCTGTAATCATCATAAAAATGGAAAATTCAATATTTTTTTAAACTCTTCTTTACTTAAATTTTTAATCCTAACTATCGGCCTAACTATCAACAGCCGGCATATCTGAAAACTAAAATATTTGAGCTTGAAACTTCGATTTATGACCCCTATTTACCCTCCCCTCTGTAGCTACCACTGACATTCGCACACTTATAAACTCATTCATGCTCATGTCCATATTGTATTAGGTAAACCGAATTTACTGCTCCTTCGATTACTGCAGAGCTGCCCGAACAAGGTTTCAGTGTAAATGCAATTTTTTTAAGGTTTAGCTGCAACTTAAATACATATGAATTTAATGCATACATATGTACATACAAGAATATATAGCAAAACTGGTAAAAGCACACCATTCTTATTTACTCCTCTCTGGCAAAATATTTACCGATTAAATATATGTAGATATAAAGGCAAATGCTTTTAATATCTAATCGAGCATAAAAATTTGAGCCTGAGTACACATATGTACATATATATCCATAGATATCATGCAAAAGTAGGAGGATATGATTTGTTTGGTGGCTTCGAATAAATATAAAAGTATAGAATAAGCTCTTCTTTGAATTGTATGTAAATGTTTGTAAATATCCTCAGACAAACATTGCTTAGAAACATATGTATTAAGACTTAAGGGCTTTAAAAATAAAATATTTTATACAAAAAATTTTATATACTTTAAAAACATACAGATAAACCTCGAAACATAACTAAAATGCAAGACAATGTAATATTCGCATGTAATCCAATTTGGAAATTAAAGAAATTTATCGGAACTTGAAAGCCATTTACAAATTGGTTGTTCATTTCTTTATTAAAAATAACATTTATAGTTTAAAATAAATTAAAAGGTTTTACTTTTTGATTATCTATGTAAATGGTAACAGAGTGACTGAACTTTTGACCTGTTAGGAGATGTTCGAGTGTTAATACAGCTTAATTTGCTTTTTAATTATAAAAATTGTATTACCAAAAGTGACAGCTATGATCGAGTTAAAGCATTTTCAATTTCCAACAAACGCGAAACGAAAATGTGAATATTATAGAAGTAATCCGAACAAAATAGCCGTACTACCACTACTATGCGTACCACCAGGCGCAAGGTCAAAAAAATTATGTAAGAATAATTTGAATGATAAATTAAGTTAAGTTCAATACCTTTCACAAACATGAAATGTATATTAAATTTGGTCCAAATTATACGTATGACTACCAGAATGAATAGAAATGGACACAACAAAGTTTATACTGTTCGTATCAGAATGACGAGCCGAGTTGATTTAGCCATGCCCGTCTGCCATACAATCGATTCATTCAGAAAAAATGATTTGTGGAAAACATACCTGAAAAAAGCATCTAAGGGTAAATTTTAAATAGAGTATTTCAAACGGCTGAAAATCGCTTCAGCGCTTCATTAGAATCGAGTTTTGCATTTTGCAATAAAATTGATATGTTCATGAAAGGTATTAAGACTTTGGCATTAAGAGGACACTTCTTTCATGTTCTAGTTACTGGGAACCTAAACACCCTCCGAATGTATTTCTGTTATGAAATAAACGCTCTTCATAAAAATCCATCAAACTTTCGGAGGCGATTTAGAATATATTGTTGGTCCCTCCATTTGTTGGAAAAACATCAAAACGTAAACCAAAATTGGTTAAAAGGCGCCAATTATTATACATATTGTGGTAAAAATGTGAAAGAAATGTCAGATGAAAGAGAGTTTCCAATAACGGCATGTTCTGAGCGTGAGTCAAGAATTTTCGTTATCGAGAACATCTCGATCATTCCAGACGTTAATACCACCAACCAATTTAATGTATAAAGGCGAAACACAACTGCTGGGAAGTTAGTTATTAAACAAACTGTGAATTAAAAATAGTAAACTGTACAATTTCTAAAATACGTAATTGTAAATTGTAAAGTAAATTCTTATTTATTGAATAAATAATGAACGTTGAGTAAATTTATAATAGTTAAGAAATTTCAAGCGATATTAGTGATCGAATTCGAAGGATTTGGAAAATCATCGAGGTGAATTCATTGAAATCGTAACAATTGTTATCAGAGGTGGGATTGTTAAATAAATCCCAAAGGATAAGAATTGAAAATGGATTTAACGAAACCTCCCCTCAAAAAGGAATTGGCAAAGCAAAAAGTACCCACAAAATCAAAAGTCAAAATGAATTGCGTCGCAAGGACGAAGAGACATCAACGAAGAAAATAAAAAAGCTGTTGATTCTGCAAAGGATTTAGAGCAGCCAGCAAGTAAGATAGAAGGAAAGGCTTCTTGCTCATATAAGGGTATGTATATGAACATGCTATTGACTGAAATTTCAAAAAAGTTGGATGCACAGGATACGAAGACGTCACAAAGATAGACAACGCAGAACTTAAGGAAAGACCGGTTAGAATCATAAAAGGGCAAGATAAATAGAGGAGCTGATTGGGACCAAACACAATGAGTCCGATATTGGTTTTGAGTCGCCCAACCACTTCAATCAACGGCAGCAGGGTAAAATCTCTATCCTTTGACGGTAAAATTCCTTTCCAAATCTTTTTGATCCAGTTCGAGGAGACCATTACGTCAAATATTTCGAACATAGAGGAAAAGTTCGCTGCACTATTTATTGCGTTGAAGGGACTTGCACCGGAAATTTTGCAGACTATTCTGATTACGAGAGACATAATTATGACACATTAATGCAAGTTGTGGAAAGACGCTATGGTAGCGAGCACAAGGAGCAAATTTATTAGATTGAATTGGAAAAAACACGAGCAAAACCCCAACGAATCTCTCCAGGAATATCTACGAAAAATAGATCTTTCAAGTGGAGTACTGCATCTATGTTAGCGTACATGGTTCCAGGTGAAACATTTATTCTGGATACAGATGCTAAAGGCTATGGCATAGGTGATGTAATTGACGAGCATGATAAGAGAGTTGCTTACTATAACCGGTCTGTTGGGAAACCAGAGCGGAACTACCTAGTAACTCTTTAAGAAACACTAGCACAAACATCTGTATGTTCAGCATTTCCGTGTTAAAACGTACCAAGCAGCGCTGAAGTGGCTACTACGTTCAAGAATCCGGGCAGAGTATTGTATATAGTGTGGAAAAGTACAAATTTCCAGTGCTCTCGAACTCTGATAGTAGTTCCAATTTTAAGAATTCCAGCCGTCTCCATAAATTCCATTGCAGCCGAAAAGGAGGGCACCTGTAAATTATGAGCCATGAATAAAATCAAACATCAGTTCCATTGGCTTAATTGCTGTCGGTTCCGGAATTGATTGCTATCTGCAAGAAGTGTATTGCACCTAAAGGACCTAAATTCAAAAGTAATGGACAAATGAAGCAATATAACTCAGGTGCACGAGCTGCCATGGGCACAGCCGGTCCATTTCCTGTAAGGAAACTAAAACAGTTTCAGAATCATTGGCCTACAATTGGGTTACCAGATACGGTGCATCTATAGAACTGTACTCTGGCAAGGGAAGGAATTTTGAGTAAACGATATTTCAAGAAATGTGCCTGATACTGGGTATTCGAAAAATTCTAAAGGCAACCTTGCATCCTCATTCAGATGGCATGGTAGAACGATTCAACCGATTCAGGCTTCATTTAGTGTTGTTATACAATCCACAACGGAAAAGATTTGTCTCCAAAACTTCAATGAACTTACGGAAGAACATATAAGATAATCAAACAATGTAGTGTATCGAATCCAGACCGTTGAGAAACCAAGAAATAAGATGAAAGTGGTACATATGGAGTGGAGTACGGCCTTTGGGACAGCAAAAGTGTCTGATTGGAACGATCAGACTTAGATGGAGGGTAGTGTGGCGAAAATGAAAAAAAATTTCATATGAAAGGAAGAGACCAATAACTAGCACATTCTAGACAGTGAATCGAGATTGTTCGTTATCGAGAACATCTCGATCATTCCAGACGTTAATACCAGCAATGGGTTTAGTATTCAACTAGTTTGCACTAATTTGTTCATCTGCTACCTATTTCCCATGAAAGCAACTGATATTTTAAAAATTGCGAATTGTTATATATAAGCATGTGTTTAATTTTTAGTTCACCAAAAATTAAAGAGCATTGACATACTCTGCTCTTCAACAGAGCTTCGTAATAAAATAAATTCAGCAGTAGCGTACTAAAATTAACAACAACATACAAATGGTGTGGTGGAGACAATTACAATATTATTTCCGATGCTGGTGAACGGCAATACAAATAAAGAACTGGTATGATATCATCCTATTTCATACTAGTATTTAATGTATTTGCAAGTGTTAGTCACTTATTCACTACTAAAAGACTTTAACGTAAATACCCATTCATAACAAAGTCTAATACATATAAGAATATCTTGTAATCTACAGCCATGTAATACTAATGTTGCGATGCAGTTCATACATATATACACACGAGCTATGTTTACATTAAATCATATTAATTTTTGTCAATCTGTCGGTGATCCCATTCCCAGTTCCTGGTCCATATTCGGGAAGCAAAAGTATTGCATTTAGACATGTTATTTAACCTTTAATTTATATATACATTTATTTCTTCAAATAGATGGGTCCACTTCCTTGAAAAATAATGACAATTAAAGAGCTATAACTATGATTTTTTCGAATAGGTCGGTACCTGGTACACTTTCTTAAAACAAAAATAGATGCTGGACGATACGCAAACCTTCCCGATATGTACACAAAATTTAATAAAAATCGGTCCAGCCGACTCGGAGGAGTATGGTAACAAACACTGTGACACGAGAATTTTATTTGGGTGTCTGGAAAAGAGGGCTGATAGAGAAACGTGATGGTTTTCGAAATAGCTATAACTTCTACTGCTCAGACGGTTGTTGTTACTTCTTCACTTTCCTAAAAATAAAATATGGTATGATATAGCTAAAAAACTAAATAATGTTACTGAACAGGGACCTAAAAAATCATAAATTTATATTTTAAAAGTTATAATAAAATTCACCTTAGAAAATGTACACAGGTCAAAAAAATCGCTAATGAGATATGAGAGAAAATTTATTCAAATGAGTTTGTAAACAACAGTTGCTAGCTCAAAATATGAGTACATTGGCTTTGTTGAGCTAACGGCTGCCGAATCGATTTTGCTGATTATCTTGCTATTAGACTTCCCCCACAATATTAAAAAGAAGACAACTGTCTTTACAAAATCCTCCTTTTTCGAATCAAAATTTAGCCAAAATAACGGTATATTTACAATCTCCTAGGTGAAGAACATACCATTTGTGACTTTTACAATTGAAAAAATACCTACTTTGTGTATGAAACCAACGCATTGACATAACTGGGTAAAAGATCATCTCCAGGAATTCATATGAAAAATAGATTTGGAAAGATCAACATTCCGTACCTAAGGGTGTTTCAAAATTTTTTCTCAGATATTGGTTTGATCACGACTCCGGGTCACACTACTCCACATTTTGTGACCGCTATTGATAATCTTATACGGCTATAAAAACTGATTTTGAAAAAAAAAATTACAAAAAACATTAAAATAATAAAGGCCCTCTACAAGCCTTTAGGTAGTTAATATAGCTTCAGATATGCGACTTTACATCGATTGCTTTCTTTTAATTAAAGCTGAAGGAAATAACACAAGATTCATTACTTCATCGAAATTAAACTATTTTCTCCAAGACCTTTTATTGATTTTTTTGGTTTCAGCAGACGCCCCTTTATTTCTAGACTGAAAATCGTAGAAGAAGGTATCTCCTGCCTAAACAATAAATGAGAACCATTAAAATTTTGTAGCCTACGTAAATATTGACAGTCTAAACTTTGAAGTTCCTGGCGAGATTTCAGTACTAATTCGAAGGATGTGGGCCATTGAAAAGTAAAATCCTCTAAATGAAAAATACCTAATTCTACAGGTAGTATATCTTACCGGTTCCGTTGAATGTCAAATAAACTTGTAAGATAACAAATTTTATTAGCGAGAAGACTACAGCAATGAGGAGTTCCAACTTTTAAAGATTTTGACGTTCTACCCACTAGAGGATCAATAATAGGAAGATTTGGACTAGCTGTATACATGAATTTAAGTTTTTAATAAAAAAAATATTTTTCGTTCTTATGATTATATTTTTAGGGTGATTCCTGCAGCATTTAAGTTTTAAAACCTAAACAATTTTGTCTCATATTAAAACACTAACCAAAAGTTATAAAATATGGTATGGATTGAGCCTTTCCAATACGAAAAACCATTTTTCGCAATATATCTATCTTTTGTGAGCTGAAATAGTCGGGAAAGACATCTGAATTGACCGTGATCAAAAATAAGTTATGAATTATGAGAGATTTTCCCTCACATAACATTCTCATTTTAAGATACCACATTTTCACCATAACGTTGCAATAATTCCCAGCTTTGCCATTGTACGCTCTGACTGTGTGTAGACCAATTTGGTATACAAACTTGCATATGCAATTTTTCATCTTCATTCACTTCACTTTTATACAGGAAATTACCAATTGAATTAAGTAGAATTCAATTGAATTACAAGAACCGCAACTACGTAATTGTTAAACCATTTAAATTGGATGCACACATTTTCACAAAATCAATTAAATTATTTCCATCTAATCTAGAATAAAATGAACGATTGAAAATTCTCATTATTATTGCCTAATTGTTATTGCAAATTATGGTGCCAGAGAAAGTTGTTAACAAAGTTGTAGTATGCAGAAATTCTAGTTAAATACTAGTATGAAATAAGATGAAATAGGATGAAATCATATCAGTTTTGGTTCGTCGAGAGAGGACTTTACTTTTCAATTGCCTAGTCAGTCCCGAGTAGCACCTGTTGACAAGGGTGATTCTGAGTCGGATTTCAAGGCTGACATTGTTGGTGTTGTTAATGCTGGTTTCCAGATAGGCGAAATTATCTACGACTTTGAAGTTGTGACTGTCAACAATGACGTGGGAGCCAAGTCGCGAGTGCGATGACTGTTAATTTGATGACATGAGCTATTTCGTCTTGACCTCGTTCACTAGCAGACCCATTCGCTTCGCTTCTTTGTCTAATCTGGAGAAGGCAGAACTTACGGTGCGGATGTTATGACCATTTATATCAATATCATCGTAAAACGCCACCAATTGCACACTATTGTAAAACATTGTACCTGGTCTTTTTAGCTCTGTGGCTCGTATTATTTTCTCAAATCGATTCATCAAATTGAAGAAATCACACGATAAAAAGCCTCCTTGTATGAAACCTCGTTTGGTATAGAACGGATCGGAGAGGTCCTTCCCTATTTTGACTGAGCTTCTGGTATTAACCAGGGTCAGTTTACAAAGCCGTATGAGTTTTGTGGGGATATCAAATTCAGACATAGCGGCGTAGAGGCATTTCCTGTCGAAGGCAGGCAGCTTTAAAATCGATAAAAAGGTGGTGTGTATCGATTCTTTTCTCTCGGGTCTTCTCCAATATTTGTCTTTCACACAATACGCTAGATAGGATCTTATATGCGATATTAAGGAGACTTGTCTCACGATAATTGGCGCAGACCTTGGGTCTCCCTTTTTTTGGATTGGGCGGAGCACACTTAGCTTCCATTCGTCAGGCATGCTTTCGTCCGATGATATTCTGCAAAGAAGGAGATGCATGCTCCTTGTCAGCTCTTCGCCGCCGCATTTGAATAGTTCTGCCGGTAAGCCATCGGCTCCCGCCGCTTTGTTATTTTAGAAGCGGGAATCGTTATTCGAACTTCTTCATAGTCTGGTGACTATGTCGGGCACTTCTATACCGTCGTCATCGATTGGGGTTTCGGGTTCGCTATCTCCGGGGTTTTCATTTTCACTGCCATTGAGCAGGTTGGAGAAGTGTTCCCTCCATACACTAAGTATACTCTGGACATCTGTCCCCACATTACATCCACGGTCCCTACACGAGTTTGCTCCGGTCTTGAAACCTTCTGTAAGTCGCCGCATCTTCTCATAGAATTTTCGAGCATTACCCTTGTCGGCTAGCTTCTCAAGCTCTTCATACTGACGCATTTCGCCCTCTTTCTTTTTTCGTCTGCAAATGTGTCTCGCTTCCCTCTTCAGCTCTCGGTATCTATCCCACGTCCCACAGCTCCCTTATATCGAGTCGCTGAAGAGTGCTCCCAGAGAGCAAGTGTGCAAGCCTGTATATTTGGTGAATTAAAAATTCAACAAATCTATATATATACATATGTATATGTATATATAAAAATCAATGCAAATTTTGATGAACGCCTATAACTTGAGAACCAATATATCAAATTGCACCAATTTTTAGGAGTTATATAGGGATATTAGGAGAATGTTAATGTGATTCATGAGATTGGCGCAGCCGTTCCAGAGATATAGCAATTTTATTTTGTGAACAGTGGTCGTTACCCATACAAAATACATGCTACAACAACAAATACATGTAAAGTTCCAAAATTCACGTACATTACGTTGTACGTGGTGTTGAAAGAGAGAGAAAAAGAGTGAAAAAAATGAAATTAAAAAAAAATTTAACGAATTATTTTAAAAAGAAGTTTGGGAAAAAAATTTTAATCAATTTTTTTCGTTTCCTTTTCCATAAAAAATCGAAAATTCAAAATTTTATTTTTTTATAGGTGTCAAAGCACGCTGAGATCCGCTAGTACTTATATACTTATACATAAGACAGTTCGTAAGACATCGCCCTGTAATAAATACCAATTGCTTACATAGAAAAGAGATGAAAAATAAACTAGTTAGTGCAAAAATGCAAAACAAGTAGGATTCTAGTTAACAACTAGTATTTTTCCAGCAGAGTATTCTTATATATGTATATACATAGCATACATCATTTTTTTTATCGATTTTTTACACCACCTTTTTATCGATTTTAAAGTTTCTTAAGTAGCAAACGAGTTGGGAAATTAATGAAAAGGTTCACTAAACAACAGTAAAGCTTATAATTTCTTGAGTTATACGAATATGTTGTTATTGCCTTGCATCTTTCCTGGTTGTTGATTATTGTTGTTGTAAAATGTGGTTAAACAATTTATTTGAAGAACCGAATTGAGGTGGGTTTGAGGTATCCGCACAGGAGGAATATTTTCTAGGAATTATAATGAAGCCGCAACAATCAGGCAGTCGTAGGCAATCAACGGCTTTGGGATGCCGTGCTCGTAAACTAGCAGATAAAGTAGGATTAAAGTCGTATTTATAGCTTGATGTTGAGATTAATTTTATGAAAATTATTTTATTTTTAATAAGCAATTATTTCAGACGGTTTGGAAAATGAATAAAAGTGTGGCAGAATTGAATAATTATATATATTTTTAATTGTGGTAGGGGATTTTTTAATATGAGTACTGCTTAAAGAATTAACTTAATTTTTTGTTCGATATTTCCTCGAAAAATCGGCTTTGGTAACAAATGAAAAAACTCTTTTTTTTTTAAATTAATAGAGCCCAGCCACACATTATTGTGTCTCTTTCCAATTTTGTTGAATTTGGATATTATAATATGTTAAGAATGATTCAGTTTATACAAAATATTAAACTTCTCATTATATTATTGTCCTGCCTACATTTTTTTTATTTATGTGCTTATAAAATTTAGTATTTGTACTGCAATATGTCTAAATAATTACCAAAAATAGTAATATTTAACGAAACGAAAACTGATAATAGTAATTTTTTCGGTATGCGGTCTCAAAGGTTTAAAAACTAATGAATATTAAGTATAGCACGAAAAATATTTCCTTTTTTATAATATGATGTTAAGTCTCCTAGCAAAGTTTGTTTGTTAGTCTGGTTTTAATGATTGCTCCTGGCTACATCGTATGCAAAATAAGAAGTCTTAATCTCAGTCTTGCAAAAATAGGCAACCGAACTTGTGGTAGTGGGACCAGTTCAGTGTAAATTCGTAAAGTGGCACTGCCATGCTGGTTGAAGCTCGCCGAGGTGATACATTTGATGCGAAAAGGACTATAATTCGAGGAAAAGATTCGGTGACTTCAGAAGGTTTGAAGTTAGGAGCATATACATGTAGGGATGAGAAAGGAGATCTGGTAACCAATGTTCACAGCATACTGAGTTCATGGAGGAAACTTTTCTCCACAACCGATGACGACGGTCCAGACGCTACACTTTTCGACTATTAAGAAACTCAAACTCCATCGATTAACAAAGCCGCGGGATCGGATGGCTAGATCCAATTGTTAACGAAATGATCTGGTTTTATCAGTTTGTGCTTAGACCCGGTCTTTCCACTGTGGTACAGATATTCACTAGGTGTCAAATTCTTTAAAAGATCCGTGAGAAAAATATCGACACACACCAACTTTCGGTTCGTTTTTAAAGAACTATCGATGCAGTACTCATTGGTGGAAACATGGGAAGAAGGAGCCGATTTGCGAAGAAAGCACATTACTTGCACGCTTTCCGTTGATTCAACTATGCCTATGCCAATTAGGAGGAAAAATAAACAGTGTTTGTGATTATGACTAAGGCAAGACGTCTTCAACTATCCCAATATTTAGAATAAAGCAAATTCCGATAAAACTATTGAAAACTAGAACCCTAGAAGATAAGATATTTTGCTCATCTCACCACCTCTTAAAGAAAAAAGTGATTAGTTTAATGCCGAGAAGTTTAACATTTTGCTTCAATTTAGGACCCTATACTAATTACATTAACCTCAAAAACCAAAAAAAAAAAAAATATATATATATAAAAACCACAAAAAATCTAGTTAAAAAATCCCCAAATTCAAAATCCCCAAACTAAAATCCCCAAGGTTTATGTATGTACATACCGGTATGGACATTTACATGATGAAAAGCTTATCATGGGTTTCTCCTGAAGTCGTCTTACTAGATAAAAAAAAAATATATATATATATATAGCCAGCAGTTAAGATATGTACAAATTTCAAAATCTATCTGTTTGGTTCAAAGAAAAATTCTCGACTGAAAAAGCTGCACCAATTAATCCTAACCATGATCCTAAAATTTGGAATATAGCGGGCTTGATAGTGGGATATATTTCATCTTGCCTTCGTTCACTACCATACCCATTCGCTTCGCTTCTTTGTCTTACCTGGAGAACGCAGAACTTACGCGAATAATTGTAACCTTGAAAAAGCAGAGCTTTCGGTGCGGTTGATATAATTATTATCGGCATACTTCAACAATTGTACATTCTTGTAAAAGATTGTACCTGGTCTATTTAGCTCTGCGGGTCGTATTATTTTATCCAGCTTCAAATTGAAGAAATCAGACGATAAATAGTAACCCTCTTTGAAACCTTGTTTGATATCGAACGGCTCGGAAAGGTCCTTCCTAATTATGACATCTTCTTCTTCTGGTAATACATACCAGTTTACATAGCCGTATGAGTTTTGTGGGGATATCAAATTCAGACATAACGGCGTAGGGACAGTTCCTAATCGTGCTTTCAAAGTCAGCTTTAAAATCGATGAAAAGGTGTTGTGTCTCGATTCTTTTCTCTCGGGCCTATGGTGAGTTTACCAGGTCCAAAACCACTCTGATAAGGTCCGATCAGTTTGTTGGCCGTTGAATTTAATCTCTCACACAATACGCTCGGTAGGACCTTATATACGATATTAATGAGATTTATCCTACGATAATTAGCGCAGACCGTGGGATCCCTTTTTTGGATTGGACAGAGCACACTTAGTTTCCATTCCTCAGGCATGCTTTCGTCCGACCACATTCACTTCCTTCATATACTAACACTAAGTATGCTGTCACCAGATTACCTCCTTGGTCCCTCCACGAGTTTTGTCCGGTCTTGAAACCTTCTGTAAGTCGCCGCATCTTCTGATAGAATTTGCGGACATTACCCTTGTCAGCCAGTTTCCTAAGCTCTTCATACTCCCGATTTTTTTTTTTTTTGTTTGCAAATGCGTCTCGCTTTCCTCTTCAGCTCTCGGTATCTATCCCACCCCGCACGTATTGTAGTCGATCGCAAAGTTGTGAGGTAACCAGTCTTCTTTCTCTCCACTAATATACATGACGGATATATTAAATTCTAAATTTTGGAAATTGTCCAGCCTGTTGTTAAAAATTTCAGACTAGGTACTTGCGATTTCCCAAAAATGTTTAGTAATTTCCATTCTAATTGTCCCTAACTGGTTATTGAACATGAAAAATCAGTATATCTCAACAATATTCGTGGTATAAAATGCCAATATATTTTGTTCATATTTGAACATTTCACAGACAATCAAAAACTTGGGTATTTGCTGTACCCATATTGATGTTCTAATAAGCAGATAACTTTCTTTAGATCAAAACAAAAATCATTTAATTCTACTTGTGCTGACTCTGAAGATGCTATTTCTTCGATATCACTATGGCTGGACACTTGATTATGGGTTTCTCCAAATAATATTTCCTAGATAGAACAAACCATTGGGACGGCATTTACTCTTCATTTGTTATTAGCGACTTTAAGCAATTATATCAAAATCGTTTTAATTAGGGAGCTATGGTAAGAATTAAAACCATGTTCTCAAAAATACTATTTACAACAAAAAACTGAGGGTTGCCATAACACGTAGGAAAAATAAAATATTTTAAGCGATGCCAATGTATATCTTAGACAAAACACTAACTAGATCTAGGCGCCAACACTTTTTTTCATTTTTTGAGGTATGTAATTATTGTAATTCTACTTGAAGTACTATCAATCTTCAGCTTTTCAGATCATATAGTAACTCCTACAGTTTTGTTCTAAGTCGCCTCCATACGGCTCATTCAAATTTTAGGAGAAGCTAATTAAATCAAAATACATCCGGAAGAGTTATTATTCCCTGCCTTGGGGCGATCCCAGCTAAATATTCCTTTTTCTATAACCTTGGATGTTAGTTAGGTAAGGATTAACACCCGTAACTCTCCCCATGGTAGAACGCAGTGGTAACCACTCGTCTACTGCGGCCGCCGAAATACTTGTAGTTGTGGTAATAATTATTAAAAAAGTTTGATTAGAAAAATTGCGGTAGTATATCTTTTGCCTTACTTTGATGACTTTTTCCATGTCAAACTACATTTATAACTAATTCCTACATTGTCCGTATTAACGGAAGTAGATGCTAATAGAATGCTATTAGTAGCAAAAGTGAAAAATATACATTATAAATAAATATTAAAATATTATACAATCTTAAAATAAAACCTCTACCTAAATAAGTTCAACGCTAAAAATTCGTCTCAACGATAGAGGATAAGAGGAAATATTTCTATTGATGTACTTATGTATATGTTAATCTATGTGAGCATTCCTCTCATTGAAAAACATTCAGCATAATTGCATTCCATTGTTACAACAAAAGAGTTTCAACTACATATGTACGTATGCAAATCCTTAATCCGTAAATCTGTAAATGCTCTTCATTTAGTATTTCCTTGAAAAAAAAAGCTCATTAAATTTTTTTTATATATTCGGAATGTAATAAATGCAAATGTTGCACATTTGTTTGTAAAAAGCTTAATGAAGTAGACTGCTTTGCATACCTAATTAGTTGCAATTTGTCTCGCTATGAATAAAACAAACATAAAATATATATGTACATTTAAGCGTAACCACGTTCATACTTAGCTTAATCTGCTCATAAATAATATTCTTAAATGAGGTTAAACGATATATTCAAAGGGAGCATAAAGTGTTAAGGAGAATATAAGACACAACTCATATAGAGTTTATGGAGCCATTTTCTGAAGGAAATTTTTGAGCGGAACTATAACAGAGATTATTTTGATAATTTAGAAATATTAAAGTTCAAAAACTAAAAAAAGTAATAAAATTTGTATGCGCTAGTAAAGCTATAGACGAAATTTTGAGAATTTAACAAAAAGCTCAGCGGACTTTTGAAAGCATTTCTTTTTACTATTAAAAGAGAGTCTTATAAATAAAATATATCAACCCAGGTATTTTCAGCAGAAAAAAATGTTATGTATCTGTTGAGCGGATCCGCCATAATGTTTTTCATATCCTTGCAAAATGTACACATTATACCCGAATTTTTCTCAATAATATTCACAACAAACAAGTAACAAATGTACATATCGCTCGCTACCTGCAATTTGCAGAATATCAAGTTGTCTATAAAATAATATGAAATATCCAGTTGAAGGATTCATTAAAATGTGAAATTGAACTGCTTTTTTTTAATTTTTTTAATTATCTTCATTTCAAAATTGAAAATAAAATCATTTCATATATATATAAAGGGTGATACATTTCGAGGTTTCCTACTTTTTTTGATGAAAATTCAAATTTAATGGGGACAATTTATTATCATTCGAAAGAATATTCTTTGGCTTTTGAAGATTATTTCGTTCGAGCATTTCGACTGGTAACTGGCGAATGACACGCGTAATGTTTTGATCCAAGGAATGAATCGAAGAGGGATTGACCACATTGACTTTAGACTTAACGTAACCCCACAGGAGAAAGTCAAACGGTATGATATCACACGATCTTGGTGGTCAATCAACCGGCCGAAAACCTGATGTGTTCTCTCAATAAATCCATTGATTGATGCGGTGTGTGAGAAGAGGCGCCGTTTTGTTGAAACCAAATGTCGCGGAGATCACGAGCTTTATTTTCTGGCATCAATTAGTCGGCTATCATGGCGCAATAACAGTCGACATTGACGGTTACGTTCTTACCGGCATCATTTTTGAAGAAATATGGACCGATGATTCCACCGGCCCACAAAGCACACCAAACCGTTGTTTTTTCTGTATGAAATAGCAGTTCTTGAATCTCTCTTTGTCCGAAATGGCGCAATTTTGCTTGTTTACATACCCATTGAGCCAGAAATGGGCCTCATCGCTGAACAAACTTTGGCTCGAAAACGTCGGATCTTCTTGGAACTTTTCAAGAGCCCATAGAGCGAAGCTTTTAATTAAGCTGTATTTTGTACGTTTTCAATTTAAGATCACGACGTAAAATGCGCAAAGTCGTTCCATACGTCAGTCTGAGTTGCTGCGAACGGCGTCGAATCGACTCCCCACGGCATTCTACACTCTCAGCCATGGCCGCTATATTTTCTTCATTGCGTGCTGGACGTAGTCTATTCAGTCGAATATTTTCCTATAATGAATTCTGAGTCTTAAGATGGGTGATGGTTTTTGTAGGCCGATTGTATTGACCATAAGTTGAGCGAAGCGCGCGAGACACATTCTTTACAGAACGTGAATTTTCGTAATATAGTTGAATGATTTTTAACATTTTTCAGGCGTAAGTCTTTCCGTGATGAAACGCCTAACAATACTGGGCAAAAATAACATACCAGCTTGGCACGTCTCACGAGTGATCTGTCAAAAAAGGCTATTGAAAAAAGTACCTCTACTTCGATCACCCTTTTGCAGATACACACATAAACATTTTTTTGCTGCGACCTATACAAAATTGTATGAAATTTGTTATGCATGCTCTTTGATTACTCTTGATTGGTTAAAGCATGCATGCTCTCCAAGGAATTTTACATGTAAAAAGAAATAGAATTTCATTTATACTGGCATGCAATTATACAATTCCGACTGAGCATTTACACAGGTACATAATACATAAGTAAAATAAATGTAAGCACATGTAATCATTTAAAATGAAATTGCAGTAAGTGAGCAAGTACTGGTAAGTGAGACAGTTTCGAGTACACTTCAGTGTACGATGACAACTTTTGCAGTTCAAAGCAATTTGCAATTACAAATTCATATACGAGGTGATGAATGCAAGTGAGCGAAAATTAAAGATTTCTATGGTTTTGCGATCATAACATGTAATGAAATATCAAAGTGGTTAGAAAAATTACTAGTTTCGGATTGGAATTCCACTGCCTCGAGTAATGAAGGTTTTATATAAATAATTTGAAATTTTAAAATTATGTAAAAGTTTAAATATTTTAATTTCACTTCGAGCGTTTGGGAAAGAAGAAGTATTCGCTCACCTATTTCAGACATACACCTCTTTTTACTTTTTTACTTTCTTTGTCTTTTATCCATGGCTTCTCAAAATAAATTATCCTAATCAAAACGGTTAATTGAAGTAATTTTATTGAATAGTTATAGTCCATTTATTACATTGCTTTTAAGACGTTTTTAAACAAATAAAATATAGTTTTGATTTGAAACTAAACCAGTTACTTTATTTCCGATTAGGGACAAGTATGGGACTAGTACTTGGATAGTATATATCCGATATCCGAAAATTTCTAATGTTATATCCATGTTAGCATAGAAGTTGGTTTTCGGAAAGGCTGACTAATTGAGTTTACTTGGCGCACTAATTTCGAAGTAGATTTAAACTAGATCCTTTCATAGCAAGTTATTTTCGTATCTGTATGTACGAGTGTTCTGCTCGATTTCAACATTCATAACTGTACTCTCGACTTATATATACACAGTGCTTACGTATCTACAAATACTACAAATAAATGAATGAAAATATGAATAGTTTTTAATCAAAAAACGCTTGCTATACTGCAAGTCAAATGAATTTTATATAAACAAAGTCAAAAGAAATTTTCAAAGCGACTGAAATGATGGTATTCAAAGTGTTATTAGCATACTATTTAGCTGGCATTATAACTTCTGAAATACGTACAATAGTTAGTAATTTTCAGAAACTGACTAATAGAACTTGTTGTAAATACCCAAGTATAAATACAAAAATTACGTAAGTATTTATGGTAAAAACTACCCAGTTGAAACAAGTTGTATGCATACAAAAAGAATGTGTGACATATACATATATGAAGAAACATGAAGGAATCATTAAAATGTAAAATTAAACAGCCTATACTTATATTTTTCAATCAATAAATTCTTTCAAAGATTTTCTTCATATCAATATTGTTTTTGCTGCTGTCTACACTTATATATTACTTATCTTACTAGCAAACAAAAACAAGAAAGAAGGGTCATTTCGGCCATACCGATTTTGATAATTATTAGTGTCGATATAAACTTAAGTTTATGTCTGAAGAATACCGAGCTTCAAGCTCCTAGATGTTTCTTTTGCCGGTTTTGATCCAATCAAATCATATCTCAACTAATCGGTTGTATAGGGGCGATATGATATAGGATTCCGATTTCGATGTATTTCACTACTATGTTTACAATTTCATCCATGGACCACCATAAACGTCGTGAATTTGCTGATTTTGCCTTGGTAACACTTGAAAACGATAAAGTTTTTTTTTAAGAAAATCGTTTTCTCCGATAAGGCTCAATTCATCTGAGTGGTGCGGTAAATAAAAAACTGTCGATTCTGGTGCGAAGGAAATCCACAAATTATTCATGAACAACCATTACATTCACTTAAATTGAGAGTTTGGTGTGGTGGAATCACCGGTCCGTACTTCTTTCGAAATGAAACTGGTAGCACCGTTACTGTCAATGGACAGCGGTATAGATCGGGGCTACGTGTCACACAGTACGTGCAACAAGCGAATTATTGCGAGAAAGGTTTGGAGATTGGATTATTTAAAAAAAAATTGTGACATTGAATGGCCTTCAAGAAGTTGTGATTTAACAAAATTAGGCCACTTCTTGTGGGGTTATTTGAAGTCATTGGTCTTTAGCAATAAACCAAACTCTCTTCAAGCTTTAAATGTCAATGTTGAACGTGCAGTTCATGACACACGACAAGAATATAGTGGAAAAAGTGCTCGAAAATTGGGTTTATCGAATTCTTTCCTGTACTTCACATTAAACAAAAAAACATTTGAATTTCCTTAACAATTAGTGTGTATTTTTTTAAGAAATCATATCACTCTTATTGGAAACCCCTATATGTGCGCATAATACCAAATTACACGCTTCTAAATGCCTTTTCGGCAGATTTTTGATTCAAAACCTCATATCTGAACAAAACGGTTGTATTGGGTTTTTATGATATAGTATTCTGATTTTCAGTAACAATACTAATTTTGAAACACTTGTGTGAGATACCAAATTTCATGTGTGAGATCATTATTGAAGTGTAGTATTTCAAATTCCATGTCCTTAGGTTCTTTTTTGACGGATTTATAACTGTTCGATCTGGCCGTTTCCGTTAAATGATCGTTTAAATGTATAGGTGCATCTGCCTACCAAGTTTGGTTGAAATGTCTCAAAAATTGAGGGACTAGTTTCTGTTTAAACTGGCAGATAGACAGACGAACATGGCTAAATCAATTCTGATAAGATCGGTATACATTTTAGTGGGTCTTTTTTTTCTCCTTCTGGTACTTACTTACTTCGGACCTATGTTAATACATCATTTCATACACATGAAAGGTATAAAATTTGTATGAAAACAAAACAATTTATGACAATTTTGTGCTCACTGCTTTATTATTTTGAATGGTAAAAACATGTAGGCATCTTATTTCCATGATTCAATTTCTACTGAGTACTTGACGGACTCATAGAGAGAAATGTGGTTCTTAATTCTTAGTGGTTACCTGTGTACGAAAAGGAACATTTAATCGCTGCTCGTCAAAATACAGTCTGTTTGTCGTTTTCTAATATAAGAAAAAAAAAAAGAAAGAAAGAAAAGAGTGATTTGGGTATACATGCTTATACGATTAGCGATTAGTTCAATTAGATTTCTTTGATGAACCGATGATAACTGCCACGCGTGGTAATTATCTACCCATGTCTAGTTCATTAATGAAGCTAAAAGCTAAGATTTGCTGATGCATTAGGTCGCAAACAATTTGAAGAGAGTATATAACAGTTAGATAAACTCAGAGAACGGCATGCTCAAAATATATTATATGGTGAAAGTGTTGATCCTTACATATTACATCACTACGACTATATATAACATGTTGCCACGATCTGTTCAAATACACATATAACGAAAAAGCAAAGAGAAATTTACTGTCCTAGCTCGGAGTTAAAGTCGCATGTTAATAACTGATGAAATTCGTCACGTATATTTTTTTATGTATGATCACGCATAACTTTTTTCAGAGTGGTCGGATTTTGATATTGATATATTTACTGGAAGGAGTATTGCTTGAAATTGGGACTATCTACAAATTAAAAGGAGTTTCACCTGAAGGTAGGTAACGAAAAATGATTGACTGCTTTTAACACAGAGCCCCGCCTATCCCTTTACCACATAGCCCGGTTCTAATTAATTCCTTTGCATTGGACAGAGTACACTTTTGTTAGTACACAGTTGGTCTCACAGAAAGTTGGAAAAGTAATTTAAACTAGAAGCGTGGAAATTCAAATCAAGTAAAGCCAGATAGCATTGGGGTTATAACCTTACATTTAAAAAAAAATACACTCTCCGCATGAACATTCTCATCCAAGTGTCTCCTCACGCAAGAGTGGATAAAGAAATGATTCTTTGAGGGGATAGGTGGATAAACTCGTTTTCTTTTATATCAAATCCGAAGTCAATGCTTCCGGAATCATTGGCGCCTCTTCATGTAGCTGCCTTGTTTAGTTTCGTGAGCGCTCGACATTTTCAGTTGAACTGCTGATTCGCGCCGAGTGAATACCGCGCATCATGATTCACATAATGAACTAATTTGGTTTCAAATAATTAATTAAAAAATACTTAAATTAGTTTAAGAATTTGTTTATTACGGCTTAATAAATACATAATTATTTCTTTATTTTAAATTTTTTGTGGTTTCATATTTTTATAATTTTTTATTATGTCCGTACGACTGAGATGACGTGTTGATCGATGACGTTAAAGACCCTTGTTATAAGAAACATTAAAAATCCACAAAGCTTAAAATAATTTAAATATCGAGGTGTCGACTACAAATTCAACATAAACAATTAAAGAAGTCTTTATAACTTACCTGAACATATAAAAATTATTGCAAATAGCAAAATTCGATTTAGATGATTTTCTGTGTCAATATTAACTTGAATTCACGTTTTTAGATTACAAAACCATATACCCGAACAAATCGATTCTATATGGGCTACATAATAGAGATGATCCATTTCAAGGTTCCCTACTTTTTTGATGAAATAACACAGAAAATCCAAATTTAATTCTTTGGCATATATTTTTTGAAGATTATCTCTTTCAAATGTTGGCCGCGGCTACGTCTCAGTTGGTCCATTCGTTGAGTCCAATTCTCGATGACTCGTTCGATCATTTCGACTGATAACTGGGGAATGGCGCGCATGATGTTTTGCTCCAAGGCCTGAATCGAAGCGGGATTGTCCGCATAGACTCTAGGTTTTACATATTCTCACAGGAAAAAGTCTAATGGTGTAATACCACACCATCTTGAGGGCCAATCGAGCGCGAAATTATCTGCTCACCGAAGTGTTATTTTAATAAGTCCACTGATTGTTGCGATGTGTGGGAATTGGCGCCGTCTTATTGAAACCAAATGTCGCGGAGATCACGAGTTTCAATTTTAGGCATCAAGTAAGCGGTTATCATGGCAGCTCTTGAATCTGTTCAGGTTGTTCTTCTTGTTCAAGCAGAAATGGGTCTAATCGCTCGAAAGCGTCGGATATTCTAGGAATTTTTAGGAGCCCACAGAGTGAAGCGAAGGTCGAGCGGCTTCAGCTCTTGCACGAGCTGTATTTTGTATGAGCCAAGTTGTTCCATACGTCAGTCCGAGTTGCTGCGAACGGCGCCGAATCGACTCTCCACGGTCTTCGTGAAGACTATTAGCTACGGCCGCTATATTTTCTTCACTGCATGCTGGACGTGAATTCTCGGTCTCAAGATGTGTGATGGTGTTGCGAATAGTACGCTCCATAAGTTGAGCGAAGCGCGCGAAACACATTCTTTACAGAACTTGAATTTTCGTAATAAAGTTAAATGATTTGTAAACGTTTTTCAGACGTAAGCCTTTCCATGATGAAATGCCAAACAATACTGTACAAAATAGCATCACAGATTGACACGACTCAGGCGTGATATGTCAAAAAAAGGCTATTGAAAAAAGTACCTGACTTGGATCGCCCTTTATAATCATCTGATTTCGATGATTTTCGACACCAATGTGCAATTCATTCATATGTCTTGAGAATACAATATTCCATGGTCTTCAATGCTTTATTGAGGTATTATGACTCAAAATTACATATCTGAACAAATCGGCTGTATGAGAGCTATATAATATAGTCGACCGACTCGGCCCATTTTGTTCAAATATTTCAAAACTGAGAAACTAGTTTTCGTTCAAATAGAACATGGCCTAATCAACTCAGCTGGTCATTCTGATACGATCAGTATAAATTTTGGTACTTGAATACGTTGGACCAAACTTAATGACATATACCATTTCATGTATATGAGAGGTATGTTATAATAAACTAAAATTCGATTCAAAATTTTTGTAATTACAAAAGCCATACAAAATAATAACAGTTATTAATTTTCTGGTTTATTTGTTTTGAAAAAAAAAATTCTTGGAATAATATTATGTATATAAAATATAGGAACAAAAATTAAATTGTATAAAAATTAAATTAAAATTTTAGTTAGTTGTTTTAAGATTAAAAAATTTCTTCAAAAAATATCGAAATTCTAGGATTTTTAATTGAAAGAAGCCAAATCAATCCTGCTTGAACATAAATCTATACATATGTACTTATACACACATATTGCATAACTATTAACCAAACAAGAAGAGTTTGCTGCGGTGAAGAAATGTAACAAGGAAAACCAAAAGTTGTTTTTTGCAATCTTTTGAATTTTGTTGGCCGCGGGTGGTAAAAATTAATTATAAACAAATCGAAAACGTACAAAGGCATGAAGCTTTATTAACACGTACGAGTATATACAATATGAAGCTATATATTTACATTAATGCATATGTGCGAACGCCAATCATTTGCTGCCATAACAAATCACAGCCCACACTTTAACATTCGTGAAGCCGTTACTGGCTCTTGATGAGGCATTACACAAATAGGTGAGAGAAATCACGAAATTTCACCTGTCAAAATATTTTTAGTTACAAAACCAATTTTGATGTTTTGAAATAACCAAATTGGTGGTTTATACATATGCATGTACGTACTCGTAAGTACGCTGAATGTTTACATTGTCTTAAATTTAAAAATAACAACAATAATGATTCTCCGAGAAAATGAAGGTGTGAAAGCGAAACGAAAAACAAATGGTTTGTGCTTTGATTTCATTTGAAATATTTTGTTTGTTTGAATGAATTAAATAATTGAGAAATATTCAGTATATGGTCGGGCGTATTTATGAGTGTTCAGCAGCACTTTATTCGTATGTTAAGATTTGTTAAAGAAAATTTTGAACGGGAGATATTTGTATGTAAATAGGACAACTTGTGGTATTAATGAAAATGTTAAATTAAAAAAATGTGCACACTGGCTTTGGACGAATTTTACGGGTTTTACAAGCGTTGCCCAGATAAAAATCCGGGTCATTCCGTTATAAAAACCCATATTTCGTAGGGACTTCTTCTTCTTCTTATTTGGCGTAGGCACCGCTTACGGGATTATAGTTGCATTACCAATAGTGCGCCACTCGTTTCTTCTTTATGCTGTTTGGCGCAAGTAGATAAAATCAAGTGAAACTAGGTCGCTCTCCACCTGATCCTTCTAACGGAGTTGTGATCTTCCTCTTCCTCTGCTTCCACCAGCGCGTACTCCATCAAATACTTTCAAAGCTGAAGCGCTTTCATCATGTCAATGGCGTCGTACAGCTCGTACAGTTTATCGCACCATCGTCTGCGATATTCGACGCAAAAATTTTCTATCGATAACTCTTAAAGTCGACCCATTGGATTTCGACATCGTACACACTACTGCAACACACAGCAGGAATGGTTCCGGAATGGATTGCTATCTGCAAGAAGTGTATTTCACCTAAAGGACCGAAATTCAAAAGCAATGGATAAATGAAGCAATATAACTCAGGTGCACTATTCGAACGAATTGCCATGGACACAACCGGTCTATTTCCTGTAAGCAGGAAACTAAAACAGTTTCAGATTCATTCGCCTACAATTGGGTTACCAGATACGGTGCGTCTATAGAACTGTATTCTGGCAGGGAAGAAATTTTGAGTAAAAGATGTTTCAAGAAATGTGCCTGACACTGGGTATTCGAAAAATTCTAACGACTACCTTGCACCCTCATTCAGATGGATGGTAGAATGATTCAACCAAACCCTGGAAGAGAATTTGAGGTAGGTCGTGGATATATATCAGAATGATGGAGATATCCACATATCTCTGTGCCTGATGAGATATAGGTCCGCAATGCGTGAGAAAATGGGTAAAACACCTGCAGGGATACTCTTTGGTAGTGAACTTCGGTTACCTAGTTATTTTATATTGAGAGTAAATGGTGATGCAAGGAAATATAACATTCTAGAGGAAAAGGTTTGCCTCCAAAACTTCAATGCAATTACGGAAGTCCATATATTATAATCAAACAATTTAGTGTATCGAATCGAAACCGTTGGGAGACCAAGAAATAAGATGAAAATGGTACATCTAGAGAGGAGTGCTGCCTTTGGTACAGCAAAGTGTCTGATCGAAGCGATCAAACTTAGGTGGAAGGCAGTGTGGCGAAAGTGCAAAAAAAATGTCAGATGAAAGGAAGAGGCCAATAACTGGCATATTCTAGACAGTGAATCGAGATTGTTCGTTATCGAGAACATCTCGATCATTCCAGACGTTAATACCAGCAATGGGTTTAGTATTCAACTATTTTGCACTAATTAGTTCATCTGCTACCTATTTCCCATGTAAGCAACTGATATTTTAAAAGTGGCGAATTTTCATATATAAGCATGTGTTCAATTTTTAATTCACCAAAAATTAAATTGAAAATAAAAATTAATATTCGCGACGATGTAAGGTTCATTGACATACTCTGCATCAACAGAGCTTCGTAATAAAATAAATTCAGCCGTAGCATACTAAAATTAACAACAAAATAAAATGGTGTGGTGGAGGCAATTACAATATTATTTCCGATGCTGGTGCACGGCAATACATATAACGAACTGGTATGATATCATCCTATTTCATACTAGTATTTAATGTATTTGCATGTGTTAGTCACTTATTCAGTACTAAAAGACTTTAACGTAAATACTCATTCATAAAAAAGTCTAACACGTATAAGAATATATTATAATCTACAGCCTTGTAATACTAATGTTGCGCTGCAGTTCATACATATATACACACGAGCTATGCTTACATTAAATCATATTAATTTTTGTCAATCTGTCGGTGATCCCATTCCCAGTTCCTGGTCCATATTCGGGAAGCAACAGTATTGCATTTAGACCTTCAATTTGTATATATATTTATTTATTCAAATAGATGGGTCCACTTCCTTGAAAAATAATGACAATTAAAGAGCTATAACTATGATTTTTTCGAATAGGTCGGTCCCTGGTACACTTTCTTAAATGAAAAATAGATGCTGGACGATACGCAAACCTTCCCGATATGTACACAAAATTTAATAAAAATCGGTCCAGCCGACTCGGAGGAGTATGATAACAAACACTGTGACACGAGAATTTTATTTGGGTGTCTGGAAAAGAGGGCTGATGGAGAAACGTGATGGTTTTCGAAATAGCTATAACTTCTACTGCTCAGACGGTTGTTGTTACTTCTTCACTTTCCCAAAAATAAAATATGGTATGATATAGCTAAAAAACTAAATAATGTTACTGAACAGGGACCTAAAAAAGCATAAATTTATATTTTGAAAGTTATAATAAAATTCATCTTAGAAAATGTACACAGGTCAAAAAAATCGCTAATGAGATATGAGAGAAAATTTATTCAAATGAGTTTGTAAACAACAGTTGCTAGCTCAAAATATGAGTACATTGGCTTTGTTGAGCTAACGGCTGCCGAATCGATTTTGCTGATTATCTTGCTATTAGACTTCCCCCACAATATTAAAAAGAAGACAACTGTCTTTACAAAATCCTCCTTTTTCGAATCAAAATTTAGCCAAAATAACGGTATATTTACAATCTCCTAGGTGAAGAACATACCATTTGTGACTTTTACAATTGAAAAAATACCTACTTTGTGTATGAAACCAACGTATTGACATAACTGGGTAAAAGATCATTTCCAGGAATTCATATGAAAAATAGATTTGGAAAGATCAACATTCCGTACCTAAGGGTGTTTCAAAAAATTTTCTCAGATATTGGTTTGATCACGACTCCGGGTCACACTACTCCACATTTTGTGACCGCTATTGATAATCTTATACGGCTATAAAAACTGATTTTGAAAAAAAAAATTACAACAAACATTAAAATTATAAAGGCCCTCTACAAGCCTTTAGCTAGTTAATATAGCTGCAGACATGCGACTTTACATCGATTGCTTTCTTTTAATTAAAGCTGAAGGAAATAACACAAGATTCATTACTTCATCGAAATTAAACTAGTTTCTCCAAGATCTTTTATTGATTTCTTTGGTTTCAGCAGACGCCCCTTTATTTCTAGACTGAAAATCGTAGAAGAAGGTATCTCCTGCCTAAACAAAAAATGAGAACCATTAAAATTTTGTAGCCTACGTAAATATTGACAGTCTAAACTTTGAAGTTCCTGGCGAGATTTCAGTACTAATTCGAAGGATGTGGGCCATTGAAAAGTAAAATCCTCTAGATGAAAAATACCTAATTCTACAGGTAGTATATCTTACCGGTTCCGTTGAATGCCAAATAAACTTGAAAGATAACAAATTTTCTTAGCGAAAAAGACGACAGCAATGAGGAGCTCCAACTTTTAAAGATTTTGCCGTTCTACCCACTAGAGGATCAATAATAGGAAGATTTGGACTAGCTGTATACATGAATTTAAGTTTTTTATTAGGAAAAATATTTGTCGTTCTTATGATTATATTTTGGAGGTGATTCCTGCAGCATTTAAGTTTTAAAACGTAAACAATTTTGTCTCATATTAAGACACTAACCAAAAGTTATAAAATATGGTACGCTTATTGAGCTTTTCCAATACGAAAAACCATTTTTCGGAATATATGTATCTTTTGTGTGCTGGAATAGTCGGGAAAGACATCTGAATTGACTGTGAACAAAAATAAGTGAAATTCGAGAAAGAAAGAAAATGAAATTAAGTTATGAATTATGAGAGATTTTCCCTCTCATAACATTCTCATTTTAAGATACCACATTTTCACCATAACTTTGCAATAATTCCCAGCTTTACCATTGTACGCTCTGACTGTGTGTAGACCAATTTGGTATACAAACTTGCATATACAATTTTTCATCTTCATTCACTTCACTATTATGCAGGAAATTACCAATTGAATTAAGTAGAATTCAATTGAATTACAAGAAGAGCACTTACGCAATTGTTAAACCATTTAAATTGGATGCACAAATTTTCACAAAATCAAATAAATTATTTACATCTCATTCTAATTCCAATTCTAGAATAAAAGGAGCAATTGAAAATTATCATTATTATTGCTTAATTGTTATTGCAAATTATGGTGCCAGAGAAAGTTGTTAACAAAGCCTCTAATGAATGCATACAAAGGCGATATCAAGATTTCCGTACGTACTTAAAAGGATACATTCCCTACAGTTCATGTAGACTAGTATGCAGGAATTCTAGTTAAATACTAGTATGGAATAGGATGAAATCATAACCAATCGTTATTTGTATAGCAGTTCACCAGTCATGGGAATAATAATAATTTTCACCGCAACGCCATTTGTATTTTGTTGATATTTTTTTTTTTAGTATTTTATATTTATATCACAACGATAAGTGGTTAGAGGTTATCACTATAGCGCACTAGACTTACGGCTCGAATCTCACTGCAGGCAAAGTTATTTCAATTTTCAATTTCAATACTATATTTCTTCTTCTCTTCTTTGGCGAAGGCACCGCTTACGCAATTATAGACTCGTCAATCATAGCGCTCCACTCGTTTCTCCTTTTTGCCGTTTGGCGCCAGTTAGAAATACCAAGTGATACCAGGTCGCTCTCCACCTGAGGTTTCCAACGGAGTGGAGATCTCCCTCTTCCTCTGCTTGCTCCAGCGGGTACTCCATCGAATACTTTCAAAGCTGGAGTGCTTTCTTCCATTCGGACGACATGATCTAGCCACGTAGCCGCTGTCTCTTGATTCGCTGAACTATGTTAATGTCGTCGTATAGCTTGTACGCTCATCCTTCCGTCGTCTGTGGTATTCGAAATTGCCAAAGCGCAAAGGACCATAAATCTTCCGCAAAACTTTTCTATCGAAAACTCCTAAGGCGACTTTTACAGTTTGGTTTTGGTTCGTCGAGAGAGAACTTTACTTTTCAATTGCCTACTCAGTCCAAAATAACACCTGTTGGCAAGGGTGGTTCTGCGTTAGATTTCAAGGTTGACATTGTTGGTATTTTAGGGCTGGTTCCTAGGTAGGTTAGACCAAAGTATCTACCACTTCGAAGTTATGACTGTCTACAATGACGTCGCGAATGCAATAGCTATTTATTTGAAGAGAGGAGATATTTGGCCTTGCCTTCGTTCACCACGAGACCTATTTGTTTTGCTTCTTTGGCCAACCTAGAGAACGCAGAACTTACGGTGTGGTTACTATGGCCAATTATATCAATATCATTGGCATACGCTATCGCATGCCGTAAGAAGATGATTTGTTGGACGTGTCTGCGGCTTTGGAATTTAACAAATCTTCTTATTGAGTTCGATACAAACGAACTGCCGAGCATAACCCGGGAATATCGAAAACCATATTTTGAAAGAACCAGGCCCTGAAGTAACCCTAAAATCACTAATTTCACAGCACATGCATACCCAAATGTGGCAGTATTGGTCGCGCGGTATACGTACATTGAAGCAGTGTCGGGAATTGATAATTTGAAAAAGTTTCTTAAAAATATATTTTGTCGCTCAGTTTGCACAGCTGTCCTCTATCCTAAAATTGATGGAATTCGGCTAAAATTTTCTTTTGTAAATAGAATTTTGAAAGTCGAATCGCTGAAAATGTTACTAAAAGCTAGTAATGAATCGATTTTATCAAAAACACTTACAAATGTATGAGGTGGACAGGGGATTCAAAAATTGTCGAAATGTGGTGGAACATTTACTTCGTTCTGTTTGGCCATTAACTTCTCAAACGAAGTGAAAAACGAAAAGCGATTAAACTGATAACTGAAAAATTCCGTTTATATATTAGTTCATACCTATTTAAACAAATGGTTGAGCAAAAAATACATTGTTACTCGACTAGTTTTGAAAGATCAGAATTATTTTCAAAAACTGAAACTCGTAACGGAAGCTGAAAATGAGCCAGAGCGAATCAATGGCGATGCCACATTTATGAATCACATTGATACTGAAGACTTGATGAGTTTTGTATGAAATCTGTCAACAAGCTTCTTAATAGCATCTTCTAACTGAGCCGAAATTAAAAATAAAACACCTCAATGGCGATAGTGGTCAAGATTATGATGACTTTTTTCATTGATTATCTCAGTGTTGCGCACTCCGAATCCATCAGATAGGTCAGATTACTAGTCAAATATTCAACAAATGCTAGGTAACATCTGCCATATTTGCCTTATTTGGCTCCGGTCGACATTTTTTCTATCCCAATCTCAAATTATCACCTCGAGATAGCCATTTTCAGTTGATAGAAGACATATATATATATATATATATATATATGTATATATATATACGCATTTCGCTCTTTTTGGCCGAGCTCCTCCTCCAATTTGTGGTTTTGCATCTTGATGATTATACGAGATCTACAGCTTATTCTAAGCTATCTCCGAACGGCCGATGGATTTTTATGAAGAGGTTTTATTCGTGTACTAAATTACTATAATTATATTGGGTATTAAAAAAAGTTTTCCTTTCATTTAATTTATTTTTAACTTTAATCAAAAAGATATTGACCATCTTATCTACAAAATTTTGCAATGTTTTTAACATCAAGAGAAACCGAAAAAGATGGTAAAAAAAATCCCACCATAAACTCAAAATCACCTGAGTTGCTGTTATATCAGACTGAAAGCCTTTGTAATCGGCCGGGATATTATCATGATTTTTTTTATGTTCTCGTAATCAGCTCATTTTTCAATTTTGTCACATTTCAGAAGCGCTTCACTTATGGTAACTTGATCATTCAATTTGTTTTGCTCTAATTCAATTGGTACCCAAACATCAAGCTTCTTTCAGTAAGCAAACTGTCACGTGAAGGATGCATAATGCCTCTCGAATCTCCTGACACAACGGTCTTGCTCTCTTAGAATGTGAGAAACAGGCGTAGCTATTTTATTTGGTTAAAGTTTATTGTTTTTTGTACTCGCCAATATAATTACGTTTAAAGACTAAAGGAAAATTATTAAAATGTTAACGGTCTGTTAGTTTCTAAAGTACAACATATTAAGTATGTATGTATGTATGAATATGTAACAGAAAATTTCATTAAGGGAAACCGTGTGATTTTACTTTGCATAAAAATACTCAAGTATACAATGCTCAAGCCCACGCAATAAGAAATACAATTGTATGACCAGTAAGCCGTTTATTGCAATTTTCATTAAATATTACATAGATACATGCATACATACTTACATATACATACATAAGGCGCATTAAATTCACACAAAAATCTCTAAAAATACTGTGCGGCCACTCAGTGCACAGCAGGTGGGAGGAAATGTCTTCAGTACGTAATACGTTTGAGATTTACCAAAAAAAAAAATGCTTCCTGGAAATTAACATAAAAATTGCGAACTTCGAAATGAACGTCGCGGCACTTTTTGGTGGCATTGAACGTAAATGTACACAACAGAAGAGCGCAACGCAGCGCATTCAACAGTTGCCAGTCAATAACGCAAACGTATAAGCAAAACACCAGAAAATAAAAAAAAAATATAAAAATATTGCTAACAACGGACTGCTGTGAGTAAAAAATATGCGGAATAAATATGTGCAAATGGCTTTTAATAAAAATGTTAGCCACCAGGCGTGAATCGCCTGCCTACCTGCTGGTCTGCCTGCCTACCTACCTGATCATTTCACTGTCTACTTACCATACAATCTAGCTGTCGGCCCAAAACTTTGGCTGTCCGCACGCCGACACGGTCTCTTTGCATATTTGGAAGACAAACTGCATACATATCCATACATACACGTGCAAAGGCATGTAACGCGACTTTTGTTTCCTTTTAACTCTTGTTGTTATTACTGTTGTTTTTGTTGTCGTTATTGTCATGAAATGTTGGTGAAATGTTGCGCAGAAAATCACTTTGCGAAAAATGTTGAATTCTTAATATTGTTTATGATGAAATATGACATGTTTGTACATTTTCAGGCGCTTTTGATGGTGGCAGTGGTGCCCTAAATCAGCGTGCAACATACAACCATTGTATGCTTTTATAAATGTTTTGGTGGATACAGAATTATGTATATTTGTACAATATTAGGGTGTTTATTATTTATCACGTTGGTTTCTTTAACTCTTATTTTTTCAAGATTGATTTTTCCAACTTACAACCAATTTTCGAAAAAAAAAATACAAATTGGAAAGATTAAATCGGGTGGAACCGAATCATATAAGATATATTTGGAACTCACTGTAACTATCATATTTATCAATGAAGATAAAGTTTTCTCAATAAATTGTATAAATATTCCATCATAAGTGTACAGATTGGTCAAAAAGAGAAGCTCTGGTATTCGGGATGTATGTAGGTCTCTCCATGTTCCTATATCATTAATGTTTTGTAGAACTTAAGCTCTACTAAACGTAGGCCTCCTATTAGGTTTGGCTGAGCCCTATTGATTAATAACTTAAATATTCGATCTTGGGTCAAGCGAGATTGCGTCCATATTCAATTCGTGTACATACATGATCATGGAAATTATAATTATCAATCAAATTTTATTCAAATCTTTCCACTGTATACAGTGGTTTCTGAGAAATACTTATTAACCCAAAAATGGATAGTGCCACGCTCAACCGAAAATCTAGTTCTTCCATATTATTTTTCCATTTAAACAATCGCCCTCAACAAAAATGTCTTTAGTTCAGTTATCGAATTAACGTTCTGCAGTACTTGTACTTTTGCTATTACATCTTTAAAACAGGATAATTTTTTTTTTAATTTTTGCCAAAATTGTTTTAGCAAAACTTACAGAATGTGGAAATTTTTTTTTATGATGCAAATACATTTTATAAATATATCTAAACAGCTCATAACGAAATCAAAACCAGACACCTTGGAAAATTTGAAAGACCTTTTTCTTTCTAAAATTAAAATTTAATTTGCTTTATAGACCCTAATAAATATATATTCATTCTCATTTTAATATACGATTGCTGCTATAAATACTGGTACGAGAAATACAATATGCGGGTTTCGAAATGCAAACGATTAAGATAAAAAAAAATTTCGGCAAATTAATTTTTTAAAAAAATTCTTTAGAAGTTGACAAACCTTTGAATTATTTTGGCGAAAAAAGATTTAAAAATTTGTCGCGTTCCTGCATCATATAATATAATTATTTTGTTTTATACATTTGAAATTGATATTAAGGCGAAATTAAAAAGGTTTTCGCTTGTGATTTGAAAAATATTTTTGACGATTTCGTTGTTCAATGACTTCATAATGACTTCACTTTATTTACCCTTCGCTACATTTTTTTTGTTTCTGGGTTTATTTATCTGAAAATCGTTACAATGACACAATATTATAAAAGTGAAAAACACAATTTTAAAGGTGATTTTTTACATAGTTTTTAACAATTATGCCATATGGCAACAATTTTTCTGAGAGATACTAATTTTTGTCAGTATGGACAAAATTCTGTCGCATATGAAAAGTGTGTTTCGAAATCTTCATAAATATCTATTCTCGTTAAGCATTCAAAATGATTTATTATATTATTTTTGGTAGCTAATACAAAATTTTTCTTTCTTGCACGTATTTTATGATTTTATTTTATATTCTTTGTGTTTTTTGGTTGTTTTTATTTTTAAATTTTTTTAGGAGTTGATGAACTACTTATTACTTATTTGGTTGATTTCGTTTTCTATATTTTTCCTGGCGACCGCATTTTCCGGAGGGAGTTTGGTTTGTAGATGCATAAGCTAACAGTCTATCAGCAATATATCTACGGAAATTTAAAAAATCCATTTGACCCTTTTTCTGAACTTGATTGTTATAACAATTAATTTTGTTTTCTAACCATGAATTACAAATACCCAAATTCAGTGTCCATTTTCTGGATCGTATTGCAATTCTATACAAAAGTAAAAGAAAATTAATTTGGTCCACCCCAACCATGATTTTGTTTTGTACATTTCTAAGATGCTAGGCTGAGTAATTTGAATTTTCTTCTGTTGTTGCGTACATATATTAGTTCTTGTTTGCGATATATTTATGAAGCTAATTGTATTGCACCCCCATCACACCATCTCAAAATAAATGTATTTGTTATTCTCTCATTTCGAAAGTCGAAACTCCTTCTCACACATTTGAGGATCTTTTCCAATCCAATTTCTTCTTATCGTACCTGTTGCCCAAATACAATTTTTCTTTTATATATTATTTAAATTGATGTTCGTAAAATAATTGCTAACGAATGACTTAAAGTTTTTGTGGACCGGAATAGTTCTTGAAAGGTGAGATACAATATTAGAACAGAATCTCAAGTGAGTATCACCGACTATTGTGTTTTTGCTTCGATAAATTTCATGGTCGTATATTAGAGCTTAATAGACAGAATATTTGCATGCCCCATTTGACAGGCTTCTTTGACATGAACTGCCTGTATTTCCTTAGAATGGAACCATCATTTCATCAACACACCGATTTTGGTCTTTTGGGATTGTGTGAATTTTTGCATAAAACCATTGTATCAATGGACATACCTTATGAAGTTTATCGAATTTTCGTCATTTGTAAATTTTAAGTTGGTACATAACTTATAAATTTTTTTTTTGATTCATACTATGCCTAAGGGGTGGAACCTCGATGTCCTGAGACCTATAAATCTCAAGCCGAGGATAACCCACTATTCCTATCAAAATTTCCAATGCAATTAACTTTACAATCTTCTGCTCTACATTGATGGATGCCCCTGACTTCAACAGCTTTGTCTGATTGGTTTCATGAGCTATGAGTCCTATAAAATCTTCCGTGAAATAGTTTTTAAAATATTATAAGGGGCTTTTCAATGTTTTTTAGTTAATATTTTAGTGAACTGGGGCGCTGAATTCATCTTGAAGATTTCTTTCATCATATAAAGTGTTTTCTGCTGATGCGCTTTCATCAAGTTGGGGTCGGCATTCTCACATGCATCCAGAATATCACATATTAAATTGCCTTCGTCGTCTATATCCGATAAATCGGACAAATCAGAACCATCGAAAGAACATAATATCCTTTAAATTTCCTTGTTACCGTGAAATTTCAGCATTTTATTAACGAAAATAATATAAACGGAACTTGCGGTACTATCTTCAAGTGATGTGTACGTTTTAGTCAATTAGTCAGCTCTTTCATAACGAAAACACACCTAAGAGACGGACCCAGATTATGGAGATGTCGAGTTCACCAGCGAGCTGGAGTTTGTCAATAGTGACACAAGTGCCAGCATTATGACTTGACTTATTGATTAGAGTTAGGTTAATCCATTATTCGTTACCCTTGACTGTAATGCTCGTAGAGTCCTTTCTAACATTTTATCTCACTGATCACGGAAGGGATAAGACTGGATAAAACTTAACGAAAACCAATGACAAGGACGAATAACAAATAAGGACAACAAGCGACGCGCATGGTGGAATCAGAAAAAGGTGTGATCGATAGCAACGTCAAACACATAACTTGTACAAAATCGGCAGTCTTATTGGAAGTGTTGCTCACTCTAATATAATTCCCTAAAAAAAGACTAGGGAAATGATACTAAAAGTACTCTGTTTAAGTATTTCTTTATGAAAATCTATATAGACATCACTGCCTTCTTATTTTAAATTAACATCAAGCGTTATAAAATTTGTTTATTAAATTGATGAAATATTGAAAAGGAAAAAATTTTAAGATGAAAAAAAGATTCAGGTAAATGAATTTGTATTATATTAGAAGTCTAGGAGAACCTAATACTTCCTTTTTGGGCTAATTAATAAATAGCACATTCGCTCTTTTAACCAAAGCATTTAGGCCGAAATTTGCAAGTAAAACTATTACAACTTAATAATTCACATGATGATTCATCAAAGGAATGTATAATGAAGGCCTCTCCAACCACTTCTGTAACTGTTATTCGGTAGTCGCTTGTAACCGTTTCTTTAACTTTTTGCTCTTTGATGAGTTGGGGCGTCCAGGGTGGTCATTATCTTCAACGACTTTTCATGGCCTTGGAAACGCTTATATTTCTCCGAAACTCTTCGTGCTTTGATTGCATAATTTAAAAGTGGACTCTTCAAGCCCGCGATATTTAAAAGTTCTCGATAGTTTTTGAACACACTTCATATTTCGGTTTTGATCACAATATTCGAATGCGGTTTTAGCATCTAGAAAATTCCTAATGTTTCTTGTGGTTTGTGTCGTACGACGTGGACAAGTGTCAAACGTAACTTTTTTTAAATGCCACAAGAAGAAACGACAAAAAGAAAATTGGTAAAAAGGGTTGTGGAAAATAACTTCTGAAGATTTCGAGAATTTGTGAGCTTCATTTTTATTCGGAAGACTTTGAAATCGAATTTTGAATATTAGTCATATTAGTATAATCTTTGCCCTCTTGGAATGAGCCCCTTTTCATGAACTATTTTAATATTTATGCATCAACTCAAACAGAGTATCAACAATACTTGGGTTGCTAGTTAAATTTCTAGAAAGGAAAGTAATTTGTTTTTAGATGTGGCTTTATTTCTTTCGGAAATATTCCGAAAGATGAGTACCAAATTTATAGCAATCCGTTTCGTTTCTCCGCAAAATTTGATTCGAACTCCTAACTGCTTTTTCATCGTACATCTTAAAACTCGTTGTTCATGATAGGTAGTAAACCGTTTTTGGCTACCCCATGTTTGGAATGATCGTGGAAGACATATTTTTTCCATGCTTTCGACTAATTTCAACTTTTATAGAAACTTTAGTGGCAAAAATCGAATATAGCTTTCTATATGTTAGTTATGGAACAAATAGATGATGAGTAAATTCCGGCAATTAAAAAGCCAAACGAACAAATCTTGGGACATTTATTTTGCAATCCAGTGGTCAGACCGCAGGATTTGGGAAATCATCGAGGTTAATTACGAAAGTCTTTACAATATATAAAGGGTGTTTTTCATAGAGGTATAGAACTTTAAGTTGCAATAAAACAACGATGGATTATTCGATTGACATGAATTTTATTTATCCGAAAAATAATCTTGTGGCATTACATTTTAAATATGATTTCTGGCATATGACCGCCACGGCTGTCGCGGATGTATCTGGATGTCCAATTTTCGATGACTTTTTCCAACATTTGTGGCCGTATATCGGCAATAACGCGGCGAATGTTGTCTTCCAAATGGTCAAGCGTTTGTGGCTTATCCGCATAGACCAATGACTTTACGTAGCTCCACAGAAAGTAGTCTAGCGGTGTTAAATCACAAGATCTTGGAGGCCAATTCACAGGTCCAAAACGTGAAATTAGGCAGTCACCAAACGTGTCTTTCAATAAATCTATTGTGGCACGAGCTGTGTGACATGTTGCGCCGTCTTGTTGAAACCACATCTCCTGGACATCATGGTTATTCAATTCAGGAATGAAAAAGTTAGTAATCATGGCTCTATACCGATCACCATTGACTGTAACGTTCTGGCCACCATCGTTTTTGAAAAAGTACGGACCCATGATTCCACCAGCCCATAAAGTGCACCAAACAGTCAGATTTTCTGGATGTAACGGTGTTTCAACATACCTTCACTCCAAATGCGGCAGTTTTGTTTGTTGAGGAAGCCATTCAACCAGAAGTGCGCTTCATCGCTAAACAAAATTCGCTTATGAAAATCGGGAACAACGGTAATCTCGTTTTGGGCCCATTGCAAGCGTAGTTCAGGCGTGAGTCTATTCATGATGAACTGCCAAACCAAACTGAGAATAAATCACTTGACAGCTGTTAAATCGGTCGCCTTCTTGAAAAGTAATGCCAACTTAAAGTTCTATAGCTCTGTAAAAAACACCCTTTATATTATAACCGCTGAAGCAACTTTCATGCTATCTATATATATATATAAATTAATGCAAATTTTGATGAACGCCTATAACTTAATAACCACCGGATCAAACCGGGCCTTTAGGAGTTATAAAGGGATATTAGGTGTATGTTAATGTGACGTTTTTATGAGATTGGCGAAGCCGATCCAGAGATATGACCATTTTAGAACATTTGTTCGCTTCCCATGTAAAATACCAAAACACCCGTACATTACGTTGTATGTGGTGTTGAAAGAGAGAGAGGGGAGAGTGAAAATAAAACGAAAATGAAAATAAAATTTAAAAAAAATTTAAAAAAATTTAATAGAAAAGAGTTTGTAAAAAATTTTAAATAATATATTTTCGTTTCCTTTTCCAAAAAAAAAAAATCGGAAATTCAAAATTTCAGTTATATTTTCTAAATTTTTTTATAGGTGTAGGCACGCTTAATTTCCCTTTTTGTACTACTTAAAAAAATATCGAAATAAGACGGCGCAAAAGTGAGTCTACTGATCACTTCTTGTAATGATTCCACCATGGGGACGCGTAGTTTGAAAACGAAAAAACAGACAGCTCGTCAACTACCTTCTAATTCTAAAAGTAAATTATAAATGCTTACTTTATTTTCGATTACATAGTTTTATGAAATAAAACGTTAAGAATTAAACGCGAGTGCTTCAATTAATGATATTTCATACGTCCGCCTCCTCCGTTGAGTTTGAGTTGTAATTCGTGATAAAACAAAATAACTCCTTATACGATGACCATATAATGAACAAGACTTGTTATCAAATTTATAACAAAGGAATTACTCAATTTTTTCCATTGGGTTAAGGGAGAACACGAATGGTTGAACCAAATTAATAAAAGGCGAATGAGTTCCATCAGAAACCATAAACCTCTTGTCCAAAGAAAAAACGAAGCAAATGAAATTGAGTGGAACAGAGATTTAAATACTAAACTTTATATCCTTTTCTTGTTCGAATGTGATTCTGTATCTTAACTTTTTCTCATTACTGTATTCCCACACGAACATGCGTCACCTACATATATATATCGTCTACTTGTAAATCTGTGCACACATGACTACTTTATATTTTAGTGACTGATTTTGTTATTGTTGTTGCCGGTAGCCTGTGACGGTGGTAGAGGCAGTGGTGGCACTGTGGAAGGCGCTCGTTTGAATTTGCTCTACCCCAGCTCAATACTTCACACAGCGGGATCATAACTTGTAACGCACTCAGCAGGCGACACTGTGGTTTGGGAATTCGCACGAAATACTTACCTGTGTTGCTATAAAACTCGAGTGAATAATATCCAAACACACACGCATCCGTTACTATACATGCGCCTGACAAAAGTATTAAAAAATTTCAACTCAACTCAACTCACTGAAGTGAATAATGCCCCTCTTGATCACCAATCACCACCAGCACCACCTGCGCTTCCCATGCGTTCGAAAAGACGCTGTGTTCGGCAAATATTTGTGGCCAACATTTTGACATTTTTTCTTCCGACACAACTCTGCTACATAAACATTTTCACTGATGACTTTAACTGACGTTGAACGCTACGCAGTTGGTGTTGCTGCCGCTGTTGTTTTTGTTGTTGTCGTTAGACAGTCAACAATATTTGAGTATTTCCATCTATCTGTTGAATGTTGCCTTATGTTGGCTACAGAAATCATGAACTACTCATTTTGTATGCAACCCATTTGGGCCACACAAATTCTGTGCACTTCCAGCAATGCTTGGCAGTTACGGGAATACGGAGCAACTAAGGTATTGCTAGTGGAGTAAGTAACACCAATAAATAGAGTATAGACTAGTTTGGTGCTTCTTAGGCCAATGCCCCGCGTGCAGGTGGTATTTCGTGGCAGGTGTGAAATAGGTTTAAACACAAAAGGCTCAAGCATTTCACATTCACACCGGCTTTACGGAATTTTATGGAAGTGTCTGTTATATGCATGGATTTTTCACGAGGAAATGCTCAACACCATCTGCCACGGCCACACAAACCTTATTCAGTGAAATAATAAAATAGTTTACTTATATAAATGCTTTATGAGTTATAAAAACTTCCGATAATTATTTTTTTAAAAGAGAAAAATCAAATTTTAATTATGAATGGTTGGTGAAGTTGACTGCATACTGAAAACAGCAACTCTTTGTCTAAGCAGTTAGGAGAGAACGCATAATATATTAGACACTGGGTTAGTAAGTAAAATTGCATGAAATCTACAGGCTTTTAACCGATGGCCGAGAGGCATCTGAGGCTCCGCAGCCATCAATCACAACTGCTAAAAAGCAAAGATGGGTAGATTTACAAAGATCAGTTTATTAGAAATTTTATCTAGATCAAACAGTAGACAATTTCCATTGCACACAATTAGCCGTATTAATGCAATGGCCACTTGAGAATTCAATTATTCAGGAAGCAATATGCCAGTGACTCAAGTTATGTAGACATTTACGCATCTCGTGTAAACAACCTGCATTACTCCTGCAACACAAAGCATGGTGGAAATAGGATGAGATTATATATGAAAAACTCAATAAAATCTGAGATTAGTTGGTTTTCTTGAACACAAATGGTGGAACATTAATAAGGACTTTTGAATGTAATTCCAGCTTTGCAAAGAAATCGGAAATCCATCAGCTGTTCTTTGACGGTCTCTCCATTTGTTGGTAAAAACATCACAACGCATACCATAAAATAAAGGAGGAGCTCGGGAAAATCGCTTTACCGGTTACAAAGATCGGTTGGAACAGAAAGTAAGACACTCGGCCGATATTTGTATTAAGTCCACATATCGGTCAAAAATATAACATCTGTTATATGAGAGGTAGGTCAGTTTCTGGACGTATGTTAGTTATTTGATAGGACTTTGGTCCCCATTAAAAATAGTATATGTTTACGCAAAGAGCGTAAATCCTTACATAACTTTAGGCACGGGCTGATTGCTTCCTACCATTTGAGTTTTTTGCATTATGGGATATATGCACGTATACAAGTATTTACGTTCATGTATATATGCAAGAATGCAATTCTCAAGTGGTCAGTGAAGTGATACTACTAAATTACTTATTGCTTGCAATGAAAATCGTCATCTTATGGCTCAGATCAGTTGTCTGATTATCTGATCTGTTTTTTTTTTTGTGTGTCTTCTCATCCCGTCTCTTTTGAGAGATTGCGATTGGCGTCTGCGCTGCGTCTTCGCAGCGTCAGACGACTCTGGTGACATTGGGTTAAAGACCGTGTTTTATTCTAAGCGAGCTACTTAAGATGGCAGAAGTTAAAAGTGGAATAAGAAACGATGAAGTATAAACAATGAGGAATCTTCTCACGTATTTGTCTCCCATTGTTTCCAGTAAAACTGCTTTGAAAAACTAGAAAAAATCTTAAGCCGCTGGTAGATATTGAAACACCGCTGAGACTACGTAATGGTTCCTAGGTTAAAACTGAAAGTGAAAAGGCAACTTGTCTTACAGAGCACATCAACATGGTATTTCAGCCAAATACTGCTTTAGATGTCACTAGATAATAATTTTTCTTACGGAACATCTGCTTCTTAGCTAAAAAATTTTATTTCCGTCCTTGATCCAAAAACGTCTCCTGGATACGATCACGTCCCATCACATATGTTACAAGAACCGCCATGCTCTGCTCTCACTCTTCTTGCAAAGCTTCTTAGTGTCATATTGAAGCTAGGATGTTATTTGCAACGATGGTAAAGTCGTAGATTATTATGAAAGATAAAGATCATGACGTCGCCATACAGACCAAGCAACCTGTTCTTTTACCTTTCAAAACTTTTGGAAAAGTTCTGCCACAAAAATAATAGAACAATATTTAAATTGATTGCAGAATGGCTAGCAAAATGGCACATTAAAGTTAAAGAAAATAAGCGTAAACACATCACTTTTACATTAAAGTAAAAAAATTGAGTCCCCCTCCCCAAGCTAATGAAAGTATATATCTTGGCATCTTAAACGGTGCAACTGAAGCATAACTGGCAGATATCTGCTTTCATTAGCTTTAAGCAAAAAATGCCTCAGTATGGAATATAAAGTCTTCCAGTTATACGCACCATCATCCAATGGCCTGTTATATTTTAATTTAGTTAAAAGATTTTATTACGTATACTGTTTTATGGTTAGTGGGCGTGAGTTTGGTCAGATCTTACCCATATGCAATAGCATACGTTCTTGTAATCCGAAGAATGTATCAACGAAGACTCACACTTTATCGTGTACATGCACGCAAGGACAGGTAGATGGACAGTCAGACATGGCTAAATCAATTATTCACATCATTCCATGAGAAAGTTTTTAAGAAAGAACATTTCTGGGACGTGGACGAGAGATCGACCTTATATCAACATATTTAACACGGAATCGATATATTCCAAAAGTCAATGTTATGAATTGGTTACTTTATCTTTTATCCAGATACACATATACAATTAGTAATTTTCTTTCCGAGCAGTGACGAAGTGCAGATCGATACTACACTGATTCCAGATAGTCAAGATGGAAGTTCAGAAAAATGAAATAATGAAGTGAAAGCAGAGAGGCCTACATTGTCAAGGTCTACACTGCACAATCACCATCTCAAATCCGAAAAAATTTTTTTAATGTCCAATTCTATCTTATTTAATAGATTGTTCATATATTGATTGATATTGCACAAACCTATGAAGTACCATTAGTTCCTACGAATACAGACAGAGTTGCAGTAATTGAGTTTAAGTCAGTCTTTAAATTGCTGCAGTCCCTACGTTTGAATTTGGACCGTAAATAAATAAATACATCACAGGTAAAAACTGTTGGCATGAACTATAGCCGAGTTATTTTCTCCATGACTAAGTATAAGTCCACTGTATACTCAGTCAAGTAAATATTAAGATTTTTTTATTCAAAAATTATTTAATTAAAGCATTATGAAGGCATTACACTGTCACAGTTATTAAGAATACACACACATTGCCCACATATTCCCAATGCAACTCCTACCTAAACTCAAATAATTTTAAACCTAATTTATATTCTAGCCATTTATATGTAATATTAAGGTATATATTGTATTTAGTTCCTTGTTGTGTTCGACCAATTGTGTGAAATGCAACTGACACTTGAACTAATTGTAAATGACACTCTGGAATTTGTTGCACACTTGCAAATTGTTTGTTAGAAAACTATAGTTGCCAATGTGAAAGAAACTTTTTGACATCCATTGTGGTACGAAATAGTACGATTATAACGAAAGTGTATACCATTATACATGCATATCGTATATGCGAATGTATATAACGTTACAACTATTTGCATGCTTTAGTATGTATGTGTGCGTGTGTTTATCCCGAAATATTTGCTATTATGCCATTGTAGGTGGAGGCACTGTTGTGAAAATTAAGCTTTCAAAAGTTTCACATATAAACACTTCCAAATCTACGACTTTTTGTATAATTCACATATGAACATACATACATATCGCCAGCGCAGCGACCGAATTTAGATATAAAAGTTTGGAAAATGAAATATCATATTTTTGGCTGAGTTCATGTTACAATATTTAGCAAATAAAACAAAACCCCAACAAGCCACTGACATCAACTTGCAACTTACAACTTACAACTTTGGCACTTGCCACCCGCTGCATGGGCACGCCGTTGTTTCAAGCTGCACGTTGACTTACACGCGACTTCATATACAATCACACGCAACTACTACCCAACAAACCATTTGAAAATATTTCTATATTAGATATGGAGAGACCACGTACCGAATAATAACTCAAATTCAGTTAATCACCTTTAATCGACTTTCTGAAAACTTGTTTAAAGAAAAAATAGCGGCCCTTTTGAAGTTAATAAAATTTAATTTATTTATTAAAAAATTGTAATTTTTTTATCAGTAAATTTCGATTTGTCATCGTAAAAATATAATTTACTAAACCATATATTCTCATCAATTTGTTGCAGAAATCGTTTAAATGAGAAGGCGATAAGCACTGATACTGTTGGTAATCCTCCAGCGTTATCAGTATCAGCCTGGAAGCTAGTATATTATGTCCTTAGGACTTTAACCGCACTGTAAGCTCCTTAGAGATCGGGCGATGAAATATGAATTTATCTATCAACACTGTTTTTGCTTGTCATCATGGCGTGCTCCGACCTTTTCTTCAAATTCTTTGCACAGAGTCTTTAGTGGTTTTGGCATGTCCTGTTACAGTTCAATCACCAAATGAATTGCACCTTCCATGATTTTATCGACTATTTCGCAATGTCTTTGTAACCTTGAGTCGATTAGATATACATTTACTTCACTGCAGCTCATCTATCCACTGCTTCCCTGCTTCTAGAAACATTTGTGTACAAACTTCTAACTAACTTCTTCTTCTCCTCTTATCTATTAACTTTTTTTCTGAGTACTATCTTCTTAGGTATTGGTTAGTTTAACTGTTTTCTTTATAGCAAAATATTACTGGATAATACTGTAGTAATCCGGCACTCATTAATTGGATGGGACCTCCTCTTCCGCGCCGTTCGGTACTAACCGAAGTTTTTCTATAGTGCGACATTTTCAGCTTGCTGCTGGTGAAAATGATAAGAGCCGCAGAGCTAAGTAGACAAAGCACATTTACAAGAGTGAACAATTGGACTGACTGGACAAAGCGAAGCGAACGGATCTAGTAATCAGAGAGAAGAAGACGAAAATTTCGACAACGGGTCTTGCCTTCCAAGTCATTGCTGAAAGTCATAACATTAAAATCAGAGATAATTTTGTTTACCTGGGAATGGATTCTAGCCTTGAGCAATTTTTGAACCATGCAAAACTTGCAAATTCCGCTGTCACACTGCCTCTTTTCTGGACGAGCGCTTTGCCTATTGAACTTAATTCAAATGTTTTTAGAAAAAATTAAACATCCTATATTACGATGAATTTCAATATTAATAGTAGGTTTAGTAACCTATCGAGTATAGACCTTGGAGTAGTTCTTAGCAACCGCGTTATATAGGGCCGCTGTTTTTATTCCTATTGTTTTCGGTATATTGTTTTATATCCCACGTCCCACGACACCAAGGTACCATAGATCTAAATTGGCTAATCTGCCGTGCTATAGCAGCAGGTCATAAACTTCTTGCGCTACTAGCCTCTCTTCCACATTGAACTTCCACAGCAGCATGCTCTCTAGAATTATTACTCCGGGATACTTGGTGTTGTAACACAATAAAGAACGCCTTTTTAATTATATGAACACGCAGTTAGTTTTTCGCAAAGATTATTAGAAATTTATTCATTCATTAAATATTCATTAAAATATAAATTTTAAATATTTAATTAATTCTTTAAATATATTGTAGTAATTGTAAATACTCGCTAACCCAACATTAAGTAAAAATAGCGGCTAAATATTAGCGCACTTAATAGTTGTTGGTTAGTAAAAAATTTAATAATACAACAACAGATTACATGGCAGGCGTTGGCTCAGTTGGTAGAGCAATCGCCTGTAATGCCAGAATCCGTCGGTTCGAATCCTGGCAAAAGAAGTCTGATGAAGAGATGTGGTGATCTCAAAAACAGCTGTCATTTCTACCATTTTTTCTTTGTTGTATAACAAAATATTCAATGAAAAAATAATGTTTCTAACAAAAATAGGCCTTTGAATACAGCTCATTTACTTATAACCAAAAATAAATTGTAGTAATTTTATTTTGAAATATAAATGTTCAAATAAGTGGAAAAGTTTTTGTATCTATACTGAATATGAAATGATTTTCTCTCAACTAACTTATGTTAATTGCTATTTTTTCTTTAATTGTATAACCGACTTAGCGTAAATTTTAAGTCGGTAACTAACTTCGATGATTTCAAAAATACTTCCAGTCCGATGATTGGATTGCTAAATAAAAGTGCCAAGATTTGTTTGGCTTCTTAATTGCCTGAAATTTACTCAACTGGTATTTACTCCTCAATTAACTACAATTTTCTTCATTATACACAATGGTGTATTTTACAATTCTCTCTAAACGCAACATAATTTTCCGCTGCACAGAGTTTATCCCTTTCAAAACACACACAGATTATTCAAATTTTAACGCTACTGCATCAAAGATGACTAGATACGAAACATACTGAAATTCGCTATTATGTCTGCTGAGAGAGTTCCCCCATCTCACATTCTAATGTTGGCAGCAGTGTCAGATCGGTAAGCATTCAACAGCTTATGTGCAAAAGGCACCAGTACCACTATGTAAATAAAAAAATCGACTGCTCTATATTGAAAAAAATTTGTTTCAGCAGGAATTATTAGAGACATTATTCTTGCTTCTTTGTTAAAATTTAATAATTCTATTGTTTTTCAATAATATACTTAAATATCTCAAAATGTATTTTCTATAACAGTGGCACTGCGCGTAATTGTTATAAAAAATACGGATTTTTGAGCGCTCTCATGAAATAAAAAGTTTCGTATCTAGTCATCTATGACTGAGATTTTTAACCATCTGCCTGTGATAACCGCTGCCGCTCTCCTTTTATACCTGACGATGACCCAAACATTCCATTCACGCTGTGTAGAACATCTTGGAATTATCTGTATGCGCGGTAGGTTCTAAAACTCAAGGTTTTTTTTTTTTTTGAGAAAAGATTGTGATTTAGCAAAAATGCTTATTGGGTATACAAAAGATATTATAGTTTTCCTGTTGTTAGGCATTCCTTTTGTTTTTTTTACAATACTTGCTGAATGAATTCGTTATAAGTTATAAATGTGGGCATTGTCGGTTTTCTAAGCGATTTGCGCGTGTAAATACTAACTTACACATGTTCATATATATATGTATGCATAAACGCATATTTGTTATACACAATTTATTTGTTAATATTACATAAATATGTATGCGATGTGCATACAAATTTACAAGTGCATACAATCGGAATTTATGCAATCACAAAGTTGCATGCTCACTCAGTCATATGGAATGTGTATTCAGCCATTTTTTTTTTTTTCATAAAATTGACAAGCAATTTAAATCGAAATGAAGTCTGTCAGTCACAAAAAAAATGTAATTGGTTATATTACAAAGGGCGTAAGTATTCAAATTAAATTAGCAACATAAAGAATGCATAGATACTTATAGCAAAATATAAGTAATGTATTTTTAAATATGCTTACATACTATCTACTGAATAGATTTTTTTTAAGTGTAAAATGTTCATTTTTTCATGAATATTTACTTGGTGATCTCGAATTGGTGACATTGACACTTTGGCAAAAGATTGCGAGAACAAACCAAAGTAAGAACTAAAATTAAATTTTAGATAAAAAATTTTTTTTAGGTACTATTAATACCTACGAATGATACATATATGTAAGACCAGATTTTGTCCGCGATTTCCTCTGCATGGAATTTGAAAAGGTTCTAATATGATTTTTTACTGCTTTCACTTCGGTTTACAACTAATCACCAAACACTTTATTTACCTTTACCAAATCACAATCCAATGGATTACGTAAAATTGTTCCAGCATGTTCAAAGTTAATAGAATTTTTTTAGTGGTTTCTACTAAAGTTGATTGTTTCAGTCATTAAAACATCAAGCAAATCGAACAATAAATAAGATTTCAAATTTCAAGCATATCGAACCATAAATACAAACGAATCGAAATGAAAAAAATATAATTTCTTTTCTTAATTGGTAAATACGTTTGATTAAAACTGTTGCACTAGTTTCGGAATTTATCGCGCACATATTTCGTTATATCACATTGTTCCATACAAGTTTGGGTCCTCTCTTTCGCCCTCTTATGTATTATTTCAAAAAAATTCTTTCTTATCGCATGCGTTCGTCATACTCAGCTAACAAAAATAGTTCTACTGCATATATCAATGTGAAATTTTTATCTTAGATTTTTAGAATTATAATAAGTAATAAAGTAAGATTAATCAAACACTCTAAGCACCTCTCACACTACAAACGTCGCTTCTCGTTTCGATTTTATCCAATTCTATGTATTCTGCATTCCGATCGTAGTTACGTTTTTGTACCTGGGTGATTCCATCGTAACGGGTGGGACACATTTACACGAAATTTTTCTTTGTTAGTAGATTTCCATAAAACCAACTAACGTTTTCTGCTTTTGGTGGAGCAATCTATAAATATAATATTCGGTTAACGTTACATTAAAAGGAAAACCTGTAGTAATATAATATACATTAAAAAAAAAATTAAGATTTAAAATTGTAACGGTTGGGACAAATTTTAGAACCTACTTTTGAGTCGAAAAATGTATCATAAAAACTTTGCGATTTTATAACATTTATTAGTTTTATTTACATATTTCCTTTTGAAACGATATATGAGCATTATAACAAAACAATCATAACAAATTACTTTCATCATTTCTATTGTTACAATCCAAAACTTAACTGTAACTAGTGTAACGGGTGGGACACGAGCGAATTTAAGTACTTGAGAAATTGATTGACTATGAATTAAGGATGCTAAAGGTTCAGAATCAGAGTCGCTCCATACACTGTATTCATCCTCTGAATAAATTTGTGATGCATTAAGTTTAAACACCTTAATGTTAGTTAGTTTTGATTTGAATGTGCGGCCTACGAAAAACCTAATTAAGCTTACCTGAACTGATATAATATATAATTGAAATTAATAAAAATGAATTTCCGTATAGATTTAAATTATTAACCACAAGAATTATGAAACACAAACTATTTGAGAGACCTTTCGAAAGTAGCTATTTCAACCTCGCTCAAATAATTCGTATAGTACTTGGTTACAAAACATGAAAAAAGTCAATAAATATGAATTTAAAGCTTTAATTTGTTATTTTTTGGTTGACTACGAATATTACCACACTGTTTATTTAAATATTTGTTAGTTAATATAAAATAGGATTTTGGCTTCAACTTTCACTTTCTCATGGAACGACCCACCTTATAATTTAGTTGGCGGAGAACAGTTCGATTGTATATTTTCGTGTACTTAAATAACATAATTTTAACAGAAATGTAACTAAAACATGATTTTGATTATTGGAAAAGCCATAACAATGTCTTTTTTAATGAGCTAATGACGCTTTTTGATACAATACAAGAGCAATATGAAAATTTAAGGAGTTTTGAACAACGTTGGTCAAATACATTTGATCCTCCAGTAAAAGGCTCAATAAACTCAAGAAAATTATGCAGTGGCATTGACACTGTTGACTGACACATTCCTACGTTATAATCTGTAACAACTCAATGTTGGTTACTGCCTTCTGCAAGAAATGACAGCTACTACTCGACTATGTGAAAATAACCATGTCAAAATACTTGATTGAGTTTCTTGCGCAAAAATATCCAGGACATACTGAAAAACATATTTATTAAGTTTAAGAGGTTTTTTAATCTAATAAGTAAATTTATTATATAAAAATATTATCAATTACAAGCACAATTTCTTAAAATTCATCATTCACATGAAATGAAACACCAAATTTCACGCTCTTGGAAGCTTTTTGACGGATTTTCGACGCAACACCGCATATCTGAATGAAACGAATGATTTTCAGAGAGTATAATAAAGAAATTGACAATAGTTGGCAGCTGAAATTGGAAATGTAGACTAAGAAAACAGTAACAAATATTAGCTAATATGTCTCAATTGAGGGCACGACGGGGATTACAACTCTTTACATAACTTAAATTGATATATAAAGAAAATACACCATTCATCCCATCCTAATTTATGGCGATTAAATGCAATTTAATATTACAATCAAATTTTTTTTTACGACAGACTACATTATACAATGGACAGTCCTATTGTTTGTATTGTATACATTCTATCGCTATTCGTAGTACGTATGAAAGGGATAGAGCTGAAATTGATTAATTGTTTTACTGTTTTTTTTTGTTCAAAAATAGTTTTGATACTCGCATTGCTAAATTGCAGATTTTTTTACCAATAAATTTCGTCTGTTTTGCAGCGCTTTAGACTGAACCTTGATCCATCAGTCTGTCATTCAGGAGAAAGAATTTTTTAACTGTAGGTCGCTCCAAAGAAAAACATTTTTTACAAGAAACTCTAAGTTTTTATCAAAAAATAAAATAAGCGAATATTGTGCGGTACCAAAAAAATTCTAATTTAAAACTTTTCAAATTGTTTTTACCAACCTGTGCTCGTAGGAATATATGTATATATGCATGTAAATATTGTTTCTATGTTTGTTTATTGAAATTTATTTGCAAACAAAAATTTAAAATATTAATATTTCTATCACCCATTGAAGTATTCGCAAATTAAGTGCATTGCATTTAATTAATTTAAATTGGCAACAAAAATCAAAACGAAAAGAAAATTCTCAAATACACATATTTTTATTATGCAAAGAGCATGAAGCATGTAGCGAGGTTATGGAGGTCGATTCAATTGTGTCAGCGGAAATAAAATGAAATTGGCGGAAATTGTACGCCATATTGCTGCCAGAAACGTATTTACGCGTTTTACTACTATAGGAGTGCTTTGTTGGTGTTGTTTTTGTTGTTATTTTCATGTTTGTACGCTTTAGCAATGGCTGCTGGTATTGGCTGTCGTCACATCTGCTATATATGTAATAGTACTATTGCATGTTTTTTGTTTCTGTTATCATAATTGTTGTCAGACATATTCAGTCCAAGCTATTAAATGGTCACTAAAAGTGGGCGCAAAATGTGGGCGTTATCTACATTGCGATTCATGGTTGCTGCTTTTAGTTTAAGCAAAAATTTAAAGAAATTTTAAAGGTAGAATTTAAGAAAATTCAGTGAGAAATTATTGATCTAATTAATTTAAAGGCAATTTGTAGCCGGATTTTTTGGGATGTTTTTCATACTTGTACCGAAGTTGGAGAAGTACTTAATCCGAGAAGAAGAATTCGAGCCAATATTTATGAGTTAATTGTAAAGTAATCGTACAATTTTGCCTCGAAATAAAGAATTATCACTCAATTATCAAATGAAGTCGAGAATATTAATTTTACCCAACGTGCAAAGTCTGTTCGATGCCAACGGACTAGATCAGTGGAAGATATAGATCAGTGGAAGAAAATCTTCCTTAGAAAAGGTTGTCGGAAATCGTACTTCGAAATGTTGAATACATTTTTTAGGTTTGGAAATTTAGATTCATATAACAAAAAAAAAATTGTTTGACATAAAAAAATGTACGGTGATAATCGTTTTTGGACTCAAAATATGTATATACATAAGAGGTTGAGAAGACATAAAGACGAAGAACATCCAGAATATTCCGATAATGACCTTTGTTCCTAAACAGTATTTTATTTTGTTATTTATTTCTTTAATTTTATTTATTTCCTTAATTTTGTTACGATTTTGCAAAGTTAACCTCGATGATTTGCCAAATCCTTCGAGTCCGATCACTGGATTGTTAAATAAGAGTCTCCAACTTTGTTTACAGTTTCTTGATTATAAAGAATTTACTCAACGTTAATTAACTACTCAATAACTAACAATTCACTTCACTATTTACAATGATTGATTATGCAGTTATGTTTCGCCCTTATATACTCAATCGATTTTCGCAGTTTGCTGCCTGGAATGAACGATTTGTTCTCGATAACGATCCTCGCTCTAGAACATGTCACTTATCGGCTTCCCTCTTTCATCTGACATTCACTTCATATTTTCGCCACATTGCCCTCCACCTAGGTCTGATCGTCCCGATCAGATACATTTGCTATTCCAAACGCTGAAAACCGCTCTAGGTGGATCGATTTCATCTTGTTACTTGGCCTACCAACGATCTGAATTCGATACACTACGTCGGTTATTGGTTTGATTATCTTGTATGGACCTTCCCAATTGCATTGAAGTTTTGGAGATAAACCTTTCTTCCGTTGGGGATTATATAACAACACTGAATCTCCATTTTGAAAGCCTTCGTAGTTTATCGCCTTGTCATACCTGGCCTTCATTTTGTCACTCATAATATGAGTTCGCTGTCTAACAGGAGCATATATTTCCCTCAATTCTTCCTCGAGAACGGGAGACGCTTTCTTTCCAGATCTTCTCGCATCACCATTTATTCCAAATTTTAAATCGCTGGACAACCGAAGTTCACTACCAAAGAGTCCTCGCAGGTGTTTGACTCGTTGTTTCATACACTGCCGACCGATATCCCATCAGTATATCTCAATCATCCTGCGATTTGTTCACTACCTTCCGCAAGTGCTCTTATTTTAAATTGCCTTTTCATCTTTTTTGGGATCTTTTTCCTACTTGTACCGAAGTTGGAGAAGTACTTAATTCGAGAAGAAGAATTCGAGCCAATATTTATGAGTTAATTATAAAGTAATCGTACAATTTTGCCTCGAAATAAACAATTATCACTCAATTATCAAATGAAGTCGAGAATATCATTCTACCATGCCATCTTGTTGAGGATGCAGAGATGGCCGTTGCATTCAACAGATGCAGAGCTGTCTTTCGGGTTTTACGCATATCCAGGATCAGGAACATTTCCTTAAACACAGCCAATTCAAAGTTTCTTCTCTGGTCCAAGTGCAATTTTATAGGAGCGACGTATCTGGCAACCCAATTGTGAGTGAATGCACCAGCAATTGGTTTGGCTTCTTAGTTTGAAATTGAGTAGACCCTAGGCCATTTACTAAAGCAGGCCATAACCACAAGAACGTATTTGTTTTCTTGTTTGCTCATAAGGAATTGAATGGCTACATCCGTGGTAACCCGCTCAAAAGGTGCAGCTGAGTTACACTGCTTCATCTGCCCATGACGTCCTGTTTTTGGCCCTTTAACTGCTATACACTGCTTGCAGTTAACAATCCACTCAGAGATCGATTGACAACAACCTACCCAACAGAACAGCTGCTTGATCTTTCGCAGCGCTTTCGTAATACCTAGATGCCCTTCACTAGGACCATTGTAGAATTCCTTATGAACATTCGGAATTCTTAACTTCGGAACTACTATTAGCCTTCTAGAGCACTGGCCATCTTCACTTTCCCATACTCTATGCAAACAGCCAGATATCAACCCTAAATTGCTCCATTATGCCCAGTATGCCTTTCGCGATATGACTTTACGCTGCCATTTGATCCTTACTTGGCCGTCTGTTTATTTCCAATCCGTTCATCAACAGTTCTAAGTCCGGAGCTTCCTCCTAACATTTTCTTAAGTGGCTTCCCTCCCACTCTTCTGCTGATGTAATTGTCATAAGTTGGACGTCTATTATGTCTTCTTACCCTCGGCTTTTGAGCAGTGCTTACTTTCCAATTCGATGGGACATAGCGTCAGCATTTCCGTGCGCATTTCCCTTGTGGTGCTCGATGGTGATATTTTAACTTTGCAATCTCTCAATCCACCGAGCTAGCTGTCCTTCGGAGTTCTTGAACTGTAGTAGCCACTTCAACGCTAAATGATCCGTTCTATCTTGATATGCTGATCGTTCAATTATTTGTGGAAATATTTGATACAATCCACAATGCTAGTAGTCCTCTCCGAGATACGCAGCAGTTAACTCTAGTTTCCCTAGACCGGCTATAGTAGGCAACTATCTTCTCCTGCCTATCAATTACTTGCGAAAGTATATCTCCTTTCAAAGCTTGGGAAGCCTCCTTCTGTTCAGTTTTCCACTCGAAAGATCTATTTTTTCTTTGTGAGCTCATGGAGAATATTAGCTACGCTACCGAAATTCGGAACAAATTGACGATAGTAAGTACACAGCCCAAGAAAACTTCTTAATTCTAGCAAATTTCTGGGTCTTGGCCAATCCTTCACTGCTGGATGACCTAAGTGCGCCAGCTATTCTCTGGAAAACTTCTTCCAAATTAATCAGGTGTTCCTCAAAGCATTTTCCCAATACGATGATGTCATGAATATGCACCAAACAACTCTTCCAATGTAGTCCTTTGAGCACATGATCCATTAGTCTTTCAAAAGTGGCAAGACCATTGCATAATCGAAATGGTATTACCGTGAATTGCCAAAAACCGTTGACAACACTAAAGGCTGTGTTCTCTTGATCTTCTTAACTTACTTCCCACTTGCCAATAGCCGCTCTTAAGGTCAACCATTCTGTGCCAGTTAATGAGTCTAGAGCATCATCGATCTTGGGCAAAGGATGACTGTCCTTATCGTCACATCATTTAATCTTTGATAGTCCACGCAGAACCGCAACGGCCATCTTCGTCCTTGGCAAGTACTTCCGGCGAGTTCCAAGGGCTCGCCGGTGGTTCGATAACACCGCTTTCACTCATTTCTTAAATTATTTGGCCAACAGCGTCACGTTTGGCTAATGGAACACTTCGAGGGGCTTGGCGAATCGGCCTAGCGTCACCATCAACAATACAGTGTTTCACTAAGTTGGTCCAGCCTGGTTTATTGCCATCGTTATCGAATATGTTGGAGTATTTGCGGATAAGTTGACTGGCCTTGTGCTTGTGTCTTCCAATCCTTGCGTCCATTTATATTTTCTTCCATGTCCTTCCTGCTGATTTCAGATGAATTATTGCAGTTGATGATGGCTTCCTCCTCTTGACATTGTCCTAATACAGTTCCTCTAGGAATTTTTAATGGTAATTTGAAGTCATTTAATATTCGCTGGGATGCGTCCATTCCTTTGCGACTTAGCCAAGGTTTTAACAATAAGTATGTCTGGTGTAGAATTTTTGTACTGCTTTGACAACCCACAATTTTTTTGTCCCACAATATCCATCAATCTTTGCCCAAACAACTGCTTCTGACTTTGGTGGGATCAGTTCACTGCCTTCTACGACCACTTACTTGTATACTGTATACTGTATGTAGAATTATAGCCAATGCTTATTGGTACTTCCATGAACTTATACTTCATAATTAGGTTATTCAAGTCGATTTTGATACCTTGATCCATCAAGGAGGAGTAGACTTCTGATTACCTCATCTGTATATAATCTGCGCGACTATAAAGCTGTGTAACACCGTCACATTCCCTATTGTGACCAACACATGTTACTTATCCCATCATTTGGGTGTTCTCACCAGTCGCCGTTTTCAATCTTGTAATGGTCTCACTTCTTTACCGATAAGGTCAGTTCGAATGATGAAATGTGATGCGCCCGTATCTACTATTAATATTCGCCCAGTAGTAATTTTGCTAGTTTTTCTCGTTTGTGAGACGGAGATTATGGGGTATTCAATTGCAGGAGCCAGCACACGCCCCTGTAGGCTGGCTCGTTTTAGTTTAACGACTGAGAAGCTGATGATTCGTCTTCCTCAGCCTTTCGTTTCCGCTGTTCTTCCTGTATGTTGGAACACGTCTTTCATTCGCGTGCCAAGTGACCTGGTTCTCCTCCACATTTAAAACATTGACACCAGAACGATTAATTTCTTCGATCCACTTCAGAGTTTTCAATACTTTCTTCATCACATCTGGTGTTACTACTTCCACTTTATTGACTTTGTGTGCTGGTTTGCTTATGAGTGCCACCGTTTCACATGTTTGAGCATATGCAACAGTTTCAGCGAATGTTAGCTTTGGATTCGCATATGTCTCTTGTATTTTTAATCTTTCGAAATGCTCACTCGATGCGTCCTCATTGTCTAAATGAGCCAAACTCTCAATTTTCGCAGCATATTCGTTGGGTCTTTGGTCACGATTTAAATGCAAATATCGAACACGAGCTCCAATTTATTGACTTTGGTCTCATTTAGCTCTATTTTGTCCATTAACTCTATTTTGTTTTGCCGTTCCTCGATTTATCCTGTCTTTCCTAAAGTTCTGCATTGTCCCTTACCAGATTTTGCTGTATTTGTGCAATTGTTCCTTCTAAGGATGATATTTGCTCCCTTTGTTCAAACATTTGTGCATCCAACTTTTGTCAAATATTGGCATTGATTTGTGAAATTGCAGCCAATAACATGTTCATGTGCATACCTGGAGATGAGACAGGAGCCTTTTTTTGAATCTTACTTGATGGCTGTTCCACCTTCTTCGCAGAATCAACAGCCTCTTCTTTCTCTATATCCTTCATGGATGTCTCTTCTTCCTTGCGACGGAGTTCGTATTGGCGATTGCAGTTCTGTCTTATTTCCTGTTGTAAATAATCCACGCTTTGTCATTTCACTTTTGAGGGGAGGTGTTGTCCTGAAGGGAGGTCCTGAATCTTCACCATTTTTTTATTTAACAATCCCACTTCTCTCATCAATTTGATACGATTTTACTAAGTTAATAAATAACCGTGCATTGAATATGTGAAGAGGCATTTTGGCCCTGCTTTGACCTGTGGGGTAATGCTTAACGGCGGTCCCGCAGGTCCAAATATAAGCTAAACAGACAGAGTTAAGGGTTAAGTACGTAGCCATACTTCTTCGCAAGTCCATCGTAGTTAGAAACTGCTCTCTAAGCGTGATTCCGAATAAGGTGTACCTTTAGCGGACAGTATGAATCGTGCATGCTGTCAGGCTATATTGGCAGTATCTTTCGAAGATTCTCCCTTCAGAAAAAAAACCAGCAAGATACCAACTTATTTAAACCGGCTTGCAAGAAACACCTTTCGTTAGTTAAGGTATATGATTGAAAAGGCTTTACATCATCGGCATACAATAAAATCTTTGAATATTTTGTAACTGAAAACAAATCGTTGGAAGAAGAAGAACAGAATCGGTCCCAAGTGGCAACTTGTGAAACACCAGATGATACATCAATTATGTCAGAAAATTTATCTTTAAATAATACTATTTGTGTTCTGTTACAGAGATAGGAAGATATACATTAGAGAAGACTTGGTTGAAAGCCAAGAAGATGTAGGTTTTTGATAAGTAGTATGTGATTTATCTTGTCGAATGCTTTACTGAAGTCAGTATATATAACATCAGTATTATTGTTTTCTCTAAATCCATTTGAAACGTGAGTAACAAATCCCAGCAAATTAGTAAGAGTAGATTTCCCCTTGCAAGATCCATGCTGGGATTTGTACATTAAGGGAAATATGGAAAAAGTTAACTGGGCAGTAAGAATGGCTTCAAAAAGTTTAGGTACAGCAAATATCTTCTGCCTTACTGCCTTTCTTATGCAACGGAATTATAAATGAGATTTTCCATATCAAAGTGAAAATTAATTTTTTTAGGGATGCATTAAATAGGTTTGTCAAAGCCTGTACGGTAAATATTCAGCACAATATTTAAGAAAGCATGTTGGAATCATATCAGAACCGTAACTAAAAGAACTCTTTAAAGCTTTTAACTGGCATAACTCATCTTCGGGAGAAACAATTGGGGTATTAGTAGAAATTTCGTATACAAATTCTCTTGAAGGACAAAATTTTTTTCCATTGTTCAAATTAAAGTAATTAGACTTGAAAAATTGTGCAAACATATTAGAGATATGATGAAAGTCACTTGTTTAGTAGTTTTATATGTCGGATGGAAGCGAAGAGACTATATGTTAACGAAATCATAAAACATCTTCGGATTACGTTTAATGCTCCTTAATGAAGTAATCACTGTAGCATTTCTTGTTAAGTTCAAAGTACTTACGACGCAGCTTTGAGTATTTCATATAGTCTATAGGAAAGCTAGTTTTTTCATACAGTTGAAAAGCGCGATACTATTAGTTCTTTAACAAATTTAAGTCCTTTGTGAACCATATATTGGTGCATTTAGTGAAAGTACAAGCCCGTTTTGGTACAAAATTTTCAACCAATTCTAAAATTATATTATTAAAATGCAGAACACACTGCAAAATTAAAGCAAGAACCAAATAGAGATGCCGCGTTATCAACCCGTATGTTGTCCATGACTTCAAAAGTTATCTTCAAAGCAGGATGATAGGTATCCTCTGATAGAACAAAAGGATCGCACCGAATCACGGAAAATTCTGAAATGTTGTCAACATACTCTAAATCAAGGATTTTATGAAACTTAGTTGGTAATAGATTAATTTGGTTAAGACGAAGCTCAGCCATTTCCTCAAAGAACTCGATAAAACATGGTCGAGTACAAATGGGAGTGACGTTAAAATTAATTTATTTCCATAGCATAGAAGACAAATTGAATACTCCCAAGACCACAATGGAGTCCGAATCTTTCATCAATGAAACAATATTTTGAAATTCGCTAACAAGTTGAAGATGTACTGATATATCCGACTGGGAAATATGTAAGATAAGATTATATACTTTTATTACCAGTACGAACACAGATGAATTTAAATTCAATGGAATCTATGGGAGAAGTGGAAACTTCTTTTGAGGGTACAGACGAATGAACCGCAAAGAGATTTCCCCTCCGATTTTGTTTAAGCGATCACTTCTATAAATTTGATAAATCTCATATATATATAAATCTCATTATCAAAAACGCGAGGTGTTATCCGTAACTGAAATTAAATAGATCAGTTAACTTTTTATTCAGGTTCCTAACATTTTTATAATAGACACGCAGCGAAAGATTATTGATTAGTTTTTTGGTCCCTTGTTTGTTTGTGAAATTCAAGCAATTCTTATCATTTTTCTTCATAATTTTATTCTCTAATTTGCGTACAATATCCCCAGGGGACCGGAATGAGAATAATTAAATAATTAGTATTTAATTTTGACGAGCCTTAAATAAAGATTTATTTGATTCTTGATATGTTTTGAATCAGAGAATATCTAAAAATTAATGCTGAGAGTTACTTGAATATCAATCTTTTTGCCCAACCATTGAATATCGGTTTAATTTTTTCAAGAATGTTATTATCTTCTGCTAAGAACAATTTGAGAAAATATACTCACTAAGACTTCTTGCGATTGAAGCTATTAAAATCAATTCGCTCTGTAATTGAAAATTAAAAAGCCTAATTTTCAATTCATTATTCTTTAAAAAAAGGGGACCTTCGCTGTGGTGTTATTTGTCCTTAACTTAAGATAGTAGAGGTAAGCAGTACTCCTTTCTTTTTTGCCGATGTTAGTATAAGTAAAAGTTCTTTAGTACGATAAAGGCATTAAATAAAAATTAATTATTAGCCTAATTTTGAGATTATTTTATGCAATAAGAATAATAAGCCAACATTACTTTTTATGTACTTCTAACTCTATTTTTCATCCTGGAGTAGTAATTTCGGCTCTAGGAAGACTGTATTAAAAAATTATAACGTTGGCTGCCGTTTTCTCATTTTAAAGGGTAACTCGCTGCTGCTCTCCTCACATAATAGTAAAAACGACAGCTGACCTTACTGCCTTCCGCTACTGGTTTGGCCACGCCTTATGTTGCCACTGCTACGTTGCATTCGTTGCCGGTGGTATTATTATTATTAGCGTTTCAAAAGAGCTTAACACGAGGTTGCAAGTACTGCCATAAAAGCAAATATGAGCATTTTTGCAACATGTCGCATGCGGCATGCAACATGCTAATACCACTTCAGCTAGCTTTTGCTCAACTATGATGATTATATACAGTTTTTTTTTCATATTGCCTGTCACTTCAGCTACCGCCTTGCTGCCTAGCTCACCGAAATTCATTTCTCATTGCTTACAATATTACTTTATTCCGTCTTTGTCAGTTGCTTCAACACATTAGTTTAAGTGCATTCAAATGACCCATTTATGAGACGTGACAGTTGTCTAGTCTGCTTTTATGACTTTTTCGTCTTACAATGTCAGTGACCGTATCAAATACAGTAACATATCCTGCAACAGTGGCATATTAGAAAGGGAAATTGCAAAAAAGTTATTTATAAGTTAGGGTGATGCACTTTCATGGAGCTGCCTTGCTAAGAGAAATATATAGATATATTTACAGCTTGATTTTCATTTAATTTTTCATTTTTCAATTCATAACGATTGCAAAATTTAGTAAAAACTCATTGAGATATTTTTTTTTCGAATTTTAGCCAATCCGAACAAATTTTCTTATTTATAAAATATCTCATCCTAATGCCTTATGGCTCATGGTAATTCACATAAATATAATTTCAAAATTTATTTCGCAAAGTATCAACTGTGTTGCTGCAACAAAGGTGGTCCACTACGTTTAGTTTTGAGAGGTTTTAATCTTATGTAATATGCCGAGTTTGATGCAATATTGTTGCAAAGACTTTGTACTAGTATTTGTCTTCAAAAGCTGAAATATTGAGATTTTAATACACCTGGTTTTAGTTTGGATTGTAATAGTGCAAGTACTGTTACCGTCTTATTGTATCTTTTATGTACATGAAATGGTTGACTTTGGTCCGAAGTATGTAAGTACCAAAATGAGAACAGGTAGAGTAGCAAAAATTTATACCGATCGTATCAGAATGACGTGCTGAATTGATATGACTGTGTCTGCCTGTACGTTTGTACATCTAACCTAACGCAAACTAGTTCCTTAGTTATTGACATATTCAATTCATTGGGCCATAGATCAGTAAAAATATATTTACATTTGGTATTCTACACATATAAAACACTGTGACACAAAATGAGGGTTCATCTCTCCGTAATTGATGAAACCAAATGGAAATGAAACCTTATCCCTCCCATATCAAAACCTCATACTGGGTTTTTGGCCTATAGGTCTGGTTTCATTTTTATTTTTATTTAAAGTTGGCAACCCTGTGTATAAGAAAAGTTGATTAAAACTTGATCAAATGAAGTAATTTTAGATGGTTTTTTTTGTATATCGCATTTTTGACATTAGTTTCTCATGCAAAAATAGTATTAATATATGTAGTTTTTTTACCAATCACAATTTCTGTGAGTTTCGTGTCAGCTCTCTTGTAATACCACAGCAAAATAAATTCTGAAGATTTTGGTAGCGTAAAGCGTCTTATAAAATAAATTTAAATTGAATAAATGTTTGCGAAAATTAGCGCTTTATTGCTATGTTTGCGGTAAATTCAGCATAGCAACCAATCTGATTGGTATAAGTGTTAGTGCGAAAGAGTGGTATGAACATTATTTTGGGATGCCTGTTGTTCAAGACGTAAATTGGGCTCCCAAAGATATATGCAGAACCTGCTACGACGACTTACGTATCAGGGTTAAAGGAATAAAAAATCGCTGAAGTTTGGTATTCCGATGATTTGGACTGATCCAGGTAAGTTTATTTTATTTAATGTGTTGAATCTATGTACTCATTCAGAATGGTTGTGCATTCAGGTGAGCATAGTGAAGCGAGTTGTTATGTGTGTTTGAATGATGTAAATGGAAAAACTAAAAGATCGCGAAGATCAATGAAATATATTGGAACAGATTATGTAAACCTGCCATTATCGCATTCAGATGCTATTCCTGTACCACGGCCACCAAGCCCTACTACGATTTCTATATGGACTACGAACTTGCAAAACCAGTTGCAGGATCCTGATTATGAAATATCTGAAGCTTCCAAAAATATGATACCAATATCTCAAAATTGGATGGATGACGTCGTAAAACATGTCAATTTATCAAAACGTGAGGCAGAGTATATAGCACATAAGTTAAAACAAAATAATTTACTGACACCTGATGTTAAAGTTACTGGTTACCGTCATCGCCAAACAAAATTTCAGCCATTTTGCTCTGCAAATGAAGAAAACACCTTCGTTTACTGTAACGATATTGAAAAACTTGTTGCAGAAATGGGTATGACTTATATTCCCCACGAATGGAGGTTATTTATTGTTTCACCCAAAACTAGTATGAAAGCAGTTTTGCTGTACTGCAACAACAAGAAACCTAGCGTTCCGATAGCATACAATTTGAACACTAAAGAAACGTACGAATCTGTGAGGCATCTACAAGAAGCAATAAACTATGAAAGCCATAAATGGCGTATATGTTGCGATTTGAAAATGGTAGCTCTGCTTTGTGGATTACAAGGTGGATATACGAAGAATATGTGTTTTATATGTTTGTGGAATACACGTTATAAAGGGAACCAATACCAAAAACATGACTGGGAGAACACAGAAGATTCAGTTGTTGGATCAGATAATGTAATACACACGTCCCTTGTTCCAATTGAAAAAGTGTTGCTACCTTCACTACATATCAAATTGGGTATTTTTAAAAATTTTGTAAAAGCATTTCTTGCAGATGGACCAGCTATTATTACACTAAGATCAATATTTCCACGACTTAGTGCAAGCAAAGTAAAAGAAGGTATTTTATATTTACATATAAAATAAGATTTTTTAAGATTTATGTAATTGCTATATCGTTTTACAGGTATGTTTAATGGTCCAGACATAAGAAAATTGATAAAAAATAGTAAGTTTGATAACTCTTTAAATGAAAATGAGCTAACTGCCTGGAATGCCATAAAAGACGCAATAGCTAATGTTCTCGGTAAACATCTTGCCACGAACATCAGAGAAAAAGTAGATCACCACATGAATATGTTTGAGAAGCTCGGTGTACATATGAGTTTGAAGGTACATTTGCTCCATCACCATATAGATTGGTTTGAACATCAAATCGCAAAGGAATCGGATGAACAAGGCGAACGTTTTCACCAGGTCGCTTTAACAATGGAGACACGGTATAGGGGGAAAAAACTACTAACAATGTTAGCAGATCTATGCTGGTGGCTAAATAGAGAAATGAAGAAGACAATACCGACGAGGAAGAGGAGGAAGTAAACTTACCGCCTTCAAAAAGATGCAAGTTTTAGTTTTTAAGCACCGTTATTTTTGTAAGCTTTTTATGGCATATTTTTTCAAAGTGTCAGGAAATAATTTAATTCTTCACAGAAATATTACTTTGTACGTATACTCAATTTTTTATTTCAAACTTTACACGCCTACATATGTGTATATGTATACTATTTATCATCTTTTTTGTGTGCCAAATATAGTGTAATGTTCCATTCTATATGTATCATATACGATCATTTCTACAATAAAACTAAAAATATTATTTTTCATGAAAAATAAGACAAATTGTATGACAGCGCCACCTATCGTAAGATTTAGGTAAAAGTTAATGTCAAAAATGAGTTCCTCGATCCAAAGAAAAACGATATACAAAAAAACCCATCTAAAATTGCTTCATTTGATCAAGTTTTAATCAACTTTTCTCATACACAGAATTGCCAACTTTAAATAAAAATAAAATGAAACCAGACCTATAGGCCAAAAACCCAGTATAAGGTTTTGATATGGGAGGGATAGAGTTCCATCTCCAATTAGTTTCATCAATTACGTGGAATCTTGTTGCACAGTGTAATTAATACCATGCATAGATATGAGACTTTGGTCAAAACTCCGTCAAAAAGCGTCTGAAAATCATCGTAATCGAATTTTGCAATTTGCAATAAATTTAATATGTTCATGAACCAGTCCACCACCACCACCATCAGTTTTTCGTCATGGCCTAATACATCCGTTCTCTCTTGATTTTAATTCTCCTTAATAATGATTGGATTTAGTCAGATTTTATGAACATTTTTTTGCAGTATACCTGAACTATGTTGAATATCAGCCTCATTCTGTGGTTTGGTTCATAATTCCTGCACAAGTGGAAATGTCTTTCAGTTTATGCCAAATAGGAAAGGCTACTCATAAAAAAGTCTCCAACGTATACAACTGCTTAGCAATCACTTAATAGGTTGCAGCTCGTCCCTACCTCCTGGTCGTTGCTGTCCTATAAGGGAATGCTCTACAAGTATTTCAATTACCTTTGAGATATACTCCATCTTCAGATAATATCAATCATTCTACCTTCTACGATCCCATTTCAGCCAAGTCTGTCTTGACTTGTGACCGGCCAAGTTTTGTTCACACCTTAACGTGGCCTGTCTGTAAAAATATTTCCTTAGTACTTGACATACGAATGCGTTCTTTATTCGAACGAGTTTACGCGGTCACACCTTTTCTAATATGTTCGTCTGCCTTGCAGCTCTACTCGACGTATTTGTGCTCAGCGGCCCAAACTGAAGAGATCTGCGACAGTCCGGTAAGATTCTAGAATTGTTTTGATTAAGTCCGGGAGTTTTATTGCTGTTTAACCGGTGAATATGTCTTCTTTTGAGTATTTGTTTCCAACATACTTAAAAGCTAGCATATTAGAAGAGATTTGATGTAGCTATTTGAGTGGTACTTCATTTGCTTACCCTTTCTATCGGGAATCAATGCCAGTTAGATGGATCGAGTATTCCAAGTAGAAACATAGCAGTATGTGCTTGTTGATGAATTGTTGAATTTTCTAGGATTCTTGAGTGTCCTGTTGGATGATAGCGATATTAAATATTTTGCCTTGTTGGATGTATGATATCATATCGATATTTCAAAGCATTAGTAAGATCGTAGAAGTGAGATAATGTGAGACCCAAAATCTCCCGCAATCCTCCAAAGTCGACCAAAAGAAGATTATACTGGGTGATCCATTTCGAGGTACCCTACTTTTTCTAAGAAAAAAAAAACACAAAAAATCAAACACGCGAGTTACGTTCCCACCATGCCAACAAGAACAGGAAGCACCACCAAAGCCAAAGCGAACGATAGTAACCTAATATACAAGTTGCGTAACGCACTGCACCAACAACGCTATGCAATGCAACGGAAGTAACCCAGACGCCGATTAAGCAAATGCACTAATTTTTAGCACTAATTTTATTCCAATTAATTTCACAACCTTATATTTTTGCTGATTCAAACACTTTGTAATTAAGTTAGTAAGAATTTTTGATTTGTAAGTTTAACTTTACATTTTTGCTGATTCAAACCTTTTTTGTAATTTAGTTAATAAAAAGGAAGAATTGTTAATTTGTAAGTACAGAATAAATTTTGTGACAAAACGAATCGGTTGTTTTAATGCCAAGTTGAAGGCAAAGTTTATATTTTTTTCGTTCTCCGTGTGTTAAATAAGATAACTCGCGCGATATTTTACTCCAGGGTCTAAATCGAAGCGGGATTGTCCGCATAGACTTTAGACTTTACATATCTCCAGTCTAACGGTGTGAATGTTCTCTCAATAAATCCTTTGATTGATGCAATGTGTGGGAAGTGGCGCCGTCTTGTTGAAACCAAATGCGGCGAAGATCACGACCTTCAATTTCAGGCATCAAAAGGTCGGTTATTATGGCGCAGTAATGGTCGCCATTGACGGTTACGTTTTCACCGGCATCATTTTTGAAGAAATATGGACCGATGATTCCACCGGCCCACAAAGCACACCAAACCATTGTTTTTTCTGGATGAAATGGCAGCTTTTGAATCTCTTCAGGTTGCTCTTCGTCCCAAATGTGACAGTTTCGTTTGTTTACATACCCATTGAGCCAGAAATGGGCCTCATCGCTGAACAAAATTTGGCTCGAAAAAGTCGAATCTTCTTGGAACTTTTCAAGAGCCCATAGAGCAAAGCGATGTCGCTTAGGAAGGTCGAGCGGCTTCAGTTCTTGCACAAACTGTATTTTGTACGCTTTCAATTTAAGATTTCAACGTAAAATGTGCCAAATCGTTCTATACGTCAGACCGAGTTGCTGCGAACGGCATCGAATCGATTCTCTACGGTCTTCGTGTACACTCTCAGCTACGGCCACTATATTTTCTTCACTGCGTCCTAGACGAGGTCTATTCTATTCGGTCGAATATTATACAACAATGAATGCTGGGTCTCAAGATGAGTGATGGTATTGCGAATAGTACGCTCAGTAGGCCTATTATGTTGACCATAAGTTCAGCGAAGTGCGCGAATTACATTCTTTACAGAACGTGAATATTCAAAATGAAGTTAAATAATTTGTGAATGTTGCTGAGGAATAAGTCTTTCATTGATGAAATGCCAAACAATACTGAACAAAAATAGCATGCCAGCTTGACACGACACATGCCTGATCTGACAAAAATATGAACAATTCTTTTTATATTTTGTCGAGATTTTTTATCTTGATCGACTTCTCCTTTCATTAAAAAATTATGAATAAACAAAAGAGAAGTCCAAACCGAGAAATTTATAGCTTTCTTTGTTAATTTATTAACTATAATTTTATTTTTATTTTCTTATTGTAAAACATTTGTATTAAATATTTATTTAACTTATTATCTATAAATATCTCAGTGAAGAGAAGCCGCTGATAACCGCTACAGCATAAAAGAAAAAGCACAAAATTCAATTAAAAATTTGTTTATTAACAAAAATCTTGGAAATTAACTTACCGCGCTGGTGATGCTGCAAAAGTTGAGAATGAGTGTAGAAGTGTAATGTATAATAATGAATAATTTGAACAAAGCAAAAGCTGGCTGAGCTTTGATAAGCTGGGCTGTTATATCGCTTGCGGGTTAAACAATCTGTGTGCATTAATTTAACTTGATTAGCATAAAATCTCAATAAAAAGCAATTAACTTAAAAATACTTAAAATAATTTATTTTACTTTTCCCTAAAAAATTTAATTGACATAAACTTTAAAATAATACCAAATTTCACGCCTAGATGTTTTTTTCAAGGATTTTTATTCAAATTCTCATATCTGAATAAATCGGTTGTATATCGGCTTTACTTACTTACTTTACTTACTTTTACTTACGCTTACGCAATTTTAGCAAAACTATTCAGTCATTTTTTGTTATTTAATTAAATTTTTTGTTTTGTTTTGTTATTTGTCGCCCATCACAGGTAGAGGTCTTCTTTTTCCTGGATTTAATAAATAATAAAGCACAGTGCTTTCACCTATTCGGACAACATGACGCAGAAATCTTATACGCAATCTTTTTATTCGTTGAACTTCTTCGATGTCTTCGTATATCTCGTAGGCCTCATCGGTTCATCGTTCTCTCGAAAACTCCTAGCACAGATTCATCTGATGTCGTCAACGTCCACGTTTTATTCCGCGATAATCGGCACCAATTGCAGGGTCTCCTATTTTGCGTTAGATTCGAATCAACAGGCAGGCACCCATCTGGTAATTTTCGACAAAGAAACTGATCCATGTACTTTGGAAGTTCTTCGCTACCATATCAGAATAGCTCAGCCGATAAACTATTGGATCCCGCCGCTTGTTTTTGGACAAGTGCTATTCGTACTTCGATATATGTTAGTTGAGTAATGGAATATCTTATTCCATTGTCATCGGTTGGAACACCGTAGGAAGTTTCATTTTCAAAGCCATTCAGCAGACAGGAAATTTATTCCCTTTCCGCGAAACTCCCTATACTCTGTACATTAGTTATCATATCATTTCTTTGAATGCTACATGAGTATTCTCAGGTCTTGAAACCTTCTGTAAATCCTCGCATTTTCTCATAGAATTTTCTATCGTAATCCTTCTCGGCTAGCTTCTCAAGCATTTGTATTAATGTAACTTGGCCTTTCTCATATTTTTTTTTACAAATGCCTGTCTCTTCTTTCTTAAATCTTGTTACATAGTTCACGGAGCACGCGTTGCATTCGTACGCAACTTTGCTAGGTAGGCAATTCTTCTTCTGTCCACCTTGGACTAACAATTCTAATTGTACCAGTTTTTCTTGGCTTTGCCAAAATCCAATTGTTTCTGCAGCAACGATAGCTTGAGATACTGTCCCACAGTTGCCTTATGCAGAGTTAAATGTGACCTCTCTCATAGAGCAGGAGAGCAAGTCGAGTAACAAATTGCTTGATTTGCTGCGATTGCAACTTCTCTACGTCGAACCTTGCTTGTGTTTGTTGACGCACGTTCTTAACTGCACAGAGGGGTCTATTTATATCTTGACTGTGACAAGGTGAGGCGATGTTTGGACGTCGGAGCGTACGCATGTCTAGAACATTGGATACATGTCGCCGGTCTATCATATCATGATCAATTTCGTTACGAGTTCTTCGCTCCGAAATCAGCCATGTACCATATATAGCTATGTATTGCGCTCGAAGTGCTTTTTATAAATCTCGTATATTCTTTTAAAAACAGTGAATATCCAGTGGGTATCAGCTATTTGTAAGAAATTTCATAGAAATCGCATGAAAGGGACTTTTATTTAATAAAGTTTATATTTTCTTAAAGAATAAATTTGAAACAAATTTAATTGCAATAAAAACTTGAATTTCATCGAATTCGCCAAAATTATTTTTTTTCTTCTGCAACAACGGGTAGCCTTTCTCACTAGCCACGTAGCCTTCCTTCACAAAGCTTCACTTATTGGCGTTTTCTGCAATCAATACCTGCCTTGGCGTATTTATTGAACATACTACAGACCAATTGCAAAGCAAACTGACTGACTAAACGTGCTCTAAGTGCATACTCATACGATACATTTGTTTATGAATCTGAGGCGTTTTGTTTGTGGCAGCAACGTTTATGCGCTCGTAATCGCCACAACACAACGTCATCTATCAGTTTGAAACTTGTTTGGTTGCTGTCTGACAGTGTGAGATGTGTAACGTGCAACCGAACATTTGACTGCCTGCCACTGTGGTTATTGCTCTGAAAAGGCGCGTCTAATAACGCGCTGAACGTGGTCATTATTGTTAGCTTTACTCTCGGCTATGCTCTGGCTAAAGCTGTGATGTGACTAAACGAGCCAATTGTATGCAAAAAAAAAAGAGAAGAATTTGTCAAAACAACAACAACGTCAGAAGCAGGAGCAATAATAATAGAACTATACAAATCATAAAAGTTGCATGGCATATGGCACATGGGAGTCAAGGCTAACCTTCACAATGTGTCCGCACGAATTACCACTTGAATTTATATGTGTATGTTATGTGTTTATGTGCCTACATATGTTTTGTATGTGTAGTAGTAGTTCCACGTAGAGATAAAATGACCGCAGCTAGAGGAAGGCTGTTGACCGAGTGACTGGTATGTAGCTTATTAAATGCCACTCATCAATTATGTATGCGATTGGCAGGCGATTGCAGATGAACGTGTCGACTGACAGCGCCAATTAGTGAGTAGGCGACAGGCAAGCAGCAGGCTGCAGAGCAACAAGCTTTTCAAATTGCATTTGCTTGGCGATTGGTCATTGCTGGGTGATAGATATGTTTGGTGAAGTGGAGTTTGTATTTACAAATATGTATGTACAGAGACACTCAAGAGCTTTCATTTAAAGGCTTCCAAAGTTTGTTTTGGTGAAAGTTATAAGTTTTTAGCGAAATTTAACTAAAATTTTACTATTTTATATTTAGTGCATTCGTGGCATTTCATATTCGGCAAGCGTACAAATATATGTAATATTAAATTAAATTTAGGGCCGAGATTTTTTCTAACGTAATAAAGGGGGATCCAAGAATAGCCTTTTTCTGTCATGTTATTTTTGTTCCTTTTCAATAGCCTTTTTCTGTCATGTTATTTTTGTTCAGTATTGTTTGACATTTCATCGTGGAAAGGCTTACGCCTGAACAACGTTCACAATTCATTCAACTTTATTACGAAAATTCAGGTCCAGTAAAGAATATTTTTCGCGCGCTTCGCTCAACTTATGGTCAACATAATCGGCTTACTGTGCGTACTATTCGCAATAGAATCACCCATCTTGAGACACAGCAACTCGGACTGAGGTATGGAACAACTTGGCACATTTTAGGTAGAGATCTTAAATCTACTTTTCCAAGCGACATCTCTTTGCTCTATGGGCTCTTGAAAGAAGATCCAACGTTTTCGAGCCAAATTTTGTTCAGCAATGAGGAATATTTCTGACTCATTGGGTGTATAACGAAGCAAAATAGCCGCATTTGGGACAATAAGCAACCTGTAAAGATTCACGAGCTGACATTTCATCAGTGTAGTTTATGGGCCGGTGGAATCATCGGTCCATATTTCTTGAAAAATGATGCCGGTGTGAATGCAACCGTCAATGGCGACCGTTATCGCGTCGTGATAACCGACTATTTGATGCCTAAAATTGAAACTCGTGATCTCCACGATATTTGGTTTCAACAAGACGGCGTCACTTCCCACACATCGCATCAGTCAAAGGTTTTATTGAGAGAACACCTCGGTGAGCAGATAATTTCACATTTTGGGCCAGTCGTTTGGCCACCAAGAACGTGTTATATCACACCGTTAGACTTTTCCTGTGGGGAGATGTAAAGCCTAAAGTCTAAAGCGGACAATTCGGCTTCGATTCAGGCCTTGGAGCAAAACATCACGCATGTCATTCGCCAGCTGCCAGTCACCGAAAATTGGACTCAACGGATGGACGGTCTGTAGCCACGCCCAGTATTTCAAAGAGATAACCTTCAAAAGGTGGGTCCTTGTGAAATCTACTAACAGTGGCCATTTAAAGGAGCGCAAATTTGGTGTTGGGAGGGCGACTCCTGGCATTCACCCCGGTGGATGAACGTCTAGCCGCAATTCACATCAAAACGAAGTTCTTCAACATATCGTTAATTTGCGCCCACGCCCCGACAAAAGAGAAGGATGATGTGACCAAATGTGCTTTCCGTGAGAACCTAGAACGTACTTATGAGCGCTGCTGGGTGGGCAAAGAAGGTATTTTTGGCTCAAAAATCGGAAAATTCAGACTCCAAGAGGAAACATCCCTAAATGGGCTGAGGCTGATTGACTTTGCCGGTTCCCGAAATATGGTTGTCTGTAGTACCAGATTCCAGCAGACGAAAATTCATCAAGCTACAAGGCTGTCGCCAGATCGTAAAACACGCAACCAAATTGATCACGTTGTGATAGACGGAAGACATGTATCCAGTATTCTAGACGTGCTTACGTTCCAAGAGCCAAGTATTGACTCGGATCATTATCTTGTAGCAGCAAAAATACGCATCCGTCTCTGTGCGGCAAAGAACGACCGTCAACAAACACTAGGAAGGTTTGACGTCGAAAAGCTGCAATCACAGCAGACAGCCAGCAAGTTTTCTACTCGGCTTCCACACCTGCTGCTTGGGAGCATTTATCAGCAACTCGATATAAGGGAGCTGTGGAACGAAGTAGCAAATTCCTTGCGTACCGCTGCTTCGGAAACAATTGGTTTTCAACAATACCAGAAAAACAGCTGGTACAATGAGGAATGTCGAACTGCAGTGGCGAGAAAGAAGACTGCTTACCTCGCAACTTTGCGATCGACTACAACACGTGCGGGGTGCTGATATGTATGAGTATGAAGAACTTGAGAAGCTGGCCGACAAGGGTAATACTCGAAAATTCGATGAGAAGATGCGGTGACTTACAGAAGGTTTCAAGACCGGAGCAAACTCATGTAGGAACAATGGAGGTAATCTGGTGACAGATGTCCAAAGTATACTTAGCGTATGGAGGGAACACTTCTCCAACCTGCCCAATGGCAGTGAAAGTGAAAACCACGGATATGGCGAACCCGAAACCTCAATCGATGACGACGGTATAGAAGTACCATCACCCGACTATGACAAAGTTCGAATAATGATTCCCAGCTTAAAAAATAACAAAGCGGCGGGAGCCGATGGCTTACCTGCAGAACTATTCAAATACGGCGGCGAAGAGCTGACAAGGAGCATGCATCAGCTTCTTTGCAGAATATGGTCGGACGAAAGCATGCCTGACGAATGGAACCTAAATGTGCTCTGTCCAATCCAAAAAAAGGGAGATCCCACGGTCTGCGCCAATTATCGTGGGATAAGTCTCCTCAATATCGCATATAAGGTCCTATCTAGCGTATTGTGTGAAAGACTAAAGCCCACCGTCAACAAACCTTATCAGTGTGGATTTAGACCTGACAAATCCACCATTGACCAGATATTCACTATGCGCCAAATATTGGACCCGAGAGAAAAGAATCGATACACACCAACTTTTTATCGATTTTAAAGCTGCCTTCGACAGCACGATAAGGAACTGCCTCCACGCTGCTATGTCCGAATTTGATATCCCCACAAAACTCATACGGCTATGAAACTGACCCTCTAAAATATTAGAAGCACGAGGTTTCAGAGAAGGAGACTCTTTATCGTGTGATTTCTTCAATTTGATGCTGGAGAAAATAACACGTGCCGCAGAGCTAAATAGACCAGGCACAATCTTCTACAATAGTGTACAATTGTTGGTGTATGCCGATGATATTGATATAATTGGTCATAACACCCGCAATGTAAGTTCTGCGTTCTCCAGATTAGACAAAGAAGCGAAGCGAATGGGTCTGGTAGTGAACGAGGGAAGACGAAATATCTTCTGTCATCAAATATCAACAGTCATCGCACTAGCTACTTGGCTCACACGTACATAATACGTATCGAGAGAAAAGTTTGGCGGAAGAAACGGCGAATATCGCAGATGATTGAACGATGATCTGTACGAACTATACGACGACATTGACATAGTTCAGCGAATCAAGAGACAGAGGCTACGCAGGCTAGGTCATGTCATCCGAATAAATGAAAGCGCTCCAGCTTTAAAATTATTCGATGGAGTATCCGCTGGTGGTAGCAGAGGAAAAGGAATACCTCCACTCCGTTAGAAGGATCAAGTGGGGAGCGACCTTGTATCACTTGGTATTTCTAACTGGTGCCAAACAGCAAAGAGAAGAAACGAGTGGCGCGCTATTGTTGACGAGGCTATAATCGCGTAGGCGGTGTCTACGCCAAAGAAGAAGAAAGAATTTTCCAAAAATAAATGCCAAAGGATGTTCTTTCGAATGATAATAAACACTCTCCATTCAATTTAAATTTTTTTGTGTTTTTTCTTTAAGAAAATAGGAAACCTCGAAATGTATCACCCATTACATTTTTCTTCGAAACAATCACTTTTGTTCAACTCAAATTGCTCTCATTTTTTAATGTGTTGCTTTTGTGTATAACTTTTTAGAGTTATTTGAATCATACTTCTATTTAACAACCACAATAACTGCTTATAATAGTTGCCAATAATTGATGACTAATTCAACAAATATACATATACATATTGCAATAACTAACATTTAATGTGAATATTTTCAAACCCTCGACCAAAATTGCAATAATTACTTCGTTGCATATACATATATTATTAACTAATTGCCTATTTGACAGCATTCATGTATATGTGCATACAAGGTGGTTAGATATTGTAAAGTTGTATTTTTTCAATTATTAGCACACTTGGAATAACATATCACCATTAGACTTAAGCTTATTCATATATTGCGATAGCATTGTTTAGTTCTTACCTCCTTCTCAAATAAGCGAACGCTGCAAGCTACAAGCTCATGCTGAGTCTGCTTAGAATAACTCAGTGAAATACTCATAATGCAAGTAGTAGAACACACTAAGTTTTGATCTGTTATTATTGTCCATAAGGTTTTTTTTATATATTTCTGTATGCATATATTTTCTGATGTGTATCGGCGAATAACTTGGTCAAATGATTTTTTACCATCAAAATAATTTTACAGATATTAGTCTGTTTATGCAAGCACCACGTGAGTGCATCAAAACTTCCCAATGAAGCTCCGTAAATTTTTGCGTTATCACGATTAAACACAACATCGTTTCTATTGATCAATTGTGGACGAGTTTTTTTAAGAAGTGAATTGTTGACAGTAAAAAGAGCCAGGACTGCCGGTTTCGCAGGCTTAGATCAGCTCATAATGGCCAATTATTTTCCAATCCCACTGTAGACTCATCATCATATTGTTTTCCGTCAATTCAGAAACCTTTCTCTAATAGTAATTCGGTTAATGATTTTGTTTTGCATAAATTCATGTGGCACTTAAACATCTAGATTTCTTGAGTTGCCAGACTTTTTTGTCACGTGAGTGATGCCGAAAGTATCCTGTATCATTTGATATTTTGCACGCCAGTCTTGATCCACTAATAGCAAAATCTAGTCGGATTTTTGAGTGACTGGTCGGCTAAAATGAAGTGCATTATTGACATTAAAATTTCCGGAACGAAATTGAGCAAGCCACTTCTGGGTCCGGCGTTCACTTACAGAATCTTACCGTTAACTGTACCAATTTTTCAGCGCATTTTTAGATTGCTTTTTCCTTTCTTATATAAAAAAGCAGCGCATGACGTATTTCTTCGTAAAGTTCACTCATTTTCGAATCAAAATAATTTTTCACACAAATAAAGATTTACAGAACTGAACTTCACAAGAAATGCTACTTGAAATTTCAGTTTTCAAATATGTGTTGAATTGAAACAATCGGTTTACTGTTGCCCGAAAATAAGAATATCTATATTATCTAGTGACCAAAACCGCCGAGAATTTTCAATTAAAGAATATATCAATTGTTATACTGATGACGAACAAATCTAGAACGAATAGATATTTTGATTTTTTAACCTCCAAAACTGACTCAATCTGAGTAACTACCTTGATATTGCTTTCAATGTGTCACCTGTTATTACTTTTTTCTAAAGGACAATTCTTGGCGTAAGTTAGCGATGGACAAAATTATACTCTGAACGAGTGTAGGCTTAGAGTAGTTAAGATGCTTTCTTCTCATGCTAGCTCATAAGATGACCCTGCGTCCGGGTACATAGCCCAGGGTTGTAAAACATTTGTCCATTTGTTGCAGAACAGTTCCATTCATTTTCAAATGGCCGCTTTAGATGCGTAGTAGTGAAGATTAGTACGAAGGCAACGCATATTGCGTTGGAGTCGATCTATACAGGGATATTTTAAAGTCTGCGGCTTCAGTTGCTTCTGCTTCAGGGAAGGTCACGAGTAGGCCGGGTTTATTTCCAATTTTTATTTTCTCGGAATGTAGATACTGAATTTGTTAGAGATTTTCTCAGCCTTTAAAAGTATGTTGTTATGTGAGTTTAACGTGCCACTTGTGATATTGTTAGTGGATCCGGCAGTATTTAAAGTCTCTACGACTGCCAATTTTATTGGCCTTCACTGTCAGACATTGGAAGCCACAGCTAATTACTTCATCGGATTCAGTGAAATCCGTAGGCTTTGTTGGTGAGAAATTTTACGCCTTGTACTCGTTACCTTATACTCTCCTATAGTTATCTGTTAAGTAGTCAAGGAGATTAAGCTGAAGGGTTTGTTTCCAGATTTTTCATGGGCTGCTTTCATTTTTGTGCATCGCCACTTAGCCTTCTCGGAGCCATAGATCTTCCTTTGACGATTATTTTTAATAGATAAAAATATATTATAAATATATTTATTAAATATCAGTGATGGGTATAATACAAAAATGTTTTCTTAAAAATGTTATTTACGAATATGCTCTTTTCAAAGAAAACTACAACTTGAATAATTGTCTTCGAAGACGAAAAAAGGCTGAGTTGATAGAAGAGCTAAGGCACAAGCAACTTTTGACGAAATTATTTTACTTAATTTTAATTGATGGTGAGCTTTTGTACCACCCGTTTTGCATGTTTACTATTTTGAAGCTTTAGACTGTTTAATAACTACAACTTGTCACGTTTATACGTCAATGTCAACAAATATTCAATTATTTGCAATAGTGCATAATAAAATTTTAACGAAATGCTTGAAATGTTGTAACGAGAATTTAAATTAAAAATCAAATATTGTATGAAAACTTGCTGGCTGTCTGCTGTGATTGCAGCTTTTCGACGTCAAACCTTCCTTGTGTTTGTTGACGGTCGTTCTTTGCCTCACAGAGGCGGGTGCGTATTTTTGCTGCTACAAGATAATGATCCGAGTCGATATTTGGCCCTCGGAACGTACGCACGTCTAGAACACTGGATACGTGTCTTCCGTCTATCACAACGTGATCGATTTGGTTGCGTGTTTTACGATCTGGCGACAGCCATGTTGCTTGATGAATTTTCGTCTGCTGGAATCTGGTACTACAGACAACCATATTTCGGGCCCCGGCAAAGTCAATCATTCTCAGCCCATTTGGAGATGTTTCGTCGTGGAGGCTGAATTTTCCGATTGTTGCGCCGAAAATGCCTTCTTTGCCCACCCTGGCGTTGAAATCGCCTAGCACAATTTAAAATCATGGCGGGGGCAGCGCTCATAAGCACGTTCTAGGCTCTCATATAAAGCATCTTTGGTCACATCATCCTTCCATTCTTTCGGGGCGTGGGCGCAAATCAACGATATTTTAAAGAACTTCGCTTTGATGCGAATTGCGGCTAGACCTTCATCCACTGGGGTGAATGCCAGGACTCGGCGACAGAGCCTCTCTCCCACCACAAACCCAACACCTAATTTGCGCTCCTTTAAATGGCCGCTGTAATAGATTTCACAAGGACCCACCTTCTTCCGTTCTTGTCCTGTCCATCGTATTTCTTGGACGGCGGTGATGTCAGCCTTTAGTCTTACGAGGACATCAACCAGATGTGCAGCGGCACCTTCCCAATTAAGGGACCGGACATTCCAGGTGCATGCCCTCAAATCATGATCCTTAAAACGTTTGTGGGGTTCGTCATCAAAAGGGGGTCTCTCATCCGAGGCAATTGCTGATTTTTCGTTGGAGTATAGTTTTTATGTGGTGGGTTCGCCTTCTCACTTTAGCTCGCCTTCTCACTTTAGTTCGCTTCCAAACGGATGTTTGTTGGCTACCCAGAGTATACTTGGTCTAAAACCGGAAGTCGCGAGCTGCTTGAACCATATGTTATATCCTTTCTGGCCACTCCCAGGTGATTGGCAGTTAGCAACTTTCCTCACTTGCGTGAACTTCTACATATGGCCCCATCCTCCTTACAATGCGTATAATGAGCACAAATTCGAAGAAAAAAGTTACGGAAAAACAGAAAAGGAGAACATCTAGGTGCCCAATGACCAAATTCTTTTAAATATGGTGTCAGAAAAAGGAAGTAGAGAGCTCCTTAGGTCTTGGAATATTTGTAAGTTTTCATTCTTTTCATTTTTCATTTTCATATAAAAAAAAAGCTTCAAAATTAAAAAAGACATCTTAACTTTGCAAAAAGAAAAATTGTACCAATTTTACCAATATTACCAGAATCTTCTGACCTCACATTATTATTTTTTAAACAAAGTATTTTTGGTTGGATCTTCTCTTATATGTATTTAATTCGTTGTAGCTTAACTAATTTCTCACCTTTTTTTGTACAGCTTAAATAAGAAAATGCTCAATTTTTATTTTATTTTCAGCCTTAGGCAATACTCTTATATTTTTGGAACTATTACCGTCATAAACTAAGAACTAAATTCTCTGGAAACTGGCCAAGGTGACAGTGGGGATAATATCTTCCAATATGTTGTTAAAAGTTTCAGAATTACAGTTACTTGACTTGTGATTTCTCAAAAAGTGTTTAGTAATTTTAACAAGCGAGTTCTACGCAAGTAGTTCCGAAATGATCATTGATCTTGTGACATGAGCAACTCCTATAAATATTCTTAACTGTCGGCCGTCAAAAACACTCTGTTTAATTTTTTCTATGCTTAGATTAGGTGATTTTTTCGTCATATACTTTTATCTAACGCTTTTACAAATCGTTTCACTAAACCTAGTTTAATATACAGAGCGAGTTATCTTATTTTAACACTTGTAAGCAAAAATATGTTTATAACATTCTGTATTCTATAGCTTTGTCTAGTGTTCATACTTATCCCACACACAATAAATTAATGGGTATTTGGTGTCTCTGCTTAGTTGTCCGAAACGAAAGTTAGCCATCTTTATATCTATGCAAAAGTTTCTGTTCAGATTCTTTATGTAGTTCCAAATCCTTATTAAATCACTTAATTGTACTTGGTTTGAAGGCTTTGGCTCTTTATACGATATTCTTTCTATATCATAATCGTTAGACACTTCACTATAGGTTTCTTTCAACTGATGTTGGAATATGGTGAAAGTTTTCTAGCCGATTGTAAGACTGGATAAATCATTTCGCGGACTACGAAGACACAGCAGAATAGCATTCACCGAAGTTATTATTTTGTTCTCTTCATTGCATAGGCAACCCTAACCTATTTTATCACTAGCCCACTATCTCAAGTATTATAAATACATATTGCAAACAAACACATTTGACTCCGTGCTCCCGAAAGTGCTCGTACTGATGAACATACAGTAAATTTAAAAAAAAGTTCGATATTTAATACAATTAAAATATTTAAAGCCACTAACACCTTTGAGAATTATAAAAAAAAAATTGCATACAAAGTATCCGACCACGACAGGAGGTATTGTGTATATAAGTTCTTCTAAGAACACACTTCTGTCAACAGTTGACATATAAAATAAATAGCAATGAAATAAAAACCGTGGATATTAATACTGAAACAATTCGACGGTTCCTTAGACGGAAGAATTTGTCGTCCAAAGTTTTTAATATCTATGACAAATCAACAGTTAAGATGTGCTTTTGTTAAAAAACACTTAAACGAAAGTGCATCATTCTGTTTCAAAATCCATATAGTTATTTAATTTTTTTTCGATTTATTTACTGTTTTCTTCTCACGACTATCGTTACAAATGAAATAACCATAAATATCTTTAGAACCGATTGGAAAATATCCGTATGGAGGACAACTCGGACTGAATTTCACGGAAAGATTATTTAGAAAACCGTTATCACGGGGGATCGGCTATAATATGGAAGTGTATGACGTAGTCTATAATCATGAGATTACACTTTGACAACGGGTTTGTGGGCTCAAAGTACTATATGGACATTATTTAGGAATATGAATAGGAAATTGCCAAAAATTTTGGCATAAATGCCGACTTCGGGTTTTACCTGGACAATGACTCGAACGTTAGTCTTGGAACACGCGAAACTGGCTTTTCTCTTGTTCCTCGAAATTTCAGGAGACATCTCTTCCGTCATTCAAACTTAAATGTAATTGGGCGAAATTGGAAAAAGAATTGTCTAACGGGGAGTTAAGCTGTGACTGAATAATGGTATAAAATATTTAGCACGGATTATAATAAAAATATTAGTGCCCCCGACCACATCAGGCAGGGGAAGTCAATTAAGTATTCTTAATGCATTCAACACAATATTTTGATAAGAGAATTTTAGTGTCCCACTACAAGTGTGATATTCACTCTGAGCGGTATACAAATAGTTAATTTGTTTATTAAAAGAAATATTATTTTTTTTTTTTTAGTTTTGTCTTTACGATTCAAAATAAACACTGAAGATTTTTCGTAGTGCTTAGTGTACTGTAGCTCAGAATTTCGCCCAAACATTTTCGATCAGTGCGATCATTTGAGCAATGAGTGCACGCACACTTGCTCATTGATCATTACTCGAAAATATTCGAGCACGAACACCAGCATTTCTAGTGTTTTGAACAAATATTTGACTTTTTTCTCAGAACTTTTTTTTTTTTTTTTGATAATTTTGAAAAGAAATTTTGACGGATAAAATCTGATTTTTTTGTTCTTCTGAGCTGTTCAGCAATGAGCGTGTATGGAGCAGATATGCAGCTTCTCGCATTGTTCGCTATCTGTGTATCAGGAACTTTAATTTTTATGTACATATGCATTATTAGTGTTTGAAATACTTTGGTTTACAAATGTTATCAAAAATAAAAATTATTTGTATGCTTATAAAAATTGTGATTTATTTGTTACTATTAAATCTAAGCAACAGTGACGTTTTTACTATAATTTTATCGTTACTTTACTGATGTACGAACACATGCGTACAAAGAGGGGACTTTCAGTTAGTCTAATGTACCCTGTAGAGAAAATTCAACACTGCTTTATTATAGAAATTATCATGGTCCATTTTCAAGCTTACTTGTAAATTTTTCACACAATATTGCTTGTTTTTTAGTTGAGTTACTGTTAAGAAATAACCATGGTTACTTGAGAAAACCAAATTTGGTCCGTACTTAACTTTAAGATGAACTTGAAAGTTTAGGCAATCTTCAGTGTATAATTTTTTTGTGATCATAATTTTTTGACAGTCGAATTTTTCTTAATGTTTATGTATCTTTTTTTGTTGTTGTTTCTTCAAGGTGGTGTTGCCTACTATATCTTCTTTGTTAAGGTTTTACGCTTCGAAATTAGTAGTTCCTTCCTATTTAAACACTAATGTAGGGACAACTCTAAAATACATATATATTTTCTTGTTACCATAAATTGTATGTGCTTAAACGTGAATGTTGTGCAGCATGATGCGTGTCGCATTATATTGTAAGTATATATGTAAATATTTCCTAAAGCACATTTCCCTTTAAGCCCCGATTTGACATGCAACTTGATTTAATTAATTGAGAAATGGCCATGCAAATGAAATGAGCTGCACTGAGTTGCACTGAACTGAACTGAATTGAATTGTATTGAGTGGAGAACGACGAGTTAAGTTTAAACACCACATATAGTAATAACGGCTTCGTACACCCTTTTATTTCTGCTTGTTGCCCTCAGTTGTGTGATTGTCGTAGGTGCGTGTATATGTTCTTAAAGGGGGGGGGGTATTAAATTTTGCTGTTTAAATCCTGCTGATGTTCTGTGAATGCTGACTGAGTGGTCGATGGCTGTCTTGCCTTGCTTTGTCATGCCTTGCGAACTACTTAATGGCTTACTTGTACGAGTATATATGTTCCTGTATCTATACATAGCTCTGCAATCTCTTACTCCTTTCAGCTTATGTGTCTGTGAATAGTTATGTTATGTACTTCTTAACAAAAACGACATTTCGATTTCTGCTTTCGAAGCAACTGCAAAATAAGCGTGTCAGCATGAAGTGCTACCTCTTCTGATGTTGTCTTACCTTAATTAGCAATGTGTTTGTTGTTTTTACATAAGTGAGTGTATGTGCACATGCTCTCAAAGCTAACATATTTATATGAACACATATATACAGAACACATAAGTTCTGTGTGAATGATTTCAACTCTGAGCAGAATATTACTGAATGGGTGACCTACCAAGAGATTACTTTGTATATGTAAACTTGTATTGTTAAAATACATTCTCTTTGGTGTGATTTTAATTTAAAAATGTCCGTTATACATGAAACCAGAGCTATTGAACAAAATATTTTAATCTAAACTTTAAGGTACCTAAAATGTAAAAAAAATTTAATGATCGAGGTATCTTGGCCACTTCTAAAATTTTCTAAAATTTATAGATTTTTATATGAAAGTTTCAATTAGTTTTATTAATTCAATTTTTTTTTAAATTCCTAACCCTTTCGACCCCAACGTTGCCTGAGAGCAATTTCGCGAAATCATAGGTATACCACAGGCGTTAATTTTGTTTTTGTTTATTAAACCGGTGTGATAACGGTAGTCTAATAAATTAGCACGAAGCGTGATTAAATACAAAGTCAACTCTCAATCGTTTAGCTAAGTTATTTGAAAAAGTTTGCATCAGTGTCAGTATCTTTTCATTTAAGAGATAATTTTTAAAAGTGCATTTTTTTAATATAAATTTGTCATTAGTGATAAATTTGTGAATCAACTACTTTTCAGCAATAGCAAGTCATTTTTTGTAATTGTAAACCAGCATCAGGTAAGTAATTTTTACATTTGTGAAGTTGCTTGTGAGCAACTTTGGGCAATTGTGGTAATATATTTGTATGCATTTAGTTATGAGAGCTCAAGATAAAGGTTTGTCAAAACAGAATATAGAACAAATTTTAAACTTCGATTGGGAAGTTTCTTCGAACGAAGAAAGTGATGATAATATGGAAGATGTGTCTGCAGTGCTGGAACAAAATTTGGAGGGGATTCTGGAAAGAGGGGAGAGTATAGAAATTAACCTTCTTGTCAATCTAATTGAAGAAGATAATGGGCAAGAATCTCACTCAATTCACAACATGTGTATCGAAAAAATTGATTCGAAGGCATTAAAATGGAGCTCAAAGGAATTTGAAGCTCCCGAGGGTATGTGGAAGGAAAATTGTATCTTGGAAATTCACGAAGTCATGAAACCAGTGGACTATTTCACACAATTTTTTGATGTTCGATGTATCGATTTGATCACCCAGCAAACTGACTTATATGGACTTCAAAATCTAGGTTTTGAACTTAAAAGCACCAACGTAGAAATACAACGATATATTGGTATTCTGCTATACTTGGGTGTTATTAAATTGCCCCAATTTAAAATGGCGTGGTCTGAAAATATGAAGTTAACGGCTATAACAGACTCACTATCTCACAGAAGGTTTGAAAAAATTAAACAGTGTTTACATTTTAATGATAACAGCAAACAACCTAAAAAAGAATATGCAAACTATGACAAGATGTACAAGATACGTCCTCTACTAGACATCCTTAGAGAAAACTTTAATAAACTCCCTCAGGAAGAACATCAAAGTGTTGATGAGCAAATAATTGCGTTCAAAGGTATGTATGAGTTCTTATGTGAATGTATATAACGGTTCCCTAATAGGTTTCCTGAATTCTTCGGTTACAGGTCGATCAACGTACAAACAATACAATCCAGCTAAGCCTAATAAATGGGGCTTCAAAATGTTTACACGTGCTGGAACATCTAGACTGGTATACGATTTCACGCTGTATGTTGGTGAAGGTACCTGCCCGTCAAATGGACTGGGGCCCTCTTCTTATATGGTTCTCTACCTGGCAAAAAATTTACCCAAACATAAGAACTTCAAACTCTATTTTGATAACTGGTTTACATCGGTAAGCCTTCTGATAGTATCGAAGGAAATGGGCATATTCGCAACAGGAACTATACGCAAAAACCGTATAAACAATTGCCAGTTACTTTCAGAGACCGAGCTCAAAAAACGGGGAAGAGGCTTTTGACATTAAATGCGAAATCAATCATAACATTGTGTGTCTAAGATGGTTCGATAATAAACCGGTCCAACTTATATCTTAGTATATTTATCATCAACCAGTTGGGGTTTGCAAACGTTGGAACCCGAAAGAAAAAAACCCACGTAGATATTCAAAGGCCTGCAATAGTAGCTTGTTAAAATAGAGGCATGGGCGGTGTAGATTTGGCAGATATGTTGATGGAACTTTACAAAGTTAACTACCGCTCAAGGAAGTGGTATATACGAATTTTATATTGGTGTCTTGGAACGTCCGTTACAAATGCATGGTTGCTTTATAGAAAATATTTAAATATGTTATATCCGGAACAGAAACACATTCCTCTTATAAAATTTCAACTAGAAATCGCTGATGCCCTTTTGCAATCTTCTTCAGTATCTTCTCTCCAAAGAAAAAGAGGTAGGCCATCCAACGCAAAAAGTAGCTATCCTACGGATTCCGATGTTAACTCACCATCCAGAAGTGTCTTTTCGCATAACTCAAAAAAGTACAGGTTCCAGCCGAAGCCTCCAGAAACAAAACGATATGATAAGACGGATCATTGGGTAGTATACGGTGAAAAAGCGCGCTGTAGGTTATGCAAAACTGGAACTCCAACATCCAAATGCCTTAAATGTAAGATTCATCTGTGTAGTAATAACAATAAAAACTGTTTCTTGTCTTTTCTTATAAATAAAACAAAATGCAAATAGAAAATGTGTTTAATTTTATACCACGATTGCCCAATGTTGCCCACAGGCAACTTTCTGTAGCGCCCAACCGGTTGGGGGTGGCGACTTCAAAATTTGGTAGTATACTTCTGGAGTATATATAATAAGAACAATCATGAAAAAAAATGTTGAAATCATAGGAAAAAAGTCGGGGTCGAAAGGGCTAATGTCACCGATATGCCCCAGTGAGCTAAGGCTGATCGACTTCGCTGGAGCCTAGTTCCTGAAACTATTCGTTAAAGTCCTGCATTTCAATAGCAGCATATCTTGTTTCTTTGCTTAATCTATTATCCTTTCTAACCATATTGTAGTTGTGTTTCACGACTCATGGGCATTCTCATTCAAAGAAACAAAGAAAGATATACAAGATGGCATCATAATTTATTGGCGGATATTCCTGTTCATCTAACCAGCCAACATGCAGTACAAAATGCGGTTGCCATGCAGAATGTTGAAACATTAGCCTTTTGCCAGGCGCAATATCTTTTCTGACAAGTCATTATTTATATTTTTGTGCCAAACAAAAATACTAGCGTGCCTTGCTACATCTGTAAAAAAATCAAGAAAATCTAATTGAAATTTTGAATTTTAGATTTTTTTCGGAAAACGAAACGAAAAAAATTTTTTTAAACATTTTTTCTAAACTTTTTTCATTGAGTCGTTAATTGATCATGCTCTATACCTGACGTGCTTTATCGGCTAGTGTAAGATTTAGCAAATACAGACTAAAAATTCTTCTGAAATGAATAGAGCAGGAGAAAATGAAAAAAAGAACAGACAAATCATAAGTGGCAAAATGTTCCAGCAAAAAGTGGAAAACGAGCAAATAATGAATCTCCTACACTCCATCAAAAGAAAGGACAAATTATTATACACCCAAATTGATTTGATATACAAAGTGATGATGACGATGCCCTGCAGAAGGCTTGCGGGGATAAAAACGTGGTATTGAAGGAAGAAGAGTTAATTATTCCAAACCCGCCACCTTTAATCATACCTGGAGTTTACAATATAAGTGAAATGATAAACTCTACTTCAAGTGTAATTACTAAAAGAGAATTCAGCTATAAATCGTTGAGAGATGGACAAATTCGACTTATGGTAAATAACATAGACTCATATCGTAAAATTTAAAAACATTTAGAAACTAGCCAGGTGAGTTTCCATACATATCAACTTAAACAGGACCGACAATATAGGGTAGTGATAAAAGGAATTCACTTTTCCACTTCTTTGGAAGAAATTAGTAAAAATATTTCATATAGGTCATAGAGCGAGAAACGTATTTAATGTTAAAAGCAATTTAACAAAAAAGCCTTTGTAAATGTTTTTTGTTGATTTGGAACCCAGCGCCAGCAGCAAAGGCATATATGAGCTTAAGCACTTAAACAATGCAATTATTAAGATAGAGCCTCCTCGTCAAACAAATGACATAGTGCAATGCCATTGATGTCAGGGATTTGGGCATACCAAAACTTACTGCAAAAAAACACATAAATGCGTAAAATGTAATTCAATGCATCCAACCACTCAATGTACTAAGCCCAATGACACTTTACCTACCTGCGCGCATTGTTTGCAAAGCCATACCGCAAATTATAAAGCATGCACTGTATACCAACAACTTATCAGAAATAAACCAAATGTCGCAAATATAAGAAAAGAGAAGAAAAATATAGAACAACAAAACTTCCCTAGCTTAGGCAATGGTATACCTCAACTAAGTTACACCAAGAATGAAACAAATGGTAGTACTGAGCAATCTTATGCTAATGTTTTGAAAGGTAACGGCATGGGTGAACAAAATACGATGGAAAAATCGAACTGTTATTAGAAAAACAAATAAAATTAACAAAAATTCTCCTTAATATGATGTCTCTTCTTATTAATAAGCTATGCAAGTGAATTTTAGATTAGCAATATGGAATACTAATGGCTTTTCCCGTCACACTCAAGAAACTGAAGTATTTTTAAATGAGAATCATATTGATAAAATGTTAGTGCCAGAAACACACTTTACAAATGAAACATTTTTAAAAATAAGAAATTATGATATAATTGCTTCTAATCACCCAAGTAACAGGGCTCATGCTGGCTGTGCTGTTTTAATTAAATCTGGTATCAAATCTGATGCGCTCGAATCAATTCAGATGCCATCAATACAAGCTGCAGGAATAAAAATTAAATCAAACAATATCGACCTACACATATATGCCCTGTACGCACCACCAAGGCACAGTATAACAACTTCTGAATACGAAAGTTTATTTTACACCCTCGGCCCCATATTCTTTGTGATTTCAATGCTAAACATCCCTGGTGGGTATCACGTACCCCAAACCCAAAGGGTAGAGAGCTTTATAAATGCATTATAAAAATCAGTTAAAAATTTTGTCAAGCGGGGAACCTACCTACTGGCCGAGTGATCCATTGAAAGTTCCTGATCTTCTAGATTTCGCTGTACACAAAGGTATTCCAACACAGCTATTATATATTGCTGGCTCTGAAGAACTAAGCTCTGATCACTTGACAATCATAGTTAGTTACAACACAGTAATTAATACCAAACAACAGAAATATTTCGCTTTAAATAACAAAAGTGAAATTAGTATGTGTCAAGATTGGATAACCCAAAATTCGGTACTTAATACCTCTGTTAAAACTTCAGCAGAACTGAATAATGCAGTAGAAAATTTTACAAACTTAATCCATGAAGCAGCTTTTGCTGCTACTCCCCAAAGATTAAATGAGTTCTCACCTCGTAACCTAATACACGTATCTGCTGAGATCAGAGCATTAATTCAATATAAACGACGTTTACGAAAAAAATGGCTAACTATTAGAAATCCTATAGATAAAACTACTCTAAATAAAGCTACAAAAGAGCTAAAAGAAAAATTGAAAGAGTTTAGAAACAAATGTATTTCGGAATATATTAAGAGTTTGAATTACCGACAAAATGATGACCATAAGATATGGAATGCTACAAAATATCTAAAGCGGTCTAAAAAAGAAATGTATCATTACGAGACAGTAATAACGTTTGGTGTAGAACAGACAAAAGCAAAGCAAATGCATATGCTAAATTCCTTGAGGCAACATTCACTTCTTTTACTAGCGGCGGCAGCAACAACGATGCTGAAATATTAGAATTTCTTGATGCACCATGTGAACTATCTTTACCAATGAGTTCCATTAGAGCAGCGGAAATACGCATCGAAATCGAGAAATTGACTAACAAGAAATCTCCAGAATATGACAAAATTAATGGCAAAGTTGCTAAGTCTTGCTAGTCTACCTAAAAAGGTATTATGTTCTTAGCACTTAATCATAATCTAAGGCATTTCTCAAACTATTCACGAGATGAGAAGCTGATAGCTCTGCTGACCGTGATTCGATCTGAGGTTGGTTAATCATATGTGCAAAGACGCCGACATCTAAAGCATTATCTTTCCATTTTGGGCCAGTTAATTTTTCCGGAGCCCTAATCTATTGACTATATCTATAATTATTGCTTGGTGATCGCTATGCGTATAACTTTCACTAACACTTCATTCATTTTTGCTAACCAGGCAGTCACTTACAAGTGTAATATCTATAACTGAACCTACTCCTTTCGGTATGTCTAAATAGAACCAGTATTTGCCACCGTTACATTGAGCGGGGCGAAAGTTTCAAGAAGCATTTTCCCACTCTACTTCCCCAATCTGTCGCCCAGGCATTAAAATCGTCAGCAATAGTAGCGTCATTTAAGTGTCAGCTTGTGGACTTTTCAATTGGCCTGTTATAACTGTAAAAATCTAGGTATGATAATTAATATAAATACGTCAATTACGAGAATTCCAAAAAAATTGAGTAAGTATATGTATTAGGATAGGAGTTATGAGTTCTCAAGATACAGTTTCTCTTTGATTTTATGGTCGCATATTATATTATGAATTATATTACGTCAAATGCCTAAAACTACGTTATTATAAGTTATGTGATAGTATCAGTCTGGCGATGCAAAATTTTCGTGATCATTTGCACTTCAGGTCCATACCGTTATGAAGAAAAAAAAAACAAAGAAAACGACTAAATTAAAGTCAATAAAAGTTTCAAGAAGAACTTAAACAAAACGCCATTTCTCTCTTCTCTATTTTTTTTTAATATTCTGTTTAAATAAGTAAAGGTTTTCCAATAAGGATGATATGATTTCTTATTGTCGTTTTGGCCATTTTTAATACGACGTGATCTGTCTTTTTCTTTTCTTTGTACTTATATTTAGTTATGTTTACCATTTCATCATGGCGGGAGATACGCAAGAACAATGTTTTCAAATTATTCAATATAATTATCAAAATTATCGTTCTACAATTGCAAATTTTCGTGCGCTTTTGCCATTTTATGGTCGTAATAATCGTCCACCTGTGCTTCCTATTCGTCGAATTGTTGAAAATTTCGAGCGTACATTTTCTTTACATAATGTTAAAGCGCCAAAAAGATAAAGAACCGGTCGAAGTAATGAAAATATTGCTGCCCTTCAGGCAATTATTGCTGAAGACCGCAATTCGTCTATTCCACGACGATTGGGAAGAATTGGGACTGTCTCAAAACACAACCTGGCGGATTATAAGAAAATATTTTGGCTTGCCTCCATATAAAATTGTTCTCACTCAAGAACTGAAGCCATTGAACTTGAAAAATATAACGATTTATTTAAAAAACTCATGTTCTTTGATGAGGCTCACTTTCATCTGAGTGGTGCGCTAAATAAATAAATTTGTCAATTCTGGTGCGAAGAAAATCCACAAATTATTCATGAATAACCATTACATTAACCTAAATTGACAGTTTGGTGTGGTGTTTAGTCTGGTGGTATCATCGGTCCGTACTTCTTTCGAAATGAAGCTTGTAGCACCATTTCTGTCAATGAAGAGCGGTATAGATCGATGAGATGCAACTTTTTTTGGCCACAATTGGAAGCAGTTGATCTTAACAACATCTGGTTCCAACAAGACGGTGCTACGTGTCACACAGCACGTTCAACCACCGAGTTATATTGCGAGAAAGGTTTGGAGACTCGAATAATTCAAGAAATTTTGACATTGAATGGCTTCCAAGAAGTTGTGATTTAACACCACTAGACTATTTCTTGTGGGGTTGTTTGTTTGATTGATTGGTCTTAAGCCAAAAACCAGTCTGGCTTTAAGATTTAAAAGTCAAAGTGCAAACGAAGTCATTCAGGCCATTTGAATGATGTTATATTCGGAACTTAATTGTATCGATTGTACTTCACATTAAATAAAATCCTTTGGATTTCCTTAACAATTAAATCATATCACTCTTATTAGAAAACCCTACATATACGTATTATTGTGAAATTGTATTCTGCATATGTTTGCACGAACTCAAGATATTATTATTTTCCAGTTAGAATTTTTGCGGAAGTTCCCGAAATTTTCAACATTTGATTGAGCGGCTATAGTTGTAGCCAAGACTATTTTTTTCTGCTTAAACATTTCATTGAAGAAACTTTTGAAAAATCACTAAAAGCAGACAAAGAGAAGGAATTATGATTACTATTCCTAATATATTATGGATCAAATCCAATCCACATATTGCCCGTTTTGAGAATAAATGCCGTTCCTGTTGTATTGTTCTGATTCATATTCAATTCTGTTGTATTGTTCTGGATTCAAACCGATTACAAACAGAGGCAAAGACATATTCTCAAATATTTTTATGTTTGGTGGGCAAGTCCGAACACAACCAAATTTCCTATTTTTATTTCTCGAAATATCATAAAGCCACAAACTACATGTCATAAAAATAGATACACTTTTACTTTTTTCGCCCACTAACGCAGTTGCAGTTGGAAAATGTTCATAATGACATAGACTTCTTCTTTCTACAATAAATGAGACATCGTACGGAATTACAGCGGAGGGCTACACCTCAGATGAATCGAAGTTGGATTGTCCGCGTAGAATTTAGACTTAACATATCCCCTCAGCAAAAGGTCTAACTGTGTGGTATCACACGATCTTGGTGGCTAATCGACCGGCCCAAAACATGAAATTATCTGCTCACCGAAGTGTCCTCTCAATATACCAATGATTGATGCGATGTTTGGGAAGTGGCGCCGTCTTGTTTTGTCGGTTATCATGGCGCGAAAACGGTCGCCATTGACGGTTGCGTTCTCACCGGCATCATTTTTGAAGAAATATGGACCGATGATTCCACCGGCCCACAAACCACACCAAGCCGTTGTTTTTCTTGCTGAAATGTCAGCTCTTGAATCTCTTCAGGTTGATTTCGCCCCAAGTGTGGCAATTTTGAATGTTTACATACCCATTGACCCAGAAATGGGCCTCATTGCTGAAAAAATTTGGCTTGAAAACTTCGAATCTTCTTGGAACTTTTGAAGAACCCATAGGGCAAAGCGATGTCGCTTTTAAAGGACTATCGACTTCAGTTCTTGAACAAGCTGTATTTTGTATGATTTTCATTTAAGATGTCGACGTAAAATGCGCAAGTCGTTCCATACGTCAGGCCGAATTGCTGCGAACGGCGCCGAATCGACTCTCCACGGTCTTCGTGTATACTGTCAGCTACTGCCGCTATATTTTCTTCACTCTGTGCTGGACGTGGTCTATTCGGCCGAATATTTGCGAATAGTACGATTATGGTGACCATAAATTCAGCGAAGCGGGCGAAACACATTCTTTACAGAACGTGAATTTTCGTAATAAAGTTGAATGATTTGTAAACCTTGTTCAGGCGTAAGTCTTTCCATGATGAAATGCCAAACAATACTGAACAAAAATAACATGACAGCTTGACACGACTCACGCGTGATCTATCAAAAAAGGCTATTGAAAAAAGTACCTCTACTTGGATCAGCCTTTAGTTCATTGCCCTCTCTGAAGTGAACTGCAGTATTTAAACTCGTACATTTAAGCGTTTACTATTAAAGTTATATTATACAAATTATGATGTAAATAGATCGTTGCACTGATTGTTCTATGATTTTAATTTTCATTCCAACACCTTTGGTTTTTCGAACTCAGACTTTTTAGCATAAAAAAACTATTCTCTAAACAAAATTTCTCTTAAAAGTTTTGAATTACCAATATTCATCTCTTGAATAAATTTATTTTTTCTGTACAATTTTAAACGTCAACATTTTACAAACTCTTTCTTCTCGTGACTCAGTATATTCCGTACATTATGGATTTTGAGGTCAGTGTCATTCGAACGGACAGAGTCATTCGAAATGCCTTTAAAATGGAATAACCTTTTTGGCACGGAGATAAGATAACCTTGACGCCAACCACTTTGTAACTAAAAATAACATCGCAGCATCGCAAATTCCAAATGTTTGTATGTAAATTATAAAATTTCCCGTTTTTGCTCAACAGAGATTTAGAGAGGTGCGTGCGACAGCTTTGGAATTTTTGTAATCACTAATAAAAGCAAGCCTTTTGGATGTGTACGCACATTGTGGATAATTTATTTATACCAGCTATTTTCTATAAGTTTAAGCTATATACATATCTATGTGTATGTATGTTTGTTTGTACACTGATTATAACTCGTACATCAGGATTTGCTTGTTTGAAGGTAATAGCGAGTGGCAGGTCCTGAGTATTTGTACAAATTTGTGGGTGATCGTCGTTAATCAAAGTGTAGGGCAAGCGACAAGCAACAATAAATAATTGTGTTTCACGCAGACATGAAACTAGCAAGAAACATGCTTGCATACGAGCACACCTTCAACTGCATAACATACAAACAAACAGACATAACTGAATAGATATATGTATGTATATGAACAATTCAACTAAATAGGGTTTAGTACAGATGTTTAATAAATGTATGCATGTATATATGTATAAGTAAGTTTGAGTAAGTTAGTTGGCAGCCTGTATCAACATCGGCAACAACAATGTAAACAATTATTGTATAAAACCGTACAGGACGAATGAGCCATATGTCTGGCACATTGTTACATAAACACATTTATATATATGTGTATGTATCTCGCATACGCTTGCATGTACCTGACGCCAAGCGGTAATGGGTAAGTGGTGCGTGTTTGAGGTATGACCGCACTGCGAGTGTGATTAAATTCGCAGATTAGTCGAAACCGCTGCCAACCCAAGGCTCAAGCAGCAATTCTTGCACACAAACTGCTCAAGAAGCATGAATCTAGTCGCACCACACATATTTACATACTTGATCTTATACATACCTTCAGTCGTTGTAATTATATATGTATACGCCAGGCGACGCTGGTTATAAGTTGCATTCATCCTTGTACCGCTCATCCTCATCCTTATCGACATTTTAGCCACACGCGTAAGCTCAGATTATAGCAAAAAACTTGCAGCAATTTAATTGTGGTATGACTGGGAGCAATACAATATATAAACAGATATAGTGAGAATATACACATACGAGGTCTGAAAAAAAATTTAATAGATTTTTGAACTTGCAAGGGGTGTGTGAATTTTATATTAAACTCTTTTTTAATATCCCTTACTTACGCCAAGAAACTTTGCTCTTTTGAGCATTCAATTTATTTTGGAAGTTATTTTGTGATGAATATTTTCAAACGTCTTCGATTTCTCTTTTCTTTGAGGAATCACGAATTGATTGTTTTGATGTGGAAACTAAAACTAATTCATTTCTATAGTAAGTCCGTAAAGAGATAAGACCGAAGAAATACGTAAATTTCGAACTGATGCGAGGTTTTTGTTAAAATTTTCTTTGTAATGAAGCGTGGTTTTATCCCTGGGTGGGATAGTCTATAAAGAGTATTATCTGAAAGTTTTGGGTTATCAGGCTGAGGCGGTCTTTTGTAGGAAAAGCTTCAAGATATTCAGTATGAATGGGAGGAGCAGCTTAACTGACTTTCTCTTGTTGCTTGGAAAAAGCATGTCAAATGAAGAGATAAGATGATAATGAAGAGTGATGATGGGTATTGAAAGAGGGACTGAATAAGATAAAAGAAAAAGTTTTTGAAGTGCTTTCAGGTTTGGAAAACAAATCTGTGTCATCTCTTGAACATACCTCGTTTATTACTACAAATAAAGGTAGATGTGTATGTATAAACACAATGTGGATTGTGGTTAGCCTGGTAAAGAGGCAACTTAAACGATACAGATAAATCAATAATTAAACAGCAAAACGCAATAAATGATACAGCGTCGAAGATGGTTAAAACACCCTTTAGGAAAGTGATAGTTTAGCAAAGTTGATTTTTAGACGATATCCTGAAAAGGAAGAAAAGAACACATGATCCAGTTTTATACCCATTATAATGTATGTTATTATTAAATATTCTTCAATATGTTATGATCCACTTGCATTATAAAATTTAGTCCTCCTGGATCATGGAGGTCTCCAAATATTGCCACAATATTATATACAAATAGACCAATTAGCAATGTTAGGTCCTAAGGCAGGACCATATGGCTGGTTGGTTGGTTGGTTGAAAGGGGAGGTTTAGGACCTGAACGCAAGCGATCGCTTCTAAGCCATTGAGTAGACTTATTGTGTATTATTTTTTATACCTTTCATGTACATGCAATCTATTATTAACTTCGGTCCAAAGTATGTAAATACCAGAAGTTAAAGAGACAGATCCATCGAAATTTCCAACTTTATGATCAGAAAGACGAGCTTAGATGATTTATCCAAGTCTGTCTGTATTTTCGTCTATTTGAAAAGAAACTAGTCCATAAGCAGTTTTACATTTAAACAAGCATTTGTCGGAACCAGTCAGATCGGACAATGATAACATATATACGATCGTATTTTCAAATTTGAATTTTTGGGTCATAAATCCATCAAAAATGTATCTTAGAGAGTGAAATTTGGTATTCTACCTACATATACTGAATTGCACATTGGTACTGAAAATAATTGAAGTCGGACGACTATAAAATATAGCTTCCATTCACCGATTTGTTCAGATATGTTGCTGTGGTAAAAATTCTGTCATTATAGCATACAAGAGCGTTAATTTTGGCATTCAGCAGACTTGAATTCAAGTTAATATTGACACTGAAAATCATATAAATCGGAATACTATATCATATTGACCCTAGAACCGATATTTCAAATATGAGAATTAATATTTAATCCTTAAATGCAATACAATTAATTTGATACATTCATGAGAGGCATCAAGGCCTCGTTATACATAACGACGAAACCAGCGTTATCCAACCTCCTGCCCAACCGACAGAGGCACGCGCCTGAAAACCAATTGCGGTCCGGACTGTCTTGAACCTCAAGCCGATAGTGGATGGTCACAGTTACACTTGCCTCGAAGTTTAAAATAAAGCTCGCTAAGTAGGAATGGATTATTGATAGTGCCACTTACCGACTTGGGTAGAAATAAAACGCCATACATTTCTTGGCGACTATGGATTGTAGGCATATTAATAAGCCTTAATAAGTTTTTATAAGGAGTGAGATTGTTACTCGCATCCCAATAAACATTCCTTAAAGGAATCATAGAAATTGTGTTTGTACAGAGTGTAGTGTAGATTCCATACAACGAATCTATATTCCAAAGTATAAGATAATTTGGTAATAAATGGGTCATTGAACTCCTTAGCTCACTGTAAAATGCCTTATTAGCACAAGCATTTAAATGATGACTAAAATCTAGCTTAGGGTCCATTGTGAAACATAAGTCACTGAAGTCAGTAACTTGTTCAACATTGTGATTTTGAATTATTTAGGCAAAGGATTGCAAAGCTTTTCTATAGAAGGACATAAATTTAAACTTGTTTAAGTTTAACGACATATAGCTCATATTACACCATTTCACCGAATTATTTAGGTCAAGTTGAAAATGTTCCCTGATTTAAAGAGCTCAGCATCGTCTGCATACAAAAGTGGTTTAGAATGAAGAACCATATTTCGATGACTATTGATGAATATAAGAAATATTAAGGTACCAAAATGGCAGCCTTGTGGTACACCTGATGTTACAAATTGAGTAATTGAATCGTTATAATAGCTTCCAAAATTTTGGGGTTAGAAAATAATTTGAAATGCTCAATAATTTATGTTATAAGATCTGTTACCAGATTTATGCAGAGGAAAAGCATAAACTTCGAAGTCAGATTGTTCTGCTTGACTGAAGCATTGAATATTTTCGTTAATGGTATATATAGGTATATATATAGGTAAGAATTTAAGTTCACTGGACGGGATATCAGGCAATTGGAAGAGAATAATATTCGTTGTGTTTTCCTTTGATAGTCTGCTACCCTCTGACCTTTACATGTAACATTCATTGTCCACCAAAGACTTAATAGATTGTCCCTTTTGATGCGACATTTTACACTTATAATCTTTGATTGGAAGACAGATTTTAAGAAATTGAGTTTGTAGCTACCTTGGTTATTGAGAAGGAACACTGCTTCTGTACCTGAATTGCATTCATACCCATTAGTATTGATATGGATGGATCCGATGAATTTGTCTTCCGCCCATTCTTCGCTGTTAGAGAAGGAGAAGGTTGCATCCTGGGCAAAAGCTTTCATTTTCTCGGTCGCATTTTACGTTAAGCCCGAGTTTTGCTATTATTATTTTCCCATTGTCTAAATCATTTAGGTGGCTAGCTGTTAGTGCTGCTTCATAAGTTATTTATATATTAATTAATTTAATGTCAACAATGACTTCCAGAGCATTTGTTGCGGTGGTTTCCATCGCGCTTGTTGTACCAAATAGTCAGAAACGTAACGCCCCGAAGGCACTTTTTTCGGGCACACCTACTAGTACTACATGTGTTAGTATGGGTCTTGCGAGATTTGGGTAAAGCCCTTAGGCTCTAGCCTCCATCAGAGCGCTCTATTGGCCTTGCATTTAATATGTTCCGTACAGCTAAGTTTCTCAGCAAGAATTACACCGAAATACTTGACCGAGTTGGAGGGTATAGACTTTAACTTTTCTAGTTTCGTTATGATGCGGATCTCAGTTTCTTTTTTTTTTCAGTTTTATTGAGATTCTTTTACTCTGCACCCACTCAAATGACCTCGCCATTATCCGTGATGGTCACCTCTGCTGCATGCAGTTGGAGTAACTGGTTTAACAAAGCGGCCTACAATGGCGAATATAAGATGCGCTTTGTGGAATTCCACATGCGATTGTGTGAACTACTTTAACATCTTCTTCTTCACATACAGGAGTGTATTTTCTGTTTGTTGTAATCGTTATAGATCCTTTCCATACTTTTCAATAGAAAACACATTAGACTGATTAGTCTATACAGTGTAGACCGCTCTGATAATCATAACAGCATTTATCGGAACTAAATCGTATAGATTTGCTGAAGATCATCGATAGTCCTTCTCGTTTTTTTTTTTTTAGCTCAGCTGTTATCCAAGGCTTATTCAGTGCATAACTAGCCTTAAGTAGAGGACAAGCTTCTCAAAATATACTAAAGATGCTTTATATACGATATACGATACTTAATAACCGCTCTAAGGCCATCCTGCTGGAGAAAATAATACGAGCTGCAGAGCTAAACAGACCAGGCACAATATTCTACAAGAGTGTGCAATTGTTGGCGTATGCCGATGATATTGATATAATTGGTCATAACACCCGCCATGTAAGTTCTGAGTTCTCCAGATTAGACAAAGAAGCGAAGCGAATGGGTCTGGTAGTGAACGAGGGCAAGATGAAATATCTCCTGTCATCAAATAATTTCGTGTATCTGGGAACCAGCATTAACAACACCAACAATGTCAGCGTTGAAATCCGACTCAGAATCGCCCTTGCCAACAGGTGCTACTTTGGTCTGAGTAGGCAATTGAAAAGTAAAGTCCTCTCTCGAACAACCAAAACCAAACTCTACAAGTCGCTCATCATTCCCGTCCTGATATATGGTGCAGAAGCCTGGACGATGTCTACATCCGATGAGTCGGCTTTAGGAGTTTTCGAGAGAAAAGATTTGTGGAAGATTTATGGTCCTTTGCGCGTTGGCAACGGCGAATACCGCAGACGATAGAACGATGAGCTGTACGAGCTATACGACGACATTGACATAGCTCAGCGAATAATGAGACAGCGGCTACGCTGGAGGAAGGCGCTCCAGCTGTGAAAGTATTCGATGGATTACACGCTGGTGGAAGCAGAGGAAGAGGGAGACCTCCACTCCATTGGGAAGATCAGATGGAGAGCGACCTGGTGTCACTTGGTATTTTTAACTGGCTGCAAACAGCAAGAAGAAGAAACGAGTGGCGCGCTATTGTTGACGAGGCTATAATCGCGTAAGCGGTGCCTACGCCAAAGAAGAAGAAGAGAAGGCCACCATATATTTATTCCAGCTGCATCTCGTCACTGGAAGCTGAGAGCCTTTAATGTTTACTTTAAAGCCAATATAATTGTGATCAGAGAAATAATTCTCCATAGAGACATGCGATCCTGATATTAATTTTAAAAACTACAATGCAAATTGCAGCATCTAAAACCCACTTCTATGAAGATTTATAAAGGTTGTAGTTTTACCTACATTTATAGTGAGAAGGCCCTTAGAGTTAAAGTAATCGAACATTACAATCTGATCTACCCAAGCTATGTGATGGCAGTTGTAGCCTGCTACAATTAACGACCACTTTTCTTAGGAGTTTTGAAGATTTTCTTTCATAGGTGTCGAAGTAAAGATCTCACTGAATACGTGAGACTAGAAAAAAGTCTCACCTGTTTCGTCTACGAAGCGTCATCCTAATGACTTCAAGGTAACTCCAAGTTATACGATCTCTGCATACATATACTATCTCCTCCTCTCTTACCCTCGTTTTTTTCCGAGTGAAAACTTTTTTTCGATCATGAATAAATTAGGTAATGGTTTAGCTTTTCACTCCTTCTCTAGAGAATGGCTTTCCGTAAAATCTTAATTTGTCTTTTTTTTTTGAAAAGTTTATAATTCTTAGATTTATAAGTCTAATGGGGCGATTTTCCGATAAAAAAATTTATTCCCAGATAGTAATATATTTATATTGATTGTAAGTACAGAAAAATAAAATTAACAACGGAGCCACGAGAAATTAAAATTGCAGCACTGCAACTGAAAACCGACTCAAGGCCAACTGAAATACTCATCACACAGATGTTTGCTGCAGAATTGTTTATTTTTTATTTTTATTTTTTACTTTTATGGCAAATGACACAATTTCAAAGAATCCAATGCTGGGAGTCACAGCTGGAGCAAAAATGATACAAAAAAATATTAGTATTTGCTCGAAAAAAAAATTGAAAACTATAAAACAAAGAAAGGGAGGGCTCTTAAAATAAAAAAGGAGGGTAAAATAAAAGTTTCGCCGCTTTCATTTTCACAAAGGCGATAGTGTGATAAAAATGAAGTGAAATTCAAAGCAGAGTAATAATGACATAATTAAATAGCAACACAGACAAACACTTGCCCCACACCCCAGCGTCGTAAACAGCATATGTATATGTGTTGCATAGAATTTTGGTTACATATGTTGCCATTAAACGAATGGTGCCAAGGCAAATTCAAATGCAATTCTGTTGCATGTACGCTTTTACGTTTATTATCGGGTCAGCGTGCATCCTCGCGCGCCATTGATGGCTCCAGATGCCAAGCAATGCATGCGCTGCTGGCACACCGATGTGTATGCCAACAATCTAAACAATGACATCAAATAAAATCCTTTTATGTGCCAACGACTCAGTTAGGCAAATGAAAACAACTCAATGCAATGCAATGGCAACGTAAAAAGGAAGAAGAAGAAAAAACTATCAGATGCCGAAGGCTTTATACCCTACATAAACGGAGACTTACTTTATTAAATAAATTTGAATAAATTTACCTCATAACTGGTTAATAGGTTGCTGAGAGGATAATTTATAAGGACGAATCTCATAATTGTCTTCCCATAATTGTAAAACTCCCAGATTAATGCAAAACTTCCAGTTAAATATTATTATTTTAAAGATGACATCTAACCATTTTGCGATTTGTTCGAAAAAAAAACCAGACGACAAAAACTAACAATCTCAAAGACCACAGGATAGGTGTCAAGTTGCAGGCAAATTAATTTATATTTATATTTGTATTAATATAATTGAAATGAAGTATTTAAATATATGAAGTTGATGTAAAATTAAGCAACAGACATTCCGTAGCACGCCGAAATATCAATAATACCAGTTGCTAAGATGGAAAAATTATCTACGAGTATATCGATCTATGTATATAAAAATTCAAACGAGTTGGAATCTAGGTAACGACTAATATATTTCCATGCAGTGTCAATAGAAATAGTGTCATGAGAGCTTTGTATTTAAGCATTGTAAAAAATGTTTGTTATTTTCAATAGAATTTTTACTCATTATAATATTTTTAACAGAAACAAAAAAATGATTTGTTTATTGGTCTGATCTAGATTACGTCAGGTTATTATATTTCAAAAAATTGTATTTGATGACAATTTTTGTTTTTGTTTAAATTGTTCTACTTGTTGTTTCATTAGTCTGCTCTAAGCAGGAATATATCAACTTAGAGCAACCAATAACATTTTCTGACAGACGCGAAAGAGGGCAGAATATAACTAAAAGTGATAATAATTTATAAACAAATCTATGCACTCGAATGTAGAAGAAAGTTATGTTAGTTAATATGCTTATAAACAAGAAGAATATAAAAGATAAATTCGTGAAGTGGTTCAAAGACCGACCTATTCGAAACAATTGTATATTTAGTGCGATTTTCTTGCAATTTGGTAGGTAGTTGGATTTATGTTTGCTTTAGCACGAACACGAGAAGTGTTTTAGAGGCCTACCAATTCGAAAAAAAACTTTTTTTATTCGAATTCATTCAAAATTGGTAAATAGGTTACTTTACGCTTGGTTTAACTAGAGCACTACTTTTTGTTTCAGGAAATGTGCCCGGGACCGAACTATTCGAAAATATTTTATTGTTGGTCCGAATAATCAAATTTGGTGCCCAGATATCCGTTTGATTAAATTACAATGAAGAACACTTTCTCTTACTTGTGCTGGATCTGATACCGACCTATTCCAAAAAATCTAAATTATTGTTCAACTTAGCTGAAATTCGGTATGTAAGTGGTTTTTTGTTGAGTTTAATATGAACACAACTTTTTCTTCCGGAAATTGAACTAGAGACCGACTTATTCGAAAAATCGTATTTATTAACGATAGATAACGATCGTTTTGAAAAAAACAACAACTTACTATTAAAGCTATGCTTGTGGTTTAATTTGGTAGAATTTTTGGACGCAGATATCTTTATGTCTATACAAATGTATATATCACTTTTTCCCCGGTAATGGAAGAGGATCGAATTGCTTGTAATTAAGTACGTTGCTAGCTTTTTGTTTTGTTTAACATATGGAATAATTTATTTCCGAAAATTGGATCCCAGATCAAAAGATTTATTCCTATCTCTGTAACAGGACTCAAAAAGTATTATTTCACGATACCTTTTCTGACATAATTGATGTAACACCTAGTGTTGCGCAAGGTAACCAATTGAGACCGATTCTGTTCTTGTTATATATTAACTGTTTGTCTTCAGTTATAAAATATTGAAAGATTTTATTATATGCCGATGATGTAAAGCTTTTCCAATCTTAAACCTCAATTAATGAAAGATGTTTATTACAAAGCGATTTGAACAATTTAGTAACTTGGTGTAATAACAATGATATGTCTAAAACGTAAACGTCGTAAATAACATGGTTTTACATTTATTAAGGTTAAGATAAATGTAAAACCATGTTATTTACGCGAAAATATGTTCAACCACCATCTTACACAATAAACAACTATGGTCTAGAGCAAGTATGTAATTTTGTTGATTTGGGTGTAACAATGGATACCAAACTCAACTTCAATCTTCATATTAATACAACTGTGTTGAAAGCTAAAGGCGCCCTTGCCTTTGTAAAATGGTGGTCTAAAGAATTCAAAGACCCTGACGAAAATATTTTTTACGTCATTAGTAAGATCAGAATTTGAGTATGGTTCGGTTATGTGGAACCCTAATTATAAAATCCATTCTGATAAAATTGAGTCCGTTCAAAAACAGTTTTTGTTGTTCGCTTTGCGTCATTTGCACTGGGATTCGCGCCAAAATTTTCCTCCGTATACTAGTCGATTAAAACTTATCAATTTACCCACACTTTCTAGCCGTACAGAAATGTTTGCACAAACTCACTTTTCGTAACAGAAAATACTATAATAACTTCTCTTAATAATACCGCACCGTAAGTTCCGCGATCTCCAGGCTAGAGAAAACAAGCGAAGCGAATGGGTCCGGTAGTGAACGAGGGCAAGACGAAATATCTCCTGACAGCAAATAAACAGTCATCACACTCCCGACTTGGCTCCCACGTCACTGTTGACAGTCACAACTTTGAAGTCGAAGATAATTTAATCAATGTAGAAACCAGTATTAACAACACTAACAATGTCCGCCTTGAAATCCGACTCAAAATCACCCTTGCCAACAGGTGCTACTTTGGACTGAGTAGGCAACTGAAAAATAAAGTCTAAAAGTCACTCATCATTCCCGCCTTGACATATTATGCACAAGCCTGGACGATGTCGACATCCGATGAGTCGGCTTTAGGAGTTTTTGGGAGAAATGTTTTGGGGAAGTCTCGTATTTCTTTGCTCACTGACAACGGCGAATACTGCAGACGATGGAACGATGAGCTGTACGAACTTTACGTTGGCATTGGCATAGTTCAGCGAATCAAGAGACAGCAGCTACGCTGATTAGGTCATATCGTTCGAATGGCTGAAAGCGCGCCAGCTTTGAAAGTATTCGATGGAGTACCCGCTGGTGGGAGCATAGCAAAAGGTAGACCTCCTCTCCGTTGGAAGGATCAGGTAGAGAGCGACCTGGTTTTTCTTGATATTTCCACCTGTCGTCAAACAACAAAGAGAAGAAACGAGTGGCGCGCTATTGCTGACGAGGCTATAATCGCGTAAGCGGTGCCTACGCCAAAGAAGAAGAAGAAGAAGAAGAAGAGGAAGAAGAAGAAGAAGAATATTCATACTAAAACTTCCCTGGAGGATCTTTGGAAGACAAAAGGCAACTAATCCTTGACTTTATCTGAATAAACTTGTATATATATATAGTGCATAGTTCACATACATACATAATTGGCGCTTTTGTAAAACGGCCGAGCTCCGCCTCCAATTTGTGGTTTTGCGTTTTGCTAATTTTACCAACAAATTGGAGGGACCTACAAATTATTCTAAGCCGCCTCTGTGAGGTCGATGATTTTTTATGAGGACTTTTATTTCGTGTCAGAAATACACTCGGAGGGCTTGATATTCTCTGTACAGGGGCGATTGCAATTAGAAAAAATTAATTTCTATAATTTTGGATAGTGCTAAAACTTGCACTGGAACCCAGACCTTCCGAACTATAGTACGCAATACTAACCACTCGGCTATTGTGGCCGCAATGTCAACAGTTAAATCTAAATTGAACAAAATGTAATTAAATATCTGAATAATTTTGATTTTTTTTATAATAGAAATATCAAAATTTTATAATTGGAAAATGTTGTTTGAAATGTATTTCATTTCATTACTGCTCAAAGTTTCTATAACTACTCTCTGATCTGCTCGAACTTGAGTTGAATTGATTGCTCTATAAATTTCTTTAATCTGTTTTAATTCTTCTGCCACTATTAATTAGATATTTTTCAAAAGTTTAGGATAGTAGTCGAAATTCTCCATTTTGTTTTCATTTAAAGGTGCTTTTTTGGCTCGCCGACAATCAATGCTAGAGTCTCGAAGTCGAAATTCTCCTAGATTTTCGTTCATCGTATAAGCCTTGACTGCTCAATTTAAGGGACCGACAAAATATATTGTAGATTCAAGCTCGAAAGCTGACTATTATTAATTTTCTTCTTTCTTCCCTGTAACGAACCTAATCAATAGCGATCGGTTTTAGTAGCTAAACAAAAGGGCAATGATGTCATCAAAATTCCTACCGTAAGTAATCCGAAGTTGCTGTATACTACATTCAAGAGGTTGCGCATCTTTATTTTTCATCCGTGGGTGCATAAATGTGACTTAATCGACACGGACAGAGTAGATAATTTTTACACCGAACAGATGGGTGCGACAAAGTATAGACGTCCATTAAGTGCGATTCACAGAAAGTATAGTAATAATTGTGCAAATCTCCTCGTAGTTGACATCATTGGCGTAAAAACAGTACTTATTGCTGGCAAAGAGATCGATCTTCCCATGAAGCCAACGCCAACCAAATGAGGAAAGAGTTTTACTGACATTCACCTGAGAGTTGCCAGCTCAAATCTAACATCCTTAGACCAAATATTCTCTGGGTAGCCAAGAATAATGATTTTGGAGGTGAGCAAACCCTTGTTGTTGTACGTAGTATTGGGGGTTCACCACACGAAAAAATCTCTTCTAATGAAATAAAATAAGAAGAGGACCTTTTGATAACGCACCCTGCAAACGATTTTAGAATCGATTTGTAAACATGCGCCAGTCTCCTACATGGGATGTACATCTAGTTGTTGCTTTTATTTAAATAAAGCTGACATCATCCCCGTCCAAGAAGTGCGATGGTCGAGACTAGGGCGGAAACGAATATTCCCTTATAAAATCTACAACGGTGGCCAAATAAAGGAACACAAATTTGGTGTTGGTTATATGATGGAAGATAGACTTCGTTTAAAGGATTAAACTGTCATGCACTCCGCTACAATCAGCATCAAACAGAAGTTTTACATCTTATCGCTAATTTTCGCTCTCGTCTCGCTATTTGACCAAATATATTTTCTATGAACATCTAAAACGCGTCCACGAGCGATGCTATCGTTAAAATATCAAAGTCGTGCTTGACGTTTGTAACGCTGGGGTAGGTATAGACGTTATATTTGGTACAACATTCGGAAAATACAACCTCCATTTCGAGGCTACCTCAAACGATCTGAGGCTAATTGACTTCGCTGGCACCCGGTATATAGTTATTTGTAGTACCGGATTCAGGTACATCTGAATCATTTGTATATATCTGTATTTAATTTATTAATATTTCTTCTACCCTCTGTACATCAAAGAAAAAATTTTGAAAAATAGGTTTTAATGGCAACTCAAGTTCATGAATGGTATAAAAATTTGAAAAATGAAGTAAAATGACTCAATGAGAAATGAAAAAAAAATTAGTAATTTGACTCCAAGACGAGCTGTTGTTGCATGTGTGTTGAGTTGTACATGGCAGACACAAAACGATAAAAACCAATTTTATGACATACCCAAATTAGGAATGCTGTTGCATAAATATTTTCATTGAATTTTCACGCTGCACAAACGACAAAAATAATGCCAACAATACAGCAACAGGAACTACAAAACCAACTTAACCTAGTGTAAAGCTCCACGCCATGTCTTGCTTCACTACATTGCACCACACCGCTTAGCATAACATAGCACACTCAACAAGCGTTGAACGAAGCGAAAACAACTGCATAGCCTCCCCCTCTATTTAACTCTTTTTCACGGTAGTGCTGAGTCGTAAATAATTCCCGCGGGTTCCTTCGTCGGTTGCATTTGGTGGAAACATTTTTTTTGTTGTAATTTCCCACTCAAATTTTGTTCCATTTCGAACAGATCGTAAATCTTTTTGTGATTGAGACGAATACTCGGCTAATTGAAATTTTAAGTCATAAAAAGTGTAATTAAAATTTGACTTGATTGTTAAGTGTGTCGGCAATGGCTAAAAATGTCAACAAATGTCGCCTCTTGTGTGAATGAGTAAAGAACATCAGTCACACTTTGGTTGCGTTGAGAGTTGTGAATTCACTTATTACTATTTTTTCTCTTCATTTTTATTAAGTCTACTTTTTGTTTACTGCAATTCCAGCATATAAGTTAAGAAAGTGTAAACGTGTTGATCTTTAAAGAGCTACACATAATTGTATAGTTTGGAAATATTTGTTTTGTAAATTGGTTACAAATCTAATTGAAATCAGCTTGTCGCGGCTAACGGCAAAACATGTTAATGAAATATCACCATTAGATAAGGTAAATAAAATTAATTGAAAACTTGTAAATCAAATAGGTTTGAAATTTACTTAAATTAAGATGGAGAGAGTTGTACAATTTTAACTAAATCCATAAATGCACTGCTGCGGTTAGGTGAAAGAAAGAGGCATCCATGGATTGTTTTTACGGGAGAATTTTTCACTCTTTTTGGATATGATAACCAAATATGTAGAAATGTGTTTTTTCGTCATTTATTATAAACCCTTTTAACAACTTTTACAAAGGTTAGATAAGATTGATGTGACTGATTCTAGAATTAATCAAGCGCGGGCTTATATGTTACTTATGTTTAAAATGAATTTCAAAACGCCGAATTTTTCAAAATAGCTTTTTACCTCTATCTTAATAAAATGATGACAATTTTTTCCAATTTCATTATATTAAATTTAATTTAATTCTTTTATTTTATTTTTAATATATATTTATTATAATTTTTCAACAAAATTATTTCATTTTATTTTATTTTATTTTATATTTTAAAATTTTTTATTTAATAAAATTTAATTTGATTTAATTTATATGAATATATTTTATTTTTATTATTTTATTTTTTTACTTTATTTTATTTTTATATATATTTTTAAGTTTTATTTTAATTGTTATGCATTATTTGATTCTTCTATGTTCTATGTTATGTTTACTTTTCCCTTGTTACACTTTACTTAATTAAATTTTTGTTATCTTTTATATATAATGCATTTTATTTTAATTAACTTTATTTCATTTATTTCATTTTATTTCATATTAGCTAATTTAAAATAATTCAACATTTTTCATTTTCTTTTTTATGAATTATTTTAATTTATATTATTTTAATTAATTAAATTTTATTTTTATTTATTTTTAAATTAGCTTTCAGTTTATTTTTAATTATTTTTATTTATTTATTTTAATTATATTATTAGCTTTTATTTTATTTTAATTAATAATTTTGTTTTATATTATGTTAATTTATATAATTTTTTATTTTAATTTAAAATGTTTATTTTTTAATTTTTTATTTTTTTGTTTTAGTTTAAATTTTACTTGCATTTATTTTATACTACTTTTTATTTTATTTTATTTTAATTTTATTTTAATTTATTTTATTTTTTTAACTTTTTATTTTATTTTATATATTTTTTGTTTAAATTTTTTTATTTATACTTTTTTATTTTATTATATTTTTATTAGTTTTTCTTTATTTTATTTTATTTTATTTTTTTATTTTTATTTTTATTATTATATTTTTTTTATATTGTTATGTTTTACATTATTTTATTTTATTTAGTGTAATTTAATTTCATTTAATATAATTTAATATAATTTAATATAATTCAATTTAATTTTATAATTTTATTACTATTTTTTATTTTATTTAATTTTTTTATTTTTTTATTTTTAATTTTTTTGTTTTATTTTTATTTTTTAATCGGTTTAATTAATTTAATTTAATTTAATTTAATTTAATTTAATTTTTATTAATTTATTGTTATTTTTTATTTTATTTTATTTGTAATTATTTAACTTTTTATTTAATTTTATTTAATTTTTTGTTTTTATTTTTTTATTTTTAACTTATTTTAAATGATATTATTATTTTTTTTTTTTACTTTTTTTAACTTTTATTTTTTTTTTTTTTTGATTTCTTTCTATTTTTTTTATACCATATTTTATTTAATTATATTTTTATTTTATTTTATTTTAGTTCATTTTATTTTATATTCTTTTATCTTATTTTATTTAATTATTTTAATTTAATTCAATTTAATTTAATTTAATTGAATTTTATAATTTCAATTTTATTATTTTTTATTTTATTTCATTTTTTTATTTAACTTCTATTTTTTATTTCTATTTTTTTTTTGCTTTTATTTATTTTAATTGATAATATTTTATTTTTATTTTAATTTTATTTTATTTTATTTTATGTACTTTAATTTAATTTAATTTAATTTCATTTACTTTAATCTAATTTTATATAGATTTATAATTTTAACTTTTTATTTTCATTTTTTTGTTTTATTTTATTTATTTATTTTTTATTTTTTATTTTTTTTATTTGTACTTCATTTTATTTTATATTTTATTTTATTTTATTTTATTTTATCTTATTTTATTTCATATAATATTATTTTATTTTATTTTATATTATTTATTTTATGTTATATTTTTTATTTTATTTTTTTCTTATTTTTTTATTTTATATTTATAGATTAATAATTTATTTTATTTTATTTTATTTTGTTTAATTCAAAATAATTTAATTTAATTTAATTTAATTTTGTAATTTTATTTTATTTTTTATTTTATTTTATTTTTTTATTAAATTTTTTATGTTATTTTATTTAATTTTATAATTTTATTTGAATTTATATTTTTTTAAATTAATATTATTTTATTTTTATTTTTATTTTATTTTATTATTTTTTATTATATTACATTTTTTAATTTAAAAGAATTTAATTTTATTTAATTGGATTTAATTTACTTTAATTTAATTTAAATTTAAATTTTTGTTTAGGTGTTTTTATTTTGTTTTATTTCTTTTCCTTTTTTATCTTTTTATTTTCATTTTTTTATGTTATATGTTCTTTTCATCTTCCTTTCTTTCTTTTTTTAACTATTTATTTTATTTTTATTTTTTAATAAGTTTTTGTGTTCTGAGTTCATGTTAGGATATTATATTTTCACACCCAGCAAGCTTTGTTGTATTTAAGGAGGCCGAGATGTGTGAAATTGACAAATTCTGACGATCTATTTAGAATAAAATATTCTATTTATATTTTCTCTTCAAGCAGCATTCATAAGAATCAACAACTACATGCCAAACAGTAATAAAAGCTGGCAATTACACATATAAAATAACCACAAAACAATAAATGATTCAGATATCTTAGCCAACATTCAAACATTGCGGTTAATCACACAGATGCATTTCATCTGCGACTTGTCTATTTCTTTCAAATTTGGGAATTATTTTCCATTGATGTTACTTAGTGAAAATATTTGTTTTTCTTATTTTTTTGTTTTGCTATTTTATTTGTACAAATCTTTTAATGATTCTTATTTCGTCAGCAGACAGATACTTAAGAAGAATTGTCTGTTCTTTTTCAAAGGATTACAATTTTAAGAATATAAAGCTCTTTCACTGTAACATATAAATAGTTTTGTAAATATTTTCTGTGGTTAAGATATTACACAATATGAGTGGAAGATAAAACACATTTATATATGTATGTATATATACGTATTCTCATATAAGTATAGGTTGCTTTGTGGCAACTCACTTTGATTTTTGTTTGGAAATGTGTTGATGAAATGCTATTTTTAAGAGTAAGGCCTATGTAGTTTTTTGTTTGTACCAATAAAGAAAGCTTATAAACGATTAGAAATTGTGAAATAAAAAGATACTTTAATTACATTAAATATTCTGTGTACTTAAAGCGAATTAAGACTGGTATTTATCACTTTATGTTAAACACATAAAAATAGTTTTGAAATTCAAGTTTCTATTCTCTCTTGGAAAAAAATTTATGTTAAATTAAAATGAAAAAATAAATGAATGTTAGAGCAGATAAGCATTGATGTGATAACAAAATCACACACCTGCAAACATTAATTTCAACGCGCTTACTTAAACTTAAGCTAAATGTTTTTGTTTGTTGTTTTAATGTGTTGGTAAATAGTGTTTATAAATCGCAATACTCCCACGTGTAAGCACACATATTCGTACATCCATATGTCCACACAAACTAGTGCACATAAGCACACCCACAAGGCCGCACAGACTTGTCGACCCAATTTTCGATCACATTAATAGTAAATGGATGGATGGCTGTTTGTAGGCCATGGGCGGTGCAAAGTGTCGCCCGTATCAACAAGGATACGAAGGACAACCAAATAACTGATAGACAGGTAGGCGTTAAGGTAGAGTAAACAAGAAGAGCACAAATTTCCGGTAAACAGGCATTGCAAGCAAAAAAATACACAATAACTTGTACCCACACACATGGCTACCGCCCATACATATGCATGTGTAGATCCACAATTACATGACACATGAGTAATTCAGTTTTCGGGTCTGTTGCGCTGCTGGCGGTCTCGTAGGCATGAACACGCATTTCCGGTACACGGCAAAGCGGAAGCGTTAAGCCGGAAATGTTTTTTGTGCGAAACTTGTGCTTTGCTGTGCTGTTTAGGTTGACAGCGAAAGGAAAAAACAAGGAAAAAACAAATGTATTATTACTGTCATAGTTGATAGCTGTGAGTTAGCAACATACATACATATGTGCACACTTATTCAACTATATTACTATATACTAAAGTATATAAGATTGTACAATATGTATGTTTATCCTTATAGTCGTATATGTGAGGCCAGTTTGCTTTATCACAGTGCTTGTTATGTTGCATGAAATTCATTTAAATTTGTATCCGGCTGCAGCTTTATTAACTTTGTTATTGTAATCAATTTAAAAAACTGCTTAATCACTTTTATTAAAAAGTATGCCACATTTAATATTATACTAATATTTATGGCCTGTAAAATCACTATTGCTGGGTTCGAATTTACCAAAACTGTTATGGAATGAGGTTATCTTAGAATCAATGAATAATAAAAATTAGTAGATTAACCTTAATTTTTATAGTAAAAAACCTTGGAAGCATACTTAAAATTGCCAAAAGATATTTTTGGTACATTTCAGTTGTTTAATAGTCTAAAGTACCAGAATGACTAATGAAACAAATTTTTTATCATGCAAAAATAAAAATAAAAATAAAAAATAAAAAATTTGAAAGAAGATAAGAGAAAAAGCACTTGTTATGAAATGTTCAAAATTTTAATATTTCTAAAGATACTTGATTTTATGTTTATACATTTTCTAAAATTCCTTTAAATTTTATAAAACAAACGTCTATTTAAAAGTGGATAACTTATAGCTATGAAATCAATTCTCAAAATTATTATATTTATAAACATTTGAATTGAAAAAAACAACAACAATTATCAACACAACTGTAAAACTACAAATCTTGAAGAATCTCTAATCCCTCAATTCTTCAAATCTCAAAAAATTTCATATACCAAAATCTCATATTCTTCAAATCGTAAAGTATAAAAATTTCTAAATCAAATAAATTTCCAAATTATTAAATCTTAAAATCACGAAATCTTTACATTATTAAATCTTCGAATCTCAATAAATCTCTAAACTTCTAAATCTAAAAATTCTCATATTTCGAAAATTTCAAACCTCAAAAATGTTTCAAGTCTTCAAATTACAAAACACCAAGCCTCCTAATCATAAAATCTTCAAATCTCCAAACAATTCCATATCTTAGAAACCTCTAAATCTCAAGGAATCTTATTCTTTCTTGATCTAAAAAAAAACAAGCAAATATCAAAATTTTAACATATCAAAAATCTCTAAATTTCGAAATCGACAAATCCGAAAATATTCAAAGCGTTGAAAACTTCCAAATCTCTTAATCTAAAAATTATCCAAACATATAATCTTAAATCTTCAAATAAGTAAATCTTAAACTCTCAAAATCTCGATATCATCAATCATAAATTATCCGTACCTGTTTTGCGAATTATAACCGCCATTAGAAAAGTAAATTCTGCATTCATTTCGTTAAATATTTATTACTAATGCAAGATATCACATGTGCTTTGATCTTCTTGACTAACAAAATGATCACAAAATGGCAGCTCCAAAAATAGTAGAATTTCCTTTGAAAAAGATCTCTGTATTCCCCGAAATTCATGTGAGTTCATGGTCGCCGGAATGCATTGACATTACAGCTCTGGCCGGGCCATGACTGCTTTATTTTGCGACTCCATCGGTCTCTATCCTTCGCAAGTATTCTCCAGTTAGTCGCTCTAATCTTTCTTGCATCTTCTATGTTATTAATCCAGAGTATCCGAGGCCTACCTCTGTTCCTTCTACCGACTGATTTTGTCGCAAGAATTTTTCGTAAAATGCTGTTTTCTTCTCTTCTTAATATAAATCACACAACTCATCACGACAGCCATTTTTATAAAAATGAAAATATGCGGGGTTATTAATCTTGCGGTTTCCAAGATAAACATAAATTAAATCCATTTAAAATATTTTTTCATGAATTTCATGATCATTTTTTACATCTTGTTTGAGTAAGTTTTCGATTACGTTTTGCCAAATATTGGGCGGTATTTTAGCCATAATCAATGTTTGTTTTTAAATGCTCAAAAGTTAAAGGTTTATCCATATAAGCAAGGTCTTTCGCGTAGCCCCACAAAAATAGTCCAATTAAAAAATTAAAAAAAAAAAAAAACAATTAAACTATTGATATCGTTAAAACGAGAGATTACGCGGGGGGATTCTCTCAGCATACTTTCTTTTTTTTTTGGATGCAATGGCCTCTATTCAATTATTTGAGGATTTTCGGAGCCCTAATTGCTTATTTACGTATCCACTCACTGAGAAATGTGCTTCTTCACTGAATAAAATTTTGTTGGAAAATGCGCGTTCCACTGCTTGTTTGTCTTGCACCCAATCGAAGAAGTACGGCAGTGTGAATGGTCAGCTGGCTTCAGTTGTCATGTGAACTGGACTTTATATGGATGTAGGTGTACGTTCGAGGGCAAAATACGCCATAATGTGCCGTAAGAAAGTTCCAGCTCTTACAAACATTAAGAAATATACACGTCTGGTCTTCGGCTACACTTTCACATACAGCACCGAAATTTGAGATGGAACGAGCAAAACGATGATACACAGGCCTTTTAATATCTGTAACCTATTCAGTATCTTCAATTTTGTTTAAAATATTATCAATTGCTTAAATAGTTGGACGATTACGTGCACCATCATAATCTCATTTTAAAACACGAAATGTGGCCACGTTAGATTCAAAATTTTTGGTATAGATTTCAAGAATTTTGACGCATTGTGCGGTTGTCGAGTGATCCGTTTTCGTAAATGCCCGAATTTTAACAAAAACAAAACATGTTTAATTTTACAATTAAGTTTGACAGATGCCAAAATACAGCCCTGCAAACAACGAAACAACTAAATAAATAACCCTTTATTTTTCTAAGTATTTTCTTATCAAAAGCATTGATTATAATTTAGCTCGAATTGGCCCTGCAAAAGACCAGTATAACCTAATCTAACCTAATCGCGGCATATACACTATTCAACCTCAACTGAAATTGTAATTTGAAAGATACCTAGTTTCTTGTCGGAAATTATGTCAACAAATCTCTGGCAGAAGAGATCGAATCATTTTTTATATACATATATACATTTTTTTCATATATATAATAGATAGATATAATAATGAATGAAAAAAAATAAATTCGAGTAAAAATAACTAAAAAGATAATTTTTTTCCTTGATCCGATTCTCGAACTGAAAAATAGTGTCTCTGCTACCTATACAAGTACACCTAATTTAAAGAAAATAGAAACATAAATACGATTTTTTCAAATAGCTAAGTCCCTGGTTCACTTTACAGTGTGAAAACTAATTGACGACCTGTTCTCAAATCTTTTGAATATACTTAAAAAGTTTGAAGTTTGCTTACAAACACTGTGACATGCGATATTTATTTATTTAAAGTAGCGCTACCCTGTTGTATATCGTTATACCAAATAAATATTGTAAAAAGTGAAAAGTCCCAGTGTTATTTTGATATTAACATTTCAATCATTTGTGCTTTTTTATAAGTTTGCTTATTTCTTAGGAAATTTTTGCTAGAAATCATTTTCGAATGGTTGAACACTTCTACGAAAATATTTATCAGGAATCATCGAAAGATTTTTTATGTTTCAATGCGCATCTGCCCCAAATAGATAGTCTCGGTTTTTGAATTTTTCGGCATATTTTTCAATCAGTATTCAAAAAATGTTGAAATCTCTCCATTTTCAACAGTTTATTTGTGAAACAAATCTTTTAAATTAAAACTTTCAGACCTTTTAAAAAAATATTTTCGCATTAAGCCTTTCTTAAGTATTTTCAACTTGATACCCCCTATTGTGTGTTTATCATTTATTATCTTAAGAAACCATTTTGCACTACAAGCATTCAATGTTCTCTTTAGTTTAATACTATCTGATTGGATTTAATTTACTAAACAATTATTTAAATTCTCAAATAGCTGGTAACTCTTCTTAAAAATTTCACCACGGATAATTTCTAGAAATTTCTTTGCTCGATACCAACACAGTAATGTATAATTTATAATGCATTGTGGCGAAAATGCGAAACAAATTTCAGATAAAAGAGAATGGTCAAAAATTTCACTCCTGACGTTAATACGAGCAATCTGTTTAGTATATAAGGGCGAAGCGCAACTGCTGGCAAGTCAGTCGTAAATCGATCCCGCTGGTGATAATGTGGCGCTAAATTAAAAATAGCAGACCGTGAAAGTTGAAAAAATAAGTCATTGTAAATAGTGAAGCAAATTGATTTTTATTGAGTAATAAAGTAAAGTTAAGTAAATTGTATATAATTAAGGAACTGTTAGCATAGTTATTCATTATCACCATTTTATACAGTGATCGGGCTCGAAGGATTTGGGAAATCGTCGAGGTTAACTTAGCAAAATCGTAACAATATTTTATCAACACTTTATATTAAAAGTTTTAAAGAGATGACAACGCTGCTCAAAATTATTTCTTAATTAAGGCTTCCTTTAATCTTCCCAGTTTAATACGATTATTGTAATATTTATTTTTTTTATTACTAGTTTTAAATTTTAATTTCTGAACAGGTGATATCTCAGCAAAATATAAATATAATTAATTCTTGAGCATATTTTAACCCAAACAAACCTCCCATTTATTTCGACTGGCGACAATTCTCGAATTCTCTTGAAAAACATATAAAATTTCATCTAAATCGATTAAGCTATTCAGAAGAATATTTGTATATATATGAAGATCAGTGGTGCCACGCACCCTTTTTCAAATTTCCGAATACATAATGCCCGAATACTAGTTATGGGCCAAAATTTCAAAACTGAAAAATCGTTGTATATATCTTATAGTGATCCGATCTGGCCGATTCCGACAAATATACGTATTAACGTTTATCTTCCTACCAAGTTGGGTTGAAATATCTCTAAAATAGAGAGACTAGCTTGCGTTCAGACAGACAGACGGTCATGGCTAAATCAACTCAGCCGTCATTCTGATATAAAGTTAATCTAGCATTCCATGTAAATGAAATGGTATAAAATTAACCGCATATTCAGGTAACCGACAAATGTTACATGTAAACACCTCAATAGTATCCTATTCACAAGGATCTTCCTTCCATCTACTGTGCCGTTTATACTATTAACATTTTCTAACAATACATAATATTTATATATAAATTGTACATTATAGATGAATCTATTTTGTTAAATTATGAAGTTGTTCACATAATTTACCATACAATTGTTTCAAGTACATGTTTCCATATAACTCCCAAATCGACCTTTTGGGTCACTATTCTTGATACTTAAGAAAGAAAGAAAATCTTAAGTCTTAACATGAAATATTCCCAAAATATAAGACTTCAAACATTTATTTTAGTTTGCCAGTCAGTTATTCACTTTTTGTGTTTACTAAAACCCATTTTCGTCAATAGCAAATATTTATTTAGGAATCCACCTTAATATCTTTGATGACCTATAAAATTAATATAATAATGATGCCATTTTCACCATTTAGACGTTACTAAAAAAATACCGATTCACCCTAGAAACTTCAAAATTCTTATGAACATCTAAATCAATGCATACATATATACATATGCGCTTACATTTACAAATGCTCCCTTTGCAGTGTTTATCTATTTTCCAAAAACTCAAACTTTGCATTTCTTCATTATCTGCTTCATAAGGCTTCACCACCTTTGCTGTCCATTTTTGTATGTGTCTACGGGTTGGCTTATTTTTCTGTTGTTGACCGAAATTTTCAAATTTGAGGCCATTTTGTGATGACATCATTGTTGGGTGAGGCAAGAAGGTAGAAGGTTAGTTGAGACGGTATTTGGCTGCCAAATGGGCAATGACCCTTTGATAAAAGGATACGGTGCAGGTAACAAGAATCTGAAATGGTAGATTGCTTTGGAGCTTTACACTAAGTTCCAACTTAAGCTCAAAAGGAATTACACCCATATAAAGTTTTGCGAACTTTAAGATATGCTTGCATGTACAAAGTGCAAAGGTGTGAAGCATCTTAAATTGTTTAATGTGCACTTTTGATAACATTTGGGTATCAGAGTAATAACAACAAAAATAAATGGTTATATATCATCACACATACCTGTTTATTTTGACCTTCCTTCACTGTAATTGTATTTGTAATATTATTTCTGTGATTTAACTTTAACTATTAGAAGTGCGTTATTTGAATGATAAGTCAATATTTCGTTTTTTATGAAAGCTTTAAGGTTCCGGAAAGGTGACACATTATAAGCCGGACGTCCCAAATAATTAGTAACTCAAAGTAGAATTTCTGTTTTTTTTCCTTGAACTTATTCCAATAGCTTTCATTTGGCCAATTTAATATTTTAGTAATTTATCATAGTTTTAAACAAATTATTCTAATTTCAGGTTCTAGTACCATCTTATATATATATTTCGTCTAATAGTCCAATAATAACTGAGTTAATTTCCCACAAAATATATAAGTGCTCGCTTATCTACTTAAGGCAACATGAAAAATTAGCTTATTGAAATGATAAAAATGGTTAAAGTTGAACAATCAAAAATACTCGATTGAAGTAAAATAGTATATTGTGGTTAAACATGATGAAGGAAATATTGTAAAACAACTACTTCGGCCTAATTTAATTGTAAATAAAGGCTGCTCCATTTTGAGATTCCCTACTTATTAAAGAAAAAAAAACACAAAAAATTCAAATTTAACGGGGAATGTTTATTATCATTCGACAGAACATTATTTGTCATTATTTTTTTTTAAAGATTATCTCTTTCAAATGTTGGCCGCGGCTTCGTTGCAGATGGTCCATCAGTTGAGTTAAATTTTCGATGACTCGTTCGAACATTTCGACTGGTAACTGGCGAATGATACGCTTAATGTTTTGCTCCAAGGCCTGAATCGAAGCGGTATTGTCCGCGTGGGCTTTAGACTTTACATATCCCCAAAGCTAAAAGTCTAACGATGTGACATCACACGATCGTGGTGGCCAATCGACCGGCCCAAAACGTGAAATTATCTGCACACCGAAGTGTTCTCTCAATAAATCCATTGATTGATGCGATGTGTGGGAAGTGGCACCGTCTTCTTGAAACCACATGTCAAGGAGATTACGAGCTTCAATTTCAGGTATCAAATAGTCGGTTATCATGGCGCGATAACGGTCGCTATTGACGGTTACCTTCTCACCGGCGTCATTTTTTAAGAAATATGTACCGATGATTCCACCGGCCCACAAACCACACCAAACCGTTGTTTTTTCTGTATGAAATGTCAGCTCTTGAATCTTTTCAGGTTGCTCTTCGTCCCAGAGGCTGCAATTTTGCTTGTTTACATACCCATTGAGCCAGAAGTGGGTCTCATGGCTGAACAAAATTTGGCTCGAAAACGTCGGATCTTCTTGGAACTTTTCAAGAGCCCATAGAGCGAACGATGTCGCTTGAAAAGATCTAGCGGCTTCAGTTATTGCACAGGTTTCAACTAAAGATCTCAACGTAAAATGCGCCAAAACGTTTCATACGTCAGTCCGAGTTGTTGCTAACGGCACCGAGTCGACTCTCGCTACGACCGCTATATTTTCTTCACTGCGTTCTGGACGTGGTATATTCGTCGAATATTATCCAATAATGAATGCTGGGTCTCAAGATGGGTGATGGTGTTGCGAATAGTACGCCCAGCAGGCCGATTATGTTGACCATAAGTTGAGCGAAGCGCGCGAAATACATTCTTTACAGAACGCGAATTTTCATAATAAAGTTGAATGATTTGTAAACGCCGTAAGTCTTTTCATGACTAATGCCAAGCAATACTAAACAAAAATAACATGAAAGCTAGACACGAATCACGCGCTATTGAAAAAATTACCTCTACTTGTGTCACCTTATATATTTAAATATTCTTAAATTTTATAATTTAGGACAAAAGAAATATATTCTTTTTAATTGATACAGCAATCGGTCAACGAACAGTAAAAGGTTTAGCTAAATAAAATTATTTAAATATTATAAGTTCCTATAAAAGTGTAATTCATACAGTGGAGTTTTGCCAATATCACATCGTTTTTTACCTTTCAGACTATTCCATCAGATATTTCAACCAAACTTGGTTGGCAGATGCACTGATGCATTTATACGTACATATGTCGGAATCGGCCAGATCGGACCACTATGACAAACGTGAAACTTTGTATTTACACACATGTAATTAGCTGCATGTTAGTATTGAAAATCATCGATATACAAATACTATATATTAAAGCCCCCCTAGAACCGATTTGTTTAGATATGATTGTTTGCATCAAAAGTCCACCAAAAAATCATCTATGGTAGAAGCTTGAAGTTTTGTATTATTTCAATCTGAAGAAAACAAAAACTAACGATATGGTTTTTAATGCCAAAAACATTAATAGTATGGGCATACGTTAGAAATTTTTCGCTCTTGTAAAATATCTACTTTGTATAGTTAGCTCTGCGGCTCTTATCATTTTCTCCAATATTAGGTTGAAGAAATCGCACGTTAGAGGTTTAACCAGTTTATAACTTCGCTTAGTATCGAACTACTCAAAAAGATACTCTCTACATTTCTGGTATTGTCAAGCCTTATTTATTGAATAGCACATCCGGCTCCCGCAGCTTTGTTGCTCTTCTGGCGAGCAATTACATAGCCGTTCAGCCGTACCTCGAATCGTATTCCCGTCAAAATTACATAAGACATGTCGTCGGTCTCTCACAACAGAATCCAAGATATTGAACAGCGCGGAGAGGCCTTCCAAATTCTGACTGTGCTTCCGGTATTATCCAGGGCCAGTTTACATTGTGGCGTAGAGGCAGTTCCTTATCGTACTGCCGACGGCAGCTTTAAAATCGATTACAAGATTTGGCACATGGTGAATATCTGATCAATGGTGGATTATATATTAAATTGGACTTTAACCTTTTACACAATACGCTAGATAGGACCCTATATGAGATATTGAGGAGACTTATTTCTTAGCGGGAAATCGGTTTTCGAACTTCCATACACGGGTTTGCGCTGGTCTTGAAACCTTCTGTAAGTCGCCGCATCTTCTCATAGAACTTTTCAACATTACTCTTGTCGGCCAGCTTCTCAAACTCTTCATACTCACGTATTTCTGCCTCCTTCTTTTTTCCTTCAAATGTTTCTCCCTTCCCCTCTCTCGGTATCTATCCCACCCCGCACGTCTTGTAGGCGACCGCAAAGTGGCGAAGTAGCCAGTCTGCTTTCACTCCACTGTAGTTCGACGTTCCTCATCGCACCAACTGTTTTGATATTGTTGAAAGCCAATTGTTTCCGAAGCAGCGGTAACAGCTCTCTTATATCCAGTTGCTGATGAGTGCTTTCAGAGAGCAGGTGTGCAAGGCGAGTAGAAAGCCTACTGACTGTCTGCTGTGATTATAGCTTTTCGACGTTAAACCTTCTTCGTGTTTGTTGACGGAAGTTATTTGCTGCACAGAGTAGGGATTTTTGCTCCCAGAACGTACGAACGCCTAGAACACTGGATACATGCACTACGTCTATTACAACATGATCGATTTAGCTGCGTGTTTTTCAATCCATTGATAGCCATGAAGTTTGATGAAATTTCGTGTGCTGGAATCTACTACTATAACCATATTTCGTATCCCGGCAAAGTCGTTCAGCCTCAGTCCGTTCGGGGATGTTTCTTCGTGAAGGACGAATTTGCCGATTATTGCGCCAAAAATACCTTCTTTGCCTACCCTGGCGTTGAAATAGTCTAACACAATTGATAGAATCTTTGGTCACATCATCCTTCTCTTCTACCAGCACGTGGGCGCAAATCAACGATAAGTTAAAGAACTTCGCTTTGATGCGAATTGCGGTTGGAAGCTTATCCACCGGGATCAATGCCAGGTTTCGGCGACAGAATCTTTCCCCCACCACAAACCCAAAACTAAATTTGCGCGCTGATGTCAGCCTTTGGTCTTATGAGGACATCAACCAGCTTGGAAGCGGCATCTTCCTAATTAAAGGGCCAGAAATTCCATGTGAATGTCCCCTTTATATTGTCACTAGCTAGTTCTTATTGAGATTTTCAAACAAATACAAGTGTTGTAGTCAAAACTTGTACATATACTTTTGTTGGCTCAATCGAAAGTCTGGAATTGATATGCCTAGTTTTCGTTTCTAAATCAGCTGGTATTTACTTTGATTCTGTTTTGAAATATTAACTACGGGAATTAGTTATTTTCTGTAAGTATTCGTTCGTCTGTAGATATAAGTATACCAGTGCAAGTTTTGAAACTAGTGTTAGCCATAAAATGTTTGCAAATACCGTAACGCACAAGTACAATCCATATTCAAAAGACAATTCAATTAAAAAGACTTATTTTGAAGCCATTTCCAAGTATGCTTACGTTTAGCTTGGGGCACACAAGAATACATGAAAAATCGGTACAAATAGCATTGGACACATTTTGCATATATGAACCTGAGTATGAGGATTAAACAATTGGTTGTGCATTTAAACATACGAGTGCACAAATGTTCTACAATAAGCTTAAGTACAACTACAACATCTATGGAAAAGCAGCAGACAAGTGACCGACCGCAAATGTAAATGAACTATTTTTGGTAATATCCAGACGGTGCTCTGATATCTAAGTACGAGTACAATTGTAGGGTACCTAAAGTTGAATAATTAGTGTAGGTAAGTGTTGGGTGACCTACTGGAAATTTCCAAATGGCAAATCTCCAAATTTCGATTTTCGAAAAATGCTATGAGAAAAATTTACAGTTTCTTTGAGTCTGTGCGAAGTTACTTAATTCTTAAACAAAACCATTCATTTTCAAAATCAATTAAATACATTTTAAGTACATTTTTCGAAAGGGTTTATAAAACTAGTGATTCTGCAATGTCACATACTTAAAAATATTTTTATTTCAGACAATAACCCAATAAGCATAAAATATAATCTAATGGTATTTAAGACATGCATAATGCCGAAAAGCGTAGTAAATTTGAAATTTAAAACTCGAACCTAGTACAAAATTAGTATTAGTACATCTGAAAAGGCTTTCATATATGTAGAAAATAGCTTTTTGTCTAAAGATATTGGCTTCTTGGTGCTCAATGCAACATAATAAATCCAAATTGCATTATGACCTACTTTAAGCCATTCTCGTATACTCACATACCTTACGGTATTGTACAAGTATCGTCGTTGGCCGGAAAAAGTAAACGTACTCATCCTGCCTTTCGTGTTCATTAACTCTTAGCCTGACATGAAAGGAGCGCCAGGTACATTTGTAGTGTTTGGAATGCTTTTCAAATATCAACATATACCTTCATATAAAGGGTTTTTCAATAGCTATGATATGATTTCTGAATGTCGTTTCGGCTATTTTTAATATGTCATGATCTGTCAATTTTTTTCATTTTATTCAGTAATGTTTACAATTTCATCATGGTAAGATATACGCAAGAACAATATTTACAAATTATTTAATACTATTATGAAAATAATCGTTCTGAATTAAAGATTTCCGATAAGGTTCACTTCATCTCAGTGTTGCGGTAAATACTGTCCATTCTGGTGCAAAGAAAATCCACAAATTATTATACATTCAACTAAATTGACAGTTTGGTGTTGTTTTTGGTCTGGTGGAATCATCGGTCCGTATTTCTTTCGAAATGAAGTTTGTAGCCCCGTTACTTTCAATGTAGAGCGGTATGTATCGATGATAACCAACTTTTTATGGCCACAATTGGAATAAGTTGATCTTAACAACATCTGGTTCCAACAAAACGGAGCTACGTGTCACACAGCACGTGCAACAACCGCATTATTGCGAGAATGGTTTGGAGATTTTATTATTTCAAGAAATTGTGACATTGAATGGCCTCCAAGAGTTGTGATTTAACACCATTAGACTACTTCTTGTGAGGTTATTTGAAGTTATTGGTATTTAGCAATAAACCAGACTTTCTTCAAGCTTTAAGAGTCAGTATTGAACGTGCTTTTCATGACGTGTGACTCGATTTAGTGGAAAAGTGCTCAAAAATTGGGTTCATCGAATTCGTTCCAGCAAAAGAAGTCGTGGAGGTTATTTGAATGACGTTATATTCAGAACTTAATTGTATCGACTGTACTTCACATTAAATAAAAAACATTTGAATTTACTTAACAATTAGCTTGTGTTTTTTTGTCATATCACTCTTACTAGAAAACCCTATACATAGCATTAAATGATCAGTAAAGCACAAGCACACATGCATCTAGCAAAGCTATGTTATATATACGAGGTATGTTCAAAGAAAAACGTGACGGTTTTGCTCTCTGTTTTCTTTGATCACCATGGTGTGGTGCATCATGACCACCTGCCAAAAGTCGTACAGTTAATAATGAATACTACAAGGAAGTTATGCAACGTTTGTGTGAAGCAATACGGCTCAAACGATCGGAATTGTGGAAGAAATAAATCATGGATTCTGCTTCTCGATTAAGCACCAGCTCGCATATCAATGCTTATTCGTGATTTTTTGGCCAAAAACGAACAGTAATCATGCCTCGACCACCGTATTCACCAGATTTGGCTCCGTGTGACTTATCTCTATTCCCAAAACTAAAGAAACCAATGAAAGGAAAGCGTTTTGCCACAATTGATGAGATCAAGTAATAATTGAATAAAGAGCTGATGGTCATACCGAAAAGCGCATTTTAGAAGTGCTTCGATGATTGGAAAAAGCGTTGGCTCGAGTGTATTATATCCGAGGGAGATTACTTTGAAGGGATCGAAATAGATATTAATGAATAAATAAATGCTTTTGAAAAAAATTCAAAATTCACCTTTTCTTTTGAACACAGCTTGTACATACATACATACGAAGGGGTCGTTCCTAAATTTTTGTGTTGTGTGCACCGCAATTAATTGATGCAGATACTTTCACTTGGACACACCGAGAACTGCTTTTACCAGAAATTCAGTAAGGGGTAATGTTCGTGATTATGTATGTAAGTATGCTGATACTTGACAGGTACGAAATGATTTCTACCAAGAAATTCCAAAAAATAGTTTCAGCTCCACATTATTAGTAGTTTGCAGATGCCTTAAAAATGTTGTTGGTTCTGTTTGCATATTTGTATAATCCCACTTGGAGATAGTTGCGTTGTCTCTTTGCCAGTAACTTATCTGTAGTTTTCTCATGTTTAAATGTGAGTATTGGTTGCAATTAGATTCCTACATAAATCATTATGCTCAAATTGAGTAAAAAAAATATCAGAACTTGCATACAAAAACTAATATTAAATGGATTTGACTAATAGACCATTAAGTATTTTACTTCAGCATTAATAACCATAAAATATTCATCTTCTTCAAGGTACAAACGTAAACTTTACTCTCTCGCTGGTCAAAATTATTTTTTACACAACTGCAACTTGGTAGGTTGGTGTTGCCAGTGATCTGAATCGGACGACGGCCAGGTCTACCATAACTATCCGGTTATTGCGATCAGATAGAGGTTAGAGAATTTCGCTTAACTACTCAAATGGTTTAAATTAAAGCTATTTTTTTGCAGATGTAAGCATGCAGACAGCGTTCAGTATAATTATCTATACATTTATAACTAAAATACATCGAATTTCGATTTAAATATCGTTATGTATATATAAATTTATATGCGTATTGTAAAAAGTTAAATTGATTTTTATTGTCAACAAACAATCATTCATATATAATTTTTTTTGCCCTTCGTGCTTTTTAGCGAGCAAACTGCATCAGGGCATGTCATCATCCTTTAGCCGTAAAATTACAAATGGATCGACAACACAAGCAGCTGTTTGTAAACTTTTTTCTCCCTCAACAGAAAATTAGTTTAGAAAATTCAGCAAATAATGGTAAATATCGATAGCGAAACGTAAACTTTCATTACATGATAACACAGTGAACAAACACATTCATACACACACATAAACCACACACACACAAATAACAACAATCAAATAAATATGCAAACGAAATAATCTAATTTAAAATAAATTTTCAAACCAGAAAGTATATGAAAATGACATTCGTACAAAGCCAAACGTAACATAAAAGCTAATAAACTTTTGGTGTTGCGGGCCAAAGTTCATGACAACAAAATTTTACACAATATCGTATGCACGGGTGTGTGAATCAATGTGTAAGAGGATGTTGTTGTACATTAGTTTAACAAATTAAGTTTTAATGGCATACGATTTTATTACAGTTATATTTTTATATATTTTTTAAAAAATTTTAAATTTTTAATTATGATTTTATTGAAATGTATTTTCTTATTAGTTTATTTTATATGATTATATAATATTTAATTTTTATTTTTTCCATTTTGTTTTAATTTAATAAGAGTTTTTTTATATTTTCAGCTAATTTTAACTAGTTTACCTAATTTTTAATTTATTTATTTTATTTTAGTATATTTTTAAATTTAGTTCCATTTATATTATTTTTTTATTTATATATATATATATATATTTGGCGCTTTGTAACCGCTGAAGCGATTTTCGGCCGAATATAGCCGAGTGGTTAGCATTGCGTACTGCCATTCGGAGGGCCTGGGTTCAAGCTCAGGTTCGAGAAACATCCAAAATTATAGAAACTAAATGTTTCTAATTGCGGTCGCCCCTCGGCAGGGAATGTCAAGCCCTCCGAGTGTATTTCTGGCATGAAATAAAGCTCCTCATAAAAATCCATCAGCCGTTCGGAGACGGCTTCGAATAACTTGTAGGTCCCTCCATTTGTTGGTAAAAACATCAAGACGCAAAACCACAAATTAGAAAATTGTATTGGTTTCACATAATTTAAGTTAATTTATTTATTTTTATTCTATTTTATTTTGTATAATTTTATTACATTTTTATTTATTTTTCATTAACTTGTTTCATTTTATTTAATTTATTTTAATTTTATTTTATTTTATTTTATTTCAATTTATTATATTCAATTTTATTTTTATTTTTATTTTATTTTTTTTTCTCTTAATTGATTTTATTTTCATTTTTTCGTAACATTTAAGTTATTATTTATTTTAATTTGATTTGCTTTGTATTATTTTTATTTCATTTTATTTTACTTCAATCTGTTTTATTTTATTTTATTTTGCTTTATTTACTTTATTTAATTTTATTTATTGATTTATTTATTTTTTATTAATATTTTACTATATTATTTTATTTTACTTAACTTTGTATAATTTTATTTTTTTAAATTAAATTATTTTATTTTATTTCAAATTTTTTTGATGATTTTAATTGGTTGGGGTCGATGTCGATTTAAATAAAAAGCCCAATATTTTTTATATTTCCGATATATTTCGGTTACACATCGGTAACCGTCTTCAGGGTAAAAACCTGACAAACGAAAAAACAAAACAATAAAAAATATATTACTTAAACCATTCTATATTTACCTGGCGTGGATTTATGTACTTATTTTGTCTTATTTTAATATGTTTTTTTTCTTAGTTTACTTTATTTCATTTGATTTTATTTATTTATTTTATTTATTTTTCCGTTTTTTAAATTTAATTTTATAATTAATTTTATTATTTTTTATTTTATTTTATTTTTTATTTATTTATATTTCATTTATATTTTGTTCTTTTCTTTTGTTATTCTTTTTATATTCCAAAAATTTAAATTTTGCTTAAATTCATTTATCTTATTTTATTTGTATCGTTTTATTTTATTTTATTTATTTATTTATTTTTTAATTTAAATTTTTTAATTAATTTTGTTTGCTTTTATTTTATTTTGTATCATTTTTTTTTTCTTTTTTTTTATTATATTCAATGGTATTTTATATTATTTTATTTTATTTTATCTTATCTGATTTTATATTAATTAATTTAATAAATTTAAATTTTATTTATATATATTTATTTATTCAATATTTATTTATTCTTCTTCATATAATTTAAGTTGTTATTTATTTAATTTTGATTTATTTTGTATAATAATATTATTTTATTTAGTTTTATTTATCATGTGTTATTTTATTTTATTTTAAAAATACATTTTTGCTGTATTTTTGATTTAAATAAAAATCTCAATCTTTTTTATATTTCCGATATATTTTGGTTACACATCGGTAACCGTCTTCAGGGTAAAAAACTGAAAAACGAAATAACAAAACAATAAAAAATATATTACTTAAACTATTTAATATATACATAATGAATTTATATACTTTTTTTTTAATTTTAATTTGTTTTTCATTGAATTTTGTTTAAAATTTATACTTTTTTATTTATATAATTAAATTTATTATTTATTTTATTTTATTTTATTTTATAATTAATAATTTTATTTTTATTTTTTTATATTATATTTTTTATTTTACTTTATTTTATTTTATTTTATTTTTCATACAAATTAATTTCATTTAATTTTGTTCTTTTCTTTTTTTATTCTTTTTTATTCCAAAAATTTAAATTTTGCTTAAATTCATTTATCTTATTTTATTTGTATCGTTTTATTTTATTTAAATAATTTATTTTATTTTTGATTTTCAATTGCTACACCCTTACAGAGCAGAAAATTTTATATTTTTCAATAGTCGTAGTTTTTAAGTCATAATTAGTTATAGAAATCACTTTTGTGGCATTCAAGGCCGCAAAATTTGCCGAAATAATTTACGTTTTCTTACAATGTGATTTCAAGGTTTGTGAGTAGTTGGATGACGGTGTATGATTGCTTTAGGCATAAATTATTTGTGTGTATATATATAATTTGATTAAGTAAACAACTATGTCGCAACTGAACTACCGCAGAAGACGTCTAGAGAAAGCCATTTATGCAGTTATAAGGAACTTATTAATTGAATTTACATAAAGCCGCTTACAACTACAAAAGAAAAATAATAATAAGAATCACGTCACAACCAGAACTGATTTGCATTTAAGTATAATTTTAGAAAATTTGGAAAAAAGTTTAGTATACAATATAAATGTAAATTATTATTACCTAATTGATAGACGTTCGCCTGGAGCTTGCTGATAGGATAAATTTATTTAGGAGGTCAATGGCGTCTCTCACTCGACGAGAGTAAAAATAGCTAAGCAGTTTGCTAGATTTATTAGCAGGAGATTTTCATTCGCATGAAAGGGACAAATTCCCCGATTTTTTTTTTTTTTTGATTTTAGAAGTATAGAAAAACACAGAATCGTAATTTCAGAAAATTGTAACTCAAATATGCAAAAATATATTTTTCGTTGAAAACTTAAACATGATGACATTCGGATTGATGATTTCAAATCTTTCATAGCTTTGAATGCATCAAAACAAAGGATACCTAAAGTTTTTACTTTCTAGATGGTCTTCGCATCAATGAGTTAAAAAAACGATTTTAAAGTTAACAAAGAAGACGAAAACATTTATTTCCAGCATAAAACAAATTGCAAATGATACTCTCTTCAGACAGCTCAATAGTTTTTCAGATATTGTGCCCTTAAAAGCTAAATTATGACTATACAAAATAAACGAAGAACATCAGGTGATCCATGTTCTATGTGTAGCCCATTGTAATATACTAATAGCTTAATTGATAGGTAAAGGAGAGATAGCATTAGTGTAGCTTAGTTGAGTACACATAAATTAATTTAGTATTAACCTAAGTTTACAATATTATGTTTTTAATCTTAACTTAATGTAAATTTAAATGATTGAAAATTAATCATATTTCAAGCAAAATATAAATATAATTGTTTATGTGTATGGCAAATGTAATGTGGGCGTCGCCACATCTATACATATGTATATGAGTTTCAAAATTAATATTTGTGCAATTTTTAATTAATTTTTAATTATTTCTGCAATTGTTACAAAGTTCCTAGTTGTTATTTTTTACGCCTCATGTTTCACTACACTTTTCAACGTGCAACACAAATTGTTTGAAGTGTGTGGTTCTTGAAAAATATGTTTACGCTTTATGCATGGTATCCCACTAAGGTTGGGTCAAGGTTTGAATGTTGACAGCGACTACATACATATTTAATACAATTTTATGGTCCGTTATATGTGTGTATATATTTTTTTGCATTAGAGCAACTTTGAAATTACTTTGAGAAAACGGCTTTCAAGCAATCAGTCTCAAATGCTAGATTCCTCTTTTGATTAGGACCAGCACAAACTTTTTTTGGGAGCACAACTCCGTACTTTCCCCTTCCTTAATTGACTTTAAAAGGAATGTGCCGCGGATTTGATGCCAATGTGAATTGTGATGGATAGAACATTTACTACAGCGGCCATACAAAGGTGTTGGGCTTGTAGTAGTTCAAAGACATCGTCGTCGGAGACCATCGCTCACTTCGGTGGATCATCATCAGCTTCTTTGCAGCATATAAACAGACAAAAATATGTCCGACGATTTTAACCTAAGTGTGCTATGCCCGACCCACAAGTAGGGTGTTCTACAATCCCCATTTATAATGGGATAAGCATTCTCGCAAAAGTTTTATGGCTGAGTTAACTGACGATAGGCTCCATTTGTATCGGAAAAGACCTCTCCAAGCCATTTGAGATTATAAGAGCTTTCAGGCAACCTGATTCTTTTTCATGTGACTTATTTAGCCTAATTCTGGAAATTATTTCAGAGCTGTAGAGCTAAACAAAGAAGGTACAGTCTTCTATAAGAGTGTACATTTTCTAGCTCATGCCGATGATATTTCCATCATCGATCTCAACAAACGCACTGCCAGTTCTTATTTCTCCGGATTGGATAAAGAGTCAATAGGTCTTATAGTGAACGAAGAAAATACAAAATATCTGCTGTCATCAAACAAACTGTCAGGGCATTGGTGTCTTGGCTACCACGTCCAGTGAACAATCATAACTGTGAAGTCGCATCAACAACGACGTTAGCCTTGAACTACAAAGCAAAATTACTTTTGCTAACAAGTGCTACTTTGGACTGAGTAGGCAACTGACAAGTAAAGCCCCCTCTCGATGAACCGAAACCAAACTTTACTAGTCGCTCATCCAGTTACATGCTGCAAATAGTGACGACAGCCGATACTTCGGCTTTGGAAGTCTTCGAGAGAAAGTTTTACGATCTGTTTATGGACCTTCGCAAAATGAATCGATGAGCTGTACGTAATATACGATGACATGGGCATAGTTGTTCAGCGGCAATACTGGCTAGCTCATGTCGTCCGTATGGGCGATGCAGTACTTTGTTGTTTGTGGCGGAAAACAACGTACCTTCAATTGGTGAACACGCTGGAAGAAGTCGGAGGTTCATATTTGGGATTTTTTTTTTGTATAAAGTGATATAATATACAGGGATATACACATATCTGTAATTCAAAAATAATAAATTTTTCGAAGTCTTATTTTTATAAAAATCCTCTAAAAATATTGTATTTTTATAACACTTTAATTAACTTTTGAAAATATTGAAAATTTTAGTAATAATTTAATTTGAAAAAAATTGCACTATATGTTCAATCCATGAAAATCAACCAACTGTGAATTAATAAATGTATATTAATGAAGTAATTACTTTTCACAAGCAGCGAATAAGCATAAACTATCTGCTGATAAACTTCACATTTCTTTATTGTAACTATCAAAAAGTATAAATTTTTCCTTATATCAACCGAAAACAATTGCGATAAAAAATATACATATATGTGTGTACAAATGAGTCTCTTAAAAATATTCATACAATAATTTTGCACGCACGTTTTCCGATATGTATGTATGTATGCTTGTGGCACATTCCACTTGCCGCAATACCCAATCAAGTTAATTGCTTTTAACACGTGTTCACAACTTCTTGTAAATGTCGTCCATTTTTTACGTACGTACACATACACATCCACGCATTGCAGAATGCCAGATAAAATACACACATATGTACATGCCAAACATTGGCGGCTAACTATCTACATTTATTCGATCAAGTGCGTACCATGTATATGTATATGTATATGAGTTTGTGAGCCAAAAACGCGGCACTCCTGAGAGACTGTGTATAAGTGTGTGTGCTCTTAAATGTGTGCTATTTGTTCGGAATTCATAAAGTGATACGACGCGTCGGCATCCGTAAAACACGCACTTAACATTCGCTCATTCGTCCATAACAATAACAATAAAATTTAACATTTTCATTTCGTACGTAGATACAAATATACAAATATATGTATGTTTGTGTCATAGATATATGTATATGTACAGTTAAGAGTGGTTTTGGACCTATCGGCGAGTGTTTCACAAACTACCAATGTACTCCTATGTATGCGTATGTATGCGTGAAGCTCTACTTCCACTATTGCTATCCAACAAAACATATCCATTCTGAATTTGGCGCCCATACTCTCCAAGGCTTTATGATTTCCACTTGAGTACGCCGCTCGTATCAATGTGTGTTATAGCCCCTATTCTATTGTTGTTGTCGAATAACTGTTTACTGTGTTCGCTGTGTTGCGAGCTTGAGCTTGTGAGTATTCCATAGAGGCTGTCATAGATATGTAAATATGTTTGTGAGTATGTGTGAGCTTGGCATATCCGCGCGTTTCCGCTATAACAAACTCATATCGTTGTTACCTCGATTTTATTGCCTGTATTGTTAGTAGCAAGCACCAAACACACACACACACATAACATACACAACCACAACAGTTATATACGCACAAATACAGTCTATGAATAAAGCACTCTTACAAAGTAAAAGCTAGCAATTATCATAGCGTTGAAGTGTTGCCCAGTGAAACAAAGAAAAATCGTTTTCTTCACACTCGACTACAACTCGCGTGTAGTGGCAGAGAAAGTCCTTCGCTGAAGCACCGCCAAAGTGGTGAGCTAAACATGAGTTGTCACTATGATCATATACAGGCAATCAAACACACATCTGTTGGAATTATTATGTAGTGATGCTGATTACAATGTCGATTATTCTGATTAGATTTTATTGGGCATTTTAATTATATAGATTTGTAGGTATATTTTTACATACATATTTCATTGAATAGCCGACATTGTAATGACCTAGAAATCTCACTTATAGAGTATTTTATATAAAAAAAAAATCATTTATTTTTTCACTAGTCCTTGTCTCATTGGAAAAAGGCATATCAGAAGATCTTAGATATATTTGTCCTTTTCAGGGATATCAAATCTGCCGAGTTTTCCCTGATTTACGATCAGCCAAGCTCACTTCATCGCAACCTATTATTAAATGAGAATCAGATTATCCAAATTAAATATAAACTGTTCTCTTAAGCCATTTCTTCAAAGGTGTGATCCAGCTTTAATTAAGGTAAACGAGCAACGAGAATTTATTCATGGCTGCCTTCCATGCAAGTCTTCCATGGAAAGATGTTTTAAGACATCTTCGAGCAGTAGAAGAATTTTAAGAAGAGTATATTATTTCATCGAAGAAATGCATTATGAGAGGTTGACCTTTACTACCGACTCCACAGTCCGACCAGTCTTGTACATTTTGTGTATGAAATTCTGCTTGTGGAGAGGGAGAACTTGCTCCGCCGAGCTTTACGTTTTGAAAAGGAAAGATATTATAGGAAAGCCAAAAAAAAAAAAAAAAAAAAATTAAATAAAATAAAATAAAAAAATTAATACACAAGTAAATTACTGCAATGTACAAATCTTTTCAATTAATGTTCTGTTAATTATCACAGTGTATTATTTATGTTCTTGTATTAAAAAATTAATTGAGTTTTGTCTATAAATTTGAGAGGAAAATACTATAGAATTTCGGAAAATGGATTTTTTTCTTTTACTTTCAAATGATACATTATGGTCTCAAAAATGTTATCCCGAAAGATTATGGCATAAAAACTTCTAAATGCCCCATTTTCGTTCTCTAGTTGAAGCGTCTGTTTCAGTCAGTAAGGCATACTCAAAACTTTAAACGCGTTTATTCAAAACTGCTTTTTTCAAGTTGCCGGAAACATAACTCAAAAAATTTATAACTGATTCACTTGAAATTTTGACAACATCTTCAAAAATACATTATCTACAGAAGTGCGTAAGATTTTATTACATTTGTTAACAAATTACGAAAAAAAATTTAGGCCAAATTTTTCCATTTTCTTTTAAAGACCTGCCATTTTGTAAAAAATGCATATATTGAAAAAATCCTACGTACTTCTGTATCTATTGCTATTTACGATCGGAAACCGTTCAACAACTTATTAAAACAAAAAAAATTACAGGAGCTGTGTGTCTGGCCGTGGTTCCCGAAAGAGTGAGACATCCTAGGCAGAAATCTGTATAGCCGCCATTTTTAAATTAATTTCCTTAAAAAATAGTTATAAGAAGTTAATTTTATGTATAATAAATGGCTTTTGACAAAAATCAGATTTATTTAATAGTTTTCCCGAAAAAAAATCTCAAAAGAGGCCTATTTTGTTGGCCCCCTAGAGTGACCTTAGCCCTTAAAGAATTTTCAAGGATTTTAAAATGACTGGTGCCATCTTGCTACATTTTGAAATCAAAATGTAATAAGTCTCCATTTATAACTTTTTCGGGATTAAAGGGATGCAATTAGTCCTTTCATAGGGCACGCTGGAACAAAAGAGAACAATTCATTCCATAGAAAAAAATAGAAGTTGCATTTTTCGTATTTTTTGCAGTCAATTGAAGACATAAATGAAAATTTGCAGCACGGAAGGCAGATGATTTCCGGAAACGTAATGCAACAAATTTGATTTGAACCTTAACTTTTTGGCGGTTTATATCTCAGATAATATAGAGCAGATAGTGATTAAGTAAATGCACCAAAATGAGATTATTTCTATCTAAATTATAATTAGACTCCTCAAAAATTAAAAATTCCGTGTAGTTGGAGATAAAAGTTAGTGTAACACTCTCACGATGAACCGATTTTGTTTGTGTAAATTGTTTAAAAGAAAATCATACATACTTCAGTGCGTATACATATTCCATACGCTTAGAGGCCTTAGCTTCACTATGTGTAAAGCTAAACTGATTTCACTATCAACATAAGCGAGAGAGGAAGAAAGAAATTTTGGCTAACGATATTAGAACTACTGCCCTATCCTTCCGTTTTAATTTTAGAAGAAAGTTGTGTTGTTTTCTATTAAGAACCAACAAGTTTGTTTGAACTTCCAACCTGAAATTCCATACTATTTTCAACGCAAATAAAGGGTGATCCAAGTAGAGATACTTTTTTCAATAACCTTTTTTTAAAGACCACGACTAGCACGTGTCAAGCTGTCATGTTATTTTTGTTCAGTATTGTTTGGCATTTCATCATGGAAGGACTTACGCCCGAACAACGTTTACAAATCATTCAACTTTATTACGAAAGTTTACGTTCTGTAAAAAATGTGTTTCGCACGCTTCGCTCAACTTGTGGTCAACATAATGGGACTACTGAGCGTAATATTCGCAAAACCATCATTCATATTGAAACCCAGTATTCATTATTGGATAATATAGCGGCCGTAGCTAAGGGTGTACACGAAGACCGTGGAAAGTCGAATCGGCGCCGATCGCAGCAACACGGACTGACGTATGGAACGACTTGGCGCATTTTACGTTGAGATATTAAGTTAAAAGCGTACAAAATACAGCTTGTGTAAGAACTGAAGCCTCTCGGCCTTCCCAAGCAACATCGCTTCGCTCTATGGGCTCTTGAAAAGTTCCAGGATGATCTGACGTTTTTGAGCCAAATTTTGTTCAGCGATGAGGCCTTTGTCGATGGGTATATAATCAAGCAAAATTGCCGCATTTTGGACGAAGAGCAACCTGAGGAGATTCAAGAGCTGTCACTTCATGCAGAAAAATTAACGGTTTGGTGTGGTTTGTGGGCCGGTTATCGCACCATTATAATCGACTATTTGATGCCTGAAAATGAAGCTCGTGCTCTCCGCAACATTTGGTTTCAACAAGACGATTGATTGGCCACCAAGATCGTGTGATATCACACCGTTAGACTTTTTCCTGTGGGGATGTTACCAGCCGAAATGCTCGAACGATTCATCGAGAATTAGACTCAACGGATGGACCTCAGACATAGCCGCGATCAACATTTGAAAGAGATAATCTGCAAAAACAAATGCCAAAGAATGTTCTTTCGAATGATAATAAACATTCCCCATTAAAATTGCGTTGTTTTCTTTAAAAAAAAAGAAGGCAACTTCGAAATGGATCACACTTTACATATAAATTTAAATTTTTCAAGCATACTGCTTTCTCCCTTCTCAAAAGCTTTTAATTCAAGAAGAAGACAGCCTGTTGCACGAATAAACATTTACTCAATCGAAACCTTCAAATTTTCTCGCCTCAAATGGGTGAACATGAACAACAAAAAGTAAATAATAAATCCACACGAAAACAGTGTTGTATTGAAAGGTTGTGACAATCAAGACCGCTGATGAATTAAATAAAGCTGAACGTAAAATTAATCACACCAGTCTTACCAGCACTATGAACAATTTACAAGCGATGAAAATGCACTTAACCCATTATTCACTACCAAGGAGTATTCAACAATTGGTCACACATACTTTCATAAAATTATACTACACCTGTATATGTATGAATGTAAATATGTATCACGAGTACAATACCTATTTACGAGTACAGTTACATATAATATTTAGGCAGTTTGCGGATGCTCAATAAAGTAGCGCAGCTGAAGTTCATTATTTCGTTAAGGCAAATTTAATTGGTGGGTGGAAATTTTGGTTATACACAGGAAAGGATGGATATAAGTACATACAACACGCATAATGTTAAAATCGACATACAATCATGAACAGTTGCACAGTGTGGGAGATTAAAGCCTTATTGCTCGGTAAATAAATGAAGTGTTAATTTGTTTATGTTCATATAATAATTTATACTGTTTTTTTTTCAAGAATCTCAAATAATTTGTTTTGACAAATTTTTGTTGTGTTTTTAACTTTTATAAATTGAAAATAATACTAAAATTACGAATACATTAGTAGGAGTCCAACTTATTTAAAAAAATTTTATGATTCGGAATATAGAGCGATCATTCTACCTACTGAACTAAAGTCTCCATCGATCTAATGCGCAAGAGATAGAGAAAATAATTCTTTAAATAAATTCGATCTCATCAAAAAATGTCAATACCACCGTGTAATTAACATTCAATTACTTTTGATGTAATTAATCTTTCGGAGGTGGTTCAATTATATGGAACCTACTATGACTTAGAAAATACAAAGAAGCTCGAAACCAAATGAACGTATTTTTTTTTATCAAGGATCTCATTATAATGTAAGCCTGACGGCCTTCCGATGTTGGTATTAAAAAACATGGTAAATTAATTACATATGCTGTTTTGCTAGTACTTTTTTCTTTTGATTGACATACACACCGCATAAACAGTTATAGTCAGGTCAACAATAGCAAGGTAGTCGTTTAGTTTTTTTCTTTTCCTTTTTTAGCTAGTTTTAAGCCAGATACTTCCCTATTGATCTTTCCAATGATAAAAAAATCATAGAGTGGTCGTATCTGAGCATATCCAAGACCCCACTATAGTGCTTACAAACCTCCGACCTCAAGTAAACAAGTCTAGTTATTATAAAAAAAAAGTAATAGGGTGTTACGGTATTTAGCATTATTATTAAGTATATTTTTGAAGTAAAAGTCTTCCCGCAATGCGTGGCTACACGAGTGGACCGCCACGATGCCAAAATTGTGCTAGGCGATTTCAACGCCAGGGTGGGCAAAGAAGGCATTTTTGGCGCAACAATCGGAAAATTCAGCCTCCACGACGGAACATCCCCAAACGGGCTGCGGCTGATTTACTTTGCCGGGGCCCGAAATATGGTTGTCTGTAGTACCAGATTCCAGCATACGAAAATTAATCAAGCTACATGGCTGTCGCCAGATCGTAAAACACGCAACCAAATCGATCACGTTGTGATAGACGGAAGACATGTATCCAGTGTTCTAGACGTGCGTACGTTCCGAGGGCCAAATATCGACGCGGATCATTATCTTGTAGCAGCAAAAATACGCACCCGCCTCTGTATGGCAAAGAACGTCCGCCAACAAACACAAGGAAGGTTTGACGTCGAAAAGCTGCAATTACAGCAGATAGCCAGCAAGTTTTCTACTCGGCTTACACACCTGCTCTCTGGGAGCACTCATCAGCGACTTGGTATAAGGGAGCTGTGGAACGAAATATCAAATTCCTTGCGTACCGCTGCTTCGGAAACAATTGGGTTTCAGCAATACCAGAAAAACAACTGGTACGATGAGGAATGTCGATCTGCAGTGGAGAGAAAGCAGACTGCCTACTTCGCAAATTTGCGAGCAACTATAACACGTGCGGGGTGGGATAGATACCGAGAGCTGAAGAGGGAAGCGAGACGCATTTGCAGACGAAAAAATAAAGAGACCGAAATGCGTGAATATGAAGAGCTTGAGAAGCTGGCCGAAAAGGTTAATGCTCGAAAATTCTATGAGAAGATGCGGCGATTCACAGAAAGTTTCAAGACCGGAGCAAACTCATGTAGGGACAATGGAGGTAATCTGGTGACAGATGTCCAGAGTATACATAGTGTATGGAGGGAACACTTCTCCAACCTGCGTAATGGCAATGAAAATGAAAACCCCGGAGATGGCGAACCCGAAACCCCAATCGATGACGATGGTATAGAAGTGCCATCACCCGACTATGAAGAAGTTCGGATAGCGATTGCCCGCTTAAAAAAATAACAAAGCAGCAGGAGCCGATGGCTTACCTGCAGAACTATTCAAATACGGCGGCGAAGATCTGACAAGGAGCATGCATCAGCTTCTTTTCAAAATATGGTCGGAATAAAGCATGCCTGACGAATGGAACCTAAGTGTGCTCTGCCCAATCCAAAAAAAGGGAGACCCCACGGTCTGCGCCAATTATCGTGGGATAAGTCTCCTTAATATCGCATATAAGGTCTTACCTAGCGTATTGTATGAAAGACTAAAGCCCACCGTCAAAAAACTGATTGGACCTTATCAGTGTGGCTTTAGTCCTGGCAAATCCACCATTGACCAGATATTTACCATGCGCCAAATCTTGGAGAAGACCCGAGAGAAAAGATTCGATACACACAACCTTTTTATCGATTTTAAAGCTGCCTTCGAAAGCACGATAAGGAAATGCTTCTACGCCGCTATGGCTGAATTTGATATCCCCACGAAACTCATACGGTTTTGTAAACTGACCCTGGCTAATACCAGAAGCGCGGTCAGAATTGTGAAGCACCTCTCCGAGCCATTCGATACCAAACGAGGTTTCAGACAAGGTGACTCCTTATCGTGTGATTTCATTAATTTGATGCTGGAGAAAATAATACGAGCTGCAGAGCTAAACATACCAGGCACAATATTCTACAAGAGTGTGCAATTGTTGGCGTATGCCGATGATATTGATATAATTGGTCATAACACCCGTAATGTAAGTTCTGCGCTCTCCAGATTAGACAAAGAAGCGAAGCGAATGGGTCTGGTAGTGAACGAGGGCAAGATGAAATATCTCCTGTCATCAAATAAACAGTTATCGCATTCGCGACTTGGGTTCCACGTCACTGTTGACAGTCACAACTTCGAAGCCGTAGATAATTTCGAGTATCTGGGAACCAGCATTAACAACACCAACAATGTCCGCCTTGAAATCCAACGCAGATTCACTCTTGCCAACAGGTGCTACTTTGGACTGAGTAGGCAATTGAAAAGTAAAGTCCTCTCTCGACGAACCAAAACCAAACTATGCAAGTCACTCATCATTCCCGTCCTGACATATGGTGCAGAAGCCTGGACGATGTCTACATCCGATGAGTCGGCTTTAGTTTTCGAGAGAAAAGTTTTGCGGAAGATTTATGGTCCTTTGCGCGTTGGCAACGGCGAATACCGCAGACGATGGAACGATGAGCTGTACGAGCTATACGAAGACAGTGACATAGCTCAGCGAATAAAGAGACAGCGACTACGCTGGCTAGGTCATGTCGTCCGAATGGACGAAAGCGCTCCAGCTTTGAAAGTATTCGATGGAGTACACGCTGGTGGAAGCAGAGGAAGAGGGAGACCTCCACTCCGTTGGAAAGATCAGGTGGAGAGCGACCTGGTGTCACTTGGTATTTCTAACTGGCGCCAAACAGCAAGAAGAAGAAGCGAGTGGCGCGCTATTGAGTCTATAGTCGCGTAAGCGTTGCCTACGCCAAAGAAGAAGAAGAAGAATTTAAATAAAAAATTAAGTTAGTGTTTCTGATTGCGATCGCCCCTCGCCAGGGAATGCCAGGTATCGAAGTGTATCTTTGACATGAAATAAAAAGCACATAAAATCTATCAGCCGTTCGGAGGTATCTTATTATAAACGGTACGCACTTTGGCCGAAAATCGCTAGAGCGGTTGCATAGTGACCTTTATTTATAAATTTTTTTAAACAATTGTCCGAAATCATTTTTAAAACATAAAGGCGAACCCTTATCTTTATAATAAAGCTTCAGTCTTGGTCATAACATTAAAATATATGTGATGCTTCTTCTTAAAACCACTTGTCTAAAAAAACATCCTGTCACAGTGTCTGTGCTCGAATTCCACCAAAACGACTGGCCGATTTTAATGAAATTTCGTATATGTATTCCTTATGTCTACGTCTAGGTGTATATCTATTTTTCATAACGGAAAGTGGACCAGGGTCTGACCCATTCAAACATTTCGTATTTAGAGTTCGATTTGCTTGGAATTTGGTTCATAGGGAGCCTTTTGCTTAGATTAGCAGCATCACTATTTTTTCTGAAAGTGGACCATGAATCGAGCTATTGTAAAAAATATTTATTTATAGTTATTTATGCTTGAAATTCTTTTTTGCAGGAAGGGTGAAATATATATATATATATATATATATATATATATATGGTTCCACTTTGTTAAATTCTTATATGAAATGATGATATGATGATTTGCATAGGTATCGCATTACATATACCTACTTGAAAATGAAATCTGTGTTGTAGCATTGTAAATTTTACCATCCGCCAGTAAGATATTGGTTAGAGATTAAATCAAGTTACATTTACAGAAAGAAACAAAATACTATGAAGAACTGGCAAATGTAACAAACGAAGCAACATATTTTATCAGAGAGTCAAACAAATGAAAAGTAACCACTGCTTGACGGGGGACGTCAGCAACGACGGAATGTAAGAGAGGAACGAATAAGGATTTGAGTTTTTTCGTAAAACTGACTAGCTGTTATTCAAGACCGCCAGTATAGAATATTTGAAATAAATTTTAAAGCAACTGCTTAAATCGTAGTTAGGTATTTATAATACATAAACTATGGAATTTGTTGACGAAATATGTTTAAATGTATACAGGCACGCTGTCAGCTGTCAACATTTCGCCATTGACTTTTCACAATGCCTCCCTCCTACAGTTGGAACATGCGGGTGGTAGGAATGTAAAATGGCTGCCTGGGTTATTACTGAAGCTTTTAAAACCTGAGCTTTTTTCCTTTGGAACATGCACCTAAAATAAGCGCGGAGGGTACTTATTTGGTAGATCCGATAATTAAAAGACCAAAGGCTCTATATCTGAATTCGATATATCCGCAATACTCATTGGACTATGTAAACAGACGTTAAACAACAGCTTTAAAACAAAATAACGCTATACCATATGTCGTTTCTAACCAAATGATCAGTGAAATAATACTAGCTTCAGAAGTAAGCCGATAAGGTGCAATCTTCAGCGAGAGAAAGATCAATTATTGGCCTATGTCTATGGTATATCTTTGATTGTTGCAAATTTGATAGGGAAGCAAGGCAAATTAATCTGGTGACGAACGAAGATTGGGCGAAAATTTCATTGTTATCAGACTAATAGTCAGAGCAGTAAATAATTCGCTCCCAAATCGCAGTTGCCTTTCGTAAATATGAAACTTTATAAAATGTCGTCTGTTTTTATTAGAGCTCTTAATACCCGGGTATCGAGCAGTACGAACAGCTCGATGCTTGCTCGATACTCCCTCATTGATCAACTGCTCAGCAGAACAAAAATTTCAATTTTATATGTTAAAAGTTTTTTCGGGTTTTCAATGATATTTACAATTTGCATTAATAAATTTAAAATTATAAAAAAAATTAAAGTTTCTTTCAAAATACTCTAAATGCTCGTGTTCGAAAATTTTTGAGCAATTAGCAATGAACAGGTGTGCGAGTGCACGTGGCAACCCAACGAATCACTCTGCTAGAAGCAGACTAATGAGAAAACTAAAAACTAAAGTCGTCTCGGAAGAAAATATGCTGAGAATTTAATAGAATTCGATTATGGTTTCAGATCACGGAAAGCGAAATAATTAATTCACTTAAATTTTTTTTAAAAACCTTATAAAAACCTTGTAAATGTGACATTATCTAATGAAATTTCGTTTTTTATATATTTATATTAAAGGTTATTATATTAATCTAATTATCAATGCGTTCAGTAAAATTACTGAAATTTAAAATTTTCAACACTTTCACACAAAACACCAAACAACACTTGCAATTCAAAACCATAAAATACATCTAATGGAGCCTGACTGAAGTTTCACGCAAATAACTGGTATAGTTATGTCAGAAGTAATCGCATAACCAACTGTGAAAACTAAAATGCTTTTATGTCTGCATAATATTTCATCAGAAATTTTGTGCGTTCCGCAAAATGTAGTTGCATATGCCACAATGAGTGAAATTGGTATAGGCGGGGAAATATGGCATGCGCGCATACAAAACCAACTGACCGCATTTGCATTAAAATTTGTTGCATAAACAACAAAAAGAGCATGCAACAAACAAACGTTGTAAGCTTGAAGCGGTTTAGACGAGTGTTGCCATAATTTTGCCAATGAAAACAAAGCGTTCAAAAGCATATATTAGTTTTGAAAATTCGAAAGCGGCTTGCGCACGAATTAAAAGTGGTTGACTTTTTGAAAATTAAAAATAATAATAATAATAATAATAATATATTATCGGAAGACCATGAGAGCATTTTGTAATTGTTATTCAAGAAATTCTAAATATTTTGTAATAGTATTTGTATTTTTTTCTTCGGTAGTTTCGATATCTGGCAACCCTGGCTAACAGCATCTCCATCGCTTATTTGCTAAAAGATTTTTGAACAGCTCAGCAATTGCATTTGCGGTATTTGGCATTTGCCATCTGGTATCTTCCACAAAGCTCGAAGCTATAGTTTAATCTTAAATGGCAGTGGTAAATATCTTGAAAGCCTGTCGGCTCTTCTTGGCATTTCACTCAAAGAGTCTAAAGAAAAACAATAAATTTACAAATATTACTCTGCTATATATGAAGAAGACAAATATACTTATTTAGTTTGTATGCTGCGTGCACAAAACGATTAGGCGTAACTGCCCAGAGAGTGCGGGAGATAGCCCACTTATAACCCCCAGGGGACAGCAAAAAAAAAAAAACGGTTGTGCTAAAATGTTACACATTTTGGTTGCACACAAAAATATGTGCATAAGTAGTTGAACTAATGGAATGAGAAATCAAGTACTCACAGTTTAAAAAACTGTGTATTGATCATGTACTCGTGCAAAGTGAGAACTGCTAAAAAATTAAAGAGAATTAATATATAAGAAATAATAAATGAAAAAGTAAAACATTTCTTTTCATATCAGCATAACTTTGATGTTATAAAAGATTATTGTATCACAGTATTCTTCTCCTTATTTGGCGTAGGCATCGCTTACGCTATTATAGCTGTATCAACAATAGAGCTTTCGAGGAACGAGTTTCCTTCTCTTCGCTGTCGCTCTACACTTGATCTTTCCAACGAAATGGAGCTCTTCTTAATCCTCTATCGAATACTTTCAAAGCTGGTGTAGTTCTATCCATTCGGATGACATGATCTAGCCATCGTGATCGCTGAACTATATCAACGTCATTGTATTCGCCATTTCCAAAGCACAAAAGACCATTAATTTTTCGAGAGATTTCTCTATCAAAAACTCCTAAAGTCGCCCATCGGATGTCGACATTTTCCATGCTTCCAAGCGCCATATGTTAAGGCAGGAATGATGAGCGATTTGTAATGTAAGGTTTTGGTTCGTCGAGAGAGGACTTTGCTTTTAAACTGTCCACTCAAGTCCAAAGTAGCACCTGTTGGCAAGAGCGAGTTCGTCTTTCCTTCGTGCACTATCAGACCCATTCGCTTCGTTTCTTTCTCAAGCCTGGACAAAGAAGAACTTACGCCAATAGTTGTACACCCTTGTAAATCTGTTTAACTCTGCAGCTCGTATTATTTTCTCCAGCAACAAATTAAAGAAATCACACGATAAGGAGTCTCCTTGTCTAAAACCTTGTTTGGTATCGGACGGTTCGGAGAGATCCTTCCAAATTCTGACTGCGCTTCTGGTATTACACAGGGTCAGTTTAAAAAGCCGTATGAGTTTTGTGGGGATATCAAATTCAGACATAGCGGCGTAGAGGCAGTTCCTTATAGGTAGGTCCTTATCGTACTGTCGAAGGCAGCTTTAAAATCGATAAAAGGGTGGTGTGTATAGATTCTTTTTTCTCGGGTCTTCCCCAAGATTTAGCGCATGGTGAATATCTGGTCAATGATGGATTTGCCAGGTCTAAGACCACACTGATAAGGTCCGATCAGTTTGTTGACGGTGGGCTTTAGTCTTTCACACAATACGCTAGATAGGACCTTATATGCGATACTAAGGAAACTTATCCCACGGTAATTGGCGCAGACCGTGGGGTCTCCTTTTTTTGAATTGGGCAGAGAACGCTTAAGTGCCATTCGTCAGGAATGCTTTCGTCCGACCATATTCTGCAAAGAAGCTGATGCTTGCTGCTTGTCAGCTGTTTGCCGCCGTATTTGAATAGTTCTACCGGTAAGCCATCGGCTCCCGCCGCTTTGTTATTTTTTTAGCGGGCAATCGCTATTCGAACTTCTTCATAGTCAGGTGATGGCACTTCTATACCATCGTCAGCGATTGGGGTTTCGCGTTCTCCATCTCCGTGGTTTTCACTTTCACTGCCATTGAGCATTTGTTCTCAGAGAGCAGGTGTGCAATCTGAGTAGAAAACCTGCTGGTTGTCTGCTGTGATTGCAACTTTTCATCGTCAAACCTTCCTGTGTTTGTTGACGGGCGTTCTTTGCGTCACAGAGGCGGGTGCGTATTTTTGCTGCTACGAGTCGATATTTGGCCCTCGGAACGTACGCACGTCTAGAACACTGGATACATGTCTTCCGTCTATCACAACGTGATCGATTTGGTTGCGTGTTTTACGACCTGGCACAGCCATGTAGCTTGATTAATTTTCGTATGCTGAATTTTCCGATTGTTGCGCCAAAAATACCTTATTTTCCCCCCGTGGCGAAAATCGCCTAGCACAGTTTTGACATCGTGGCGTTCTCTTCTGTCGGGGCGTGGGCGCAAATTAGCGATAAGTTGAAGAACTTCGCTGTGATGTGAGTTGCGGCTAGACGTTTATCCACCGGGGTGAATGCCAGGACTCGGCGACGGAGCTTCTCTCCCACCACAAGCTCAACACCAAATTTTCGCTCCTTTAAATGGCCGCTGTAATGGCCGCTTTAAAAGATTTCACAAGGACCCACCAATCTAAAACCGGAAGTCGTGAGCTGCTTGAACCATATGTAAATGAATCGTTCCTGGCTACTCCCATGTGAATGGCAGTCAGAAGCTTTACTCACTTGTGTGAACTTCTACACATGGTTCGCGATGAAAGAATAAATCTTCCGCTATAGCTCCACCGCCACATAATTTCATTCCAAGGTTAAGTTAGCGCAGCAGTTAGGTAAGTAAGCTACACATATCTTTATTTTTATATAATCATTTAAGCCACCAAGATCTTTTATATATTTTGGAGTGAACAACTACTTGCAAAGATAAAAAAATTTACTGCTTCATGAAAGCAAAGCCCGTTATAAAGAGTTATCCATTTAGTGGTTACGAAAGTGCAGGGCAGCATTTTGACATCTATCAAACATAAATGTGAAAAAAAAAATGTTTTGTTTTAATTAAAAGTCAGGCATTTATGAAAATGGACCGCTTAACAACCGCACAACGCGTCAATATTCTTGAAATCTACACCAAAAATTGATTCTAAAGTGGCCACATTTCGTATTTTAAAATGAGATTATGGTGCACATAATCGTCCAACTATTTAAGCAATTGGTAATATTTTAAAGGAATTTGGAGAGAAGGGATCTGTTACATATATTGAAGGCCTTCGCATCATCGTTTGGCTCCTTATACCTCAAATTTTGCTGCTGCAAGTGAAAGTGTAGCCGAAGAGCATTCTCGGCGTTTCCAAGAGCTAGAACTTTTTACAACACATTATGGAGTATTTTGCACTTGGACTTACACCTATATCCTTAAAAAGTCTAGCTCATACAACTGAACCTAGCTGACCACTCACAACGCCATAGTTACGTCGATTGGATTCTTGAGCAAAAAGCAGTGGACCCCGATTTTTCCTACAAAATTTTCTTCAGCGACGAAGCACATTTCTCACTCGGTGGATACGTAAATAAGCAATGAGGACTCCGAGAATCCTCATATAATTGAGCAGAGGCCATTATACCCAAATAACTTACTGTCTGGTGCGCTCTTTGGTCCGGCGGTATGATTGGACCTTACGTCTTCGAAAACGATAACGGCGAGACCGTCACTGCCAATTCGAAGCCTTATAGTCGTATGATAACTGACTTTTTTACCCTTTAATTAAAGAACAGTACGTGGTTCCAACAAGATGGCGCAATATGCCACACAACATGAGCGAATATGACTTTATTGCGAGAGAAATCTCCGGAGAGTGTAATCTCTAGTCTTGACAATGTCAATTGGGCACCGGGATTGTGCGATTTGACACCGTTGGTCTTTTTTTGAGGGGCTACGCTAAAGACCGTGCTTATGCAGAAAAACCTTTAACTCTTGAGCACTTGAAAATCAACATTCGTCCCGTTATGTCTGAGATACCACCCAATATGGGCAAAAAGTGGTCGAAAATTCCCTCAAACGGATCAAAGTTTGCAAAAATTCAATGGGGGTTATTTTAATGATGTAGTGTTTCACATATAACCACCACCAAGGTTCGAATTTTAGTTAATAAAAAAATTATTTTAAATGCATTTTATATACGTTTATATTGGAAACCGCAAAATGGATAGCCTTGTATTTGAAATATAATATGTGTGTAATATGAATTGCCACACGAATTCTAAAGATCACCCAAAACTCCACCACATTTGGGAAAACCTCACTTAGCAGGAAGCGAGGCATTGTAACTCCCTATCTTGTAAGGACGCTTTCTCCAGACAGAACAAGGAGTAGTGAAAATTGTTCTGTTAATTACCGAGGGCAAGACGAAATACCTTCTCGTCTTACCAAATAAACAGCCAGTGCACTCCAAACAAGGCTTCCATGTCACTGTTGATAGTAGAAACTTAGAAGTAGAAACTTTTTCATTGTTTTTCAATAACACCGAATGTGTTTGTTGAGCTAATCAATAGGCAGTAAAAAGAAAAAAGGATTGTTGACTCGACTATAATCGTGAAAGCAGTACCCACATCAAACATAAAAAGAAGAAAGTCTAGAAATCTGAGTCCTCTACTATACAGTGGCGGACAACAGTCTACATAAACCGCCTGTATTCGTTGTGTAGAAAGTAGTATCACTTTGCTGAAAAATGTAGGTATACAGAATTTTTAAATCCTTTTATAATCACATGGTGAATATGTCACATGGTAAATGACATAATTATGGTGAAAAAACGCAAAAATTTCCTTGTCAAAAGTCTACATACACCAAAAATTTCCTTGTCAAAAGTCTACATACACCACGGGTTTACTAGCCGTTATGTCGATATGTTGTGTTGTTATGACAGTTAGGTACCATTTTTTTACTATTTATTTTTTAAATTATATTTTCTAAATTGCTAGTATTGAATTTAGTTGTGGTTTAAACGCAATATCATCAACAATGGCTCCGCGAAAAGATATATCCATTGACGTACGAGTCTTGATTATTCAGCACAGAAAAGAGAAGAAACCGTACGGTGAAATTTAAAAGAGTTTAATCTTAAGTCCACCATAGATACAGACCATTGTAAAAGCTTTGAAAAATAAATCCACCGAAAAAATTCGCGCGTTGGCCGCCCGAAGAAGCAAACTTGAAGAGATATTAGTTTTTTCGGAATGAAATGAATGATGATCCTAAAGTTGCTGCTCCAAAATAAGTCGAAAACATCGCAAACTCATCAAGAGAGCGTGTGCATTTAAGAAAAATTCGAATAGCTCTGAACGATAACGGCTTCCACAGTAGACCGCCACGTAAAAAGCTTTTTATTTCTAAAAAAATTGTAAACTTCGCTTGGACTTCGCTAAAGCACATTTAGACAAGGGATTGGATTTTTGGACAAATCGAAGTTCAATATATTCGGAAGCGCAAAAATTTGGAGAAAAGAAAACACTGCACTTAACTCCAAAAATATAGTACCAACAGTGAAGCATGATGGTGGCAACGTAATAGTTTGGAGAGCGGTTGGTAATATGGATTGGTTGAAATATAAGTTATTGTTGGAAGCTAATTTGAAGCCTTCGGTGGACAGTTAGGAGCTTGACGCAGGCTAGATCTTTGGGCAGGATAACGATCCAAAGCATACGGTCTATATTGTTAAGGATTTATTGCTTTATTATGCTCCAAGGCACGCACGCACCACCTGAAAGCCTAGATTTGATTATTGAATATGTCTGAGAGATTTTTGAGCAAAAAAATTAGAAAAAATCAGATTTCCAGCTCAGAATTACTCAAAGAACGTGCTATTGAAGCTTGGGACAGTATTACTCCCTCAGAATTGACAAATTTAGTAGCTTCGATGCCACGACGGCTTCAAGCTGCGAACGGTGGAGCAACTAAATACTAAAATGAAAGGTTACTTGACTGGTTACTAAATATTTTGCGCTAAAATGAGTTATGTATGAAATATGTGTAGACTTTTGTCAATGTTGGATTTATGTTTTTTTTTGTCATAGCTTTACTATTTTATGTTATAAAATATTTTTTTTTTAGTTTTTATAGGCAAGGGAAAATAGTTGAAATAAACTGTATAGTTAAATTTTCCAATAAACCTTCTGGATCCTTCCGTGAAGACGACGGTAGTTATACATGCAATTACAGCGTGAAGCAAACTTAAGAGCATTTTCAAAGATTAAACCTGGCCAGTATAGCAACTATATATAACTAAGTATTGGCCAGATTGTGATCGAGATCTTATATTCGAATAAATTTCCAAAGCATAATATAATTAATTACACAGAGGAGTCAGTGCCACATGCTTAAAAATAAAATAGCAGAAATTTAAGTACCCATTTAGTTAAGAAAAAATAACCGTAAAAGTTTTTACACTTATGTCAAATATTTTTCATTAAATTAATTACTTAAATTCTTTTTCGAATACCGTTCTATATATCATATAAATAATTTCAACGTAGCACTCAAATTTATAGAAATACTTACACTTACATATGAGTACACATGGGTCTAAGTTAATTTCTTTATTTATAAGAAATTTTTGATGTTTTGAGTCTATACTCTCTGACTTCATCAATAAAACAATCATAAGCACTCATTCTCTAACACATTTTTAAATGACTGACATATGCCAACAATATTATTTATTTCCTGTTGTTTTTAAGTGTTTCCGTTTAATTTTTGTAATATTCTTTAAATGCTTCCATAATCGAATAGAAACCAGACAAAATGTGGGAAATTAGAGAAATATTCCTAGTGATAAAAAATTATGATGTGTCTATGGACTTAAAGTGTTAAAAGATGTTTGATTTTCTGTGCAATCATGCATAAATATATACCAGCATATGTTACTGTTTGAGTGTACGTCAACAGAAACACAAGGCAAAGTTGTGTATATTTCAAAATATCTTTGAGTATACAAGTGTATTTTTCTTGTAGTTTTTTTTCACTTTTTATTTGCTTAAATAATAACTCCATTTTTTCTCTGGAAGTATTATAATGCTTCTTACACTGCCATGTTCATACAGATGTATACATAGTAATGCATAAATATTTAATATATTGACATTAAGTATATGAGAACTTCAAGTCCATGAAAGCTGGCAAGTCCAAACAATGAACTTTATTGTTGCCTTTGATGCCACCAAGTGTGCTGTAGATACATCTTACCGGCCTGTATATGTGTTTGTGGTATATATTTATGTAAAGGTACTTGTGCTTGCATTAAAGAGGCAAATATTCATAACCAACGAGTCGATAAGGAACACAAAAAAAAAATCGAAAAGAATCGCGTGACGTACACTCGTCTATAATTAGCATCATTAATGTGAAAAGATTAAACAATTTCAATTAAATTCAACGCAGTAATGCAGCATTACTGCATGCAGCGGCAACACATTGCAGCCAATGCCAGTATAATATGAGAAAATATGGCAAGTGGCACGCACGATGATCGTGCCAAAGTCAAAAGTAAACATTGCAACAACGGTTGCCATCGCCAGCGAAAGACTGACTGATGGACTGAGAGACTGATAGCAAGGAGTATTGTATGAACTCTTATTACATGGAGTAGAGCACATGTATGCTTCTAATATATAAAATCGTGTATTGGCGTTTGTTAACAAACTCCTCCGAAACTTTTGGATCGATTTTAAGAAAATTTTTGGTGCATAGCGGATAGTTCTGAGAATCTTCAATCATTTATTTTCATACCGGGAAGTCGATCAGGGACCGATATTTTTGAAAAAATCGTATTTATGATTCGATTCACTTGAAATTTTTCCTCCTCTGTTAGTGGGACAGCGTGCGACATATCTGGGAAAAACGAAATTCATGGTTCGATTTGCTGGAAATTTGGTATACAGATAGCTTTTGGCTTATATCCTATTCGAAAAAATTGTATTTACAAGTCTTACCTACTTCTAATTCTTTTTTCCAGGAAGTGGACCGATCAATCTGAATTTTTAGATGATAGACATAATCAAAATTAGTATATATATATATATATATATTTGGCGCTGTGTAATCGCTGAAGCGATTTTCGGCCGAGCTCCTCCTCCAACTTGTGGTTTTGCGTCTTGATGTTTTTACTAACAAATGAAGGGACCTACAGTTTATTCTAAGCCGCCTCCGAACGGCTGATGGATTTTATGAGGAGCTTATATTTCATGTCAGAAATACACTCGGAGGGCTTGACATTCCCTGCCGAGGGGCGACCGCAATTAGAAAAATTTATTTTCTATAATTTTTGATGTTGCTCGAACCTGGGCTCGAACCCAGGCCTTCAAAAGGGCAGTACGCAATGCTAACCACTCGGCTATCGCGGCCGCCAATCAAAATTAGTAGGTTATATTATTTTTGAGTTAGCTCTTCGAATGAGTGAAATACTGACATTCTTGCCAGATTCTTAGAAGGTTATGTCTTCTATATTTTAAATTTAGCATTTTTTTTAATTTTTTCCCACTAATCTTCTTTATTCTTGGAGTATTTGGAACCGGCATCGCCTTTTGCCACACCTCATAATGGTATTAAATTTGAATCATTAAAAACGAATATCTTCTCTTCATCTTCGCACTTGACAATTGGATCATCTTCTGTTGTTTTTAGGAAAATGCTTCGAAAAACAATTATTTCGAATACGTTTATAATATTTTTACCATCTTCGATTATGCTAATGGAACTTGCTTAAGCTAAAATTTTAAGAAATTTGGCTTGAAACAACAGCATCGTTGCTGCAAGAACGTGCCGAAAAATGTGTGTAATGAAAATGCTGTAAATCCCGATAAAATTCTGCAACTAGTGAAGTACGACTGGTATGAAAGCTGTCAGGAGATAGTGCAGGCATCAGTCATCACTCATCAATGGGGTGCCACAATAATTAACACAAAAGGAATTGATAACTGAGCTATTTTTAGTGACAAGCAAGAAAACCGAACCAGTTCTGAAGCGACTCATCACGGGCAATGAAAAATGGAATTATTACGAGAATATAAAACGAAAAAGATCTTGTTCAAGGACGGGTGACCCTCCACAAATGACATCCAAATCTAAATTAAATGCAGACAAAGTGATGCTTAGTGTATGTAGGGATAGTAAACGAGACAGTTTAATTTGAGGTTTACCCCGAACTATTCCAGCTTACAGCAAGCCCTTCAAATAAGCACAGCTACTCGTATTTTGGTATTGATAATCTTGAGAAAATTTCTCAAAATTTCTTGTACAATGATTTTTATTTTTAATTCCACACATTCCGTACTTCCATCCCTATAGCCAACTGTGTAACAGAGCATGTTACTAAGCGAAACATCATGGCGTCGAATCCATTCCAGTATAACATAAAAAAATTTATAATTTTTTAAGAGAGGTCGCCCCTTGTCAGGGAGTCAGTTTTTCAGAGACGACTTTCAACTCTTGATCTCTTCTTTTGAAGGATAAATATTAAGATCCATAACACTACCAGAGAAAAAGCTTTCGCATCTGAGTGGATATAAAGCACAAAAACATATAACTAGGTATGCATGTATAAATTTTTCATCCTACCGAAGAACTTTGCCTTACTTTTGTCATATCATGGCCTTGTGGGCTAAATATCCATATGTACATACATGTAGACTTATGACTTTCCTAAGACTCCCGCAAAAAGATAGATATTATGTTATTAAGCATATATCAGAAGAGTGCAAAGTCCGCGTTCCACTAGTCTCAGTTGTCATAGCGTGTGGCTCATTGGCGAACGCCAACGAGCGTGTTGGCTCCAGTGAAGATGAGCAATTGTTATTGTAATTTCATTTCATTATTTTTATATAATATATATCTTTGTATATTTATATATATGTGAGTATTTATGTTGACCTGCCAGATCAAAAGCCAAAAGCGCTTGCGTGATACAAACTAAAAATTCATACTTATTTACTTAAAGCACTTAAGATAGTTTATTAAGTTGTTTCAAACGTCACGCAACAACGACATTCCTTAATCGCACGCAATGATTTTATGAAATTGATTTTAATAGACGTAAAGTAAATAAATTTTGCTTTTTTTTAGCTGCTTTCGTTATTATGATATTTCGTATTTTCGAAGTGCTTTAAGGCCAATTTACTCACTAAATAATATTATGGAAGTTGAGAATGACACACAATTCGTCGAATACATTATAATTCACAAGAATTTTGTCACAGCTGCTATTCGATTTAGTAATACCAGAGATAATTATTTACTTAAACAAAATATGTGTTGTTTGATTGTGTGGAAAATATTGATAGAAATGAGAGTTTTATCACAAACACTCTTGCATGACAGGCTTGTACGCATATAAACTTATTCATATAGTATGTACCTTACAGTTAAAAGGTATTACTATTGTAATAAAATGATAGTTAAATACTAGGATTTTAAACATGAAATCATACCAGTTCGTTAGCAGTGCACCAGTAACGGAAATAATCACAATTTCAACCACCACGACAGTATGTAGCTCGACACGTGTGAGTTTCACTTTCTGATATGCAATATGTCGTTGCTCACTAAATTGTCAGAATATCTCGGTCGTTAGAGCTGTTATTGTAGCGTGTGAGTTTCTCGGTTCTAATCTCGCTGCAGACGAAGTCTGTTATTTTTGTGAAGTAGAAACTCAACATGCATAAAAAAGCAGTATATAACTAGTATAAAGTTGATGTATGGATGGACAAGCCAACAGTTCGTAACATAAGACACCGTTATATTAAAAAACTAGTTTACAAAATGGAAAAATTATGAAAGATGAACTAGTTAATCTTAAAGTGCAATCTAGTTGGGTTCTAATTAAAACCTAGTATCATTCCTTGAATGATATTTCTATTCTCTGTATGTGTGGGTGCCGATATTAAGCGAACACAGCATGATGTCTACTTAAATGCTATATTACTGGGCGGCTTTGAGGACTCAGCGGGATTAGAAATATAATTGTTGCGTCTCATGGTATTTTAATAGAAATTCAATTAAAATATGTTGCAAATATTTCGACTGATATATTATTCATTCAACGAAACGAATATTTGAATAAGTGTGAAATGTTGCCAATATTATGTAAATTATTATTTCAAATCCATTTTGGAATACATCAGCTGGACGCCTAATCGTAAAGTCAGGAAAAAAAAGGAGGGCTACCTTCGGCAAAGCCCAAATTTTGATATCTTTCATGAACATATCAAATTTATTGCAAGTTGCAAACTTGGATTTATGTGGGTCTATTCCTTCTCTTTCTGGCACTTACAAACTTCGGACCTAAGTTAATATACCATTTCGTGTTCATGAGAGAAGACCTTTCGAAAATCGCTTCACCGATTATAAAGTGCCATTTATAAAGGTTCATCCAAGTAGGGGTACTTTTTTCAATAGCCTATTTTTGACAGATCACGCGTGAGTCGTGTCAAGCTGTCATGTTATTTTTGTTCAGTATTGTTTGGCATTTCATCATGGAAAGACTTACGCCTGAACAACATTTACAAAAAATTCAACTTTATTACGAAAATTCGCGTTCTGTAAAGAATGGGTTTCGCGCGCTTCGCCTAACTTATGGCCAACATAATCGGCCTACTGAGCGTTCGCAACTCCATCACCCATCTTGGGACCCAGCATTCATTACTGTTTAATTTTCGACCGAATAGGCTACGTTCAGCACGCAGTGAAGAAAATATAGCGGCCACAGCTGAGATTGTACATGAAGACCGTGGAGAATCGATTCGGCGCCATTCGCGGACTGACGTATGGAACGACTTGGCGCATTTTTTGGACGAAGAGCAACCTGAAAAGATTTAAGAACTGCACTTTCATCCAGAAAAAGCAACGGTTTGGTGTGGTTTGTGGGCCGGTGGAATCATCGGTTCATATTTCTTCAAAAATGATACCGGTGAGAACGTAGCCATCAATGGCGACCATTATCGCACCATGATAATCGACTATTTGATGCTTGAAATTGAAGCTCGTGATATCCGCGACAGTCGGTTTCAACAAGACGGCCCCATTTCCCACACATCGCTTCAGTCAATGGATTTACTGAGAGAACACTTCGATGAGCAGATAATTTTCACATTAAATTTGAATTTTCTGTGCTATTTTTTTTTTTAATTAGGGAACCTCTAAATGGGTCGCCCTTTATATATTTACTGTACGCTTAAAAAATTCAAAAATTTGGCCAACTTTGCAGGTCTAAAACAGACTTTTTTTCTAACCGATCTATAGACTTCCATAAAACTGGAAACCTTATTTAATAAAAGTGATTAATATGCAGTGGCCTAAAATTAAGTGTTTAAATTCAAAAAGGGGGTAGCGACGTAACTAAATTTTAACTAGACCGTTCGCGATATCTAATGTGACTCTAGAGTTCATTAGTGGTCCGTTAATTAATTTTTGAACTAATTTTCGCCTAAGGAAATTTTTTTTTCGGTTATCACAGGATGGACATGACCTTCCATTTGTTACGCTCGAAGCTATGAGAAATTCTTTTATGACGAGGACAAAGTGCGGTCGAGTCTAAATTGGAAGTGGTAGCAGAAATACTGATAATGGTTTCGGGTGGAAGCAAGCAATCTAATCGGTGAAAGTAGGGCGGGAAACGATGCAGAGAGACTCAGCAGACCAAGCTTTCTTCATATCGCTGAACAACAGGAGATATTCAAAAGGGAAAAGGCCGGAGAAGAAAGCGGATCATTCGAGAGCTCAGCTGCAAGCCGTGTCTACCCAATAGCCATTATGCCTAAAGAAACATTCAGTTTTCAGAAGGCAAAAAAAAACTGTTCATGTTTTTAGAACGTGGCATAGAGTTGAGGCGTTGAGCGATTCACGGGTAGTGATCATAACAATCATATGGCTTAGGTCGATTAGAAAGTCGTTGGATAGTTGAAAAGAATTAGTAAGGGAGTTGAAGCTGAAGTTTTTGCACCTCAACTACGGCGTTTTACTATTGAGCGAGATTAGTCGAAGAATGTAGTTTCTCAGAAAAGAACATTTTTGGTTTGATTAGTGCAGTGCCAGTTAAGATTTCTTAGGTTCTTATTCGGAACTAGTTGCTTTGGGTGAGTACAAGAGACAATCTAATCGCTGATGGATTCGTTTATACCCAAATTGTGCATATATTTAACATAAATATATCTCGAAACGAAATTATATATATTTACATAAGTTAAAACAGGCATCAAAATATATATACATAAGTAAGTACATAAACGGTATAATAAATATCTCCGTGTTCCCAATATTCTTTATTAATTCAAAATATGCGGTGTGGAATATTAGTTTACTCTGTTCTTCCAAATTTGGCTATTATTGCATCACATTCCAAGCTTTAAGAAAATATCTTGGGCAACCGGGTCATCGACTACGTGCATCCTTTCCTCTTTTTGTAAAAGCTCGGTCACCCTGGTATTTTCAATACTTAGGTAACCTACACATTTATACGATTCGAGTTGTTTACATACCATTTCCCATCATTGTAGTCCTTTTTCTTTTTTTAATCTACTGCTATAAATTTTATTTGCTAAATTCGAAGAACAATTTAAAACTTTTTTACCAATTTTTTGGAATTTTTATAGCGTTCTTTGATACTGTTTGCTTATGATACAATTTTCCTGTAATTCATTGTATATTTATATTTTTGTATATAAAATTTCTCATTAATTTGGAAAGAAAAGAAACCCTGAAGATCGTCTACAAATTACTCCCTCGCCATTTCCAGCAACCTAATGCCACTTATGAGCCACTTTGATGCCTCCTTCATGCACCAAAAGTCGGCCATTTAACATTTTAACACCTCATGGCTGTCACATCACTTAAACAATGTAATGCAATCGAAGCGTAAGCGATTGCTTACTGATTCTTCTGACTCTACTTTTGCCTCGGTGTCTCTGTTTCGGCATTTGCATTTACGTTGATGTCTGTTTTATTTCACGCGTCACATTTGTTGATCGCCGCCGGCCGATCGTTCCAACCTACCGAGCCGACCACCCGTCCGCCCGCCGCTAACCAAAAGATTTGCGACTGACAAGCATGCAACAGCAAATGCATTTATAATTCATGGAAAACATATGTAAGTATGCATGAATGTGCATTTGTTTATGACGTGGCATGGCTTGGCCTGCGGTGAGGTAATGCAACAGAGAGAATAGATGAATGTGGTGTGCTGTGATCACTGGATTTGCTTACATTTTGTGCGCTACCGCAAGCCACATTATAGTAAAGTAAGAAAAACAGAAGCAATAACACCAACAACTGGACCTGCATGGCCATAAACACAGAAAGACGTAAATATATATGTATGTATCTATGTTTGTGTATATGTATACGCTTCAGATACTGTCTCTTATGCCGCCGCCAACGCTGCAGACGCCTCCATCAAAGAGATGTCTGATATATTGAAAATTATTTAAAAAAAACTTATAACAGCACAAGATCCACACAAGCATGCACAACTGCCGTTACAAGTACGTACGTATGTACGTATATTTGCAGCTCCAATCGCTGTACTATAACTCCGTGTTTGTAGAAATCTTATGCAGCCGAAAGAAATTATGTATAAAAAAATAACAATAATTGACTGCACTAAAGCCAAATAAATAATGAGATTGCAGGAAAAAAAATAAACGAAAAGTAAACCACACACAATTATATTTTCACCATAAATGTATATCTGTGTATATGTACACGTATGTATATCTGTATGTTCATCATCATTTGCGCGGGTGGTATTGAACCTGTTTCCCTACTTCCGCTCTCAACATTTTCTCGCCGATCGTTTCCACATAATCAATAGTTTACAAACGGTGCACAGGTCATTATCCTCACCACTCAGCCGTGACTACACTCAATGTATACAGTGATCGTTTACTGCGGTCTGATTTGTATTCGTATTCGCTTTAAATAGCTACACTTCTGGTTAAATAAATCATAAATTTTACAAATTTGTTTACCACACAATAGATACTAGTTGCTGTTGAGCTGATGTAGGGGTTCCTTGGTTTACAGTGCACGTGAACTGAATTATTCCTTATAAATAATTAATGAATGAATATTAAAAAAAAATATAATTTAATTTACTTTTATGTACACGTTATTTTATTTAAAATTTTATGAGTTTTTTGTTTTCTCTTCCTCCACTTCATTATAAAAATTGTAAAAATAAATTACAGATGCAGATTTCTCCAAAACATAAACGTTAATAAAATTATTGGATTTAAAAAATTTCTGCTTGATATAGCTCATGTGTTAGTTACTAGCAGGTCAATTGAAATATACGGCAGTAGATAGAATTAAATCCATATAGATTTTTAGTTAGCCGCAACCTTTAAAAGACGCGTGTATAAATTTGACAGCTATCGGATCATTAATTCGTGAATTATAGAATTTTGAGTGAAACAACTTTTTTTTATTGTGTACAAAAAAATGGATAAAAGGAAATTTCGCGTGTTGATAAAATATTGCGTTTTGAAGGGAATAAATACGGTTGAAGCTAAAACGTAACTTGCACGAGTTTCCGGACATTGACCCAAGCAAATCAACCATCAGGAATTGGTATGCTAAGTTTAGATGTGGTAAAATGAGCACCGAAGACGGTGAACGCAGTAGACGCTCAAATGAGGTTGTTACCGACGAAAACATCAATAAAATCAACAAAATGATTTTGAATGACAGTATATTGAAATTAAATGAAATATTAGGTACTCTAAAGATATCAAATGAACATGTACATCATATTATTCACGAAAATTTGGAAAGCTCTGCGAGTTGATGATTCGGAACAGTATTTGGAAATGTTCAAGACGGATGAAACATGGCTCCATAATTTTACTCCGAAGTCCAATCGACAGTCACCCGAGTGAACTGAACCCGCTCCAAAGCATGGGAAAACGGAGCAATCAGTTGGTAAGGTTATGGGCTCTGTATGGGATGCGCATGGAATAATTTTCATTGAATACCTTGACTGTTACGTAGCATTATTGCATTGTGTAAACGACGAAATCGCCTAAAAATGGCCGCTTGTTGAAGAAAAATAAAGTGCTGCTTCACCAAGGCAATGCACCGTTTCACAAGTCAGAGGAATTTATGACAAAAATCCAGCGACTATTTTCTGTTCTCAGAGCTCTATAGAATGCTCGCTCAGAAGAAATTTTCGTCGAATGAAGAGGTATTCGCCGAAACTAAGGTATATTTCGAAGAAAAGAAAAAATCGTACTACAAAAATTATATCGAAAAGTTGGAGGATCGCCATTATCAGTGTATCACCCTTGAAGGGGACTTTGTTGAATAAAAGAAAGACTGACGAATGATGTGACATTTTAAATGACCTGTTATATATCGTAAAAAGTAAATTCAGATACCATCCATGAGGGTATTTTTAGGCGTGTGGTTTTCAAAGAGGCAATAATTTTTCGGAGTTGGCCTTACTCAGTTTGGATTGTTACTTCATGTTGATTATGATTATATATATTCGAACCAAAAACTGGTCGAAATTTGGGCCTCTCGGCTGAAATTTATTCGATCTAGCATGCGGACACTTGACCAAAATAATTTTTAAGACATAATGGCAAACACTTATATTTATAATAAATCCAAATTCTTAGGCCATAACATTAAATTATATGCTCTTTATTTCTTCTTTCAAAAAATGAGTTTGAAAAAAAAAATTTTGATTTTGGACCTGCAACAATTTTCTAAATCGGCATGCCGGTCAACAATATCACTATGTCAAAGTCATCGTATACAGCTCATCGCTCCATCGTCTGCATATCGACAACCGCCCATACGTAGATAACCATAAATCTTTCGAAAGCTGGTATTGTTTTTGGTGTAAATGTTCGTTACTAAATGGACGAGACTGTCTACGACTTCAAGGTTATAACTTCCAACAAGAGCGTGGGATCCAATAACGAATATGCTGAATTTTTCTTTGATAATGGAAGATATTTCGTATTGTCCTTGTCTACTACAAAACCTTTTCTTTGGTTTTGGCTAGTCTAAAGCAAATTAATGATGTAATTGCGGAAGCCTACAATATCAACATCATCAGCCCACCTTGTCAGTTGTATGCTGTTGGGGTAGATTGCACATTACCCTTTAGCTCGGCAGCTCCTTATTATTTACAGCACATTGATACGTTTCGCATGAGTATTTTCTAAGATTTAGCGCAGGGTGAATATTAGGTAATCGTCGAAAAATATTTTTTCACATCATACGCTTTATGTGCGATATTGAGGAAACTTATTAAACGATAGGTGAAGCAAACTGTGGATCCTCTTCCTTTTGTGTGGGGCAGAGCACACTCAGAATCTAATCGTCGGGCATGATTTCATCCGATTACATTCTTCATAGATGTTAAGATGTATGTGTACCTTGTCAGTTCCGCGTCAACAGCTGGGTAGACCAAAGACTTCCGCCGATTTGTTATTATTTATGCAAAAAAATTAACTTCATAATGAAGGGCGAAGAAATCAATCTTTTAACGAGTACCAGGAGTTATACTGGTCTAACAGCAAAGACAAATTAGCAAACGACTTATTATATCAAGAATCCGAAAAACAAATCAACACTGACTATACTTTTGATTATTCAGCACAATTTTTTTCTAATGTATTCCAATTCTGGAATCTTATTAACTTTAATATTCGCTTAATAATTACGATCATATAACTACATTTTTTAGTTTAGAATCCAGTTCATTATGGGTCATTAAAATATATCTTTTTTTATGTAAGAATAAATATATCATCTTAAGATCATTTCAATTCAAAATTTTTTCTAAATTTAAAATTTTCCCATAAAAATATTAAACAGATTATAAATGTTCATAAAATAATAACATTTAATTTAAAAAAAGTAAATGCAAAGAATAATATTAATAACTTCTATTAATTTTTTAGTTAAATTATTCGTTAGATTTTTGATTTTCGCAAAAAAAAGAAACTTTATCGCCATCCTTCCATCTTCCATTAAACAAATTAGTTTGTTGAAGCATACGAATACAATTATCCTAGCTTAAGGCCTATAAAATATGAATATATGTATTACAAACTCGAACAGGATCCACAGTATCATACAATTCCAAAAAGTTTTTTCATTGTTACATACTTTTAATTACACATACCTACATATATGTTTATACCCTGCAAACAACGCGAGTACTCCATGCACGCTTGAAGTATATATTCCACGCGGAAAATAAAGTAATCCAAAACCAACCAAAAAATAAAAAACAAAAATAAAATATGGTCCAATTAACATTGTGATGCTCTAGGGCTGGACCACAAAGTACAAATCTGGAGTACCTACAGGAAATTGGTTTTGAAAGTACTTCAAGGGATTACATTATGGAGCAACAACGAAAAATTAAATTCGAGCATAATTTTTTCTTTCGAATACAATCAGCTTTGGTGAAATATTAGTAAAACATAATATATTTATATCAATTTACATCAAGAACAAAATAATAAATATACATAAAACATTCTCTTTTTCCGCATTTTTTCTATTTGCAATGGGAAATATTAACTCAAACTTTTCACGCCTTTTGTGTACCAGCAGAACGTACCAATGAAATGAAACTGAGTCATTTTTCATTTTCACACATTTTCTGTATACGAGTATCTTATTGCACAATTGAAACTTCGTGTAGTGATTGCGTTCGGTAAAATACGAAAAATTGTCGTGCCGAACTAGGCTGGTATAGAAAAATGAGTTGGTCTAATAGTACACGCATATATATATATTTGTAAAGGGTGTATTTTATAGAGGTATAGAACTTTAAGTTGCAATAAAACAACGATGGATTATTCGATTGACATGTATTTTATTTATCCGAAAGATATTCTTGTGGCATTACATTTTAAATATGATTTCTGGCATATGACCGCCACGGCTGGCGCGGATGTATTCCAAACTGGACGTCCAATTTTCGATGATTTTTCCCAACATTTGTGGCCGTATATCGGCAATAACACGGCGAATGTTGTCTTCCAAATGGTCAAGCGTTTGTGGCTTATCCGCATAGACCAATGCTTTTACATAGCTCCACAGAAAGTAGTCCAGCGGTGTTAAATCTCAAGATCTTGGAGGCCAATTCACAGGTCTAAAACGTGAAATTAGGCAGTCACCATACGTGTCTTTCAATAAATCTATTGTGGCGCGAGCTGTGTGACATGTTGCGCCGTCTTGTTGAAACCACATCTCCTGGACATCAAGGTTATTCAATTCAGGAATGAAAACGATAGTAATCATGGCTCTATACCAATCACCATTGACTGTAACGTTCTGGCCACCACCGTTTTTGAAAAAGTACGGACCAATGATTCCACCAGCTCATAAAGCGCACCAAACAGTCAGTTTTTCTGGATGTAACGGTGTTTCACCATACACTTGAGGATTACCTTCACTCCAAATGCGGCAGTTTTGTTTGTTGACGTAGCCATTCAACCAGAAGTGCGCTTCATCGCTAAACATCGCTAAAATGGACGTAGTGCGCGATACGTTTTCCGCACAGAACCATTATATTCGAAATAAAATTGCACTATTTGCAAGCGTTGTTCAGGCATATTCATGATGAATTGCCAAAACAAACTGAGAATAAATCACTTGACATCTGTTAAATCGGTCGCCATCATGAAAAGTAATGCCAACTTAAAGTTCTATACCTCTATAAAAAACACCCTTTAGGTACTCCAATGACCCATATGTCCCACAAATGTTTGCAGGTTATCCATGCACATAAGCATGATACACTCAATAAACGAAACTATGGTACAAAGTGACTGATATATATATATATATATATTTTTAATAGTACGAGTATTTTTCGTTAAGAATTGTCTCTACCATATTTTTAAATTATTTTTCATATTCCCAAACTTTTTACTAAACTTTTAACGGATTAACTTAAGCCATATGCTGAATTACAATTAAGTCGAAGACTATTGCGCAGAAAATTAGATTTTTTGTTAAATTTAATATGGGATGGCTATTTGCTTGCACTTAAAACTTACTCACCATATTTATGCATATTTTTCATTATTTGATGTAAATATTATTTAAAATTTTTTTATTATAAAAGCATCGATTATGCTGTAAATATTTACATTTGATTTACAAGTCAGTTGAAAGTCCCCGGCCTGACACACTGCTGAATTTAGGAAGGATTAGATTCAAACGATTCTAGTTAGCACCAACAGACACCTGTATAAATTTTACAGCTCTCGCATCATTATTTTGTGAATTATAGCATTTTAAGTAAAGCCACTTTTGTTATTGTGAAAAAATAGATAAAAAGGAATTTCGCGTGTTGATAAAATATTGCTTTTGAAAGGAATAAATACAGTTCATCAAAAATGTGGCTTGCTGACGACTTTTCGGCCAATGCCGCAGGAAAATCAGACTTTAAGGATTCCTACGCTAAGTTTAGACGTGGTGAAATAAACACCGAAGATGGGGAACGCAGTGACACTCTAGAGATATCACCTGAACGTGTACATCATACCATTCGCGAATATTTGGATATGAGAAACCTCTGTGCAAGTTTTCACCTCGATATGAAGCAATGGCATGAAACAGGGCTCCATCATTTCACTCCGAAGTCCAATCGATAGTTGTGCACACGATGAACCCACTCCAAAGCGTGGGAAAACGCAGCAGTCGGCCGGCAAGATTATGGCATCTGTATATTTTTTACCTTAAAAAGGAGGGACGATCAACAATGACTATTACATAGCGTTATTGGACCGTTTTAAGGACGAAATCGGTGAAAAACTCCTTCATTTGAAGAAAGAGAATGTGCTGTTTCATCAAGACAACGTGTAACAAATCAGTGAAATCGATGTCAAAATCTCTGAATTTGGGTTTGAATTCTCCAGATCTGGCTCAAGCGATTACTTTCTGTTCTCAGATCTCAGAGGAATGCTCGCTGGGAAAAAATTTTCGTTGAATGAAGAAGTGATGACTGAACCTGAGGTCGATTTTGAAATAATCAGTGTATCACCCTTGAAGGGAACTATGTTGAATAAAAAAAAAATGAATGTTGGTAGGATTTTTCAATTGAGCTGTTATGTATGTAATTTCAATTATACATATTTCACTTTCAAAAAGTGAACTACAAGTATAAGGAATTGAAATACTCTGAACACGTATCAATAATTTATCAGTTATCTTTTATTCCCCCCAGGGGTTGCGACAAATATTTATACTCTACCTGAAAGACATATCACAAAATATTGAATATTCATTATTATTGTACTTATATATATTGTATAGAATGTAAGAACGAATTTATTTATGTAAGTTATGAATGTAAATATATTTGGCAAATGATTTAATCACTATTCCATTACCTTTGAAATGCCATAGATATTTTATTATACGAAAACGTGCAGGGACTCTTCGTTTTAATTTAAATTTTTTTTAAATATATGCATATTTATGCATACAATTTCCGAAATGAGTCTTAGCAAACGCCAGACTGTCAAATTTTAGGGATGTAAAGAAAAAAAATTGTACTCAAATTCATTTACATATATGCTCACCAGCGTACACAGAATAAATAAATTAAATAATTTTCTTTTTGATATTAAATTAAATGATCGGTGTTTTGGAACTTTATAGAATATATATATTTTTTTTCCACCGAGTGATATCAGTGTGGTAGTGGTAAATATCTTTTTTTTATCATCATTTATTTAATTTATTTTATTATATTTTATCCTATTTTAATAAAAAAAAGTTTATGTTATTTTACTTAAGTGTCATTTATTCAATTTAATTTTGTTAAACTTTACTAAAACTTTACTTTAAAAAAATTTTTTTGCTTTATTTTTTTTTTATTATATTTTACTAAATCTAGTTCTGTGATATACAGTGGCGGAAAAAAGTCTACAAACAAAAATTGAAAGTCTAAAAGGTTTATTGGAAAATTTAACGATACAGTTTATTTCAATAATTTTACCTTATCATAGAAGTCCAACAAAAATAATTTTTCAACATAAAAGAGTAAAGCTATGACAAAAAAAGCGTAAATCCAACAATGACCTACAGTACATACATAACTTATCTTAGCGCAAAAAAATTGATTAATATCAGGTAACCTGATGTTTTTAGTATATAAATAACAGCTTAAAATCTTCGCGGCACCGAAGCTCATAAACTTATCAATTATGAGGGAGTAATACTGCCCCAAGCTTCAATAAGGCGTTATTTGAGTAACGCTGATCTGGAAATCTAATTTTTTCTAATTTTTCACTCAAAAATCTAACAGACATATTCAATAACATTCAAATCTGAATGCTTTCAGGTGGTGTGTGCGTGTCTTGGAGCATGACAAAGTAACCAATTCTTAACAATATAGACCGTATGCTTTGGATCGTTATCTTGTCCAAAGATCTAGTCTGCGCCAACCACTTAACTGTACACCGAAGGCTTCACATTAGCTTCCACCAATGACTTATATTCCAACTGATTCTTATTACCCTCAATAAAAACAAAATTTCCAACTACAGAAGTCGCAACCGCTCCCTAATCATTACGTTGCTGCCATGATGCTTCACTGTTGGTACCTAACCGCCCTAACTACACAGCATATCGACATAACTGCTAGTAAACCTGTGATGTATGTAGACTTTTGTCAAGGGTATTTTTACGTTTTTTCACCATAATTGTTTCATAATTTCTGTAATATTTCATGTTAGAGAATGAATTTGTTTTAATACATGTGATTAGAAAAGAACTTAAAATAAAACTGTAAGCCTACATTTTTCATCAAAAGGATAGTACTTTCTACACAACGAATACAGGCGTTGTTTTTAAACTTTTGTCCGCCACTGTATCTATAATTTGTTTGATTTATTAAATTTTTTATTTTACTCCAGTTTAGTCTTTTTGAAATTAGTTTATTTGACTAACTTAAGTTTTACTTAAATTTTTTTATTTCTTTATTATTTATTTTATTTTTATTTTTTTAATTTCATTTTATATCATTTGATTGTATCTACATATATATTTTTTTATTGTAACTTATATTTTTTTAAAGATTAGTTTTTAATTACAATTAGTAGTTGTGGTTTTTAATATATTTTTCGGCCTAAAAGTTTTAAATTTAATATTAAATTGCAATATAATCAAGAAAACGTTACGTTATGTGACCTTTTAAGTTAGATACCACATTTACTTTTGTATTTTATTTTCAACATCCGTACAGACTTGGGTGGGCTTAAAAAATTAAAGCATAAAAAGTAAAAAATAAACCAAATCATTAAAAACAATCAGAGTCATCAAAAACGAATATCATCAAAAATCAGCATGCATAATGGCCAATAAACAAAAGAGAAAATATTGAACAGACGCATTTGGAAAAAAATTAAAAAAAAAAGGTTTTGTGTAGGAATTAGGAAATGCAACACGCATGGAAAATGAATATTAAATTTTTACAATAATACCAACAACATCAATTTGTTGTGGTTTCTTCATTAGTTTGACAGTCTAAGGGCACAAGAGCATACATTTCTATGTATATACATTTATGTATTTGCGTGTGTTTATAATTTTGTTTGTAGGCCAGAAAGTTCATCAACACAATGGTGTAACTGCAACAAAAGCAACAACAACATTAACACATTCTTATTAAATTTTTATGTAGTCACATCGATTGTTGTATTTGCTGTATTTTTTGTGTCGCACCACTTCAAATTGTAGGAGGAAACTAATATTGTATCTAATTTAAGACGACCAGCGGGCTAAACAATTAAGTTTTTTTTAACGACGAAGAAGATGTGCAGAGAAGAGCGGAGTGTGAATTATCAAATGTAGCATAATGTAAATGGTGTATGTATGTATTTATGTATTTATATAGTATGTATGCATGTTGTGAATGTGTAGAATGCATGGCTGATTAGTTAAGTTGGCCGTATAGCAGCGTCACTGCAGGCGCGTGCCTAATAATATGCTGCCGACGACGCTTCGTTCCAGCGACTGCCTGCTGTGCGTTACAGGCCACCAAGAACTCATCGCTGTAGTAACAAAAACAAAACGATGCAGCTTACCGCAACGCCACACAGCTCGCCACACTTCACTTCACCTTTTAGTACACGTCAATTGCATATATGTATATACAATACCTATATAGGAGCATGTAAGTATACCTATGAGAATATGTAAGCATGTATATATGGTTATATATATGCATCTGTTTTTGTGGGCGCAGCTCCAAATGCATTTCTTATGTTTTGGTTTTGAAAATGCTAAGCAAATCACCACATAATTACACGTATATTTGCATACTACGTACAGCAGTGCAACCGACCGATCACGCCGTTTAGAAAGTAATGAGGTACACATATGCGGCATGTGGTAAGACAACGTTTGCGAGATGTCAGTGTTGTTGATGGCTGGTTTTCAATGCAACTGTCATGTGCTGTCATTGACATTGTTTTCCAACTTGAAGAAGGCAAAAAGTAAAAACAAGGGGGAGTATGATTTCGAGCGGACCATTCAAGATTTCATATATGAATTTAAATTTTTTATTTGAATTCATTACATACAGTGGCGGACAAAAGTCTACATAAATCGCCTGTATTCGTTGTGTAGAAAGTACTATCATTTTGCTAAAAAATATAATTATAAAGTTTTATTTGAAATACTTTTCTAATCACATGTATTAAAACAAATCCATTCTCTAACATGAAATATTACAGAAAATATGAAACAATTATGGTGAAAAAACGTAAAAATATCCTTGACAACAGTCTACATACACCACAGGTTTACTAGCAGTTATGTCGATATGCTGTGTTGTTACGGCGGTTAGGTTCTCTTTTTTTACTATTTTAAATTTAAGTCCACTAAAGGTACAAACCGTTGTAAAAAACTTTGAAAAAAATGAATCCACCGAAAAAAAAGCAGTGTGTTGGCCGCCCAAAGAAACTAATTCCAAGAGACATCAGCTTTATTCTGAAGGAAGTGAATTACTTAGCTCCAAAAATATAGTACCAACAGTGTAGCATGGTGGCGGCAGCGTATTAGCTTGGGGAGCGGTTTCAGGATCTGGAGTTGGAAAGCTTGTTTTTATTGAGAGTGGTATGGATCGGTTGAAATATAAGTTATTGTTGGAAGCTAATCTGAAGCCTTCGGTGGACAGTACTTCGAACAGGAGAACGATCCAAAGCACATGGTCCATATTGTTAAGGATTGGCTCCAAGGCAACTACACACACCACCTCAAAGCCCAGATTTGTATGTTATTGAATATGTCTGGGAGATTTTTGAGCGGAAAATTAGAAAAAATCAGATTCCAGCATTACTCAAAGGACGTCTTATTGAAACTTGGGACAGTATTACTTACTCAGAATTGGCAAATTTAGTAGCTTTGATGCTATTCCTGTTTGCTTATTGTATTTTTGAGTTTTCCAAAAACTTTACTTTGCCTGAATTATTTCTAGTTGCGGTCACCCCTCGGCAGGGAATGTCAGTCCCTCCCAATGTATTCCTGACATGGAATATAAGCTCATCATATAAATCCATCCGCCGTTGGGAGCTTAGAATAAATTGTAGGTCCATTCATGTGTTATTTAGATTTTTTTCCAATCAATACCCGTACCAAAAATTGAAGGAGGATGTGAGATGAATATCGCTTTCGAGGTTAATTAACCGATATGTGTGAACAAAGCTATAAAACCATGGGATAAATCGCACTTGTGTGTAAAAAAAATTAAACGAGGCAATAGATAATAAGGGAATGCCTCTGCATGCTGCGCTAGACAATAAAAGCAACAACAATTAAAAGTGCGTTTTCTCCTGTCCTATTGATATGTATTATATTGCGCATTGACTGTTTAGGCACATAATTCATTTGCGTCAGCCGTACTGCACGTGCGCAAACCGTTTGACGTGCCCACATCTACAATTACACAACCCCACAAAATCATTTATGAATGCACCGAAAAAATATGTATGTATATATATGCACATATATACATTAAACGCTATAGACAATTTATATGCATTTGTAGTGTATATTTTACACTCCACAGTCCCGGCTTTCTTTTTTTCATTTTCCTTTTCTTCTTCCACCTTTTTTCGTCAATTGCTAGTGAATGATTATTAATTTTCTTCCGCGACTTTGACTGTTTGGTTAGCTTATTTATTTATCATTTAATTAACGTTAATTCGTAGACGCCTCGCCCGAAAAATTGTTTGTTGTTAGTTACTCGTCAATGTTGTCTTGACAGCATCTCTGACAGTTGGTGTCAATATGAATTAGTGGTGATATTCCTCAGGGTATAATTCTCATATTTGTATGTGTATGTTAATATGTATGAATGTATTTGATTTGTAAAAATATATTTAGCCAGGTTAATAAGTCACCGGGGAAAATATTGATTTTTATCTAAATCAAAGGGTGTGTGTTATTCAAACGGTAAATGGTCATATAAATCGTATAGAGAAAAAACCGTAAGAGGAAAGGTGTCAATCGAGCTTTTATTTATTATATTTTTATTATTATTTATGAATGAACACACAATTAAAGCGTGAGCATTTAAATATTTGTATATTAGTATCAGGCGATATTTTAATAATAAAACGAAAATAAATTTAAACAAGAAAGAATGGCTGTCTTCGGCCATGCCGAACTTTTCATGAACATATCAAATTTATTGCAAATTGCAAAATTTAATATTGATAATTTTCAGCGTCAATATGAATGAACTTGAATTCACGATATAGCAACATATTGAAGCTCAGTTGATGGTCAATGTCTGGTAGGCATCGGCAACATGTATAACTCTTGATTGCATTTACGGCTAGTTGAAGATGTGGTTTCAATCTTGTGAAATTCTACGTACCAATGGCTAACTCCAAAATAGTCTGAGTCTTTAGGGGGCGAAAGCCATACCACAGATGTGCCTATGAAACGGTGACGAGCTCCAAATGATATACTCTGAAATCACTCTGATCAAAATATCTGGAAGCTCAGGCCACCTAGGGCTACAGCGCGGCGGACTGTAGATGCCAAAGTCTATTAGACTAGCTGTGGATACCAAATAAGCAGCCCCTGACAAAGAGCGAGGGTTCGTCTGAAAAGGTCCGAAGCGTCCTATGATTCTCCGCTGACGAGATGAACAAATGCCGCCTTGAAATAAGCGTCCACAACCCCCAATGCGCTGCCTCGAGGGAATACCTACTCTTGAGAGGGAGGCTACGGAGCGACGAGAGATGTCACAATGAAAATCGGTACACCAAAATCCCCAATTGTTTATATTTTACAGAAACGCGTGCAAAGAACAAACCTGGGCTTGCGCCCATCAGGATTGAGACCAGTAAGATCCTGATTAAGGTATACTGGAAAAACTGTCTTGAACAAGCTTTCTATTGGGCTGGTGAAAGTGATATTCTGCCACTTTAGTAAGCAAGGTTGACAATCCACTTCAAAAAAGAAGAAACGAAGTGAAAGCGGGTAGGCACCAGGAGTTACAATCAACCCCACTAGAAAGAAAGAACAGTAGACAAAGGCAATCGGGAAATACAAACCGTCGAGTACAACAAGAAAACAATCTGAAGCAGTGATTATTAACCCAGCAGAAGGGAAAAGCTATGCTGAAATCCTAAGAAACTTCCGAGGCAATATAAAACCAGAATAGACAGACATAAAAATTAAGGGTGTCCGAAAAACCAGGGCTGGTGCGGTATTTCTAGAAATGGAAAAAGGGCAGCTCGTTAATCTAATCTTCTACTTAAGAAAACCCTGTTGGACACCGCCACGGTAACAGATGTGAAGCCTAAAGTGAAGGTAGAAATAAGGGAACTCGACTTTCTAACGATAATACAGGAAGTACAAGATGCAATAAGCAGTGCGCTTGGAGAAGCTGTCACTGATACTAAAATTAACATCGCAATACCAAATAGCAGAGAACAAGTAAGAGCTTACGTAACCTCACCAAGCCAAATGGCAGAAGCGTCACACACTAAAATCGGCTGATTAACTGTAGGCTAGGACTGAAGAAAACCATTAAAAGATGCTTCCGATGCTTTGGGCTAGCTCACTTAAAATTGGACTGCAAGGGACTAGACAGGAAAGCTCAAGAACTGTGCATAAAATGTGGTCAACCAAGACATAAGCTGAAAGAATGCACCAGACAACCAGTTTGCAAAGTTTAAACAGACAAATCACATACCGAGCTCTACGAATTGTGCGGTATATAAAGGTCATCCGGCAAAATGAAATCCCTGCAAGCGCTACTGACCCAAACGACCCTGGGTATTGATTAGCAAGGGAAAGAGAAACTCCGAGATCCCATCAGCATATCGACCACTCTGCTCGAAAGGATGATTAAACCCAGATTAGAAGCAGCCATAATGAGTGCTGGTGGTCTGTCACTAAAACAATATGGTTTCAGACCCAAGAAATCGACACTAGGTGCCATTGAGAACGCCACGAGAAGCGCGCAATTAGCTCAACGAGGGTGTCATAATAATAAGAAGATAGTTCTATTACCGACGTTAGATGTGCGAAATGCGTCCAATGGAAGAACGTTATCGCAGCTCTGAAGACAAATTTTAAAATACCCAAGTACCTCAACTTAATCATAAGGAGATATATAAAGGACAGAGTTCTCGTATACCAGACAACAGTTGGTCTACGCAACCTCAAAATTACGTCAGGCGCAGGACAGGGTTCGATACTTGGCCCTGATCTCTGGAATGTCAGTTACAACGACATATTAAGTCTCAAGATGCCTGATGATGCATACCTAGTTGGATATGGGGATGACATTGCAGTAATAATCACCGCCCGTGATACAGAAGACGCACGAAGGAAATTAAACCAGGTCATGATACGAACTCAAACGTAGCTCAAATTAGCCCCAGAAAATACTGAGCTGTTACTGCTAACAATGAAGCATATCCCGTTAAAAATTAACCTGCGTACTTTATCCGGCAATCTGAAGACACGTAGCGTCGTAAATTATTTGGGCATAAGTTTGGACCCAAGGTTAACTTATTGGGCACAAATGCAACCCGCCGCGGAAAAGGCCTCTAAAATAACATCTCGACTCAGCAGGCTGATGTCCAATATTAGTGAATCTGCGCAGGAGCATAGAAAACTACTGATGTCGGCAACTATAAGTATTCTACTTCATTAAGGAAAGATAACCGGCGCAAAACTAGAGCCAAAATTTACCGTCCGGCGGTATTAAGGGTAGCATCAGCATACTGCACGGTGTCAAGTGAAGCCGTTCGAAAATTTGGGAATTTAAGATCCAAGAAATATGGGAAAACGCAAGAGACGATCTAAAGCTAAATACCTACAACCGACCGCAAAGCTGCTGGGAACAAGGAACTTGGTGCAGATGGACCGCCAGGCTATTTAAGGACATGAAACTTTGGACACAGAGAAAATTCGTGGATTTGAACTACTTTGTCACTCAGACGTTATACGGCAATGCGAAAGCGGTTCCAGGGTGACACAATGATGATGCGGAGAGCATTTTTCTTTTCCTCAAAAGAACCGATTGGAAAACAGCTGCAAAGGTACAAGCTGCTCTTTTCAAGCAGCTCACTCTAATCGATGACCATGATTTTTCTTTGGTGAGCGTCATCAACTGAGTCCGTAGGTATATGCTGGTATCATAATCAAAGAAAATTGTATTGGTAGAAAAGAAGCATTACATATTCGGGAAGTTCAACAGCAATAACTCATGCTAAAGAACTTAAATACTGCTAACCTTAGATTCGGCTGATACTTCAGATCTTCCTTGGAAAGCCCACAAAAAAGGAATAAAAAGCATGAAATATGACTTGGATGGCTTGTTTTTGATTTACGAATTTACAACAGAATTGAGCAAAAATTTCACCCTTGAACTGTGCGCTAACCACCGTAGTACCTGATTCTCAAGGGATGATTATTTACAATGAAATAGAACTCGAGAGTGATATGTTTTCTTTACTGTCATTGCTTGTTTGGATAAAGAAACATCATAGACAAATACTGTCCATCTATTAAAGGCATTAGATATTTAAAGGACGTGTTCAATTTGTGGACTTTATTTTTCCTAAAATTTGTAAAAATATTTAAGAAATGAGTCAGTTAGTATGGGTAAAGGGTGTATATAATATTACCTATTTTCTTATAAAAGTTCCTTGTTAGAAATCATCAATCGTTCGGAAGCGGCTTGAAATAAACTGTAATAACCCCCATTTTGTTGGAAAAATATTAAGATTCACAAAAATAAATTATAGGAGGAGCTTGGTATAACAATACTTCAGCGATTATGAAACCCTAATTTCATATATGTAATAAAAATTTATAATTTGATTACTACTCTAATTCGTTCATGATAAATACCTTAGATCACAATGGAATTGAAGAATTTAAAAGTACATTTTATTTAACAAAATAGATTTTAATCAATAACATATTATGAACCCATATTCACCTAAGCATGAGATAATTTAATAAAAAATTATTTAATAAATAATTGCTTCATCTAGTCAAGGTTGCATTGGCCAACAAAAATTACAATTAAGCAATACATTAATTTTAAAAATTGATTAAAAAAAAAATAAATCACCAAAATAAAGTATTAAAAAACCGAACCAACTTCCAAAATTTAAAAAAATTTTAAATAAAATTTATTTTACTATGGCTTTAAATACTAGCTGGCGTAATTTTTTTATAATTACAATACATTGACAAATTACTTTCAATTAAATCATTTTTTCATTAGCATTAAACAAAGCGAGCTTAATAATCTTCCTCAACCAGAAATGGAAGCTTCTTCTCGATGACGTTAAGTTTCTGGCAACTTCATTGAAAGTGTCCATAACTGAAGCTTTACAAATTTGTTGTATTTAAAATTTTGTGTTTACTTTGTATACATTTCCAGTATAAGTGAATTGCAAAGTGGCGCTTATTTACACACCTGAGTGTGATACGGCAAGAGTCTGGCCAGTACCCAAAAGGTTTCTTTTAATTAATATACACATATATAGTTATTGGACAATTAAGAAGAAATATATACAAAAACAAGAAAGCAAATAAGTATGTAAATATATAAAGTAGTTAAGTTGATAAATACACTGAAGCACACAGATGTCCAATTACGTTAACTATAAAATTCATGCATTGTAAAAAATATTACTACACATATCTCGTATATTAAAAACATTTATTATAAAAACGTATAAAATTAAATAAAATAAAAAAGTAGCATAAAATGAAACAAAATATAACAAAATAAAATTATATATAATAATATAAAAAGTCAAATAAGTCATTATATATAAAAATAAAAATAAAAGGAAGAAAATAATATAAAACCTATTAATATAAAGCAAAGTTAAATTAAATAAAATTAAATAAAAATTAATAAATAACAGAAATATAAAATAACCTATATTAAAATAAAATAAAATAAAATAATATTAATTAACATAAACTATAATTAAATTAAATTAAATTAAAATAAATATAAAAATATTATACAAAATTAAATATAATTAATTAAATGAAATATAATAAAACATAGTTAAATAAAAAAAAATTTATAAAAAAATTAAATATATTAAAATAAAAAATAAAATAAAATAAAATAAACTAAAATAAATTAAAAAATAAAATAAAATAAAATAAAAAATTAATAAATTAAATTAATTTAGATATAAAATAAAATTAGATTACAGATTACAACAGATTACATGGCTGATGTTGGCTCAGTGGTAAACCACTCACCTGTGAAGTAAGGATCCGTTGGTTCAATCCCTGGCAAAAGAAGTCTGATGAGGTGATGTGGCTATCTCCGAAACAGCTGTCACTTCTACCATCTTTTTTGTCGTATAACAAAATATTCAATTCAAAATTCTAACAGTCCGGCCTTTTGAATAAGCCTCATTCACTTATATCCACAAACAATTAGAGGCCGCAATAAACAATTGGAAAAGAAATAAACTAAAATAAAATAAATTTAAATAGCTAAAATTAAATTAAATTAAATAAAAATCAATATAATAAATAATAAAAATTAAATTTATTAAAATAAAATGAAATATAATAAAGTAAAAGTTAAAACATTGAACAAAATGAAAAAAAAATATAAAAACAAAATAAAATAAATAAAATATAAATTAAAATAATTAAGTAAAATAAAAAAATAAAACAATCTATAGCAAAAAAAATACAAAAAATCATAAATAAGTTAACACAATATAAAATAAAATAATAAATATAAATTTAAAAAAAATGAATGATGAATGAATGAAAATGAATAAGTTTAAATTATTACATAAATAAAAATAGAATAAAATAAAATATATAATAAAATAAAATAAAATACACTAAATTAAAAAAAACGTAAAATAAAATAAAAAATAAAAATATATAGATATATTTGGCGCTTTGTAACTGCTTAAGCGATTTTTGGCTGAGCTCCTCCAATAAATGAAGGTACCTACAGTTTATTCTAAGCCGCCTCTGAACGGCCGATGGATTTTAATGAGAAGCTTTATTTAATGCCAAAAATACACTCGGAGGGCTTGAAATTCCCTACCGAGGGGCGACCGCAATTAGAAAAATAAATTCTATAATTTTGGATGTTGGTCGAACCTGGGCTCAAACCCAGACTTTCCGAATGGCAGTACGCAATGCTAACCACTCGGCTATCGAGTAAAGTAAAATAAAATAAAAAAATAAAATAAAGTAAAATAAAATAAAATTAAATTAAATTAAAATAAAATACAAAAAATATATTAAATGAAGCAATATAAAATAAAATAATGAAAACAAAATTAAATAAAATTGAAGTCAAGTAAAATTAAATAAATTAAAAAATTGAAATGAAATAAGCTTAAATATTTAAATAAGTAAAAATAGAAAAAATATAATATATTGTAGCGGCGCAGTTTATCATACACATCATATACGTTCATTTTCATTTTATTCTGTAACTAATCGCGACGATCAAATACAGCGCACGCAATGGATCCCAACTCGTTTAATTTTCTTTGAAGTTTTGTTATTGAACTGACGACAGTAGATATTCGTGGCTCTGTCGGTAGATAATTTTGGGTAAAGTTTAGGGAAACCCCTACCTTTCTCTATAATATATAATTAAAAAAAATTAAAATTAATTTAAATAATAAAATTAATATAAAATCAGTACAAATGTATATAAAAAAAAATTAATAGGAAATTATATTAAACTAAGATAAATTAAATAAAGTAAAACAAAATTCATTAAAGTAAAAAAACAGAAGATATAATTGAATTGAAATAAAATTAAATAATTAGATTTGTGATTTTATTTTTTATGTATATTGTACACAAGAAAATAAAGTTAATTTTAAAATCTTCTTTAAACCACAGCCAGTTCTCTTAAAAAATATATTATTATTTGCTTTGTTAACCTAATAAATTAAAAAACAAAGCCTTCTTTACAATCTCATGCATTTTTTATGTATAATTTTGTTTTCAAACACAACTCACCTGTAAGTTAACAAAGCGCTTCTTATGTACAAGTATTATTGTGTTAAAATGCGTTTAAATACAATTCGTTTGATTTAATACCCTTTTGAAAACCCTTTTGATTTTTCTTGCTTATCTAGAACTTTTATATAATCACAACTAACTGGAAAAAAATTTATTCAATATTTTGTATTAAAAAAAATCCAATTTCCAAAATGTCCAAGCTTCAAATTTTATTCTAACTTTAAATGGGGGAACTTAAATGATTAAATAAACTTAAATCGCAACACACAGACAGTTCAAAGAAATATAGAAATTATTGTTTCCGGCCTTGAATCTATTTAGAAAATTTTAATTTTGTTTTAAATTTTTTTTTCCTTAAGCCCACAACACAAATGTCTCTCCAAATCTCTTTCAATCCTAGTAAAAAAAAAAGAGAAAAGGCTGAAATCTCATGTTTTTAACTCGGAGATTCTTCCAAGTAATATATAGAGAGCGCTTCTTATGTAAAGAAATAATCAAAATTTTTCTGAAACAATATTAGGCCCTTTTTCATTTCGAGAAAAATTCCGAACTAAGCACGTAATATATTAATTATACTACTAAGAGTTGTGCCAGGTATTTTTAGTGTTAAAATACTCGAATTCAATAAATTTCAAAAAAGTCTAAGACTATGCCGTGGAGCAATTTTTTTTGCTTTCACTTTACTTTAATTTTATGCTCAGAACAAGATAAACTTATATTTTCTCATTCCCTGTTCATTGGTTACATTTCAAGTAATGACACTTTCTCATTAATCAGCTGAAGCATCGACAGCTCCGCCCTTTTTTACACCCATACCAAATTGCGCACGCATATACATATGTCTTTATTACATATACTCATAAGAACATAAGTACATCAGCTTTCAGATGGGGAGCTCAATGATAAGCAGTCAAAAATTTATAAAAAAAAATTTTATTTTACCTTTAAGTATCATATTTGTATTACCATATTTTTTGTTGTGTTTGTTCAAAAGTATGAAATTGCATTGTGGAATTACATGCTCGTTCTCCCATAAAGATCTCTTAATTTATTTGAAGTTGCATTTCGTCACGTTTTCATTGACTGCATTTTCTTCATTTTTCTACCTTTCCAACGTTATTATTTTGCTGGCATGCCGAGACAATGCTGTGTACCACATGACCTAATTTTGTAAGTATGTATGCATATGTATGTCTGCCTGCATTTACTTTACATTTACACATGACTGTGGAAGGAAATATATATTTTGTTTGTTTTCGGAGCAATTTGAAAACTATTGCTACTGTGAACCATTTTTTTTTAGTTTCTTGGCATTAATGTGTCGTAATTTTTGTTTTTGACTATTAAAAACATTTGTGCGTGTTTGTGTGAGGGACCACGTTGTGCTATTAACTTGGTTAAAAAAGTAGTAGCAGCAATGATAATTTTATGATTTTAATGGTAGTGCAATTTACTTATCTTAATAGTTTTATAACTGTTCACATAAAATAAATATAAAAGGGATAGGGAATAATAATAAAAACAAAGGAATCGTGCTGTTTGCCTCATAAAAATAATTAGCGAGAGATGAAACATAAAAGTTGTAAAAGACAGTGAAAATTTCCAAAAAATATTTTTAAAAGTTGTCATTAAATTTTCTTTGTAATAAAAACCATTGTACTTATCTAAAGTCTATGATAAATCATTAAACATTTTAATGAAAGCTGTGGGCTTCCATCTCTCTTTGAGGTAAAAAAAAATTCTAATTAGGTATCTCAATAGACCTTAAGCTTGACATCAAAAATTATATAAATTTCTGCATTACTGGGGATTGGCATTTGGAGCTTTAATGATGGCCTGAGGTGTTCGATGATCCCCAAATAATAAAATTACTAAACATATTTACCTTTCTCATAAGGCCTATCTCAGAATGTGCAACTATTATATGCAATCCACGGTGTCTAGTGTATAAATTGTTCAAATTCATATTATTTAATTTAACTTTCGCCTATCTGCAAGGGCGCCTGGCCATTTTAAATCCATTATAATAATCATATGCAAAAGAAACATTGAAATGCATGACCCCTTCCGATGACTTTTTTATTTTTTCTGGTGTTCAACCTTTACACAGTTCTAGCCGAGTTAAGCACAGCTCGCCAGTCGTTTCTTCTATCCGCCACTAGGTGCTAAACAGATATAGCAAGTTCGATCAGAGGCCATGTGTAGAAGTTTACGCAAGTGAAGAAAGTTTTTGAGTGTTATTCACCTGAGAGTGGCCAGAAACGATTATTTTACAAGTGCTTCAAGCAGCTCATGACTTCGGGTCTTAAACCAAGTACCCTCAGGGTATCCAACAAACATCCGTTTGGAGGCGAGCTAAACTGAGAAAGTAAATCCCCCAGCAGTTTTGTGCAGGCTTTGGGGCCCACCACATAAAAAAATTACATTCCAATGAAAAATCGATAAATGCCTCGGATGAGAGACCCCCTTTTGATGACGACCCCTGCCAACATTTAAAGGATCACGATTAGAGGGCATACTCCTGGAATGTCCGTTCCCTTAATTAGGTAGATGCCGCTGCCCAGCTGTTTCAAGTTCTCGTAAGACTACAGGAAGGGAAAAGGGTGAGAGAGAGACTCCGTCGCCGAGTCCTGGCATTCACCCCGGTGGATGAACGTCTAGCCACAATTCGCATCAAAGCGAAGTTCTTCAGCATATCGTTAATTTGTGCCCACACCCCGAGAGAAAAGAAGTACGATCTGATCCAAGAAGATTTCTATGAGAGCCTAGAACGCGCCTATCAGCGCTGGCCCCCCTACGTGGGTAAAGGAGGTATTTTTGGCACAGCGGTCGGAAAATTCAGCTTTCACGATGAAACATCTCCAAATGGGCTGAGGCCGATTAACTTTGCCGGGCCTCGTAATATTATTGTCTGTAGTACTAGAGTCCAGCACTCGAAAATTCTTCAAGCAACATGGCTGTCACCGGATCGAAAAACACGCAACCAAATCGATCATGTTGTGATAGACGGGAGGCATGTATAAAGTGCTATAGACGTGCATGCGTTCCGAGAGCCAAACGCATCCGTCTCAGTACAGCAAAGAACGCCCGTCTACAAACACAATAAGGCTTGAGGTTGAAAAGCTGCAATCAGCAGACACTCGGCTCGCACACCTGCACTCTGAGAATACTCATCAGAAACTCGATATAAGAGAGCTTATGAACGAAATAGTAAATTCCTTACGTACCGCTGCATCGGCAACAATTGGTTTTCAACACTGTCAGGAAAACAACTGGAACTGCAGTAGAGAGAAAGCAAACTGCTTATCACGAAACTACAACATGTGCGGATTTGGACAGATGCCTAGAGCTGTAGAGGGAAGCGAAGCGAATTTGCAGATGAAAATAGGAAGAGAGAGATGCGTGAACACGAGGAGCTTGGGAAGATGGCCGGCAAGGGTATTGATCGAAAATTCTATGAGAAGATGCGTCGACTTACAAAAGGTTTCAAGACTGGAGCAAACTTGTGTAGAGACCAAGGAGGTAATCTGGTGACAGATGTCCAGAGCATACTTAGTGAAAACACTTCTCCAATGGGCTGGATGCTATTAAAAGCGAAGATCCAGGATATGGCGAACCCAAAACCCCAATCGATGGCGATAGTATAAACAGCGACGAAATGACAAGGTTCATGCATCAGCTTCTTTGCAGAATATGGTCGGACGAAAGTATGCAACAAATGGGACTTATTTGTGCTCTGTCCAATACATAAAAAGAGAGGCCACACATTCAGCGTCAATAATCGTGGGATAAGCCTCCTCAATATCGCATATAAGGTGCTATCTAGCGTATAGAGTGAAATATTAAAGCTCACCTTATAGGTGTGTGGCTTTAGACCTGGTAAATACACCTTTGACCAGATATTCACGATGTGACAAATCTTGGAAAAGACTCGAGAGAAAAGAATCGTTATGCACCACCTTTTCACCGATAAAGCTGCCTGGACAACATAAGGAGCTTCCTCTATGCCGCTATGTCTGAATTTGATATTCCCGCAAAACTCATACGGCTATATAAACTGACCCTGGATAATACCAGAAGCGAAATCAGAATTGGTAAGTACCTCTCTGAGTCGTTCGATGTCAAACGACAGTGGAACGATTAGCTGTACGAGCAATACAACGTAGATTTTTGGATGTCATGCACCTACTAGTGTCTGGCTACTGATGTTGAATAGCTCTGCCTGCAATCTATTGGCCATCACTGCTGAAGAACAACAACTTCAGCCTGTCATTTGCTATTCGAACTTCTTCACAGTCGTGCAATGGAAGTCTAGTTCGCCATCTACTGGTGTTTCATTTTCACTGCTATTCAATAGGCTTAAGAAATGAAAGAAGTGATTCGGCAACTGAGTCTCTCTCCCACCACGAAAAAACGTTAATGCATTAATTTTTCCTGAGCCTAGTTTTTGCCTCACTGAAAAGTTACATCTTAAATGATTCGCTTTCCTCAAATCTCAATTGTAGTTCATCGAAGTAAAAATCTCGGCTAAGTTTAGCTCAAAAGCGCTCAAGGGTGTAATGCCCGGGATATATATAAAGGGTGTTTTTTATAGAGGTATAGAACTTTAAGTTGGCATTACTTTTCAAGATGGCGACCGATTTAACAGATGTCAAGTGATTTATTCTCAGTTTGCTTTGGCAATTCATCATGAATAGAGTCACGCCTGAACAACACTTGCAAATAGTGCAATTTTATTTCGAAAATAATGGTTCTGTGCGGAAAACGTATCGCGCACTACGTCCATTTTAGCCATGTTTTGCGATGAAGCGCACTTCTGGTTGAATGGCTACGTCAACAAACAAAACTGCCGCATTTGGAGTGAAGGTAATCCTCAAGTGTGTGTTGAAGCACCGTTACATCCAGAAAAACTGACTGTTTGGTGCGCTTTATGGGCTGGTGGAATCATTGGTCCGTATCATTGGACGTAGTGCGCGATACGTTTTCCGCACGGAACCATTATTTTCGAAATAAAATTGCACTATTTGCAAGAGGTGTTTAGGCGTGAGTCTATTCATGATGAATTGCCAAAGCAAACTGAGAATAAATCACTTGACAGCTGTTAAATCGGTCGCCATCTTGAAAAGTAATGCCAACTTAAAGTTCTATACCTCTATAAAAAACACCCTATATATATTTTAAGTGAGCCTATTTTATTACAAATAATCAACCGTAGAATAATAGCCTTTGGTTCCTAATTTTTCACTGAAATAATATTATTTTTTTCTACTACGTCACTGATGAATACTTCTTTTGTAGGTGCGCCTGATAATTTTTGCGCAAAAAAAAAAGACGCTCCGCCAAGCACATGATAAAATTATAAGTCAACATATAGCAACAATTGTTTTACTTTACAAATTGCAACCGAATTGCAGTCAACAACACGCCAGATTGCCGGTCCTTAATTACAAGTTGCCAATAAGCACTCAGACACCCATACAAATATTTACACATATGTATATCGGTAAAACTCAGCAACTTGAAAGTACATATATGTAAAAAATGCATACCAACATGCTTGTTATTGGCACCACGGTTGCGCTCACCGATAATGGAGTCGATAATGGAATAAGTGCAATGACGACGTCGATGAAGCCTACAATCAGTGGCAAAAAATACTCTGAATTAATACCAGAAAAAAGAACAACAGAGAGCTAAGCGACGAAAATGGACGCAGAATTGCGAAAAAATGTGCAAAAATCCCAAAAGCGAACAAAGTGAAGTCACTACCAACAGCGTGCCTATAATGGGCTACATCAGCATCAACATAGTCAGGTCCATGCAACAGTCCGCTTTCCAGCATACTAACTGATATATAACTAGTCTCCTTAAATGTTCACTTTTTTACACCTACAGCCTCAGAGTCAACAAATATAGCGGAAAAAAAGTAATGGAATGAGGTGTTAACAAGATTTTTTAACGTGATATTTTAATGGTTCAGCAAACAAAATCGGCGCTTTTGTGCAACACTTAAATATACATAAGCCCATTTTTTGCCAATTCCTTTATTTATATAAAAAGAAAAAAAAAATTAGAGTATGTGCGTCGGTACTTGCCATCTCGTCGCCGCAGGTAGTACGCGCATTATCGGTACATTTGTAATTGTGTCAGAGCAAAAACCGAGAGTTCGTTGAAAGGTGTCAGTGTGTGTGCCCATCAGGTATGTTCTGTTTGATCGCACAGATGCCTATGCTGCTTACATAGTGGTTACCTTTTTAGCACGCATATGCAAGTATGTACTTATGTATAAATACACGTGTGTATGCAAGTGTAACTGGGGGTGTGTCCTTCGCAATCTTCATTTAGTTGCGAGGCGAAGGTGCCAAACATTTAGAAGTGTTCACTAAGTTTTCTTATCACTCTATTTCCAGTGGTTTCTTTTGTGCTTATTTTTTTACTGTAAAAATAAAAATTATTAATAAAAAATTTTCGCTCGAGCTCAATGGGCAATTTTCAAAATTTATTTGATTTGTATGCCTTACGTGCCTTTAAATTTTCAGCTTGTTGGGGATTAATGCGAAGATCTATGTCTATGAGTATATTGACTGTTCTAAAAAATAATTAATTTCATATATAATCAAAAAACTAAAATAAAAAATTTCCGAAAAATGTACTCCTATTCTATATTTCTTATTTGTCCTACTTTTTACAATGAGTCTGTTTAAAGAAGAAATATAATATCTTAGAACACAATTTTCTGCTCTATCTTGCCAGTAGTCTAACTTCTTTTAAACGAGTAAACGACAATGGCGAATTTTTTTTTTTTTTTTTGAAGATAACGAAAATTCAAATTTAATGTAGAACGTTTATTATCATTCGAAAGAACGTTCTTTGACATTTATTTTTTGAAGATTATCTCTTTCAAATGTTGGCCGCGGCTACGTCTCAGATGGTCCATCCGTTGAGTCCAATTTTCAGTGACTCGTTCGAGTATTTCAACTGGTAACTGGCGAATGACACGAGTGATCCAATCGACCGGCCCAAAACGTGAAAATATCTGCTCACCGAAGTGTTCTCTCAATAAATCTATTGATTGATGCGATGTGTGGGAAGTGGCGCCGTCTTGTTGAAACCAAATGTCGCGGAGATCACGAGCTCCAATTTCAGCCACCAAATAGTCGGTTATAATGGTGTAATATCGGTTGCCATTGACGGTTACGTTCTCACCGGCGTCATTTTTGAAGAAATATGGACCGATGATTCCACCTGCCCCCAAACCACACCAAACCCTTGCTTTTTCTATATGAAATAGTCAGCTCTTGATTCTCTTCAGGTTGCTCTTCGTATCAAATGCGGTAATTTTGCTTATTTTCATACCCATTGAGCCAGAAATGTACTTCATCGCTGAACAAAATTTGCCTCGGATTTTCTTGGAACTTTTCAATAGCCCATAGAGCTAATCGATGTCGCTTGGGAAGGCTTCAGTTCTAGCACAAGCTGTACGCTTTCAATTAAAGATCTCAACGTAAAATACGCCAAGTCGTTCCATACGTCAGTCCGAGTTGCTGCAAACGGCGCCGAATCGACTCTCCACGGTCTTCGTGTACACTCTCAGCTACGACCACTATATTTTCTTCACTGTGTGCTGGACGTGGTCTATTCGGTAGAATATTCATCCCTATTCTGCATTTCGACTCGAATCGAAATTTTCTCCGTTCCCCGGATTTAGTATACTGCGTTAAGTTCCGTTTCGATCAATCTTCGAACTTTTCAATTTTATCCAATTCTATGTATTCTGCATTTCGATCGTATTTTCGTTTTTGTACGTTGTAATTTAGTTGGCGGAGAACAGTTCGATTGTATATTTTCGTGTACTTAAATAATATAATTTTAACAAAAATATATGTAAAACATAATTTTTATAATTGGAAAAGTCAGAACGATGTCTTTTTTTAGTTTTATGAGATTAATGACGCTTTTTGATGCAACACAAAAGCATCCGACCGATTTAAGATTTAAAATTTTGGATCATAAATCCGTCAAAAAAGTACCTAAGAACTTTAAACTTGATATACATACATAATGATATTGTATATTGGTTCTGAAAATCATCATACATCGATATTTTCAGATTTGGTCTTTTTTGGTCAAAACTCAGTCAACAAATTATTTAGGATATAAGGTTTTGGGTAAAAAATGTATCTAAGAGTTTTAAATTTGGTATTATCCACAAATATTGTAAACTGCATGTTGGTATTGAAAATCATCGAAATCGGAATATTATATCATAAATCCCATGTAATCGATTTATTCAGATATGAGGTTTTGAGTCAAAAATCCGCCAAAAAAGCATCTATTAGAGTGAAGTTTGGTATTTTCCACACTTAATTTGAACTGAATATTGGTATTGAAAATCATCGAAATCGGAATACTATATATTAATTTCAGATATAAGGATTTGGATCAAATTCTCTAAGAAAGCGTGTAGAAGCGTGAAATACGGTATTCTACAGACGTAAATGCAAGTTAATATTGACACTGGAGATTATAAAAATCGAATTTTGCAATTTGCAATAAATTTGATATGTTCGTGAAAGGTGTAAAGCTTTCGGCATGGCCAAAGACAACCATTATATCTGGCTATTTGATTGCTTAACGCAGACGGCGGTGAACTTTTAGATGGCAAGAATTTATGATAGGGTATAGTATAGTGTAACTCTCTACCGCACTTATTGAGCCTTTGTCGTTTTCGCTGAGCTAGAATACTGCTGCGATGATTAAGCCTTAGTTTATAAGTTATATCCGTGAACCCATTTTTTGTCTTTTATTATAATAAATTTCAGTAATTCTGCATCACCGTAGACTTTTGTTTATGACTCCTAAGCAATTTCCTGCCTTCGCTGTTTTTGTTCTTATTCAACAAAATTGGAACAAGTTTTGCTGGCTCGCGTTTCATATTGAAAAACTGTCATGAAAGGACCTAATCGATATGCCAACATTATCTGCGACTTCTATAATTGTGATTCAACGATCGTTCATAACCATATCTTTCACTTCTTCAGCGTTGCTAACAGTTAGTTACTTTAGTTGCTGACATAGGCAAATTCAACAAATGAAAGCAGCTGAAAATTCTATATTGATGTTAAAGATATTCTTTTCTGGCAAAGAGGAGAAACAAATTCTCTACATATTTTACGAATGCTACAAAACAGCGATCCCAAAATATTTTAAACAAAAAGTCATTTTTCTTACAACTCCACCAATCTGCCCAACTTAATTTATTTTTTACGAAGCGTAGTTTCCAAAGCACTCAAAATTGTTAAAAATCCTTTCCGATGGATCTGAGAAACAAGCCATTTGGTAAGCATAGATATTTTCTTGATTCGAATATATGTTAAAAGAAATCGAACGCTCAGTAAGGTTAGATTGACGGATCTGAGTCAGTTGGGGGTCGATACTCACGAAGACGAGTCTTTCGTATTTTTCGAGTAATTTCCTGCAGAAATATTTTTATACAAGTTTCTTTACACTTTTCCTAATATTAAAACATTGTGCGTGCAAAGCTGAAATAATTAAATTAATTAATCGCATCTTCATTTTCGGAATAGTAGGGCAGTCGAAAACGTTGTTCACCACAAAACTTCAACATCATATAAGTGCTAAGCCATTTATTCCATGATCGATAAGAAATCGTTAACTCTTAGGCATTAGGTAAAAGTTTTCCACCTAAACCACCACCATTTTTAAATGTAAAAATTGATTATTGGAAAATAAGTATGTTTATTTTAACTTTTATCATTTTCAAATTTCAGTATTATATGAAATATTCTACTTAATTACCATATCATAAAGCTACTCATTGGCAGCCGCAATAGCCGAGTACTTAGCATTGCGTCGCCCCTCCGCAGGGAATGTCAAAGCCCTCCGAGCATATGTCTGACATGAAATAAAAAAAAAATCTCATAAAAACCCATCGGCCGTTCGGAGCCGGTTTAGAATAAACTGTAGATTCCTCCATTTGTTGATAAAAACATCAAGACGCAAAACCAGAAAATGGGAGGAGTGAGGCGAAGACCGCTTCAGCGATTGCTTCTAAAGCGTAATCGCTGTTTCTTAATGAGCTGAGTTATGTCAATGTCTCCTTATATCTCGTACAGTTCATCGCTCCATCGTCTGCGGCATTCGCCACTGTTAATGCAAAACATCTCTCTCAAAAACTCCTAGTGATGACACATCAACAAGTAGAGGAGGTTGAGCAACTGATCGAATTTAGTTTTTGCTGGTCGAGAGAAGACTTCACTTTATAATAGCCTACTCAGAACAGAGTAGCATCTATTGCTAAGATTTCTTTTGCGGCTTATTTCAATGCTGACGCATTATTATCGGTGTCAACGCAGGTTTCTAGATAGACGAAATTACCAAGATATAACTCTCAATAATTACGTGGGAGTCAATACGTGAATGAGCTCGTCGTTATTATAATTTTTTTTTGGAGCTCTTCTCATTCACTACATTAAAATCGACCAAGAGGTCGTGGAGAGTCTTTTCAGGATTTGGAAAATGGCAAAAATCACGCCAATTTAGACAACTATTCCTAAATTATTGTAAAACAAATTTTGAATGATATGAATCGATTCGCCTTTTATGTCAAGATTTCAATTGTTATTCCAGCACATTCGATTTGACAGACTCACTTAAAAAAAAAAACACTCATAATATCCGATCAGATCACTAGTCTCTCACACAACATACTAGATATTGAGAATACCTCGATAATTTGCGCAGACTGTGGGGTATCGCATATTATCGATTGGGTATAGCACACCTAGGTTACGATCGCTAGGCAAGCTTTCTTCCGATCACATTTCGCAGAAGCTGATGCATATACCATATCCGTTTTTTGCCGTCGTATCTTTTCCATCGGCTCCCACTGTTTTGTTATTCTTCAATGGGATCGATCGTTATCCGAACTTCGCCTTGGGTGGTTGGTGTTACATCTATGCTATCGTCATCGATTGGCGGTTCGGAAAATGGCCAAGGTAAGTGCGGAGATATTGTATTTTGGAAGACACATTCTATACTAAGCTTTTGAAATTGTCTAGCATGTTGCTAAACATTTCAGTGTAGTTACTAGACAAAAATCATTTAATTCTACTTGGGTTGATGGTTTTGAACTTTGCAGTTAACGCGTAGAACAAATAGTTGTAACAGGTAATTTCTCTGATGTTACAAAGGTCTTTTAGCCGACTACATTTTTATAACATTAATACCATGAAAATGAACAGGACGGAAGTAACAATCACCGAAGTGAGAGTTCGAAGGTCATGCAGCTCTATTTACCACTGACCACTGTCTGAAGTGTTTAAGGGAGTATTCTTGTCCAGAATTTTGGAAAATTCGATTTTTTTTCATATTTTTAAAGTTTAACTATTTAAAAATATGTTTGTGAGAGAATTTTTCAAAATTCAAATTATTTTCCGAGATACAGGTATTTTTCTGACACGGCATCCATATTGGCTCGGCCTTTACGCGGAACTTCTTTAAACGCGTTTTTCTCAAAACTACTTTTTTCGATGCAGTAACCACAATATCTCAAGTTCTAATCAGCCGATTTACTTGAAATTTGGCATGAATATTCTTTATCGCATGAACAAACAAAAAATGAATATTCGAAATTTGTAATAAATTTAAAAAATTCGAAAGAGTTAAAAAATTAGTGAAAAATCGACCTTTATTTTTGAACAGCCGCCATTTTATGAAAAAAAATGTTTCCCAGGGTTGCAGGTTCTTGAGATAGCGCCATTCGTACTAATTAAGAATCCAGCACTGTTTTATTTTCCAGATGACCACAAGGGTAGAAATCATGGCAACTAGGGCATGTCCTTTTCTTTCCTCTCTACTGCAAGGACTCATAACTACATGAAAAAAATATTTTTCTTAAATCAATTTTGTATACTCTTGAAATATAAATAAACAAATGATAAAAAAATGGATAGTAAAAATTTCAAATACTTTTTTTATCAATTGCCAAAAAACGCTCGAAATTCGGGCCTTTAGTCTAGAATACCCCCAAAAAGCACATTCGGCAAACAATTTGTGGAATCCACTCCTTGTTTTCGTCTAAAATTTCTACTTAGGATCCAAATAGTGTTTATATTTAAATATGTTGTAGGTTTCTAGTCGTATTTTTAAAAGAAACTGCTTTCAAAATTTTTCTTAAAATACTAAAGTTGCTTGTAACATAGCTCACTGCTTGTATAAATGCTTACAGGCATGTTTTGAAATATGTAAGTATGTATGTTTGTGTTTTATTATCTAAAAAACAACGATTGGCCTACAGCGTCGTACCAATATACTTCATTAATTTCTTTTTTTCTGTAACCAACGATATATTCCAATTTGCTGTTGATTTAAATTTTAAATTTTATGCCTACACTTCAATAACAATTTATTTCGTGGCCGCCGATATTATCGCGTTGTATGTATGTACACGAGAGTGCAAAGCAAACACATAAACAAACAAATATATAGATATAAAAGCATACACACATGTATATGTTTGTATATATTGTGTTGCATACGTTGTCCCATGGCTATATAGCCATTATACCCAGTTGCACCTATTCGTCGCGCCACTTGCCCCTTAAAGCAACACTGCGCTTAATTGCAACACTTTAGTGGTGGTGCGGCAGCGATTGATTTAATTACAAATCTTGAATGGACAACGCAGAATTGTACCATGTAGGAAATTTATAACAAATTTGTAATCTCATTCTAAATTAACTTGGAACATATCAAGAATAAAATTATGATGGTATTTTACTTCATTGGTTGTTGTATGGACGATTCCAAGGCAAACGTTTTCTAAAAAATTAAAGATTAATTAAATATTTGGTTGTAGCAAACCTTCATTTTCTTTGGACAAGTTCTCTTCAGGGTTTCTTCATACCAATGCAACTACACATTTGTAACCAATACTTCAATAAAGAGAAAATGCTGCATACAAAGTAAACAAATAAACGAAAAAAAACACTGACTGCGCTTGTGCTGTGTTATTGCTTTTTTTAACCACTTTTCTTTACTTTTATTTGTACTTTTTCGTCCGAAGTCAAATCAAGCATCAACAGGCCATTAATCGAAGGCGCTTACTTGGCGAACATACATACATACACATGCATATATGTTCTACTTGGCTGTTTGTGCATTTTCTTATTTCCTACCAGTTCGAAGGTAAAGCCTGACTCGAACTTTCCATACAACATGCAACAGTACAGCTCTGTATCACCATCATCGTCGCCTTAGTCGTCGTCCCCATCATTACTGTAACCTGGCAAACTGTATAATGACACAACAACAATTTCTGTTGCTTTATACACTTAATAAAATCAAAATACCACCAAAGTGAGGTGTTAATTTATGCAGTTTGTCGACTTTGTCATTGCCTGCCATCATCTCTGGGTGAGTGAGTTGGTTCGTTTTTTGAAACAACATCGTCCACTAGGCATGTGCAGCTTCAAGGAGAACAACAAGAATTACAAAGTTAATGCATTTCAGTCTTTACAAGTATACATACATTGTTTTAGTACTTTAAGCAGTGGTCAGCTTTCCACACCAAACTACGAGCAAGAACATTCAAAGTTTCAAAATTTGTGAAGGAGTTTCTTGAAGATTTAGTTAAAATCGTAGCTGTTTTTTTTTGTACTAGAAGGAGAAGCAATAGATCAAAATGTATACTGATTTGATCAGAACAACGAGCTGAGTTGATTTTGCCATGGCGATCTGTTCTTCTGTCCGTCTGTCTGTATGTCTATCTCTTTATCTATCCGTCTATTTGTACGCGTAATTGCCACTCGATTTTTTAAATATTTCAACCAAACAAATACGTTCAAAGTTGCGGTAATTTCATTCGCCGTTGCCAACGCGCAAAGGATCATAAATATTTCGCCATACTTTTCTCTCGAATACTCCTATGGCTGACTCATCGGATGACGATATCGTCTAGGCTTCTGCAGCATATGTCAGAAAGGGAATGACGAGCGACTCCATTTTTTCGGAGAGGGCAGAGCACCTGTAAGTTCTATTTGTCGGGGATGCTTTAGTCCGACCATATTCTGCAAAGAAGCTAATGCATCCACCTTGTCAGTTCTTTGTCGGCCGTATTCGAATAGCTCTGCCGGTAAGGCATCGGCTACCATCGCTTTGTTATTTTTAAACTAGCGTTAATCGTTATTTGGAACTTCTATACCACCGTCATCGATTGGGGTTGCGGGTTCGCCATATCCATGTTTTCACTTTCACTACCATTCAGCAAGCTAAAGAAGTGCTCACGGCATAAACTAAGTATCATCTGGACATCTGTCACCACTTTACATCCTTGGTCCAAGATCAGTGTGCTGAAGTCAGTAGTCTACTGTAGCCTTTCATGGGCCATTAATAACATTTAGTCAAGGGCCATAATGCACGCTCTTAAAATCTCTTGTGAAATTAATAGATGAAATGAAAATGAAATAGCATTTGGATCTGGGAAAGAAGGGATTACAAATTATGGCTTATGCTAACGGTATGGCTGTTTCGATTGATATACCTTCACTGTTGCAAACAATCCTAAATTAATGGAGACGCTGTTTAGAATTATGTGGTTTAATTTTATATGCTAACAAAACGGACCTAATAATGTTCATTAGGATACCAAATTTCACCGAGCAATAGTGAATGGTACTATATTATTAGTAGGAGAGAAACCCAGAAAATTGACCAAAAAACTCTCATGGAAAACAAAATTAGAAGGAATGTTAAGGAAGGCTGCACTATTACTTTATGAATACGAGTATCATATTCTGCCAACTGAATTTTAAAAGGAAAGTCGTAAGAACTTTAATAGCTGATCACCATCTCAGTGGTAGACACGCCAGTAGACTAGGTATGCCATACAATGATTACTATAGAAGCTTCTGAAAGTAGAAGAAGAGGACTTTGTACAACATCATCTATGCGGATGAAAGGTTTTCTTTAGAAAATGTTCGAAACTAGCCGACTCGTTTTCTTTATCAAGACCACTAGGTCTTTTAGAGAGAGCATGTTAGTATGAAGTAAATTGCAGTACCAGAGGTACCTCAGTGAGCCTTTTAATGGCTTAGGTACGTCATCTGACACCCACGTTGCCCCTCTACTTACCTGGATCCTCTGCGTCTGTTTTCTAAGGTAAGAACATATATTTCTAAAAATTGGAAACCCTTATCTGGAAAGCTTATTGTTCCTTGGCAGTGGGTCATTAAAACTATTTTCTGAATATATAATGGGAGGTTTAAAAAGTCTCCTCTTAATTTGTCGCAAGATTACATTTGATACATTTATTTCGGGCAGCCTAATCTGACTGTATCAAACAAACACATGTTTGAATTTTGAAGTTTCAAGTAATATTTTTCGTAAACACAATTCTCTAAATCATAATTCATTAAGTCATTCGCCGACAAACTACAGAAGTTCTACACTGATGAAATATGGCAAAACGTCATAGATAATATTGATTAATATGTACTTCACTAAATAAAAATAAATTAAAATATACTGCGATAACTTTTAACTACCCAATATTTTTTAAATAGTATCCTCATTAAGTCATGTACATGATTAGAGCTAATATTTCCTTTCGATGTTGTGCAACAAATAAATTTTCTCTGTACTTTAAAAATTATTAAAAAAGCACATAAATGTATTAATTTTTTTTCTGATATTTATTTTTCCAGAATTTATAATTTGATATTTTTCAATAAAGTCCGGTCAATTTAGACATAAGGGGCTACATAAATTCCCACCAAGCTGAAAATCGACAAGATTGATTAAAATACAACTTAAAATAAAATTTGAAAGCTCTCCACCTTTCCCATGTAATGAAAAAAAAATTTATTCTTGGCAAAGGTCAAAAAAGAGTTTTTCGCGATTTTCAGCAAAACGGTAAGTTTTATCATAAAAATACCTCAGCCAAAAATTGTAGATCGTAAAATTATCTACACAAAATGTATGTGTACTTATTTTCCTAAGAGCCACAGATTTTGAGATAAAACGATTCAAAAACTTGTAAAAGTTGTAAACGTCATAATATGTACAGTTTTTTTTTAACGTGGTAACTTTCGAATTCTTTTTCTTGATCTTCTTGTTATTCTTCTTCTTGATCTTCTTGTTCTTCATCTTCATCATGAGTGCATGTAAACTGCGTTAATAGCAATGTATCGCATGTCGCCTTGCTGGTGATTCAATATTAGAGCACGACCGGTCTTGACATTTATCACTGCATCCCTTTTTGCAGTTGCAAGAAATCCTGTTTAGCAGTTTTTCCGGCGCAGGTGGAAGTAAAGTTTGCACTGGCTCTAATGAATTATTGACCAATTTCCAACCCCAGTCTCTAGGGTCTAGCTGATAACCAAGTCACACTTGAACTTGGTAAATATGGTGATGAGCAGCAACTGAGCTTGGACGAAGACAAGCTAATTGTATTTTCTTTTTACTTTTGGAGTTTTTAACGAAAGATTCATATCCATATTTATCTAAGCATGAATATAAGTATTTTTTAGGAGCTCCATGCATAGAAAGAAGAAAACGAATGCCGTTAGTGCTGATTTCTTTTCATGTTGAATTACTATTTTTAAAAACTTCAGCGCATTGAAGTAAATTTTATTTTCAAACATTGTCTACCAAGCTAATGAATGTTGATGCTCCCGCTTTTTCAATGATATTAAGTTTATCACCATACTTCAGTTTTAAGAGTCGCTTAATCGTTATGTTATCTTAAGTCGCAGTTTTGCAAGTATTCTGTTATTCGTTTAAAGTGAACTGACAATCATCGCTATTTTCAATGAAAGTAAATATTTCCTCCATTGCCCGAATCGTAGCTTCGTCTTTAGGGCAACCGATTCTAGGTCCAGTGGAAGGTTTCATGAAGGAAATATAGCAACCGTGATGATATTTAGCTTATGCAGCATCTAAATTATATTCAAATTCAGGTCGAGCAATAACAGCTTTTGATGTAGAATCGTCACGATTCCTAGCTACTTCCAGAATTGAATCTTTAAATTGAAGTGTACTTAATTGACTGATTCGATGACGAATATCGAAGGGTTTTCTTTTCTCATACTCTTAATTCAATTCCTGGCCACAAAATATGCATTGTTTCTGATTCACTGAAACGCAGTCTAGTACGAGGAGGAATTTTTGTTGATAAACTGGCTTCTTGTTCTTCACGTTGTCTTTTATACGTTGCAGCAATAGAAGACTTTCGAGTATAATTTTTACGACAATTTTTATGTATAGTCACAGATTTCTTGTATTGAAGATATTCCGAAAATTCATCTGCTCTTTCGATGCTTGTATTAATTTATATCTTCATACCACGTTCAATATAACAACTTCACTTTCAGTTAAAAGTTTAGCACAAATAAAACAATATTCGGACAGGATAAACGCGTGTTTTCTCTACCATATAATATCCATTATTTTGCAATCGTTTAAAATTAAATAGGATTAAAAGTGACCCGTAGAATAGGCCTGCTAGGGAATCCACGTTAAAAAAAAAACGTGTGCATATTATGACGACTACAACTTTTACAACTTTTTGAATCGGTTTATCTCTAAAACGGTGGATCTTAGGAAAATAAGTATGAAGACATTTTTTGTAGATAATTTTATGATCTACAACTTTTGTTTGAGGTATTTTTAAGATAAAACTTACCGTTTTGCTGAAAATATCATTTTTTGACCTTTGCCCAGAATAAAATTTTTTTCATTACTTGGGAAAGGTGGACAGCTTTCAAATTTAATTTTTAGTTGTATTTTAATCAATCTTACCGATTTTCAGCTTCGTGGGAATTTATGTAGCTTTACTCCTATTTTTTGGTTTAATTTGACCGAACTAATAAAAGTATACAGTAAACAAAATTTTAGAACATCTTTGGGAAGAAAATATTAAAAAATTCAAGTGCGTACTTGATGATATCCCTGTAATGAGGAAGTATCGATACTTTTATTATTTTTTAGAAAAAATAATAATAATATGAAAAATATCAAATAAAGAATAAAATCGATTCGAATGCATTTTTGATAAAAGTCTTGGAAAATAAAGTTTTAATTATTTATATTTCTAGTTTGACTAGAATTTAATTTCAAGTGTGAAAAAATCTATTCCACTTGATTGTTTGTTGATTCGCTTTTATGATCACGTTTACCCAAGTGGCCAATTTAGGTTAATTTCTGTGATTTTTTTTCTCCATTATATACCTGATACTGTATATATGAATATACATTCATATATGTATAGGAACGTTAGGCAAAGAAGTTTTCCAGCATCATTTGTGGCAGACGACAATGGCAGTAAGAAACCAAGAAAGTCACGAATGATTTTATGTAAGAGCCATAGAGAATGCCAAAGCCGAGACTAGAGCGGAGGTTAAAGTGCGGGACGGGCAGGTGTTGAAGGTGTCTGCAAACTGATTTATCGTTGTAATCAAATTGTAAGCTTTGAAATTACTTTGCAACCTTTTTCACACCTCGTAGTGGCAGCGTCAAAGCGACGACGTAAAACTCCGCAGTTTGTGGGGCGTAGAAAATGGTAAATGGTAGAAGTAGAAAGGCTTACTTACTACGCCATCGTCACGCCGAGACACGCTTAAAGTGTGAAAATTGTACGACTCACCTTGAATGGCAATGAGTGCCGCACGGCCACTCATCCTGACTCTTTTTGTAGGCGAGGAATTGAAAATTTAAAGCCACTGTTGGCTTTTTTTCTTGTTTCTGTTTGATAACAGCAACCGTCTTGCACTTTAAATTCTCCTCTTTGAACGCCATTTTCTTCTCGCGTTGCGATCAAATTGGCACTGATCAAATTACAAAGCATTCGAGCGCGTGAAAAGTGTCTTAATTACGCCATTCGTTTGCGCGGCTAATTTACTGCCTGTTCTCTATGATAGCGCATAAAAATTTATATTTATGTATGTGTTTATATGTTTAAACTTGCAGAGTTTTTCGTGGAATTACCTGCGATATTTTAATTTAAAGCATTTTTTTTAATGATTTTTATTTTGTGTTTTGTTTTTAATGCCCGCTTGGCCTATTAGTCAGACAACTTTGAGCAATTGGTGGGCGCGTCTCTTCGACGATAAATCTTGCACATATTTTATATTCTTTTTTTTTTTTTGTTTTGTTTTGAAAACTAGTTTAATTCGCTAAACAATTCATACAAATTAGTAATCGACATGCGCTTTGTTGCTTCATATTGGAATTCTGGTAGACTTTGAACACAACAAGTGTTTGGTATTTCATTTGCAGCTTCTGTTGTTATTGTCTTCAAGCAGTTCGTATGCACATAGCGTAGGCTAAAGGCTAAAGGTGATTTTGTTGTTGTCAGTTTCATATTCAGTTAATTAATTACAATTTACTTAATATATTAAAATATGCATGGCGTTTGATTATGTATTTTTATTAAAAGAAACAAAATATCTTTGCGGCATGAAAAGTTACGAGCTCGTGCGCTATTGTTGACCTGTAAAGTTGTCAAACAAAAATTTTGCTTCGGTTACTGAATAAGATTGTCATCTTTGAATATTGTGTTATATACGCAGTGTATTAGTATGGTATTTAAAGCGTTCGGCCTTGATTTGTACGTAAACTCAAAACTACTTATTTCTTATCTAGTGTGTTTGTATAAACTGACAAGATACAAACCGAAAACTTAAAGCTAAGTATTTTTAATGTTGAAGATTTCTATAACAATCTCTTCATTAATCGTTATGATGCTTAATGGACTTGTACGTATTGTGTAAGATTGTTACCACAGATGTTCGGTACCGTAATTGATAAATGGCGGAGTATTTCAATAATTCTGATATAGGTTGAAAAATTTATTTAAGAATTGCACTCGCTCCTTGGGCGCATAATAAATGTTTTACTTCGAACAAGGTAGGTCTGGTTCGGTTTGATTATTCTTTCTCGGACGATAATAATTATACTCTACAGTCAACAAAATGCTTAGTGCTAATCACTCATTCGAAAAGACTATCCTACGAGAAGACTTCGGCCTTTTCGTCAATCTTGTCGGAGCGGCAGACAGCATTGATACCAAAATCATCAACTTTGATAAAAAATTCTACATGTATAAATATATTATTAAGATGTAGTCTTTGTTTCAATATTTTTACACATGTATATGAGATCATACGATCAGTTTTTGTGTGCTCGGGTTCATTATCTATATTTCGCATTATTGGTTTATTGCTCTAAATTATATGCTGGTATATTTAATGTCCTCACAATTTAACATTCGCCTTTGTTTTAACTATTTGTAAAGAAAATTCTTACAAAGTACGAAAATAACAATGAAAATGGCTGTCTACTAGAAAATAAGAATACAAAATAAAACGTGTAAGTGCAATGGTGAACCCAATACCCCACTGGGTTAAGTACACGATATCCAATATTTTTGACCCAGATTTAACCTCGAAAAGGCGTAAGGCGGAAGTGCCGAGAGCATTTCACTATCACTTGCCATTATCCAGCAATAACTTATGTTTACGTCATTATAGCTAAAGTGCTTTCACCCATTCGATCGAGAAGGACTAGCCAACGTAATCAACGCCGCTGTATAATGTGTTTCCTGTATCCGCCTACGTATTTTAAGAAAGCTCACATAGACTGAGTTAACTCCGGGCGACACTGTTGCCAAAACTCTTAGTTTATACAGGAGACGGTGTCGACGGAGAAGGTATACTGAAATTGTCCCCCTCTACACTACAATCTAACAGTTTCAGCAACAAAAGTGTTGCAAAAAGCAACAATCATGTTTATAAGAAGTAATGCCCTCGGCCTTAAGCTCAGAAGTTTATACTGAATCTTATATCACTATTCACACTTATCTACCCAAAATAAATTGCTCATATACTTAAATATAGTAAAACCAACATGAACTTGTATCCCATGGCGTACAGCAGCTAAATTTCATATAGAAATTCTCTAAGGATTTCAAACTAAAGCCCTCAAAATGATAGACAACTTACTCTACTGCATTATAAATGACCAATTCCATAGATATCTGAAGATCTTACCTGTTTCTGAGGAAAAAAGTAAGCCATTTCATTTAAACTATAAAATATCATCAAGAGAATATCAAAAACTGGTTTGCAGTAATTAATTACGGAGAATTATTTATTTCAATTGGTTGGGCCAATGATCTCATTCCATTATTAATAGTTTTAGTATTTTAAGGTTAAGTTCGTCTTTTTCTTCTTTGGCGTAGGCATCGCTTACGCGATTATAGCCTCGCCAACAATGGCGCGCCACTCGTTTCTTCTTTTTGCTGTTTGGCGCCAGTTAGAAATACCAAGTGATACTAGGTCACTCTCCACCTGATCTTTCCAACGGAGTGGAGGTCTTCCTCTTACTCTGCTTCCGCCAGCGGGTACTCCATCGAATACTTTCAAAGCTGAAGCGCTTTCATCTATTCGGATGACATGACCTGGATAGCGTAGCGGCTGTCTCTTGATTATCTGAACTATGTCAATGTCGTCGTATAGCTAGTACAGCTCATCGTTCCATTCTCTGCGGTATTCGCCGTTGCCACTGCACAAAGGACCATAAATCTTCCGCAAAACTTTTCTCTGGAAAACTCCTAAAGCCGACTCATCGGATGAACACATCGTCCAGGCTTCTGCACCATATGTCAGGACGGGAATGATGAGCGACTTGTAGAGTTTGGTTTTGGTTGTTCGAGAGAGGACTTTACTTTTCAATTGCCTACTCAGACCAAAGTAGCACCTGTTGGCAAGAGTGATTCTGCGTTGGATTTCAAGGCTGACATTGTTGGTGTTGTTAATGCTGGTTCTCAGATAGACGATATTATCTACGACTTTGAAGTTGTGACTGTCAGCAGTGACGTGGGAGCCAAGTCGCGAGTGCGATGACTGTTTATTTGATGACTGGAGACATTTCGTCTTGCGCTGGTTCACTACCAGACCCATTCGCTTCGCTTTTTTGTCTAATCTGGAGAACACCGAACTTACGGTGCAGTTTTATGAACTATTATATCAATATCAGCGGCATACGCCAACAATTGCACACTCTTGTAGAATATTGTGCAGCTCGTATTATTTTCTCCAGCATCAAATTAAAGAAATAACACTATAAAGAGTCTCCTTGTCTGAAACCTCGTATTGTATCGAATGGCTCGGAGAGGTCCTTCCCGGTTCTGACTGACCTTCTGGTATTATCCAGGGTCAGTTTACAAAGCTGAATGAGTTTTCAGACATAGCGGCGTAGAGGCAGCTCCTTATCAAGCTGTCGAAGGCAGCTTTAAAATCGTCAAAAAGGTGGTGTGTATCGATTCTTTTCTCTCGAGTCTTCTCCATGATTTGGCGTATGGTGAATATCTGGTCAATGGTGGATTTGCCAGGACTAAAGCCACACTGATAAGGTCCGATCAGTTTGTTGGCGGTGGGGTTTAGTCTTTCACACAATACGCTAGATAGGACCTTATATGCGATATTAAGGAGACTTGTCCCACGATAATTGGCGCAGACCGTGGGGTCTCCTTTTTTTGGATTGGGCAGAGCACATTAAGTTCCATTCGTCAGGCATGCTTTCGTCCGACCATATTCTGCAACGAAGCTGATGCATGCTCCTTGTCAGCTCTTCGCCGTATTTGAATAGCTCTGCCGGTAGGCCATCGGCTCCCGCCACTTTGTTATTTTTTAAGCGGGCAATCTTTAAGGTTAAGTTACAAAGTTTAATAAATGTGTATGTATGTATATACAAATTTCAATAAATATTGGATGTTCTATGTCATGCAATAGCCGAGTGGTTAGCATTGCGTACTGCAATTCGGAAGGCCTGGGTTCGAGTACAGGTTCCATCATCCATATTAATAGAAAATAATTTTTCTAATTGTGGTCGCCCCTCGGCAGGAAATGTCAAGCCCTCCGAGTGTATTTCTGGCATGAAATAAAAGCTCCTCATAAAAATCCATCGGCCGTTCCCAGGCGGCTTAGAATAAACTTTAGCTCCCTCTAGCGGTTGCAAAGCGTCAGTTATAAATATGTATATATATACGGGTCATTCCCTTTTAGCCTTCGATTTAGCTGAAATTCGGCATATAGTTAAATTTTATGCTAACATATTTTCCTACAATTTATTCAAGGGTAGCCATGTAATGTATGTCATAAGTTAGCTTATAGTTAAGCGAATTTAGTATCAATGGAAAGATTATACATTAGGAGGCTACGCACCAGTTGCATTAAATTTAAAAGGTCAAGTTACAGGCATTTGAAGATACACTGGAATGTAAAAATTTAAGAAAATCTTTAATTGACGATGCTATTTATGTGACCCTCTCCGTGATGAATTTAGAGTGCTAAATATAAGAATTTTTTCCCGTAGGACCTAATCGGGTGACTATAATTTAGAGCAAGTAAAACACATATAGTTGACAGTTCAAATATGTGAATTAGTTCTGAACTGATTTGCAAACCATTAACAGTAACATTGGTCAGAATTACGCGACACTTTCATACATACACATACCTCTTATAACATACACTGTTCAAATGAAGGGTTAAGGGTACATTTAAAAATTATGGCTATTACTGATGATATTTATATAACTAGAATCTTATTTCAAATATTGTAGGCAATGTCGGACTTTTGGCTATTAGTAATATTGTGACAATAATTTGACGTATTGAGGGCAATTACACATTAACTTCTTGTATTTAGCTCAAATTGAGTGAGAAAGGAGATTTAAGGAAACTGTGGTATATGATTTTTATATTTTTATTACTACTCTATATTTGAAAAATTTTCATTTTAATGATAATTTATTTCTTATTTCGTTGAATATGGTTTGGTCAAAAAAAATTTGAGAATATGAAGCGTAGTTTTTTTTTTGATAAAGGAAACCCAGTATTTAAAAAAAATATTATGTTTTAAAATTTTTAAATCTGATGCAACGGATATGTAGCCTAACGCATTAGCTTTCCTTCGATATAAAATTTTCTGAAGCGTGTTAACTATTAACCTACTTATGACTTATGTATGTTACAAAACAACCTCCATGCCTTTCTCAGTTTTTGCCACGCCCACGCCCTTCAGGAAAGCGTATGCCGACTTTGAGCCGAATCGATGACCATCGCACAGAAGCCTGATTTTTTTAATATGAAATGGGGCAAATATAAAAGGATTCAGTTTTCTTTCAACTATAATCCGGTATTATTTATCACAAGATTACAGAAAAGACATTGCTTCCCTGCAAATGCAGATGAAAATTCTTAATTCAGTTATACTTATAATGGAAAAATTTAATAGTTCCCGGCCTCAATTTCGGCGATCACCTCTTCATTCGACGAAAATTTCTTCCCAGTGAGCATTCTTTTGAGATACCTGAACAGGAAATAGTCGCTGGCGGCCATATCTGGAGAATACGGTGGATGCGATTTCACTGATTTGTTGCACGGTGCATTGTCTTGGTGAAACAGCACCTTCGAATGGTCCAATAACGCTTTGTGTGTATTCCATAAGCATCCCAAAATGCAGACGCCATAATCTTGCCAGCCGACTTTTGCGTTTTTCCACGCTTTGGAGCGGGTTCATCGTGTGCAGTCCACTCGGATTACAGTCGATTGGACTTCGAAGTGAAATGAATCGAATTTGAAATCGAATCATCAATTCGTCGTTGTGTTTTCCAAAATGAGCTCGCGACGCACCCACCTTGCACACAGCTTTCTCATACTTAAATATTCGTGAATAATATGATGTGAACATGTACATTTTGATATCTTTAGAGTACCTGCTATTTCATTTAATTTCAATTTATGGTCATTCAAAATCATTTTGTGAATTTTTTCGATATTTTCGTCGTTAAAAATCTATTTTAAGCGTCCACTGCGTCCACCATCTTCGGTGTTAATTTCAACACGTCTAAACTTAGAGTAGGAATCCTTGATGGTTGATTTTCCTGGAGCAGTATCCGGGAACTTGTTAGCAAGCCACGTTTTTGCTTGAACTGTATTTATTCGTTTCAAAAAGCAATATTTTATCAACACGCGAAATTCCATTTTATCCATTTTTACAATAACAAAAGTCGCTTTACTCAAAGTGCTATAATTCACAAAATAATGATGCGACAGCTGTCAAATTTATACACGCGTCATTTGAAGGTAAGGGCGTCATTTAAAGGTAACGGCTAACTAAAAATTTATGTGGATTTAATTCTACTAAAGCCATCTATGTGTCAGGCCGGAGACTTTCCAATTGACCTATACAAGTAGTGAAACATAGAGAAATATGATTATTCTATTATTTCCAAATGATTTGTTTTTTATCCTTTCAAAATATAGAAAAAGAATTTATTTTCTCCTTTCACACCAGTTTCCATCGACTCTCTCAGCACGTCCATAACCATTTCCACCACAACAATTACTACAACTGATTAATTGTGCCAATATCAGCGTCAATTTAATGCATCGATAAGGAGCATCCGCTATAAAAAGCCCCCAACCATTAGTGTTTAACTTTCAAGCGTTTGCGTGCTGACAGGATTGTGAAGTGATGATTAAGATAGTCGTTGCCGTGAAAGCATTACATATTTATATAATGTATGTATACCTCCATTTGCGTTTATCAACACCGGCAGCTCGCTACATAACTATTAATAATTATTAAAGACACTTTAGTTGTTACTTCAAATCAGTTCCCTCTCTGGTTGTTGATGGAAAAGCAGCTTCTAAGAAATAGCAGTAGCAGTACAGGTGATGTGTATGATAGCATTCAAATGGTAAATTGGCCTAAATCATCCTATACAAACATTCAAACATATGTGTATGTATGTGGTACGGAGTAGTAATTTATGAACAAAATCTATGCCGAAGGAGGATTTGTGTAGCAACAAAGACTGTTAATGCCTGATTGTGACGACACGATTGCTGCAACTTTATGCAGACTTGTTTAATGAATAAAGTAGTGGTTTATAAAAAGAGTAAAGAGATAATGAGTACACTCAGAGTATGCAGAGGTAGCTATGAAAAAAATTGGTAAATTAACTAAAAATAATTAAGAAAAATTCTGTGAATCTGTAGTTGCCAGTTTTGAATTCGTTTTGATTTGGAAAGAGTCGTGGTCGAATAGTATTTCGACGAGATTAAGTCATTTATTAGAAAAAATATTATATGGATACAAAAATATCCCAAATTTTGTATTTTAAGTAAGTAAGTAGTCACAGAACCTGAAAAGTTATATTTTGTTATAAGAGTGTTAGATCTGAGGGAAATGGTGGTGACTACCCTGCAATTGAAGAAAACTCTGTCTGTGTCGCAAAATCTTTTGTACAGACCTTGTGAATTGCTTGTTTCAGCAAAGATTTTTTTACCATAGGATATGTTATGAATAAAAACAATAAAATTTCAAATATTTGTAGCTTAACTATATTCTTTTTAGATTTCTTCATTTTTCTAGCGATAGATATAATAATAATATAGTCCTTATATTAACTTAGGTAAAAAGCTGCATGTGTGCCAAAGTTTAAGTAAATCAAAACATAAATAACATTACTTTTCGGATATATCGGAACCAGGTCCAAATCTCAAGTAAATGGAACAATACATAAGATAGGAATAATAAGTGTTTCCTATGGTAATTTATGATAAAAGCTACCTATGTAACAAATATCATGAAAACCAAACCATAAATAGGATATTTTGTAATAGGTCGACCCAAGGTCCACTCCCCGGATGAAAAATTAGTCATTTTCTTAATATAGGAAAAAGCTACCTATGTATTCATTTTCAAGTAAATCGAAATAATTCATTCGAGATTAACAAAAAGTCCCTTTAACTAAATGCGTTGGCAACCGATACTAAACGAATGAATAATATGCCCAATTCTAAGCATATTAAATTTGTTTCTTATCTATCTAGCACCCGTATGAACTCGACATATAGGACCGTATCTCTATATATCTGTTTGGAAAAAAATCAAGCATATAAAGGAATTCGAGAGACACATGTGTGGAAAAATGAACTTGGGGAAAACAAAAAAAAAACAAAGTGTTTACCGCAAGAACTTGTGAACATGAGTGGATAGTTGCTGAATGAAGCTGTACATTATGAAGTAAGGTTTATAAGTTTAGATTAAGGAAGGATGAAGTTCGATTGTTTACTAAAAATGAACCATTTAAAGATACTTAGTTATTAAAAAATTACAATACATTATCATTTCATACATGTATTGAAAATTAAAAATCGGTATTCATAGGGCGCAGTGCACATTAGCACGAAAAACCAATTTTTTTTTTTCAAAAAATCGTAACTCTGAAAAAAAAAATTTTAGTAGAGGGAAATTTATTTTTAATGAAAATTCAATGTCTCTGTTTGATGTAAAAAAAGTTTCGAAGAAAAAAAAATACAAAATTTTCAATTGCAAAATAAAAAATTATTACTAATTTTTGAGTAATTTTCAAACTTTTATCTGATAGTGCGAATCATCACGAATGATTGGAAGTAAAAATCATTGAAATCGGTTAATTTTTGTCAAAAATATGGCCAATTGAAAAAAAGGCCGCGAATTACTGAAAAAATCGATTTTTACCCAAAAAACGAAATTGCCGATAAATCTCGAAAAAAAAATTTTCGGGCCAGAAAAAAAATACGGGTCTCTTTATTTTGACCAAAGCATAACATATTAAAATTTCGTTTAAAAATAAAATAGTGACCCGAAGGGCCGGTTGAATCGAGATGGAAAGCATCAGCTATTAGAAACACTCCATTAAAAAGTAAAATTTCTCATGTTTTCAGAAATTTTTTTCTTAATAAAAATAAAACAATAAAATAAATATGACAAAGTCCTATAAAATTGTGTACTTATACCCATATTTTCTGGTAAAATACTAGTTTATCTAAAAATATTTAATAGCCATTACTTCGTTAATACATATATCTAACCGCTTGGATCTCAAAACTATGCAACAAGTGATTCTAAGTACCGCAAACGAAAACATGCTGGAACACTTATCCGGCTAGTGGTCAACCGCCGCAAATTTACTAGCTGCAGTTTTGAATTTAACCTCCTTGACTAACCGAACTCAATGCAAAAATCTTATATGATTTTAGTATATAATGAAATGAATACCAATTCAGAAATTAAAATACTTTTATTTTTTCACGAAATTAATCCTGCATTTCGTTGAAATACATTATTATTAGGCATGTATTTATATCCCAACACACTAGTGCGATGAACTCGTGGCCTAACTAATTATAGGAAGTTGGTGCCAATTTGTTTATTGCGAAGTGTTTCCGAAGCACTCAACACTCCCAAAAAGGCTCACTAAATAAAAGAAATTATTATAAAAACAAATTAAATTGAAAAAGCCAAAAAAAGGTGGAAACAATGAAAATAGCTTTACTTTTAAGTGTTCTATAAAGAACCAATCAATTAATGCACTTTTTTACGAATACATAGATATAGCCATAAATACGTCTTTATCCCTCACCACAGTTAATAAAAAATACCTATGGAAAAAGAGGGAGCGGAGAAATAAAAATTGTTTGAAACAGAAATTGAAATAAATTCATGGAAAATATTTTTTTTAAAGATGTTAAGAGTATTCAGTGGCGGAAAAATTCAAGTTCAGCAGCTAAAACGCAAATGTAAATACAAAATATAAAAAGGGAAGAAATTATAAAAAGAGAACTAGTAAGACACTTTAGAATTATTGGCTGCTGCTGAGCTGCGCTATTGGTGGCTGAGGTAGCTGCATTTCTCGAGTGCTGTGCAATAAGAGAAATTGTAATAGTTTTACGTAAGTGGTTGAGAGTGGGCTTATTATGCTACTACTGCTACTTGCTAGAAAAGTATGCATTGATTACATGCACTCTTATATGTATGTATGTATGTATGTATGTTTGTATGTATGTATTGTAAGTATGGTATATTTGTAGGAAGAAAAGAAATTACAACAGCCATTAAACGCACTCGACACCACACTCCAAGTAAAGTACTCGAAACAATATTACGATATCAGCTTTGTTTTAAGGCGATGCGCGAAACTAAGTATAAGCACAAAAGAAGGAATATAAATTGAAATTAATACCTCAAGCGGAAGCATGCATATAAGTATAAATCAATGATTGAATTTTTGTTTGTGTTGAATTACAATACAAACAGTTAAATTTATAGTCTTTACCCGCCGAAAAGAAGGAAGCTTTCATGATCAGTAAAGTAAAATATATCTTCAATCGTTATGCTTTTCAGAATTTAGAAAAATAAAAATTGGAGGTCCTCGATGTGCCTTTCTAAATCAAAACAAATATTTCAAACATATGAAATATCCAATAACGTTTTATATAAAACCAGCAGATCCCAGCATGCTTTGCTACACCTGTAAAAAAATCAAGAAAATCTAACTGAAATTTAGAATTCTCGATTTTTTTTTTGGAAAACGAAACGAAAAAATGGATTAAAATTTTTTTTCAAAACTTGTATTTGTTGTTGTTGCATGTATTTTGTATGGCTAGCGACCAGTGTTCACTAAAATGGTTATATCTCTGGAACGGCTGCGCCAATCTCATAAAAACTTACACATTAACCTTCTCCTAATAACCCTTTAAACTACTAAAAATTTGGTGCAATTTAATCTGGTGGTTCTCAAGTTCTAGGCGTTCATCAAAATTTGCATTGATTTTGATATATAAAGATCTAGTAGATCAATCTCAATTTGTCCTGTTATGTAATATTTTGTTCAAATTTAATATTTATAGATCGGTCCCCTGGTCCATTTCTTGAAAGCGAAAGAATCTAGAGGAATAAGTACACACCAACATAAAATCCATCAAATCGAACCATAAAATTTTTATTAGGTCAGTATCTGTTCAACTTACTATTTCAAGTACATCGAGTCCCAAATACGATTATTACAATTGCGTCTACCGATGATATTGATACGATTGGCCTAACAACCGCACCGAAGGTTCTGCGTTCTCCAGGTTAGAAAAAGAAACGAATGGGTTGGTAATCAAATAAACAGTCATCGCATTCGCTACTTGGCTCCTATGTCACTGTTGATAGTCATAACCTCGAAGTCATAGATAATTTCGTCTAGTTTCGTAGGAACCAGCATTACTAACACTAACAATGTCAGCCATGAAATCCAACTCCGAATCACTCTTGCCAACAGGTGCTACAGGTCCTCTCTCTACGAAACAAAAACCAAACTTTACAAGTCTCTCATCATTTCCGTCCTGACATATGGTGCAAAAGCCTGGACGATGTCGACAGCCGATGAGTCGGCTTTATAAGCTTTAGAGGGCAAAATTTCGCGGAAGATTTATGAACGATGATACGAGTTATACGGCGATATTGATTAGTTTATAACATGTGTTGTCTGAATGAATTTAAGCACTCCAGCTTTGAGACAGTTCGATGGAGTACTGGCTGGTGGAATCAGAAGAAGGGGATGAGCTCCACTCTGTTGAAACGAACAGGTGAAGAGCGACCTGGTTTCACTTGATATTTTCGATTTGAAGTAAAAAAAATGAATAGGTTGGTCTCTCGTTCAAATAAAAAAATAAAATAAAATAAAATTATTCGAAAATATTTTAGAATGCAGAGAATTATATCAAAATCGAGTTCTACCTAGAAGATGGGACTCGCAATGGATGATGTTGTTAAGACATTGTAATCATCGTGCAGAAAATCTTTGCATATTGAGCATTGGATATATCGGGTCATAAGGTGTGTAATCCTTAGTTAAGTCAGAGAACTAAAAATACATTAGGAACAACGGGTGGCGTTTAAAGTCTGACCATATCAAGCGGACAGACTTCGTAAAATATTATAAAATATTTAAAAAGCTTTAGAGGACTTAACTGGACTAGAATGTGCGAATTCAGATGCATTCATTTCTAGACATGGCTGTTAAATGGGTTAATCTACGGTTACTTTCGTTAAAATATATCAATATTTTCTCTAATAACCCGGAAGATGTACGGTAGTACACCAGATTATATATATATATATATATATATATATAAATATATATATATATATATATATATATATATATATATATATATTTGGCGCTTCATAACCGCTGAAGCTATTTTCGGCCGAGCTCCTCATCAAATTTGTGGTTTTGTATTTGGATGTTTTTACCAACAAATGATCTCCGAACGGCCGATGCTTGTTTATGAGGAGCTTCTTTTCATGTCAGAAATACACTTGAAGGGCTTGACATTTCCTGCCGAGGGGCAACTGCAATTAGAAAAATTCATTTTTGAACTCAGGCCTTCCGAATTGTTGTACTACTCGGCTATTTTTACCACCAGATTACTTAACTTAATATCTGAACAGCTTTTTCTGTTTTGGTTTAAGGTACATTGAATAAGACAGAACGAAACAGACTGGAGTGATCTCAAATGATTTTTTCTAGAGATAAAAATACTTTGTGTTCAAAACTAATTTTACGAGTGCTTTCCAATGCTACTGAATCTTGAGTTGTGGACTAAATGTTGAACTTCCGCTTACTGACAACACAAAATCATTCTCTTCTCATACATAGAGGTGTACTCAAAAAATAAGTAGATATAATGCACTTGTGCCAGCGCTTTTTACAGTCGTCAGAATTTTGCTCAAACTCCATCTTTGAAATAGCTGCAAAACTTCCGCTTTATAAGGATCTCCTTTTTTTTGGAAATAGGAAAAAGTCACACGGAATCATTCTTGGCGAATATGAAGGCTGTGGCCTCGTTACAGTATTGAGTTTGGTCAAAAAATCACGTAGAAGCAATGACGTATGAGCTTGTGCAATGTGATGCAAAAACCATGAACTTTTTTCCACAATTTTTTTCGCATTACTTCATATAAACGTCGTTGAACTTGCATGATGCACTATGTTGTTAAAATCGAAGAACACAGTGAGTACGACTACTCTCTTTAGTCTTGGCGAGCGAAAATTCTTCCATTGCAAACCAAGACTTGGCGGTTTGCTCTAATTGATCCTTAGCTTCAATGTCGTATCTGTAAACCCACGTTTCGCCACCTGTTATAATATGTTTTGGTAATTCTTTATCGCCGTTGACTTAATTATAATTATGTGACTCCAAACAAACTTCCCTTCGTCGTTGTTGTCGCTATAGTTAAAAGAGAGTTGACCATCGTCTCAACGTATATATTTCCTGATTTAAACTTTACTTGACAACATGGAACAAAGATTCATATTTCTTATTTTCTTTAAAACTTCGTACAGTTATTAACATATAATTAACGCTCACAATTACTATGTCTCATCCAAAATAATCACATTCACGTCATATAACGTCATGTAATGAATCCAACAATGTGCTCAGGTATTATTATTATTATTTTTTTTTTAATAAATCATTAATCAATTTTTTTATTCATTAAACTTGTCTTCATAGATGCAACTTGCATCTTTGAAAGCATAACCCCAAACAGGCATTTAGTAAAAAATAATACTTCTTCTCTGGTAAACATTAATGATTGTGTCAAGACTGTTGTAAATTATTTTTCTTAGAGATGTCAGTCATAACACACCCTCACCTATTGTTGCATTGCTGATCTTTTCCTACATTTTTTGTATAGTCTCAACAGCATAAAGAACTCACTACAAATTTCATAAAATTGTTCATTCATTATGTTGTAAATAAATGTTATGTATGTTTGAAAAATATTCTATGTTAGATTAAATACATACATGGTGAAATCTTTTAAGGTTATGTTGCCAACTCTGTGTATTTTAATACATTCATTTTTAAGTCTCTTAGTGTTCGTTTATCTAAAAATAAATCTGTATCAAATTGCACATTTTCAATGTCAAATATTACACAATGGTTCAGTTAGTAATATTGGTTAATTAGGGGCCCGTAATGTTACCTATTTCGCGTAGCAACATATGGAATTTCAGATCATACTATTTTTGTTTGACTTAGTTTTTGTGTGTTTTGTTTAAATAACAATTTATTTTTAGTAAAATATTTGAAATCATGGGTATTTTTAATGCGGCCTGTAATTGTTTTTGGTTATAAGTAATGAGCTGTATTCAAAGGCCTATTTTTGTTGGAAACATAATTTTTTCATTGAATATTTTCCTATACAACAAAGAAAAATTGGTAGAAGTGACAGCTATTTCGGAGATCACCACATTTCCTCATCAGACTTCTTTTGCCAGGAATCGAACCGACGGATTCTGGCATCACAGGCGAGTGCTGTACCAACTGAGCCAACGCCTGCCATGTAATCTGTTGTTGTATTATTCAATCATATTTAAACTAGTTTAAAAAACTTTTATTTTCTGGTTCTGTCCAATATGCAAATCATAATATGTGTGCATAATACACTTTTCTAGACCCTGGCTTAGAGGATTTTTGATCCCAATCCTAATATCTGAACAAATCGTTTGTATGGGGGCTGAATTATGTAATACTCTGATTTTGCTGATTTTCAATACCACTGTGAAATTCATAATATGTGCGCATAATATCAAATTTATCCCTTCCAGACGCTTTTTAGAGACATTTTTACCCAAATCTTCACATTTGAACAAATCGTTTGTATGGGGGCTAAATTATGTAATATTCCGATTTCAATGATTTTCACTACCACTGTGCAATTCTTAAAAAGTGTGCATAATACCAAATTTAACCCGCTCTTTTCAATATGTGAACTAAGAGAGGATGTGTGGTATAAGGGAAAGTGCTTGTATTCTTTATTTTTTTCTTCTAGATCCTCTTTTTCTAGACCCTCGACATACAGGGAAGAAGCGATACTTCATTGTTTAATTCTCATAAGCTAATACATTATGAAGTGTTGGTGACAGGTATTTCCAGCTTCTATATAATTTATATACATGTAAGTCTAGAGTTGCGAAAGTATATATACCATATTTCTAAGCTTGGATGTCTTGGCTGCAACCGAAGCCAAGATTGGGAAAGTCTATTATTAAACTGGTTTGGGTTTTTCTTTTAGTGACATATTTTTGAGGATGGAGCCATGAAGTTCACGCAAGTGAGATACATTTTTGACTGCCATTCACATAGGAGTGGCCAAAAATGATTCTTTTACATATTTTTCAAGCAGCTCACGATTTCCGGTTTTAGACCAAGTATCCTCTGGGTAACCAGCTAACCTCCGTTTGGAGGCGAGCTAATGTGAGAATGCGAAGGCCCCAATGAAAAGTTTAAAAATGCCTCGGTTGAGCGACCCCCCTTTTTAGGGCATACACCCTTAGGAAGTTAATTAGGAAGCTGCCGCTGCCCAGTTGGTTGATGTCCTCGTAGGACTAAAGGCTGACATCATCGCCTACCTGAAAGTGCCATGGACGGAACAAGGATGGAAGAATGTCGGTCCTTGTAAAATCTCTTACAGCGGCTACCAAAAGGAGCGCTTTGGTGTGGGATTTGTGCTGGCCGAGTCTTGGAATTCACCCCAGTGGATGAACGTCTAGCCACAATCTTCATCAAAGCGAAGTTCTTCACATCTCTGAGAGCAACTCGATATTGTGGAACTGTGGAATGGCATTTTAAGCTTCTTACTTACCGCTGCTGTTGGATATTGGCAACGCAAAAGCAAGAGCTGGTACGATGACGATTGCCGTGCTGCAGTTGAGAGAAAACACACAGCCTATCACGCAACTTTGCGATCGACCACAAAAAGTGCGGGGTAGGATAGATACCGAGAGCTGAAGAAAAAAGAGAGAGGCCGAAATACGTGAGCATGAAGAGCTTGAGAAACTGGCCGACAAAGTTTATGCTCGGAAATTCTATGACGAGATGCGGCGACTTATTTCAAGACCATCGTTTCAAAACCGGAGCATACTCGTGTAGACAACAAGGAGTTAATCTGATGACAGATGAGCAGAGTATACTTAGTGTACAGAGGTAACACTTCTTCAACCTGCTCAATGGAGGGAAAGTGAAAACCCTGGAGCTGGCGAACCCGACACCCCAATCGATTACGATGGTATAGACGTCCTACCCAATTAATAAACTCAAAGAGAACAATATTTCATTTGTGATTATAGGTAATAAACAATACCATGCGGAAGGACTCAGGTTTTTTTCCTGATCATACTCGGAAGGGCAACCGAGTAATTGAAATAAAAAGCACCTAATAAAAAATCATCAGACAAAGTACAATATTTTACGAAAGTGTACAATTGCTGGCGTAAACACATTATATAGATATAACTGGCCATAACAACTGCACCGTAAGTTCTGCTTTCTTTAAGGTAAAGATGGGAATCGAATGGGTCTCGTGGTGATCGAGGACAAGACAAAATATCTCCTGTCATCACACAAACAGTCGAATCAGCCGTTACAGGTCGGCTTAGAATAAACTGTACGTCCCTCTGTTTTCTATAAAAACATCAAAGCGCAGACCCGTAAATTGGCTTATTTAATAATAAGTTTTTGACATTGAAGTTTTGAGATTTGAAAAACTTCAAAACTGTTGCCCAGATTATTTATAAATTACTTGTCCATTCGATTTATTACATATATTTGGAAAATTTAACTGCTTAATTGCGCAAAATTTATTAACATCCCCTTAACAGCCGCTTTTTACATTAATATAATTTTTAACATTTACGATATTTTAATTTTGTATTCTAACAGCGCCTTAAAATATTTCAATAACACTATTGTATTAGAAAACTGTATTTTAATAGGAAAAAATATTGCAATTAAATTTAAATTTCATCAATTCATATTTATTTTTCTTGAATAGTACTTTTTATAACTATGGACAAAAGTTCAAAATGAGTCTGTAAGCCTAATAACAGCTGCCAATAGCATTTTCGAATATACTGTAGCATAACAGAGTGCATTCACTCTGTAATCACTAAGAGCGAATATTTTATTTGTGTGAGCGTGAGAGCTAACAACTTTCGAAGAGTTTTTACGCTCTCTGTCAAATGCCTAAGCTCCATTGAGCGCCACTGTGTGTCGTTGTATATGCGATTGCTCCAAAACTCCACGTGCCATTCGTGTATCTTCATTGTTGCCGCAATTCAACGTTTTCTCCTCCTTGCTGCATGCAAACCATTATAACAGTTCAATGAAGAAAAAAGAAGAAGAATTACGGAAAGGCCAAGCAATAGCGGCAGCCAAATTATGAACAGGCATAGCATGGAATCGTGCGTATTTGATACTATGCATTGTTCCCTCCACATACATATATTATTTTCAACGATTAACATGTGGTCGCCACGGCTTCTATAACATTGTGCTTCGTTCGTTCGCTGTTGCTCCAGCGAATTGTATGCGGCAATTGAGCGCACAAAGATGTTGCTTCGTTGGGTCGTTGGCTAACTGGGTGGCTCGTACGCTGTGCTGTATTATGCTGTGCAGTGTAATGTTATGCAGCATATTGGTGGATTGGCTTGTTTTTGCCTTGCTTAGCATGGCTGGTTGGTTGATTGTTGGCGTATTGGCTCCCAAAACGAAGGCAGCGAGCGATGTGAATTCGGTCATTTAGTAGAATCGCGAGTTCAATACGGTGCACACGCTTTATACGGATAAACGGTGGAGTGCACGTGTACTAAAATCGAATGTCGAATAAAAACAGTATTTGAAGTGAATAGAGTTAATGAGAGATCTGTTGTTGTTTTGGTGATTTATGAATTTCATTACCGTTCAATAATAATGTTATTAACCAGAAATAAAAATACAAAAAATTATCAAAATAAATTGAAAGAAATTTGAAAATTTTAAAAATCCAAAACACTATTTTCGTGAGAGCGCGTGTGCACTTCTGGGCAGCAAAAAATCTCTTCTTTTCGCTTTGTGGTCATAACATATGCGGTGTTTGCGGTTAATTTGACGTTTACTAATATGTGTTTTAGCATTTCGCTAAGCAAATTTTTACGGAAAATCGCGAAATTGCAAGTGCTTAAGCTAAATAACATAAAGATTCATAATTTTAAAGTGAAAAATACATATGGGAAAATTAAAAATGCAATGCACGGCATGCAAATTACAAAGTATAAACAAGCAAATTTTCGCTAAGTCATAAAAACAACAGTCCTGTGGTAAATAATAAATTCGTGGTAATTTATGCGGGTATGCAAAGCAAAAAAAAAAAAAATTTATATAAATTAAAATATAAAAATATAATATGCGCTTGTGTAATCAGTAAAGTTATATATATATATAAAATAACTCCTTACTTATATGGTTATTGATGTTGTTGTGTTTGCATTTATGTCTGTTAATGTATATGATTTCCGTTTCCTTTATGCCGAAGTGTTGCAAAGATTGTGATATAGTGTGAGGACTTTTCTACGTTGTGAGTGTATGTGTGTAGCAGCTGAGTGGAATGAATTTAAATAAAAGATGGCCTGAATATGGCGCTACCTTGGCAGCGGTTATGTTGCGACAGGTCTTTGTCATATAAACTTATGCATAAATACATATGTATATAGATACATTGTGCAGTGCACATGATCACTACTTGTTCAAAAATCATTATGAAACTTAGGCGTGAAACTAATGCAAATTTTTTTAATGAAGCGTATGTTCAAAGAATTTATTGCGCTTTTCAATCAGATGATATATAGGCATGTTATGAATTCCGAATACGAGTGAAGCGTGTCACTATTCATTAATTTTTTATAAAATGTTTCTTAAAACCTTAAATAGAATAGAGATTCGGCACATGCCGCTTAATTATTTCGGTGTAGAAAAAAAATGTGTCCTATAATCATGTCAGTGACGCGGCTCTAATTTTTGCTTATAGGCACATGATAAAACAGAAAATAAGTAAGAAAAGGTGTCACTGATTTAAATAAAGATTTTGGCACTATTTTTTTAACGGCTTCCCTTCCTTCCCTTCTCATGTGATAGTGACCTAGATCAGAAAAGGTTTCTGAATATTTAGCTACCAGTGTTAGCCAAGAGGCTAAAAACTCTCTTCATATATAACCATAAATACCGTAAAGTTAAATATTCAATTCTGCAGACTAAATGGAGTTTCAACTGGTTTTTGAGAAATTTTTAGATACTGCATGAACCTATCAATATCAAGTTATCAGTAAAATACACATCAATAATGTATGAAGGTAATATTTGCGTTGAAATGAATTAATTGAGTATCCCAGAAGTTAAGATATTTCTGGAAAATAGATTATTTAGGTCGAAGAAAAAAAAAGAAAATTTGGTCTTTTTTAAGATACAAAAACAAATATATATATATATATATATGTATATAATATATTTTTATGTAGCTTTACCATATAGGAGTCTTATAGCAATTTACCTAAATTTCCACACACAAAAAATTAATTAATATTAACGCTTTCAAACAAGATCTAGTCTCTCTTGTAATTTGTAGTCCGCGCTTTGACCTCATATCCAATATATGAAATTTTGTGTTACAGCTCATGCACTTTAACAAAAAAATTCCATTTATAAGGATAGTTTATTTAGGACTCGGATCCATTATACTAAGACAATGCTAGATACTCACATTTTGGCTTCGCAAATTTCCAGGCTTTTGATATCTATCATTTTGACTCCTTTAAAAGTTGCAATGTGTCCGAAAAATCGACATTGGCACTCTTTATTAGTGTATATTTTTAGGCGAGCATCTTATGCGATAAAACGTAAATTACATGAAAATATGTACTAAAATTGAAAAATAAATAAATAGAGTAAATGAACTCAACCTAGAGGCAATAAAAAGCAATAAATGAAATAAAAAATTTCATACATTTATTAAAAATATATTTATTAACGACAACGACAAAAACTCAAACGAAAGAAAAAACAAAAACAATAAACTTTAAGCAACAGCGACTTTGCGAATGTAATTAAATAAAAAGCCACTTCTGCGAAAAAAAGGAACAGTAAACAAACCTAGCGAAGAACTGCCTTGATCACTGAGACGCTAACACCAAATAGCGGGGCGCTACTTTGTATTCTCAGACATGGGAGTCTGGAAAATCATTTGTTCTCGTTTATCTTCTTCTTTCTTTTTTGCCCGCTAAGTTGAAGGTAATTGGAATTTATGGCATAAAATATTCAGAAGGACGATAGACATTAGCGCTAACAAAAATAGAGTAAAGAAAAATGCAAAAAAAGAGACTTAAGCCAAAGCAAAAAGCCTAAACGAACACATATTGCCGCTAACAGAATGAAACTTTGAATTTAGCAAGTGTAACAAAATTCTGCTCCATTTATACACATACGTATATATTTATGAGTATACATAATAAATAGAAGAAATTGTGCCCACTTCGACGAATAGTGTAAGCCAGCGAAATGCACAAAACAAAGTCCTACCAATATTTTTTCCATTTTTACGGCGCTCTTAAGCACAAACAGCTACCGTCTGCCTACCAGCCATCCAGCCAATTTTCCTGCCATCCTCTCGGTACACTTTGATGTAGTCTGTCACAGTTATCGGCATGGAGGTCGCCTGGCACGTGGCTTATTAAATCAATTGGCATTGAGCGTCACACAGTAGGGTCACCACTCAACCTCATCCCCTCACTGAGCTAACCACAATTTACTTACGACTGCTACGGCATTTGTTGTTGATGAGGCTTCTGAGCTATACAATTTGTTAAGACAAGCTCGATATTTGTCTGTGCGTTACTTTAGTGTTATCGCACAATTTTTGTATAGTTATTTGCGAAAATAAACTTCTGCGTTGAAAAATAATATCAACAGAGCGCAGTAATTCTTTTGCGATGTTGTTTTTGTTGTAGTTGTTGACATAGCATCGTGCACACATAAAATATACAAAACTCGAGAGGCATGTGCGGCCCTGGTTGGTAGCATCGCTGGGTTTATCCACTAAAGTGTTTATAATTTTTGCACACTTTCTTCTGATTGCGAGCGTCAACAGTCTTTACATCTCTGCTAAAGATAATATGCTATGCTATGAGTTATTTATGCAATTTTCTTCATTCTAAATGCCAAGCAAGTAGCGACGAGCATCCATTTAGCCACCCACAGATGCTTAGATCGTATCTCACAGGGAGGTGGGTCTGGTTGGTTGCTGGTGGGCTAAGTGGGCCACCCATAAGCCCGTATTCGCCTTTCGTTGTCACTGGCTGCCATTGTCGCTGATACTGTAGTCACCACCCTCACCCGTCTGACTGTAATAAATTCCTCATATTTGCCTATGCTATAACAGATAAACTATATACTAACAAGCGTCATACTAATAACAACAAAAACTTCAGATGTTTACAACTTTAACAAAAATAACTTAAATATTTCTGAAAGTTTTGCACAAAAATCGTATGACGTGAAATTTTCAAGCTGTTTTATGCTTAAACTTGTTTCGCCATCACAGTAAAAGCCTTTGGCTTTTCGCTTTTATATTTATTTATTTTTTAAAACAAATTTTATGCTTCCTAAAGCATAGTGTTAGTAGATACATAGATATTCGTTCATTTTAATTTCGAAAGCGTACAATAAAGCAAAATTCTCAAACTATCCACTCAACTCGTATATACATATTTTCTTTTGTAAAACTTTAGCGCATATTATTTTTGGAGTTTGGGAAGTTTTTAAGGAAAACGTTCCTCTCATAAATTAAAATCTTTCATAAAGTATAAAGAATTAAAAGAAAAACTCTTAATTTTTTATTGGAAGTGTACAAAATTCTACCAGGGAGGCAAATACGAGTTTTTTTCTATTGCCAAGTAGAATTTCAAATTTAAAGTTGCAGACGGATTATGCGTATGATAGGAACATTCAGATTTTGGTTTTTTGTTTTTGAATATCCATCTGAAATGGAAAATCATTTCTTTAAGTTAACCTCAAAAAATTCTCTTTCCTTCTATTTTTTTATTTTATAAAAGTTAAAAATGTATCGCTGCATAGACCGGTAAACAGTGGAGCCGCTAACCCCTGGATTCAGTATTTTGGTATAGTCATTAGTTTCAAAACTTCGTAGAGTCCTATTTTGATAGTACATAAGAATTTGCAATTCACTAATGCTGAGTATCAAAAATTCTCAATGAAAAACGAATGGAGACCATCAGCTGATAGTGACATCGAGCTATAGATGCTTATAAAAACTTGGGATTAATTTTCTTAAATATATTTGAGAACCTAATTGTTCATTGAAATGAACAAAATTTAATCCTATATAGAAATAAATATTGAAAAAGAATTAATTTTTGAATGCGCTATGAATAAATTTTACCTGAAAAAATTCAAAATTAAAATAATTTTCAATTGATTAATATGGCGTGTCACATTAATGTACATTTATATATACAAATATAATATATGTAAATATGTGTTCGGACATATAGGGTGTTTTTATAGAGGTATAGAACTTTAAGTTGGCACTACTTTCCAAGATGGCGACAGATTTAACAGCTGTCAAGTGATTTATTCTCAGTTTGCTTTGGCAATTCATCATGAATAGACTCACGCCTGAACAACGCTTGCAAATAGTGCAATTTTATTTCGAAAATAATGGTTCTGTGCGGAAAACGTATCACTTGACAGCTGTTAAATTGGTCGCCATCTTGAAAAGTAATGCCAACTTAAAGTTTTATACCTCTATAAAAAACACCCTTTACAAGTGAGTGATAATGCCACATGACGTCCGCAATAACCATGTGGTTAGCATTGCGTACTAAAACTTGGAAGGACTGGGTTCGAGTCCAGGTTTGAGCAATTTTTCTAATTGCAGTCGTTCCTCGGCAGGAAATGTCAAGCTCTCCTAGCGTATTTCTGACATGAAATAAATACTCCTCATATAAATCCATCGGATATTTGGAAGCGGCTTAGAATAAACTGTATATCCCTCCATTTGCTGATAAAACCATCAAAATTCAAAACCACAAATTAGAGGAGAAGCTCGGTCGAAAATAGTAATAGTATTTGCAGCTATTCAGAGGACTGAATTATTTCCTCGTATCTTTAGAAAAAATATGTAAATTCATCGAATTCCCATAGATCATTTTGATTTAATATGAATTTCTGACTTCCATTTTCCATTAATTGAGGTTTCCTAACCGCTGAATCAATTTTCGGCCGAACTTCTCATAAAGTGGAGGTAAGTGTCTTGATATAATACAGTAAATGGAGGAACCTTCATTTTTTTCTAAGCCTATGAACCGATAAAAACGAATTTTCACGACGATATTTTATTTCCTCTTAGAAATACGTACGGAGAGTTAGGCAATCTGTATCGAGTAACGACCGCAATTCGAAAAATTGGTTTATTTTATTTATAAATAAAGGTCTAGCTAGGACTCGTTCCTAACTTTCGACTTGGTAGAATGCCGTGCTAACTACTTGAATGAAGCAGTCGTCAAGGATCTTGAGAAGTTTTAAGTTACTGGCAACATTGAGGCTTGATTATTTCACTCACCGTATTTTTTTTTACTTTTTCTACTGCAGCGTATAATCTACTTACTTAACAGCCTTTGCTGGACAGATCTTTGATTAGATTTTACAACAGATTTTGAAAACTTGGAGATTACTCAACATTATCCATAAATCGTTTGAATACCTTATATGAGCGGATCTTGTTTTCAAAATTTTTAGCTGTCGGAGTTTTTTCCCTCGAATGCTTTTAGTACCTACTCATAAGACTGTGTGTCTGAATTTTAATAATAATTTAAAAATATATAATAATGGTACTTAGCGGTGGAATGCAATTTATTAAGAGTAAAATCGTTTTGTATGAATGTAAAAAACTTTATTGTAAAATCTTAATGTCAGATAAATATTATTAAATAGCTTTTATATAACCCTACCTCACTGTTTGCTACACGCCAAGAGTATTTCCATTTTGTACAAGAATGAATATTTATCAAAAAAGTTTTTGTATTGTTTTAGGCAGCGAGTGCCTTAGCAAAAGATTAGCAGTGACTTTACGATCTGAGTCGCGCCAACTAATAAAATCGACAAAAAATAAACATCAGAAAGTCGTTAAACAATAAGTAAGACGAATAAAACTAAATAACACAAAAGCACACATCTATAAGTCAGCATGTATGTATACAGGAATAGATGAAAAATCTTGACTTGACACACGAACTCAACTGCCAATTAATTCACTAGTTTTACTATATTCAAAACTGTATATACATATATACAAATATATGTACAAATGTACATCTCTATGTGCTTACCAGTTATTTGTTTGATTTTGTTTTATTCACATTCCACTCAATATGCTGCCACTCACTCATTGTTTTTGTTGTTGTTGCTGCTTACTCGTATTGACCAGCTTAACGTAGATATGTACAAGCTTATGCTAACGAAGCTTCGAATCCGGCTGAAATCAATGCAAACTGCCATTTAGGATTCACTATTAGGCGCTGGTATAGTAAACTGAGCGCGTTTAAGTCTTGGCAAAGCAAAGAGCATAGGGGAATCAATAGCAAAAAAGTTAATAAATATAAATATACACATGTATATATATGCATAATTAACGTATGTGATTGTGATGCTGTTAAGCTCATCAAATCACTGAACGCGAGACGAAAAGTGGTTCTCGAACAACAAATCAACAAGAGAGTGGAAATTTCATTAAAAAAAGATAAAGCCGTTTTGCAGGATTCTCGCTGCTATTATTTGTTACTCACTTAAATACATATGTATGTATGTATCACATCCGCCGGTTAATAAGTGCTTTGAAGGTAAGTATTAAAATTAGTATTTATATTTGTTTTTAATTTATTTCCTTGAAGCTAAATAAAATTAAAAGTTTTTTTATTTATATTTTTTTAAATATAATTATTGAATAAGAATATAAATTTATAATTTATTATGTTAAATTCTGAATAGAATTTTGTAATATTTTAGTTTACATATTTTTCCGAAGAATTAATTTAAGGTTTTTGCTTAATGGCAATTAATGGGATTTGGCGTCTCGAAACTCGAACTTTGAAAAGTGAAAAAGCAACAATACAAGAAATCCATTTTGACACGCACAATTGCGTGCCGATACTTATAGCATACAGTCTCCATATACATATAATTTTTCTTCCAATCCATCGGCCATGCATATGTATATATATACCGAATAGTCGCTAATTTCAGTTTGACTTTAATTGATTGGTTCGTCGAGTTGTTTATTTGTAGTGTCATTTTACATTTCGCCGCTTTTTCATAAGTTCGTGCGTTCATCGGTGCCGTTTTAGCGGTTAATTCCAAATGTCAAAAACAGCTGAGAACGCTTTGTCAAAATGTGTACACACATATGTATGTACATATAAGTGAGTTTCGAAATATTTACTTGATTTTTGAAATTTTAGTTGTTAAGTAATAGTGGAATAAAATTATTTATTAGCTTCGTGCGGCTTATAAATATTTATTTTAGTTTTTATTTTATTTTATTTGTATTCAGTTCCTTGCCTGAACTAGCTAAAATAATTTTTTTCTTTTAGCAAGTGAAGGCATTGTAATCTGATTCAAGATTGAATGTGTAAATTAAGTTTCGTCGTGCCAGTTTCTATGTTCTTTATTAATAGCTGATATTTGAGTTATGAGGGCAGGTTGGGTTGGTTTTAGAACAAGTCATAAATTAACAGTGAATTTCGCCCACACTCTGTGTACGATAGACATAAGACGTGTGTTTGTGCTGATAATTAAATAAAAATTTTGTCATTAGGATATAAAAGTGATATACATTTATTAATCTAAATATATAACTAAACGGAAATATTAATGCTTATAGTTTCTGTTCTCTATTCCCCAGGCAAATTATGGTATTATCGACATTTAATTCTAACTTGCAACTTAGAGATAATTCTAAAGACCACTAAATAAGTTATAGCGCCGAGATAAGTCGGCTTTCTCTTATTAAAGAAGAAAAATACACTTTTCCGCAAGAGCCAGCAATACTTATTTCATTAAACATACATAAGAGATAAAAGTCAAAACAACCTTACTCTTATGAGAACCAATCTAGCAATATTATATTCACGATTTCGTCATATTAGGAATATGGGAAATCAATGGAAACCTTCGTCCCATATGTTGAACTAATAAATAGATAATATTTATGTTAAAAAGGATGTACGTTTTCATCAAGGCAAGGCGAATTCATCCTTTATTAATAATTAAATATGCTAGAATAACAAATATTTATTTTGTGTTCCACTAAAGCTTATTGTAACCGCTGAAGCGACTTTTGGCCGAGCTCCTCATCCAATTTGTGGTATTGCGTCTTGATGTTTTTACCAACAAATGGAGGGATCTACAGTTTATTCTAAGCCGGCTCCAAACGGCCGATGGATTTTTATGAGGAGACTTTCATTTTATGTCAGAAATACACTCGGAGGGCTTGACATTCCCTGCCGAGGGGCGACCGCAATTAGAAAAATGTATTTTCTATAATTTTTGTTGGGTTCGAACCCAGGCCTTCCGAGTGGTAGTACGCAATGCTAACCACTCGGCTATCGCGGCCACCAAATACATTTATTACTTTTAATAATTTTTACTCATACAATAGTTTTTACGACGCCGTCTTTGATTCTACCTGTTTAAATTTTCCTTTACGTGAACCCCATAAATTTAATAAGTGAAATATTTAAAGTAAATTTGTACACCCTTACAAATTTTTACATATTTCTTTCCAGTTAAAAATCTGTGCTAACGAATTCTGTTTGTGGAGTTTCAACAGGCGAATAGTATTATCTTGAAAAATTTAACTCGTCTATTTTTCAATGTTCGAAATTGATCAGACCAAAATTAGTCTAAATTTGGAGAAACTATTTTCTAAGTTTTTATGGAAAAGAATAAAAGAAAAAAATCAACGCCGATACGTTAGACTTTATCGAATAACTTATAAAAATTAAAAATTGCTTCCAGCAACACGACCATTCGAATTGTATATGTATTTGTAAAACTCATTAGGGTTTTTTACTTATTTGCTTTATAAAACAAATTTCTTCTGTGAATCAGTTTCATTTATCTTCTTATTATGGCGGTCACATTACCAGAGTGCTTAAGAGTACATACCACCATGGGGAGAATCATGGAATTGTATCTTGGCCAAACCAATATCCCAAACTATAAGAAATTAATTAAAAAAATAAACTTTTCCCAGCTTATAATAAACTGTGGGCGCCTCCATTTGTTGAAAAGTATTCAGACATACACCAAACCACACTGTAGGTGGATCAACTTATGGCAAACAATAAGATTTTTTAACAGACATACCAAAGATCGTTTTCTGAGTATTCTCCTCCGCGTTACTCTAACTTGACTACTGACAGCTACTATATTCTGCTTCTTTAGTTTCATTCAAAACACACCTTTTATGAAAAATAAAATTGCTTTGAAATTTTCTAGACTTTTTTCCAAAAATTATTCGCTTTAAATTCTAATAAATTGATTACTATCAAAGTTTCCAGTAAATAGGTCAACATTTTTGGTATTGCATCGAATACGTGACGAGATGGAATGTTAGGCAAACAAGGGTACATTAAATTTCTCGAAAATATTCTTTGCTATGAAAATATATTAAATGCAATTTTTTCACTTAAGAGCGTTTAGCTTGAATTGATTTGAAAAACGTTTAAACAGCATATACCTAGTAGTGCGTTTCAAAAAATAAAAATTCACCAAGTTGCCAACGATCAAGGCATCTATATTTTATAAGAAAAAACGAGCTTCGCTTGAATTCGTGGCGAAATCGTTGTATTTATTGGATGCATATGCATAATCATACATACACACATACATACATACTAAGTATAACGTTTGTTCTAAATCTTTCAATTGTTTAACCAACTTTCAAGTAATAATAAAACATTCGAGTACACATAACAACTAACTGTTGCTAATTTTTACGACACTGCGACGCAGCAGGTGATATATGCTCATATGAGTAAAACTCTTAAACGATACACATAAAGTGTCATTAGCAAATTATTTTTATGCGTGCATGTTTGTATGTGAAAAATTTGGTTGCCAATTGCCAACGTAAAGTGGCATTGCCATTCAATTAATTTTGATTCGCTTTGCCGCTAACAATGAGGCACCAATTCTTCAGCCGCCAAACCAAAACCAACATTTTGGGTAATTTTTCGTGATATTGACTTGAGGCAAATTTTCTGTATTCTTGATGATGGTATTCACATTAAGTAAGTACACATGTGAAGAGGTATAAGTATTACAAATGAGGCGCACAAATGTTTTATCGTCTAGACAATATTCGTGTTTTTATTGAAACATGTTTGATGTTTTGATTTTTTGCCACTACTGGAGGCTAAGCGCGTATAAGAAAAAGAAGAAAAATAAGTAAAAGGCACAATGCGAAAAGAAGTAAAGATTAGTAATGTGCATGCCCAATTAGAGGCGTCACCAGGCAGCATGTAGCAACATAGGAAACACGCCTGCCACTAAAAAAATCTTAACAACCTGAATTTGTAATATATTTATTTTAGTTAATATTTATTTCTTTTTTTCATATTATTCATTTATTTATTTTCGTTCGATGTAATGTTTTTTCAAATTTTTTCCGGCAATGAATATTTTTTGGCTTACTTCAGCTTCACACTGCTGTGAGCTGTTAGTTGTTGACTGTCGTATTTTCTTCGTTTTACAAGTAGCTGTCACTTGTTGTCGTCTGCCGCCAGCCTTGACAATATTTATCATCTTATTCATTGCTGTGTTGATCTATTGTTATGTTTGTGGGCAGTTTTTTCGCTTGATTATTATACACTTTGTTCCTCCTTATATGAGTATAAGTACATATATAGGGTTTTCGAATAAAAGTGACATGACTTCTTTAAAAAACCAAAACACACTAATTGTTAAGGAAATTCAAATATTTTTAATTTAATGTGAAGTACAATCGATAGAATTGAGTTCTGAATATAACATCATTCAAATGGCCTCCACGACTTCTTTTGCTGGAACGAATTCGATGAACCCAATTTTTAAACACTTTTCCACTAAATCGAGTCGTACGTCATGAAAAGCACGTTCAATACTGACTTTTAAAGCTTGAAGAGAGTCTGGCTTATTGCTAAAGACCAATAACTTGAAATAAGCCTACAAGAAGTAGTCTAATTGTGTTAAATCAAAACTTCTTGGAGGCCATTCAACGTCACAATTTCTTGAAATAATCAAATCTCCAAACCTTTCTCGCAATAATGCGGTTTTTGCACGTGCTGTGTGACACGTAGCTCCGTTTTGTTGGAATCAGTTGTTGTTAACATAAACTTCTTCCAATTGTAGCCATAAAAAGTTGGTTACCATCGACCTATACCGCTCTCTATTGACAGTAACGATGCTACCAGCTACATTTCGAAAGAAGTACGGACTGATGATTCCACCAGACCAAAAACCACACCAAACTCTCAATTTAGGGGTATGCAATGGTTGTTCATAAATAATTTGTGGATTTTCTTCGCACCATAATCGACAGTTTTGTTTATTTATCGCACCACTCGGATGAAAGTGAGTCTCTTCGGAGAATATGATTTTCTTAAAAAAAAAAAACGTTATCGTTTTCAAGTCGTTCCAAGTCAAAATCAGCAAATTCGCGACGTGTATGGTGGTCCATGGATGAAATTGTAAACATTACTAAATAAATTGAAAAAATAAAATAAAATTAAAACTGGCCAGAACATACGTAGAAATCATATCCCTCTTATTGGAAATCCCTATATATATATATCTGGTTTTGGCATTCTTGCTTTATATGCTAACGGTTTATTTTCGAATACTCTGTCAATCTGTGGTTTTCTCTAGTGATTGCCTTTCTGGTCGATTCTCGCCTTTTGCTGTCTTTAGTCAAATTTTTACATTGTAGAAATATGTATGTAAGCATGTGATTTCTGCTTTTATGCCATTTGTATACATCTATAAAATTGTCAATTTTTTATGCGGCGCTTTTTACGCCAATACCGTCAGCAATGTGAAGGCCTTAAGTTAACATCGACTTGGGTGATTTGTATAGGTTATCCAATGTTTGTATGTAGATACTATATGGCCGTATATCTACATATATTCATATAAATGGAGATGAGAAAAAAATATATGCCTATTTTGAAATCACACATGCCATTGAACTTGTACACTTACACATAAATATTTCTAGATTCTGAAAATTCTGCGTGCCTTCGGCTGTCAAACATTCCATTCTTGCATAATAAATTCTTTTTGTTCTCTCTTATGTTGTTGTTATGCTGCCATGATGTCTCGTTGAGAGTATATTTTTGTCTTCATACGATCACAATCTTGTCATTCTTTGTGAGACTGTGTTATGCAAGATACGTACATACATACATACATACATACATACATACATACATACATAAAGATCTCTTACAATCTTTTCGTCTTTCCCCTATTCCTGTAAATTTTTGTATTCTTATATGACAAGCGAACTATTATTATGACTTGGGGATTTATTGCCACTCATGTTAATATTCTTTTTGTAATGGAATAATAAGAACTTTTCTCATTATTTGGTAATAGCTTGTTGTTCTTTTTTATTTCATCACACAAAAATTAAAATCTTCATTCAAAATTATATAATTCTTCTTAATGCTTTGAGTGTTATTTTTCTCACCTTTTTAGGTAACTAGGCTGAATGGTATATATATATATTTCAATATTTATATAATATATCCGAACATAAAGAATAAAGGCGAACATGTATTTAGTACAACTTATTTCATTTTACTGATACTGGTATGCAAATAAGCTTATGTAGGCCTTTGATATTTTAGAAAATAAATTTTATGACAATATATACATATGTATATATAAAATGAAAAATATATGCTCCAAAGGAACTTGTAAATTAAAGCTCAGCTATTGTGGTCAGATTTTATTCGTAAATCATAAATAATAATTTATGTACTCTTGTTTTGATTATCTTGTCAGTGTTAAATCAAAATGTGGTTTCTTATAAAAAAAGTCACCTTCTAGGTGTGTGTGAAAAATTTCTACCAACTTTTCACTTACTTTTTTTATCTTATGAAAATAAAATTTCTTAAAAATCTTGAGTCTTTCATTATTTAACTTGCATCAATATTTGCCCTGAGTTTCTTCTCATTTAAGTTTTTTTTGACTTTCAGATAATTTTTCAGTATAAAAACTTGTTATGCAATTACTAAAAAAGTTTTTTAAATTGTCTTCCGGTTATAAGTATTTTTTTCTTTTTAATTTATTCAATATAAAAGTTTTATATAATCTGTGTAATGAAGTAACTTCTAATTAATTTAAACCTTAGGGGAAATTTAAATATTGTTTTTTATTAAGTAATATCTTCACAATTCATAACAAAAAATTAAGAACAATTTATTTCGAAGAAATTTCCATTTCTCAACGAAAAAATTAGTAAATTAATAAATCTCGAAAATAATGATTAATTATGGATTTAAGTAAGACAGATAAAATATAAGATTGTACGAATAAGAACTTTTGAATTAAATGGTAACAACACAAATACTTTTTGTGACCTTCCGCTGACAAAGTGGCGCATATGATTAAGAAACTAAAACAAAATCTTTATATTTGAATATCAACTGCGAGTCATAATCGCCTTTATCTCTCTAGTGATAGTTTTAATATACTTTACCGAAATAAAAAAAATTGTGACATATTTTTTTTTCGAATATCTCAAAAATTTTGAAAATAGTTTAAGTATATATAAATAAATTATATCACATTTCCAACATGGCTTTGTAAAAGGAAAACCAATTTACTTGCATTCATTGCTTATATTTATCAACAATGCGTTCACTCGCACAGCTGCTTATTGCTTATTACTCGAAAACTTTCGAGTCGAGCACGAGCATTTCGTGTATTTGGACAACAAATTTAACTTTTTTCTTAAAACTTTTTTATTTATTTAAAAATTATTTATGCAAAGTGTAAAAATCATTGAAACGTCAAAGAAATTTTGACAAACACAATTAAAATTTTTTTGTTCTGCTGAGCAGTTGAGCAATGAGCGAGCATCGAGTGAGCATGAGCTGCTCGCAGTGCTCGATACCCGAGTATCTGGAGCTCTAATATATACCGACTTCAGCAAAGTTTTTGACAGTCGTTCCTTATCAAGAAACTTGACTCACTGGATTTCAAACCAAACTTTTTACCATGTCTCTCTTCATAGTTTATTAATCTCACACTTTGGCAAATGAACGCATCATTCTACAATCAGACCTAAACAGCTAAGTGGATGCAATTAAATCTTAACAAAATTTAAAGGAAAACTGGACATACATTTACTTATATTTTTGATAACTCTAATTTGGAGCGGGTTCATCATTTTATTCACTGCGTCACTCGTGCATAAGAACGGAGGGTGCGAAACTTTGGGAATATTAATACTAAAAGAAATTTTGACCATCTTTGTCTTACACTAGCTTGGTTCATAAATAATTTTTATTAATTTATCCCTCTTTCTCTTTCAAAAAATTAACTGAAACTATCAAACTGCGGTAATACACTGAAAAGCTCGTTGTAAAAAAACTAATTTTACAATGAATTTCTATCTTGTCCGTTTTGTTCTATTTGTGCTCAACTTTTGTCTGTTCAAGTTTAAGTTATGGAATTTCTCTCAATTGCAACCAAAAGATTTGCTAGGTATAAAGATTTGTAAAATTTATAGTTATTTGTATCACTCTGAAGTTGCTTTTGAGATAATATTTTAATTACGTTAGCTTATGTAGGTATAAGATAAATTCCTGTCTAAACTAAAATTGCGGTCTATTACTCTTTTTTAACCATAAGAAATTTTACTTTTATTTACTATAAGAAATTTTCTAAATTTACACTATTTGATTCGAAGATAGATCAAAAGATCATTAGTATTTTGCAATCATTAAGAATATGCTTCTTAATAAGCTTAGAGCTTTATTTTTTCCTAATTGATTTTTGTTATGTCTTAGCTGGAAAGAGAAGGAAAGCTGCGATTTGATTTAGACTTCTTTTGAGGTTTTTATTTACACTTTATCTAATATCGACGTTTTTCTGCGTCTGCTGAAATAAATAAAAAATGAGTGTACTTTTAAACTGCACATTAGAAGTATAATTATTATTCATTTCCTTGTTCTTAAACAAATTAGAAAATAAATTAAGATTAAAATTTTGGCGTTACGTTTGTGTTTCTTAGAATTGCATGTATTCATTTTCAACGTCAAATTCAATCTGTCACGCAGCGTGGCGCAAAAGTCATATCTGCCAACGGCTTTAGAGACTACTGAGATATAGATATGTATAAGATTTTTATGAAAGTGAAATTATGCCTGTAGCTTGCAACAGTGAAATGATTTTTAAAGAAACTTACAATTTTCGTCATCAAGTTTAATTATTTATATATTCTAATATAAAAGCCAATATACGTAACCTATATTGAAATATTTAATTATATTTCAGTTGCTTTTTTTTAATTTTGCTTTTGCTAAGCAATTTAAAATATATTTAAAAAATGTTTAGCGACAGCATTGTATAACAATGAGAAAAAGAGAGAAAGAATTGATCAACTTAATTACTTTAGCAGCAACTGTATTTATTTATAAAATTTTTACATTTTTTTTTTCGTCTTTTTTCCTCTCTCAAGCTTACGAGTAATCCATTAAAAAATTACGAGCAATCCACTAATATAAAATCCTTAATTTCAAGTACTCATTTTGCGTGAGCACACTATTTAAATATTTTTTATTCTATTTTTAAAACTCGCTCAAATTTAATCTTCTTAGTATGCTCAGGACTGCTGCGCATATGTATGTATATGTGAGAAATATATCCCTCTTCTAAATTTCCGTTGCCTCGTTTGATCACACTTTTCTTCTGTAACGCATTCACGTATTTACCCTCATGTCCAACGCCCCTATAGAAGTCATACTTTAAATATACACAGAAATATTATTTTAAATTGCATTAAAACATTTATTCCTGCCAGCTTTTCATGATATAAGATTTTCTTTTCCCTTTTTTAATTATAAATATTTCGATTTTATTTGAATTGAATTGAATTTAATTTCCAACGAATATCATCATCATTTATATCATTTCATTGATAAAGTTGCAGGTGAATATTTAATAAGTGTTAACATCCTAGTGAAAAGTTTATTCCCTATAAACAAGTACAAAAAGTAAATGAAGCGTATCTAAAAAATTTGATTATAAATTATATATAAAAAAATATTCCTAAAATAACATTACATTTAAGTTTTGAATATATAAACCCCTTCTGCTAGAGAGGACAGTTAAAACTTGTACTTTATCTCATTTTTCTTGAGACTGTAATACTGATATACGAGCATGGCAAAGTAATATAAATTTGGCTAAATTTTTAAATTTAGACTAAGTGTTAAATATGGCAAACTAAATTTGCTTACATATAAGTATATATAGTCGCGGACAAAAGTCTATAAACACCGACTGTATTCATTGTGTAGAATGTACTATCGCTTTGCTGAAAAATGAAGGTATACAGAATTTTTAAATCCTTTTATAATCACATGTATTAAAACAAATCCAAAAATATCCTTGAAAAAAGGCTACATACACCACGGGTTTACTAGCAGGTACGTCGATATGCTGTGTTGTTATGGCGGTTAGGTACCCTTTTTTACTATTTTTTTAAAATTATGTTTTCGGATTTGCTAGTAGTGAATTTAGTCGTGGTTTAAACACATTAGCATCAACAATGGCTCCGCGAAAGAAATATCCATTGACGTAAGAATCATGGCTATTCAGCACCAAAAAAAAGAGAAGAAATCGCATGGCGAAATTTCAAAAATTTTATACTTTAGTCCACCAAAGGTTTTTACCATTGTAAAAAAATTTGAAAAAAATGGATCCACCGAAAAAAAGCGTGTTGGCCGCCCGAAGAAGCTAACTCGAAGAGACATCAGCTTTTTTCTGAAGGAAGTGAATGATGATCCTAAAGTTACTGCTCCAAAATAGCTGAAAACATCGCAAGCTAATCAAGAAAGTGTGTCTATCCAAGAACAATTGGAAGAGTTCTGAACGATAACGGCTTCCACAGTAGAACGCCACATAAAAAGCCTCTTATTTTTAAACAAAATCGTAAATTTCGCTTGGAGTTCGCTAAAGCACATTTACACAAGAGAATGGATTTTTGGCAAAAAGTCTTGTTTGCAATCGAATCAAAGTTCAATTTATTCGGCAGCGATGGAAGAGCAAAAGTTTGAAGAAAAGAAAACACTGTATTTAACTCCAAAAATATAGTATAGGGGAGCGGTTGCGGTGGGTTGGAGTTGGAAAGCTGGCTTTTATTGAGGGTAATATGGATCAGTTCAAATACTAGTCATTGTTGGAAGCTAATTGGAGCCTTCGATGGACAATTTGGAGCTTGGCGCAGGCTGGTTCTTTGAACAGGATAACGATCCGAAGCACACGGCTCCGACGACTTCAAGCTGTTATTGATGTGAACGGTGGACAAACTAAATACTAAAAATATCATGTTAACTAATAAGTTATGCATGTACTGTATGTAGACTTTTGTCAATGTTGGATTCACGTTTTGTTTGTCATAGCTTTACTATTTCATGTTAAAAAAATTTTTTTGTTGGGTTTTTATGATAAGGAAAAATAGTTGAATTAAACTGTATCGTTAAATTTTCCAATAAACTTTTTGGACTTTCAATTCAACGAAAACTGGGGGTGTATGTACATTTTCGTCCGCCACTGTACATATTTCAAGGATTAATTGTAATTGCCTTTATTTATTATCAGAAAGTGTGTGTAGCCACACTTTAAAGCTTTCTGAAAGCTTACAGTTTTTAAAATCATGTCTACATCTATAATTTATTAAAGTTCATGTCGTACTTCAAGTTTCGTTGCATGTTCCTCTTTAAGGATTTCATTAGTTTTTTATTATTAGAGAATTGTAATGCTAAATGTATTTGCGAAGAGAAAATTTATTTTAAAATTAAGTAAATTCGAAGCAATTTAATTTCCAACGGCGATTTGAAATTATGTCATTCAGAAAAAAGTTTTCAAATTGCCTATGTTTGTAAATTCTTTTTTACTGTTGTGTTTTACAATAAAAAATATAAATAAAACGAATTGCCAACTCATTACCAGTAGCTTAGCAGACAGTTATATGAATATACATGGCTATATGTACATATATATGTATATGTGTGAATGGCTCAATGAATGCCGATGATATGCAGTAAAATTGATTGTTAGCGGTTTTCGAGAAAGGGATTACTTTCAATAGCGATATATTGCGCTTAATTACACGCCTATGTATATCGTAAACATTAAACCACAGCAAAGGCATATCAAACAATCGTACAACACACATACATATATACTTGTACATTCATATGTGACTTTATGTATGTATACATTGAAAGTTATATGTAGTAGTCCACTTTAATAACCTTTAGCTGTTCAGTCTCGACTCATGATATCTGGAAATGACTTGACATTGAAGCGATTAGTTTTATGGGCGGGCAGACCGACGATTGTTGTGATATTCGTATAATGTGCTCTCCATCGGATTAACGCAGCTCTACGTTAGTCCACACATTTCAGATATTTTTTGTCCCATCTAATCTACTAAGCACATCACCTCGTGGCTTAAAGCATTCGGACGTTATCGTAATTAGCCAGACATTCAGCCAACCGGCCAGACAGCAAAAAAAAAAAAATTGCAGTGTGACATATTTTCGTACTTGTACTTGTAGGTCAGTTTAGCAGGAAATGTCATATGACGCCGCGCTTATCTAATTGCGGAATATTAGAGCAGGACATTTATAAAAGTTTATGTAATTGCGCATACATAGCTGTAAGTATTTTGTACTCCATTTAAAACTAAATTGGAAAATGCTCGCATGCGCGTACATATTTGGTTTAGCTGTTGCGGAGTTGCAAATTATATTTTGGTTGACTTAATACTAATAAAGATTGGGTTGGGTTTAATATGTACTGGGTCGAAAATCAACGGTTATAAAGCTCCAATTATACATATAATATATGCGTACGCATATACAGTTGACTTTCGGATTGTGGATTTTAAATTGGTAAATAGTTGTACATCCATTTAGTGAATGTGTTTATATTTCTCACCAAAGTTATAAAGGGTGTTTTTTATAGAGGTATAGAGCTTTAAGTTGCAATAAAACAACGATGGATTATTCGATTGACATGAAAGATAATATTGTGGCATTACATTTTAAATATGATTTCTGGCATATGACCACCACGGCTGGCGCAGATGTAGTCCAATCTGGACGTCCAGTTTTCGATGACTTTTTCCAACATTTGTGGCCGTATATCGGCAATAACACGGCGAATCTTGTCTTCCAAATGGTCAAGCGTTTGTGGCTTATCCGCACAGACCAATGACTTTACATAGCCCCACAGAAAGTAGTCTAGCGGTGTTAAATCACAAGATCTTGGAGGCCAATTCACAGGTCCAAAACGTGAAATTAGGCGGTCACCAAACGTGTCTTTCAATAAATCTCTTGTGACACGAGCTGTGTGACATGTTGCGCCGTCTTGTTGAAACCACATCTCCCGGAGATCATGGTTATTCAATTCAGGAGTGAAAAAGTTAGTAATCATGGCTCTATACCGATCACCATTGACTGTAACGTTATGGCCACCAGCGTTTTTGAAAAATTACGGACCAATGATTCCACCAGCCCATAAAGCGCACCAAACAGTCAGTTTTTCTGGATGTAACGGTGTTTCAACATACACTTGAGGATTACCTTCACTCCAAATGCGGCAGTTTTGTTTGTTGACGTAGCCATTCAACCAGAAGTGCGCTTCATCGCTAAACAAAATTCGGTTATGAAAATGCGCGATACGTTTTTCGCACAGAACCGTTATTTTCGAAATAAAATTGCACTATTTGCAAGCGTTGTTCAGGCCTGAGTCTATTCATGATGAATTGCCAAACCAAACTGAGAATAAATCACTTGAGAGCTGTGAAATCGGTCGCCATCTTGAAAAGTAATGCCAACTTAAAGTTCTATACCTCTATAAAAAACACCCTATATATATATTCATATATGTATATAATTTTTCTTTTCAGAAACCATTTTGATATTTGAAAGATTGGTTAAGTGATGACAAACATAGTCTTATCATTTTTTATTAAAAGGGAATTTATGTATGCAAATTGTTTTAAAGGGAAGCGAATTCAATTGTAATTTCCATGATGCTAATGGAGCTTTCCTAATTTCTGACGAATTATAGTTGTTAATTTATTTGTTCAGTTCCTATAGCAGACGAGAGTAGACGTGCCAAGTGGATTTAATTTAGTTCGTTAGGAACGAAAACAGCCAATAACTAAGAAATTATCGCTAAAAATAAGTAATTTAATCGATTCGGCGAGTTTTTGCTTTATCTCAAATTGTCATATCAAGGTTTGTTTCGACTAACGACGTTCTTTATTTGTCGTCGATATTGATTGGACGATCGCTATCAGCAGCATTGAAGTTCAATAAAGCCGTCTAATTATAAACTTTCTTCCACTGAAACTCATCGAAATCGAATTTTGCAATTTGCAATAAATTCCACAGCACTTGCTTCTTGTTAAAGAAAGAAATGCTTTCACTTAAATTTTATAAAAATATTACAGAAACACATACGTACGTTCCATATTAATTTCTTTAAGATTCATACATTTCATTCATTTTGAAGAGCGCGCAAGCTATTGAAAAAAAAATTATGCCACAATGTATGTAATAATTTGAACATAACGGTGTTATACATATGTATATATATATAAAGATAAATTTTTATATAAAATATACTTTAACCTTGCCTCATCCCCAACACTTCATTGCCTATATAATTATGCAGCTTACTTAGTCTGAAGCAGCTTGTTGTCCTTGTTGAAATTCTTACATACATGCATATAGGGTTTTCCAATAAGATTGGATAATATGATTTCTTAAAAAAAACACACTAATTGTTAGGGAAATTCAAATGTTTTTTATATAATGTGAAGTACAATCGATACAATTAAGTTTTGAATATAACATCATTCAAATGACCTCCACGACTTCTTTTGCAGCAACGAATTCGATGAACCCAAATTTTGAGCACTTTTCCACTAAATTAAGTCTCTTGTTATGAACAGCACATTCAATATTGAATAGAGTCTGGTTTATTGCTAAAGACCAATGTCATCAAACTACCCCACAAGAAGTAGTCCAAGCCCCGTCTTATTGGAACCAGATGTTTTTAAGATCAGCATCTTGCAATTGTCGCCATAAAAAGTTGGTCATCATCGGTATATACCGCTCTCCATTGACAGTAACGGTGCTACCAGCTTCATTTCGAAATAAGTACGGAGCGATGATTCAACCAGACCAAAAACCATACCAATTTAGGTGAGTGTAATGGGTGGTTGTTCATGGATAATTTGTGGATTTTCTTCGCACCAGAATCCACAGTTTTGTTTATTTACCTCACCACTCAGATGAAACAATTTTGTTTATTTACCGCACCAATCAGATGAAAGTGAGCCTCATCGTAAAATGGCAAAAGCGCACGAAAAGTGCAATTGCAGAACATTATTTGATAATAATATTGAATAATTTGTAAACGTTGTTCTTGCGTATATCTTGCCATGACGAAATTTTAAACATTACTGAATAAAACGAAAGAAAAAAAGATAGATCATGACATATTAAAGATGGACAAAACGAAACTTAGCAATCATATCAACCCAATTGGAAAACCCTTTAAACACATATACATATATGTAGGTATACATAATTTGCTCAAATTCGTCTTGGCCATTAATGCATATTAAGACATCATGTATGAAATGTATATATGAATATATGTTTGTATAATTTATCGGTAACAGAAATATATATATCTAGAGCAAAATTGAAACCCTGCAAAAATTTGTGGATCGGGCCATATGATTGGAGTACTATTGGATTACTCCGCTTAAGAATAGCGTTGGAGCAACTAAAAACTCAAGATTAACGTGTTGTTAGTCGACTATCGCTCGCATTGTAACGATTGCAATTTCTATACGAAGCTGCAATGACGCCATAAGTTTCCATGGGGTACTCGTTTTGGAGTAGTTTCAAAACTAAATACCTATAGGTACTCCGTGAAATACTTGGATGTTATGCATAGGTGGAGTTTATGGCCCAGCCGTAGGATATTGTAATGTTTATTTGTCGATATATTTGTTATGGATTTTGGTTGGTTTAAGATTACTCTATTGCCAGTATGGAATATATACATTTTAGGAGTGCATGGAGTACTCGCGTTTTCCCTAGAGAAAACACATTTAATACTTACAGATGTCGTTCTGTCATTACTACGCGAATGCGACTATAATCAAACGTACACTTTAATCATAAGTGCATATACATACATAATTAATGTATGTGTGCAGACGTTGGCGTTCAAAAAATGAAATGAAATGAAAATTCATTAAGAATTTCATAAAAATGTCAGCATGTGGCTGAGGGTGTCGCTTAAGGAAGGTGGAATAGGGTTGATGTGTGTGTGTGTTGACTGAAAGCTGAAAAGATACTTACAATGTTTGCATTCCATTCTTGGCAGCAAGTAAAGGAAGAGGTATATTTATGTGCATGCTATAACAGCGTATGTAAACTTATATGTAGGTATACATATACTCGCACGTATGTACGGCGTATGTACGTTGTAACGCATTGGCTGAAAAGCGTTCGCATTATTCGTTTTACTCTTATTATTTCGTTTTTCTTGTACTTTTACAATATACATATATCCTTCTTCAATTTTGCGTGATGCAAGTGTTGTCCTTGTGATAATTCACTGCTGGCTTAAGTGTAGTATTTACGTCACACGGATTTACATGACGTTGGGAATAAGCAACAGCCTACAGGACAGGTGGGGAGGCAGAGACACAGGTAGAGAAACTATAAGAATTTTCAGTTATTGGAAATACAAAAAATTTCGGAAGGAAATTTTATTGCTTATATAAAAGGAATGCTTATGTATTATATATATAAATGTGTGTGTATTATAAATGCATCTACATTACATAAAATTTCAGAAACATTAATTAAAAATTCCATTCTGATTATGATTATTTTAAAATTTTGTTTCCTTTTCAGTTTGAGTGAAAATTAATACACCCTAATGTAGTACATACCATGTACACAACATGTTCTTACATCTATAAATATGTGGATATAAATTCTGATATAAATTTACATGCGGTTATATGTGTTTGCGTTGAATTTTCAGCAACAAACAGTTCGTAAATATTAAAGGACTACACATGCATACACACACATGAACATGCATTTCAGCTCTGTTATGTATTATCCCAGCAAACAAGGCGAGTACTCCATGCACGCGTGAAATATATACTCCGCGCGGACAATGGAGAAATCCAAAACCTACCACAATCCATACTAAATATGTGTTCCAATTAACATTGTGATGTGTTATGGTCCAGATAATTCACCTCTGCAAAACATCCGAGTACTCCATGGAGTACCTACAGGGGATTATATTTTCAAGTATATGTGAAAAATCACATTCGAACATACTTTTTATTTTCGAACACAAACCGCTTTGGTGAAAAGCTATTAAAATTATATTATTTACCGTATAAATTTATATTAATATTAATATTTTATTGTTAATAATCTTAGTTTGTGCAATTGTTTTACGTATTTGCATTGAAATAATAATAACTTCTGCATGTCTTTTGTGTACTAGTAGAGTTCACCAGCGAAACGAAACTGACTACGTTTCATTTTCTCACATTTTCGGTATACGAGTATAAGACTTATTGCGCAATTGTAGCTTTCTGCGGTGATTGCGATAGGTAAACACGAAGAATGATTATACCGCACTAAGCTTGTATACAAACATGAGTTGGTCCAATAGTTTACACAGAGGAGTATATATGTAGGTGCTCTAGTGGACCATATGGTCCACAAATGTGTGCAGGGGGCTTTCACTATGCTGAGCAATGTTCTTTATTCAGTGAAACGTATGTGATTTTTTAGTATTAACATAAAAATTATGCGCTCGCATCCACTCATATGCGTATGGGTGTGCGCTGTTATGCTTTTCCCATGTTGCAATTTGAAGTAAATATTTCATGTTAATCATCCTGCTAGTTGTTTCAATTCATTCCGCTATATGGTTCGGCGGTCAGGCTAATTCGTTACCAGAATTGCCGCGAGAATCTGGATCTGGCTTAATATAATACGTTCTATGGTTGTTTGTGGAATTATTTTTTTACATTAATATATTAATAAATATATATGCCTCAGTTTGTGCATACGTATAATAAATATGTGTTAAATATCAATGAAATCGAATTTCAAACAAACACGAAATTTAGTGTAATTATGTAATTATTACTTTCATTCATATTTTTATTACTATGACAAGCTTTTGTGGGAGATTCCACTGAAATTTAAATATTTGTACGATAAAATACTTGAACAGACCATATACGAGAACAGTGAATTTTAATTTTCCTCAAAATATATTTATTTAATCATCAATTTAGAATTAGTTTTCTGCCCCCAGTAACAATATAATTGCGCCAGCAGTTTAAAGCAGTTCCGATGTGAACTTTTTGATATAAACTCTTCCAGCAATTCGGTTTAATTTCAACAATCGTAGCAAAAGATCGTCTTTTCAATAGTCACTTCAATCTAGGGAACGTAAAAAATAGTAGGTGGCTAAATCTTAAAAAAGTACCGAAAGTTGGTTAATAAAATAAAAAAAATTAAAGCATTTTTTGGAATCATCGTGAGTCCGCGCCGAGGATTCTATTTTATATCTGCTATCGTCTAACAACGGCTCCACCAAAATGTTAATTTAAACTTTGGAGAATGATAAAATTGGCAAATAGTGATTTTTCGATGATATTTTATACATTTTTGTGCCGAATCTCTTCATTTTCGGTTTTATTTCATTCGATTAAATTTTGTTCACTTTGGTTATGTTATCTTCAGCTGTTTAATATCAGCTATAGACTATATAACTCCCACACAACCGACTTGCAAACCATCAGATAAGGAGAAAGGTAATTTCTTCACATTTCAATAACTACATTTAATCTCTCAAAAACACAATTTAGCAAATTTTTTTGGATGCCACTGGAATTGTCTTGCTCACAGATTACAATTTTATAACAAAAAAAAACTTTATCAAAAAAAAAAAAAGTTAGATTATTAAACAAGCTATTAGTTATAAACTAATTTGTAACGATGTTCAAAGAGCTTTTTCTAATAATAAGATTTTTTTCTGAAACACAACCATTTGCTTGCCATATAATTTTGCTCATTAAAACAGATTTTAAATTTTTTTTCTAACTCTTAATGCTTCCAAATACTCTTTGTGGTTATGTGTTCGTTTAGTGTGTTTTCATTTGATATATCAGCGTTGTATATTTTTGGGCTGTGAATTTGCCTTAAAATATTTTTTTATGCAAATTTTAGAATCTAATATTTAATTAATGAAGTATGTTTACTGTTAAATGAGTTAAAAAAAATTGATATATATATATTGTTTATATCAATTAAGAAGCAAAACCAATGCTTTTGATGCGTATAATACATCCATAGCAACGAATACGAGGAGTCCTTTTTCAATCTAAGCAAGTTTAATTCTTTTGAAGAAATATAATGCTGAAAGCATATTTTCCAAAATCGTTTCAAAAATTATATATTTTTCAAACTTTACTCTTTATTTCAGTGAACGTATGAAAACGACACGACGATATTCCAAAGAAGAAATAAATCATATTTGAGATTAGTTTATTTAGCTGCTCTAGGTTACGCCAGGTTACCCTGTTTCAAGGATTTGTAATTCTTGAGAATTTTTTTTGCCTTTAATCTCTTTACTTTTTACCTCTATAAGTCTGCTTAAAGCAGAAATAGAGTAAGTTAGACTTTCTGCTTTAGCTTTGTTGATAAATTAACTTAGGCCAAGAAAAACAATTTCTTGATAGACTCGATTAAAAAACGAAAGATGACAGAATATAACTATGAAATATTCACAGAGCACACAAAAAAAAATTATAAAATAAAATAAAATTGATAACAAAAATAGTATTGATTCTATAAACTAAATCAAAGCGAAATATTAAGGTGAGAGCAGAAGAAGAAATGCAACAATTCCCATGTACTTTGTTTTTACTTTTGAGTTTTGTTTATCAAAATCATGGAAAATTCTTTTGCTTTTACAACTGCACAAATTTTTTTTTGACTCTTTTTATGCACAAAGCGCAATCATGAAACCTTAATTCTCAAGATTTTCGCAGTTACTTGTACAAACAGAAAATGAAATCAGATTCAAGCAAACAAAATATAAATTGAAAAATAATTTTGACAATCTTAATGTTCAATGAAATAAAAAAGTTGAATTTGCTACCATAGTAATTTTACCTCCAACGCAAATTTAAAGGGGTGGAGTTACTATGGCAGCGAATTCAACTTTTTTCATTCCTTCTTCGCAAACTTTGCCAAAGTTATTTTTTAATCCATTTTATTTGCTTGAATTTCATTTGATTTTATATTTATAAAGCTGAAAATTCTGATAAAGGGATTATGGTTTATGATAAAAAAGAGTTGATCAGAGAATTTGTTTTTTTTTAAATCCAATGAATTTCTCATGACTTTGGAATACCAACACAAAGTACGCTGTAATTGTTGTTTTTGTTCTTCTGCCCTATTATTTTTTTCACATTTTAAGCTCTGCTCGAATTAGAACTGCTCTACCAAGGCGGATTTTGAAAAGGTGTAGTTGTCCCATCATATTCTTGCTTGTTTTTCCTACCAATTTGTCAGTTATATAAACAAAATACTTAAGCAAGATTGGTACAATACCAAAAAATGTGATGAATACAAATTTTGACATTTAGAAAGAAATTTTATACAAATAAATTGCATAGTCTTTTTGTTTTTGCATTCTTGCTAGTACCCTGTATGAATATGCCTTGTGTTCTACTCTATTGTAAGTTTCAAAAAAACAGCTTTTTATTAAAAAATATGATGAATATTAAGTAAAAAGCAAAACTCCTTGGATGAAAAAATGTTGACCCTTAATTGACTCACTTTTCTGTTAACTGCGAAATATTTATACAAAATTAACGCTTACTCCAATCAAGTAATTACTTTTTTTGTTTCAAATTGAAGGAAGTTACAGCAAAAAGGCATCATCGCACAAGCTTATACATACATATAACTATTAATAAATGAATTATTTTTGCCAAAAAAAACTGCTGTATAACTAATATGAAATGCGAAATATATATACACATATACACCCATATACATGCGAGTGTATACGTAAAAAAAAACTTAATTATATGCCATAAAAAATAATTTAGTTATCACGAAATGAGCCAGCAATTTAAGTGGGCAGTAGCAGAATGTAAACAATGTAAATGCCATGAACCGCGCCAAGTATAAATATTTAGCTTTCCAATGTAATTTTTTACGCAGCACATAGCTGCAATTTTTTTTAAACAACCATCATACACATAACATGAGTGTGGGTATATATGTTATAATAGCGCTGGGAAATATTTTGCTTTTTCATCGCATTCAATCAACATTGTAGCTGTAAGAGAGAGAGATTTTTTTTTATTACTATTATAGGCGATAAAGTTGTTTAACTTCTGCCTTGTGTGGCATAATTAATAAGCGCGAATGAATGTACGTGTACTCACACATATAATATAAACTGTATAGTTATTTGTAGTAAGGTTTTAGGCGCAATAACTCAATTTATAGTATTTCTTTTTTGCTGCCTTTGTATTTTGTTTTGATTTCTTTATACATGCATAATAATAAAGTATAGCTTATCGCTTAATTGGATGTCTCCTGGCATGATCTGTTAATTTTTCTGCATTTTCACAGGTAAATTGGAATTTGTATGAGTATTTTTAGCTAGAGTTCTTTTTTTTAATTTCAAGTTTTTCTAAATTAATTTTTCATAGTGATCAAAAAAATTTTTTAGGTAAAATTTAGCTATCTAATTAATGATTTAAATTACATTCTTACTTTAGACATTTTTTTAACTTTACTTTATAGAGCAAATTTATGTACAGAAGAAATAAAATGTATATTTAGTTATGTTTACACATATCTATATATATTTATTAGATATTTAATTGTCGAATAATAATTTGTTATTTTCTTCACCTTCAAATATAGAAATAGAAATTCTAAAAAAAATTCCACAAAACAATTTATGATTTAAACGTTTTCTACAACTCCAACAAATATTTGTGCATATCATGGTCAATTTATGAGGAGAATACGAGTATTATTAATATGCTATGCAAAAATCACTTTGGTAATATAATAGGACTAATAAATATGAATTTATTCATTGTTCAAATAATTAACTAGCAAATTATATACGTTTTTATGCCAAGGTTTTTTTCGTTTAAAGCATTGAAAAGAATTTATTGATAAATTTATGCAATGAACGAAGAATTGAATTTGTATAACGCTTATGCGCCTATTTTTTTATATATATATATTATATCTATATATATATACCAACAAATGGAGGGACCTACAGTTCATTCTAAGCCGCCTCCGAACGGCTGATGGATTTTTATGAGGAGCTTTTATTTCATGTTAGAAATACACTCGGAGGGCTTAACATTCCCTGCCGAGAGGCGTCCGCAATTAGAAAAATTTATTTTCTATAATTTTGGATGTTGCTTGAATCTGGGCTCGAACCCAGGCCTTCCGAATGGCAGTACGCAATGCTAACCACTCGGCTATCCCGGCCGCCATCTATTACTTAGTTTGCATATAATCGTATAATGTAAAGACTTGTTTATAATAATCTCAATTCGTTACATATTAGCTGAAGTAGTGCTTTTTGATTTCTAGCACTTACGTACTTAATAAAATTAGGTTGGATTAGTGAGAATTATTTATTTTATCCTCAATGTATATGCAATGAGTCAAGTGATCAAAGGAAGAGAAATCTCCGATGTTCTGCTTAGCAGGTTATAAAAATCTTTTAGAATAGATCTGATCTCGTTCGTGATAATGCATATGCTTGTGCATTGAAAGGTAAAAACGCGTCGGATTTAATCAGCATTATACATAACTAGATTGCTATACTAAAAGCTTTAACTGGCATTTAAATTCATTATAAACCAGAACAACAAAAAAAAAAAAAATAAAAAAAATTATAGTAAAATAAAATACAACAATCTAAATTAAAATAAATTAAAATAACATAAAACAAAATATAATAAAAATTAAAAATTAATATGAAACTTAAAATAAAGTAAAACTGAATGAAATAAAAAATGAAAAATTATATAAAAAATGAAGTAAAATAAAACAAAATAAAATAATTAAATTATAATAATATAAAAAAAAATAAAAAATAATTAAATTAAATAAACTAACAGAAAAAAAAAATAAAACTAAATTAAATAAGACAAAATTAAACAAAAAAAATGATATAATATAAAATTAAAAAAATTAAAACAAAAAAATATAAAAAAAAATTTAAATTAAACAAACTAAAAAAAAATTAAATAAAAATTAATTAAATCAACAAAATAAAAAATAAAATTAACTAAAAAAATTATAAATCTAAAATAAAATAAAATAAATAAAAGGAAAATAAAATAAAATTAAAAATATGTATAAAAAATATAAAATAAAATAATAAAGTATAAAATATACTAAATAAAAATAAATAAATTTTAAAATTAAATAAAATAAACTTAAATTAAATAAATTAAAATCAAATAGAATTAAAATAAAATAAAAATAGAATAAAATAAAATAAAATAACAAATATGAAATTAACTTAAATTATAAGAAATAATAAAAAACAAAAAAAAAAATGAAAAATAAATGAAACCATTTAAAATAAAATGAAACAAATTTACATACAATAAAATAAAAATAAAAATAATTAAAATTATATGAAATAAAAGTAAATTATATAAATAAAAATGAAATAAAATTAAATAAATTAAGATCATATTAAAAGATAGAATATAAAAAAGAAATAAAATTAATAAAAAATAAATAAAAAATTAAAAACTAAAATACTTAAAATGAGAAAAAATATAGTAAAACAAAATTAATTAAATTAAAATTAAAAAAATTAGACTAAATAATTTGAAATGAAATAAAATAAAACATTAAAATAATATCAAATAAAATAAAATAAATTAGTAAAAAAAAAGTAAAAACAAAAAAAAAAATAAAAAAATGAAAAAAAATTAATTAAATTTAATTCAATAAATAAAAATATAAATTTAGAAGTATTAAAAAAAATAAAATGAAAAAAAAGAATAAAAAAATAAATTAAAAAAAATTAAACTAAAAAAAATAAAATAAAAATAAAATAATATTAAATAAAATTAAAAAAACAAAATTCAATTCATTAAACAAAATAAAATAAAATCAAATAAAAAAAGATAAAATAAAAAATAAATTAAATAAACTTAATTAAAATTACACAACATAAAATAAAATTAAATTAAATAAAACTAAGTTAAGTAAATTAATTAATAAAAAAATAAAATAAAATAATAAAAAATTAATTAAAATACAACAATCTAAAATAAAATAAAAAATAAATTAAAAAATAAAGCTAAATAAATTAAATAAAGTAAAACAAATCAAAATAATACACATAAAAAATACAAAAAAAATAAACAAAATAATTAAATTAAAATAAAATAAATTTATATATATAAAAAAACTTAAAAAAAATTTAAATAATATAAAATAAATTTAAAGAATATAAATTGAAATGAAATAAGATAAAATAAATTAAGAGAATATAAAATTAGAATTAAAAGAAATACCATAAAACAAAATGAATTAAAATAAAATAAATATAAATAAAATAAATTTAAGTGAAATAAAATAGAATAATTGAAAAATACAAAAAAAAAGTTAAATAAATAAAAATATTAAATATTATTATTATTATTATTATATTATATTATATATTATTAAATTAATTAAATTGAAAAACAATTAAAGTAAAAAACAAGAATAAGCCAAAAAAAAATTCAAATAAAAGCATTAATAAATAAAGTAAAATAAATTACAATAAAATAAGATGAAATAATAAAAAATAACATTAAAAAAAATTTAATAATATAAAGTACAATAATATAAATAAAAAAACAGTAAATAAAATATAATAAAATGAAATAAATAAAAATAAAGTATTTAAAAATAATATTTATTAAAATAAAATAAAATAAAATAAAACAAATAAAATAAAATGATATAAAATAACATAAGCAAGAGTAACACAATTAAATAAAATTAAATAAATTTAAATTGGATTAAATAAAATGAAAAAGAGAGATAAAGAGAGAGAAAAGAAAATCTTGTTCTAAATTTCTAAACTTCTGCTTAGATCATATGCATGAAAAAATAGTAAAGCAATTAAAGCAAGGTAATTCTTATGAAACACGCTTTTTTTTTGAAATAGTGTAACCTAGTATAACCTAGAGTAGCTCAAGAAATAAACCCAAAAAAAATCTTTATTTAATTTATTTGTTAAAAGTTTTGGACACGAAACATTTTTATTAAAATAGTCCAATTTGATATCATCTTTTATATATTGTTTGGCTTAACAAGATTATAATCAATGCGTTTATCAAAATTTTATTTCTTTTGGTACACATGTGTAAATATGAACCAAGTGTCTTCCCGTCCATCAATCAGCTGAGTTGTGTATAAAATGACCTCAATTTATTGTGCATTTTATGTGCTCTTATTTATCGTTCACTGAGTACAGGCCCAGCAAAATCCAATAAAGGTAAGCGAATAAAAATTGTGTATATGCTATATATGACTGTAATAAAAAAGATTTAAACAGGCAAAAAATCTTGCACGAAAAATATATAAATTGATGCACTAAGTTACTGACCCTGAAATCCCGCCGTTATTATATTACTAAAAGCAAAAGTAAAAAAATTGCTTATGTGTGTACAAAATATTAAAATATAATAAATTGCTATTAAATCTTATCCAAAGCAATTTCGATCAAAATCAAAAATAAAATATTTATAAGTAAAGCTAATTTTGAGCATCAATCAATTTCTAGCTGCCAACATCCATCAAAACACCCTTGATTAAAAATACCAAAAGCGTATACAATATGATCAACTTATATTTTTTTTTTTGCAGTTATTAATAGGAAGAGAAGGAAAGGCAGATTTGTACATGAAACTGAATGAAACATAATAAAATATATTGGGAGATACATATCGGAAAGAATAAATTAGCAGAGGAAAATTGTAAAGAACCTTCAGGTGTTATTAAAGAAATCTATCTGTACCCATAAGAATATGTAGTTATTTATGTAGAAAATTAAAGAAAACATAGTTACGAGATATGTCCAAAGGAAAAGGTTAAGGTATTGCTCACTGTTTTCTTTGATCACCATGGTGTGGTGCATCATGAGTTCCTGGCAAAAGGTCGTACAGTTAATAAAAAATACTACAAGGAAGTGATGAAATGTTTGCGTGAAGCAATACGGCTCAAACGATCGGAATTGTGGAAAAACAAATCTTGGATTCTGCATCACGATAATGCACCACCTCACACATCAATGTTTATTCGTGATGCTTTTGCTTTCTGCGATTTGTTTCTATTCCAAAAACTAAAGAAACTAATGAAAGGAAAACATTTTCCTACTATTGATGAGACCAGGTTGGAATCGAAGAAAGAGCTGATGGCAATACCGAAAAGCGCATTTCAGAAGTGCTCCGAGGATTGGAAAGAGCGTTGGCACAAGTGTATTATATCCGAGGGGGATTACTTTTAAGGCGAAAAATAGATATTTTTGAATAAATAAATAAATATCTAAATGTTTTTTTTTTTTTTAAAAAGCGATCAGAAATTCAACTCTCATTATTTTGCGTGCATATTTACATATATAAATTATAAAAGACTATGGAAACACGTATCCGAATGACACGCATTTGTACACACACGAATTGATTCCATACATAAGTAGATGAATAGCTGAGAAATTTTTTGCTGAAATGAGTAAAAATACTTGCAGATTTTTGTGAGTGCCTATGGATTGACTGAAAGTGGAATTATGTATGGAGTTTCAATGAATAATAAACAAATTTTGAAATTAAAATTTTTATAATTTAGAATTTTCGTTTATTTACATTTACAAGGGTTATTTTGTCGTAAGCCAGTGATAATAAATATATATTTTATTTGATAAATGATTTTAAATATTTCCGTAGCCATTTCTATCTAATAAAGCTCATTACGGTTAATTAAGTACTTGTATTTAATCTTAAAAGTTTAAATTTGTTAAAAAACAAATTCTCAATTGTGACTTATTAATCATTCGACATCATTACGATATTTCAGCCAATATTGCCTCGAATAGTAAACTTTTGCCACCAAATCATAACGTTCGAAAATACAGTTTTTCTTTTGAAGCTCTGCATATTATCTAAAAAAGATTATTGTTGTCCTAGATCCAAAAAAAATCTCATTATACGACCACTTCACACCAAAGGTTCTAAAAGAACTATCAATTATTGCTCTCGTTCCTCTTGCAAAGCAGTTCAGTTCCATATTAAAGCTTGGAAGATGGGGCCATGTGTATGAGTTCACACAAGTGACGAAAGTTTTTGACTGTCATTCACCTAAGAGTGGCAGAAACGATTCTATTACATATAATTCAAGCAGATTACGACTTCTGATCTTAGACCGAGTATCCTCTGGGTAGCCTATAAACAACCGTTTGAAGGCGAGCTAAAGTGAAAAGGCGATCCCTTGCGGTTGTGTGTAGGATTTGCAGCCCTCCATATAAAAAAACTAAAGTGCAATGAAAATAATGAACGCCTCGGATGCGAGTCCCCACTTTTTATGACGACCATTTCAAGCGTTTACAGGATCAAGATTTGAGGGCATACACCCGGAATGTTCGGGCCCTTAATTGGGAAGGTACCGCTGCCCAGCTGCTTGATGTCCTCATAAGACTAAAGGCTGACATCGTCGCCTACCATAAAGTGCGATGGGACAAGGATGGAAGAGACAAGGTGGATCCTTGTGAAATTTAATAAAGCGGTTATTTAAAGGAGTGGTGAACGTGAAACTCCGTCGCCAAATCCTGGCATTCGCTCCGGTGTATGAAAGTCTAGCCGCAATCCGCATCAAAGCGAAGTTCTTCAACATATCACTGATTTGCGCCAACGCACCGACGGTAATGATGTGACTAAAGATGCTTTCTGCGAGGTATAGAACACACCTACCTATCAGTACTGGTCTCGCAACGTGGGCAAAGAAGATCTTTTTGGCCCAAAAATCGAAAAATTCAACCTTCATGACGAAACATCTTCAAACGGGCTGAGATTAATTGATTTCGCCGGGGCCCAAAAAATGGTTTTCAGTAATACCAGATTCCAGAACACGAAAATTCATCAAGCTACGTTTCTGTCGTCAGATCGAAAAATATACAACCAAATCGATCATATTGTAATAAATGAATACATGTATCCAGTGTTCAAGACGTGCCCTCGTACCGATGGCCAAATATCGACTCGGATCACAATCTTGTAGCAGCGGAGGTACGCATCCGACTCTGTGCAGCAAAGAACGCCCGTCAACAAACACAAGGAAGGTTCGAAAAGCTGCAATCACAGCAGACAACTAGCAGGTTTTCTGCTCGGCTTACGCTCCTCCTCTCAGAGAGCACTTATCAGCAACTTGCTGTAAGGGAGCTGTGGAACGAAATAGCAAACTCCTTACGTACCGCCGCTTCGGAAACAAGTTGAGAAATATAGAACTACAGTTTAGAGAAAGTAAACTGCATACCACGTAACTACAGTACGTGCGGACTAAGAAAGATACCGAGAGCTGAAGAGGGAAGTTAGATGCCTTTGTAGATATAAAAAAGAAAGAGGACGAAATGCGTGAGTGTGAAGAGCTTGAGGCCGACATGGGTAAAGCTCGAAAATTCTACAAGAAGATGCGGCGATTTACATAAGATTTCAAGGCCGGAACGTACTAATATAGCGACTAAGGAGGTAGTCTCACAGCACAGGCAGAAGTCGAAGATGGCGAGCCCGAAACTGGAATCGATGATAATGGTATACACGTTCCATCACCCCACTATTATGAAGTTCTAATAGCGATTGCCCGCTTGAAAATAGCAAATCCGCGAGAGCCCATGGCTTAGCGGCCGAGCTATTCACATACGGCGGCGAAGATCTCACAAGGAGCAGGCATCAGCTTCGTTGCGGAATATGGTTGACTGAAAGCATGCCCGACGAATGAAAGTAAGCTCTTCCCAATCCAAAAAACGGGGCCCAACGTTCTGTGCCAATTCTCATGGGATAAGCCTCATCTATATCGCATATAAGGTCCTATCTAGGGTGTTGTGTGAAAGATTAAAGACCACCGTCAAAAAACCATTTCCCAGATAAACACCACCTTTTCATAGTTTGAAAGCTCCTCGACAGGACGATAAGGAATTACCTCTCCGCCGCGTTGTCTGACTTTGATATACTTAAAAAACTCAAACGGCTATGCAATCTTACCCTGGATAATCCCAGAAGCGTAGTCAGAATTGGGAAGAAACTCTCCGAGCTCTTTGATACCGAACGAGGTTTCAGACATAGTGACTCCTTATCGTGTGATTTCTATGGAGGCTGGAGAAAATAAAAGGAGCTAAAGAGACCAGGTACCATCGTTAACAACAGTGTACAATTAAGTTCTGATTTCTCAATGTTAGACAAAGAAGCGAAGCGAATAAGTCTGGTAGTGAATTAGGACAAGACGACTGGGCTCCCTCATCACTGTTGACAATCAGTACTTCGAAGTCGTAGATAATTTGTCTACCTAGTAGCCAGCATTAATAACACAAACAATATCAGCCTTGAAGTCCATCGCGAATCACTCTTTTCAACAGGTGCCATTTAGGACTTTTGTTCACATCCGCTTAGTCGGCTTTAGGAGTTTTCGAGAGAAAAGTTTTAAGGATGATTTATGTACTTTGCGCGTTGGTAACGGCCAATACCGTAACCGATAGAATGCTGGGCTGCAAGAGGTATACGGCGACATTTCCATAGTTAAGCGTGTTAAGAAACAACAGCTGCTGTGGCTAGGTCAAGTCGTCAGAATGGATGAAAGTATTACAGATTTGGAAGTATTCAGTGGAGTACCTGATGGTGGAAGCAGAGGAAAAAGAGGATATCCACTCCGTTGGAAGGATCATGTAGATAGCGACTTGGTTTCACTTAGTATTTCTAATTGGCACCAAACAGCGAAGAGAAGGAATGAGTGACGCGCTATTTTTAATTCGGCTATAGTTGCTTAAACAGTGCCTACATTAAAGAAGAAGAAAATTATAATTCAAGTGAGGATGTTATACACAAAAAATTCGCAGATAATTATGGCAGCTAAGCCAGGCAAAGACGTAACCCTGCCTTCATATTATAGACCAATCAGCATGTTGCTTTGACTTTCCAAACTTTTAGAAAAAGTATTGCTGTCAATATTTTATCTTTTTCATTATGAAAATGAAATAATTCTTACACATTAATTTGGTTTTTGTGAAAAACATGGCACCATAAAATAAGAAATGATCGGTCGTTTTTCTTGATATGGGCTAAGCATTAGATAAAGCATGACAGGACGGTCTAATTCAGAAATTGAAACAAACATTACCAAACTTATACTATAATATCATCGAGTCCTACTTATCCAACAGGCGATTCCCTCTAATCGTTTGTCGCTTTGTAACCGCTGAAGCGATTTTTGGTCGAGCTCTTTCTTCATTTTGTGGTTTTGCGTCTTGATGTTTTTGCTAACAAATGGAAGGACCTACAGATTATTTTATGCCAGAAATACACTCGTAGTAATTTTTCATTCCAAAAAAAAATTCGCTTACGAAAAAAAATACAAGTTTGAAACCTGGACTTTCTTTGAAAGATAAGTAAATTATGTGTGCTTTTTCTCAACATATATACTTATATATATAAGGAATTAAAAGTGATATTTTGTGGGTAGACTCTATTTCCGTTGAAGCCCAATAACTAATGTATTTCATAGGTATTTCTAAAGCAAACGCCTTTATGTGAGCTTTTTCTATATTTCGGTAAGTCCAAAAAAAAAGAGTGCGTAGAAGATTAGTGTTCCGAAGCAAAAAACAGCGTGGTTGTTCAAATTAAATAATTGATGATAGTAAATTTTTCCATAAACATATATGTATACTTATATTTTGTCTAAAAATCTCCTAGTAAAATTTTGCGAATAATAATTTTGTAGAACATTAGAAACCTATAACGGCCAATAAGTAAATAAGCGGGTTTAAATATTTTATCAAATTGTTTCTCGAAAAATTTCATTATATGGCCCTTTAAATTTTTTGGTTCACTCAATATGTATTTAAAGGATTCTCGATTTTTTTTTTTTTGAAAAAAATTATATCATAAAAGTATTATGGGAACACAAAAAAAAATTTATTCGAACTATCTTTTGGTTGTTGCACAGTTCTCGAACAATCGAATTGAATTACACTAACTTATTTACGAAATCAAACAATTCTACCTTTCCACTGAATATATTCTTAACGCCAAGGTTAGGTCAAAGTCTTATAACGGGTGATCCATTTCGAGGTTCCCTTTTATTTTTATTTATTTTATTAAAAAAAAGTACAGACAATTCAAATTTAATGGGAAATGTTTATTATTATTCTAAAGAACGTTCTTTAGAATCTTTTTTTTTTTTTTTTTTGAAAGATTATCTCTCTCAAATTTTGGCCGTGTCTACATCTCAGACGCTCTATCCGTTGAGTCCAATTTTCGATGACTCGTTCGAACATTTCGACTGGTAACTGGCGAATGACACGCATGATGTTTTCCTCCAAGACCTGAATCGAAGCAGAATTTTTTTTAGACTTTAGACTTTACATATCCCCACAGGAAAAAGTATAATAGTGTGACATCATATGATCCAAGTAGCCTATTGATCGGCCCAAAACGTGAAATTATCTGCTCACCGAAGTGTTCTCTCAATGTGTAGGAAGTGGCGCCGTCTTGTTGAAGCCAAATGTCGCGGAGATTACGTACTTCAATTTCAGGCATCAAATAGTCGGTTATCATGGCGCAATAACGGTCGCCATTGATGGTTATATTCTCATCAGGGTCATATTTGAAGAAATATAGACGGATGATTCCACGGGCGCACAAACCACACCAAGCCGTTGTTTTTTCTTGATGAAATGACAGCTCTTGAATCTCTTCAGGTTGCTCTTCGTCCCAAATGCAGCAATTTTGCTTATTTTCATACCCATTGAGGCAAAAATGGATCTCAGCGGTGAACAAAATTTGGCTGAAAAACGTTGGACCTTCTTCGAACTTTTCAAGAGTCCATAGAGCGAAACAACGTCTTTTGGGAGGGTCGAGCGGCTTCATTTCTTGCACAAGCAGTATTTTGTACGCTTTCAATTTGAGATCTCCACGTAAAATGCACCAAGTCGTTCCATACGTATGTCGGAGAGTTGTACACTCTCAGCTACGGCCGCCATATTTTCATCATTGCTTGCTATTCGCTATTCGAAGAGTATGCTCAGTAGGTCGAATATGTTGACCATAAATTGACCGAAGCGAACGAAACACATTCTTCACAAAACGTGTATTTTCGTAATAAAATTGAATGATTTGTAAACGTTGTTCAGGCGTAAGTAAGTCTTTCCATGATGAAATGCCAAACAATACTGAACAAAAATAACATGACAGCTTGGACGACTCACGCGTGATCTGTCAAAAAAAAAAAAAGGCTATGAAAAAGTACCCCCACTTGGATTCTCCTTTATATTATTAGAAGGTAAGGTTACTCTTGCCTTTAATATGAATTAAAAATCTCTATTTGCAGCTCCAAATGTTATAAACAAATCGGGATCTTGTAAAATTGCATCTCTTTTTATAGATTTTTTTTAAAGTGAGTAGTTACAGTATTGTCGCACAATTCTAACAGTGCAACACCAAACCGTGAACCGCCCTATAATACATTACATGCTAGATTACCCAAACTAATTGAGAAAAAACTTTAAATCACTCATAAAAACTCATTAACTCAAGTGGACAATTATGAATATAAACATATGCAAATACTTTAATAATAGCCCCTTCAACCAATGGCTACCGTAAAATCCAATTTGTCAGTTACACATTCTTTAAATCTTAGCCTTTTATAGATATAATTATTAAATAAACAATTACACAACAGAAAATGGGTATTGTACAAAACGAATAGAAACTTGAAGCATATGTTTTCTCAGTATCCATGCTGCGATATGACTTTGCAAAATTTATTCAAAAGATATTTAAATATGCTTTATTAAGAGACTAATTGAAAATATGAGCTACAGAATAAACGGTCGGAAGGAAGAGCGTGGTAAAGTAACTATAAAATAAATATTTTTTTTAATTACATGAAATTAATGTCAGCTGCAGAAACTCTAGCAGAATTTCAATAAAATCATCTACAAAAGGAGTAATTAAAAATGATTGAAAAAAAGAATATAAATTACGAAAATAACGCAGCTAGCGAATATATACATATATGTACATATTTATATATGTGTTATGTTTAATGGACACCAACACAATAAAGGATCGATTGGGTGGCCTATTGAAATCAAACAAACGCGATATACATAAAAACATGTACCTACAGTCACCAATTTGGTTGCATTTTTGACAACAAAAAGTAGAGAAATTAACGTGATGAATGATTGCCTGCTAGATATGTGTTATGTATGTATATATGTACGACAGTGGGTGAATTTAACAAATAATATATTGTATGTATATATATACATGCCGCCATAGCATATATATTCATAAGCTTGTTAAATACATGTATATGTATAAACATCCAATATCAGCAAGCCAATGTGCACACTCATGCTGGGCTGAAGCATTTAAATATATACGCATATACATATGATAAATTAAATTTATTTATCGATCGCTGTTACGATGGCTTATTCATTTACATGCTTGTCCGGTTGCCCTTGAATGTTGAAAAACAAATGAAAAAAAACTATATTTTTTAAATACACACTTAAAATAACTAATCAATCGAATAATCGAATACCCAATGAATTTACAATGCAGACACACGGCCAACAGATAGTGTGATGTCAAACGGCGCGATCTTTTTTCGTTATGCTGAGCGTAACGCCTGTAGCGCGTAAACCACGTAACAAAGGTTCTTGTGAATACATAAAGTGTATTTCACGCTCAATAAAAAGAAATAAAATAATAAAAATATTTATTTTGTTCTGACGAAAATATATATGAATACAAACATTCAAATATATTAAAATTATGTATGCTTGTGTGACGCTTTATTTCTTTTATATTTTTAATGTTTCAGCTTGTGTTATAGGAATTCGTGCTATTTACATGCGTTTTAATTAAACTTGTAGTCAAATCAATAAAAAAGTATTCTAATGAAAACTTGATTTAATTTGCGGTGCCAATATTTGAATTTAATGAAGCCAATATGTTTATTCATTGCATACATGCAATTAATATCATTATAATTTTATTTAAATTCATTATCATTATAATTCGTATGCATTTTTTGTTAAATATCAAGGCTCATTTGGTTATTTAAATATATTAATAACTATTTTAAAATTTTAATTAAAATATATTTAATTATTATTCGTGGTTTAAATATTATTGCGTGCATTAATCAACTGAAACCAAACTTGTTAAATATTAACTCATATTGAATTATAAATATATTGGAAAAACATTAAATTTAGTTTTTCTGACCTATTAATGTTGACAATATGGAGTGGGAAGCTGAAGAGTGGGAGCTGTACGATATCGGAAAAATTGCTTCGTAGGTTGTGTTTTAACATTTAACTCTTTACAGTTGTTAAGTCAAATTCCACCAGTTTTTGGAATACTTTTAATTTAAAAAGTTAACTCTTCATATTTTTAATATATTCTGACGGTTATCTTATGATATGCCTGCTATTTTTGGAGACTGTATCGAAAGTATGTATTTTAAAGATGGTCTCTTATACCCAAGGTCACGCACATATTACCCAATTTTTCCAAACATCTTCGTAAATTAATTATGTATATTTGTTTTATAAAAGTATATACTTATACATAAATATAATCCTTATGAAGCTACAAAATAATTAAACTTTTAAAATCGTCTCCAAGTATTTTATATTGTTAAGAAATCCATTTTCATAATGCCCGAGTGTTGATTAAAACAAAACATGTTTGGCTTGAAAGTAAGTTTGACAAATGTTGAAATACAACACTGCACTTTCTAAATTATAAAATGGATATATATATATATATACATATATATATTATTAAATGGATATATATATATATATATATATATATATATATATATATATATATATATATATACATATATATATATGAGTGTGAGGTCACTTATGCAACTTGATGCTAATTTTTTTCTACAAAGTTGCCAAAAATCGTAGAAGATCTTGAACATTTAAGCACAATTTGTTCAAATCTTCCCGCTGAGGATTTTTTCGAAACAAAAAAGTCAATTTTTAGAGTATTAAAAGAAATTAGACAGCAATTAAACATTTTGCGTACTACTTTTCCCACTGTGAATAAAAAACGAATCATTTACCGAACGAAGCGTTGTCAACTAGCTACGATTTTAAACCATTGGACCATTTTTGAAGAGGGCCATTAAGGATAAGTGCTCACCAACTAGTCTGAGACATTCCATGGCTTAGAAAACCAAATTTAAATCTCAATTTCAGCCACAGAGTGCCATACAATCGAAATTGTGTTGAAAAATTGGGTCGACATACGAAACAGAATAGGCTACTGCAAGGTAGGAATGGTAGCTATATGAATGGTATGATGTTCCACCACATGTTGAGGCATTTCAATAAAGAAAAAATCATTGAAATGTAAGCCATCTTTGTTTTATAAAAATTATAAAACGTTAATTTTCTGTCTCCCATCTGTTATATGATACCCAATGTCGAAATTGTAAAATATATTACATCAGCTAGTATTTAAAGCCGTAGTAAATTAAATTTTATTAATTTTTTTTTAAATTTTGGAAGCTGGTTTCGGTTTTTAATACTTTATTTTTGTGACTTATTTTGTTTTTAATCATTTTTTTTAATTAATTTATTGGTTAATTGTAATTTTCGTAGGCAAAAGCATGCATTATCTTGACTAGGTGAACCATTCACCTAAATAAAAATATTTATTTTTTGATTATCTCATTCTTAGGTGAATATTGGTTCATTAGTGTTTCATTGATTGCAATATATTTTGTAACGTAATTTTAAATTCTTCATTTCAATTCTGATTTAAAATATTTAACATGAACGATTTAGACTACTGGTCAATTTATCAATTTTTATTATATATATAAAACTGACGTTTTATAATCGCTGAAACATTATAAAAGCAAGTAAGTTTTATAAGAAAATAGGTAAATTATATACACCCTTAGGGAACGTACCCATACCAAGTAACTCATTTTTTGAATATTTTTACAAATTTGAGGCAAAATAAAAACCACAAATTGAACACGACCTTCATATACCTAATATCTTTAATAGATGGGCAGCACTTTTCTCTGATATTTCTCTATTCTGTAAGAGATCCGGTCGCACTATTATATATTACCAAAGAAGCAATAGCAGTAATGAAAATATGCCAGTCTCAAGTTCTAGTTCCTTGTCGATAATTATCCCTTGAGAATCGAGAACTACGGTGGTTAGCTCACAGCTTAAGATTGAAATCTTTCGCTCAAATCGGTTGTGAGCTGATCGACCTGGCGCATTCGTAAATCAAAAACAAGCCATCTTTTTACTTCTGTTTTGTGGGATTTACACTTAGATCTGGAGTATCAGCCGAATTTAATGTTAGAAATTTTTAAGGTCTTTAGCAAGAGTTATTTCCCGAAACAGCGTCTTTTCCACCAATACAGTTTTCTTTCATAATGATACTAACATATTAATTACAGGGTCAGTTGATGACGCTCACCAAACCAAAATAATGCTCATCGATTACACTTTGCAATTAAGCTGCATCAAAAGAATAGCTTGTACTTTTGCAGCTGTTTTCCAATCGGTTCTTTTGCTTTCTTGAGAAATGAAGACTACCGTTCGGCGCAGTTATATATGCAAGTTACTCGAGGCAGAAATCATTACGAATCAAAATCAAACACACACGCATTGCTTTTGTAATAGAACAAGTAATATACTTAACATTTCATGTCGGAAAGTGCTTTTCGGCCATTTTAATTATTAATACAGTTGATATCAATGCAGCTTAATTTAAAAAAAATATATATTTCTGAGTTATTGGGATCATTGGTAGACCCACGGAAATTTGTACCAGTTATGTCATAAATCCGCCAAAAAAAGTACCCACTAAAATTGTATACTACACATACATAACGAATTGTAATTCGAAAAATGATCGAAATCGGACGACTTTAACATATTACCCCCATACACCTAAAATCGTCGAAATCCGAATATTATATCATATATAATCCGTTAAAAAGCATCTAAGAGCGTGAATTTGGCTATTCTACAGGTGTTAACTCAAGTTAATGGAAAATCAATGAAAATGTCAATTTGGATGTTGCAATAAATAAACCAATAAATTTCGACACGGCCGAAAAGAACCCTTCTTTCTTGTTTTAATTGCGGTCGCCCTTCAGCAGATAATGACTAGCTCTTCGAGTCTTTTTATGTTATCAAATAAAAAGCTCCTCATAACAATCAAATGGCCGTTCAAAGGTGGCGGAGAATAAACTGTTGAAAAAACACGAAGAAAAGGAGTTGAGAGGAGCAGCTCGACCGAAAAGGTCAGAAGTTACAGAGTGAAAATTATTTATATTATATATCTGATTCGATTGAAAAAAATCTTTTAGATTTTACTTTTTCAAGACTTTTTTTATTTCTTCAAAATAAAAATTACCTAACCTCACATTATTTATGAATCAATATTAAAATATATTCTTTATTTACTTTGTGCTCTTCCTCTTTTATATTTTCGGTGAAATATGTTTTTATGTTAGGTGTGTGTGCGTGCATTGTGTTTATATTTATGTTTGCATTATTATTATCATTATTAATATTGACTGCACGTTTTTCGAGTAACAACTCACCTGTGACTTGTTAAAAATCTGATTTATGTGCGCACTCGGCAAGAAAAGTAAACACATAACGTAAGGTATTGTATTTATTGCACATACCTACACACACATAAATGTGCTTATGTTGTGTACGATTTATCACCATATGTCGCACAAGTTACCATTACGGTATGTTTGTGTGTATGCATAAGTATGCGTATATTTAAATGAATATATATATATATATATATATATATATGGACGGCATTGCCACTGGTGCGTGGTGCGTAGTGCGTATACGCAATTGCACAGAAGTAAACAGAAAATATATATATATATATATATGTACATATATATATAAGTGCATATGAATGTTTCTAAATAATCTAAAAAGTTAATACAAATACGCGTATTTTCTGTTTACTTCTGTGCAATTGCGTATACGCACCGACGCACCAGCGGCAATGCTGTCCATGACATTGTTTTATGCGATGCCAGAGAAATTGTTACAATTAAAGTGTGAATGAATGTTATATAGTATGTTTGTTCTTAAAACTTTTTGTGACGTACATGCTCATATCAACACATAAAAAAAAATTTAAAACAAAATATTTATTTTCTACAAACATTATATTTTTTTCTGCGTCATTGGAGTTTTAATTTTATTTTTATAAACATTATAATTATTTTCCTTTTCTTATGTTTATATTTATTATGGTCATGGTGCTGACGTTGTTAATAATAAATGAATTGTGGAACGTTTTACGCTAAGACATTCATGTGTGTGCTCTTCCTTGACGCTGAAGCATGCAAAATTTAACATTTGCGTGCTCTAGGTGAAATAAAGTCAACATGTTGTTATGTTTATGATAAGTATATATGCCAAGATAAGTGTACAAACAGAGGTAAATAAAGTCCAAATATGGGTTGAGAAAAATATAATTTTTAAATTATATAAAATTATAGGAATAGCTTTTTATATGTACAAAATAAATGCAGCAACAAATTTTTATTGCATAATTTGTATAAATATGAGTATATTTTAATATGCATTTTGTATTTCATATTTTTGTTACAAAAATTATAAACAATAGTCAATACTTAATTTGTAATTTTAAAAATTTGTATATGTTTTAGTGATGCTATTGTATAAATTTTGTTCCAGAAACGTTTCTCGGAAACCTTCATTTGAATCGGTTCCAATATAACTAGTCTCTATTGCTTTATCTTATGCTACAAGCCGAAAAACAATTAAATTATTTTTTATTAATGCAACAATTTATTTAAATGAAAAAATTCCAAATAACAATTTTTTTTTTTTTTTTTTTTTTGGAAACTAACGTTAAATTAACCTCCGGTCTCTAATTATTACGTTAAATTTTAAAAATACCTATGCAATAATATTAATAATTTTATTGAAGGGGCATTCTAGTCTAGAAGCCCGAATTTCGAGAGTTTTTTGGCAATTGATAAAGAAAAGCATTTCAAATGTTTACTATCCATTTTTTTATCATTTGGTTATTTATATTTCACGAGAACACAAAACTAATTAAAAAAAAAATAAATAAAAATTTTTCATGGAGCTATGAGTCCTTGAAGTAGAGAGAAAAAATTGGACGTGTCCTCATCGCCATGATTTCTACCCTTTTGGTCATTAGTACGACTGTCGCTGTTTCATGAACCTGCAAAACTGGAAAAAAAATTTCATAAAATGGCGGCTGCTTAAAAATAAAGGTCGATTTTTTCACTCATTTTTTAACTTTGTCGAACTTTTTAAAAATAATACAAATTTCAAATTTTAATTTTTTGTTAGTTCATGCGATAGACAGATATTTAAAGAACTGATTAGGATTTGAGATATTGTGGTTACTGCATCAAAAAAAGTAGTTTCGAGAAAAACGCGTTTAAAGTTCCGCGTAAAGGCCGAGTCGACATGGATGCCGTGTCGGAAAACTACCTGTATCTCCGAAAATAATTTGAATTTTGAAAAATCCTCTTCCAGACATATTTTTAAACAGTTAAACTTTGAAATTATGCAAAAAAAAGAAAATTCTTGACTAGAATACCCATTAATCAATAATATCTAAGTAATATTTTTTTTAATTTTTACTTTAATTTCTACCATTATCTTGAGTACAAAAAGAAAATAGGATTAATATTTCAAGATTTTTCTATATATCACCATGAGGCACATGAAATTTTAAGTAAGTTTTTTGAAAAACTTTTATTTTCGTTCTAAAATTGGTGACCATTAAACTTTTCCTTATCAGTGTTACGTTAGATTTTAACGTGATGTGCGTTAGAGACTACGAATTTATATCATATTTAGTGGAATAATTGAAAAAATGTATAGAAAATCTTTCAAATAGATTTTTACATGAATTCTTATAAATGCTTATTAACAGTTCAAAAGTCTTTTCGTAATTTTCCTTCAATATTGGCACAACAAATTTTAGTTTATAATTATAATTTGAGGAATAATTCATTTTTTTTAAATATTTTTACTAAAACTTTGCTCATTTATTAAATTAACATTCGGAATATTTTTTAATTAAAAACTGCTCTTGATATTGGAAAATAATTTTGAGTGTCTGAAAAAAAATTAAAAGGCATAAAATATAATATCTTGTGAACGGATCAAGAGTTCTTGCAAGATATTTTCCACAGCAGTTTCGATAAAGAACTCTTTACATACCATAGCATTTATTTATCTTTTTTTCCTTTTTTTTTGAAAATAATTTTTTTGCCTTACTTATAGGATCGAAAATAGCCCAAAAACTGTATAAAAAAATTCAAACTGCACATTAAATATCTCGAAGTCAGATTAAATTAAAGATTTTTTTCACTGGATGTTCATTTCTTATATAAACTTTAATATTTCTAGCAGTACTTATTATTTAAATTTAATTAATACATCTACCAACATGTTCGTTATAACTTTGTCTTAAATTTCTTATTCGTTCTCCATACCGCACCATACTCATCCTCGGTGCGTTAAGATCAAGAGTTAAGTGCACTAGAAGCTGCCACTCAACCTAATTTGTTTATAGGGTGTCTGCTTTCATTTTTGCTGCTGAAATATTTTCTTCTTTCTCCAAATTTCCTTTATAACACACAAACCTTTAATGAATGCTCTTTGCAAGCCACTTCACTCTACAACAGCAGCAGCAGCAGCGGCAACAGTTTAGTTCATTGGTGCTTTCTTTAATTACTTAATTTCCTTTTGCTTTAAAATGTTGATTTTTTTGTTGTTTGTTTTTATTTTGTTTTTACTACCAACAAACATTTTACTTCCAGACAAGGTAGCACTGTATTTACAGTTTTGTACGTTTAAAATTCTTACTGACGCTCATTAAATCGTTAACAGCACAGGGATGTGAATGATGTGGGTGTTGGGTTGGTGTGCTACGCAAAATTAAAAAATCTCTGTACACAAATTAACGCACCACTTGTTAATCTGCTCTCCTAAATCAACAGTGCGTGAAACACGTTCTTAAGCTTGAAGTAAAATAAGGAAAAATAAAATTTTTATGAAAGTTTCTTTATATGCCAATGAAAGCAGTAAGCATAGAGAGAGAAGCACAACAAAAAAAAAGAACAAAAACTTCAACACGAGCACAATACATTTTTTCGTGCCTTTTTATATCGCTCAACGTAAATGCCGGTCGTCACAGACGTCGTTTTCAAACAGTGTTGCCACAAACGATATACTTTATTTAATTTTTATATTTATTTCTTATTTTTTGTTTGGTTATGTATGTGCATACCTTTTATATTTATTTTTGTACATATGAACTTTGCTTGTTCTTTGTAAGATTTTTCCAGCCGCAAGCGTTTATATGATTTACAAGTAAATGCAAACCAGCGGGAATACAGTAAAACAAGCCATAAGACTAACACATATACACGCACGATACATATATGTGTGTAGGCATTTTTTGTAGGATATTTTCAAGATTGGTTTGAGAAAATATAAATTTTCATAAACAAAACCATTTGTACGTAATATGGACTATGTATTCGTATATTTGTATAATTTAAAACGTGCAGCTGTTACAACGACATTCGTGGAGCGCATGACAAAAAGATTTAAGGGATTAACATTTTAATGTAGCCGCTTTGGAAGGGGGTATAATAAAAAATAAAATTTAAGTATTTCAGACATATATCTACATACACATATACATCTGCTTATGTTTATTAATTCAATATCTTAAAGTATTTTCTTTAAAAAATTTACAAAAAGACAAAGCCTAAAATTAGAGTAGCTGATTTTAAGTTGTAATTTAAGTTAGAAATGGAAAACCGAACTGATTGCAAATTCATTTCAAACTTGTGTCAAAATATTTCCAAACCTAAAATTTCATCGGTCAAAAAGTGGAAGCTAAAGTTGAATAAACTAATTCACTAACGACAAAGCTTGAGTTGAGTATTGTTGATTTTTGAGCATATTTAAGTTAAAAAAGAACTAATAATCCGTTTGAGTCAAAATTATATGAAACTAGTCCGATACAAGACTTTCGAAACGAAACGAATTGCAAAATAAATCAAAAATAAGCCTTGACTTGTTCAATAGTAGAAGTGAGTTAGTGTCGAAATGGTTTTTAGTGCTGAAGAGATAAGTGCCCTCGGATTTATTTCGCAAAAAAAGATTCTATTTCGGCGTGTGATCCCTCTGAAACTAATTTCTGCAATTTAATTTCATTTAATTGCAGAAATCAAAATTTCTTTAGTTTAATTTCATTTAATTACAGAAATCACAGTGTGTCACTGCACTCATTTATCTTCAACTTAAAATCTGATATTTAATTTCCTATTGCTCGAATTGAACTAGTAATTTTTATTTCCTTTGAAAGTGCTGTCAAAGGGTTGGAGTATTGTCAGAGAAATTAATTCTGGGAAATGAAATTTCAGATTTATTTCAAGAATATTAAACCCAATTTTCATTAATTTTTTCATGCAACGTGAAATTAAATTCGTTGAAATTAAATTTCAAAATTTGCCATTTTGATACGCACATTTAAATTAATTAATTGCTACGTATAACGGCACCTTTACTCAAATATCCTAAAACTAGTAGCGATATGATGTTATACTAGTTCAAAAAAAGCAGAGCTTAAAAATATGAATTCTAAATTGTACTAGTGCCATAATTGGACCGAAATGTTACCAAACTAGTTTGATAATAAATCGTAAGATACGCAAAATCGAATGTTGAAACTGTTGCAAAATAGTAATGACAAATTCAATTAAAATATGTTTTTTAATTGGCGGGGAGTAGAATAGAAGGGAAAATAGTTCCACACAAATGCTAATCACTTTCTTTATTATTCCAAAACTATTGTAACCGGTTTCTGTTTGTATCTTTTTAAGGAAATATAGAAAATATAGAAATCATAGTTAAAAAAATACTGAATAGTGTCAAATGATCACTAGATGACACAAAAATCTTTTAGTAATAGATTAAAGTTTTATTAAAATAAATAGTGAACATTTAGAAAATATTTTAATTTCAAAATTTTATGGGATTACTTAATCCATACATTTATTTTAACAAAAAAAAAAAAAAGGAAAAAATATTATACACATACTTACATAAATATTTAGCCATTGAATAAATACCTTATGAGATTTATTTTTAAAACTTTTTCAAATATTAAACAATTTGCAGAAAGTTTATTTTTTGGGGAGTTTCTCAATCCCGTGATGTTGGAATTTTAACCTCGAGGGAGAGAATTTTTTTATTCTGTGACAGAACTGAACTTGGGCGAGTTCTCAGATTTGGAACAGTAAAAATATATATTGTGACGGAAATCCCAAGGAAAGATAAAAGAAGTGGCAGTGAGATGGAAATTCCAAGTACAAGGACCAACAAGAGGAGTGACAGTGTAACGGAAATCCCAAGTACAAGGACCGACAAGAGGAGTGACTGTGTGACGGAAATCCCAAGTACGAAGAGCAGATAAAAGGAGCGACAGCAGCTACCGCAGGCAGACGAAGCTGTGTATTTTAAAAACAGACATACTGTGTGCAGTTGAAAATATTGTGTTTTATGAAAAGTTGTAAAATATACCACTGAATTTTAATTATTGGCGATTAAATAAACGTTAAGTAAATTCCGGCACTTAAAAAGCCGAATGAACAAATCTTTGGACTATTATTTGGCAATCTAGTGATCGAACTCGAAGGATTTGGAAAATCATCGAGAGTAGCTACAAAAATCGTTACAATATATATATTGATATATTTATATATTTGTTATTTTAGGAAGTATGATCTGTTTTTTCTTACTTAGCAAATAAATATTTGTTGTATTTTGTATTGTATTAGTTGTATAGATTTCTTGGCGATCAAATTTAATACACTTCTAAGAAAATTGCAAATTTCAATTAGAAAAATAGTTGAGTAGCAATATTTTAAATTTTCCATAAAATAAGTTTTTCCACGGAAAAAATCATTAAAAACCCAATTCCAAAAAGTAAAAATTAAATAATTTGTTTTACCTGCTCTGTCATAGCTGGGATTTTATTTTAAATTTTATATTCAATAATACTTTAAAATTTCCATTTAATTGTTAAGTAAAGAATTCACACAATAAAAAGCAAAAAAGTAAGCCATGCCACTGTCGCCTTTTGTTTGGCAGGCAAGAAAATCCTATTATATTGTGCATGCAAATATGCAAAAATAATTAAATACGAGCTAGCTTGATATCCTTTTTAATACGGCTATCCTTTTTAATTTTATTTAAATTCTAAACGCAATAAAGTGACACACATACACGCGCTGAATAACAAGCCCTCATTCAAGTGTCAGGATTTTTGCATAAATATTTGATAATACCAAAGTGAAATATGTTAAAAGTAATAGAAATGATCTGTATATGCGTATGGTATTTTATTTGTAGTAAATGTGAAATTTTATTACTTGTCCGCCGAGCTGAAATTGAAAATCTCTTTCTTTTACATAAATATTACCAATTTAAATACGAGTATGTGTGCATACAGGCTTAAGTGATACTTTGTTTTACTATTTACTTTAGTCTTTCACACGTATGCTTGCGTGTATGTGTGCATGTGCGTTTGTATGCTTTCAAGTGCAATATTTTGCGCGATTTTCATTCTTCAATTACATTTTCTATTTGATAGTGAAAATTACTGCACACGCGGCACACCTCCAACATCAATTGCAATAAATTTAACGCTTATTTGTCTGCGTTGCACGCGAAGCACAGCATATAGAACATAACGTTACAGAGCAATAGCAGCAGCAGGTGTTGGCTATTGGCAATGCATAGAACGAATACGAGTATTTTGTAGCTGATGTACGTTGTTGGTATTGGCCATTGCTTTCCACTCAACGCTCAACGCCCACTAGAATCGCCCACGGAAATCGCTTGCAATTCAAACTTATTCATATCTACATAAATATGTATGTTTGTGTATGCCAGAAAACTAAACTACAAGTAGCAGCACTTCTTGTAAACGCATGTCGCTCATACGCCCCGTCCGAAGTACTTTTAAACGAAATGTGCTTGCTGCTTCAAGTTGCTGCTTCTATTGCACTTGTACCACATATTTTAAAATATATTATCTGCCTGCAGAATTCGCATATTTCATGTTCTTTCGATATGCAATACCGTAGATGGTAGTGGTGAATGGCGTATGCAGAAAAAAATTTGCAACCGTGCACCGTGGATCTGGATCGCAAAAGAGTTTGCTGTAAATTACTGTTTACTATGTTTTATTTGAAAAACTAAGCGGAATCGTAAAAACTCGAGATAAATAAATAAATAAAAAGATTAAAATTAGCCGAATTATGCTTACCAAAATCAATTTTTTTTTGGTAACCTTCAATAATTTTTACTGTTTTTAAAATTTATTATTACTGAAGAGTTCTTTCGCCGATTTCTAGTGTATGCCTGGTTATTTTTCCAACCAATGGGGGGACCTACATTTTATTCTAAGCCACCTGCGAATGACTGATATATATATTTTTTGATATATCTATATATATATATTGTTTTTATATGACCAGTAAATATAATTCAATAAATTTAATCCAATGCGCCACTGTCGTATTAAAGGCACCACAACTATACTAGCCCAATGAGGAGCACAAGCGGACGCGGAAATGGATACATGTTGTTGCAAACTGACTGGCATAGCCCTCATCCTCATCCTCTCCCTCATGAATGAGTGGGAAAGTGTTTTATGTACATATAATATGTGCGTGTGTACTATCTTTTCCTGTCTGATAGTGTCTTGAAAATTCCTTACACATAGTAGAGTTTCTCAAGTTCGGCAGTCACTTGCGCTTCGCTACGAAGTTTCTTACAAAATATATTTTTCACTTTTTATACTTCACCTGCACCTTTTGCTACTTACTTCCTACCTCTGTGAAGTGCACTTTTCACCGGTTTCAACGATATGCAAACACAATTGTCTACACCTGGCCCATTGCTTAAGTGTTATCAGTTCGGCTATTTCCTGTTACTTCCACGTCTTAGTATTTCCCGTTTGCTATGTATTCGATATTTCATCGCTTGCGATAAAAATCAATAGCTTCGAGAATGAGCGTAACGTAGAGGCACTGGCAAACTGTAATGCGGTCGATGATCTGTGAAGTAATTCGACTGATACTCGTACCCAGCCAAGTACTGGTGTCCTTAGCAAGCATAACTACTTCTCAAATACTCGCTGTGACGCCACCAACCGTGAATCAATGTCTTTTACCTGCTGTTCTTGCAACTGGTAGATAGTTTCATGTACTCGTCAGTGGTAATCAGGTGGGCGTTCACCAACACTTTCGCCTGCAATGTGCAATAAGACATACTTATATACAAATATTGTATGCATTGTGTGACGTCCTTAAGTGGCTAGGCAGTATTTACTTAACACATAAAACATTACTTTCCACTACCCCAGTTATGCGCCACTTCACTCTTCTTCTTGCTACGTTTGCATGTGGCACATAAATATGTCTAAATATATGCATTTCTTGGCATTATCCAAAGTTGTGATTATAGTTTTCTGCAGCATAATTTTCGGCACCTACTGGTTTGGTGTACATACATATACGAAAACATATGCACACGTGTGTGCCCATATTTTTTAGTCTCACAATCGCCTCAAGCAACCCTTGCAATTTCATGCAAATTATTGCTGCAGCAAATTTATATTTTATTCCCTTGTTTGCTTTAACGCCTCATGTCCGTAATTAAATTTAGCTTATCAAAACATAAATTGGCAAGCAATTTATGTTACCGCAGCGCACAAGTGGCTATTAATAATTTAGTGTGATTTGATGCAAGTGGCTTAAGTTGATTTTTAAGGAAATTTATATTTTTTAGAATTTTTATTTGTGGTAGATATTCCAGAAGGGAAGAAAAGGATTAACGGATTTGATATGCAATTGATTTTCTTTTTGGCAGATATGGTAGAATAGTATGGGTAGAATGAGTACTTTTGACATTTCTGAAGTGATTTTTAGCCAAGTCTGGTTTTTTTATGATTAAAGAAAATTACCTAAAATGTGATTATTTCATCTTTTGTTCCAGAGACCATCACTTAATCCTGATGAACATTATAGAAGAATAAGCCCATGAGATCGCATAAAATATTAATTAGCTTCAATTTTATTGTAAAAATTATAAATAAACCAATGGAAGTCCTTTCAGACAAGGCTTGAATATAAAATATTGGAAAGTGTTTCTCACAAATTAACATAGAGTGTAAGTAAAAAGCAGAGATTGAAAATTACTGTTAGCACATTCAGAGTGTTTTAAAATAACTGTTAAGATTTGAGAGAAAAATACATCCCAAAACAACAAACGAGGTCTACTTTTTGTGTATATGGACAATGGACGCATTCAAAATCGTATCTGTAAACGTGATTTAGTTGCCAAGAGTTGAGTGAGCATAACTATTGTTATTTACTGGAAATTGGTTACATATGTAAGTAGCTTTCTGCTTCGGTTAACCTAAACACTATATTTCCTTTCGCGCAGTGAATCAGGGTACGCAAGTATCTTTATATCTTAATAAATATTTGTTCTCCATTTCATAGTGCAATTGTGGCGCCGCAACTCACATGTATTCTCTCCTTACCTAGCTCTCAGAAGTACTTTTGATTTAAAATGCTTTTAATGACAATAAATACTTATTATGTTGTTTAAAGATAAGAAATTAGAACGATTTTTCAACAAAGAGGGATTTTAAAATGAATTCAGAAGACATTCCTTTTTTTATTTTTGACTGATATTTAAATGTCCTCATCCTTTTGAGTAAGCCCTAATTATCCTTGCCACACCTGCGACAGAGGTTTTCTACAGTTACCTCGGTCAGGCCTTTTCGGCACTGAATTTTATTTTAAGGGACTAAACACTGAAACAATTAATTCATTAATGGTTGTTAAACAGAATTTTCAATACTAAAATTCAATATTTAACCTTAGTGATAATGTAAATTAAAATACGTATTTTTATCTTTTAGAACCGTGAATATTTTATTAAATTTATAAACAGTTATGTACTTAAAAATTTTAAAGAACAATATATTCTCTATCAATTTATAAATGTGTGTTATTACTGCTTATTTAAACCATTTTCTCTTAACAATACACTAAAGTTCAGTTATACATATATAAGTATTTACCAGCAGTTGGATTTGTGCGCATCCCCCCTGTACTCTATGCACAGGTGAATTATATACTCCACGCGGTCAATGGGTAATCCAAAACCAATCACAATTTATACAAAAAATATGGTCCAATTTACGTTGTGATGTCCTAGGGCTGACCATATAATCCACCTCTGCATAACATCCGACTACTCCATGGAATAGCTTCAGAGGATCATTTTAGGGAGTATCTGCGAAAAAATACATTCGACCATAGTTTTCAATTTCGAATAGCATCTGCTTTGGTGAAAAGTTAGTAAAACGTGATATTTTTTATATAAATTTTTATTAATTATTCAGTTTGATTTCCACACATTTTCTGTGTACGAGTATAAAGCTTATTGCGCAATTGTAACTTCGTATAGTTATTACGATCGGTAAAACACGAAGAATGGTCATACCGCACTGAGCTCGTATAAAAACATAAGTTGGTCCACTAGCTCACACAGAGTAGTATATTTGTAGATACTCTAATGGACCATATGGTCCACAAATTTTTGCAGGACCTCTGTTAACATACATCTGGTCATTCGTGTAAACATTCGTAAGTTTTTCACTTATTCACACTCTTTGTATTTGTTCCATAAATCAGTGCGGTTTTGATGATAAGCATTGAGAAAATAGTATGGAAAACAATGTTCGTATCCTCCAGAGTGTGATCCCAATGAATGGAAATCTCTAGCAATCCCAAACGTTGACAGCCTTATCTGTATATGCTGCACAACACACCATCGCAGATTTTAGAATTTGGGTCCCGAACACTGGCTAACAGTAATTGCAAATAAACAGACTCCTATTGGTTGGGACGGATTATGTAAAGATGAGCCGTGGTAAATATTTGTTCCTGCCTGTCCCTGCTTTTGTAGTTGAAATTTCTGCTTTTTATTTTAGGTATAAATCAGTTGTCGTTATCTTTTTTCCACGTTATAATTAGTCGACGTTTGACAAAACAACATTTAAAAAAAAAGCGAATTTTTGAAAAGATCGAAAAAATACGAGGTAAGGTCCTTACAATGAAAACAAAAATTTTGTTAAAACGAAACACTGATTATTAATTCAGTGTTTTTCCATCAATGGTTTTCAACTTGACCTTTTATTTTTTCAAATAAGTGGAAAACGAATAAAGAATATGTTTTCTAAAATGATTTTTAGTACATGAAATCATCCGATCTTATACAAACCATATTTTAAATTTTATTTGAGTAAAATCTCTGTATCTGTTTTTCATTTTAGGTCAAGTCAAGGTTATTTGACAAACATAAATTTTAAATGTAAAAACTGCTCTGACGATAAATAAGACAAGTTCTTTTGTCAATTTTTCGTTGCGGCTCCCCGGTTCAACATTTATTTTTTCATTTCAACTTGTTCGAAAGGATTTTTTTTGTTACATGTATTTTCTAAAAGGACCAACATCCTCTTTTATATTTGCACACGGCTATGGCTCGGTTAAGCGTAGCAAATATTGTTCCAGTATATTCAGCAAAGTTCTAGATATGACATGAGAGCAAAAAAATGCACAACCAACTTAATCACAAAAATGCTTTTTCACCATTTTTGGTTAATAACTCACCATACTGTTTTTTGTTTTCATTGTTCTCTCTTGTATTATGTATATAGAGTATACTAGATTTGTTCAGTTAGCGGTTGTATGTAACTGCATAAAATAATCGAGATATATATGTGGAAAAAATGTATTCAATTTCATGGAGTCACGAGACCAATCTCTTGGTTGGGTCACAAGTACGGTTGCTATTGCAAATGAGTGAGATCGGTCCAAGTTCAAGTCTATTTCTTCTTCATTGGCGTAGGCACCGCTTACGCGATTTTAGCCTCGTCAACAATAGCGCGTCACTCGTTTCTTCTATTAGCTGTTTTGGCGCCAAATAGAAATACCAAGTGAGACCAGGTCGCCCTCCATCTGTTCCTTCAAACGGAGTGGAAGTCTCCCCCTTCCCCTGCTTCCGCCAGCGGGCACTCCATCGAATACTTTCAAAGCTGGAGTGCTGTTATACATTCGGACGACATGTCCAAGCCAGCGTAGACCTGTCTCTTGTTTCGCTGAACTATATAAACGTCGTTGTATATATAATAAACGTCGTGCTCGTACAGCTCATCGGTCCATCGCCTGCGGTATTTGCTATTGCGAACGTAAAGGATCATGAAACTTCTGCAAAAATTTTCTCTCGAAAACTCCTAAAGTCGACTCATGGGATATAGATAACGTCCAGACTTCTGCACCATACGTCAGAACGGGAATGATGAGCGACTTGTACAGTTTGGATTTGGTTTGTCGAGATATGACTTTACTTTTCAATTGCCTACTGAATCCAAAGTAGCACCTGTTGGCAAGAGTGATTCTCTGCTGGATGTCAAGGCTGACATAGTTTGTTTTGTTAGTGCTGGTTTCCAGATAGACGAAACGACTTGACAGTCCCAACAGTGACGTGGGTGCTAAGTCGCGAGTGCACTCATTTGGAGTTGGACTCAACGGATAGAGCATCTGAGACGTAATCACGGTCAAAATTTGAGAGATAATCTTCAGAAAAAAAAAAAAAAAAGATTCCATAGAACGTTCTTTCGAATAATAATAAACACTTCCCACTAAATTTGAGTTTTCTGTGTTTTTTCTTTAATAAAATAAATAAAAATAAAAGGGGACCCCGAAATGGATCACCAGTTATAAAACTTTGATCTAACCCTGGCGTAAAAAATACATTCAGTGCAAAGGTAGAATTATTTGATTTCGTAAATAAGTTTTGTGTAATTCGATTCGATTGTTCAATAAATGTGCAACAACCAAAAGATAGTTCAAATTATTTTTTTTTGTGTTCTCATAAAACTTTTATGATATAATTTTTTTCCAAAAAAAAAATTCGAGCATCCTTGAAATACATATTGAGTAAATCAAAAAATTTAAAGGGCTATATAATAAAATTTTTTGAGAAATGTTCTAATGTTCTACAAAATTATTATTCGCAAAATTTTACTAGGACATTTCTTAGACAATATATATATAAATTTTTTTTGGAAAAATTTACTATCACCAATTACTTAAATTGAGCAACCACGCTGTTTTTTGCTTCGGAACACTAATCTTCTACGCACTCTTTTTTTTTGGACTTACCGAAATATAGAAAAAGCTCACATAAAGGCGTTTGCTTTAGAAATATCTATGAAATACATTAGTTATTGAGCTTCAACGGAAATAGAGTCTACCCACAAAATATCACTTTTAATTCCTTATATGTATATATGTTGAGAAAAAGCACACATAATTTACTTATCTTTCAAAGAAAGTCCAGGTTTCAAACTTATATTTTTTTTCGTAAGCGAATTTTTTTGGAATGAAAAATTACTACGAGTGTATTTCTGGCATAAAATAATCTGTAGGTCCTTCCATTTGTTAGCAAAAACATCAAGACGCAAAACCACAAAATGAAGAAAGAGCTCGACCAAAAATCGCTTCAGCGGTTACAAAGCGACAAACGATTAGAGGGAATCGCCTGTTGGATAAGTAGGACTCGATGATATTATAGTATAAGTTTGGTAATGTTTATTTAAACTTCTGAATTAGACCGTCATGTCATGCCTTGTCTAATGCTTAGGCCATATCAAGAAAAACGACCGATCATTTCTTATTTTATGGTGCCATGTTTTTCACAAAAACCATGTAATGTGTAAGAAATGTTTCATTTTCATAAAGAAAAAGATAAAATATTGACAGCAATACTTTTTCTAAAAGTTTGGAAAGTCAAAGCAACATGCTGATTGGTCTATAATATGAAGGCAGGGTTACGTCTTTGCCTGGCTTAGCTGCCATAATTATCTGAATTTTTTTGTATATAACATCCTCACTTGAATTATAATTTTCTTCTTCTTTAATGTAGGCACTGTTTAAGCGACTATAGCCGCATTAAAAATAGCGCGTCACTCATTCCTTCTCTTCGCTGTTTGGCGCCAGTTAGAAATACTAAGTGAAACCAAGTCGCTATCTACATGATCCTTCCAACGGAGTGGATATCCTCTTTTTCCTCTGCTTCCACCATCAGGTACTCCACTGAATACTTCCAAAGCTGTAGTACTTTCATCCATTCTGACGACTTGACCTAGCCACAGCAGCTGCTGTTTCTTTACACGCTTAACTATGAAAATGTCGCCGTATACCTCTTGCAGGTAAGCGTTTTACCGTTTACGGTATTGGCCGTTACCAACGCGCAAAGTACCATAAATCTTCCGCAGAACTTTTTTCTCGAAAACTCCTAAAGCCGACTAAGCGGATGTGAACAAAAGTCCTAAATGGCACCTGTTGAAAAGAGTGATTCGCGATGGACTTCAAGGCTGATATTATTTGTGTCATTAATGCTGGTTCCTAGGTAGACAAATTATCTACGACTCCGAAGTAATGATTGTTAACAGTGACGAAGGAGCCCAGTCGTCTTGCTCTCATTTACTCACAGACTTAATCGCTTCGCTTTTTGTCTAACATGGAGAACGCAGAACTTAATTGTACACTGTTGTTAAAGATGGTACCTGGCCTCTTTAGCTCTGCAGCTCTTTTTATTTTCTCCATCGTCCAGTTGAAGAAATCACACGATAAAGAGTCACCATGTCTGAAACCTCGTTTGGTATCAAAGGGCTCGGAGGGTTCCTTCCCAATTCTGACTGCGCTTCTGGTATTATCCAGGGTAAGTTTGCATAGCCGTATGAGTTTTGTATGTAAGTCAGACAGCGCGGCGGAGAGGTAGTTCCTTGCCGTCCTGTCGAGGAGTTTCAAACCATGAAAAGGTGGTGTTTATCTTGGAAATGGTTTCTTGACGGTGTCTTTAATCTTTCACACAACACCCTAGATAGGACCTTATATGCGATATTAAGGAGACTTATCCCACGATAATTGGCGCAGACCGTGGGTTCTCCCTTTTTTTGGATTGGGAAGAGCACACTTAGGTGCCATTCGTCAGGCATGATTCCGTCGGACCATATTCTGCAAAGAAGCTGATGCATGCTACTTTTCAGCTCTTCAAGTTCAAGTCCGATTCTATAATTCTCATCGTCTAGTTGGAACACGAAATAAATATGGAAGAAATCGATACAATTCAACTTTCGTCGTTTTCATTAAATTATTAAGATCGGCTGATAGCCTTCCAGATATTCAATAAGAACCGATAACTGATTTAATTTGTCAACTGTAATACAAAGTAAACAACAGGCAACTCAGCTAACAGCATAGTGGTGAATAATATCAGCCGAATATAGTATTGTAACGATTTTGCTAAGTTCGCCTCGATGATTTTCCAAATCCTTCGAGTCCGATCACTGGATTGCTAAACAAAACTCCCAAGATTTATTTGTTTGGCTTCTTAACTGTCAGGAATTTTTTTGTACAGTAGTTACAATTTTCGTCTATAGCCAATGGCTTATTTTATAATTCTTTATGATACACAGTTATTATCTGCTCCACTCAGCTCATCCATTTCTAAAACAAACACAGCTCACAGCAATGTTAACTCCACTAAGTTGTCTACTCGTCTCCCGTTGTGATAGCGGCTGCCGCTCTTTTTATATCTGTTCACGCGCTTAAGAATAGGCTGATTATTCGTTTGTCTGCGGTAGCTGCAGCTATTCCGTTTATCCTTAACTGCGTGTAAGGGTAATTTGCATTATACGGCCGCTGCTTTATTTTCGGTCCTTTTCGGGGAATTGCATTTACATTGTCACTTATATCAATCTGTTCTTCGTATTTGGGATTTTCGTTACAGTATATAATATCCGAACTAAGTTTACCTGTTCCTTCTATAACTTACTGCTATGAAATTAAATAGAAATTGTATGTAGTTAGGTATAAAAAATCGGTTTAATTTACTACGTCCATTAAAGTATTTAAAAAAATATGCCAAAATGAAACGTAGCGTAAATTTAAATTACATCACTACCATTCTACGAACACGCTCATTCATACTCCTGATAAACCATGCTTGACTTTCCCCACCCAACTGTAAGTGTGTAGATATTCACCCCAATTTCATATTGCTAGCACTAATTTTGAGGTCAGTGTACTGCCACGAAAATTTGATGTAATTTTGTTTACAATTTTCAAATACTCTGCGCCAACGCAAATCTCCTACCCAATCAATGCCCGCCAAAACCCGTCTCAAAAGTCCACTTAAATATTTTCATGGTTTTACCACGGAAATTGTTATGAATGAATATCCCCAGCCATGAATAACATCTATTCTTCTATGCTCATATCCCTAAGTCCCAGTGTTGTTGAAAATGCGCCAGCGTTAATCTAATAAACCTGATTGCACTGATATCCGTTAATTAATATCCACTTCATAAATATGTATATATGTATGTATGCGTGCAGATTAACCTATGTGCCAAATGCGGTAAGTAGAGGAGAGGGTAGATGGTAAGTTGAGAGTGGTCGGTGGATGTTTAGGTGAGAGTATAAAATTTTAGTACACGTGTAAAAGAGATTATAAGTATGGTACGAAAAGGGACGTCACTACTCTCATCAACGCCATATCCACTGTCTGCCTCGCTGCTGTTTGAGGTTCAATATAGAAACAGATTTGAAGGGTGTTCATTTTTATTTGCGGCTGGTGGAGGAGGAAGAGAATACATGCGACTAGATGAAACGCTCGGACCCTAGACGATAAGGGAGTGTGTACGTTTCTATAGAAGTTAAAATTTTTTTTTGGGAAAACTGTTGAAAATTGCCTTAAAAATAGGTTAATTAAAATACGACATCACTACTTTTTTATTATGCCTTGTGGATTTGTGTTCGCCGCTGAAAGCCCAATCAGCTTACTTGTGTGCTGGTTTAAGTGTGTATTTGTACATATTTACATACATACGGCTATTTTGAACTGTATGTGTAAATATCGTTAATATATATTGGCAAGCAAAGGTCCTGAAACTCGAGTCAATATCGGCTATGTGCAACACTGGTACCCAAAAGGCCGTGCCTGCCCCGTTAAACAACAACAATTTGCTGGTATTCCTTTCCGTTAAATTTTAATATTTTTTCATCTGATTTAAATGTATGGATGCCTTAAGGCAGCAGAGAGCAGCAAGCCAACCTGCTGTTGATAATAATAAAATGAAAAAGAAAAGAAATTAAAAGAAAAAACGAAAAACAGCAAAACTTAATTTTTCAACATTACAATAACAAGGATAAAAGCTCGCTGGTTTACCTTCTAGGCCCAAATTGTCGACATAAGGATTTTATAATCAAAGAATACAGCAACAAAAACATTGCACTGCACGGCACGGCGAGTAAGCACACGACAGACCAAAATAATGTCCTTTATGCTACGTTCGTACTATTATTGTTCTGGCACTCTCTAATTTTTGTTGCCATGGCATAGTTATTGTTGCTGTTAGGTGCTGCTTTTTTAATTTTTTTTTTTTTGCTTTTACTCGACGTTGCTGTCGGTAATGTCATAAAATTTTATTTTCATGTGAGTGTGTAATGAATGCCAATGAAGGCAGCCTATTTTGAGTCTGTTAACTTGTCTAAGCCAGCTAAGCGAGCGACGACCATGCGATAGCATCGTGTGACTGACTGACAAACTGACTAACCGACTGCCTGGCTGCTAAGCTGACTGAGTGACTGCAGCCATAAGCGGTGAGGTTTTACAAAATTATGTCGGACATACATATGTATGTATGTGCATATATGTATTTGTTGTTGCTGATAACTATGTTTGGTTTTGAAAAATAATGGCAAAACTTTAGCGACACAATAACATATCCCCTGGTGGAAGGGTCAAGCCCATGTGATAACCTCTCAAGCACATTGAGTAGGCTAACTTACATATATACTCCTATGATTGTACATATTTACTTATTTAAATTTTCAACAATGTTCCAATTATTTTTCAACATGGATGTATGTGCGTGTATAGCTGTGTAAATCCCTTTATTTTAGAGTAGAAGTTTTTTAAGTTCGTATGTAAATTTTTAGAATTTGAATTGAATATTATATTGGTATTAGTGTATACTCCAAATATACATATAGTGTTTATGTACATATGTGTTTATGTACATATGTGACCATGTAGAGAGTACTTCAACTAACCCAAACTCAGTTTGCAACCTCCTAATCAGCATTGTTTAGGTTTCTCCGTGTTGAAAGTGTTTCGTTGATAAATATAATACGTTTAATACTGATAAACTCTGCAATAATGTCTTTTTTTTGTAATTTTTTACTCCTTACCTAATATTGAGTTATTTCAACTCGTCAACATGTGAGAGAAAGAGCTCTGGCATTAGATTTTCAAAGTGTGAAAGTCAGTGAGTTTTGATTTGGGGAAAAAGATAGATCGTTTTGGGTAAATTGCCAACATTGACCTCAATGTATTTACTAACACATGAAAAAGCCAAATTAATAGATAGGTTGAACTTAACTTCACAATTGTTATATTTGGTTTGGTTAATTTTGAATTTATTATTATTATTTTTTTTAATTTTTTTTTATATCGGGACACTTTTTTACACTAGAACTGAATATTTTCCATTTAGTCTGGACTATGTTAGGAAAGTTTGCTTTTAGTTCATTTTACATTAAATATATTCACAATTAAAATTTTATAATAATATATTACTCCAAATGTACAGACTTATCCATTTTGGGGGTTTCAAAATAAACGTAAATAAAATGCATTAAAAGTTATTATTTTTTCCTGAAATTTTCGACCACTTTTGGCACGTATGCCAGTTTTCAAGGTGTAATTCCAAATGCAAAAACTTCGGCTATACTTTCACATAGAGCTGCAATATTTGAGGTGTAACGAGAAAATCGATGATGCGCAGGTCATACAATATCTGTAACCGATCCAGTCTCTTCAATTTTCTTAGAAACTTTACCATTTGCTTGAGTAGTTGGACGATTATGTGCACTATAATCTCCTCTTGAAGCACGAAATGCGGTCACGTTTGAATCACCATCTTTGTAGAAGGTTTCAGGGATTATACAGTTTTATTCAAGGAAAAAAGTCTATTTAAAAAAAAAATTGTATATAAAAATAGAACATTTTTAATCAAAATTTTTACTACCGCAAAGACGTGGATTTGAAAATTTAAAAAGAAAATATTCATAACTTCGCTAATATGACGTCATTTCCGATGACTCTCAGAAAAGAACAATAGAACACATCTTACGAAATAAAAATGGTGTTAGTCTTATCGACAAATATTAGTATTTTATTTTCTATATATATATTTATATATATATGTTGTGGCTTTCTGTATTTTCTCCTAATTATGCATCATTTAGATCAAAATTTTAAATTTTTTATTATATTGTTATATTGATTTATTGTATTTGTAAGTGTGTCTCGCTAATTCACTACTTAATGTCTTAATGGACCTCCAAATCCAAATTATCCTAATCTTTGTCAATCTGTGAGTTATCCCTTTCCCGTAAAAAATTGTTCAAGCAAATTGATCTTATTTCCTGCTCCATGGTCCATTTCCGGAAAACAAAAGTAATCCGTTTAGACATAACATCAAAAATTTTAACCCACTGGAAGCATAAATCAAATTTTTTTTCTCAATCAAATCGGTCCTCATCCTGGAAATCATTATTAAAGCAAATCGAATCATAAATACGATTTTTCCGAATAGGTCAGTCCCAGGCCTACTTGCCGGTATGAAAAAGAGATAATAACCTATTTACGGACCTAACGAATATATATACGAAATTTCATTAAAATCGGTTCACCCATTTTGGAGGAGTTCGAGGACAAAAACTGTGATTAGAGAGTTTTTTATAGATATATACGATTTCGAACAGGTCGGTCCATGGTTTACTTCCCGAAGTGAAAAGTAGTGTCCCTACTGATCTAAGCAAAAAAAATCTATGTACCAAATTTCAAGCAAATCGAACCATAAATACGATTTTTCCGAATAGGTCAGTCTCAGGTCTACATCCCGGTATGAAAAATAGTTAATAAACTATTTGCAGACCGAATGTATATAATTTCATTAAAATCGGTTTAGCCATTTTGGAGGAGATCGAGGACAAATAGTGTGACAGGAGAATATTATATTTATGCATAGATATTAAGACTACTATGTCGCGTTGGATATGTAATTTTGAAAAAAGAAAAGTTTTAAATAAATATATTGCAAATACTTTGTTATTTCGAATAAATTTCTTTGCGCTGTTTTGAAATAACCTTTTTCTTTTTTTTATTATATATTTTTAAAAAATTTTTGAATATTTTTAAAACATGCTTTCACTACTATTTTACTCCAGTGGTTCAGATTTTCCTGCATGGTATTGAAATGGTTTAGTTGAACGCTTTATGTTATAGACTTTTGGCTACTTTTACTTTTAGTAGATATTATGACAAAATATTTAAATTAATTCTGTGAGCAACTTTTTCACCTACACTATTACACACGTCATATACTATGTATATACTAAAATACATGCATATGCATCACGTACTAATATATCTGTATATATTACTAAATGTATTTTTTCTATAAAAATGTTTAAAAAAAACTTAGAAACACATATAGACATACTAATATGTATGTTAAAAACTTTTTCTAAAATCCGCATATTTTGCGTTGTATTAGGTGTAGTTACATGGAAAGTTTTATCGCTTAAATTACGTAAACGAAATATTTACGTATATATGGACAAATACATGTACACTCAGCCATTTAAAATTCCTATAGTACCTAGGTGTCGCGTGTATATTATTTATAAAATCTCCAAAATCCTAATAGCTGTCTAGCTTACTAGGTGTAGTACACATACTTACATATACTAGTTAATATGTATGTGCATCTCGTAGCTGTTGCCTTTATAGTTTTATGTTGCTGTTTGCGTTAACAAAATACTATTGTAACATTTTATGACAAAAAATAAAAAAAAGTTTTTAATTTTTTTTTCGTTTGAATACTTTGCTTCCATGGAAAACGCGTTCATATTTTCGTATTTGTGTGACGGTAGGTCGGAAAGTTTTCTGGTTATCTATATTTTATTATAATATTAATATTTTTGCCATTCTGGCGGATATATTTCTCGGCGCTTAATTAAATAAATCGTAGTTTTTAAAAAAGGCTTATGTAATTTATACCCTTAATGGAAAATGGAAAGAGAGGAAAAATACTGTCATTAGTTACATATATATACCAATTTAAGTGGGTAGTCAGTGGCGCTAGTGGTATTGGACTATTTGCCCGTAAACTATATTCGGCATATGAAACGTTAATCTTAATTCAAGCAATATTCAACTCCCTGCCCTCATTTTAATTAACAATCGAGTTATTTGTGCGGAAATTCTTGCCGTTGAAAATATTGTTTTTTGCCCTAGTTCACAGATGTCTGAATTCCTTAAAATAATAAGACCAAAGCCGGGTGATTAGTATTGCGTATTACTATTCGAGCCCTGGCTGGTTGAGACCATCCAACATCTTTAATTGCGGTTGTCCCTCAACAGAAAATGTAGGTCCCTCCATTGCTCGAAAAAGCAGACGACATACCACAAATTGTATGAGGAGCTCGACCAAAAATCGGCTCAGCCGTTACAATGACCAAAATAACAGGTCAAATGGAAAATCCCTGGCCTAGATGGCTCTACTAGAATTAAATCCATATAAATTTTCAGTTATCCCTTATTTTCAATTTGAGTTTCTGAATTGTAGCATTTTGAGTGAAGCAACTTCCGTTATTGTGAAAAATATGAATAAAAAGGAATTTCGCGTGTTGATAAAATAAAAAGTTTTGAAAGGAAAAAAACAGATAAAGCAAAAACTTGGCTTGATGACGAATTTCCGAACACTGCCTCAAGAAAATCAACCACCAAAGATTAGTATGCTAAGTTTAGACATGGTGAAATGAGCACCGAAGACGTGAACGCATGAACAGTGGAAGTCAAAAAGAGGTTCTTACCGACGAAAACATGAAAAAATCAGTCAAATTATTTTGAATGACCATAAATTGAAATCTGTGTAAAGTAGATGACGCGCGAGCTCATCTTTGAACAATGATAATCCGAATCAGGGATTGGAGATATTCAAGCGTAATAAAGCCGAGCTTTTGCATCGATATGTGGCAATGGATTAAATATGACTCCATCATTTCACTCCGAAGTCCAATCGACAGTCATTCGAGTGGACTGCATTCGACGAAGCAAAAAGGATAGGAAAGGAAGCAAAAAGGAAAAATGCAACAGTAGGCTGGCAAGGTTATGGCGTCTGTATTTTGGGATGTGCATGGAATAAATTTCGTTGACTACCTTAAAAACGGAATATACATCAACAGCGACTAGTACATAGCATTATTGGACGGTTTAAAAAACGACATTGTCAAACAATAGCTGCATTTGAAAAAAAAGAAAGTGCAGTTTCACCAAGACAATGCACCGCGTCACAAGTCAGTGAAATTGAAAGGAAAAAGCGTAGTACAAAAATGGTATCGAAAAGTTGGAGGGTCACTATTATCAGGAAGGGAATTATGTTGAATAAAAAAACTTGTGTTGTGCCAAAAACATTTGTTCTACTATTGTAGGCTGTGTACCTTTCGATTGACCTGTTATATGTATATGTGTTATATAAATATAATGTATTTTCCTTCTTTGTTTACAGAAGGCTAGTCAATTATATATCACCTCTTTCTGGTCCACTCCTAGAAGTTTAAATTGTGGTTTTCGGTTTGATAATAATTTCCCCACCAATGGAGAGTACTGCAATTTTAAGACATCTCCAAGCGACTGATAGTGCATTACTCCCTGTCGATAGGTAGCCGCTTTTAGAAAAAAAAATCTAGAATCTTATCTGCTTTGAATTCGAACTCATGCGCCTACATTTAGTAGTCCTGAATGCGACCCAGTTGGCTTTGTAGGTCGGCGAAATAAAATATCATTTTTGTACTGTTGTGCGCAATAATATTCTGGTCACATATATTTATATACTTAATTCAGAATATCTATATATAATATTTTTGAATTCAAATTACTTGCGGGGTTTTATTAAAATTTATTTTTACTATATTCAACAATTAATCACAATCGAGATTTTCTAGAAATTCCGCCTAAATGTTTATCGCATTCGCAAGCAATAAAAATAATTCGCTGGAATTCCCTGCCATTAACTTTCGTGTATAAAAAAATTAATTGTTGATAAAATATTTAAAATTAGCAGTATTAATGGTGAAGAAATAGATTAATACAAATGTGTAAAAAAGTGAAAAATATAAATTTGAAAAAAAAAATATATATATATATTTTTAAATTGAATTTACTAATAAATTGATGATTTTATGCGCTTAATATATTCACAAAAGTTATAATCTCCTTTCAACTAATCTTTTTCACTTAATTTTGCAGGTAAGTTGAACACAAGCTTGTTGGCAGACGTAATTGATGAGTTGTCAAAACGTACAAAACATTCAAATATTTATAATAAATATCTTATAATTAGTAAGAGGATGGTTAAAAAGTAGCGAATAATTTTAAGTGCTACAAAAGATGGTAAGTTTTAAAATTTAAAGATCACAAAGATTCTCTACACAGTTTTTGTAGCCTATACACATATATACTATATATATTTATGATTAAAATTTGAAAATAGAGAATGTGGAAACGAAGTGTTTTGGCGGGGCTGTTAAATTGGTGGTTAAGCTTCTGAGTTAATTTGTTAGTTATATGTATAAATAGAAATATTTGCATGACTGCTCACTTGACAACAGTTGGAGGTATGCCTTTTGCATTTCAAAAATATACATTAATTATTAAGAAACGACATTTTTTTTTGTGTTTATTTGATTTTTACATTTTGAACACTTAATTAGTATGCGAGCCAATTTAGAAGATGCAATAACTGTTCGTTGAAATTTATACAAAAATTTTGTTATCCAAGTAAAACCAGTTTCAATCAATTTATTGACAATCCGTAAAGAAAATACTTTGTTTTACAATTAATTAATAAGCTTACAAATCAACTATTCATATATTTTTTTCCACATTATTATTTAAATTTATGTACATAATAACAATGCTTTAAAGTTTTATTGATTTTTCAATAAAAGCTCAATTGAGATTTATGAAAACTTTGTTTTTGTGTATGATTCAAAACATTTTTATGTTCTTAATTGTCCGAAATTGCTTATTTTACAAGCACGTTATTTTTTTGTAATATTTATACGAAGCTAATGGTTTGCGTGTAGCCTCGAGATGCTGGTATATTATAAAATCATTTTATTTTTATTTATTTCCTTTTTTACTCCGTCTATTCAGCACTCAACATCGTTGTCGCCTCAACGTCTGCTGCCTTACTTTGGTAACAGCTAACACGCGCCACCTTTAAAACCAGATAAAACACAACAAGCCTTCAGCAATGCACACATAAATATAATATATATATTTATAACACATTTGTTTGCGTCTTTTTTGAATGCATAAAATTTTATATTAATTTCGGGTTTTGGTAAAAAATTGTTTATTATACTCCAAAATTTAATTTCACAAATTTATAGAAGATATGTGATAAAATTGTGCATGCCGATATCTATATACATAATATAATTGATGCTTTATAACGCAGAAGCGATTTTCGGCCGAGTTCCTCTTCCAATTTTCAAACAACTGAAGGGACCTTATTTCTACATTTAAACTACTGAGGGATATTTAAGATGAGCTTTTATTTCATGTTAGAAATCCACTTGGAGGGCTTGATATTGTTTCCGCGGAGCGAACATAATTAGAAAAATGACCTAATTTTTATTTAATTAATTTTTTATTATTTTGGATGTTGGTTGTTGGTCGGAGCACAACTCGAAACCTATCCTTCCGTATAACAGCATGTACTACTAATCACTTGGATACGGCCCGGAACCAAACATAAAAAAAGATTAAAATTAGAATAAAACTAGAAATCCAGCTACTGCTCCACTCGGTAGCTTGCTAGCCTGTTCCAGCACTTGCTTTGCGACATAAATTTTCATATCATGCCTTTTGTTTTTCAGCCACTAAATCATCCGTATTTAATTTGGTTATTTGATCGCGTATTTTGTGCCAAACCGACATCACATAAGCCATTTAAAGCGCGTGTAAACTAGAAAGTGTTGGAGAAGGAGACTGGCATTTCGCAGCAGAGGGCGCACCAATTGTGTTTTTATTTATTTTTGGCTGAAGTCTAGGGTGTGCTGCTTCGTAAAATTTGATTAATGACATTTTCATTGCGGCGAAACCACATTTGTGTCGTTGAAAATGGTCGTGGCTACAACAACAATAATAATAATAACAACAACGCCACATTGCCTCTTAATACGATGCAAACAAATCAGTAGCATTGAGTAGCTGTACTAAGCTATGAACCACTATTTATCATGTTGCCATACAAATGACAAAAATAACGGTGATGAAATTATGGTATTTATAGGCGTTTTTGTTATTGATACCAAAATTTATTAGAGAAGAAAAAATGAAAGAATAATAATTCATTAAAACCGAATGATTGAAACAATGAAATAATTTTTGATTTCCAAAAATAAAATAAAAAAATTAAAACGAAGGACATTAAATCGGTTACTTAATATATTTTTCATTTAATTTGCTATATGTTTTGGTTTTATATAAAATAATAAAGGTAAGCAATAAATAATAGAATATAAAAAACCAGTGGTTAAGTGCAAATATAACTTAGATACTTTTTGGCGGATTCTTCACTTAAAACCTCATATCTTAACAAATCGGTTGCGGGTTATACTATATAGCAGTTCAATTTGGAGGATTTTCACTTCGAGTATGCAATTCATAATAGGTGTAGGATACCAAATTTCACGCTTCTAGATGCTTGTTCGACTGAGTTTTGACCAAAGCCTCACATCCGAACATATCGGTGTATTTTATAGTCGTCCGATTTCCACGATTTTCAGAACCAATTTGCAATACATTTTGATTGTGTAGTGTACCATCTTTCACGTTCTTAGGTACTTTTTTAACGGACTTATAAGCCAAAATTTCAGATCTGGAAAATCTGTCGAATATAGACTATAATAATCCGATCTAAACGGTTTCGACAAATCATCGTTTAAACGTATAAGTGCATCTTCCTAATAAGTTTCGTTGAAATATCTCTAAAATTTTTGGACTAGCTCGCGTTCAAACAGATATACGGACAGACAGACAGACGTACAGATGAGCATGGCTAAATGAATTCAGATCGTCATTCTGATACGATCGGTATAAATTTCTTCTCCTTCTGGTACTTACATACTTCGGACCTAAGTTAATATACCATTTCATGTACATTAAAGCTATAATAAGAAAGAAGTACTGTCTTCGGCCATGCAGAAGTCTTTATACCGCTCATGAGCCTACCAATTTTATTGTAAAATACAAATTTTGATTTCGAAGATTTTCGGTGTAAATATTTATTGGAGTATTTGTATGTATATTTCCAATTTTCACACTATTGGTGCTTTTCTAGTTGATTTTTTTTACACAGAACTGTATATCTAAACAAATCGGATATATGGGCGTTACATTATATCTATGAGTCTTCAGATTCCTATGATTTTCAATGGCTATGTTTAATTCATCATAAAATATAATTCAATATATGTAGAATACCTATTTTCATATTCGTAGATGCTTTATTGAATTATTTATGAGTTAAAATAATCAAAGGCTGCACTACGAAGAGGTTAAGTGTACCGCTAGCTTTCTTTCAGGTCTTTTTCGCGATTTGATGCATGGAGTTTATCTGGTCAATAGAAGATTTGCTAGACGTAAAGGCACACTGAAATGGAATAATCAAATCGTTGACAGTGGCGCTGATAATATTTAAAAAATTTCAAATCCCCATAAAAACCTGCAGCTTAGCACACCTTTTTATTAGCCATGAGAATTTCCATATGTTTTATTAAGGGGCTAGGTGGGTTTGAAAATTAAAAAAAAATATTTTTTTTTCTTGTCTTATCAAATTGTAAAATATATTTAAAATATTCTCCTAAAATTTCAAACCGATCGGAATAAAATTCTAAGAGATAGGCCCTTTGGTCGTTCCGCGTTTGTTTCAAAACTCTATTTTTTTAGGTCGGTGGCAAATTTGGCACACATCTTTGTAATAACATTATCTAGTCACTGAATGAAGAATTTTTTTTAACAACTTCTTTTTATTCAAAGTCTGTCAAAAATTCAAATTTTCATTTTTTGTTTTTTCCTTCATCCAATAACGAGTCTTATCCATGTGCTAACGAAATTTTTGGTTTTTTTTATTTTAGATGACCCAATAATGAGTTATGCTGTCCAGGGCGAGTGTATTTTCTTTTGAGAAGTCAAGGGAGATGAGGTACAAATGGCTGAGTTCACGGAATTTTTGAATAAAATTTTTTACAAAATCCTGATCAAATATGTATCTTTGATACGGTGAATTGTTTGAATATACTATATTATTATATAAATATAAAAAAATAGTGAAAATTCCTTTTTTTAACCTCTGAAACCCACCTTATCCCTTAAGAAAAATGTTGGTGAATAGTTCCATCAGCTCTACGAGCTTGGTATTTTTGTGCCTTTTTCCGAAATCAAATAAAACGAATTATGTTAAAGGTTACTCTACTCTACTCTACTGTAGACAATGAATTAATTCTTTTTTATTTGTTACATAAATAACTACATATGTATGTTTGTCGTATTTTCTTGAATATATCTTAATCCATTAAGTATAAAAGTGAAAGCAGTTGCACATTTCTTAACGCCATTATATCTCCATGCATATTTATATATGCACATATACACATATTTGTGCATTATATAATAAATTCTGCTCTTACAACTGTTGATGATGTGCAAATGGCAACATCAGCATATACGCAACACATTAGCAAAGCAAGCTTTATTAGATGGAAACTAATAAATATTCTGCATGTTGGATATTTCAAGTATAAAAATAATAATAATAATAATACATGCATTAATGCCACATGCCAAAATGTGGCATGCAGCTACCCAAATGTGAGTGCAAACAAAATATACACTGATGTGCATTAACTGCGCACTATACCTTTCAAAATTTACAAGGTTTTTCGAGCCGCAAAAAAAATTGCTTTAATTTGTCACCAAAAAAAAAAAATAATAATAACAATAAAAGTAATAATAATTAAAATTGACGTCCTTATAAATATAAGCAAAACTTGCTTACATTTATATTTTATACACATTTGAAATTGCTAAAATTAAAAAAAAAATTCAATTCAAAATTTGTTATCATCATTAAGATTTAATAAATAATATGCTTAACAGTAATTTACAATAATAATTACTAATTAAAATTAAAACTCAAACACATACGAAATACACTCGGATCAATAATTTTCCTTATACCATAATAAAATACTCCTTTTGTGCAACTTGTTCCAAAAAGGTCTCAAAATTCATTCAAATTTATGTAAATTGCATTCCAATATTTGAAGAAAATAGTATTACAAAGTTTTTCACCAAAATGCTTTTAAATATAGGGTTTTCCAAAAAGAGTGATATAATTTCTTGAAAAAAAAAACTCATTAATTTTTAAGGGAATTCAAATGTTTTTTTTATTTAATGTAAAGTGAAGTACAATCGATACAATTAAGTTCTGAATATAACATCATTCAAATTTCCTCCACGACTTCTTTTGTAGGAACGAATTCGATGAACCCAATTTCTTAGCACTTTTTCCACTAAATCAAGTCGTATGTCATGAATAACACATTCAATATTGACTTTAAAAGCTTGAAGAGAGTATGGTTTATTGCTAAAAACCAATGACTTCAAATAACCCCACAAGAAGTATTCTAATGGTGTTAAATCACGACTAATCTCCAAACCTTTATCACAATAATTCGAGTCTTGTTGGAGCCAGATGTTGTTGAGATCAACTTCTTCCAATTGTGCCCATAAAAAGTTGGTTATCGTCGATCTCCATTGACAGTAACGGTGCTACCAGCTTCATTTCCAAAGAAGTACGGACCAATGATTCCATCAGACCAAACCCCACACCGAACTGTCAATTCAAGTGAATGTAATGATTGTTCATGAATAATTTTTTGATTTTCTTCACACCAGAATCGATAGTTCATGACAAAAAAAGACAGATCATGACATATTAAAAATGGCCAAAACGACAATTCAAAATCATTTCATACATATTGGAAAACCCTTAATAAAAGTAACGTTATTAGATGTAAAACAGTCATACTATTTACCATTATGCATTATAATTTAAACAAAGAGAATAAGTTTTATTATAAAAAAATTAAATAATTAAATTTTTCAAAAATTCAAAAAAGGTAACTGAAAAAATATTATGAAAAAAAATTAGTAACCTGTTTTTAACATTCCTGATTTAAGCATCTTTGAGCTGTTATATTAAATTTTTAAGTAAATACCAAATTTTTTAAATCCTTTTTTTTAGGATTAATGTGATCCTAATAATAATTATTATAAATAAATTATAAATCAATAATTATCGATTTTTCCAAATAAAACATATAAGTATTTTTTTTTTTTTGAAAATTGTTGAAAATTTTTATTTTAAACTAAATCAAGTTAGACAATAGCATTCACTATACCTATAAGAAAGAAGTATTGTAAAATTGTTTATCTAAACTAATTTTGAAAATAAATAATTTTCAGAAATAAAATTTGATTGTATTTTGCAAATAGATATTTATAACCTAAACCACATGTCAATACCAAATTTAACCTCGTAATTACATGTAGAAAAAAATATACATGAAACCGTTTGATTTTGTATATAGGGGAAAAAGGGGTTTATGACTATAAATATATTGCTATTGCTTTAACTTTTATTACCATAACTATAACAAAAGCAAAAGCAACCGCAATCACCGAGTGGTTAGCATTGTGTACTACAATTCGGAGGGCCTGGGTTCGAGTCCAGGTTCTAGCAACATCCAAAATTATTGAAAATAAATTTTTGTTTTTGCAATTGCCCCTCGGCAGGAAATATCAAGCCCTCCGAGTGTATTTCTAACATGAAATAAAAAACTTCTCATAAAAATCCGTCAACTTACGGAGACGGCTTACAATAAATTACCCATCCAATTTTTGGTAAAAATTTCAAGACGCAAAAACCAGAAATTGGAAGAAAAGCTCGGCCGAAAATCGCTTCAGAGATTACAAAGTACCAAATCTATATATTCATACTACTAAAGCAAACTCTATAAAGGAATTTTCTTTTCAATTTTGTGCATAATTAACCAGAACAACATAAAGTAAACTTTAGAGCAAATAACGAATGTATTTTTGTGGAGTCGTCTTATGCACGCTAGTGTACTTGAGCATATCTGAGAATAATATTATGCATTACATAACATACTTATATTTATGCACATGTGTTTGTATCATTTTCGGCGTGAGAAGCTTAAAATGCAATCTTCCAAATGACATACATTACGTCAGCAGTTATTATTTTTGTGTGTTTGTTGCCATTGATGTTGCCGTTGATGTTGCAGCTGTCTTTTGAGTTGCACTTGATGATGATGCTGCGACATACGTATGCTGTTACACAGATACAAGCATTAACAAGTGCATGCATAATACCGCATAGCATGGAAACAAACAAATGTTATTTTAATATTTTATTGTACGTTTATGTGCGGATATAACATATGTATGTACATAGGAATTTGGCTGTGTAGCACAAAGTGCCCGCTAAAGTATGCAAGGAAAATAACTAAAAACATTGAAACAATTTTATGACATTTTTAACCGAATACAGTATACTAAAATAAGTGAAATTTGAAAATTCCTAACAGCAGTGCATTATAAGCAAAAGTAAGTTGTAGTTTGGGGTTAACATGAGTCGAAAGCAAATATCAAATTTCCAGAAACCGACATTTTTTATTACTTCGTTAGACTCTGAAGATTGCCAGGGAATTAAGGCACTAAAAATTGCTGGATATCCCTCACTAAAGCATAAAATATGTATTAATAAAGCATAAAATGGCATAAAAGTCCGCCGAAAATTAATAAAATACAAAAAATATTTGCATCAAAAACCCAGAGAGTAAAAACTCACTCCTTTCGAGGGACACATATATTTCTATTATATTTTAAATTAATATACATACATATTACATACTTTCTTTTATGACAATAAGCATAAAATTGATATAAACCAAACGAAAAGTAAGCTATGTAGCTAGATGACTGCTAAGTAGAAAAAAGAAAAAAAATAAGAAAATATAAAAAAACTCAACTTTTCCCATAAATTGTATTTTCTTGTTTTCTTAGTAGCAGATACATATATTATTTATTATTGCCATTTACAAGCGCATATTTTTTTCTCATGTAAACAAGCCTCAAACAACAGCGCAAACAAAATAATAAAAATGTCTCCGAAAATCGAAGAAAAACAAAAAGCTTCAAATAAAATAAAAACAAACCAAAAAAAATAAAGGTTTAAAGCTTCTAGTGGTGCTATGAAAGCAATGGCTTTTCTCACATGCCACATAATGTGGCAAATATGTCAAAATAAATCATTTTATTGTGCACAATAATAATTCTAATAATGTAAAATGGTATAAAATGGAAGCAAACAATGACATAAAGTTCACACACGATTGAACACGCGTAGCAGCATAACTCACAGGCAAATAAAAAGACCAAAAATCCAGTCGAGTGGCAAGCAAGTGGGAGTATAACGCACACGCACACACTTCTAAATTTGCTTTTATGTATGTATATGTGCTGAAGATGGAAAATAAATAAATAAAATGACTTATGAATTCGTATACAAATTCATAAATACATTATTTGTATATACGTTTTGAAAATATATGTATGTTAGCCTACAATAGCTGGTGCAGATAGGCAAACGAAATTCAAGCACCATAACACCCTCGAATTTATTTATTTATTGCGCACTCAAAATGCGTCGATATTCGCCCGCCAATATTGTCGTCACTTAAAATGGCAATTTTTTGGCTGTCACAAATGGTGTGGGGTGTAATTTTTTTCTTTATATGCTGGTAAAAAAAGACGATATATAATAGGCTTTTTATGGCTTGTACAGTGAATTGGTAGAGTTTAGGAAAATTACTTTATGTCTATTTCAATTTTATTGTTAATAACTTTTAATTATATAAATACAATAACAGTTGTACAATACAATTGATAAAAAAAATAAATAATGAATTTCCCTGCATAGTATATTTATATCATTTGGCCATATATAGGAATTTCCAATAAGAGTGATATAATTTCTTTAAAAAAAACACACTAATTGTTAGAAAAATTCAAATATTTTCTTTAAAACAATTTCTTTAAGGAAATTCAACTGTTTTTTATTTAATGTGAAGTACAATCGTTACAATTAAGTTCTGATATAACATCATTCAAATGGCCTCCACGACTTCTTTTGCAGGCACGAATTCGATGAACTCAACTTTTGAGCACATTTTCCACTAAATCAAGTCGTATGTCATGAATAGCACGTTGAATATCGACTTTTGAAGCTTGAAGAGAGTCTGGTTTATTGCTAAGGACCAATGACTTCAAATAACCACACAAGAAGTAGTCTCTAGGTGTTAAATTACAACTTCTTGGAGGCCATTCAATGTCACAATTTCTTGAAATAATCGAATCTCCAAACATTTCTCGCAATAATTCGGTTGTTGCACGTGCTGTATGACACGCAGCCCCGTCTTGTTGAAGCCAGGTGTCGTTAAGATCAACTTATTCCAATTGTGACCATATAAGGTTGGTTATCATCGATCTATACCGCTCTCCATTGACAGTAACGGTGCTACCAGCATAATTTCGAAAGAAGTACGGACCGATAATTCCACCAGGACAAAAACCACAACAAACTGTCATTTAGAAACCATATCATTCCTATTAAAAAACCACTTATATAATATTAATTATAAAAAATTTCGTACAACTTTCGTTGGAAATTTAAAGGTTTTTATTCGTTTTTGCTTTTACCTAATTGCAATTATATTTAAAATTCGTAAAACTATCAATGATTTTGCATGATTTTCACTTGTTTTGTTTTTTAAATCTTTATTTGCGTTTTAGATTTAAAAAATCTGAAAATAAGATACAAAACTACAGATATATTAGCAATGAGATTTTTTTCTTAAATACTTGAATGCTGCGGGGAACCCCCTTAAAATATAATCTTAAGAATGGCAAATATTTTTTCTACTAAAAAAAGCTCAATTTCATTTGTAAAGCTACTTAAAATCTTACTATTAATGATGCTCATTGCTATCTTATTTTCGCTAAGAAAACTTGTTGTCGTTCAAGTTTATTTGACATTTAACGGAACCGGTAAAATATACGACCTGTAAAGCTAGGTGTATTTTTATAACGATAATTTTACTTTTCAATGGCCTACATCCTTCGAAGTGACCCCGAAATTTTGTCGGAAACTTCAATGTTTTGATTGTCAACATTGACGTAGTCTCCAAGACTTTAGTGGTTTTCCTTTTTTGTTTGGGCAGGGTATACCCTGTTCCACGGTTTTCTGTCTAGAAATAAAGGAGCGTCTGCTGAAACCAAAGAAATCTATATGAGGTTTAAATTCTATGAGATACTGCATCTTGTGTTATTTTTTTTAGCTTCAAGTTAATGAAAATAATTCGAAGTAAATATCATATACAACACCTTTTATCAGATTCTCAGATTCTTTTTCAATAGGTAAATAAAGCATCAACATAGTACTTACAAGCTGTGTAAGGTATCAATGTTTTATCTAGCTCCATTTAGAACCTAATAATTATAAATCAAATATATTTATGAATATGAATATGTCATCTGGTCATTTGAAAACATAAAAATTTTCAAAGATATTCAAGTCAACAAACAAATTTTGTTTTTGTTCAGCTATATTATATAATAAAGAGTATTTTAAAATGCTACCCTGTAGAAAATTCCGCTTCTATTGTGTATGGACTTTCTATTAGATCTTCCAAATGTTATATTACTATATTCCGATGGGGATTAGCTTTAAAGAGTAGATGAAATTAGGAAAACTTCCAGATTGTACTTTGATGATATTAAGTTGACACTAGTTCCAAAAACGAAGTATATATATATGCAAAAAATTAAGAATTCGTAAAGTTAAATTAAAACACCTCAAGCCGTGATGGTAGAAATATAAAAAATATATAAATATAAAAAAAAATTGGATTCAAAATGAATAATTTTAAAAAGAGCTCTACCAAATAGCTAAAAATCTTGAGAAAGCAATGGAGATTTGCTTACTACCTCTATCTTTTAAGCAGATAACAATTTAAGCAACGATGAAATTTCAATATAATGCTAACTTGACTACAAATAAAGTAAAAATAAAACAGCAGTAATGTGCTGCTAAGCATGAAACAGACAGAAATAAAATAAATAAATGTGCCACTAAGTGTCATTGTCATGCATATTCACACTTCGAAATTATATTGTGTGTTTTGTGACAAACACATGCATACTTTACACAAATATACATACGTACATGGAAAAATATCAATTTTTATATGCTTAAGCATAGTTGAAGTTGTATGTGTGTATAGGGAGAAGATGAACAAAAAAAGCTCCAACTGCCATAAACCAGTCAAACGGAAACCAAAAACCAACACTTTCCTATACTTTCTACCAGCTAAACTGAGCAGAACGTGGCAAGAAGTCCTCAGCGCTGTTTGTGTCGCTTTCTGTTTGACACACAAATAAATATATGTATGTGAATCCATGATTCGACTGCATTGTTGTATTTGCGTGAGTAAATTCATGCTCATTCGCCACCATAATAAACATAAATAAATTTTGGCACTTAAAGGCTCATACAATCACAAATAAAAAGTGTTATTTCGTTTGAATTTCCGCTACTTACTATTAACAGTTACCAGCCGTGCAATGTGTGTTTGCCTTCGTGAATATTTGTATGTGCGTGCAAATTTGTCTGTGCCGGAAATTGTAACACATTCAAGTCAGCAAATATGTGATAGTGACAACCGTCGCATTCATGGCAGTAGCAATCGTCTTCATAGCACCCTGCGTTACTGGCTGATGGTTGGAGACATGTCGTTGGCATTGTTGGCATGTCTAAGAAGAAAAGTTTTAGCATAAAGTGAATGTGGTATTTAAATAAATTTTTTTTCACATGCAATATAGAAGATAGTGTATATACTTATTTATGTGCTAATGTATTTTATATATATATATATTTTTTTTTTTGGGTGCTATACAAGATATTTTCACTTGGTGTTGCGCTATTTTGAGCAAACACTTGTGGCAGCACAAATATCACGTATCCGCCATGTAAGCATACAGTGAGGAAATATGTTTTTATTCCATTTTGTTTCATTTTATTTTATTTCTTTAAATTCTTTTTTCCATTTTATTTTATTTTACTTATTTTATTTATTTTATTTTATTTAATTTTTTAAATTTATTTTTATTTTTATTTAATTTATTTTATATTAATTTATTATATTTTATTTTTATTTTTGTTTCATTTTATTTTGTTTTATTTTATATAGTTTTATATAGTTTTATTTTATTTTATTTTATTTTACTTTATTTTATTTTAGTTATTTCATTTTAGTTTATTTTAATTTTTGTTTTATTCTATTTTGTTTTATTTTATATGGTTTTTTATAATTTTATTTTGTTTTATTTTATTTTATTTTATTTTATATATTTTATTTTTTATATTTTTATTAATTTATTTTATTTTATTTTATTTATATTCTTTTATTTCATTTTAGTATTTAATTTTTTTTAAATTCATTTTATTTTATTTTATGTAATTTTTTTATTTTATATTATTTTTTTAAGCTTTTATATTTTTTTACTCTTTTTATTATTATTTTTATTTTATTTTTTTAAATTTATCTCAGTTTATTTTATTTTATTTTATTTTTATTTTTTTATATCATTTTAGTTTATTATTATGTTTGTTTCATTTAGTTTTGTTTTAGTTTATATAATTTTTTTTATTAACTCTATAAGTATAAAGGTATACATTAAGTATCGGTTGTTTTACAACAAAATACTTAATATTATTGTTATAACTGATCAATTATATACTGTACATTGGTTATAAATAACAATAAGTACATGTTTGAAGGATACAAGAATATGATTACAATTATTTTTAATATATATATATAATTTTTTTTAATTATTCTATGTTTAAAAAATTTCTAACTATTGAAGTAGTGGATAATATAATATCCTTCTGTATCAGGTGTCGCTTTTCAGTCATTTTTAGTATATCTAGACTCGTGTTTAAATTTTTCGGAATAACTCTCGTAGATGATATGATAATTGGAATTAATTCGACGTTATCTAATCTCCACATTTCCTTAACTTCGTGCGCTAAATTGAGGTATTTTCTACAGTTTTCTGTGTAGCATTCTTGCAGGTTGTGCGTGTTCGGCACTCCTATGTCTAGGGCCCTTTTTTGGTGTTTCTCGATTACAGTTATGTCAGGTTTGTTGAGACGTCGGATGATCCGTCAATATTGATCGATCCCAGTATAACTTTGCTGAACTGTTTTCTAAAACTGTTTGGGGGTTGTATTTGAAATACGGACATTCCTCCGTAATTAATCTGTATCTGAGTGCTAAGCATTGATGCACAATTTTAGCGACGTTGTTGTGTGTTGTCAGATATTCGGTGGCTGCTAATGGAGCACATGCACCTGTAATGTGGTGAATAGTTTCAGGAAGTCTTTGGCATCGTCGACATAAATCATTTTCAATGGCCGCACGGATGATATATTCTTTATAGTTTTTAATTGCAATCACTTCGTCCTGTATAGCTCACATAAAACCTTCGGTTTCAGCAAAGATTCCTGGTCTGTTTAGCCAGTCGTTGGATGCAGTTGAGTCTATTTCCGGTTGATCGATTTCATGTGGATATTTTCCGTGGACTGACTTCATTTTCCATTGTAAAATTAATAACTGAAAATGCTGAACGTCTGTTAGGATATCACTCGTTGAGGTGTCAAATAAATTTAGCGGGGTTTATTTCACATCTGACTGGCATACTACTTTATGCAATTGGCTTTGTTGCTTAAGAAAAAACATCCTGAGGTTGTACACATACTTTTGGTGTAGATGTTTGTTGTCTGCCATTCCTCGCCCTCTTTGTCTTCATGGTAAGTAGACACGTTCTACGGCTGATTGCGGATGATGTATTCCGAATTTTGTAAGTAATACCCTTGTTGTCCCTTTGGCGTTTTCTATGTCTGTGTCAGACCATTTCGTCGTTCCAAACGTGTATGTTAACACTGGGATAGCAAATGTGTTGATAGATTTGAATAGGTTAAAACCATTAAGATGAGACTTCAGCGAGCTTTTCACTCGCCTTACATATTCCTCCGTTGTTGTTCTAGCGATTTCAGAATGATGCATTCTTTTTGCTTGAGTCAAGCCAAGGAATTTGTACGTATCATTCTCTGACATAACACTAATCTTTTCACTGTTTGCTTACTCAAAATCTCGCATAATAATCCGACCACTTTCTACACTAAGTCCACGGCATTTTTGTGTACCAAATGACATTTTAATGTCATTGGAGAAGTCTTCGGTCAGTTCCAGTAATGTTTTTAGCTGACGTTCATTTGACGCATATAACTTAATGTCATCTATATATAATAGGAGAAAAAGCTTATGTTGAGATGATCGTGGTCCTTTTATGTTGAAACCGTAGTTTGTTTCATTTAATATTGATGAAAGTGGGTTTAATGCAAGGCAAAACCATAAAGGGCTCAGAGCATCTCCTTGAAATATACCTCGTTTAATAGGTATTGGAGCTGTTCTTATGAGGCCTTTTTTGTGCGTTAAATTTAGAGTTACCTGCCACGAGCTCATCATTTTTCACAATAGTCGTTTAACAATTGGGGATATTTTATATATGTCTAGCACTTCTAGGATCCATGAGTGTGGAATGTTGTCAAACGCTTTAGTGTAGTCAATATAAGCAGTATAAATATTTCGTTGTTTGTGATAAGCTTGCTCCATAACGACCGAATCTATTACAAGCTGTTTTTTGCATCCTTTGCTGTTTTTATGCACCCCCTTTGTTCAATAGCTATAATGTTGTGTCTGTTGATAAAGTCATATATTTTGGATGCTACGCAAGATGTTAATAGTTTATATAAGGTGCATAGACATGTAATAGGACGAGGGATTTTTAGTATTTTCTACTTCCTTCGGTAGAAGGTGGTTTGTCCCTTCATCATAAATGCGGATACTTGAGCTTCATTTTGAAGGAATGATGTAAAGTAATGAGCTATCAAAGCATGAGTACTCGTGAACTTTTTTAGCCAAAAATTGTGAATACCATCCGAGTCTGGGGCTTTCCAATTGTGGGTATTTTTTACTGCTTGTTTTATATCTTCTTTGTCGAGCGTGATATCTTCCATCGTGTTAATACTTTCCAGTCTAGTGTATTCATCTGAAATCCATTGTGAGTTCATATTGTGTGTTGTGCTGGAAGACCATATAGATTTGTAGAATAGTTCGATTTGCTCACTGCTAGGTATTTCTGCTAGGTGGTTATTTTTAAAAACTTCTTTCGCTTTTGTAGAATTCAGCATTTGCAGTTTTTATCTTTTCTGATATGGTATATCTTCGTAAACGGTTGGATTTTATGGATAGCTTTTGCCGTAGTGTGTCCAAAAATTCTTGGCCATGCTGATTTGGTGGGTCCTGCTTCGAATGTATTTTGTAATCTTCCTTGAGGCTGTTATAAAGGGTGTTTTTTATTGAGGTATAGAACTTTAAGTTGCAATAAAACAACGATGGATTATTCGATTGACAAGAATTTTATTTATCCGAAAGATAATCTTGTGGCATTACATTTTAAATATGATTTCTGGCATATGACCGGTCACCAAACTTGTCTTTCAATAAATCTATTGTGGCACGAGCTGTGTGAAATGTTGCGCCGTCTTGTTGAAACCACATCTCCTGGACATCATGGTTATTCAACTCAGGAATGAAAAAGTTAGTAATCGTGGCTCTATACCGATCACCATTGACTGTAACGTTCTGACCACCACCGTTTTTGAAAAAGTACGGACCAATGATCCCACCAGCACATAAAGCGCACCAACCAGTCAGTTTTTCTGGATGTAACGGTGTTTCATCATACACTTGAGGATTACCTTCAGTCCAAATGCGGCAGTTTTGTTTGTTGACGTAGCCATTCAACCAGAAGTGCGCTTCATAGCAAATGGACGTAGTGCCATTATTTTCGATATAAAATAATTTTATTTTATTTTAATTTATTTTTATTTCCTTATTTCATTTTAGTGTATTTTAAATTTTTTAATTCCTTTTATTTTATTTTATATAATTTTATTTTTATTTTTTTAATTTTATATAAATTTTTTTTTTAATTATAATTTTTCTAAATATTATTTTATTTTATTCTTTTGTTTTATTAAAAATGTTTTTTTATTTACTTCGTTTATATTATTTCATTTTGTATTATTTTATTTTATTTTATTTTAATTTAAATATAGTTTATTTTATTTTATTTTATATTTATATTATTTTATTTCATTTTAGTTAATTTTTATTTTTATTTCATTTTGTTTTGTTTTATTTTGTATAATTTTTGTTTTGTTTTATTTAACATAACCTTATTTTGCTTTAATTTAATATCCTTATTTTATTTTATTTTTCATTTGAATTTATTTTTTTAATTTTATCTAATTAATTTTATCTAATTTGTATAATTTTATTTTATTCACTTAAGTTTATTTTAAATTTAGATATCTAATTTTTTTAAATTAAATATTTTCCTTTGTTTTGTAATGTTTTAATTTAAAATATAGATTTTATTTTATTTTATTTTATTATTATTTTTTATTTCATTTTATATTATTTTATTTTAGTTTGTTATATTTTTTATTTTTATTTATTGTTTTTTACTCTTAAGAAATTTTTTGTTTAGTTTTTTTTTTTCATTGTACTCCATCTAGTGGTATGCCTATTGATTTTTGCCTCCCATAGTGTAAGGGTGTTTTCTTTAGAAAAAAAAGTTACCAACAATTTGTTAATTTTAAAGTCCCAAAAGCAATGTAAAAATTGTAGCACAAATACATACATCGCATATATGTATGTAGTAGTATTCCGAAATTGAATTTACCTTTGCGCAAATGTCAAACAGGCGCATTAAAAGCTTACATTTTAATAAAAGAAACAAAAAATTGAGTAGAAAAAAATATACATAACAACTTTGCAAGATTATAGAGGATTTTTTTAAAGAAATAAATGGATATGCATTAAAAGCTTACATTTTAATAAAAGAAACAAAGAATTTAGTAGAAAAAATATACATAACAAATGTGCAAGATTATAGAGAATTTTTTTAAAGAAATAAATGGATATATATAAGAATATAAATTTGTTTATTTGGCGAATGTCTGTATATATGCGTGTAAGCATATCAAACGCATTGCTGCAAGCATTAATAAATATTCCTTTATATATTTGTCTGTGCATTGCAAGATATATATTTGATATTTATTTTGCTTATAGTTTGCTTTAACCTGCCTTTTCGCTTGTTGCTTGCCATATAACATGCTTTGATATCCTTTGTTGTTCTCTCTGCTGGACTTGTCGTGATAAAATGTTACATTTTTATTTATAATTTCAATTTGCATATTCTTGTTCACTAACATATACAATGGCAATTACCGCCACTATCTTTACTCTCCCGCTGACAATATTCCCTAATTTTGCCGTTACTTGTTACAAATTGTCACACAACACTTCCGTTGCCAACCCGCCAATAAGTGTCCGGCCAGCGCGCACACCCTACAGACAAACAGACCGTACGGTCACAGTTGGCATATCAACAGAACGCGGCACTAACACATTTCCGCACAATCACATTGCCACTAGTGTTGTTGCTTTGTTTGTGATATACCCGCGCACACGGCTACGTCCAAGTTGGCTATAGCAAAAGCCAAGTCAAGCAATATTTCAACGTTTTCCGTTTCATTGACCAGGAAGGAAAGAATGGCAAGCAGTTGCTGTTGTTAGTATTTTGTTGATGTTGTCATTGTTGTTTATTCTTAATATTTTATTATAAATATATATGGCAATGGTTATTGTTGTTGCTGCGGCTGCATTTTCACAAGTTTGTGGTAGGATATTCTGGCTTCACTTTTATTGGGTTGGTTGTTGTTGGTTTTATTTTAATTTTTGCAGCTGACACAAGTTATGGCAAGAATTTTGGTCTACAATTGCTGGCTTCCGGTTTTATTCTTCGCCATTTTTCTCAAAACTCAACAATTGCGGTCTCGGCATTTTATCGCACGCTTTGTTCAGTTTCACACTTACTACAACAATATACATATGTATATCATGTAAAAAAGAAATTCTCTGTGTCAGTATTTTGTCGAGGCTGAGGGTAACGGAAATGATTTATTGAAATTTTATTTTTACTCGCATAAATAAATTTAAAGTCATCTACACGCTTACACAAACTTACTTGAATGGCATTACCAGCAAATATATATTTTATCATACTTATATATGTAGGTGTACATATATAACGTAAGTAAAAAGTACAATGTTTTATATATCATAGCCGCCGAGTATGCAAACAACAGCTACAATATATATAATATGCTATAACAACAATAGAAATTGAAAGTGGCAATGTTCCAAATGCTATGTTAGAAGCGAAAAGAAAAAAAATAAACATAAGAAAATGAAATAAAATTATTAACACCAAGCTCTGATCCATCACCACCATTGAAAATTATTTTGTAGTGTGGGTTATTACTGTAATAATTCTTCTAAAAATTATTATTAGGAGTTTTTCCTGCGCGATTATTGAAGTATACAAACAATAATAGAAACAGCAAGCACTATAAAAAAACACCAAGAAAAGACCAATGAATTGAAATAATCTGGGCTTATGTTATTTTCCACAATTTTATTAAAAATATAATTCAGCATTTCGCGAAGACATTAAGCTGCCTTGCTCAGCAACCATGATACAAATAAATCGCTTGAGAATTCAAATGTATTAGATACAAAGCATAAAATTAAATAAAAGACGTAGGCTCTAGAAAATCCATTGTGCTTTTGCCTTTTCTTTGGTATTTCGTTGTTAGTAAATGAATGAAATGAACTTTGGTTTGATGAGAAAATCTAAAAATATAAATAATTGTACAATGTTTGAGGTCATAATAATATTATGGTTATTTTATTTTAAAACCAGTTTTTTATAGATCAAAGTACGAGAAATTAAAATTTCCTATCGTTTTCGACTATTTATAGTTTAATTGCAAACAAATTATTAACTGATTTATTTTACGTAATAATGATATATTTATCCGTATGCTTTTACTTTCGAAAATTAAAAGAAAAAAATTTGCATCATAGTGGTACCCTCTGTGTCTAGGAAATGTATGGTATTGCCAAGTTTTCACATCCGCACAATGACACAACAACAAAACTCATGCAAAAATAAGAAATATCACCTGTCTTCTTTATACCATATATATTGCAAATAACAGAATTCGATTTCGGTGACAAAAACTTGAATTCACGTCCGTAGAGCTCCAAATTTCACGCTATTTGATAACTTTTTTGCAGATTTTGGACGCAAAACCTTATATCTGAATAAAACGGTTGTATAGAGGCTTTATGATATGGTATTCAGATTTCAATGATTGTCACCACCAATATCGAATTTATAATATATGTGAATAATACCAAATTTCACTTTTCTATCTGCTATTTTGGCGAACTTTTTTGTGTATGGGGGCTATATGATATAACATACCAATTGGAAGCTCCTCCTGACACATAGACGACTCTACTAGAATTAAATCCATATGATTTTTAGTTAGCTCTAACCTTCAAAAGACGCTTGAATAAATTTTACAGCTGTCGGATCATTAGTTTTGAGTGAAGCAACTTTTGTTATTGTGAAAAAATGGATGAAAAGGAAATTTGCATGAAAAAAAAAATATTGCCTTCTGAAGGGGAAAAAATACAGCTGAGGCAAAACTTGGCTTCATGACGAGCTTCCGAACACTGCCCGAGGGAAGCCAACCATCAAGGACTGGTATGCTAATTTTAGACGTGATGAGCACCGAAGATGGTGAGCTCTGTGGACGCCCAAAAGAGGTTGTTACCCGCGAAAACATCAAAAAAATCCACAAAATTATTTCGAAGGACCGTAAATTGAAATTAAGTGAAAAAGTAAACACTCTAAAAATATCAACTGAACGAACCCGGGTTTTTGCATCGATATGTGACAATGGATGCAACATGGCTCCATCATTTCACTCCGAAGTCCAATCGACTGTCATCCGAGTAGACCGCATACTGCACGTCTTTTGGGATGCGCATGGAATAATTTTAATTGACTATCTTGAAAAAGGAAAGGCCATCAACGGCGACTAGTACATAGAGTTATTTGACCGTTTGAAGGACGATATCTTCGAAAAACGGCTGCATTTAAAGAAAAAGAATTTGGTGTTTTATTAAGACAATGCATCGTGATACAAGTCAGTGATTTTTGATTTGCCTAGTTCCTCCTGAACCTCTGTTGATATTTTTGGTCCTGATAGTCTGGAATTTTCTTTAATTTTTCGTACAATTAAACGTTCATCATGTTCATTGAACATTTTATTTGGTACTTTTCGGTCTTTACTTTATATACGATTTTCATGTACGAAACGCTCAACTATATTCTGCACTGTCACACTACTTATCTCAGAAATTTTTCGCGAAAGATATATATGTATATAAATTTTTTTTAAAATTGTAATTATTTTCGATCTTATGGCAATATAAACTTATAAGTTTAATATGCACGAAATAAACTGTGAACCACTGTATATGTAGTATACCAAGTTTCACGTTTTAAGGTATTTTTTGACGGTTTTATGATCCAAAATTTAAAATATGGAAAATCGGTCGTATAAATGCTAATTTGGTCTGATCCGGCCGGTTCCAACAAATGATCGTTTAAACGTATATGTGCATCTTCCGACCATATTCGGTAGAAATATCTCAAAAATAGAAGGACTTTGCGTTCAAACAAACAGACGGTCAAACGGACAGAAAAACAGACGGATATGGCTAAATAAATTCAAGCTCGTGATTCTGAGATGATTGGTATACATTTCGGCGGGTCTATCCTTCTGGTACTTACATACATGAAAGGTATAAAGATATTCTAGGATGGGAAAAATACTCTATACCCAAAACCTAAGTATATTTATTTACAAGAGAAAAAAACAACCCTGCGCCGGCTTGTTGTTGTTTTTTTACTGGAATATGTCTTTTCTAGACACAGAGAATACCCTTCATATATTATCCTTGCGCCCTATAGTTTGATACTTACAGTGAAATATCAAACTGACTTTTCTTTTTCCTTCTATTTTATTGATTTATTTTTAATTTTAGTAGACACCACTTCAAAAAAAAAATCCTCAAGTCTTCTTGATATACTTCACTCCAATATTCTATCCATATTGTAAAACTCCATGTATGTTATCAATATTTTTTATCAAGAAATTGAACAGATTGTACCTTTTCATAAAATTGTTTTAGGAGCGTCACCTAGTGAGTAAAGTTGCCGCCAGACCTAGCAACTCTTATTTCTCCCGCGCATTATTATTTTTCTTAAAAGTGATTTAAAAAAATATTTAATTTGGCTACACTAATTTTCATTAACTGAAATTCAATTCCCATGAAATTTTTTATGCTACGTGTGACTGCTCTCAAAATTAAATTTCGAAATTTTTAATTTTTTTTTGCAATTTGAAATTAATTAATTGCAATGTTTGACGGTGGAAGGTATTGACATTTGGTTTGCATATAAATTAAATCGATCCACCGATTTTATAGTTTTATTATTATTGCCGTTTTTTAAGAGCTGAAGTGATTTTCGACTGAGCTCAACTTTCAATTTGTGGCGTGCGTTTGGATCATTTTCGAACAAATAGAGGACCTACATTTTACTGTAAGATGCCTCCAATCGGCTGATCACTAGGGGGGCCTGGCATTCCTTGCTGAGGGGCGACCATAATTAGAAGTAAATATTTTCTATACCTTTTTGATGTTGGTCGGACCTTAACTCGAACCCTATCTTCCGAAAAGCAATACTTATTTCTAACCGCAATGGTCGAGTGGTCAACATTATAAAATCGTAACGGCTTTCATATAATATGCTCAAAAACTTAGCAGAGTATAAAATTGGTTCCTCCATTTCATTGACACTGTCATCATTCTACTGATAATTATAAAAGTTTCTACGGATCTTTATATTTTCAAAAAAAGATTCTTTGGGGACCACATTTGTACTGACATAAACCCAATTTTCTTACTCTCAATCACTACAGTCGATTCAATAGTTGCCTTAAAAGAACAAGCATTTTTCATAGTATTTAAAAACAAAAGCTTTCAAAAATTAATATAATTAAAAATGTAAGAAGGCCCAGCCATTTATGTTCTTATGAAAATAAATAAATATATTCTATTAAGTATAGTATTATATATGTACATATATATTTAGTGTTTGACTACTAATATTTAAGACCTTTTTCCAGTAGCTTTAAAATTCTATCACTGTAGAGCTTTCGCGAAGAACTTAACCAAACGATTTTCTCCGATCCAATTTTTACCATCAAAGGTTTACAGAGGCCAACCAAATGGTTACCAGTTGGTGCAAAGTCTAAGCTATATAGTGGATACATCAAAACTTCCTTACCAAGCTGTCAATTGAAGAAATGGTCATCAAAGATTAAAGTAGTCTTCTATGCCCTCAATCTCACCTTGCTTGACTTCAACTCCGGCTTTAGGGTCATGTGTTAAATTTCAATGGCTTTTCACCATGGTTTTTATATTGTCGTACTTAACCCATTTTTCATATTTCTATAACAAATTGCTTCAGGAGTGCAAAGCACTCCCGGATCTGGTGTTCACTAACAGTATCCTCACCGCAAACCACATACTTTTGTCCTTTTTGCAGCCCTTTTACATATTTAATAGTTAGCAAGCATCACTTATTGAATTTCTTCGAAAACTGAAGTAATTTTTAAATTTATTGTTAGCTTTTAGATATTTGCTCTTCGATGAGCTTCATTTCTGGTTCAATGGGTACAAAAACAAGAAAAATTGCCGCATTTGGGACGAAGAGATTCAAGAGCTGCCATTTCATTCAGAAAAAACAACGGTTTGGTGTGGTTTGTGGAATCATCGGTCCATATTTCTTTAAAAATGATGCCGGTGGGAACGTAACCGATTGATGCCTGATAGTGGAGCATCAATCAATGGACTTATTGAGAGAACACTTCGGTGAGTAGATAATTTCACGTTTTGGGTCGGTCGATTGGCCACCAAGATCATGTGATATCGCGCTGTTAGACTCTTTGCTGTAGAGATATGTAAAGGATTCAGGTCTTGGAGCAAAACATCACTCGTGTCATTCGCCAGTTACCAGTCGAAATGGTCGAAATGCTCGAACGAGTCATCGAAAGGTGGACTCAAAGGACGGACCATCTGAGACGTAGCCGGGCCCAACATTTGAAAGAGATAACTACAAAAAATTACAAAGAATATTCTTTCGGAAGATAATAAACACTTCTCATTGAACTTTAATGTTCTGTGTTTTTTTTTTTCTTAAAAAAAGTAGGGAACCTTGAAATAGATCACCTGTTATAATCGTCCAATTTTAGTGATTTTTAGTATCAATATTTAGATGATTATTGATGGACTTATGGCACAAAATTCCAAATCTGTATAAATGTGGCACTGTTAATATACCATTTTATGTTCATGAAATACATAAAAATAAATTAAAAATAAATTAATAATTTTCAGTGTTTTTCCTTGTTTAAACGAATTAAAAAATTTAAAAAATTTGTGGTTAAGGAAATCTTTTTTTTCTTTGTTTGCTATCCTCCACCAAAATATCTCTGTAAAAATATTTGCATCATTTTTTTTCTAATTTTTTTTATTTTTGTTAATTCGAGTAGCTGTGGTACCAAATTTTATGCAAAGCGGTTTGACTTCAGAATTATTCAACATAATATTTTCGGTAATTCAAAGAATGAGACCTATTTTATTGTCTTATGAAGCTTTCTTGACCTTATTGTATTTATGTCCTTTGTCTTGCCATGAAATATTATCTTAATATTAGAGGATTAATGGACATAAAACCATTTTATACTATAGTTTTTGCTTCGTATGCACAAACATAGATAAAAATAACCATAATAAATTCTATTCAACGTGAATACTTAAAAATTTTTTGTTATGTATATCTTTTATTTTTACATGTAAAAAATATGAATTTGCGTTTTTTAATTAATAGAGTTTTTATATTATATTACTGCACAGATTGCTGTTAATTTGTTTTTGTTTGTTTGAGTAATTAATTTTTAATTGCACAAATATCGCTATAGACACTAAAAAAATATTTTTTTTACATTATGCAACAACAGCAACTAATCATAGTATATATTAAGAAAACATCGCAAAACAACAACAACTAAATCACACACGTTCAGAAAGGAGTTTTTGTGCAGCAATATTGATGTAAACGTTGCCTTTGAAAGAGCAGCGGCGCAATTAAATTGGTTAAACATGCGCTAAAGGAGTGATATTGTGTTCTATTAAATAAATTTTAATGCACTAAGCCTATTGAAAATGTATTTTGCAACATAAAAAGATAAAAAATGTGAAAGATATTTGATTAAGCTTGGAGACAACTCTCCGTTATCTCCAGAAGTTTATATTTAATTCAGCCTACAAAGTTAAGTTATTTAATTCAGCCTACAAATCGTTTAAACCAAAACTGTTTTCTTTGTTAAAATAAAATTTTTAATAATTTAAAAACTAGAAATAATAATTTAATTAATTAGTTTTTCGAGCTGATCAGACCATATTTTGTTTTTGGGAAAAATGATAAAATTACAACAGTCTGAGCGGTACAGGTTATAGTTATTTCGGAAACCTCATTGTTCATCAGACTTCCTTCATGTTTGAATTGGATTCGAACTTGGAATGTCCATAGCATGAACCAATGGTTAAGAAATTATGCTACGTGTATGCCGAGTTAACTCATTTTTGTTTTTCACTTTTTTCCTCTTTCTACATATTCACGATCAAGTGCTCATAATTCCTGTAGCTTTTAAACTTGTCACAATCTAGTTGGTTTTGTGAAAATCTACTAACGAATATTCTAAGTGAAGGCCTTTTTATTGTTAGAGATAATTTCGTGCGTTCGGCAGGCTCATCCATATATCATAGAAAAACTAATTAATGTTATTGAACAGTGACATGAAAAAGCAATAATAATTTAATTATTTTAAAAATCTTAATATACAAACCTGAACAGTAATTTAAAAGAGAAAAACTATCTGTATCAACCACTCTATTGACTCATTGAAAAAACAGGAACACACATTGACAACAGAACTCGCGACAAAAGCATATGAAGTTAAATTATATCATTCATGTGCTTTTGTGGCAGAAGGAGGAAAAATTATTAAAAATCAGTATAACTATCTTTTTTTTTCATCAGGCTAATAACTGAATTCATTTAGCTAAGTCTGTATGAACATCCCTTTGAAAGCAAACTAGGTACTTGGTTTTTAATAATTTGAAAAAAAATTCAATATGGTGTTGTATGTATTATTAACACTGAAAGTCATAAACAAATAAGTCCCCTGATATTTATATTCCTAAAAAAAAGTAAACGAAGAAAAATATATTTTAAAACTAAAATAAACAAAAATAAAAATTAATTAAAAATTGATAAAAAAATTTTAAACAATAAAATGAGATTAAGTAAAATATAGTTACCAAAAACGATGAACTTTTTACAAAGTAATGCGTGGTCATACTTAAAAAAACTATACTTGTCCAGTTGACAACCTTCTCTTCCATTGATTAAAAAATAACTTTCGGTTATTATATGTATAATATATTAATCATATCAGACATGAAATTTTATATTCTGCAGATATCTTATGATTTATGTATACATATACAGTGGCGGACAGAAGTCTACATACACCCCCTGTTTTCATTGAATTAAAAGTCCAAAAGTTTTATTGGAAAATTTAACAATACAATTTATTTCAGTTATTTTCCCTTATCATAACAAAACAAACAAAATAATTTTTTAACATGAAATGGTGAAGCTATGCAAAAAAACGTTAATCCAACATTGACAAAAGTCTACATACAGTACATACATAACTTATCTTAGCGCAAAAACTTTGGTTAATATCAGGTAACTTGATCTTTTTAGTATTTAGTTGGTTTACCGTTCGCATCAATAACAGTTTGCCATCGTGGCATCGAAGCTACTAAATTTGTCAATTTTGAGGGAGTAATACTATCCCAAGCTTCAATAGGACGTTCTTTGAGTAATGCTGGGCTGGAAATCTGATTTTTTTAATTTTTCGCTCAAAAACCTCACAGACATATTCTATAGCATTCAAATCTGAACTTTCAGGCGGTGTGTGTGTGCCTTGGAGCATTATTAAGCAACCAATCCTCAATAATATGGACCTTATGCTTTGGAACGTAATCCTATCCAAACGTTATCCTATCCAAAGAGCCTGCGGCAAGCTCCTAACTCTCCACCGAAGGCTTCAGAATAGCTTCCAATTATGACTTATACTTCAACCGATCCATATTACCCTCAATAAAAACTAGTTTTCCAACTTCAGGTTCCGCAATCGCTCCCCAAACCATTAGTTGTTTTTTTTTTTTGGAGTTAGGTGCAGTGTTTTCTTTTCTCCAAATCTTTGCTCTTCCATCGCTGCCGAATATATTGAATTTCGATTTGTCTGTAAACAAGACTTTTTGCCAAAAGTCCATTCCCTTGTTTAAATGTGCTTTAGCGAACTCCAAGCGAACTTCACGATGTTTTTCAGAAATAAGAGGCTTTTTACGTGGCGTTCTACTGTGGAAGCCGTTATCGCTCAGAACTTTTCCAATTGTTCTTGGATGGACACACTTTCTCGATGATCTTGCGATGTGTTCGGCTAATTTTAAAGCATTAACTTTAGGATCATCATTCACTTCCTTAAGAATAAAGTTGATGTCTCTTCGAGTTAGTTTCTTCTAGCGGCCACCATGCTTTCTTTCGGTGGATCCATTTTTTTCAAAATTTTTTACTATTGTCTGTACCTTTGGTAGACTTAAGATTAAAATTTTTTAAATTTCACCATACGATTTCTTCTCATTTTTGTGCTGAATAACCAAGTTTCTTACGTCAATGGATATTTGTTTTCGCGTAGCCATTGTTGATGCTAATGTGTTTAAATCGCAACTAAATTCAATACCAGCAAATTAGAAAACATAATTTAAAAAAATAGTAAAGAAGGGTACCAAATCGCCATAAAAACACAGCATATCGACATAACTGCTAGTAAACCTGTGGTGTGTGAAGACTTTTGTCAAGGAAATTGTTGCGTTTTTTCACTATAATTGTTTTATTTTATGTTAGAAAAATATTTGTTTTAATACATGTGATTAGAAAGAGATTTGCAATAAAACTGTATACCTACATTTTTCAGCAAAGTGATAGTACTTTCTACACAACGAATTCAGGCGGTGTATGTAGCCTTTTGTCCGCCACTGTATATAAATACATATTATCTTGTATAATTTCTCCTTGCTTACAGCCATTTCTCCTTCATGCATTGAGTTCAAGTTTAATTACTCAGTTGCTACTAAACTGGCTTTTACTACAAACATATTTTACTCGTATGCACATATTCACATACACATTAATGCATCTACCCAAACCACTTGTAACCAATTACCAGTTAGCAAGTATTTAAAGCATTTGATAGGCTTATCGTCATTTTCCATTTTATATATTTAAGCTGACTAAATGCTTTAAAGCTTTCTCACTGTCATTTACACTAATTTCGTAATGAGCTTAATTAGTGTTTGGTTTATCACACAGCAAATATTTGTGCAGTGGCCATTAAAGCAATCACTGTTATTGTTGTTTCTGTTACAGCTACTGTTGCTTTGGCTAATAAAGCTACTGCATGCCGCCAGCGCGAAGCTCTCACAACTACTACCACACAGCGTTGCAATTCACGCATGCATTACGTTTAGTTGTCGCATTATGTGGGTCAAGTGGTTAATAAAGTGCACTTCTTTACGAGATGAGATATCATAATGATGACAATAACGACAAGGTGGCTCTTGACTGACTGTTAGTTTTAGTAATTATTATTTTATTATTTTATTTTATGCTTTTGTTGTTGTTTTTACTACCGCTTTGCCATATTGACTGACTTTGATGTGGTTCGTTATACAGAAGCAGGCATCGCCGCTGTTACAATGTCACCACATTAACAAAGCAAGTATACCAAATATTAGCAACAACAACAAAACCAACAACAGCAACAACATAATATAATACGGTAAAATCAATATCGTTATTTACTTTGATGCCACTATGTGTCTGAAACTGTACCACACAAAAAAAAAACGACAAACATAAATAGCAACAGCAACAACAATCAGCTGTGGCAATCGTAACTGTATCAATAGCAGAAGCTACATTAATTGCTGCAGTTGAGATGAGCTAGGTTAAGCTGCATTAGATGATTAAGCTATAAACTTACATGGAATGTTCATTAATTAAAAAGTTGATTACACAATCTGAGTGTAAATAGATATTCACATACATATGCATGTATGCATATATTTAGAGTTAAAGCAGTAGAGTATGTGTATGTGTGTTCCTTGGTTATGTTACGCTTTAGTGGCTGCAATCTGTATTCTGCACACATTCATTTGGTCGTTTTGTGTGTTGGCCACTAACATTGCTTTGATGACCGCTTTTTCCAATTTATTTTCATTTTCAATTTTATTTACATTGAAATAAATTTTCAGAATGAACGACCACGGTAATTTGCTTTGTAACGAGAAATTTGCAATAAAGATATAACGAAGGTGTACTTATTAAACAGGGTTCATCAAATTACTCATTTATGTGAATGAAATGGTTGAAGAGATAGAAAACAATATATATATATATATATACAATTTTAGTTTTCCTCGCTCCACTTTTCCTGGTGCTTAAATACAATTTTTCTACATTTCTATATATATAACACTCCTTTTAAAATAAGAAATAGCTAAAAATAAATGTAAAACTTAAAAAAAAATTAAAAGAATAAAAACAAATAAATCAATTAGTTAAATTTTAGTTCGTAATATACGAGTCGATTGATTATTTCATACATTTTATGAACATGAGATGGTAGATAAACTTTGATCTATCTAGATTATGTAAGAATGAGAAGGGATCGACCCACAGAAATATATATCGATCGTATCACAATAACGAGCTAAGATGATTTAGCCAAGTCCGTCGATCTATCTGTCTGTTCGTCTGTCCCTTTGAACGCAAACTAGTCCCTCAATTATTTTAGATATTTCAACCAAACTTGGTAGGAAGATGCATCTATACGTTTAAACCATCATTTGGTCAAAACTCAGTCAAAAAAGTATTTCGGAGCGTGAAATTTGGTATAATGTACACATACTTTGAATTGCATATTGGTAGTGAAAATCATCGAAATCGGAATACTATATCATATAGGCCCCATAAGACCGATTTGTTTACATATGTGATTATAGGCTATAAATATTTAAATAAAATATCTAAGATGGTGAAATTTGGTGCTCTACGTACGTACGAGATATGTTCAAAGGAAAAGGTGAAGATATTTCTCACTGTTTTCTTTGATTACAATGGTGTGGTACATCGTGAGTTCCTGCCAAAGGGTCGTACATTTAAAAAGGAATACTACAAGGAAGTTATGCAACATTTACGTGAAGCAGTACGGAATTGTGGAAAAAAAACAAATAGTGGATTCTGCATCACGATAATGCACCGGCTCACACATCAGTGCTCATTCGTGATTTTTTGGCCAAAAACAAAACCTTAATCATGCCTCAACCAGATTTGGCTCCCTGCGAATTTTTTCTTTTCCCAAAACTAAAGAAACCAATGAAAGGAAAGCGTTTTGCCACAATTGATAAGATCAAGTCCGAAGTGATTCGAGGATGGATCTCAATAAATCCACTTCAATCGGGAAACAATATTACATAGTTTCCATACAACCGATTTCTTCAAATATGAGGTTTTGGGTAAAAAATCCGACGACAAAGAAAAAAGATTATGAAATTTTGTATTATATCCCTGTAAACACAAATAAATAGCATCGAAATATTGTTACGTTCATAAGAAGTATAAAGATTTCGGCTGGGCCATTTTTTTCGAATTACTATCTCACTATTCAAGAGAGCTAAACTACGTTTGAAAATACAACAAACGTGTAGATTGGTATATATTTATTAACTAGGGTTTTATCCATATTTTCACGGTTACATGGAGTAAATCACATGCACTATATTCCACTACACTAAGAGCAATCAATTTCCCCGCCTACCTCTAAATCTTCACTAAACCACATTTTCGATGCTCACACAATATGCTTAACCGCATGCTTTTATTTGTCGTCAAAGAAAGTAAAATTTCATCAATGTATGTACGTACTCTTTGCACAGCAACGCATGAGATGCAGAAACCCAAAAAAAAACATTGTTTGCTTTGTTTGATAGCGAAATGTAGCAGGACACCTAGAGAAGGAAAATGTGGCAAAATATTGTAAAATTGTAAAAAAAAAATTTAAGTACAACTAAGAAAAAAGTGTGGGCGTACTCCTACTACAGACGCGTGTACGCAAAAAGTGGCCATTGGTAGATCTATAAAACCTGAACTGATGGGCAGTGTCCCTTATAAGGGTATATTTTTTCTCCCTATTTGTAACAATGCGCAATTTTTCCTAAAAAACGGCATGCACTTCTGCCTGTGCTTTTGCATTACTCGGCCGAAAATTTTACCACAACAAAAATAGTAAATGTCAACATTGAAATGCCGGTATGTATTGAAGTTTTAAGTGACCAAAATTTAATTTGGCTTACGGCCAAAATTGCATTAACGTGGTTTAAAAAGTGCCGGAAAACATACGCATATACATATACACATATATAATGTATTTATTATGCAGGTATTCTGTGTTTGCCCACAGGCCCACACAATTTAAAGTTTACTAATATTTTATGCAATTCATAAATATCTATACAAAGGAAAATTTTAACACTGGTTAATTGAAACTTTATATTATAAGTAATCTGAGAAACATATTATATATTGTGTTTATATATATATGAATGAAAATGAGATTACAGCCTCAAGCATATACAATATATTAGGGGGATTCTCTATGTCTAGGAAATGCATACTATGCAAATATTTCCTATGGAATTGTGCTAGAGATCGAGAGCACCCCCTTTGCAAACTTGTGACATATTCAAGAGAAGCAATTGTAACAACACGGCACAGGGCTGCTTTTTCCTTCACAGGGTTGATTTTACCTCCTTGCTATCTGTGGGAAATAAAAATACATAGGTCTGGATACAGAATATTTCTGCTATCGTAGCATATATTTTTTGCATGTGTTTTGTTGTTGTGCAATTGCACGTATAGGAAAACTTTGCTATCCGTGCACCGTAGCATGCATTTCCTGCACATCACTTTAAAGGGCACTCTGTAATGTAAATAACTTATCGATTTATTCCATACATTCAGGGTTATCTCCCCAATGTTTTATTTTGATATAATTTATTTTATTGATTTTATTTTATTATTTTATTTTATATATATCATTTTATATATCATTTTATTTTAAGTTATTATATTTTAATTTAATTATTTTTCAATTTTTATTAAAAATTTTCTTTTGTAATTATTTTTTAGTCACATTAATTTTACTTTGCTTAATTTGAACAAATTGTTTAATATTTTTTTTAATTAAGTATAGTTTATTTTTTTTAGATTAATTTAATTTAATTTAATTTAATTTAAATTTAGTTTTTTTTAATTATATTATTATCTATAGATAATAACTCAGTGATTTAAATATTGGTTGCGTGTTTTGGTTTTTGACTTAAACAACAAAAAAATACCAAGTTAAAGCAATTAAAGAATGAAAAAGTATTGTAATTTCATAGTACTCCGAAAATTGTATTAGATTGCATTGCACTGTAGAATTACGTAAACAATGTTTCATAAAAAATGCATGTGCACTTACATAAACATGCTCACGCTCTCATCGTATACCCTCAACTTTCACTCAGTTTCATATCAACTTACTCGTACTGTACTTACATTGTTTCATATGAAAGTTTTATGAAGTAAATTAAACCAAACTTGCTGTATCTTAATTAAGTGGGCATATGTACGTACATAAATCACTCACACGCTAGCATATTAAGGTATGCATGTAATTTCACCCACACATACATACATATTTCAAGTGCACATGTCGAGCAGAATATGAAGAAACAACAAAATATCCTGGAGTTCATGTGAACACATGCATATATGATATATGATACAATGTGTAATATAGGATCTTATGCGCTGTGCATGTGAGTATCATTATTTTTACTGGTAGGCATATTGCATAAATTTTCATCTAGCCATTAGGGTTGTTTTTTTCCTTTGTTGCGCCTTAACGTTATGGATATATGTACATATATGCTTAACGGTGCAAGGAAGTTTTGATGAATTTCTTTAGTGTTTTGCTTAGTTGTAATCGTACAAAACTATGTTAGCAGTAAAGTAGACTCCAGATTGTTTGGTTGACTTCTAATATGTCTGCAGTAATTTCTTTTGTATTATTGTAGACAGTGGCTACTACAAGCATTTTATTAATGAGACCTCGAGGCACTTTATTATTTATATTTATGAAGAATTTATAAGTAATTTTTGGTCTCTTTAGAACTATTTATTAAGCAAATGAAATCATTCATCATCTGAAAAATAAAATCTAGAAAATATATGAAAATCTTATAATATATTTTTTGTAAAAATTAGAATCTGTGCGTTATTTTCTCTTCTTTCAAGTCAGTATCGTTAATTTCATCTGAGAAAAAATTAAGAATAAAGCAAGCAACCTAAGGGAGAATTAACTATTATTAATTTTGTAAGCTTCGCATAGTTTCCTTTCCTGTTTTTCTAATAAATTTTTTTTTGAAAACTTATAAAAAAATTGCGAAAAAATTTTCTTAATATTATTTTTTATACATTTCATACAGTAGGATAACTGTAGCCCGAAGTACACTTAGGCCATAATTCTCAGTTCAAATTCCAAAACCAAAAACCTATATTCCTAATTTCATTTTTGAGATAATGGTATCTAAGTGCTGCAACAAGTATACATAGGCACCACAAAGTCTGCGTTCAGTTTGCTTGATTAGAGAATACCGTTATTTTTCATAAAGATTTTTGTTCTTTTTGCATTCTAATTAATCATTTAAAGAGATTTGGACGTCCAAACATATTATCAGTACGGGAAAAATGCAAAGTAATAAATCAGGTGAAAATTAACCCTCGAATTAAGTTAACAAATAAAACGTTTAAAAAAACAATTTGTACAGAAACTACTAGAAAAATTATAGCTAAAGTTGGATATCATGGTAGAGTCGCTCGAAAAAACCTTTTATCTCATTTGTCAACAGACAAAAGGGCATTGAATTTGCTCATTATTAAATCAATAAATCTTCGGAATTCTAGAAACGAGTTGTTTTTTGGATGAGAGCAAATTTTATATATTCGGCATAAAAGGCCGCCATTTTATGTGTGCAAATCAGGAACTGCCCTTGAAAAACAAAATCTTGTTGGTACAGCGAAACATGGTGGTGGTGGAATTATGGTGTAGTGGGCATAGTGGCTAATGGTGTGTGTCAGCTTGAATTTATCGAATCGACAATAGATAAATGGCGATATTTAAACATTTAAAAAAAGAACTTGAAACAAAGTACAGATAATCTAGGCTTATCTTCGATATCAATCCGAAGCATATTGCTCAAATAGTCAGACTTTGGCCTTTGTACAATGCCCCTAGAGAGCTGAAAACGCATCCCCAGTCACCCAATCACAATCCTATAGAGCACCTTTGGGATATATTAGAAAAAAGAACTCGTCATCATATAATAACAAGTAAAGAGGTTTTGCGAAGAGTTGTGCTGGAAGAATGGTATCGAATTACAGCTGAGAAAACAGACGAGTTCGTAAATTCAATGCCAAACCGATTGAATGATTTATTAAAATAACGTGGACTTTGTGGTATCTACGTTTTAGATACCGTTATAACGAAAATGAAAATGGAAATAAAGATTTTTGCTATTGCATTTTAAACACAAAAATATAATGAATAAATTCATGTAAATTTTTTTTACTGATTAACTCTTTCAGTTGTGTTTTTAACTTACTTAAAAAAAGTGTTGGGTATACTCAGACTTTATGTAAGTACAAAAAGCCACACCAAAATTTATACCAATCGTATCAGAATGACGAACTGAGTTGAATTAGCCATGTCTGTTTGTCCGTCTGTTTGAACGCTAACAATTTTCTCTCAGTTTTTTAGATGTTCCAATCAAGCTTGGTAGGCAGATGCACTTGTAAATTTTTACGCACATTTTTTGGAACCGGCCATATCGGACGACTATTACATATATGCAACTGATTTTTCAGATTTGATACTTTGGGTCATAAATCATCGAAAAAAGCAGCTATATGCTTCAAATTAGGTATTTTTATTCAATATTGTATTGCCCCACATGACCGAATTGTTTATATATAACGTTATTCTACGGACGTGAATTCAAGATGATATTAACTTTGATTATTGAAACTGAAAATAGAGTAGTATAATTAAAAATAAATAGAGTTAGCTAGAGCAACTCGGAGCAATAATCTCTTTAAACACTTTTCGGCCAACAATTTCCAAATGTAAATGTTTGACATTTCTATTGTAAACACATTTCAAAATAAATAAGATATTTTATATATTTATTGAATAAAATGAAAATATTTTTTCTTTTCGCTTTTATTTTAGTTTATATTAGATGTCCGATGAACATTCTAACTTCATATTATTGCCTCTTTCGTTTTCTAAAAATTGTTGTGCTTGCATTATGTTACTCTACCAAAAACAAAAAGAATCGTTGGAAATTGCGAAATTGGTAACGTTCTCGAAATTGCTTTATTTCAGAGAGCAGACTAATGAAACAAAAAGTAGAGCAATTAAAACCAAAAAATGAAAAACCAAAACTCTAAAATGCTTAGACTAGACTTAACTTAGAGCAGCTCAATAAAACAAACCTATAAACCTAAAGCTATAAAGATTTTGGCACTGCCGGAAATAGCCCTTCTTTCTTGCTGAATTTAAAAATTGATCAATTTATTGAATTGAATTTAAATATTGATATTTTGTTCAATTATCCAGTACCTAGTTATTTGCAGCTTTCATGTTAAAAGATGCCAAAAGTTTATACACATTTCTTTTAGTATTTGGTTGATGTAAAAGAATAATTACTTTTTGGAAAAAAGCCTAAAAATTTAGAATCTCTTTGTGTACTTTTAAATAGTAGTATATTGAAAATACAATCTGGGAGAAACACAAATAGATTTCTGTTAATTATACACAACATGCACGTAAGCATATAAATATATGCACAAACTTGAATTGGATCTACAAGTTCAAATGAAAATGAAAATGCATTATTTAAATACACTCAAAATTCAATTCAGAAGAATTTTATTCTGTATATATATATATATATATATATTTTACTTTAGTCGAAAAAAAGGAACACACATAATAATAATAATAATTTTCCCAAACACAGAAACTCAGGAAATTTACACACGACTACCAAAAATGCATACAAATCGACATTTAGTCTTATCGCCCACCAATAACAAATTTTCAATCTAACCACATTGTAAATATATCTTAACCCTAAACTGAAAAGTTAAGCTATTTTTTTTTTCTTAAATTTCAGTTAAATACTAATAATACTTATATAAAGATTACGTCACACTGATTCAATATTTGCCGAAAAATCAGCAGTAATGGGAATAATAATAATTTTTACCACAACGTCGCTACTATGCTATTTTAATTTTTGGCATATCACAAATGAGTTGTAATTTCGGATATCCTCTTATGATTTATTACAGGCTCTCGCTGGCATGCATGAGACTCACTGTTCGGTCAATTTTCATTTCGTTTAACATCTTTATATCAAAAATACTTGAAGTTGATCTAGTTAGTTTAAAAATGGAATCTAGTAGCATTCCAGTTGACAACTTGTATCCTTGCCTGTAGGGAATATATTATGGCACACATATGTATATACCTACAAGCAATAAGTTTGTGAAATATATGTTTAATATATGTATAAATACATACAAAAGGTAGCCACAAAAACAAAATTTATATTTTACTAGCAACAAGCTCACACACCGACGGGCTGGCTAATTCAGTCAGTCAAAACCGAACGACCAACCGCCAAACAAACCAAGCAACCAAAATTGTTATTTGTACTTTAAAGGCAATATCACACCCACACGCAAATGTACACCTAAACATACATTTAATAGCTACTTGACAGTTCAGTAAGTTTGTACGAGTTGAAGTTTTGTTGAGGACAAAGTGTTTTTGTCCTGATCAGATGTCTCGAAGGCAAACACACGAAGCAGCTACACATCACACTTATGTACTTGCGACAAGTGCACAAACGTTTAAGACCAAGTAGAAACACAAAGAAACTTATGTTAAATGTGATCAAAATGACAAAAGAAATGTTCAAATTCGTGCTGAGAAAAATACTCAAATTCGCATTTGTGGAAGAAAACAAACTTCTTATACTCGTCGTATGGCCAATGTCTTGGCCTCTTTATTGTTGATTGCCTGAGTGTATGTTTGTATGCATTGGTAAGAAAATCGTTGATGCATGCCAGGCATACAAATATGTTGATTATAGGAGACCGCTAAATGATGTATCTACCAACAATTATGGCACTATATGTAAATACACATCCACACAAAAATAAATATGAATTTGTGTGTGTGTATAAGTGCGAAAGTTTGTTTTATATTTTGTGGCAACTAGCGTTGGCACATATGCACATCTCTACTTTCTTGGATGTGGTCACATTTTCATATGCATAAACCTATGTATGTACGTATATATAAAACTCAGTGTTGCAAACAAGTTACCTCATTTAGTGGTTACGGATTTCAAAGCTAACGCATATTTTGTGGGTTAGTAAGGCGTAAATTATTTTCGAGATAAGTGAACCAAACAAATTCACCTATATATGTTACACATATGTGCATATTTATAAATAAATATATTTGTTTGCATTCCGTCGCACCTCTGGCAAATAGCAAAAATATAATAAAATAAAAATATAAGTAAATACCCAAGTGCACGTACAAAGCCGGCGGCAACTAATACGTGTTCGTATATATTCATATTAGAGCTCAAGATTTTGTTCGAACATTTACGAGCAGTTTGAACATTTAAGCAACGAACACCCGCACACTTGTTCATTGCTTATTGTTCGAAAACGAGCTCCATCACTCTGACAGAAATTTGAATTTTTTCAAAATTTTTTTTTTTTAATTTAAATTTATTTCTGCAAAGTGTAAACATCATTGAATTGATAACCGTGTATCACCTCTAATTAAAATTGCTGATAATAAAGTGTAAATTGTTTGATTTGTTTTTGGGTATATGGAAAATAAAGTTTGTTCGCGTATACATATTAAATACTATATATCGTCTAGAATCCACTCAAAAAAGTTGTATACGCTTCGATCTACGTTCTCTAAGTTATACAGAAGCAAACCATTGTCGTTTTCTCGATGACAATTAATAAATCTAATGCCACTTTATAATTCAAGGAACTTCAGTTCATTCTAGTAAATTTAAATAAATCAATAAGTTTTTAAATTCTATAAACTTTTCGCTAATAAGGGCTTTAGTCAAAATTTGTAAATATTTTAATAACATTAATTTTTTTGTAATATTCAATTGGCTCAGCATCAGCATCAGCTTAATTTGTTCTTAGACTCTTTAAATAAATAAATAAAGAAAAATAAAGACAATTTCTCTATTTTAATTAAATGTGGCCGACCCAATGTCAAAGATGACTAGATACGAAACTCTCTAAAATGTAGATAAATTGCGTTCCTCGATTATTTTCTTTGTGCTGGTAACAAAGCCAAATGAAGGAATTTTGAACAGCTGATGGTAAACAAGCCTCAGTACCACTTCGTCAATAATGAAACATACCATTTTTCATCAGAAAACCATTTTAGGTTATCAATAAATTTTCATTGAGCACGATAAATTTGTATGTTAAAATTAAGAACAAATGTTGTTTGTATTTATTGAAGTCAAATATTTTCCAAGCACAGCTGTGAAGGTACAGAAATATTAATTTTTACAATTTTTTATTATCAAAAAATGCCCAAAAAATTTCCAGAAATCCCAAAGTGAAAATTTTTCACCGCAGTGGCACGGTTTGAAAATGTTATAAAAAATGTGGATTTTCAGAGCGCTCTCACGAAATAAAGAGTTTCGTATCTAGTCATCTTTGACACGAACCTTACTCATTTATCTGTTATCTTTAGGCCTCGATTGTGTTTTGTTGCCAGCTCAAACAACAATATCGAGGCCCAACAATCAGCTGTGAGTGAAAAAAGCGAGCTGCCATATGCAATCCATAAACACATTGTTTAAAGTATAGTGCGTTTTTTGAAATTATGCCAAAAGTGTATTTAAATTATTTCAAGTTAAAACAAAATGTTTGTAAACTAGTCTTGCCGGCGAAAGAACATGAAACCAATGCACAAACAAATAGTTTAAAATACTTACAATAATATGTGCAAAGCGCATCTTATGAGGCCATTTTATTAAACAAATAGTAGTAAATAGTTAAATAGTTACGAAAAACATTTATTATTTATTCATACACAAATACACTAATCACGTAACAACATCAACATTGTTAGCGAAATTTATGGTATTTTATTTGCGTAATTCAATGTGGGTACATAACATTAATAATAAATAAATATTTCCATTAATTTATACATTAACTAGCGCTATCATTTATCCAGTAACTTGCTTAATATCGGACATTAAAAATATGCTAAGTAAATTAAATGACTGGTTAAGAGCGTGGACACTATTTTCTTTTATCTCTCACGAGTTAAAGAGTCTCGTATCATATTATTTTTGCTTAGCAATATGTAAAGCGGTCATCATGCGATCGAATCTGGCCAAACAAGCAAAGATGACTAGATACGAAACTCTCTAAAGATGTAGATAAATATGTTCCTCGATTATTTTCTTTGGGCTGGTATCAAAGCCAAATGAGGGAATTTTGAACAGCTGATGGTAAACAAGCCTTAGTACCAATTAGTTAATAATGAAATGCATCATTTTTCTTCAGAATATAATTTAAGGTTATACACAACTTTTCATTAAGCTTGGTAAATTTGTATGTTAAAATTAAGAACAAATATTGTTTGTATTTATTGAAGTCAAATATTTTCCAAACTCAGCTGTAAATGTGAAAAAATTTCCTTTGTTCAATTCTTAATTATCAAATAAAAAAAAGCCCAAAAATTCTCCAGAAATGTCAGGACGAAACTTTTTCATCACAGTTTCATTACGGTTGGAAAATGTTCCAAGAAATGTGGATTTTCAGAGCGTTCTCACGAGATAAAGAGTTTCATATCCAGTCATCTTTGAAGCATGTTTTAGAGCGCGTGAACGGGATATTTGGGCCATCCTCAGGTATAGAAAGGGAGGCTGCAGCTAACACAGACAGTCGATTCAAAGATAATCAGACCTATTCTACATTTCGACTCGAATCGAAATGTTCTCCGTTCCGCGAATTTGGTATTCTGCGCTACGTTCCATTTCGATCAATCTTCGAATTTTTCGATTCTATCCAATTCTACGTATTTTGCATTTCGATCGTAGCTATGTTTTGTACGTTGTAATTTAGTTGGCGGAGAACAGTTCGATTGTATATTTTCGTGTACTTAAATAACATAATTTTAACAAAACTGTAAGTAAAACTTGATTTTGATAATTGGAAAATTCGTAACGATGTCTTTCTTTAGTTTCAAGGACTTAATGAACTTTTTGATACAACACAAGAGCAACATGAAAAATTAGAGAGTTTCGAAATAACGTTGCCGAAATACATTCCCATGTTATAATCTGAACCAACTCTGTGTTGGTAACAGCCTTCCGCAAAAAATCGCAAATCAGCTACTACTCGTTTAGGTGGAGATAACCATGTCAAAGCACTTGATTGAGTTGTTTGTGAAAAAATATCCAGGACATACTTGAAAGCATTTTTATTAAGTTTGAAGTTTTTTTTTGAATTCAAATAACGAAGTTTGTTATATAAAAGATTACCAATTACAAGCTCAATTTCTTAAAATTCATCACTCATCTGAAATGGATGACACTTGTCTCTCAAATATCGCCGGGGTTCTCGATTCCATTTAACGTTAAAAACTAATTTAAAATATATATTTATTTGAATTGTACAAAAACTCTTTGTAATTGTTTGCTTTGTTTTGTTTCAATTTCACACATTCACATGCAACCAGCTGATTTCGAAAATGTGTTCTTCTCTTCCTCTTCTTCTTTCGATTCGATCGTAACTCAGAATACCTAATTACGGTTGTTGGGGAACGGAGAGAGGAAACGTAATCGAAATGTAGAATAGCCCTGAATATGATACGAATCTTGCGAGAGTGCTAAAAAATGTGAATTTTTATAGTATTTGCCAACGATGCCAATACGGCTGAATAAGTTGGTTGTAATTGTATCAAAAACTGCAGTATAATGTCTATGCTATTAATCAGGTATTTAATTTACATAGCATACTACTAAAGTCAAATTTTAAGAAAGTTACTGAAAATTTGATCGCATCAGTTAACTTCCAAATTAATAGAAATTTTTATTTATTATTCATGTTAAGTATATACATTGCATTCCGTTTACAAAACTTTTGTTTCAACTAGAAACAATTTAAATTTACTTTTGACGTAATTTAAAAAAAAACCCACTAACTGTAAAATATTTTTTTTTGGCGGATTATATATGATAGCTCGCTTTTTCCACTCACAGTTTATTGTTAGGCCTCGATCCTATAGTTTGAGCTGGCAACAAAACACAATCGAGGCCCAAAGATAACAGATAAATGAGTAAGTTTCGTAAGTAAGTCGGGAGAACATTTGAGTAAACTGTGTGTTTAATAGAGAATAAACTGTGTGAAGGAGAATAAATTATAAAGAATTGTGTATGGTGAAAGGAACTGTAATTTATTTAGGAGTAAATAGGCCTTGAATAAATTTTGAAAATTAAGAAACCGAACGAACCAACAAATCTGGGACTTTTATTTGGCATTCAATTTATCGAACTTGAGGGATTTGGGAAACCATCAGCGTTAATTATGAAAACCATTCCAGAATATGTAAAATAATAGTCTTTTTTTATCAATTTTACTAAAGAACTAAAGGAACTTAATTTGGCTTTTCTACATTTCATGTAAATGAAATGGCATTTACACTGGTACATTTGTCGGAACCGGCCATATCGGACTACTATACCATATACATATATGATCTATATATTTCAGATTCGATATTTTATACCATAAGTCCTTCAACAAATCACATCAGAATGTGAAATTTGACATTCTACATATAAATAATAAGTTGCAATTCGGTACTAAAAGTAATCGACGACATTATATCAAATATGAGGTTTTGGTCAAAGCTCCGTCGAAAAAGCATATAATAGCGTAAGAATTGGTTGTTCTGCAGCCATGACTTCAACTAAATTTTGATAATGAAAAACACCGAAATCGGACGACTGTAACATATAGCCCTCATATAACTGATTTGATCAGATATGAGGTTCTACGGATGCGAGTCAAGTTAATATTGACAATGAATATCATCGAAATTGAATTTTGAAACTTGAAAAAATTTTGATATGTTCATTGGAGGTATAAACTTCGACATGGCCTTTATTGTTCTCTTTTAATATGAAACATATAAAATTATTTTGTGTATAATATATATATACATAATTTTAGTTGCCTCTTAATGTGTATCCTATATAGAAAATAATATATTAATAACATTTTCGAAATTTTAAAGAGTCGTTTAAATGTTGCTCTATAATGTATACATATTTCCCTCTTTTGTTTATTTTTATAAATATTTTTACGAATATATCTATCCAAGTGTCTTTAATTATCTGTGCAACGGTAATTAATCAGAGAAAAATAAGCTTTTTTTATTAGTTCGTTAACCGAGTTCTATTTTGTCAGTTAACTTTTTTGCCCTAAAATGCAGTTTATTAATCAAAGTTTTTTTATAAAAACATCATAAGCAGTGAAAAAAATTAAATGAATAATATACAAGAAGGAAGTCTAAATTAATGACAAAATTCGTTACAGGCACAAGTGTAATTAAATTTGATCTACTGATAAAACTTAAAATATAAAATAACAATTCGCCTTATTAATTATAAAAATAACAAATAATAATGATATTGAAAACAATTTATATCATAAAAAGTAATTAAAAAAAAAACCTAAAGCAGTTTACTTAGGTTTAAGATATTTTATGACCTTCACTAATTGAAATGCCTTTTAATGCAACATTAATACTTAATTATTTTTGAGATTTTAGAAAGAATTTTCGAGCTTATAGGAAAAAAATCTGCCATGCATTTTTCTTGCTATAAATATTTTTATTTGCCTTAACGTTAATATCTCCAACATCTTGCTTTCACTTTCAATGTTGTCAACACCATCACCATCAATTTACATACTTCAACCACTAGTCAGTTGACCTTTCTAAATATAATACACATAGTAACATAGTAATATACACTAACTCAAATACACATCACGTTTTATTCACATTCATATATATTTTAAACTTAAATTAAAATTTCGAATTACAAATATATCTCAAAAAAAATGGGAGTGTCTATTCGTATACAACTCGTCCACCTGTGTCGGGTATCTTCGAATTATTCGCTTCAGTGAATAAGTGACTATGAAAAGGGGAGAAATGACAACACATGTCGATTGGGGGACGTGGGTAATGGCTAATTCGGTGTTTGTTTGCCAAATATTCGGCGTGTAGGTGGTGGTTTGCAGTTTGTTTGCATATATGTTGGCACTTCAGTTTTTAAAATTTGTATGTAACTACGCTAACTGACCGTCTGACCACCCACTGAAGCAAACCTGCAACATGAAGCGAAGGGGTTTGAAATGTTAAAAGTTTTTTTTTTTGGCCTTTATTTATTTCCGTTTACCATTTTTGCCATCAACGACCAGGTGCAGTACAAGCTTGATGTTTTGTGTGCTGCCTTTGTGATGTGCTCTTGTAATCTTTTTTTCATTTTGATGGTGACATGTTAGTAACCTGAAAAATAAAATAAAAGTTGATAAAGAGTGGATGTAGTATCTCTTAAATTAAATTGTAATAGCTATTTCATGTTCTTGGTGTATATGTAAGTGTACTTAGGTGACTTTGTATAGAGTATATATATACATATATCTTCTGTGTTACTCACAAAGCCTTTGAGGTTACACTTGTTTAGGTGAGTTTGCGACATTTACATTTATAAAGTGTTACAATTAATGGTTGGCTGTCTGGAAATAATGAATGTGCAAACTATTTGAATTTTAAATCTAATTAATTAGCCACTGTTACTCACATATTGCTAGAAACTTCATTTAATAAGCTGAAAAAGAAGATTACTCAAAGGGTTACATAGAATAATATATATATTTTATTTGGTAGACCCACACTAGGAAGAATTTCTGTAATGCAGTGAGAAAAATAAACTAATTTGAAATAAAAAACTAAACAATTTTAATAAACCAGTTGTTTATAAAAAAATAACATAGAGGTTTAATAAAGATTAAAAAAAAGTAGAAAATTAATAAAGCAAAATAAAATATAGTTAAATAAAATTAAATAAAATAAAATGAAAGAAAATAAAGTATAACAAATTAAAACTAAATAATAATATAAAATAATACGATACAAAATAATATAATATATATAGAATATTATAAAATAAAATTAAATTAAATAAAATAGGGTAGAATAAAAAAATTAAATAAAATTTAACAAATTAATATCAAATAAAAGAAAATAAAATAAACTATTTTAAAATAACATAAACAAAAAATAAAATAGAATAAATTAATAAAATTAATTTATATAAAATTAAATCAATTAAAGAGAATTAAAAAAATGAATGAAATAAAGTTAAATAAAAAATAAAAAATACTTGCTTTCGGACATGCCGAAGTCTTAATACCTTTCGTGAACATATTAAATTTATTGCAAATTACAAAATTCGATTTGATGGTTGATTTTTGATGGTCAGTGAACTTAATTGAATACATCTTTATATAATATCAAATTTCCCGCTCTTAGATCATTTTTTGGCGAATTTTGGACGAAAACTCTCATATATGAAAATTGTATGGGGGTTATATGATATAGTGTTTGGATTTCCGTGATTTGTACTACCAACGTGCAGTTATAACAATAACAATTTCACACTTCAACTTGCTTTTTGAATAAATTTTTTCGTCCAAAACCTCATATCTGAACGAAACGTATACAACCGGTTTCGATGATTTTCAGTTCAAAGTTTATTTTAATTTACTTGTGTAGGATACCAAATTTCACGCCATTGGATGCTTCTTTGACGGTTTTGGGACACAATACCTCATATAGTGTTCCGATTTCCATGATTTTTACTACCAATGTGTAATTCATAATAAAAAATTTCAGCTAAAACTTCTTTTCTAATGGATTTTTTACACAAAACCTCATATCGGAACATATTGGTTGTATAGGGGTCGATTTTAATGATTTTCAGTGCCAAGGTTAATTTTAATTTACTTGTGTAGGATACCGAAATTCACGTTACTTATCTTAGGTACTTTTTCAACGGATTTATGACTTAAAATTTCAAATCTGAAAAATCAGTCTTAAATATGTTATAGTGGTAAGATCTGCTCGGTTCCGACAAACCATCGTTTAAACGTATAAGTAGATCTGATTACCAAATTTGGTTAAAATATCTTAAAAAAAACCCTGGGATCGGTTTGCGTTCAAACAGACGGGCGGACAGATGGATATGACTAAATCTACTCAGCTCGTCATTCCGATATGATCGGTATAAATTTCGTTGTGTCTATCTCTTTTCTTTCTTATACTTGCACACTATATCTTCTCCTTCTTATACTTACATACTTCTGACCAAAGTTAATATACTAGGAATTCCATGTACACGAAAGGTATAATAATAATAAAATTTTTTAAAAATTAAGGAAAATCAAAAGTGAAATAAAATAAATTTAAATGAAATAAAATATTCATGTTAAATCTTGGTCAGTTGTGATTTGGGCTATAAGCATGTAAATGAGCCTTGCCAATAACCGTAACAAAATTATAGTTTTTATGTAGTCTCTTTTAGGAATACTTTATATAGAAATTAATTCTATATTGGTTAATATAGAAATTAACGCAGCTTAAATTTTTTTTTTCTTCAAGACTAGTTTTAAGTCAAGGAATTCGGTTGAAATATCAATTCTGAGTACATTTTACAAACATAATTATTAAATCACAAATTTTTTTTGCACAAATTAAAACACTGCACAGATAGCCGCAAACCAAAAAACCAAAAACCTATTAGTCGTCATTAAAAAAACCCTATGCAAAAGATTCTTCAAACATATTATAGCAACGCTTTCACTAATTTATTGCAATAGTTAATATTTACTTTTCATTACGCATTTGCACTCATCAACTATTTCAGCATATTACTCCATGTTTTTATTGAGCTCTTTAAATATGCACTATTTTTTATGGATTGTGATGCAGTTATTGTGAGTAGGCGTATACTTACATATAAATAGAAACATAAGTATGTATGTGTGTAAGCAGAAAAATCCACCTGTTATAATAATCACAGTATAACCACCATAAAACCAAAATACAAGCTACAACAACAGCAAGAAGTATACAATAAAATCACACAAGAACACATACAAATATTTAAATGCATGTATGTTAATGTAGGTAAGCTTGTACTCTCATTTTTGTTTACACGGATAATTGATGTTTTAATGATGCACTTGTTTAATGTTTGCTTATTGCCCTATTTGATTTATTGTGTATTTACTTTATACACCATATTTTTATGTCCGGATGCACATGCATATACGTACGTACCTTGATACATTTATTATGTTGGTGCTTTTTCATTAACATTTTTAAATTGTGTACATTTAAGAGTCGGTTGTTTGGTGTAGTTTTTTTTTTTTTTTTTTTTGTTCACCATCAAAACTCAGCATGTCCAATACATACTTACATTTGACATTTGCATTTGTGGCTGTAATGACATTAATTGTATTAATGTGGTCATTATATGTAATGGTATTTTATGTTTTTTATTTGTATTTTTGCTTTTTCTCTTCACGCAATGGCTTGATTAATTTTTTATCGCCTTTCAGAGCATACCGTTTTTTTTCCTTTTTGTATCCTATTAAATTAAGTTATTACTGTCAATGAGTTGTAAATATTTTGAGTTTTCGAAGTGATTCCTTTATTTTTCGATTGGCATGAAAAATGTAAATACATCCAATTATATGAGCATTTAAGCACTTTTTGGTTAATAAAATTCTGGCACACTATTAATAAATAAAAGTAATTGGGTCTACATAATATGTAATTAAGTTTTGTTAATTAAGTTTTGTATGCTCTAAATTCTTTGAAATATTATACCTTTTTGACTCAATGCCGTATTTTTTAACACAACACTAGAAGGGCTACTGCTATACTTTCAAATACCCCGGCGGTCTATTTGAAGGTACTAAGATTCAGTCGGCATACATATAATGAATTAAATAATTTTTTTATTATAAATAATAAAATATTTTAGCATTAAAACCGAGTGACATTTGTAACAAGTAATTTTTTTTTCAAATTGCTTTACACATTTTCCACAAACATCTTTTTTTCTTTTTTTTTTCGATGACATACCCAGCGTTTCCTAAACTCCCGCCCGACCGACCAAGGGGCGCGCCCAATGGATAAACGTAAAATCCAACTGATCGGCGACCGAAAACAGCCCGGACTGTCCTGAATCCCAGACCGGTCGCGGAAGCTCGCGGCTACACTTGCCTCTTACACTGAGCTGCTACAGATTTGTTAATCAGCTGCTATAAAGTAATTTGCGATTAAAAAAAGTTTAGAATAAAGACATTAATTATAAGTTTAAAACTCTCAGTAAATATTTCTTTATACAAAAAAGTGAGTCAAACAAAGCTGGCGTAATGAAAATTAAAATCGTTACATAAATATCTGAATGGGTCGGGCATTTCAAAATTTATTTTGTATAAACACAAGGAAAGGGGCCAAAAGTGTCTAGGTTGTCTTAAAGAGACACTAAAGTTAATCTCGCTAAGTGGGAATAGACTATTGATAATACCTCTTAACAGCTTAGTTAAAAATAAAACTCCAAGCATCACTTGTCGACTCTGGAGCGAAGGCAGATTAATCAGCCTTAATCAGCTTTTATAAGGAGGGAGATTTTTATTCGCATCGCAATGTAAATTCCTTAACGCGGATAATAAGAATTGTTTTCTAAAATAGGCCTAACGAGCGAGGTGTAGAGTAATTTTGTAATATATACTACAGGTACAGTTTTCACAAGTTTTATTCTTTTAGAGTTACTATTGGCTTGACCTTGCCGCTTCTTATTGTTTGAAGTATATCGTACACTTTTTCATAATTAGATACGTGTTTTTGAGTCACTTGTTTCAGAATTAGTTACCTGTCTTGTACCTTGCTCACGTTGGCGTGTACTAAAAACAATAACACTTTTACTGGTTTTCCTTGTTAGACAGTAATGCTGGCATCGGTCTCGGTTTTCATTATAAAAGATTCATATCTTGTAGTACGAATACCTCTACAAATCGGCGGTACTTCTCGTCTTGCACGCCGCATTGGCCCAACAGTACTAGTATTTTCGATCATTATTTTTTTTTTAGCCAAACTTAGAGACGTGAAAAGTTGTCAGTGGTAAAGTTTTGGCACAGTTTGAAATAGGGTTGTACCAGTTCCAAAACCGCATATTCGCAAAAGGAAGTTTCGTTTATGCCAAATTTAACGGGTTTAGTTACAATCTATTGTAAAAACGGACAGCGAGTGTTTAATGGAAATAACCACTCATCAACTCTCAAATTTCCTCAAGAAATATAAGAAATTTGACAATTAGCTATAAATTTGTTCCATATATTTGAAATCATTGCAAATTTGTCATTAGATAAGCGAGCAGAACGCGTGTTTCTCAAATCAAAACGTAAGAATTTCATAATCTCTTTGTATCTATTTTTGCTCACAGTTTTTTTAAAAATTTAGGTGGCTCATGTTATACGCTCCTCGACCATAAATCAAAGCAATAAATGCATCCAGCTCGTCAAGGGATAAGTTCCAAGTATCATCTTAACATTTGTCATGTGCTTCCTTGTTAGTACATTCTTTTATACGTCGTATAATGCACTATTTTCAATGTATCGATTGGAATATAAAATAGGCACTGAGATTTCTCTAAGCATATTTTGCTGACTTCCTCGTCCTACTCTACTAGCGTCCATGTGCATTCTGTGGCATAATTTGGAACTTTTAACATACCTATCTCTGGTATTGATGTTATAGCTAAACGTTAAACGCGCGCTATTTGCCCGCCGCCAATAGATCTACGAGAAACCTCACGTCATCCGCGCAAATTTACTATAATAACGATATTTATAGCAGAAGAATCTACTTCGCAGTCTTCTGATGAAGAAGTGACCTGTTCCGGTAGAAATTCTGCATTGCGAGTTTCACAAACACTATCTGATAAAGCGTCACCACTTTTATCACTTGACATATCTAGTTGTATATTCCGATATCGCAGCAGTTCTTGTTCTATTTCAAAACTAATGTGATGTAAACGGCCGCTCATATTTTATAACAATTTACGACTACTCACTAAACGAGATCAATGTCTATTAAGTGGAATATAAACAAAGTAGACAGTAGCAGCTTATTCATAATTCACTATGCCTTTATGTACCGTCACATTGAGGGTGTGCGGTATTAGTAGGTATTTGTACAAGAATCTCATATATTTATAACAAATAGTTTAATATTTTTATATATATTCGTTGAGCCTAACAATAGCAAATTAGGAAAAGTCTTAAAATATGAAAATAAAATATACGCCGCGAAATATTTAAGAACGAAATCGCTGATCCGAATATTGCTATCTAAGTGAGTGGGGAAGAATGTTTAATTTTCTTCATTGATCACTAGGCTCGTTTAGAAAAAAAGGTATTTAACCCAATGTCACAGAGACATCCAACGTTGCGCAGACGCCAATCGCAAACGGCTCAAGAGAGCAGGGATGGGAAGACGCAAAGATAATTAGATATCTGGTTTGGACCAAAAAAGATGATGATTTCCATTGCAAACAATAAGCATTTAAGCGGTATCACTCCACTGACCACCTGAGAATTGTATTCTTGCTAATATGCATGAACGTAAATACTTACATACATACATATATGCCAGAATGCAAAAAAAAATCATATGACAGGAAGCAATTAGCTAACGCCTAAGGTTATGCAAGGGTTTACGCTCCTCGCTTGAACAGTTGCCATGCGTATAAACTTTAAACTTATGAGGGCAATCTGTTGGGTCAGTGGTTACAAAAAACTGTTATAGCTCTTAAAATACAAAATTTCTTGCTTGTCAAAAAAGTTGATTGAAAAAACTAAATTAAGATTTTCCAGCAACCACAAAACACTTAGGAAGATCGTAAACGCTCCTTGGTTCATTTCAAACAACACAATCATCAACAAGGATATAAATATACCAAATGTTAAAGTCGAGATTAGTATATTTAGTTATAGATGTCTTGAATGACTGAGCAATCATTTTAACCATTTATTGAGTTAGCAGATGAAACACATGGTTTCATGTTCTAGGTCTACTGTATAGGAAATGAATTATCACTAAGCTTGTATGCTAGCTATAGCTTAAGCTTAAAAATAAATTAAACTTTTTGCTTGATTGAAATTATTTTAGAACATTAGCTTAACGGCCTAAACAGAGACAGATTGTAAATATAATTTGAATAAAAAAATATAATTGTTCACTATTACATATAATTCTTAGGCCCGAATTAACTATACTGTAAATCATACCAAATTTTCGTAACTACGTATAAAGTTTTCTTTAACGTTTAATTCTGCCACAAATGTCTTAATTAAGATATAATTTTGTTCTTTGACTTTCTCGATTTCCACTAGAAATATGTAGGTTATGGCTCTTAGCTCTCTGAATAAGCTGATAAGAAATTTCCGGCGATAGTAGCCTAAGAATTAAGTTATTTATAATAACTTCTTATAATTATTGAGATAGTCTCAGTTCAGATCGCTCATTAATCGGAACATTAAGAGAAAATTTAAAAACTTATTATTATTTATATAAATACATTCAGAAAATGTGTGGCCATGAATAGATTTGGATAAGAAAATATGTGGCTGTGACGTAAATAGTCGATACATGATTTTAAAGTAATCTTTAAAACTTATTATTGCTAGATTAAAAGGTACAAATTTTAAATTTTTTAAATTGAAAGTTTTTTGCCTTAGAAGCATTTTTATATATACTTAAATAAATGTGTACATTTATTTGAATTTTTTAATATACCTAAAATATATGAAATGATTTTATCTTCTTTTTGTTTCGCGTGTTAAATAAAAACCACAATCCAAACCAATATGATAAATGGTAGATTAATTTAACTCAGAAAAACTTGTAATTCTTTTCAAGTGTAATTTCCAAAGAAATACTAAGTTTGTAACGATGTATTCTGCAACTAAGCAGAAAAAAAAACATACTTCTTACGAAGAATTTTAATATAAAAAGACATCAAAAGATACACCGATAAGTCTAGAAGCCTATCCTGCAATTTAATTGAACTCAATATGTGAACGCAAAAAACATATATATAAATGGGCTTATTGAAAGCAAATTATAATAGCAATAATAAAAATCATTTCTACAAACTCACACGTTTCAATTCAAACTTAATTTATTACAAAATATTTATAGAATTTTTCATTTAATATATATTTATTGAAATAATATTTTGCAAATTTTATCTAAATATATTTTATTGAAAACTTTGTTATATAACTCATAAAATAGTTATTGTCCTGTTTTGTATCCGTTTCAGATTAAAAATCAACAAACCGCTTGCAAAGCGTGAAAGCGAATAGAAAAAATTAAAAAGAGAATAGCACAGAATGCTAGCCAAAGGGAGATGGTCAGGGAACGTGAGACTTTAGGAGGATGGCCAGTAACATACTATACATATATATGTACATACATTTGCACAGGAAATGAAAACTACTTCAATTGTTGTTTAATTGAAAGTGTGGTATTCGGAAGAGAAACCAAACATTGAATTAAATTACACAACAGATATTGCAAATACAACAACATAGCCGAGAAGAGCATTACAGAGAAAAAAGCATTACAGAGAAGAAAAAAATGAAAAACGTTACCGGAACATATACTCGAGGCAAAAAAAAAAATAACACAACAACCCAACAACAAAAAAGTGACCAGAAGCGAATAACAAACAACAAACAGTAGTATTTCCTGCAAAAATAACAATCGAAGTAACACAATAGAAAATACTTGATAAAAAGGATAAAATAGTAACAACAACAATAACTAAATATTAAAGGATAACTTTTATGTTATATTCTACAACGCAGTGCACGTAATACCGACATTGGCCAATACTTGTGACAGTAGTAGCAACAACAGCAACAACTAAATCAAATACTGCGACAACGTTTGTGTAAAAAAACGCACGTGAACATGCTTGTGCTCTACGTGTCAGTAGATATTATATTGTACTTGCATAAAATTCGTGAAACTCGTGGGGGAAAATTAAGCAAATCATTGGTAGAAAAAAACCTTTAAAAAAATATTAAACCCTGTAAATAATTGTTAAGCAAAACAGAGTTCAGAGATATTGAAACAATAAAATTGCCTTTCTTCCTAAGATTCCGAAAATCTAAAACTCGAGTTACTTAAGCCGGTCTAAGGTTACAAATCATGAATGAAAAGTAGCGATTTTTGAGAATTGTATATTTATTTTAATACAAGTCTTTTTTTAAGTTCATCAAATACAGTATATTTAATTTGAATTTAAATTAAAAAAGAAATTCGAGGAATAAATCCTTCTTCGAATATTAACCAATTCATCTTTAAGAAATTACTTTTAGGTTTTTTGTATTTGTAAACCTTTCATGAAAATGAAATAGTGTTACAATTCTCATAGGTGCTACTTGGTGGGCCGCCTAATTACGTGCTCAACTATACTCGTCTGTAGCTGAAAAACTAAAACTTTGGTAAGGCTTAGAAAAACTAGTTCAAAGTTAGGAATAAGGTCTGGAAGCGCGGAAGTTTTTGAAAGCGTCACATTCGCCACCAAATTAAGTGTATAGAGGTCGTTGTTACTTAATCTTTTTACTCACATTCCATCTGAATAGTGCAAATCATATTTCTATTCATCTGGTTTGGTCTATGGTTGCTTCTATGGCCAAGAAATCGGCTCAATTCGTAGAATGTAAGGAATAATGGACCGCTTCATCAACACATACAACTTAACAGAAAAATGCTAATAAAATGAATGTTTTCAATCCGATTCAGAACCGCTCTTGAGCGATTAATTCATTCTTATGAGTAGCTTTAATTTCAAGCTAGAAATTCACTCGCGAGGGTTTACATTACTTAATGTATCTGCAGGCGAGGCATTTGCAAATTTTTTTTTTTTTTTTTGAAAGCAAAATTGAAATTTTCCTGTTTTCCCGTACGAACAATAATCGATTTTCATTCATATCGTCATCACAAAGTATCCCCTTGTTTTACCTTAATCTCCACTATCGAAGAGAAGAGATAGACCAATCAGATGTATACCGATATGATCACAACGAGGAGATGAGTTGATTCAGGCATGCCCTTCTTTCTGTCTGTGTGTTCGTTTGTTTGAACGCAAACTTTTCTCTCACTTTTTGGGGCATTTGAACGAAACTTCGAAAGCAGGTGTATTTTTTGTAAAATTTTGATAATATGTCTGAGCCGCCCAGGTTGGTCGACTACATCATATATAGCTCCCATGCAACCGATTTGGTCAGATATATAATTTCGGGTCATAAATTCTTCAATAAAGCATCTATGAACATCAAATTTGGGACTTTCATATAATGATTTGTACATTAATACTGAAAATCATTGAAACAGAGATTATGCCGTTTAGCCCATATATGACCCAGATGATGAAAATTCAAAAGAACCATCGATATCGAATTTTGCATATTTTATGTTCGTTTAAAGAAATGAAACTCGGCATGACTGTTTGTTGTTGTTTTCAATTAGAGATTTTATAAGATTTGAGGCCTGCCCATTGCTTACTACTTTTTTCTTTAATAATTCTTTAAAAATAACTTTATAATATACTTTTAAGATTCTAAAAGCCATAGAGAATTAATCAGGCAATAATCTTAGGATCCTTAAGTGTTAAAAAAAACGTATCGATGGAAATAATTTATTATTCAAAATTAAATTTTAACAAGAAAGAACGGCTGTCCTCGGCAATGCCGAAGTCTATACCTTTCATGAACATATAAAATTTATTGCTAATTGCAAAATTCGATTTTGATAATTTTCAGTGTCAATACTAACTTGAATTTACGTCTGTAGAATAACAAATTTCGCGCTCTTATATGCTCTTTTGACGAATTTATACGCAAAACCTCATATCTGAAAAAATCGGTTGTTTGGGGGCTATATGATATACATAGCAGTAGGATTTCGATGATTTTCTGTACCAATATTTCATATTTCATAATATTTGTTAATATTTATTACCAAATTTCATGCTCTTGAATTTTTTTTTTTTGACTGAGTTTTGTCCAAAACCTCACCTCTACCAAGTTTGGTTGGAATATACCAAAAATTGAGGGATTAGTTTGCGTTCAAGCAAAAAAGAAGGACAGTCTGAGAGGCAGAGAGATGGATAGACATATTGACGAATAGACGGCCATAGCTAAATCAGTACACCTCGTGATTCTGATACGATCAGTATAAATTTCGGTAGGTCTTTCTCTTCTCCTTCTGGTACCTACAAACTCCGGACCAAAGTTAATATACCATTTCATGTAACATTACGGAAATGAGAGTGTACGAAAACGAAATAAATGTAATAGCAATAAGTACAGTGGCGGACAAAAGTCTACATACACCAGCTGTTTCGTTGATAATAATTTTTTAACATAAAATAGTAAAGCTATGGCAAAAAAAGCGCAAATCCAGCAATGACAAAAGTCTACAAACAGTACATACATAACTTATCTTAGCGCATGTAATACGCGGTATCGACCTTAATATCAGGTAACATGATCTTTTTAGTATTTAGTTGGTCCACCGATTGCATTAATAACAGCTTGAAGCCGTCGTGGCATCGAAGCTACTAAATTTATCAATTCTGAGGGAGCAATACTGTCCCAATAAGACGTTCTTTGAGTAATGCTTATCTGGAAATCTGTTTTTTTTTCTAATTTATCGCTCTGAAATCTCCCAGACATAGTCAATAACATTAAAATGTGGGCTTTCAGGTGATGTGTGCGTGCCTTGTAGCATGATAAAGCAACCAATCCTTAACAATATGGACCGTATGCTTTGGATCGATATCCTGTCCAAAGATCCAGCCTGCACCAAGCTTCTAACTGTCCACCGAAGGCTTCAGAATAGCTTCCAACAATGACTTCTGTTTCAACTGATCCATATTACCCTCAATAAGAACAAGCTTTCCAACACCAGATGCCGCAACCGCTCCACAAACTATTACGTTGTCGCCACCATGCTTCACTGTTGTTACTATATTTTTGAAGTTAAGTGTAGTGTTTTCTTTTCTCTAAATTTTTTCTCTTCCGTCGCTGCCGAATACGTTGAACTTCGATTCGTCTGGAAACAAGACTTTTTGCCAAAATCCATTCCTTGGTCTAAATGTCCTTTATCGAACTCCAAGCGAAATTTACGATTTTGTTTAAAAATAAGGGGCTTTTTACGTAGCATTCTGCTGTGGAACTCGTTATCGTTCAGAGCTCTTCGAATTGTTCTTGGATGGACATACTTTCTCGATGATCTTGCGATGTGTTCGGCTAATTTTAAAGCATTAACTTTAGGATCATCATTCACTTCCTTCAGAATAAAGTTGATGTCTCTTCGAGTTAGTTTCTTCTGGCGGCCAACGCGCGGCTTTTTTCGGTGGAACAATTTTTTTCAAAGTTTTCTATAATGGCCTGTACCTTTGGTGGAGTTAAGTTTAAAATTTTTGAAATTTCGCCATCCGATTTCTTCTCTTTTTTTGGTGCTGAATAACCAAGTTTCTTACGTCAATGGATATTTCTTTTCACGGAGCCATTGTTGATGCTAATGTGTTTAAGCCACAACTAAATTCAATACTAGCAAATTGGAAAACATAATTTAAAAAAATAGTAAAAAAGGGTACCTCACCGCCACAACAACACAGCATCTCGACATAACTGCTAGCAAACCCGTGGTGTATGTAGACTTTTGTCAAGGACATTTTTTCGTTTTTTCACCAAAATTGTTTTATTTTATGTTAGAGAATGAATTTGTTTTAATACATGTGATATGAAAAGGATTCCAAATAAAACTGTATACCTACATTTTTCAGCAAAGTGATAGTACTTTCTACACAACGAATATAGGCGGTGTATGTAGACTTTTGTCCGCCACTGAATGTATATGACCATTTTACAATCACTGGCAAAGAAATTGAATATATGAAGATAAAAACGAGCGGCCATGATAAACTAAATTCAATTCAAAAATGAATACAAATAATAACAAACAACAACAAATGTAGACACAAATGCAAACACAAATAAATTAATTTATTATTTGCACACCATTAACACACGCGCACACATGCTTATGCTAAGTTAGGGGAAAAAGCTATCGGCGTAAAACAAACGAAACCGCAATAGCGGAACATGTGGTGAGGAAATAACGGGGAAGAGATAGGAAATGCAAAGCTGTGTAGTGAAGTGTAAAAATGTATGCAAATACAAACGGATAAAAATAAATGAATGAATATGTAAATATACATATATTTTTTTTAACATTGAAGGAAATAATCAACTACGCGCCAAACCAAACAGACGGCGGCAACAATAGTCAGCAACAATAACAATAACAATTAGCGCAAAAAAACACTTAACAATTGCAAACGAAAAGAAATAATGATTGAATTAAAAATGTATGCGTTGGTTAATGGCAGCGCTTGCGGCAACCAAAACTCTGTAAATAGCAAACATAAAAAGTGTAAAAACAATAATAGAAATAACAACATAACCAACAACAAGAACAATAACAACGCGAATCACTATCATGACGACAGCAGTGCTGAGAGTGAGAGTAGATTATTGCTGGCAGCAGCTGAACTACAACGATTGCAAAACACCGAACAACAAACAAGGTTAAATGCGTTACAACAAATACAACAACAACAACCTTATGAATTGACAGATGTTGTGAAACATATAGATAAACTTAACCACAAGCAGAGTCATATGCAAGACCTACGACAACAACGAACTTGTAGCCAATGGCAACAACAACAGCACCACCACCAACAACAACATGGCGACCACAATAAGCTATGCTATCAGCAGCAGCATCACCAGCAGCAACAGCAACAGCAACAACTTTTACATGACCACCATCAGCAGCAACAACAACAAAGGGAACAAAATAAGCAGCAAGTTCCGACAAATGCGTTCGATAAACAGCAGTGGCATCAACGGCAGCAGCAACATCAACATTTTAATCAACAACACACACAGCAACTGCGTCATCAACAACAACAACATAAACGGCGACTGTGGCGGTGGTTATTATCAACATGTTTTGCCAATACACTGCACAGCAACATCAGCAACAATAGCAGTAATAACAGAGGCAGCAACAGCAACAACAATAGTTGTAGTAGTAGCAGGCAAACCACAAGCAGCAGCAAATTTAATCCAACCCAAACAACATTTCATTCATCCACCGCTACGTCAACGACCACAACCTCCACATCACGTTTCTCTTCTACATCGTCAACGTCATCTTCATCTGATGTTACATCGTCAACGCGTGGTTGCACAACGTCACCAGCGTTGGGTGGGCGGCTGTCGGCGATGGCGGGAACTATGCAGCATCGAGAAATCGCCTACATATTTAAAACTGCTACTACTGCCTCGCAGGCTATAACTGCTTTTTATCTGTGGTGGTTATTTGGTGTGTGTTTAATTCTCTTCACAAATGGCGGACGTGACTGGCGGTCAGCGGAATTGACGCGTACAACATTTATGGTGGCAGCTACGTATTTAGAACCGGACGAACTGATACACGAATTGGATAGGCCAGGTGAGTGAATGAGTGAGTCACTGAGTGGGTGACTAAGCATTTAAGTGGTTGAGCTTCACATATATAGCATTATCAGTAATTGCATACAAATATTGAGCAGTTACATGCATATATAGGTTTTTGGGGCATTTGGAAATTTTGTGCCATACATTCAGGCGTTATATTGATAATTTAAACGTGAATTTATGCAAAACTAGTGATTTTAGATTATAAATTATGACAGCAGGTATTTAACCTTCATCTGCTCTTTGCGTCGAAAACTACGCAAAAGCTATAAAATTTGTTTATTTTTATGAAAACGGGCGGCTTGATATTCATTAAATTTCTCGACTTTGAAAATGTCATTAATTTGCTTAATTTAAACAATTTTTCTTTCAAAAAAAAAATTGTATATGGAGTTTATTAAAAAAGTTACGTTTGTTACCCTCTTGCGTCGATTTCGACGCATATGAGAAAACATATGTTTTTTGGCGGGAAACTTACTTGTCAATGCGCTTTTTGCGAGTGAGGAAGTTATTTGTGATTGAATTGTGAATTAAGTATATAATAAAAGATATATAAAAGAAAAAATAAGATGTGCCAACCAAAATATTTGTCAAGTGGAGAGATAGAAACTCTTCTAAAACAAAGTGGTGAAGATAGCTTTTCCGACATTAGTGATGGGGTGAATGTGCCAGAACGCCCAGAAGGTAGCGAAAGTGATCTTTTTTCAAGAGATAGTGATTCTGTGGAAGACGATAACACTCCAACAATCCGTTGTACTTATCAAAGGATGGCACAATATGGCAGCCAGAACCATTTCAGCCGCAGTGTGGTAGATTTAGGAGGGAAAATGTTATCAATCTTACCCCTGGTGTTACTCGATTTGCAAAAGCTCGTGTTAACGATATCAGAGATGCTTTTCTTCTATTTTTACCTCCACATCTTGAAAATATTATTTTGAAGTATACAAATGCATTTGCCAAAGCTAAGTATGGCGACGATTTCATGCAAATTGATTCCTGTCTGCTTCAAGCTTATATCGGTATTTTGATTTTAGGTAATGTGCATAGGTAAAATATCCTTTCCTTTTTAGGAACGCAATATACAAAATAAATATATTTCTAGATCCAAAAACGAACCACCGGTTGATTTATTTGATACACAATGTGGTCACCCTATTTTAGGGCTATTAGAGCTAATATGTCGAGAAAATCTTTTGAATATATTACTCAAGTAATTCGATTTGATGACGCCATAAGCCGAAGGCAACAAAATTGTGAAGATAAGTTTGCACCCATCCGAGAAGTGTTTGAAAAATGGTCAAATTTATTAGCTGACTATTACAACCCACACGAATGTGTAACCGTTGATGAACAGCTGCTAGGTTTTAGAGGTCGGTGCAAGTTTCGGCAATATATCCCTTCGAAACCAGAGAAATATGGGTCAAGTTCTGGTTATGTGTCTGTTCTGAGACGTCCTACGTGTGGAAAATTCAGCCATATTTGGGGAAACCAGTCGGTGCAAGTTCATGTGAAAAACTGAGGGTCAACGTGTTGTTTTGGACTTGGTTCGCGGTTTGAAAGGTCACAACGTGACAATGGATAACTTTTTTTCTTCATATGGTCTTGGCAAGAGGTGTTACTATGGTGGGAACTATGAGAAAAAAAAAGAGATCCATCCCACCAAATCTTCTAAATTGCAAAAAACTACCCTTGTACAAGTCCAAATTTGCATTTACAAGCAATACAACGCTTGTTTCATACATTGGGAGGAAAACAAAATGTACAATTTATAAAGTACTTTACACAACAATGAAGATGTCGAGCCCGGGACTAAAAAGCTGCCAACTATTATAAATTACTATAATGAAACCAAAGGCTTGTTCACATAGGTGCGATGCGCTAACTTTTTTGTACAAGTGTGCATCCAATCTTTCTTTTCATTCAATATACAGTAGGTGTCAAAACGGTTGATAAGATGCTTTCCTGCTACAGTTGCAAAAGGAAAACTCATAGATGGTCGATGGCTGTATTTGCAAATATAATCGATATATCTGCCTTGAACGCATTAATAATTTTCAAAGAAATTCACCCTAATTGGCAACCTACCCAAAAAACAACAATAACAAGGAATTTTCTAAAAGAATTAGGATTGTTACTTGCCAGACCATACATGGTAAATAGAACCCCAAAGCCAAGGACAAGTTCATCGGCAAATTTGGTTAAAATTACTTCTTCATTGAGCGCACCGAAAAGATCGAAAACCGAACCTCCACAAATAAAAGGCAGGCAAAGATGTTCGATGTGCTGTGAAAATAATTTGGCTTCGAAAAATAACATGCACACTACTATTTGTTGCTTCTGCTCGAAAGGTGCACGCAAAAACGTCCACAACCGAAACGTATGCGTTAAGTGTTTGGAAAATAAGCGTATTTAAGGCTGGTAGAAAAAAATAAAATTTTCTCGTTAAATGAATAAAAACCCAAACTTTCATTAGTTTTCAATGTGCATGATTTCACTTTACCTACTGAAAACACTGAGTAGTCCAATATGCGTCGAAAACGACGCATGAGGGTAGACAATGCAAGCTTTTTTAAAAGCAGATGAAGGTTAAGCACTCAGCAAATATATATGAGTATACCTCAGCAAAATATTTTGAAATGCTATTATGGGAATGCAATAATTTAATATTCAAAATATTTACAGTATGTGACTCTAAAATATTGAAATAATAGTATTTACTCTAGAATAAAATTAATACAGGTCAATGATTTATACAATATTTAAGGTTGTAGAGACAATGACTTTATCAATATAACGGCTGATTACATATGATCCAATAAATCATACAGGCAGTACCAGACTGGAATTATTACTGTGGAGTATAATTTAATACGTTTATTAGTTCAAAAGAATTATAAAATTAAATTTAGAACTAAAATTACAAATATTAATGCGTCTCAAATGCTAAAGATTTGAAGAACAAAAATTAATAAGATCGAAACTTAGGGCAAAAGTATATGAATTAATGTAACAGCCGATAAATGAATCTTTACATTTATTGTGGTGTGAGTTTGTCATTTTCGAAGTAAACAAATTTTACGTTAGCAGAAAATTTAAGTACCCGGTGGTGACGAATGGTACAAAACTTTTTCGTATTATACCGACTGAGGCCCAACAGCTCAAAGAATTAAAAGTTTGTAAATTGAAAAAATAAAAATAATATAGATCATATAAAAACAAAAACAATAGATAATTTAATATGAAAATATTTGCATCAATATGAGCTTAAATCAACTCTTCGACCGATAAATCAAAATATTCGTTAAAACATGATCTAATTTAATATGAAAATATTTGCATAAATATGTGTTTAAATCAACTCAGTTGGAACTCAGTTGAAAAATTTACTTTCCTTCACACGTTTTCCAATTCCCGCAGTGACATGTAAATTGGGTTGAAGTGGTATCCGGGCATATGCTCTCCAGGTCTCCAAACAGGCCCATTGTGCTACAACTGAGGATCGTTTAAACCCCACCCGCTAGTCAAACCAATGGATGGAGTTTGAAAATCTGAGCAATCGACGTATTTTCATCCGCTCTATTTCGCTCAGATTTCACTCAAATTTATAAAAGTTTGCTGCCTCTAGAGATATCGCCCTTCTCCCTCAGAGTGCGGAGTATTCGCAAAGGAAGTGTCTTAAGGTTTTAGGATTTTTCGCCTCCCTAAAACTTCCGCAGTTGTTATTTGATGGTATGAAGAAACCTTTTCCATGTTTTCCCAATAGAAGATGCATAATTTGAGATATCTCTTTTCTTTTAAGTATAATAAGTGCTTGTGACCTTGTTTTATTCTATTTTGCTCATATTACCATGGTCACATTGCAACCATTCAAATTTTTCGACTTTAGATTAGCATCTTTGATGAATAATTTTATTATAGAGAACTTGAAAATGTTTTCTTTCGCCACCTTATAAAATTACGGTATCTGAGTTTTATTCCTTTTTGGCTTATTCAGGTGGCTAATCTTTTCAGAATTTCAGCTGTATCGAAATCCGTCGGCGTAAGAGAAGGTTCTTGCTGGGCCTGCACACTGGCTTCGCTAATACCCGAGACAGAAGTCTGCAATCTACTCCAGAGTAAAGAATATCCTCTTTCCTACCCCCATCAATGTTGGCATTCACTCCCTGTTTCGAACTGGTCCCTAAATTTTCGAGGCTCTGTTCCTGCGTCTTTTTTCCAACCTCTTTGTAATGTGTGGTTTTTAAGAATAATTTCTTTATAACAGAGCTATTGAGGAGCATATGCACATAGCATGGATTCGTTTGTTTTTATTTTTACTTTACAAGGAGTTTAAAATTGGCTCGAATTGACTTGAGCAAAATATGGTGTAGAGTGAAGACGCGTCCCTATATCTTTAAAGTTGATATTCTTATCAAATTTCAAAACTCTTCTTATTAATATATTCTTCTCCTCGAAAATAGATTCCGCTTCTGATTTTTAGTAAAGTAGTTATAGAAGACAACATCCCAATTGTCTACTAGATAATAGAGACGGTACTTGAGCTGACAGACAAAGCCTCTTAGGATTTGGTATCACTTACCTAACTGTGAATGCGACTGTGAAAATGAATCCATTTCCAAGCAGAAAAGATAAGGCGAAAAATAATTGTAATGGATATATTTTAACTGTCTGTATATTCTATATCTATTTACAACTTTACTGTGTTATATGTGTGGCAGTCACACAAGACCTTCCCAATAAAAAAAGTAGTTTTAAACACGTACTGGCGAAATACCTTGCTCTTACGAGTACTCGCTAGGATAAAAAAAAATAATATTCTTGAAATTGTATAACGTGGCATCTACGCCTAAAATATAATCTTCAAACACTTTGTAAGGTTACATTGGCTGAATTCAGAGCTTGCTCAGAAAATTTCAAAACACTGAGCACTACCTTCGCGAGTGCCCAGTTTTCAGCCTGTTGAGACTAAGCATCTTTAAGATACCTCAAGCTTCGGCCTTTTAAAGATATCGAATTATGGCTCAGTGATTGAATTGAGACCAGATAGAACTAATTTTTTTACAGATGGTATTCGAAAGAGAGAGATGGTGAAAAGTTGTCGTTTCCGATGGACAATACTTAAAATTATGTATATTTTTTTTCAATAAAAATGAATCTATTTTGAACACAAAAAATTAATTCCAACTATTATTTAATTTATTTTACTTAAAATTTGAATATTAGACCTAGAAAAAAATAAGTAAAATGTACTTGCACAATTCCCATGTTAATTTTAATGCTTTGCTTTGGATTAAAACCAAAATAACACCAACATTATTATTCAAATCTAAGAATATTTAAATATTTTTACTAAATTTCCATAAATGCAATTTTTTTCGAAATTTACATACACAAACACCTACTCATTATATGTTCAACAAACAAAATAAACTGTATACACAAAATCAACATTGCTTCTCCTCGAGGTTATACTTATAATGAAACTATGATAAATTTATGAATAAGCAAACTTACTGACATATTTATGCGTAGAAATGAATATACCTCGATATGTATGCACGAGTATGTTCGTACAGTTTTCTTGCATATTTAATGCTTATATACAGACATTCTGCTACAAACATATTTAAAAAAGTGTCGATAAGAAAATTTGTGAATTTATTAAATTTATATTTGTATGTAAATAGCGAATGCGTTACTTAAATGCACACCAGAGATTAATTGAAAGTTTTTAATATGCAATTAAGGTAAATTTAGATATATTTATAGATTTAGATACACACACACATAGTTATGAACAATTAGGTACATATAAATTTATAATATTTTGAAATAGATATTTACTCTGAGAATTTGCTTGTTATTAAAGTAAGAAAACAAAGTGAACATTTTGAATTTGTGTGCTAGTACTAAAGGAGCAATTACCCAAATTAAAGCATTCAATTTTAGTGTAGTTTATAAATACATATTTCAATTTATATGCTTGATCTGCATTTTAATTCTTACTAACCTACAAATTATTTAAGTATTTTGAGCGATAATTATTTCGCCTTTGTATGCGTCGCAATTGAAGAGAAAAATTTCTTTGCGATTATTTATAAAAAAAGGAATATGAGGTAAATAAATATGAGAAGCTTTAATTAATATTAAGATGAAAATAGCGTTGGAGTTTAGCACGAAACACTACATAAAATAGCTTTTAAGCTTATTGTGGCTTATGAGTTCGTAGGCGGATTAGAATAAACTGTAGAGAACTCAATTTTTTGGTAAAGACATCAAGCTATCAAGACAGAAAAAAACAAATTGGGAGGAGTTCGACTGAAGATCTCTTCAGCGTTTACAAAACGTTATATATATATATATGTAGGGTGTTTTTTTATAGAGGTATAGAACTTTAAGTTGGCATTACTTTTCAAGATGGCGACCGAACAGCTGTTAATTAAGTGATTTATTCTCAGTTTGGTTTGGCAATTCACCGTGAATAGACTCACGCCTGAACAACGCTTGCAAATAGTGCAATTTTATTTCGGAAACAATGGTTCTGTGCGGAAAACGTACGCACTACGTCCAATGATACGGACCAATGATTCCACCAACCCATAAAGCGCACCAAACAGTCAGTTTTTCTGGATGTAACGGTGTTTCAACATACACTCGAGGATTACCTTCACTCCAAATGCGGGTGTTTTGTTTGTTGACGTAGCCATTCAACCAGAAGTGCGCTTCATCGCTAAACAAAATTTGCTTATGAAAATCGGGAACAACGTTTTCCGCACAGAACCATTATTTTCGAAATAAAATTGCACTATTTGCAAGCGTTGTTCAGGCGTGAGTCTATTCGTGATGAATTGCCAAACCAAACTGAGAATAAATCACTTAACAGCTGTTAAATCGGTTGCCATCTTGAAAAGTAATGCCAACTTAAAGTTCTATACCTCTATAAAAAACACCCTTTATATATATATATATATATATAGGATTTTCCAATAAGAGTGATATGATGTCTTTTAAAAAAACACACTAATTGTTAGGGAAACTCAAATGTGTTTTATTTAATTTGAAGTACAATCGATACAATAAAGTTCTGAATTTAACATCATTCAAATGGCCTCCACGACTTCTTTTGTAGGAACGAATTCGATGAACCAAATTTTTGAGCACTTTTTCTACTAAATCAAGTCATATGCCTTGAATAGCACGTTCAGTATTGACTTTTAAAGCTTGAAGAGATTCTGGTTTATTGCTAAAGATCAATGACTTCAAATAACCCCACGAGAAGTAGTCTAATGGTGTTAAATCACAACTTCTTGGAGGCAATAATCGGTTGTTGCACGTGCTGTGTGACACGTAGGCCCGTCTTGTTGGAACCAGATGTTGTTAAGATCAACTTCTTCCAATTGTGGCCATAAAAGTTGCTTATTATCGATCTATACCGTTCTCCATTGACAGTAACGGTGCTACCAGCTTCATTTCGAAAGAAGGACGGACCGATATTTTCACCAGACCAAAAACCACACAAATCTGTCAATTTAGGTGAATGTAACGGTTGTTCATGAATAATTTGTGGATTTTCTTCACACCAGAATCGACAAATTTGTTTATATACTATACCACTCAGATGAAAGTAAGCCTCGTCGGAGAAGATGATTTTCTTAAAAAAATCATTATAGTATTCAAGTTGTTCCAAGGCAAAATCAACAAATTCACGACGTTTATGGTGCTCCATGGATGAAACTGTAAACGTTACTGAATACAATGAGAAAAAAAAATGACAGATCATGACAAATTAAAAATGGCCAAAATGACTCTTAGAAATCATATCATCTCTATTGTATATGATTATAGTACTAAACTTCACAAATTAATTACTGCCCACCAATTATTTCCCATGCTTACATTTGCATTACTGTAACATAATGTAGAATGGAGATATGAGCGATTTATATAGTTTTGTCACGTTTTTAGAGAATGTTTTTATTTAGAAGGTTATAGCTTTTTCATGCGCTTTTTTAATACCTCATAACCATATAAGGAGTCATAGCTAAATTTCATACGAGTACGTCTTCAACCGGATACAAAACAAAAGCTTCAATCACTATTTCACTCTATTAAATCTCGGTATATATTTAAATACTATAAGAACAATGTAAAAGAAACGATAGGATTGACAACTGCATGGAATGGGATTTTCTGCTAGTTTTCAGGAGGAGGAAATAAGCCTGTCTAAGATGGTAGAGAAGAATGTTTCAGTGGAAGACGCAAAAGACAGACCAGATAATCAGATATCTGGACCATTGGATGATGATTTCCATTGAAAACGTTAAGCGCCTTAGCCATATCACTTCACTAACCACTTGAGAATTGCATTCTTGCATATATGCATGAACGTAAATAAATATTAACATACATACATATATTATTATATAAATTGCATAGCATTATAGAAATAAGAGAAAGCAAAGTGCTCAATTTAAATGGCTTAATTTAACAACTTTAAAAATTTACAGGAAATAGACTCTTTTAAAAAACTTTGTGCTCTACAAGAATCCACAAAAAACTTTACCTTCAACGGCAAGAGTGATGATAATTTTAGTGAATAAAAACTTTTTCGTGTGTTATTTATTTGGGAAGCCTTGAATGCTTACCGATATCTTTTAAAATTGAACAAAAAATACCAGCTTGCAGGGAGATTGCTTCTCAGTAAATATAAACCTTTTTCGATGGAAACATTCCATCCAGTTTCACTGAAATAAGTGTTTGGTTTGTTTTCTCTGGACACGACTTCTGGTTTCGTTGCTCACAAATGTAATTTTGATGTTTTGATTTGAAAAATGATTTTTTGTAATTATCTTGAAAACGAACTATCAACGTTATCCTCAAATATAGTACTAGTAAAGATCTACAAGTTGCGCCTTTTTTTAAAATAAAATAATGTCTTGGCATATATATTTTTTCGCTTTGAATGAATGTCGCAATCGACAACAGAGAAATTCACTTACATAAAAATATGCACAAAACAACATGACCTTTGAGAAAGGCAATATTCTACAAAACAGTTTTCAACAATTCCCGGGAAGATGATTATTTCAACCTGAATGCAGACTTTAATGCATCATGTGGCACCTTAATGTGTTGATATATTGTAGATAGCTAACTTAGCTAGATGGGAAAATGTTTCCAATTATGTTAAATCCGGAAGAAGTTTTTTAATGTATATAATAAATTTTTCATAATACATATATACATATATTTTTTGTATGAGGCTGAACATTAAATTTAATATTAAATTGATTTGTTAAATTTTTCTTCATTTTGTATTTTTTAAAATATGCGCAAAACTGTTTCGTAAAAAATATATTTCATTATCAACTGTCAATCGCTTACAGACAGTGCAACTTAATTCAAGCCAATAATACCGTAATACTACGTTGAAAGGTGTGTATGTATGTGTACACTTAGTATGTGTATATTATGCACAATATAATTTTTATTTATAATGAAAATATAAAAATAATGTTTAATTTTATTTGACAACTTAATTAATGCGCCAACAAGCAGAACAAATGTATAAAATATTATATACATATGTATAACTCATGCATATACATATTTATGTAATTTTCGTAGTTAGTATCGAATTTCACATTCAGACAACTTTATGACTTAATTTTATGAAAAAATCAGCCGCGCATAAAAAGGTTTGCTTGATCGATGAAATCACCGATAATCTGAACAACCATACTTTATGTAAATACGACGTATTTAACATAGCAATACAAAGTTATTTATATATGTAAATATATAGGATGATAATAAGGATGATAATAAATTTGTTATGATCTCTCATTTCGGTAAAACAAAATACAAACAATTTATTGATGTATTTTCATATAAATCAGCATTTGATTCAATTAAGAAGAATTGGAGGATGGGGCCATGTGCTGAAGTTCACGCCAGTGAGGAAAGCTTCTGACTGCCGTTCACCTGGGACTGGCCAGAAACGATTATTTTACATATAGTTCAAACAGCTCACGACTTTCGGTCTTAGACTAAGTATCCTCTAGGTAGCCATTTGAAGGCGAGCTAAAGTGAGAAGGCGAATCTCCTGCGGTTGTGCGTAGGGTTTGGAACCCACCACATAAAAACTATACTCCAATGAAAAATCAACAAATGCCTCGCATGAGAGATCCCCCTTTTGATGACGACCCCCGAAAACGTTTAAAGGATTACGATTTGAGGGCTTGCACCTGGAATGTCTGGTCCCTTAATTGGATAGGCGCCGCTGCCCAGCTCGTTGATGCCCTTGTAAGACTAAAGGCTGACATCACCGCCTTCCAAGAAATTAGATGGACGGGACAAGGACGGAAGAAGGTGGGTCCTTGTGAAATCTATTACAGCGCGCAATTCGCATCAAAGCGAAGTTCTTCAATCTATCGTTAATTTGCGCCCACGCCCCGACAGAAGAGAAGGAAGATGTGACCAAAGATGCTTTCCCTGAGAGCCTAGAACGTACTAATGAGCTCTGCCCCCGCCACGATGTCTAAATTTTGCTAGGCGATTTCAACGCCAGGGTGGGCAAATAAGGTATTTTTCGCGTAATAATCGAAAAATTCAGCCTCCACGACGGAACATCCCCAAAAGGGCTGAGGCTGATTGACTTTGCCGGGGCCCGAAATATGGTTGTCTGTAGTACCAGATTCTAAAATACGAAAATTCATAAAGCTACATGGCTGTCGTCAGATCGGAAATTGTGCAACCAAATCGATCATGTTGTGATAGACGGAAGACATGTATCCAGTGTTCTAGACGTGCTTACTTTCCGAGGTCCAAATATCGACTCGGATTATTATCTTGTAGCATCAAAAATACGCACCCGCTTCTGTGTGGCAAAGAACGCCCGCAGTTTTTCTACTCGGCTTGCACACCTGCTCTCTGAGAGCACTAATCATCAACTCGTTATAAAGGAGCTGTAAAACGAAATAGCAAATTCCTTGCGTACCGCTGCTTCGGAAGCAATTGGGTTTCAACAATACCAAAAAACAGCTGGTATGATGAGGAATGTCGAACTGCAGTGGAGAGAAAGCAGGCTGCCTACCTCGCAACTCGTGTATGGAGCGTGGAAGTAATCTGGTGACAGATGTTCAGAGTATACTTAGTGTATTGAGTTAACACTTCTCCAACCTGCTCAATGGCAGTGGAAGTGAAAGACCCGAAACCCCAATCGATGACGATGGTATAGAAGTGCCATCACTCGACTATGAAGAAGTTCGAATAGCGATTGCCCGCTTAAATAATAATAAAGTGGCGGGAGCCGATGGCTTATCAACAGAACTATTCAAATATAGCGGCGAAGAGTTGACAAGGAGCATCATCAGCTTCTTTGCAGAATATGGTGGGACGAAAGTATGCCTGGCGAATGGAACCTAAGTATGCTCTGACCAATCCAAAAAAAGGGATACCCCATGGTCTGCGCCAATTATCGTGGGATAAGTTTCCTTAATATCGCATATAAGGTCTTATCTAGCATATTGTGTGAAAGACTAAAGCCCACCGTCAACAAACTGATCGGATCGGATTATCAGTGTGGCTTTAGACCTGGCGAATCCACCATTGACCAGATATTAACCAAGCGCCAAATCTTTTGATCGATTTACGCCGCTATGTCTGAATTTGATATCCCCACAAATCTCATAAACTGACCTTAGATAATACAAGAAGCGCAGTAAAAATTGGGAAGGACCTCTCCGAGCCGTTAGATACCAAACGAGATTTCAGAGAAGGAGATTCTTTATCATGAGATTTATTTAATTTGATGCTGTAGAAAATAGTACGAGCCACACAGCTAAATAGACCAGGCACAATCTACTACAAGAGTGTGCAATTGTTGGCGTATGCCGCTGATATTGATATAATAGTTCATACAACCGCACCTTAAGTTCGGTGTTCTCCAGATTAGACAAAGAAGCGAAGCGAATGGGTCTGACAGTAAACGAGGGCAAGACGAAATATCTCCTGTCATCAAATAAACAGTCATCGCACTCGCAACTTGGCTCCCACGTCACTGTTGTGACTGTCAAGTCGTTTCGTCTATCTGGGAACCAGCATTAACAACACCGACTATGTCAGCCTTGAAGTCCGGCACAGAATCACTCATGCCCGCTGGTGCTACTTTGGATTCAGTAGGCAATGGAAAAGTAAAGTTATCCCTCGTCAAACCAAAACCAAACTCTACAAGTCGCTCATCATTCCCGTCCTGACATATGTTGCAGAAGCCTGGAAGATATCTACATCCGATGAGTCGGCTTTAGTAGTTTTCGAGAGAAAATTTTTGCAGAAGATTTATGATCCTTTGCTTTGGCAATGGCAAATTCCGCAGGCGATGGACCGATGAGCTGTACGAGCTATACAACGACATTGACATAGTTCAGCGAATCAAGAGACAGGTCTACGCTAGCTTGGTCATGTCGTCCGAATGTATAAAAGCGCTCCAGCTTTGAAAGTATTCGATGGAGTGTCCGCTGGCGGAAGCAGGGGAAGGGAGAGACTTCCACTCCATTTGAAGGAACAGATGGAGGACGACTGGTCTCACTTGGTATTTCTAACTGGCGCCAAACAGCAAATAGAAGAAACGAGTGGTGCGCTATTGTTGACGAGGCTATAATCGCGTTAGCGGTGCCTACGTCAAAGAAGACTAAAAGAGAAGAAGAAGAATAATTACGTTATCTTACTTTAAAAGGTGCTAAATTGTTAATAAAACGAAATAGAAGATTACTAAAATATTTAAGAAAAAGAAGATTTTTAAAATCTGTGTGTTTACTGACATTAATTTTGTATAAAATTTAAAATATTTACGGATTTACTCCTTTGTTATTGGCGGCCGCGATAGCCGAGTGGTTGGCATCGCCTGGGTTCGAGCCCAGGTTCGTGCAACATCCAAAATGAGAAGAAAAAAATTTTCTAATTGCGGTCGCCCCTCGGCAGGGAATGTCAAGCCCTCCGAGTGTATTTCTGGCATGAAATAAAGCTCCTCATAAAAATCCATCAGCCGTTCGGAGGCGGCTTAGAATAAACTGTAGGTCCCTCCATTTGTTGATAAAAACATCTAGACGCAAAACCACACATTGGAGGAGGAGCTCGACCGAAAATCGCTTCAGCGGTTGCAAAGCGCCAAATATATATATATATATATATATATATTTTACTTTAAAAAGAAATATAGAATTTCTAAAAGCTAAAAAGTTTTTTATAAAATGTTACCATTGCTCATATATATTGTATATATGCATACAATATTCATACTTTAAATTAGTGCAATATAACCACACTGCCCTGTATCGTTCTGGTTTTTTTCAAGAAACTTTCTTACAACAAGTCATTTTTTATTGGCTCACACAAATAACTTTACTCAACGAAGCAAGAAAATATTGTGGAAAAGTAAAAGTGAAACAGCAAACAAATTATAACACATGTATGGAAAAGTTAGAACTCTTAAATTGCACCTGCACATGTGTCAGTTTTTTCTTTAAGTTTCTGTACGCATAAGCGTGTGTGTTTGCGTGCAGGCCAACTTTGAAATGAAATTAAGACAGTAACCATGAGTAACTTTGTCACTGCTTTTTACCTCCAAAGCGTTTTCATCCTAGTATATTATGCATACATATGTATCAATGTTCATATTAGGGTATCCAACAGTCAGCAATTTGAAATAAAGAAATAAAGTTAGTTTAAATATTTTGATTGTTACCGTACGTGTTTGCTGGTTGTTCCCGAAGTACTTAATTAATTAGATTTTTTAAATAGCAGCCCAAAATTATATAGTTATGAGATTCATATATAATAACATTACAAAAATTATATATCTTCTAATTCGTTTGGTATTTATCTTTACATATTAAATTACGTATACGCACTGCTTACCAATTCTGCGAGATTAACTTTCATTCTAATTTTTTTTTATGATTGAGGATTATTTATTATATAATTTTTCCATTATAACAATATTTATTACTTTTATAAAAAAACCAAAAAATTTATATTGCAAATTATAATAATTAATAATGTAATTTATTACCTTCTATGGTTTTCCAAATTTCATATAAACCATCAAATCTACTACAAGCAATAACCAATTTAGTAAACAACCTTGATGTGAATATGTAAATAAGAAAGATGCACACATTCTAACACTCTACACTTGAATCAAGCTTTATGCACCTTCGCACGTGCGTTCAAGTATTGTAGCTTTTTACCAACGTCGACATCCTGTTAGAAGTATGAAAATGCCACAAGCGTTTGTTCCACTTCCATGCAAGTGAAATCTAAATGAAGTAGCATCACGTATACGCCATGGCGTGCTTTGCTTTTACTCACAAGCTATATGCAACTAGAAGTGCAGCAAACAATTCTTCCGCTTTTCATTATTTTACAGCTACTAAGTATTTACAAATTTTTTGTAAACTTTATTTTGTTAGTAGTGATGTGTGGTGTTTTAAGTAGTGTGTGGCAAAGAAATTCCTTAAAACGTAATTATGTTGCAAGGACATTTTCATTGCAAAAGTTTTAAATGCTTGGTTTTGCTGTTTTTACTTTCACTCAAAAATTATTTGTTTGTGGTCAACACTGGATAATTACTTTGAAATTGTCTACATGCTAAAGTGTACTTTATTTGTCCATCTTAATTTAACACTCGCACACGCCATGCCGTGTATATATATTCTCTTGCTTAGCGTGTCTAATTGAATTTATGCGTTGACAAAGTGAATTTTAATATTGCGAAAAGTTAGATAGTACGAGTAATTTGATAGCAGGTGCACCAAAGTTTGGAATTTTTAAAATATTGATTAGATTTCTGTAAAACAAATAGCGTTTGACGTAGATATCAACCAGAACGACTATAAAATTTTATCGAATGTAGGTATTAACATTGCTAAGCTTTTATAATTATTCCCCTTCTTCTATGGCGTAGGCACCGCTTACACGATTAAAACCTCGTGTTTCTATTTTTGATGTTTGGCGCCAGTTGAAAATACCAAGTGAGACCAGGTCGCTCTCCACTTGATCTTTCCAACAGAGTGGAGGACTTCCCCTTCCTCTGCGTCCTCCACCAGGTACTCCATCGAATACTTTCAAAGCTGGAGCGCTTTCATCCATTCGGACGACATGACCTAGCCAGCGTAGCCGCTGTCTCTTGATTCGCTGAACTACATCAATGTCGTCGTATAGCTCGTACAGCACATCGTTCCATCGTGTGCGGTATTCGCGATTGCCAACGCGCAAAGGACCATAAATTTTCCGTAAAACTTAAAGCTAACTCATCGGATGTAGACATCGTCCAGGCTCCTGTACCATATGTCAGGACGGCAATGATGAGCGACTTGTATAGTTTGGTTTTGGTTCGTCGAAAGAGCACTTTACTTTTCAATTGCCTACTGGCGGCTGATATTGTTGGTATTATTAATGCTGGTTCCTGGATAGTAGAAATTATCCACGACTACAAAGCTATGACTGTCAACAGTGACGTGGGAGCCAAGTCGCGAATGCAATGACTGCTTATTTGATGACAGGATATATTTCGTCTTACCCTCGGTCACTACCAGACTCAGCTTCAAAATCGATAAAAATATGGTGTATATATATTCCTTTCTCTCGTGTCTTCTCCAAGATTTGGCGCATGGTGAATAGCTGGTCAATGGTAGATTCACCAGGTCTAAAGCCACACTGATAATCCGATCCGATCAGTTTGTTGACGGTGGGCTTTAGTCTTTCACACAATATGCTAGATAAGACCTTATATGCGATATTAAGGAAACTTATCCCACGATAATTGGCGCAGACCATGGGGTATCCCTTTTTTTGGATTGGTCAGAACATACTTAGGTTCCATTCGCCAGGCATACTTTCGTCCCACCATATTCTGCAAAGAAGCTGATGATGCTCCTTGTCAACTCTTCGCCGCTATATTTGAATAGTTCTGCCGGTAAGACATCGGCTCCCGCCACTTTATTATTGTTTAAGCGGGCAACCGCTATTCGAACTTCTCCATAGTCGGATGATGGTACTTCTATACCATCGTCTCGATTGGGGTTTCGGGTTCGCCATCCCCGGGGTTTTCACTTTCACTGCCATTGAGCAGGTCAGAAAATGTTCCCTTCATACACCAACACTAAGTATGCTCTGGACATCTATCACCAGATTATATCCATGGTCCCTTCACGAGTTTGTTCCGGCCTTGAAACCTTCTGTTAGTCGCCGCATCTTCTTTTAGAATTTTCGAGCATTACCCTTGTCAGAAAGTTTCTCAAGCTATCCGTGTTTGGCCTCTTCCTTTTTTCATCCGCAAATGAGTCTCGCTTCCCTCTTCAGCTCTCGGTATCTGTCCCACCCCGAACGTGTTGGAGTCGATCGCAAAGTTGCGAGGTAGGCTGTCTGCTTTATCTCCACTGCATTTCGACATTCCTCATCATTAAATTAATTAATTAAAATTAAGTAAAATTAAATTAAGTTAAAAAAATATAAGTAATAATAAATAATAAAATAAAAAATAAAATAAAATAAAATAAATTAGAAATAAATAAATAAATAAGAGTATAAATAAATAATAAAATAGAAACACTAGAGAAAGACGTAGTTTAATGTAATCTAATTCATTTAATGAACAAAATGCGGCTGACATAACTTTTATGTTTAGTTACTCGCTACTCGCAATATACCTTGGCGTTGTCATATTCAACACTCCTTCTCAACGCATATGACTTACTTTATTTAAATGCTAAACTCTCAATAAAATTCATAGTTTACTTTTACATAAGTTATTTTTCAAAATATTTGCTAGAATTTCACTAGTATGAATATACCTTTTACCTATTTCATTTCCTTTAATTTTATCTCTAATGAAGTGACACCTTATATCAATATGTTTACTTCTACCATGAAACAATTGATTCTTAGATAAATGTTGAGCGCTTAGATTATACAATTGTTTCCTTTTGTTGTTCATATCCAATCTCTTTCATTTCATAATTCATTTACTCCCTCTGCGAGAGCGACGTATTCAGCTTAACACTGCCGTCAAGAAAAAATGCATACCCAAAAAATAACTTTCTGTCTATAATATCGTTGCCTCAATCTGCATCCGTAAATCCTTCAATTGAATTTCTACATTTACGATAACTTAATTTCAGCTCAATAGTTGATGCTATATATCTTTAAATATTTTGTATGCTTACTTCATGTTCCATAAGTGGATCTGCTTCACGTTCCATATGTGGATCGGCATTACGTTGTGCTAATTTACATATTGAATGCATTATGTGAGTACATAAAGCTAAACACTTTAATTCTCTAATCAAAGATTGATGCTGAACTGTATCAGCTCGCTTGCACTAATCACTATTACAGCATACAACAAAACGTTCGTCCAGTGTTGCTGCTGCGGATCCATACTGTGTCACACCATGTCGTTGAAAAATATCTTTTATGTATTGTTATTGACTAATATGGATTGCGGCCAGATCTACTTCACGTTCCACTTTAATACCCAAAAAATTTGAAGTTTTCATTTATCTACATATTCGAAACTGCTAAAAATTTTCCTTTTCACTTCATATAACTCTGATTTGTTTTACACGCTGTAATCAGGTCATCGACATATACAGTAACTTACGAAATATCATCTTTGACTCTTCTTTTATAGAGACATGGTTCAGTAATACCAGGTTCGTACCCAAGAGATTTCAATACTCTGCTAATGTCACATTATATTCTCAACCCGCTTGCTTCAATCCATAAATGGATTTATTTAAGCGCAATACCTTATCCGGACGCTTGTTAACAATAAAGGCTTCTGGTTGCTTCATTTAAACTAAATCGCGTAGATAACTATTTAAATAACTATCGTTAAATTATTAGGTGAATAAGTGTCAACGTAATTAACACCAAATTATTGGCTACAACCTTACACGAGCAGTCAACACTTAAATCTTTCTATTGTCCCATCATCGTTTTCTTTGCATTAAAATTCCATCTACAACCGCTTTCTCGCTACTTTTCTGGTAAACTATCATGTTTCCAAGTATCTTTGTTAATTAATTACGTATACTCTTTATACATTGCGTCCGTTCTTTTGCGCTTCACTTAAACTCTTCGGAATCGTAATACTTTTTGTAGTCTGTATTTCATGCAATTAAGCATTTTCTTCGGCTTACCACGCATCCCAGTACGTAGATATGTGGGTCTACCATGACCAAAAGGAATCTCTAGCTCCTCCTCTGTTCCAGAATCTGCATCTACGTTCTCGTCATCACTTCCTGTACCATCGTCTGGACGATTTCTATCCTCTGTACTCGTTGCGTTATCATTTTTGTTGTTATTAACAGACTCTCTTAGTGCTTGTTCATATGGTATTGTTTGCGGTGACACATTAGTCGAATCCAGAGTAAAATTCTCTTCACATTTACTTAATTCAGCAAATATAACATTTCGCTCTTCAATAACTCTACGACACTCTGGGTCATATAGGCGATACGCCTTTGATATAAGATGGTATCTTAGCATTTTAAACTCCTTACCCTTAGCTTTCCATTTAATATTATGTGTCTTAACCAGAAACTTCGTCTTTACTTGTCATAAACACACCACCAAGTGACGTAGTTCTGAACCACAAACGTCCATGTGAATCAAATCGAACATTACAATATTCAAAAGTATATAAGTACATAAGTTTCAGTTACTCGCTACTCGCAATTTAAATTGGCTTTTCAACAAATAAAATAAAATAAATTAGAAAAAAATAAAATAAATAAGAGTAAAAATAAATATCATAAAAAATTAAGTAAAATCTAAAAATATAACAAATAAAGCAAACTAATATCGAATAAAAATAAATAAAATAAAATTAATAATATTGAAATAAATTTAAGAAAAAAAAAATTCATAAGAAAATAATAAATTTAAAAAAAATAATAAACGGAACATAAAACAAAATATTTTAATTAATAAGTAATAAGTATATTAAAAAAAAAAACATAAAATGAAATAAAAAAAGCTAAAAGAATAAAGTATATAAATTATATAAATTTAAAACACACTTAGCAGACTTATATAGTTATAACAATCAGCAGAGTTTTTAAAATTAGAGCGAATAAAAGGTCTATTTAGTAAATTATGATATTCTGAAAAACGTAATGCATTTATTTTATTGGTTTATTAAATAACAAATTTTATTAATTATTTATTTAACTTATTAGTTTTTTAAATTTTTTCTGTCCATTTTAGAGAAAAAAATATAGATTTTTCTGAGCTTTTCTTTATTATTAATTACACACTTCATTACATTTGTTAATTTAAAAAACTTTACAGCAGAAAAAAATTTAACATTTTTGTACACTTTTATTTTTCAGTAGCAACAAAGCTTATAACCTCTACACACTTATTGCAGATACAGCAGTAACAAAGACTTTGAATGTTTCTTTTATTATAGTAATTTTTTAAGTGCAGTCATTTTAGCGTTTAAATACGGCAATCAACTGAATCCAATTATAAAATGCACTATAATTTGCATAAACGCCGCTTCAGCTTTTGCTTCAACTGTCACTTTACTTACTTGCAACTTAAACGCGCGGTAGAAAATCTGCTTAATTAAACTTAATGCGAATTGGCATTATAAAACGAGTAGAATACGCATACATTTGTGTATACATACTTATTACACTACATTGTATGGTAAGAAAAATTGTAGAGTTTTAATCTTTAAAGCTAACACTTTAAGCTTTTGGCGTTAAAACGTCAGCAAAGCGAGAATAAACAGATTTAACACGACCAAAAAAGAACTTAAAATATTGTGTCTGAAGTGGATCGTGCGTATATATACAATGCATTTATAGAGTTGCATAAGTGTTCACATAACATATATATATGTATATACACATGTTTGTGTTGCAGACTGTCGAACATGTAATACAATGAAGTCAAGTCATTTTGCTGCTGTTCCAGCAACCAAAAATAAAACATTGGGATATTCAACATAAAACTCACTAGTAGCGATAAACAAGTAAAGTAAAATATATATGTCAGAATGAGTGAGTGTACTTACCCATATTCCCATTTTAAGGGCTAACGCGCGCCCTTAAAACACAGCAGCAGTGCAACTTTTCTCATTTAGCCGCATAGCATTTTTTCACTTTATCATCCTTTAATTTTTTTTTTTTTATGAGAACATGCTAGCGTTTTGTATATACTTGCCGTACTATAGACCAGAGTATAATAAATAACAAAGCGAAATTTCACACTCACCAACACATTCATTTGCAGTATATATGTATCTATATATATATGTATGTATTCCTGTATATATTTCATTGTAGTATTGCTCAGAAGTAAATATAAGAAGATCTTTAGCGAACTTTCTATCGTAGACAGCCTAAAGTTATTTTTTATAAACTTTAAAGCTTTATTAGAATTTGAAAAAGGTGGCAATACCACTTCGATGATGGAGCTAATAATTTCATAAGCAAATTAAGTGGATACACATATTGCATTTTTTATTTAACTTGTAATTTGATTTCACTGGCAATCCTTTCGAAAGGTATATTTGTATGAAAAACAGGGTTATTTTTTATATTTGTTCTTTATTAATTACTATTTATTCCGATAAAAGTTACCAAACAATACTCAAAGCGGGTTTGTTAAACAATTCTTTTTCTTGAAATTTTTCACAGATATTTATCACATCAATCGTTGCAAGTTTTTTTTCGAACGGCCCTCCGAACATGTTTTTAGAAAGAATGGTTGTTTTTTGAAGAGAATTGTTAAAACGGGTTAAAACTATTCTACAAATGTTTTAGTTGAGAAATTTTGCTATATATTTACAAAGCACTTAACTTTTTATTTCTTTCAGATGTATATCTAAGAACTGATTTTGCTTGTTATACTCGTATGTTGAAAAATCATTACCAAAAATAACTGTAAATTTTCCCATATATGTGTACATACTTATATTACTAATATCGAAAATGAGGTCAACTCACTCAAAAATAAATTTTTTAAAGACTTTTTATGCATCCTTAAGTTGATGCTTACAATAAAAAAAATAAAAAAATTACTATCCACTGTTGGACTAGAAAATGTTAAAATTTTTCTATCCACCATAACGTACGCATACACTTACATTTGTACGCTCCCATTACACATGAACTTTGAGAAGGCTTTTGTGGTAAAATATACTTTGTATGGCAAATTTTAAAATATTACATAAATGAATATATGCATATGCTTGTAATTATATATATTCGTACCCGTATGTACAATATACTCTTATATAAATATTTATGAAAATCCACTATTGTTTTGAGTATGACCCAGCTTCGAAATTTTCGTGAATTTCCATTGTATTTGATATGTTCCTTTTTTTTTTGCATTTTTATATTCTTTGTTTCCTTGCAAAAACCTTGGCTTACTTCCGCAGCATCGCACTAAACTGCAATTTTTTACTTAACATATACATACATATATATGTGTTTATAATTACTTATGTGGTAGTAAGCGTGTTATAATTGCACGCAAGTGCTAGCCTTGAGTATGGTCAAGTTATGGCGAAGACAATGCGACTAAGCAGTAGCACAGATCTTCTCTTCTCAAAATAAATATATTTATGTGCATATATAGATGTATGTTATACTTAAATGACTTTAAATAAATAATGCTTCACGTAGTGCAGCATCAAGAGCACTGACTTGACCGCTAAGTCAGTGCTCTTTGATCTTGCGGTTAGTCTATTACAATGCGCGCTTTAATGTTGGAATAAAAATGCAAAATTAAAATTAAAATACCCTAAAGAGATTACAAATCATGGATGAATATAGGTTTATAAATATTTTAAGAAGCATTATAGTTGAGATCTTTCTACTAAGATTATGACTGTAAATATTTAATAATAAAAATTAGTTTTAAATTTAGTTTTGTATGACTAAATATTCTAGAATGTCCTCCTCATCATTTTTTCAAAAGGTAATACAATCAGTATTAAAAAATTCGATTTGAAGCGCTGCTCTAAAATATTTATATTCTGCAAAACTAACAATAAAAGCAGAGTTACCAAAATTACATATTTTGCAATGAAATTTTCCAGCTTCTAAAGATTTTATTACATATATATTTATTAGATTCTTGAGATCATTAAGTAGTAATATAGAGGAGGGCAGAAAATTTTAGAACCAAACATTGTTTTTTCCTTAAAATTTTAAATTTAATTTTTTTAGTAAAATATTTTATTTCTTTTTATCATCGTTTTCTAAATTAACAACGAAAATAATTTAAAACCAATTTTCCCTCATTATATTGTTTGAAATAATAATGTCAATGAAAAATGTGATAAAATAGTAAGTGTATTGTTTGCCAATTATATCTAAATTGCATTAAATATTGTGAATTAAGAATAATATATTTATATTATATATTATTATATAATTCTGTAACGTTTTTCGTGGCTACCCTCGATGATTTCGCAAATCCTTCGAGTCCGATCACTGGATTGCTAAATAAATCTCCCACGATGTGCATCATACTGCCACTTCTTTTGCCTCTCCTTTTTATTTGGAAATCTCTGCACACTGCTACTCCTCTTGTCTGTACTTCCTATTTGGGATTTCCGCTACACTGCCCTCCACCTAAGCCTGATCGTCCCGATCAGACACGCTATCTGTTCCAAACGCTACAAGACTTTCCAAGTGAACCAGTTTTATTTTGGTTCTTGATTTTCCAACGGCCTGGATTCGATATTCCGTGCTATTTATTCCGTACTCAAATCTTTCATGATTTTTCACCTTAGTACATCCTTCTACCTTGTTGCTCATAACCCTAGGGCGTTGCTCAACAGTTTTGCGTATCTCTCTCAACTTCTCCATTAGGGCACGAGACATCTTGCCATTTCCGTACGTATTTCCCTTCTGCTACTCGTTCTTTACCAGGGCACATCATTACTATTGTACGCATGATCGTGGCCAACACTTAGCAGTACTTCCATATTTCCATACACCATCACTCTTTTCTTTAGGTCGGTATTTCTTCCTTGACCAAGGAGAAAGTTCACACCAACTATGACCTCATCTAAGATTTCCGCTACTAGGAACTCATGTAACACTGTCATATTCCCGATGGTGACTTTACACGTGGCTTTTCCTAGAACCTTGGCGTCCTCACCAGTTACTGTTTTCAACTTAGCTCTGTGCAATGGACTGATTTCCTTGGTGATCAAGTCGGATCGAATGATGGAGTTTAACGCGCCTGTATTCACAGTTAGCACTCGCTCATGCCCATCCACATATCCACTGATAGTAACGTCGCTCGCCTTGTTATCGATTTGTCTCGTGGGACCCATATTACAATCGCGGGCGAAGTGTCCTGGCCTTCTACAGTCGTAGCAAATCCTGGTTCTCATCAGTATCGCGGTTTTCGACGTTTCCCAGATTCCTTTTATCACATCTGGACTCTCTAACTTCGCATAATTCGCTCTGTACGCTGGTCTGCACAAGCGCGCAGCCGCTTCCTGAGTCTGAGCATACGAGACAGTCTCAGAAAATTTTGGCTTTGGATCGCATACTCCTCTCGCCTACTAAATTTGTCCCTTATTCCGCTAATGAATCAATGAATGAATAATGATTTTTATCCTCCCGAGGTATTCTCCAAGACCATCTCCATAACCCAAACGAGCTAGCCTCTCAATCTCACAAGCAAATTCCTGCAGGGTCTCGTTGGACTTCTGATAGCGGTTCTCTAATTCCATCTGATAGATCTGTCTGTCTTCTATGCTCGCTATCATAGCGTCTTTCCACGGCTCGCTCTGGTACCTCGTAGTCATCCTTGTTATATACAGGAATAATCTGCAAAATTTCCGTTGCAGGTCCCTTCAATGCAATGAATAGTGCAGCTGACTTCTCCTCCATGCTCCAGTTATTTGCTCTAGCCGTCTTTTCGAACTGAAGCTTAAAGATGTGGAAAGGGGTGGTGCCGTCAAAGGATGGTGCTTTTATGCTAGGGGTGCTCCTCGAAATGCATGGACGGTTCGAAAGCAAATCGTGGACACGATCTTCCTCTATTTTGCTTTGCCAACCTTCCAACTCGTTGACTTTAGCTGCTCTATTTTGTCTTGCCTCTCCTCCTTATTGTCCTGTCTCCGCTTGAGTTCTGCTTCTTTGACATCTCTCTGTTGAAGCTGTATGTGCCGGGATGAAATACGCGCTTCTTGCTCTTACATTTGCGATGAAATGTGGGCATTCATTTTTGACATGTTGGCATCCTGTGCATCCAACTTCTGTAGCGTTTTGGCATCCTGATCATTCAACTTTTGTGTAATTTCTTTTGTAATGTTGGCATTCATTTGCCAGTGACGTGTTCATGTTCATACTCGTAGAAGCCTATTCCTCAACCTTGGTTGCTGACTGCTCTGACTCTTTTGCGGCGCCAACAGCTTCTTCCTTCTCCAGACTGGATGTCTCTTCGTCTTCACGACGGAATTCATATTGGCTCAAAGCTATGCCTTCTGCTTCCATAGCTTCTCCTAGCCATGATTGTAGCTCAGCCTTATTCCCGGTTGAAGATAATCCTCGCCTCGCCAATTCCTTTCTGAGGGATAGTATCGTCAAATCTTGAATCTTGACCATTTTCAAATATTTTTGTTTTCCTTTTTCCGCAATTTATTTAGCAATTTCTGACACCATTGTAAAGTTTTTCGTGGCTACCCTCGATGGTTTCCCAAATCCTTCGAGTCCGATCACTGGATTGCTAAATAAAACTACCAAGATTTGCATCATACTGCCACTACTTTTTATTTGGAAATATCGTCACCTTTTGTCTGTGCTTCGTATTTGGGATTTCCGTTACAATATTATAAAATGTTCCGCAACAATGTATATAAAGTACTTTTTTATTTTCCTTTTTAGTTAAATTTTTTTTTTTTTTTTTTGTTCGCTTTAATTTTATAATTTTTTCCACCTTTATGCCTTACCATATGTGATTTTTGAGCTTAACGTAATTTCCTTAGTAACAAACAATTGTGCGCTGAGAAATTAATTAGAAAAATTATGAATTTCACTGCTGCTGTGTGATGATACCACATTTCATAATCAGCTTTCTCAAGTCAGGGTTCCTTTGATTTGAATTAATTACAACAAACGGTAATATAATTTGTATAAAAAATATGTATAATATTATTTCATAATAAAAAAAAACTTTCAAACAGCCGCCGTGCGAAAATCTTCAAACAAAAAGTATTTTTCTTACAAATAAATCTTTTCATTCCTTCACTGACCCTCCCCTTAGGATTATGAATCAACGCAATACATCATGCAACTGTTTGTTTTTATGAACACGAATTATTGATTTAAAATACTTTAACTGAAAATAATACATAAATGCAACAGTATATACATATCACATTGCTCTCTCTTTTGGGCAACATTTTTATTGCAAGGAATTTTAACAAAAGATTGTATATAAGAATTTTTGGGCAAATTCAAAAAATTTTGCATCAAACGTATTAAGCCCATATAACAAACTCGAAGACTGCTTATGATTATCCCTGTCATCGTCAAAATGGGACAAAAACCTTTACTTATTCGTCTCTACTTTTTAAATTTTTAAGTTTATTCCAGGGCTGATAATACAGATTTTTACAATTTTATAAGTTAATTAAGCAGTCAGCTCAGAAATTTTGGTGCAGAATTTTTTTTTAGTACATCGTAAAAAACGTATAAATATTTAAATCCGTAAAGAAATTAGCCTAAATTTTTTTAAAATTACTTTCAAATTATAAATGTGTTGTTATAAATTAGTGAGGTGAAGGAAAATTTATTTCAAGAGATTCAAAATACAAAGCTTTTGAAAAGTTAGTTTGAAAATTAAAACAATAATAATACAAATCGTAAATACAATAAAATAAATATTTTATTTTTAAATTATTCATGTTTTTTTTAGTGACAAATTTTAATCGCTATACATATGTATGTCGGCTAGTATGCGCATATATACGCTTTAGTCAACTTAAATATAGAAAATAGACTTAATATGCAGGTATATCCTGCTCTTTGTTTATATACATATATTTCTTGGTAGGTGTGTATATATATCTCCATTTTCCATTACTTCGGCGATAAGGTGCTTTTTTCACAACAAACCCAACCAATATTTAATTCGTGTCATGGTAACTATGTGGCTATCTTCATTTCTCTTTTCATAGTTACACGTATACTCGTATACACACATAATATACGAATGAGTATTTCACTACTTTGAAATGGCTTTTGGCCGCATTTCGTTCCTTTGATTGTTGTTATTGCTGGGCTATTTGGTTATACGGTTGACAACCAACAGCAACTTCAACATATTATTTCCCCCACGTTTGTTGTTCGTGAGTATGTGTGCGTTTTTGCTTGTATAGGGTGCTTTTTATAGAGGTATAGAACTTTAAGTTGGCATTACTTTTCAAGATGGCGACCGATTTAACAGCTGTCAAGTGATTTATTCTCAGTTTGGTTTGGCAATTCATCATGAATAGAATCACGCCTGAACAACGCTTGCAAATAGTGCAATTTTATCTCGAAAATAATGGTTCTGTGCGGAAAATGTATCGCGCACTACGTCCATTTTAGCGATGTTTAGCGATGAAGCGCACTTCTGATTGAATGGCTACGTCAACAAACAAAACTGCCGCATTTGGAGTGAAGGTAATCCTCAAGTGTATGTTGAAACACCGTTACATCCAGAAAAACTGACTGTTTGGTGCGCTTTATGGGCTGGTGGAATCATTGGTCCGTATCATTGACAGCTGTTAAATCGGTCGCCTTCTTGAAAAGTAATTCCAACTTAATGTTCTATACCTCTATAAAAAATACCCTATATATGTTTGGTTGATATACCAAAACTGTAGCAGCTGCTATGTTGGCTTTTTTTCATAAAATTCTTACATTTTCTTTTCACTATACACATACACCGTAACGTAAGGGCAAGACATTCGCACATATTCAGAAAACCTAAAACAAAAAAACAATACAAACAAAAACATTGTATTTCAGTAGTCTGGCCACATTCACTACAATTTTCACAAGACAAAAGGTTAATACTGCTCCGTCGTATATGAGTGAGAAGAGTGGTACTTGGCAGACAGTCAAAAACTGAACGAAATGTAAAGTATGACTTTGAAGTTTTGCTGCAAAAAGCGTATGCTTTCACATACAAATATATATGCATATATACTTAGCAGCAGCGACAGCATGGACTATGTATATGTTAAGTAAAAGAGGTGCTGCGGTGCAATGCACTTCTCCTCATACGTCTTTATGACTATGCTCTGTGCGCTATGTTGTAATGTCCTACAAAAATAGTACCACACAAGTATTTTACGCTTATTTTAACGCCACTTGGCTTTTGCGGTTTAATTTTTCAAAGTTTAAATTGTGGTTTTGAAGCAAAACTCATTTTTGAGCGGATAAATAAAGGTTACTATGGAATAAATGTTTCGAATAATTTGATTTTGTTTTGAAATTTTTCTTCTTCTTTAATAGCGCGATTATAACGCCATCAGCAGTTTTTTCTCCTCGTAAATCGGCAACCAAATGAAGCCATGTTGCCATATTCATCTGATTCCATCGGCGAGTGCGGCATCGAATATTTTTACAGCTGGGGTATTATCGTCCATCCGTATGATATGACTTAGTCAGCGCAGCTGGTGCCTCTTAATACGCTAAACTATGTCGTCGTATATCTCAGAAAGCTCATCGTTCCTAAGATATTCGACTTGTTCCCAGCGGCCTTGCCATCGATTTTAGGTACCCAGTTTTAAATCGTCTCTTGCGTTTTCCCACATTCCTTGGTTCCTAAGGTCCCACATTTTTTTTCTCTCTAGTGCCAAGAGTTCTATAGGTACACTTCCGCTTATCACCAGCACGGCTTCACTTGACACCGTACGGTATGCTGAAGCTACCCTTAATGCTGCCGTACGATAGACTTTGGCTATAGTCTTGCGCCGGTTTTCTTTCTTTAATGTATCTGCCCATAGTTCTGCGCCGTAATGTAGAATATTTATAGTTGCCGTCATCAGTAGTTTTCTTTTCTCCTGCGTAGGTCCCCCGATATTGGACATCAGCCTGCTGAGTCAAGATGTTATTTTAGGGGCCTGTTCCGCGGCGTGTTGCATTTGTGCCCAATAAGTTAACCTTGGGTCCAATCCTCTGCCTAAATAATTTACGACCCTACGTGTATTCAGGTTGCCGGATGAATGATTATGTCATTGTAACTGACATTCCACAGTTCAGTGCCGAGTATCGAGCCCTGTGCTGCGCTATATTCTTATTATTATAATTATGGCACCCTCGTTGAGCTAATTGCACACTACTCGTGACGTTCTCAATGGTACCTAGTGTCGATTTCTCGGGTCTGAACCCATATTGTTTTGGTGATAGACCGCCAGCGCTAATTATAGCTGCTTCTACTATGGGTTTAATCATCCTTTCGAGCAGTTTCCCAGCGGTATCCAGCATGCAGAACGGCCGATATGCTGATAGGCTGTCGGGGTTTCCCTTTCCCTTGCTAATCAATACGAACAAGGAAGAAATCTTTCAGATTTCGGGGAATACACCGGGTTTTAGACAAGCATTAAAGATGCCCAGTAGTACTTTGGGGCGGCTGATGGCTATTACTTTTAGCACTTCAACAGGTATTTCGTCGAGGCCAGGCGATTTTATGGGCTTCAACTTGCTTGTCTCTGACTACAGCTCTTCCCATTTTTCCTTTTTACTTTCGCAGCGTGATATGTTTTCCTTTCTGCGGTTGCCTCTCTTCTTCTCCTGGTTCTAGTACATACACGCCTATGATGAAGGCAAGCTCTTCGCAATTGCGCCATGTCCTCCGTCCGTTAAAAAAAATTAGAAACTGCAGAAATGAGTGTTAATAACCTTTGCCTCGCAGCAATGTAACCTGCAAGGCCTTTTCATAATTACAAAATTTAAAAAAAAGTGATAAAATAAATTTTACACTGTGTATTTAAAAAATCATAATTGCAGCGCAAATTCAGCTCTATTACATGAAAATATTATTTATTATAGAAATAAAATACTTTTTCATTAATTTAAAATTTTATGTTGCAAGCACTAACACGATAAAATAAATATAAATGCGCTGTGTGCCTTTGATGACAGTGTATGCACACACAAAACTCAACACATTATAAAATATATATTTAATTATAAAAATATGTATAATTAATGCATGAAAACACCAATATAAACGTAGATGCGGATGGTCGCATGCATATGTTCTATTAATATAATATTGATGCAAAATAAATTATTAGTATGCAATATTAACTGCAATGTAATTATTTTATCTCTATTGCATGTTGCATATTCAGTTCGTGTACAAAATTTGAAAAGGCGCTAATGACAAATATATTTATTATTATTATTATTATTATTATTATTATTATATACGAAACCATACTATTGGATTACACTAATTGTAAATTAGATATTTATTACCAAGTTTTGTATATATGTATGTGTGTGTGCGCGTTTGAGTTTTAGCATTATTACGCTAGTGAAAGCCATTAAATATTTGCATATACTTTACGGAGTTATAATAGCTACTAATGACCCTCAACTTTGACCGAAACACATGTACTTGCAAGCGTTTTAATATGCTACGGGTTTAAAGCACAAAAATTATCAAATTAATAAGCTGTTCAAACATTGTTCAAAATGGCAAAACTTTGTATTGAAAATGGGTTCAAGAACTTGGCTAAATTTCAAAAAATTTTCACAAAAAAAAAAAAAAGTTTTGATACATTTTTTAGATTAAAAGGGTGTTGAATATTTTCAGTTTATTTTCTTTTTTTTTACTGTGTTCTAAAAATCTTTCATTATTTTTTTTGCTTTTTTTTTGCTTTAAAGCCTACAAAATTATTAATGTTTTTCCGACACAGTGAAATTGTAATTAAAAATACATATACATACATACCAGATTAGAATATGTTTGTATGTATGCCTGTATATAGTGTGAAAAAAGGCAATAGCAGCTGTTGTTTTACTAATAATTAAATTTAATGATTTTGTTCTTAATGCTGAAGATTAATGCTATTTAGGTGGGTAAAAAATGAAGTGGAATATATTGGCGATGCCGGCATGAGGTGCTGAATACGAGAACCTTTACTGTTTGTGCTTTTGTTTTAAATTTTCTTACATTCATTTTTATCCTCCTTCGCTACAACTTTTCAAACTCAATAAATTACTGAATAGAGAATAATTTGTGCGTAACGAACGAAAAAAATGCCAAGGCACAGTGGGCTGGTAGTAAAATGAATAGTATTACATCAGGGGTTGAAATAGCAGTTTTTTTCTTTGTTGTATAACAATATTCAATGAAAGAATAATGTTTCTAACAAAAATAGGCCTTTGAATACAGCTTACTCATTACTTATAACCAAAAACAATTACTGGCCGCATTAAAAATACCCATAAAGTAAAAATATTTTTACAAGTTAGAAAACAAATATGAAAAAGTGCTTTTTTCGCCCATGCTCAAGTGTTTATAATTTTCAGGAACATATCGAATTTATTACTAAATCCAAAACTCGATTGCTCTGATTTTCAGTGTCAAGTAATCAATACGTTACAAAAATACAACCGAATACTAAATTTCGTTCAAATATCTCAAAAACTGAGAGACTAAATTGTGTTCACACAGACGGATAGATATACGAACAGACGGATATTGTTAAATCAAATAAGCACGTTGTTCTGATCTGATCGGTATAAATTTTAGTGGGTCTATCTCTTCTCTTTCTGGTACTTACATTCTGCGGAAGGACGTTAATATACCACTGTGCGCACTTGAAGTGCATAAAAACATTAAATAAATACGATGTAAATGATATATCAAATAGTTTGCATGGAAACTAATAAACAAACAAAAATATATATATTTTTTTACTAAGAGCATCATAATTATAAGTTTAGTGATTTCTTTTTTAGAACAAAAGATAAAGTATTAAAATTTTTACCCACATTGTTCTATATTCTACACACATATACACTGAGTTATATTGATCCTCTTACATTGTCGCATTTCATTCTGTGCCTTTTAAATTTTATCCATTTACACATAACAGAAAAAGTCTGCGTTCATTTAATTATATTTTTTTGGCACTATGAAAAGTCGAAAACAAAAAGTCATTCATAAACTTTTTGTTACATTATTTTGTTTAGTTCAATAAAAAGTAACTGCTACACAAACTTTGGTACCAATAATTAATATAAATTAAAAATGAGATCACATATAAACAAAAAGGTCACTCAAATCAAACAGAAAAAGTCTGCGTTCACTTCAAGAATAATGAAACAAAAGGCTAAATATATATATATATATATATATATTAAGTCAATAACATGTTAGATATCCACGTCTTTCAATGACTTCTAGAAGGCGGTTTTTCATTGACCCAACAAATTTTGTTGTTACTTCTGGGCTTGTAGCTTCCCATTCCTTTTCAAGCGCGCTCCTAAGCATTTGTTTGCTGGTTATAGTACACTCTCTAATTTTTCTTTCTAGCACATCTCATAAGTGCGTAGTTGTTTAGGAATATTTCACAGCAACCAAAGCTTCACAATTTCTGCTGTGTGTTATCCTGCTGGAAAAGAAATTGCTGATCGAGTCCCGGCATTACTGCACTTTCCTTTAAATTTGTTTTCAAAGTATTAAGATAATCATGCTTGTTCATGATCGACTCACATCATATCACCTCCAGGAAATAGTTCGTGCTTTACCGTAGGTACAAGATTCTGCTTTTACAGCGCTGTTCCGCCTTTGTTTCAAATAAGCTTTCAGCCTTTTATCCCAAAAATGAAAAACTTACTCTCATCTGAAAAAATAACTTTATTCCAAAACTCTGTAGACTTGTTTAAGTGCTCCTTCGCAAAGATCATCCGCTTGAGACGATTTACTCTCGATATGAGGGGCTTTCTTCGTGCGACTCTGCCATGAAATCCGGTTCTTTTCAGAATTTTTCGTACCGTAACTGCATATAATTTCTTTTGGTACGTACTTTAATGCAATATTTTTGAAAGTTAGCAAGTTAGTTTGCTGTTAGACGTGGGTTAGACTTCACAAGAATTGTTGGGTTGCTCTCTTCTCTTTCCGTCAGTTTCCTTGGACGACCAGAACGTGGCTAAGACTCATAAGATTTTGATTGTTTGAAGTTGTTTACTACTCTCTGGACAGAGGAGTACTGTCTGGGAACGGTTTTCGCGATTTCCCGAACTTTTACCATTCTACCACAAATCAACAATGATTTTTCTTTCGCCAAATTCTATTTCTTTTCGCTTTTGGTCCATAGTCAAATAATAAATTTCTCCTATATTTATACACGCTTTAGCTTCTTCCTGATCGCGGTTACTATCGTGTTTTATTTAAAATTAAATTAAACATAAATAATTTGTATTTTCAATGCAACAAACCATCGCTTTTTAAAGTGAACGCAGACTTTTTCTGCCATGTGTATATGCAGTTCAGTTACCGATGTTTTTATTTCCGGTTTGAAGTAGTTAGGACTAAAATTTTCCAGTTTTTGCAAATGTACTCATGAGGAAATATTTCTCGAAATTTTCCATCTCTTCCGAGTTGTCGCATACTAATGACTGAATATTATCAATATGATAAGACATTTTAGCACAATTTCATAAATATCAAAACCAACTACTAAAACAATTTGATAAATTTTCCTCCGTAGAACGAAAATTTTGTTTTTGGAAAAAATTCCCGCTCTACAGGGCTAAATAATACAATAAACTCGTGAAAGCAGTAAGTGTAGGCATTATGAAATATAAAAACAACAATTAGAGACCCTTTCATTCAAGAGTTTTAATTAGCAGGAAAATGTACATAAAACCCATGACTCATTACTTTTATTTTCTTTTTGTTTTTTTCGCTACACATTATTCCAACGATTCAGGGAAATATTAACAGCAGTTAAAACAAATATATGTATACTTGTATACACAAAATTATTTTATTTAGAAACTTTCGGCTAAGTAAAAGTGACATTTTCGAATGGCGTAATTAAAATTCTTCAACAACCTTCCACTTGACACTGACTGACGTTCATTTAAATCAAAGTTATGGGTTAAAGTTAAATAATTTCATCTTTTTAGAAATTTATAAACATAAATTAAATAAAACCGTTATATTTTTTCTATTTCAAAAGTTTACAGTTTGGCCATTTCAATGGCTAAAGTAGAGCTCCTGTTGTGCAATATAAGCAAATTATTGTAGATAAAAGTAATTTTGAAAAGATACGCATAAAAAATTTAATTTAAATAGTGTCATAAAAAAATCCTGCTGATTTTGGGAAAAAGTAGGAGAATATAAGCGCAGATATTGTACTTTGCTAACTTCATTGCAATGCTGAGTTAGAATTTAGAATATAATTTATATTATTTTCTCTGTTCTGATGTATGAAACATAAATTAAAGAAACAACTATTATGGAAATATATATAATTTACACGCAGAGTTTAAAATGGCTTTTACTGTGAAATACTGAAAAAAAAAATGAAAATATAGATACGCATGAAAAGTGTTTATTTCGTGAAAACAAACAAAACTGATTCAATTTTTCTTGCTCTTTTGCCCATTTATTTATTTATTTTGCTATATATTTTATTTTTGAGTGTAGTATCTTATCAACTTCCCTGCCAGCAAAGACTGGGTAAAAAACTAGATAATTTGAGCAAAGGTTTGCTCAAAACTGGATAAAAAACTGGGTAACAGCATAGGCATTTTATTAATGAGGGCGAGGATTTTACCTACTTTCCCCTTGTAGACGTGATCGACATCCTTCTTACACTTATTCAATCAGTCGTTAGAAAATATATAGCAGTACTCTTAAAATTTCAAATTTTTTGGTTCTAAGGGGAAAGTGAGTAGTCTTGGCTGGCAGGGTTGGTTTTATTATATTAAATGAAGATAGTTACAGAGTCGTGTGTGGGTATAGTGAATACTATACATAGTGAGCAACCAAATTTTTACAAGCCACAAACAATACAAGAACGATTAAAAAAATGAAAAATTATTTGCTCCCAATTTGTATTTTCTTGAACTTAATATTTATATTTTTTTCCGAATGCAAACCAATTGCAACAGGTCAATTTAAAATTCGCCGGTCTGACACATAGATGGCGCTACTAGAATTAATTTAGTTAGCCCTAAGCTTCAAAAGACGCGTGTATAGATTTGACAGCTGCCACATCATTAGTTTGTGAATTACAGAATTTTGAGTCAAGCAGTTTTTTGTTATTGTGAAAAAAAAAACTAGATAAAAAGGAAAAAATGCAGTTGTAGCAAAAACTTAGTTTAAAGGTGAGTTTCCATGAGGCTACGCGGAAGATCGTGTTTATGCAGATAAATCTTTAACCCTTGAACACTTGAAAACCAACGTTCGTCAAGTTCGGCTGAGATACAGGCCAATATGTGTCGAAAAATTGGTCGAAAATTACCTCGAACGGATCGAAGTGTACAAGAATTCACGAGACCGCAGTAATTTCATGAAAAAAATTATTTTAAATGGATTTTATTTACGTTTATTTTGGAAACCTCAAAATGGATAAGCCTTTACATATTTCTATATTTCCGTATTCGGCTGCAGTCGATATGGTTCTGACATAATAACCATAACGAATATAAACAATGTTAGTGGCAGTCAATGCCACCAGCTTGTTGTAGAAAAATAATAATAATGAAAATAATAAGAAAACACATGATACAAATACGAAAATGCCAGAAACAACAATGAAAGTTTCCAATGCTAAATAAATTAAACTTGCGAATATTAATTTTGATAAATGCCTATGAATTTTATGTATAAATTTGCTATAAACTCGTTTGCATAAAATCAGTTGAATGTAGTTTAAAAACTTTTAAAAATATCTACACGGCGCGAGTCAACTCTTTTCCATCTCAGTCAAAATCAAAATTGCTTTTAGTTTGTCTGTCTGTGGGATGCCTATGTTTTTATGACAGAGTCGCACTTGGTTGTATGTTCTATTTATATGCTACGGTTACATTTTTCAGTAAGTGCTACCGGATCTAGTGTTTCATCCTATCCTACTTATATATAGTAAAATGCACATAAATCTATAACAACTTGTAAATAGATATTTTGTTAAATTAAATCCTCGAAGCCAAACATGTACAAAAAAATTTAAAACTTAAAACTTTACTCTTAATTTGAAGGAAGTTTAAGTTGGCAAACAGCAACATAAAGTATAACCTGGGCTTGAGGAGTAAGCTGATGTGCGTGTTACGGAGGCATTTTGAAGGAAGGAAGGCGAGATGTGAGATACACGTTTGTAAGACGGAAAGAGAAATAGGGAGTTACGTTTGTATATCTAATATACAGTAGAATTTACTAGAATTTTCGGCAAATCAAAACATCAAGGATTGGTATGCTAAGTTTAAAAGTGGTAAAAGAGCACCGAAGACGGTGAACTCAGTGGACGCCCAAAAGAAGTTATTACCGACGAAAACATCAAAAAAATCCACAAAATGATATGGTAGGCAGGGGATTTTTAAAATTGTTTTGTTGGTTGAAAGTGCGATTTTTTATGTATATTTAAATTTGTTTTAATTTTTTCTATACCTTTTTTTTTTTTTTTGGTAATTCGACAACTCCAATATTATATATAGTTGAAGATTATTAATTGGAGCAAACAAAATTTTGAATAAGTTGAATTTTTGGTAATTGATCCAATTTCGCTCTACTTTTACCAATAATTTATTTTATGTGTGATCCCATTTTGGCTTCTCTTCTATCGTTACTTCGGAAAAATTCATTATTTCCGAAATTTTAAATTAACTTGTCCTAGATATGTTATAGTGGTCCGATCTGAGCGGTCCCGATAAGTAATCGTATAAATGTAAAAATATATCTGCGTTCCAACAATTAATAAAATCTTATAACTAAATTAAAGCGTAATAGCCCATAACTGGATTCCATACATCCATATCGGCTTTACGATCGCTTTATACGGAAAGGCTTTGTTGCTCAGACTGAGCACAGATTTCGTGCTTCAAAACCAAGGCAAACTAGCATATTTAACCTTAAGCTGCAGTTTTTTTTAGCGGAGATGTATCGTCGATAGGTTAAGAGCTTATCTATGTAAATTCCGAGGTATATAATTTCATTAGATTGAAAATAGAAAGCGGAAAGAGCCCATAACTGGATTACATTCTGAATTCGAAAGTCTTTATTGTTTCATCAATAATATAATTTACTTGTTCAATTTTGCCGCGTTTTTAAGTGAAAATTTTTTCATTTTGTGTTCATGAAAGGTATAAAAAGTTTTTTTTTTTATCTCAATAACTATGAAATGCGCAACTTTTTTACACTCCAATGCTCACTCACTGATCTATTTAATACTCTTACACTTTGCCTTGATTAAAAGAAAGAAAAAAAACCGAAAATGAAATTGTTTTACTAAGGTATGACCCAGTGGCCTGTAGGAGAGCTTAGCACTATTTTTCAGCCTATTAAAAGCATTAGAAGTAAACATAGGAAAAAATATTGAACTAGTTATAATAGTTACGGCATACTTTGTCTACAAAAAGACAACACGATTGTTATCTGCAAACAAAAAAAGCACAAACGGCAAAATGAACAGACGAAATTTTAACTTAAGCTCGAGGAACAATGGTTTGAGATGGAACTAAATTCGAAAACTAAAAGAAATTGTTGTAGATACTTGATAAAGGCGGAAAAGAAGAAAAAATGTAAATAATAAAATATATATATATATATATACATATATATATATATATATATATATGGTAATACAAACATAAGTATTTGTATATCCAAGCAGCTCATACAAAAGAAAATTGAGGCAGCAAATGAATGAAAACAAATGAGAGCACCTATTTGTGAAACAACCGGAAAGAAGAAAATTGTGAGCTAAACATTGAAAAAAGAAAAATACCGGATATATCTACCTTTGTATCTATGATGTGAAATTCATGCTAAAACGAGTAGTGCTGAGCAAAGCAGACAAAAACAATAAATAGCAAGAACAAGGAGCATCAAGGCAACCACGAACACAAACAACTATAAAAAATAATAACAACTTCATGGCAGTAACAAATTGAACAATGCAATATGTTGAATTGAATAGAATGACAGAACTGAACCAAACTGCGCTCAACTACTTATATACTGAACTGAACTGAACTGAACTGAAATGTTTGCCTTTTATTTACTTTACTCGTTGTTTGGGGTTGTTTTTCGATTATTTTTTTTAAGCTTTTTACTTTATAGAGCAGCACCGCCTATCTTTCACTAAAATAAGAAATTGAGTTTGCCAATTTAGCAAAAGCATGAAAGAATCAACCAAAACAAAGTATTTTGCAAATATCAAGACAATGTAAAAAACTTTATGATAAAGCATAAAAAAACAGAAATTATAATAAAATACTGCCTAGTTCCTTGTTATGCCATCATTTAAATGTAGGAAATTCAGGCAAAAAAATGAAGTACTCGGTAAAAAAAGTTTAATGGCCAGCAAAGTCGCCTAACAACATATCCGGCGGCAATATCAAAGTAGCACGAGCGGAATTCGTGTTACGAGGCAAGTAATTGATGTCCATTTCTTGGTTACGAAACTACAAAAATCTATGGCAACATTACGAAGAGTGACACGTTTCATTCATGGAAGAAAAAACACGAAAAAAATACGAAATTAACAAGCGATGAAAGTTTCCAACAATGATGGCCAAGCGCCGACAGCAAACAGTTGAACTATAGGGTGTTTTCTATAGAGGTATAGAACTTTAATTTGGCATTACTTTTCAAGATCGTGACCGATTTAACAGCTGTTAAGTGATTTATTCTCAGCTTGGTTTGGCAATTCATCATGAATAGACTCACGCCTGAACAACGCTTGCAAATAGTGCAATTTTATTTCGAAAATAATGGTTCTGTGCGGAAAACGTATCGCGCACTACGTCCAATGATACGGACCAATGATTCCACGAGCCCATAAAGCGCACCAAACAGTCAGTTTTTCTGGATGTAACGGTATTTCAATATACACTTGATGATTACCTTCACTCCAAATGCGGCAGTTTTGTTTGTTGACGTAGCCATTCAACCAGAAGTGCGCTTCATCGCTAAACATCGCTAAAAGGGACGTAGTGCGCGATACGTTTTCCGCACAGAACCATTATTTTCGAAATAAAATTGCACTATTTGCAAGCGTTGTTGAGGCGTGATTCATGATGAATTGCCAAACCAAACTGAGAATAAATCACTTGACAGCTGTTAAATCGGTCCCCATCTTGAAAAGTAATGCCAACTTAAAGTTCTATACCTCTATAAACAACACCCTTTATCAGCAATGAGCAGGAAGTTGTGAGGTTCACGTAAAATAAGTAAAAATTATAGCCGTTGCAGGGCAGGTGCTAAGGATAAAGTTGAAGGCATGACCAACAACATGCAACTTCCTATACCAACAAAAAAATTCAGAAAGGGGTGTGCAAGCAATACTAATATATAGCCCCCCCCCACTGTTTCGAAATGCAACAAAATAAAGTTTTCCTACATTGAAAGGAATATTATTAAGAAAATCAATAAACAAAACCAACAGAAAGTAGCCAATTAAATAAGTATGCTTGGAAAGCAAAAATATGGTTGTGCGACATCGAAAAGAAGAGTTAGTAAAAAAAATAGTTTTTCAATTGCCTCTCAAAACCAAAAAAAGAAACTTCAAACAGCAAAATAAGAAATACTGAAATGAAAAGGAAAAAAGTTGTAAGAGTGAAAAATTTCTAAACGAATAAAATATTTAATACAAGATATATATTTACATACACAAGTAAGCTTTTGTCTGATTTAAGTGAATTAAAATAAAACCTTTTCTTTATATAATAGTATATAATTTAATTAATTCAACTCGAACTATATGGGCGTTATCATTACGCGCATGAACTTGTTGAAAGTAAGAGTAATAGGAAAGTCAGTGAAAAACTCAAATTAATGATTAACCAACGTTTGCCCTGCATGTGAAACCTTATACTTGTACATAAGGGGTATTCTCTTTGTCTAGGAAATGCATGCTACGGTGCACGGATAGGATTTTTCCTATCCGTGCAATAGTACAACAAAAGAACACATGCAAAAAACATATGGAACGATGGGAAAAATATTCTATACCAAATCCTATGTGTATTTACATCCTACAGCTAGCAAGAAGGAAAATGCAACACTGTGAAGGAAAAGTAACCCTGTGCATGTGTGGTTGTTATTGTTTCACTTTGATATGTCAAATTTTTGCAACGGGGGTGCTCTCGATCTCTAGCACAATTCCATAGGAAATATTTGCATAGCATGCATTTCCTAGACAAGGCAAATACCCCTATATATATATTTGATACTTTTTAACCGCTGAAAAGATTTTTGGCCGAGCTCTAACTCCAATTTGTAGTTTTGCGTCTTAATGTTTATACCAACAAATATAGGGACCTACAGTTTATTGTCCACCTACGACCCGCCGATGGAGTTTTATGAGAAGTTTTTTATTTCAAGTCAGAAATACACTCGGAGGGCTTGACGTTCCTGCCGAGCTGCGACCGCAATTAGAAAAATTTATTTTCTATAAGTTTGCTTTTCGGTCTTGCAAATATACTCGTATATTTGTATAAAAATTGCAATGAAACAAGTAGATAAGTAGATAAGAGTGCTGCCCACTATCGTACGACCTTAATATTCCTGCTTAAATTTGATTGCTCATTTCTAACCATTTGATGCACTCAATGAAACTTTGATTTTCTTATTGTGAATATCCACTCAAAATTTAGTACCTAATAAATTTCAAATGTTCTATGGCGAGTTTGGACGAAGGCTAAGTGCTTACTTCTAGTTCGTAGATGCTACAATATCTGTTATTTGGTAGACCCACTTTTTATGCGAGCTTCTTGTATTGCGAATTATCCGTTATTGCAGCTTTAAGTCTTTATATACTTTACTGAGAAATATTTAACAAATTTAGTATGTTGTCTTCTAGTTGGATATGGATTTGATCTATTCTGAACAATTCGTTTAAATTGAAGAATATAAAAATATTTATCTTAATTTTTTAAGCTTCAACTTGAAGTTCCAATCCTGTTTTATTTCACTTCCGCCGAAAATTAAGTAAAAATATTCCAATTAAGGATATCTTAAAAAAGGTACTTGAAAATTTAAAATTCTAGATTATTTCTTACAAAAATTTTAGGCGCGATATCTGACGTGAAATTGAAAAAATAGTACAATAATAAGGAAACTTTTCGGACTTGGAATTTTTTTAAATAATATATTTATAAAAAGGCTCGAGTCTACTAACTCAGCTTTAATTTGACTATAAAGAAGGATACCTTTGGTTGTAATCATCGATATTTCACCAACCAGTTATCGAACAAAAATTTTAAGAGAGTTCTGAAATCAGAAATAAAATTCTTACAAGTTAATTTTGCCTACTTTATATCAGGAAATACCTAATTTCAACATGAAAAAACATAAAACTGTCACACTTTTCTTTATACTCTTTTATTGATATATGCTTTTGTATTCAATATACCGTTAGAAGTCCTGAGAATCAAAAAATTCAATATTTTTCAAAATTTGGCATTTCATTTCGAACATTTAAAACCGCTAAACCTTTTTTCATTTCATTGAATCTACTTGCATGTCGCATACGTTCTTAGTGTAGTTCTGTTCAAGACTTTATAACTAATATATTTTAGTTTTTAACATATGACTAAAGGAAAAAGTGAACAAACTGTTTGAATTTCCTTTCACAAAGAACCACGGATTTTTATTGTTGCAATTCTAAAGCGTGTTTTTTTTATAGAGGTATAGAACTTTCATCAAGTAAGGCGTAGATTCGTCGAATGGGCCCAAAACGAAATTACCGTTGTTCCCGATTTTCATAAGCGAATTTTGTTTAGCGATGAAGCGCACTTCTGGTTGAATGGCTACGTCAACAAACAAAACTGCCGCATTTGGAGTGAAGGTAATCCTCAAGTGTATGTTGAAACACCGTTACATCCAGAAAAACTGACTGTTTGGTGCGCTTTATGGGCTCGTGGAATCATTGGTCCGTACTTTTTCAAAAACGATGGTGGCCAGAACGTTACAGTCAATGGTGATCGGTATAGAGCCATGATTACTAACTTCCTCCTGAATTGAACAACCATGATGTCCAGGAGATGTGGTTTCAACAAGACGGCGCAACATGCCACACAGCTCGTGCCACAATAAATTTATTGAAAGACACGTTTGGTGACCGCCTAATTTCACGTTTTGGACCTGTGAATTGGCCTCCAAGATCTTGTGATTTAACACCGCTAGACTACTTTCTGTGGGGCTAAGTAAAGTCATTGGTCTATATAGTCATTGGAAATATTCATCGAAAATTGGACGTCCAGATTGAACTACAGCCGCGCCAGCCGTGGCGGTCATATGCCAGAAATCATATTTAAAATGTAATGCCACAAGATATTATCTTTCGGATAAATAAAATTAATGTCAATCGAATAATCCATCGTTGTTTTATTGCAACTTAAAATTCTATAGCTCTATAAAAAACACCCTTTATATATTCTCTTTCTTGACCTGTTTAATGAGTAGTTTTTTCTTCTGTGATCATATCTTCATTGCGATTTTACAGTTGGTTTTGGGTTAAAAAGTTAGCTGTTCAAGCCGTCGTAAGAACTTCCATAAAAGCCGTAGAAATATTTATTTTTCTTAAAAGAGCGGGAAGTGAACGACGACGAGCTCTCCACAATTTGCAGATATATATTTGATTATAGCAGAGCAGCTTTTATTTAATGTCAGAAATACATTCCGAGGGGTTGACATTCCCTGCTAAGTGGCAACTGCAATGGGAAAAATTAATTTTCTATAATTTTGGATGCTACTCGAACCCAGGCCTTCCGAATTGTAGTTCGCAATGATAACCACTCGGCTCTTGCGGCCGCCATAAGCTTTGATAATTTTTTAGAAAATATATATTTAAAGTCTCTCCAAAAATACCAATGCAGTCCCGACAGGCTGAACACTTCTATATACGAAAATCTCCATCAAAGACTTGGAACTATTTTTTTTGGAACCCTTGTCAAAACTTTTTTTAAATATATCAGCTTTGGTACCGATTGTGTTATATTTAATTTATATTATACAGTTTTTGGAATGAAGCTTTTAAGCAAGTGGGAACCTTTTTCAGAAATATTTTCGGCTTAACTTAACGCCTAAAAGTATACAAGATTGCAAAAAAAAAACACAATTAGCGCACTTACTATATAGTTTCTGAATTTAATATTGCAATAGATTAAATGGCTGAATTTCGCTCAGTAATTCAGAAGGAGACAATCTCTTTCATAGCTTTTAGGTTCCAGTCCAACCATTGCCCTTCGCTATAAGGGCCAACTGTAAACTGGTCGAAGTGACCGTAAAGATATTGCAGTTTGATGAACACATTACATCCTAATTTTTTTGAAATTATCCCGCATATTGTTAACATTTTCAGAATAATTACTCAACTCTTAATTTCGCAAAAAGTTTTTAGTAACGTCAACAAAGAGTTTCACGAAAGTAGTTGCAAGCTGTTCATTCAACTTGAGAAATCAATATTTTTTATCAATTTTCTATTTGTGGGCCATCAAAAGTACCCTCTTTTATATTTTCTGTGGTTAGACTAGGAAATTTTCTTGTTAAATAAAGAAATTATTATCCATTTATATCTAACTCCTTTAAAATTCGTTTCATTTAGGAAAGCGGGGTAGTATAATTTTATCTCTTGTAACCAAAGGTGGGTTTATTACAGGCAATAAATACATGGCTATGGATGTATCCACTTTTTTGTCCTAATAGAAATTTAACCATATTAAGATCTACACAAAAGCTCCTCTGCAGATTCTTTATGTAGTGCAAGATCCCTTATCAAATTGTTTAATTATATCTGGGCAATATTTTTTGGCTCTCTATACGCTATTTCTTCGATATCACTATCGCTAAAGACTTCTGTGGTAAAGGTCTTGTATAACACCACGTAAATCTACATAGCACTAACTAACAGTCATCGAAGTGATTATTTTTTTCTCTCAGTTGCATAGACACCTCGAACCTCAATTGGCTGATTTTACCAGTGATCTACTGTCCCATGCTTTCATAGTATATTTTGCAAACAAATTCAGGTACCCGCGGCTTGTTTTCATCATCGACTTGCGACTAAAAATACGAAAAAAGAGCATTTTATGAAGCCAGTTACAGGTTTCCCGACCATTTTAACTATGTATTCCCCTCAGATGTAAAAAAAAAAAAATACATTTAGATAATTCAAACAACTTCTTCGTAATAAAGGCATGATATCAAAATCAATCTATATAAAGAAATTTACTAATATAACTTGTTCCGTACTCACGAATGTACTAAATACAGCAAATTTAAAGAAGAGAAGGTTGGCACAAACTACGCGTACAAAAATATTAGAGAAAATTTTTAGTGTGTCCAGTGGATTCCTGACGCAAAACCATCAAAAAGTACCCCGCCACCAAAACTTTTGTTCGCTCCTTCTAAGCGGCTTCTGATACCAACTACTATTTGTGCCACACAGTTAAAAGTTTTAAAAATCCGGTCATTTGCGACCCTCCACTAAGAGCTCCACTAAGAATATTTAAACCTAATATTGGAACCAATTCTTTTCCATAATTTAATGAAGATTCATAAAAAAGTTTTATTTAAATCATTTATTGAAATCATTTATTGAAATTATTACCAATGACAGAGCAGTATGTGATATGATAAAAGAGTATCCCCTGTTGGCAATAAGACACATGCTTTATATCGTTAATAGCGTATTAAGATTGCACTATTTTCCTAAATACTTGAAGCTATCGGAGATTATTATGCTCGCTAAGCTAGGTAAAGATCCATTTTGGTAGGCTCCTATGAGCCTATTAGCTTAATAACGATAATCTTTAAAATCTTCGAAAAACTGTTATTGAAAAAAATATCGGGTGATCCATTTCAAGGTTCCCTACTTTTTCAAGGAAAAAACACAGAAAATTCAAATCTAATAGAGAATGCTTATTATCATTCGAAAAAAAATTCTTTGGCATTTATTTTTTTGAAGATTATCTCTTTCAAATGTTGGCCGCGGCTACGCCTCGGATGGTCCATCCATTGAGTTCAATTTTCTATGCCTCGTTCGAGCGTTTCGCCTATAATTGGCGAATGACAAGCATGATGTTTTACTCCAAGGCCCGAATCTAAGCGGGATTGTCCGCATAGACTTTAGACCTTACATATCCAAACAGGAAAAAGTCTAACGGTGTGACATCACATGATCTTGGTGGCCAATATACCGACTCAAAACGTGAAATTATCTGCTAACCGAAGTGTTCTCTCAATAAATCCATTGATTGATGCGATGTGTGGGAAGTGGCGCCGGTTATCATGGCGCGATTACGGTCGCTATTGACGGTTACTCTCTCACCGGCATCATTTTTGAAGAAATATTGATCGATGATTCCACCGACCCACAAACCACAACAAACCGTTGTTTTTTCCAGAATGGAGCTCGTGAATTTCTTCAGGTTGCTCTTCATCCTAAATGCGGCAATTTTGCTTGTTTGCATACCCATTGAGACAGAAATGGGACTCATCGCTGAACAAAATTTGGCTCGAAAACGTCGAACGTCGGATCTTCTCGGAACTTTTCATGAACCGATCAAGCGAAGCGATGTCGCTTAGGAAAGTTGAGCGGCTTCAGTTCTTGCACAATCTGTATTTTGTACACTTTTATTTTAAGGTCTCGCCGTAAAATGCGCCAAGTCATTCCATACGACAGTCCGAGTTGCTGCGAACGGCGCCGAATCGACTCTCCACGGTCTTCGTGTACACTCGCAGCTATGGCCGCTATGTGTTCCTCACTGCGTGCTGGACGTGGTATATTCGGTCGAATATTATCCAATAATGAATTCTGGGTCTTAAGATGGGTGATGGTGTGGCGGACTATCCGCAACACCGATTATGTTGACCATAAGTTGAGCGAAGCGCGCGAAACACATTCTTTACAGAACGTGATGAAGTTTAATTAATTGCAAACGTTGTTTAGGAGTAAGTCTTTTCATGATGAGATGCCAAACAATGCTGTACAAAAATAACATGACAGCTAGACGCGACTCACGCGTGATTTGTCAAAAAAAGGCTATTGAAAAAAGTACCTCTATCACCCTTTACAACCGATTTTAGAATCCACCATACGCCGATTTCACTTTTAGAGAAAATCAAAGCATAATAAAGAAGGTGCATAGAATCGCGACAAACATAAGATTAGCTTTTGAAAGAAAACAATATCTATGAGATATTAGCTGGTGTCCGACAAGGAAGTATTTTAGGGGCCGTACTATATTTAATTTATATAAGTGATGTTTTCAAAAACCGAAACATCACTACATTAATTTTTGCAGATAATACAACAAAACTTATTATACATTCCAGCTCCGTTACGGCCACTTATAAATTACAACAACATGACGAATTAAATGCAATGAGTCTAAGTGTACACAACTAACATTTACCCTAAAAAAGACTAGTGCCCTTCAATCTCTATAAGTTGTAATATAATACTACAGAAACAATTTGTTAATTACTTGGCAGTCGGGTCGAAGACTCAATCAGAAAAACCACTTTCATAAAAAGATAACCCAAACTAAATTGAAAATTGCGAGTGTACACTGGAGTATAGATCATTAAACCACACTAAGCTTAGAAAACCAAGTATTCCTTTTAATATGCGTTTAAAGCCATCATGGACATACCGGATCCAACTTGGGTGCTCAGTATCCTGAGAGCAATATTCAGGACTCTTTAGTATGTAAAAAAACTCTGCAATTCACAACGATCTCGGCATTAACAACATAACAGAAGAGATAAAAGAGTTGCGTTAAAATTACTCGTTAGCCCAAACTTTCTAGCTAAAAGTTTAATACAGCAGAACCGCCCCAAGCGTGTAAAGAGAAAGGACTTAAGTTTTAAATGTGACTAAGGCTTTACTGCATTCAATTGTACTACATGGGCGATATTTCTGTCTATATCCTTAAAGATATTTATTATAATTTCCTATATGTGATTGTTTATTATATCCCTTTTGTTAAATTACTAATTTTGTTTGGTTAAATCTAAGTTACATATATTTATAATGTATTGCTTTTTGCTCACTTTATTACTCGATACTGTGATAAATTATTGTTAGTTTCTGGAAAGGAAGTTTCAATAAAATACTTTGAGTAGAAAAAAAAAACATGTTGTTGCGTTTAATATATCTCATCATATATAAATCTTTATCTAGCTTGTAATGTGTGTCTTGCTGTTCCTAATGCCTTTTCTTCAAATTTTAAAACAAACAGTTTCAAAATATCTCCAGAAATCAAAAATCAAATAGGCGCTCATTTGTGAGCGATTATTATATTATTATCTTTTATTATATTATTATCTATAGATATTAATATGGGCGGCCATTATAACCATGTTAGTGATCGCTATAAAAAAAATTTTTTTCCTCTTCTTCTTATTTATAGAAAATTTAACCCTGTTAAGTCACACCTCTGTAAAATCACGTTATGGTAACAGGGGGTCAATGTGACCCCAGATACAAAGAATTGTGTTTTCTTTAAACTAACCGGCACTAAAATTATAAAAAAAAATACTGAGGAATTGTTTAAGGTCCCCTATAATGGATTAAATAGTTTTTTTTTTGAGTCGAATTGATGGTTCAAATATTGTAAAATGTTGGTGAACTAAAAAATGGAAAAAGCGTGTTTTTTAAATCATATTTCATGAACAAAATTAAATGCGACAAAAAACCTAACGGGATTTTCCTCCTTAAACATGAAATTTTATGCGAAAAATCATCCCAATGCTACCTATTTGAACAAGCATATTTATTTTGAAGATTATATCGAATAAAAAATCATTATAAATACAAAAAGAAAAAAAATAATTATCAAGAAAATTTTTAAGAAATTTTATTTATTTTGAAAATACAGTATGCATTTTCACTCGCATTCAACGCAGACTTACACTCGGTGTTCATCGCACATTGGGCGCTTACAGGATGGATAAATTTTTTTTTTATTCAGATTCATTTTTGGTTAAATATTGTCTCTCTGCAATAGGAGATCATCTTGATTCCGCACCGAATACTCGTTCGCATAGTCGCCATAGTGCGCCTATTTTCCAGCTGCTGACGTACTAATTCTAATGATAACTCACACAAACAATCTTGAGCAGTTAATTTTACATTTTCTCCGGCTCTCAGCTTTTTTCATTGAGAGAGAACTCTTGCGCTAACAGCACCCTGGCCGAGCATCCGATAAAACGCCCGCATTGGCCAACGAAGCGTCCTCCTTGAAGTGGTAAAAGAATGTCACAATTTGTCGAACCAATCTGTACCATCTTTCGTTGCACTGCATTTCTATGCTTCCGCCAGCGGGTAGTCCATCGAATACTTTCAAAGCTGGAGCGCTTTCTTCTATTCGGACGACATGACCTAACTAGCGTAGCCGCTGTCTCTTGATTCCCTGAACTATGTCAATGTCGTCGTATAGCTCGTACGCTCATAGTTTCATCGTCTGCTGCATTCGCCATAGCAAACGCGCAAAGGACCATAAATCTTCCGTAAAACTTTTCTCTCGAAAACTCCTAAAGCCGACTCATCGGATATAGACATAGTGTTTGCCTCTGCGCCATATGTTAGGACGGGAATGATGAGCGACTTGTAGAGTTTGGTTTTGGTTCGTCGAGAGAGGACTCAATTGCCTACTCAGTCCAAAGTAGAACCTGTTGGCAAGAGTGATTCTGCGTTGGATTTCAAGGCTGACATTGTTGGTGATGTTGATGCTGGCTCGCAGATAGACGAAATTATCTACGACTTCGAAGTTGTGACTGCCAACAGTGACGTGAAGCCAAGTCGGGAGTGCGATGACTGTTTATTTGATGACAGGAGATATTTCGTCTTGCTCTCGTTCACTACCAGACCCTGAAAAAGCAGAACCTACGGTGCCGTTGATATCATTACCATCGGTATACGTCAACAATTGTACATTCTTGTAGAAGATTGTACCTGGTCTATTTAGCTCTGGGGCTCGTATTATTTTCTCCAGCATCAAATTGAAGAAATCGCAGGATAAAGACTCACCCTGCCTAAAATCTCGTTTGGTATCGAACGGCTCGGAGGGGTCCTTCCCAATTCTGACTGCGCTTCTGGTATTATCCGGTGTCAGTTTACAAAGCCGTATGAGTTTTGTGGGGATATCAAATTCAGACATAGCGGTGTAGGACCAGTTCCTTATCATTTATAGATTATATATCAACTACAAATAAATTTCAATAACATATAACTACTGCATCAAAAAAATTAATTTATACTTACTTAATTTATACTTGAATTAAAATTATTATTCGAAATTACACTTAAGTCACAAGGGGTCAAGACCCCACGAGTTTTCTGCTTTCCGCAGACGATGCATGAATACTAATGACGCATGAACTACGCTCACGGCACAGACGAATATTTTGTTAGACAGACTAATAATAGATGGCGCGTCAAGGGACATTTTTACGATTTAGGAACTCTACCAGGGATCTGAAAAAAGTCTGGGGCCAATAATACCCTCTGTGACCTAATAGGTTAAAAGTCCAAAATCTCTTTGACAAAACTTTTAAATACCAAACTTCCACCAAATATTTTACATGCTCATATAAATAATTTATATGTACGCAAGTTCAAAAACCAATTTACAACATTTTTTGTCTCCATTCTTCTGCGCAATCTACACTTTGACGCACTAAAGTAATGATAGTCGAGCGTTAAAAGGCATTTGACAATAACAACTTTTCATTTGATTGCGCGTACAAAAGTCATTTGTCATATCGATTGCAAACAGCTGGCGTTGCTCACCGATACGAAATGAAAATAGTAGTAGTGAAAGAAAAAGAAAAAGAAATAAAAAAAAAAAACGGTGAAAGCAGGCAAAGGCCCCAGCAATTTGCAATGGTAAAATCATATTCACATAGTCACATATGCGTATGTATATGCATATACATATACAATTGCATATATGCACATGAATATTTGCATATACGCGTCGGTGTACATGACGATACATTCCTTTATGCATGTTAGTATGCCTGGCTTAGAAGCCGCCACAATGATCACAGCCGCTGTTGCTCATGTTTCGTCATTATGTCGCATGCTGTGCCTCAGTAATTTTTCTCGCACTTGGTTGCGCACCGTTGCAGCTGAAATGCACGGAAAGGCACGGCAGTTGGAAGGAAGATAACATGAAAAAAATGGAAATAGCTACGAAAATTGACTCAACAAGCAGGAAGATGGTGGACATGGATTCACATACATACACACTTACGTCGGCGTTGAATACAAATATCATGCGAAAAACGCGAGTATTCTATGTATGCATGAAAAATATACTTAACGAGGATGATAGAAAACTCTAAAACTATCAATTATAATCTGTATGAAATAAATGCTCCAATTAATATAGCAACGTCCTAGGGTATAACCACATACATCGTACATACATAATTTTAGAGTACTCCATAGAATAGCTACAGGTAATTTGGTTTGAAACTACTTCTCCAAGAATACTACATGGGTACTTACAGGGTATTACATTGTGGAGTAAAATTTAATTCGAAGCTGTTCTTTTTGTGTTGAATACAATACGTTTAGCTGAAAAACTAGTAAAACTTAATATATATACAAATTTGTATTCTTAGTAATAAGTTCATAACATACTTAATATATATATATATATTTATATTTCCACTGTTCTATTTGCTCAAACTTCAGTACGTATTCCATACACCAGCAGAGCTCACAAACGAAATACAACCAGATATGATTACTCAAATTTACAAATATTACAGCTGAGAGCAAACCCCAACCTCACATTCTAATTTTGGCAGCAGTATCAGATCTTTGAATATTCACTAGGTTATGTGAAAAAGGCATAAGAACCACTTTAGAAATAAATTTTAAGAAATTTGCTTCAGCAAGAAATATGAAAGAAATTATATTAGTTTTAAAGTTGAAACTTAATAGAATAAAATATTCGATTATTCTTTAATGAAATATTGGAGAAAAATTGCATATAAGACGATTTTTGTACTTCTTTTGCATAATAAAATACCCAAAATTAATCTAAAAATCCCAAAATGTTATTTTTTTCATTCGGAAATGTTACGAGTGCGCTCACGAAGTAAATATTTTCGTATCTGGACACATCTGATGCAACTTCAATTTAATACATTTTCAGTATGCAAAACTTACTGAACACTTGTAATTCCGCGTAGTAATTACTATCGTTAAAACACGAGATATGATCGGCTAACAACAAGCTGGAAGCGGGATGTGAGTTAACCGAACGCCATATTACTGAGGAGTACTTCAATGGACCAAATGGTCCACTATTTTTGCACGGTGCATACATGAGTGCATATACATATGTATGCATTGTACTTATATACATAAATAAGAATAAAAAATGTTCTCTAACGCCTTGGTAGTGATTTTGCCTCAGAGGGAATGAGGATTGTTAAGTTTTCTGAGCAAACAAAAATCCAAAGCTTTGTCGTTTTACTTGACATTACAATAGATTCGGACGCATTAGCGAAAATTAGTTGCCATTGTTGCTGTATTCTACGAAAGTTGTTAAGTTTAAGTACTTAAATTTTACAGTATTATTATAATTTCTTCACCATTGATAGAATTTTTTTCTACCAAATCCAGAAGCGGACCACGGGCTCATAACTCACTGCGTGAAGAACTTTTTTTTTAAATTTATTGCATAAGTCATCCTCTTTAAATAGCACTTGGTTATGGCTTGAAAATGAAAGTTTAAATTTGGTATAATTCACATCAATGTATTTTTATTTTATTTGAAATAGTAAAAGTGTAATTTTGACGTTAAAACAAATTCAACTAAAAAAAAAACTACAAAAAAAAAGATTTTTGACTACATTTTCCATACAAACATTTTACCTATGGATTCCAGCTCATTTCAATTTTATGGCATATTTCTCGTGGCCCTATATAGCCAGATGATGGCGTAGAGTTTACACTAATCAGCATTCTCGACCACTCAAAATTAGAAACTCGAGGAAATACTAAATATTTACGAATAAAATGTTTAAAAAAAAACCTTTTTTCGTGAGTATACTTTGTGTTTTTGCCTGTATGACCTCCTTAATACGTACAAGTTTAGTTTGTAAAAGAATATTTCAAGTAATTTAATTATGTAAAATATAAAAATTCTTTGCGGCCCTTGCTTAATTTAATAAAATTTATTATATATTTACAAATTATATATACTCGTACATATATGCAAATTTTCTTGTGTCTCCTTATACGAATTCTTTCGTCAATTATCTTCTGTAGATACTCCACGTAGCTGGATCTCGCTTTGACACTCATAACAATAAACATAACTACATTCATGTACATTTTAAAATACAGCTTCGCTACAAATTCTTCTAAATATAAGGGTTTCCAATAAGAGTGATATGATTTCTTTAAAAAAAAAACACTTATTGTTAAGGAAATCCAAATGTTTTTTTTAGTATGAAATGCGATCGATACTATAGGTTTTGAGTATAACATCATTCAAATGGCCTCCACGTCTTTTTTTGCAGGACCGAATTCGATAAACCCAATTTTTTCTTAGAAAATCATCTTCCCTGATCAGGCTCACTTTCATCCGAGTGGTGCGATAAATAAACAAAACTGTCGATTCTGGTGCGAAGAAAATCCACAAATTATTCATGAACAACCATCACATTCATCGAAATTGACAGTTGGGTGTCGAAGAAGTTGATCTTAGCAAAATCTGGTTCCAGCAAGATGGGGTTACGTGTCACACAGCACGTGCAACAACCGAATTATTGCAAGAAAGTTTTGGAGATTCGATTATTTCAAGAAATTGTGACTTTGAATGGCCTCCAAGAAGTAGTGATTTAACACCATTAGACTATTTATTGTGGTGTTATTTGAAGTCATTTGTATTTAGCAATAAACATGACTCAATATTGAACGTGCTATTCTTGACATACGACTTGATTTAGTGGAAAAAATGCTAAAAAATTGGGTTCCTCGAATTCGTTCCTGCAAAAGAAGTCGTGGAGGCCATTTGAATGATGTTATATTCAGAACTTAATTGTAGCGAGTGTACCTTTTTTTTAATAAATCATATCACTCCTATTCGAAACCCCTATAAAAAGCGTTTTCATTTAATTTATATATGTTGCTATTTTCCAATGGTATTTGAGCGATATATCTGAGTAGCTTGGTATTTATTAGTAAGAGAAAAAACTTTGTTTTTATTTCTAAAATAGCTTAAGTTGTTTTCTTAATTTTTTTTAAATCGAATGACCTAATAATGTGTGTCATTGTGTCATTTTTAAAATAGTTAACTTAAAGTATACAAAAATACTAATATTTTTATTTTTTGTTTTAATATAAATTATATATATATATATTTTTACATACATATATGTGCATGATTAAGTTCGAAAAATATACAACTATTAGTAGAGGCTCTTTTATTTATGAGGTTTCTGGTTTAAGTCATTTAACTATTAGGGTAATCTCTGCAAACATTTGTAGACCTACTGAGTCCAAAGTTTCGTTGCGCTGGTGAGCTCTGCTGGTACACAAAAGACGTACAGAGTAATACAAGACAAATACGTAGAACAAATCCCAAACTAAAATATATTATATATTTGTTAACAATAAACTATTAATATTAAAATAAATTTATGTAAAAAAAATTATTTTTTTCCAACCTTTAACCTTATCAGATGGTATTCGAAGCTAAAATATGTTCGAATGTAATTTTTCACAGTCTCCTTAATGTAATCCCCTGTAGATACTCCATGGAGTACTTGGATGTTATACAGAGCCGGATTTAGTACTCGCGTTGTTTGCAGGGATAGAGTAAACATATACGTATGTAAATATTTCTTATGATTAGATATTTTCTTGGCTGCGGAAACGGTTATTTTAGAGTTATCAGTAAACATTTGATGCAAATGAGTTTATCTGTTAAACTGCTTATATAAAACGTTTAGCCAAAAGGCACTTTAACTTCGAACTCTCAAAATTGGATATAAAACGGAATTTGGAGTAACCACGTCAAGGAGAGCCCTAAGAAAAATTTAGCTAGAAGAGACTTTCACTATTCGCTATTCATCTTTATGGGTTGAATTTTTGTGAGCTCACTGCCTATGTAATGGCTAAAAGTTATGAAACATTTCCTACATTTTGGCATATGAAAAAAATATTATTTAACGGTACTCTGTAACGAAATATTAAAAAAAATATATAAAAATTTATTGTAAGAATAATAATAATAATATGAATATTCAATTTTGGTACAATAAAATAAATATGTATTATATAAATATTTACATGGAAAGCTTTGTAAAAATAAAATAAATGCGCAAAATTTATTTTATCTGTTTGTGGTTTTGTGAAACACATTTAATTTGCATTAAATTTTTCATATAAACAAATCTCGTTTCAGCTTGGTTGGTACACTGAATATTCGTTATTGCTTTGAAATATTTTAACACTAATTCAATATTATTTAGAGATCAATGTTAATTCTTGAATTCGGACTTTTAAGAAATAATATTTTGTATCAAGTGCAGAAAGTCTTTTATACGCAATGTACGAATAGTGATAAGGAATTATTAAAACAGTTTGGGCAAAAATTTTTAACTTACATCTATAATTAATTATTTCTCAATAATATGAATACATCCTCTACATGCTAGAAAGTGCACTAGTTCAACTTGTTTCTACAAACGAATTATTCATTTATTTTAAAACCTTTCCGAATAGCCAACAAATTTTTAAGAGAAGGAGTAGCATTCATATAAGAAGTTTATTGAGTGATACTCATATTCCTTTGTGTAAGGGCGGACACATTTAAAAAGAAGTACGAAGTCTACTAATCATAAATAAGGATACAACAATAACATAAATAAATTGCTTCATCCATTTACTAAAAAACCAAAAACACAACTTCGAAAATAAATGCTTAGATTTGTCCATAAAATGAAGTACTATTATATTTGACTATCTATCTAGTTTTACAAATCCTAATTAGTCTTGTTTTAGGTGTTTGAAGGGCGCAAAAACTACTTTATTTACAAATTAAGTTCCAATTATTTTTAAACAATTCCTTAAATGTAACCCACGGATCGGTCAAAATGAAAAGTCTGTTAAATCGATGGAAGATTCATATCAGCTATTCAGAACACCCAAATCTGTTTTGAATACAAACTTTCGAATATATATCAGCAGAGAGCGGTTTGGTAAATAATGTTTTTCAAACAGCTTTTCTGCGTATAAAGAAACAACAAAGACGGCTTACAAGTTCGCAAATAGGCAACATACTTCTGAGCGATCATTTTGAGGTTTATTATAACGAATTTTATTTCGTACAATGTTTCGTCCGCTAGTTAATAGGAGACATTATTCAAGCATACAGCTCTTCCTAAGGAACATCAACGGGCTTTTTGGCTTTTAGGTTTTGAAACTTATGGACTGAATATTTAACATTCATTGCTCCTGCAAACCGATTAGACTACCTCACTTTTACACAAAATGATTTTCTGAAAAATTATCAAATTGATAATATCAGAAAGACTTTCAATTTCTAAAATCTACAAGTGTGTGTTAGTTTTACAGTAAAACGAGTTTATTACTCTTTTTTGGAATTTTCAAGAAAATTGAACCGAAAATACGATTTTTTAATAGATCGGCTTCAGATCCACTTCTCTGAACAAAACAGTTCCTAATATTAATCTCAATAAAAATATACTTGAAATTGGGATATTTTGATGAAGCTTGGTTCACGCTTTCCTATGATCACAAGTTACGAAATAAAAGTAATTTTTAAAAGTACGAAAATCGTGTAATTCAGTAACTAAATTAATAATTAAAGTAATTTTCTTTGTTAAGATCCACCGCATTAAATGGAAAATGTAAGAGGTGAAAAAGAACTTTAGAAGGGTGTGACATCAACCACTTTTGGCTAAAAAAATATATCTCAATAACTACAAGACCGAATGCGATAAAATATTTTATATTCCCGTTGTTAGTATGAACATGAATTTCAGACTTTTCACACTCCACCCCCGTACTTGACTCATTACTGAATATAAATGACGTTATTCAACAGAACTTAACCAAACTTGGTTGTTACTTTTATTGAGAACTAAAGTTCTAACAAACACAAACCTTTTACTTTTGAGGGACCTGTATAGTCTTTTGAACTTGTTACATGTAGATGTTTAAATCAAGGTCAACTCAGACTCAATGAAAGCCTTTTTGAGTGCACAGATAGACAGATGGACCGATAAACATGATCAAATCAATTCATCTTAACAGTCACACACAAATATTTTATCTATATGTGATAATAGTAATCACCCTAGGTTTCTTTAAAAAAATTCTATGAACATTTTAACTCCAAACAATGTTTTTGCTCTTTGATGGATAGCTTTTGTCCTGAGAGATTTACACAAAACTGATATTTCCGGGTTTATATATTTTTAAACTTCATGAATATATTTCCATTAGATATTCTTGTGCATACCAATCAAAGAATCAACTAATTCATTCTAATTGGTTTCTGACAACCATTACTCCATTTTAAATGCTTGTACTTATCATTGTATGCTTGATTTTATTTGTCACGCTAATAAATGAATTCAAACACTCATCTGTATTTGCAAATCAAAGCTTAATGACAAACAAGCTAAGCAGATTTATGGCCATATTATGAACAAAAAGACATTAGGTCACACAAGCGCATACAGTGGCGGACAAAAGTCTACATAGTAGTCTGTATTCGTTGTGTAGAAAGTAACATCGCTTTGCTGAAAAATGAAGGTATACAGTTTTATTGTAAATCCTTTTCTAATCACATGTACTAAAACAAATCTCCAACATAAAATAAAAAATTATGGTGAAAAAACGAAAGATTGCTCTTGACAAAAGTCTACATACACCACGAGTTTATTAGCAGTTATGTCGACATGTTGTGTTGTTATGGCGGTTAGGTACCCTTCCTTTTACTTTTTCTTTTTTTTTTTGTTAAATTGTTTTCTAATTTGCTAGTATTGAAACGCATTAGCATCAACAATGGCTCCGCGAATAGAAATATCCATTGACGTAAGAATCTTAGATATTCAGTACAGGAAAAAGAAGAAATGGGACGGTGAAATTAAAAAAATTTTAACCGTAACTCCACCAACCATTGTAAAAAGCTTTAAAAAATGGATTCACCAAAAAAAAAAAGCCGCGTGTTGGCCGCCCTAAGAAGCTAACTTGAATAGACATCAACTTTATTCTGAAGGAAGTGAATGATGATTCTAAAGTCACTGCTCCAAAATTAGCCGAAAACATCGCAAACTCATCAAAATTTAAGAACAATTCGAAGAGCTCTGAATGGTCAGCTGAACGCCACTTAAAAAGCCACTTGTTTCTATAAAAAAAATCCTAAACTTCGCGGTCTGGGAAGCGGTTGTGGCATCTGGAAAGTTTGTTTTTATTGAGGGTAATATGGATCGGGTGAAATATAAGTCATTGTCGGAAGCTATTTTGAAGCGTTCGGTGGACAGGCAAGAGCTTGGACCAGGCTGAATCTTTGAACAGGATAACCATCCAAAGCACACTGTCCATATTGTTATGGATTGGTTGCTTTATCATGCTCCAAGGCACGCACACACCACCTGAAAGTCCAGATTTGAATGCTATAGAATATGTCTGTGAGGTTTTTGAGCGAAAAATTAAAAAATCAGATTTCCAGCCCAGCATTACTCAAAGAACGTCTTATTGAAGCTTGGGACAGTATTACTCCCTCAGAATTGACAAATTTAGTAGCTTCGATACCACGACGGCTTCAAGTTGTTATTGATGCAAACGGTGGACCAACTAAATACTAAAAAGTTCAGGTTACCTGATATTAACCAAAGTTTTTGTGCTAAGATAAGTTAGGTATGTACTATTTGTAGACTTTTGTCAATGTTGGATTTACGCTTTTTCGTCATAGCTTCACTATTTTATGTTAAAAATAATTTTGTTTTTGTTTTTTTATGATAAGGGAAAATAGTTGAAATAAACTGTATCGGTAAATTTTCCAATAAACCTTTTGGACTTTCAATTCGAGGAAAATAGGGGGTATTTGTAGACTTTTGTCCGCCACTGTACATGCATAACACACTTCAACGATATCTTCAAATATATTTACTTATATACATATATAAATATACATAAATATATATATATACATACATTGCGGATTTTGAGTATAAACGCAAGCCACAAATCCTAACTGACGTTGCGCTGAAATTAATCATTAATATTTGTCGACATAATCCCATTTGATTTTCGCTTTTTTCCTTGTCATTTCGTTAAAGCGTTGTTTTATGCGCATACGAATACTTACATTTTTTGTGATAGCCTTTGACGCGTTTAGATAATTAACTTGCAGGAACTTTACATGACTTATCGACTAACAGGCAAAATCAGGAGCAACTGCATATTTACCTATGTATATACATATGTATATGATCACAAAAGCTTAAGCTCAAGGTATTTTGAAATACAAGTAAGCTTAAACGCTGCTGAAAGCAACATTCATTAGTTCAATATGACAGTACACATATGCATATGTGGGAAGGGGTGCCCAAAAAAATTAGCTGGAGTAAAATTATAATGTAATCTTTGCACGCGAGCAACAATAAAAAAATAAAGAAAAAAGTAGATAAAATAGCATGCTAAGAGCAATGTATAATCGTATTAAATTACATAGAGATGGAAGGATATTCAACTGAACCGAACACGTGCACATACGTACTTGCCTACATACATACTTGTGTCGATAAATAAAAATATAGATTTTCTAAATGACTAAAGATGTTTTATGCACAAAGCATATTAAGTTATAGCTTAGCGGTAATCTAGCGTATTTAATTTCAGCACTGGATTTGAGATATCGAATTTAGCTTCTGACACCGCTGTATATTCTTCGTCTTTTTTAACACCACTTACGCGATTATAGTTGATTTATCAATAGCACACCACTCGTTTCTTCCTTTAGTTGTTCGACATCAGCTGGAGACTCCAAAGGAAGCCAGGTCTTTCTACGCCAACATAGTGGAAAATTTTCTCCTTTTCTACTTCGCTCAGTCTGAAATTTTTGTTGTTGTTTATACTAGTTCCCAGATAGACGAAATCGTCTACAACTTCAAAGTTATGACTGTCAATAGTGACGTGGGAGCCAAGCTAACCGAAGGATTTCATCTTGCCTCATTCACTACCAGATCCAGTCGCCTAGCTTCCTCAACTAGTCTGGAGAAAGCGCGTATGTTGAGGCCAATGATATCAATATCATCGGTATATGGCAGTGATTTTACGACCATATAGAGAATATACTTTTTTAATTTAGCACTTCTGGTCTTACTATGGTCCCCATATTAGGTTGAAGAAGTCAACCTAGATGCTCTTAAAAGGGACCATGAAGTTAATATCTCTTAACTGAAAATAAAACTTTAGAAAAAAACCACCTGCCAGATCATTGATGAATATAGAAAAATTGCGTACTCGCTGACTCCTGGAGTAAGCTAGATTTCACAAAAATTTCATGAGATGTTTTAAATTTTTTTCATAAATGCTGAATTGTTGAATATAACTCTTGATCGTTTTTCTTAGAACGAAACTTGAATCTTTAGTACTGAGTGTTTTTAATAAATATTTTTTCAAAAGTAATTATTCTGATAGCTTTCTCAGTGTTTAATCTCAATTTTTTGTTTTTCAACAAAGTAGGTCGCCAACAGGCAATACCTCTGTAGGCTGTCCTCTTTGAAGCAAGTAAAAATTTAGGAAGCTTCGCGTCATACGTTTACAACATAATTTTCGCTATTCTACATTCCCTTGTACGAACCTCATTTTAGCTTTGCAATACAAGAGATTTTTTTATTCAAGCTTCACCCTGATAGAAAAGAATCAGGGATTGCAGGGATAAACTTGTAATATAAAATTGATATATATGGATTTTTGAATATTAATTTTTTATTACTCACTCACCCGTTCCTGATCACGGCTTAGATGCTGTAAAGTACACTTATTATTACTTTACCTGTAATGTGCTAAACTTTTTTTTAGTTATAAAATTTTTCTGGATTTTCAATAGTCAGTAAGTTAGCATAGGTTAGAGACAAAGTCTTTTCAGACTTCTTATCTAAATGTTTGCTTTTTCATTTATTTATCCGCACATATTTTATAGAAAAGCGTTGAATTCTCACATAATATTTTCCTTATGCAGTATTCGATATTTACAAATCGTATTCCTCACAGTTTAAACCTTTATGTTAGCTTTTCACTGGAGATATCTTTTCAGTAGTACAATAATGTCAAAAAGACATAAGTATATTCATATATACTTGACTACAGCTGGGCAAGATACACATATATACCATATAATACAAATGTTATTAATTATAACAATCGACAAAGGATCGAAAATTCAAGCGCAGGACTCAGAGTATCCAATGTAAATGCATTTGACACAAATGGGGTGAGGTCAACACAATGGACAGTAAAATAAATTGATTTCGCGTTCTCATATTAAAATTAATAACAAAAGAATAAAAATGCGTACTGAAAGAATAACACAGATAAAGTATGTATAAAATGTATGTAACACACATAACGGTCGAATAAGAAGTTATCACATAAGCAGAAGAAGTGGAGAGTAGGAAGAGAGTAGGAAGTAGAAAGTATTTTGGGCGCGTAAATACCATAAAAACCGTAACGTATAACACCAGAGTAAAAATCACAATAAAAACAGTAAGAAAAAATAGTCCATTATCTTTACCCGCCATGAATTCATGAATCGCCCGAGAAAGCAGGAAAATCCAATGAGTTTAATGAGCGTGCGAAATGCAATTAACAATTCCACTTTTCTCACTGTCACAATTGTATTGAATATAAAAAAAATCACAACAATCCGTACCAATTCGTGAGAATTCAACGAGTGATAACATAACATACATACACACAAACAAACACCATAAGGTGTAAGGAAGATAACAATACCGGAAATAAAGGTAAATTAATACAGGAATAAAGAAAAACACGACAGCAAAGGAACTACTGAATTCGGGTGGAGCCAACAGTTACTTATATATATAGGCATATTTTTAAATCTGTGAAGAGATCTCATATAAATTGCACATATATCCTGAAAAGTAATTATGAATAAAATATTTATATTTGACACGCATTTACTAGTCTAGGGTGCTATTATTGAAATTTTCGGCAGATGACTGATAAAATGATTTTAAAGTAACTAATTTTCGTAACATTTTTATACTTTTATCTGGTACTGTATTGTAAAAAATGGATTAAAACATAGAAAATTTATTTTACAATATAATGAGTGGAAAATTTAAGTGTTGATAAAAAATATCCATAAAAAACTGGACAATATTAAAAAATGAGAAATAAGAAATAAGAAATTAAATACATAGAGAATTAAAAATAATAATATGCGACTGGGTCGAAATGGTGATCCAAGTAGAGGTAATTTCTTCAATAGCTTTTCTTTGACAGACCGCGCGTGAGTCGTTTCAAGCTGTCAGGTTATTTTTATTCACGTTCTGTCAAGAACGTGTTTCGCGCGCTTCGCTCAACTTATAGTCAACATAATCGGCCTACTGAGTGTACTATTCGCAACACCATCACCTAATAGATCACGTCCAGCACTCAGTGAATAAAATAAAGCGATCGTAGCTGAGAGTGTACACGAAGACCGTGGAAAGTCGATTCGGCGTCGTTCGTATCAACTCGGACTGACGTATGGAATGACTTTGCACATTTTACGCCGAGATCTTAAATTGAAAGCGTGCAAAATACTGCTTGTGCTAGAACTATAGGCTTTTACAAAGATTCAAGAAGATCCGACGTTTTCGAGCTTAATTTTGTTCAGCGATGAGGCCCATTTCTGGTTTAATGGGTATGCAAACAAGCAAAATTGCCGGATTTGGGACGAAGAGTAACCTGAAGAGATTCAAGTGCTGTATTTATGCGGATAATCCCGCTTCGATTCTGGCCTTGGAGCAAAACATCACGCGTGTCATTCGGCAGTTACCAGTCTAAATGCTCAAACGAGTGATCGAAAATTGGACTCAACGGATGGACCATCTGTGGCCGCCGCCAACATTTGAAAGAAATAATCTTAAATAAATAAATGTCAAAGAATGTTCTTGCGAATGATAATAAACATTTCCCATTAAATTTGAATTTTCTGTATTTTTTCTTTTAAGAATGGGGAGCTTCGAAATGGATATAAGGGTGATGGTAGGGATTCAAATAAAAAATTGTTTTGAACTTCAATACCTGTTTTTATAAGTTATATTTAATTAAAGGTATATTTAATAAAAGGTAGGAGTGCGAGAAACAACTCGCTTATGCAAAAGAAGCCCATTGTGCCACAACGAAGAACCTGTACTGACCTTCAGGCTCTTTTTTCATCCACTTAGATGTCCTCATGAATTTTATTAGGTCGTTTACTTTAGTTTCTGCTACTCGGCAAAATTTTATCCATAAAAGCGTCTCCTTGTACAGATCAAGTTTTGTTCTCATTTTAATGCGGCCTATTTGTAGCAGTTTGGACGTGCCTGGAGGCATGCCAATGTGTATTTTATCGGTAAGAATCTGCAGTGACCGAGGTTAGCGGTATTATTACTATTGCGTAACTGTCAGAGAATAAGTCTTTTCCTAATAATATAAATACTAATTCAATGCGTTGTGTTTAATAACATTCATTATAGCGAAAATTTTGGTCTACAACACACTACAATGATCTGTAACTTTAATAAACGTACGAATGAATGAAGTATTACACTAGAAAACACGCCCTCCCACTATACCATCGAGTTTTGAACCATCTTTGTATACTTCAATTCTACTCTGACTGGTATTATAATTAACATATATTAAATGGGAAAACTCGTTCAAATCTACAAAACTGATTCCGTGTTTCGAGTAAATTAAGTCTGGATAACCTAGTCCGAACATTTTACACTTTGTAAGCCACAGTTATTAGAATAATTACGATCTATTGATGTGACTTTGTCTATATAAAATTATGAAGAGAACAAAATCAATAGACCTGCTGGGGAATACATAGAGCGTATAAAAAGACGGCAAGTGTGTAAGTGCAAAATAATGTCATTGATTTTTTTTTTTTTTTTTTTGCTGAAAGGAGTAGCGTGGGATGGTGAGTATTGTGGGTAGAAGAGAGAAGAAAGTGCAAATGAGCTTTATACCTTTGAATATTTTTCTGCGCTTTGCTGGCAGTTGCTGAAATGTATGTGCGAATATGTAATGGCTGAAAAGTTTTTATTATACCAATAATTAGCTGAAAGCTGGCGGATTAAGAATGAGTGAGTGAGTGATTGAGTGAGTACAGCTGCAACTGTCAAAATATACTGCGACTGCAGAGTATAGCTGGATAATTAGTTTTGGTAGCAATGTTGCACCAGCTCAGACATACAAATATATCTCCATAAATATATATTTATCCACAATTGTATTCACCAACTAGTGATAATTTAGTGATAATTTGAAAATTTGTTTTTGATGGTTCATAGTCACCACCTGACAACTGAGCGCCACAAATACGAAATGACAAAGCTTGTTGTTTATAATCAGCTGAAGCCAAACTAATGCTAATGAAAATTGAATTATTTTTGAAATTGGCACTTCAAATTAAAAAGGATTTGTCAGCATTGATCAATGTCTGAAGTTAGTATTATTTTGTTAATCAAAATAAATGATTAGATCTCAACATTTATATTTGTATTTTGTATTTGTTTAGCAATAAAATGGTGCACAATACACGTATTTACGCAAACAATGGCATAACTCAATTATATATGTCGTAGTGTGTGAGGTGGCAGTTAAATTGATTATTTAACATAATGAAGGTTTAAACATTGGCATAGATAGGGAATAAACAATATATTTATATTTGTATGTATGTAAGTGTAAATAAATTACAGCTGTCGATCAAAGTGGCCGTCGATTAAGCTTCAACAAACTGTGGTGTTGTATTCTTGAAATCTCTTTTGTTATGGTTTTGTAGCTGTCAAAGAGCGTCGACAGTTTGACAGCAGCTCGTATTGAATGGGACTCATTTGGCTATGATATTATCGTCACTATATGTAGTACGGTATATTGCAAAAAAATATAATATAAGGTAGATGTACTTTATATTTGTATATAACTAGCGCTTAGTAACCGCCTGAGCGAGGTGTGAGTCTTGATGTTTTTCCAATAAATTGATATACCTACAGTTCTTACTAAGCTTCCTTTGAATTGATAATGGGTTTTATCAGAAATTTTTGCTTTATGACAGCAATAAATTTGAAGGGGTCGCCATTTCCAGCTAAGAGCTAACCACAATTCAAAATCAATTCTAATTGATTTACCAAATTTTTATCTGCAGTATCTTTGAGTATTATTATTTTTATTTTTATATTTATATCTTTCATGTACATGAAATGGTATATTAACTTTGGTTGGATGTAAGTAAATACCAAAAAAAAAAAAAGAGGTAGACCCACCGAAATTTATACCCACCATATCATTATCACGAGCTAAATTGATTTAGACATGTTCTTCAGCCCGTCTGTCTGTTTCAATGCAAACTAGTCCCTCAATTTTTGAGATATTTCAATAAAACTTGGCAGGAAGATGCACCTATATGCTTAAACGTTCTGGTTCTGAAAATTATCGAAATCGAACTACTATATCATATAGCTCCTATACATCGACATCTTTAGATATGAGGTTTTGGTCAAAACTCAGTCAAAAAAGCATATAGGAGCATGGACGTTGGTACTATCTACAAAAATTGATAATGGCATATCGGTAATGAAAATCCTCAAAATCGGAATACTATTTCATATAGCGCCCATACAACCTATTTGTTCAGATATGAGGTTTTGGGTCAAAAATCCACACAAAAAAAGCATCTAAGATCGTGAAATTTGGTATTCTACAGACGTAAATTGAAGTTTATATTGACTTTGAAATTTATACAAATTGAATTTTGCAATTCGCAATAAATTTGATATGTTCATGAAAGATATAGACTTCGGCATTGCCTAAAACAGCCGTTCTTTCTTGTTTTATTGATTTTTGATTTGAGCTTTATCAATCTTTCACGAAAAGGCAACATTTTCAATAGGTCTGCTTTTTTAAATGCCGAATAATTCATATTTAAAACATGATTTTAAATATAGGTAATGTGTAGTAATGCTGAAAGTAGGCTATCGCTTACAGTATTTATTCTTTAAAGAATAAATTACTCCTAGCACAGCAAATGTCCCCTTAAAGTAATGAGTTTTTTGGAAAGCGAACGACAGATTATATTCCGCATTACCTTTTCCATCATAAAATGATATATTACATAAATTAAAGGCAGTGATATATGAAATAGGTTTCATGACAAGAACTTTTCTCAAGTAATGCATTCTTTCTGCCCTCTGCCTTAACTTATTTATCCAGCTAGCAAATAGAGAATTACCAAACCTTCCTTACCTTGTAATTTTATTTAAGTTCTGTATTAAAATAAAAAGATTTAAGTAATAAGATTTGACTAAACTAGATTTACTCCCTTTATAAAATATTTTCTTTTCTTTTTAGCCAATTTTAATTATTTTTTATTTTTTTAATCGACAATTCCGCGTTTAAGTCTGAATTTGATAAAAAATTGAAAAAATTTCCAGAAATGTTGAAAAGAAATTTTGAAAAAAGGAACAAGGTGTGTGTCGGAGTAGCTCATAATACCAAATCGTTTACAAAGGCTTTAGGATTTCGTATATTAAAATTAGTTATGTTTTCATATTTGAAACACATTTTCAAATTAGAATTCATTTTTTTTTACAGTAATGCATTACGCATTTTTTCAATTATAATGTTTTGCTTTTTTCTTTCTGCTCTTCTACTCTTTCTTCTGAAGCATGCTTTGTTGTCAGAAGAGCAGAAGGAAAAAAGCAAAACCCTGCTAGACCGGACGCAGGCAACACTGAATCGACGAATGAACGAGACGCGTACTTGAATCTGAATGAAAAAACACACAACAAGTACTTCTTGGAGGAATATTATTTACTAAACGTTGAACTCTATCTATGTGCTTGTACCAATTCGCAGGATTGTTGTGGCATAATTTAGTCAAAAGTGGTATAATGATACGATTTATTCGCTCCACTTGCCCATTTCCGCGTGGAACACCCGTTGCAATTAGAAGATATTGAATACTTTCTCTGTTGCAATATTCATCAAAACTTTTGGCTGTGAAAGCCTATTCTATCAGTAATTACTCTTTGTGGGTAATCAAATACCGATGCCTGTTTTTCTAAACGTTCTATTACGGATGCTGCATCTGTGCAGCATCAACTACAACAAATAAACGATTATATTTTTATGTGTAATTTCCATTGGGCCTAAGTGGTCCGAATGATATGTTGTTAGTGGTTTATCGTCCTTATCTATTGAAGAAAGCAAATCATCCTTATCCCAAATTTCGATTCTCCAATAATGCATTCGACACAACTTTTTACAACTTTCGCAACCTTGGGCCCAATCTGTGGAATATAAAAAGTTTCTTTCTCGATGAACAATGTCCCTGACAATATGCAGTACGAATAACTTTCCCTTCCATCGCTTGTGGAACTACTATCAACTCGTTTATGGCCCGTTTTTCATGTAAAAGTCTTCATAGTGATTGTTCTCTAAAACTTTTGAAATCGCACTTAACCAGTCATCATTTTGTTGAGCTTATTTCAAGCGAAGGCTTAAAGAATCTTCAAGCAACATTGTGATCATTCGGCTCAGAGTATCAACATGTTTCATTTTCGTTACGGGCCTATATTCAATTATGTAATCGAAATCTTGGAGGTACACAGCCCATCTGCTAACTCTGAGTGGTACATCCTTTTTCTTCATTGTCAATGCAAACGCATTAAAATTACTTAAAATTTTTAATTTTTTGTCAATTACATAAATTCGCAATTATTTCAAAACCTGTATTATCGCGAGGACTTCCAACATATATGAGTGATACCTTTCCTCTTCCGGTCAAGTCTTACGACTCATAAATTGAACGGGATGGAATTACTTGTCGTCTGGATCTTTTCGAATTAAAGCACCTCCATACCCATGATTACTGGTGTCGGTATGGATCTCCGTCTCAGCCTTCGGGTTATTCAATTTCAAAATTGGTGCTTTAGTCAGTGCCGACTTAAGTTGTTGGAATGCTAGCTGTTGTTCTTGACCGAATTGAAATACTGCCTCTTTTCTGAGAAGGTTGGTTAATGGTATTGCGATTACATCGTAACCTTCTAAAAATCGTCCAAAGTATGGGGTGAGTCCTAAGAATCTTGGAAGAGATTTCTTATACCGAGGTGGTGTAAACATTTCAACAGCTCTTACCTTATCCTCTGAAGTCTTAATACAACCCTCTTCTATTATGTATCCAAGAAACTGAATACTTTTCTTTAAAAATTGACAATTTTGCCATTTAACCTTAAGTCCATGACTTTCTGCTCTAGCTAACACCACTTTGAGTTTCTCTCCCTTCTGAACAAGATCTCTAAAATTAGCTGAAATATACCGACACAACACAGCAGGAGAATTCGAAATACCAAAAGGTACGAATATAAATTCGTACTGTCCACTGTGTGTAACGGAAGATGTATACTTCTTGGAGTTTGACTCAACTGGAACATGAAAGAAACCGTTCTTCAAATCCAACATTGTAAAAATTTTTGAACTTTGTAGTCTTTCCAAAACGTCGTCGATAAGTGTAATAGGGAAATTATCTCGTGTAATTTTCTCATTCAGTTTTCTAAAGTCACAACACAATCTTTGTCCCGTCTTTCTTGGAGACAAGATCTACTGGCGACGAATATTCGGAGTTAGTTTCTCGAATTATACCATCTTTCAATCAACTGGATATCTGTTCATCTATTACGCGTTGGTCAACGTAAGAAACTCTACGAGAAGATTGATATACAGGTCTATCATCTGATAATATAATTTTCACTTCTATCGGAGACTGGGAGTTTTAACTGGAAAATATTGCTTGACCATTGTGGTTACAATCGCGGATAATTGAGACAAATTTAAATTTGGATCTCGTTTCTCATTAATTAAATCATTTTTTAAGCAAAAAGAAGTGAATTTCTTAAATAAAAAATTATCTCCTTCATAACAATCGACATCCTGTGGTCTACTCTGCCTAATATCTATTATCTTACGCTTTTCCTTAAATCTAACAAAGCCTTCTGAAACATTTAAGTCTGCTACTTTCAATACATGATTTCCCAAAATGCCTTCATAGCGTAAATCATTACTTCTGGCTATGTGGAATGTTACTTCTACTGTGAGATTGTCGAAATTTATTTCTCTAGTTAAACTGCCTATCGTCGTCAATTCACTATCTTTGATTCCCGCCACTCCTTTTATATATTTAATTCCTACATATATATATTTATATTTGACACGTTGTAGCTGATTTTCGGCCGAGCTCTTTCTCTAATTTGTGGTTTTGCGTCTTGATGTTTTTACCAACATTGGATTTTTTATGGAGCTTTTATTTCCCTGCCAGGGGGCGACCGCAATTAGAAAAATTAATTTCTATAATTTTGGCAGTGTCAACCAATCGGCTATTGCGGCCAAAGATTCGAAATATATAGAGTTCTAAAAACATGTTTCTGCCAATTAAAACTTATAGTATGTTCAAACCGACCGAATTAACTTATTTGCGCTTTGGATATACAATTTGGCAGCTGCAAGTTTAAAAATAAATTACCAGAAAATACAAAAATCAGTGGTCGCCGGAATGTTTAATAGTTTTCAAATTTTTCTAGGTTGCCTTATATATATCGGGATTTAGCAAACCCAAACGTTTCGTAAAGTTTGACATTTTTGATGGTATACATATCAAAATATTTTGACATACATACGAGAGCTATTTGTGTTGTATATACTAACTTAAGATATTCATCTCGGCTAAATAATGAAATAATGAAATTAAATCGCGAATATTTACTAACATTTATTTTTTACAACTTTCGAACGTGGATAAACTCAGCAACAGTGCATCGTTAAACTTAATTAAATTTTTGTAGATGAAGCTCCATCAAGGACCAATGTTTACCGATGGTGTAGTGAATTCGTAGATCACTCCTAGACGAATTTTCTGAAGGTCGTCCAAAACAGTTGTTACTCCGGAAAAAAGCTCGTGTCGATTTGTCGAGAGAAATGTTAAAACAAATACAATAACGGTAACGAGACACTTTCAAGCAATTTTTTTTTTTTTTTTTTTTTGAAATTTGTGATATTCCTCAACCATACCACTGGAAAAAGCAGAACAGTCCGAGTGGTAAACAACCATTTATTTTCCAGTTCTATTTAAAGAAATCAGGAAAACCAACCGGCGAAGATGGATCACTCTTCACCAAAAAATGCGAGCTCTGACATATCAAATGGTACCGAATAACTTCTTTTTATGCCCGCACGTAAAAATTAAACAGAGAGGTTATCGTTTTTCGACACCGGAAGCGACGATTGATGCGTTCAGAACGCATCTTTGGGGATACATCAATCAGAGTGGCAAAGGTGATTCGTCAATTGGTTCAAAGGCATGCAAAAATTTATAGATCTTAATGCAGAAATTTTGAAAAGCAATATAGCGGTTTTCGATGATTAATATAGGTTTTTGTTTTCTAATCCCGAACTATATAAGGAACTCTCGTAACTTAGAGAATATTATAAAAAATTACGAATTAAATATATACGGCAGCAATAAAACGATTATGATTGTGTTCTCCTCAAACCTTTTCTCTCAGTTTTTAATTTTTAGTTTTCGTTTTTGTTTTAATTTGTAATATTCTATTTAAATTACTTAAGTTTAGTTTAGCTGGATGACAAATTTCTACGCTTATTTCACCATTTCAGCAGAACTTCCATATAAATGCTACGTGGAGTTTCAATAGTGCTTTTCAAATCTTCTAAAAGCCGTGATCTCTAGAGCCCTACCTTTGCCTTTGCCTTTACATTTCCTAGTTGTGAAATTTGGCATCGCAGGGTTAAAATTCGTTTAGAATTGCTTCCCTTTTCCTAACGTATATGACTAGTTATATTATCTTCATTCCATGCTGCTCCAAGCAATGCAATGAGCTTCCATTTCATGATGTACAATTGTCTCAAGTATTCTTGTAGGCTTCACTTTTTAAAACCACATTTAATGTATTTAATGTGTGTAAGACTATTTTCTTCTTATTACTCTCTCAGTTTTCTCTTTTTTAAGGGGATATTCTGGTCTAGAAATTTGAAAAAAGAAAATAGTTTTTTATATTTTCAGGTGTATAACCCTTTAAGAATATGCCACTAAAACAATTATTGGAAATTTATATTATTTTCGGAGGTATAGCTGTTTGGGTGACGCGGCATCCCAAAGTTGAATATTTACTATTTTTTTTATATTCGGAACCTCAAAAAAAGTGGTAAAAAATTGTTTTTTTTCAAACAGCTGTCATTTTGTGTAAATCTTTTTTTAATATTCTTAACTTCATACGATAACATATTCCTCTAGATTAATCATTTTTTTTCATAATGTTAAAATGGTTGGAAATTTTTTTCGATCCCCCACTTCAGCACTTCCTTTCAACAGTCTCTATTCGCATAGCTTCAAATTGGTATTTTTACTATCTACATGCTAGAGGCGACCGCCATAAACGAGTGGTTAGCATTGCGTACTACAATTCGGAAGGCCAGGGTTCGAGCTCCGGTTCGACCAGCATCCAAAATTTGATAATTTTTCACAGAAATTCGCACCAGTTTTTTAGTCCGTTATTTTTTGCAGAAGTTTTTTCATATAATATTATGCGAAGCTCATATAAAATGTATATAATAAAATTACAATAAATATTTTTTTTAATATTTGAAGATATATAGCAGTAACATAACATCCAAAATCTGTTAACAAGCTGTCTATTCATGTTATTATTTCAGCATAGTTTTTTATTTTACTATTATTTATTTTACATAATAAAAATTCTGTGCCACCAATTATATATAATTTTTGCATAATACATGAAAAATTATATACTAAGACAGCGGTAAAATGTATAATTTCCTCTTTAAGACTTAAAAAACTGTCCAGTGCCCCACTGACATTTACTAACTGCGACTAATAATAACTCTGTAATACCAATGCCTGCACAGATCCACTCCCTCGTTGAATGCCAGCCAGATAGTCAGCAGTTAGATACTCGTGACTTCATAGTTCAACAATTACTCATGTTTATCGCTAAACGCAAAACAAGAAGAGGCATACACTACATACAGAAATTGGCAGTGTTAGTTACTATCACCACCCTGCCATCACAATCACCTATTACTCTTAGCATCGTCATCACCACAGTCAGCAATCAACATAATTTTAGGTTTATTAGACAGTTTGCGGTTATCAAGGCATATATCGGTTTAATCTTATGGCGAGTATTGTGCTGTGGCTGGGAGGCAAAATGGTTTGTAAGACAGTTAGTTGGTGGAGAAATTTCGGCCATTCTATCTGCCAATGTGTCTTTGGTTGGTTGTTGCTCTCCCATTTTACTGCAGTGATCATCAATACTCATAGCACCAACAGGGTAATACATTCCTAAACACCTTCTACAACAATGAAAGTTGAGTCGTTGAAGGTGATGCCATCGGAGGCACTAAGTTAAGCAAACAGTTCATGACGGTTCAAATTTGGTACAGCTTATTTCGTAGACACATACTTAGTTTGTTGTCAGTGTCAGCTACTGAGCCAATTCATTTCGAATTTTCTATGGTGAGCGAGTAGAGTAAAAGGAGAAATGAACTAAAGGCTCCAAGATAACTAATATAAAATAGTATATGCAGCATGCGAAATGTGAGTCGAAGAGAAGGCAGTGGTAGTGAAATACTTAAGTTTGTTGGATAGCATCACCAACAACAACAAAAGCATTAAACATAACAATGAAGCTAAAGAAAGTTTAAGCTACATTTTAGTATATCTATTTATGCGTAAATTTGCAGCTTTTGTTATACCTTCAAGCCCACTTGCCAACACTCAAGTACTTAAATGCTGTACGAGTATATTTATGCCTAAATATGTACATGTATGTGTGTATGAGTATGAGGCGCTCAGTATAAGTGCAGGCGACCATAAAAATTGATTTATATGCCCCATGTGATTTTATCACCCATGAAAAGGCCACTAGGCTTCTTACAAAATACTGCTGTTGCTTCCTTTCTCTGACTACCTACTCAATGCGGTTAAGGGAGTTTGAATTTGTTTTCCATTTATCGCTACGCTATTGTGACACAACAAATCCAACAATGACCTAAACATATAAGTATCGCCGAAAATGTACCAACTAAAAATATCTTACACCTTCGACAGGCTCAAAATTGACAACAACAATTACATACTCCTACTTTAAATTCGATCGTCAAATACCAATGAAAGGGAAACCACAAATGAAAATTTTCCATATATAACATTATGGTGGTGCAAAAAATGACCCTAATACTGGCTGAAATATTCTGGTATCACCGGATTTGTTACTCCTCCAAAACAGCTTTACCGATTTTTATAAAATCCAATTTGTGTGCATATCTGGTAGGTCTGAGAATCGGTCAACATCTATTTTTCATACCTGAAAGTGGACCATTCGCAAAAATTGTATTTAGATTAGCAAAAACACAACTTTTCTCTCCGAAAAGTATACCAGGGAACGACGTTACGAAAAAAATCTTATTTATGGATCGATTTACTTGAAACTTTTTTTTTTAGAAGTGAATTAGTGAGCCATCTATTTGAAAATATATGTTAAATATATTTATGGTTTGAAACGGATAAATATTTAGATGATATGTCTAAGTGGAATACTTTTATTTTCCGGAAATGGATCATGGACCAAGAAAGAGATCACCGACAGATTGACAGAAATTATAATGATTTCGTTATAAAAGGGTTATCCATTTAGTGGTTTCGAAAGTGAAGGGCTTTATTTAGACTTTTGTCACACTTAACTGTCAAACCAAAAATATTTCTTTTAGTTAAAAGTCAGACATTTAAGAAAATGGATCACTTAACAACCGCACAACGCGTTAAAATTATTTTAATCTACCACAAAAATGGTCAAACGTGGCCACAATTCGCGCTTTAAGAGGAGTGCACGTAACCCTCAAACTACTCAAGCAATTGGTCAGATTTTAAAGAAATTTGAAGAGACTGTTTCAGTTATAGATATTGTAAGGTCTGCGTACCATCGACTTGTTCGTTTCAGCTCAAATATCACTGCTGTAAGTGAAAGAGCAGCCGAAAGCCCGAATGTATATATTTCTCGACCATTCGCAACACCGTAGTTGCGTCGATTGGGTGCTTGAACAATAAGCGATTTTTCCAAAAAGAAAAAAAATCTTCAGCGACGAGGCACATTTGTCACTCGGTGGATACGTAAATAGGTAAAATAGTCGGATTTTTCTGCTTTGATAATCCTCAATTAATTGAAGAGTGGCCATTACACCCAATAAACTTACTGTCTGGTGCGCTCTTTGGTGCGGAGCTGTGATTTTATTTTACTTCTTTGAAAATGATAACCGCGAGACTATCAGTGTTAATTCCGAAAGATATGGTGGTATGATAACGGTTTTTTCAACAAGATGGTGCCACATGCGAGATCGGACGATTTGACACTGTTGGAATTTTTTTTTGGGGGCTACGCCAAAGACCGTGTTTATGCGGATAAACATTTCACTCTTAAGCACTTGAAAACCAACATTCGTCAAGTTATGGCTGAGGTACTTCCCAATATGTGCCAAAAAGTGGTCGAAAATTACCTCAATTCACGAGAAGATAATTTTAATTATGTAGTGTTTCATATATAATAAGGTTCAGGCTATATAATAAAAAAGAAATTTCATGAGAAAAATTATTTTAAATGTATGTTTTTTACGTTTATTCTGGAAACATTTTGTTAATATTTCCTCTACCTTTCAGCGTGGTACCAAATAAAAAAAGTTTTTGAAAAAAGTTAAAAAAGTAACGGGATATTTTCGTTCTTTTATAAGTATCATTTTTACATTTCTAGATGGAAAGATGGCAAAGCCTATAGTGCACTCTTAAATGCAGGATTTTTGATCTGAATTTGGCAACGATTTATTGTGCGCCATTCTTCGGATAAACAGAAATACAATTTACTGACTTTTTCATAACTCTGGGAGATAGGTTTTTAACTGGAGGAGACTGCAATACGAAATATACCTGTTAGGGTTCGAAACTCATAAGCTCAGAAGTTCAACAGTGTTAAAGTACGATCATGGGTACCAAAATTAGGTTCGAATTATTATCCTTCCAAGCTAAGAGCTCTTGGGCCAGAACTGTTTTGCAGAGCATCTCAGAACGGTATTCCAACCAAATACTGCTTCAGAAAATGTAGCTTCGTTACTAAACTATAAAGTTCCAAGATACCAAGTACTTGAGGAGCATCTGTCTGAACTGAAAAATATTATTAGCATCTTATATTAAAAAAATAATATCTTAGATACAATCATATAACACCAAAATAGTTAAAAGTACTGTCAATCATTGCTCATGCTTTCTTACAAAACTTTTCAGCGCCATGTTAAACCTAGGATATTATCCACAAATATTGAAAAATTCGCAGGTAATTATGATGGCAAAACCAGGTAAAGACGCCACCCTGCCATCATCAAATAGACCAATTATCCTGTAGCCTTGACTTTCCAAACATTTCGAAAAAGTGCTGCAAAGCTTTAAAATGCAAAGAGTCCTACTCGGCGGTTTTTCTTGATATGGCTGAAGCATTTGGCAAACTGTTACATGATGGTCTGATTCATAAAAGTAGGCAATAATTACTAAACACACTCCACAATATCCTTGAGTCTTAGTGTTCTTGGACCAATATTTTACAATCTATTCGCCACAGAAATTTCCACAAGTGATGTTACAAAAATGTTAGAGCAGTATATTAATCTAACTGAAGAATGGTTAGCAAAATGGCGCACAAAACCAAAGAAAACAAGTACAAACATATAACTTAAAGCCAAAAATGTGCGCTATTGTCAAGCTCAACTTTTCACAAGCTGGCGAAGACGATTAACTTGGAGGTGACAGATGTCCGCCAAAATGAAAACAAAGGGTGCTTTATAGAGGTATAGAACTTTAAGTTGGCATTACTTTTCAAGATGGCGACCGATTTAACAGCTGTCAAGTGATTTATTCTCAGTTTGGTTTGGCAATTCATCATGAATAGACTCACGCCTGAACAACGCTTGCAAATAGTGCAATTTTATTTCGAAAATAATGGTTCTGTGCGGAAAACGTATCGCGTATACGGAATCTAGTTATAGGGCACAGCTTGAGCAACGAATATAGTTACAATACAAAGATTCAACCGGCGCACCATGGTATGCGTAATGAAAACTGCAAAATCATCCGAACCCTTTGGCTAACATCTGGACTTCCGCAATAAAAAATAATTAAAATAAAAATATTTCGAAGAAGTTTTAACAAAGTGGGGAATATATTGTTAAACATTTTTAATTGAACTTCTTGAAGCAGTAATACAAGCCGACGCAATAGCCAACATGCTATCATGCGTAGGGTCATAAATTCGAATCTTGTCCAGATTTACATCCAACACTGTAGTTCGAAAAAAACTAAAATATAGAAAAAATAGTTTTTTTTTATAAACAGTATATGAAATATAATTTTTAGTAAATAATAGAAAGAAAGAAATAATTGAAAGAACAATTTCAATATTTTTTTTTCCAATAAGAATGATATGATTTCTTTAAAAAAAAACACACAAATTTTTAAGGTAATTCAAATGTTTTTTTTTAATGTAAAGTGAAGTACAATCGATATAATTAAGTTCTGAATAAAACATCATTCAAATGGCCTCCACGACTTCTTTTGTAGGAACGGATTCGATGAACCCAATTTTTGAGCACTACATCAATTCGTGTGTCAAGAAAAGCATGTTCAATATTGACTTTTAAAACTTGAAGAGGGTCTAGTTTATTGCTAAATAGCAATGACTTCAAATAATGCCACAAGAAGTAGTCTAATGACGTTAAGTCACTACTTCTTGGAGGTCATTCAATGTCACACAATTTTTTGAAATAATCGAATCTCCAAACTTTTCTCGCAATAATTTGGTTGTTGCACGTGCTGTGTGACACGTAGCCCCGTCTTGTTTCAACCAGATATCGTTAAAATCAACTTCTTCCAATTTTGGCCATGAAAAGTTGGTTATCATCGATCTATACCGCTCTCCATTGACAGTAACTGTGCTACCGGCTTCATTCCGGAAGAAGTACGGACCGATGATTGCAGCAGACCAAAAACCACACCAAACTGCTTGTTTAATGAATGCAATGGTTGTTCATGCATAATTTATGGATTTTCTTCGCACCAGAATCGACAGTTTTGTTTATTTACCGCACCACTCAGATTAAAGTGAGCCTCATCTGAGAAGATGATTTTCTTAAAAAATAATGTAATATTGAATAATTTGTAAACATTGTTCTTGCGTATATCTTGTATTGACGAAATGACAGATCAAGACATATTAACAATGGCCAAAAGGACTCTTAGAAATCGTATCATCCCTATTGGAAAACCACTTACATAAGAAATCGCTGTTAAAAACTGTTTCCGTAAACAAAATAATAACCGTATTATTGAAAAGCTATAGTTTCTAAGAATTTTATATGTAGAATTAAAAAAAATACCTTTGTGGTATAAAATATATCAGTAATATTTTGATTCACCCTTATGTACGAGTATAATTCAAACACTCGTATGTACATATGTGCACATAGATACACTCCTGCATACATTTGATGCCTTGCCTTCCATCTAAACGACCCAAATATGCGACAATGTGTTTAAGGCGAGCAAAGACCGGCAACAACTGAGAAGCGAATACTTATCGTTGCTTTGTTATTCTATTTTTCGCAAATACTTGTTGTTGTTGTTGTTGTTGCTGTCGTTTGACACTTATTTAACTTTTTATTGGTTTGGTTGGGTTTGCTGTTGTTACTGTTGAGGCTGTTAGGTCGATGATATCTTTGGGTCATTTATTGATTGTATATCAGATTAATATCTCGATTGTTATGGCCGCAATGCAATTTTCAATACCACACTAAGGCAAGCAAGCATACCAAATGTACTATGTGTGTATATATGTTAAATCAATACACATCGCATCCGTTTATATGTATGTTTGAATGAAGCTTTTTATTGGCAGCTTGGCAACTTAATATTGAAGGCATTGTTGCCACATTGATAAATATGTAGTTCACTTCACTTCCATATGTTTTGTGAATGTATTATTAGGTTATGATTTGGGGCATTAATGTACAAATATATTATTTCTTCCTTCCTCTTATTTGGGTTGTTGAAATTTTAACGAAATAAAATTTAATTTTCTCTGTAAATGTGTACAGATTTTTTAAATGTTTTTATAGATTACAGTGCTTCTGTTTGGGCTTTCCACACTGAAATCGGTTCTGTTCGTCACTTTGATGAACGAAAAGTTTTAAAAATCATGTTTTTTTAGAAATAGAATAAATGAAAGCCATGGAGGTTAAGGATACGTATAAAAATGTAGTGCTGAAATATGCATGCAGAGTTCCACATAAGCCACACTACATGCTTAGCAATACTAGTAAATATTGTGACTCATTTTGGAGACTAAAGAATTTCTGGTTTCTTTCCAATCTATATTTTGCGTGATTCATTCCTACATTTGTACTTTAAATTTATGACATCAAAAAGGTCTGACCTGAGTCACATTTTCTGACTGGACTAAAACTCACATGCATGAAATTCTAAGCGGTCAGAATATTCCTTAGAACGATTTGAAGATTGTTATTTATTGAAATAATACATACATACATATATATTTATGTGCATTAGGCTTATAAGCTCTGTTCCTGATCCGTTTCAAATCAGTTTATAGTCATCTTCTAAGCATTAGTGAGACTTTTTTCTTTTTTATTATAATTAAATCAACTTTGAGAATACAGAGGGATCAATTTCGACCCATCTGTGAACTAAATATTTTGCAATCATCAAGAAGACTCGCATCCCATCGAGGAAATTTTTGTTGAAATCTTTTACCAAATGCTGGGAGGGAAGTTGTTATGGAAAAAAATCCTGTCAATATTTGAATGTATCTTCGAAACTTTGCAGTTAATTCGAGCGGAAAATGAAGCTGTATAGAACCTCATTACGTATATTAATTAATTTATTTTTATTTTTTAATAATTGTTTATATTACTTTTATTCATATAATATTTTTTTCTGTAGAATTAAAAGAAAATGTTTTTATTAAAAAATCAATAATGCGAGATATATCCTTTTGACTATTTTGTCATTGCAAGCGGAAAGAATTAGCAACTCTTTACTGTCTGGCGAAACAGACCATCAACGTAATAAATAACTTGATAAACTCCGTGCGACCTTACATCAATATTTATAAGGCAGAACTAGTTCAAAAGGATGCACAAAATTTCAAATTATATCAAAAAAAATTTAGTAGAGACTACTTATAACAGAAACTAGGCAAGAGTGCTTATGAATAGAATTGTAAGTATAGCAAGCTGTAGTGGGAGTTCAATGGGAAAGAGCGAGTGAAAATTAGTATCATTTATACATTTAAAGGGATGTTGCGTTGCATCTGGGCTTTTTATTAAACAATTTCGTATTGAATCTTCGCTGTGATTGTCAATACTTTTCTATTGTACTCTATCATAAAGGAGGGCTATGAAACATATCTGGGAAGGCTGAAATAATCTTCTGACTCTCGATCCTCAGCATCTCCCTCTTAAACAATACCATTGGCAGTACTTCATGTGATGTTGAATTTACCTCCAGCGAACCTGATAAGAAATACTGCCGTTAGTCTACATACCTCAAATCGTCAGAAAATAAGGACGTACGGGCGTTGACCTTCAGAATACGAATAGACTACATCGTCCCGCGCCTGACTTACTTAAAGCTTCTGACAGCTGCAATAGAGGCGGACGGTTAGAGTCAAGAAATCAAGTTTGCGCACAAAGCAGAGTGGCTATTATGGCATTACTTTCTTTAGCACTTTGCTTGCACTATTTAAAGAGGAAATCAAAAAGCTGCAGCAGAAAATCCACCTTTATTGGATGACTGAGCTTAAGAGCATCGAGGTCAACGAGAGCCGATGAACAAGTGAATATAGAATAGCGAAAATTCTGTGCAAAATATATGACATGAAGCTTACTAAGACGTCAAAGTCAGACTCCAGGCTGCTTGTAGGACATTGGCTGTTGGCTTCACATGCCTTCAAATTAGGCCAATAGAGTACATAAAATTTGGTTGCCCAGCGCTTGACATATAGAGGATGATAATACTTATTGAGGAAAAGCTGATTGATCTTCATTCGATAAGGGGCAAAAGGTTAAAATGTCTACTCCATTCTCTAGAATAACAACAATATCTTTCAAACACAAAAGCAGGAGGAGTTCCAGTACAGGGCTTTAGTGATATGTAGTGTTTCTGGTAACATCCATGGTAGTATCTTATATGTGCGATATCTCAAGGGGTTAAATAGTCTAATCTAACTTATTTCAAAATCACTTATTCAATAATTTTAGTGAAGCAAATATGCTCTGAACGTAAATGCAAGATATTGTAAAGATTTTGAAAACATTTTTTATAAAACTCAGCAGAGCTGATTTCGAATTTAGACTCTACTCATCTGTTATTTTGCTACAAAGACTGTAAGAGATGTTCACTAATTATTATTACTAAAAGTTTTTCCGCTAATTTTCAAATTCATCTTGAAATTTTTCAGAATCCGGTTTAAATATTTACGAAAGAAAATTGTTAGTTCATTCACTCATCACCAGTGCCAAATAATATAATTTTTATTGTTGTTGCAGCAACCATTTAAAGACAAATGACTGCACATAAAAATAAAATCAACCAATTTTATTGGCAACTTTCTACGTAGTAGAAAAACTACCATTTACACAAAATATCTCAGTTCTCACACTGAAAAAAAGTAGAGCTAATTTGATCAACTGCAATTCCACGAACGTCAACATAATTCACTTCATTGTTTTCAGCTTAATCACTTGTGCAGCACATTGGGCGGTGCAATATTTTACTTTGCTACCGTTAAATATATAGACATATTCGCACCAATGTAGGAATATACATACATACATACAATAATATATATATATATATATATATATGTTATATATATATATATGTTATATAGAGACCAGAGAACTGCTTGGAGTTAATGTGTGGCTTTTTATTTTTGTTTTTGGTAGTCGTAAGCGCCAATCAATTTGGAACATTTTTCACTAACTAATCTCGTTGAGATAACTTGAGATGAGGTCTGTTGGCACGCTAGTATGCGTATGCGGCTGATGGGCCACTAAACTAAAAAGGGTGGGGGAGCAGCAACCGCGAAGACACGCTATGGCTGTCAGTGCAAAAGTAGTAATTTATCTTAATTTACTCATCTTCTTCCACTTAAATGCCACTGCCGAAACTACAAACGTACGTACATGCAGGCATATATGTATGTATATAGTGTTTCACAGATAAATTAGATTTGGGAGCGAGTGTGAATTGACCAGCAACTGAGCGCTTTGCAGTGCATGCCTGCTAAAAGCCGGTGGCAGTGGTTTCATATCTATTCGTTGAATTTTGCATGCTTGCAACTTCTGCCCCAAACAGATAATTACATACCTCGGCTGCTTTGTCTGAAGAAGCTGCTGCCACTACCTCACATGAAGGCTGATGGCTGTCAGCCAAAAAAAAAAAAGAAAAAAAAACACCTCTTAGATTTTGTAACATAAATGGAGAAGAGGGAGAAAAATTGGCAAGAAAAATCTTAAAAACAGTGAATGACGGCTGCTGTTGTTGCCCTAGCCTTCCTGCTTTTCTCTCATTAGTTTGCTTAGTTCGTTTATCTGGCGCTGGGAGGCGTTCAAGATGTTGCATGTCAAATTTTGTGTTTTATGGACTTGTGATGTATTATCGAGGGAATTTCTCCAACTTTTACAGTTAGGAGTTGCGCAAGCAAAATTTGTATGCCTTCCTTATTAACTGGCATTTTGGTCAACCTGAATTTTGAGTTTACCAAGACAGTGGGTATGCTTGTGTTATTTTGCTTGTTTGTTGACCGCATTTCGCAAACACAAACACATATTCACCTAAAATGTGATACTTCGCATTGAATAAGTCATGCATTGTTTCAGTTTGTCCTTTCTGGTAAATGAATGTGGCGAAGATTTAGGCAAATTGCTCGTTATCTTGATTTTTTAGAAGAAAAAAAAAATCGTAGATTTGTGGAGTCCGGGAAATATGGTATAAAGAGAAGCATACGCCGTTTCTAAGGGCTGGCAAAGATAATTCAAAGCTATCACGCAAAATTTTCATATATTTCATATATGTATGTAGTATAAAAACCCCTCCATAGTCGGAGATGGAAGTGGTATCTTCTAGAGAGGTCTAACTTACAATGAGCAATATGGATATGTACCCGGAACCTAACCATACTAACAGCTTAATAGGGAATCTCAACTATGCCTTATTAAATGCCATGTGGGAGTTTTTCATACTCACGAACAGCAACTGAGCGCTTCTGACTGCTGCACACATTTCCATGCAAAATATATACAGAACACAATCAAATACGGAAGACTGTTATTGAACGTAAACTTTCTAATAACGATAGAGTATTTCCGAATTCTACTATCCTCAGGTGTCTACGCAGATAAACTGGGCATCGATAGTTAAATTATTTAACTCCTGAACTATTCCATAATTCAGTCACAAGCAAATACCAGAGTATTTTAATTTCAAAAAACAAAACAAAAAATCGATCCTGGTTTGCAGAAACGTTTGAGAGAAAGCATCAACCATCAACGCAAATCACGTTTTTTCTTTCTAAACCAAGTTACATATGGATTAGCGATAAGTGATTTACGTAAATTATCTCTGATTTAATAAGGGCCAACTCATGTGTAAAGCCTAGCCTACTAAACCTTTTGTTATTTTTTTCTGAGAAAAATTTAGCGCTGTTACTGTTGGTAAAAAAAATATAAAAAAATGCCATATATTTACAAAGATAGATTCTTGCCCAAAGATTTATGGTTGTAGTTGATAAAATATTAAAGTAAGTCGTTTACCAAGTAGTAAGTGATATCTTTTTTCTCAAAGAGATTAAAAGTTATTCTAACCAAAATACATTCATTTATGTAGTTCTCGTAGTCTATCTATAATTACGTCTCACACCTACCATAACTCGCCCATTTTGCTATTTTCAAGTTACCCATTTTACTAGTTGTAAATTAAGATAGCGTAATTAGAGCTGATTATGAACAAAGATTGAAATAAAGTTGGCCAATTCAGCTTATTCACTGCCTATACGTTCTTTACATATGTAAATATGTACATATGTGCATTAGGCTTACGCCTAACAGCTCTCTATACTCCGATTTTGCTGCTCACACACAATTTGCTATACACTGTCAAACTTTGTGTAGGTTTGCGAAAATTCTTTTAATCACTGATTCATTACTATACATGGAAAAATGTGAACATCTTCCTAATGTTTTTAGTCCACATTAGGTGGTCAAGTATAGGGTGTTTTCTATAGAGGTATAGAACTTTAAGTTGGCATTACTTTTCAAATTGGCGACGGATTTAACAGCTGTCAAGTGATTTATTATCAGTTTGGTTTGGCAATTCATCATGAATAGATTCACCCCTGAACAACGCTTGCAAATAGTGCAATTTTATTTCGAAAATAATGGTTCTGTGCGGAAAACGTATCGCTGACTACGTCCAATGATACGAGCCCATAAAGCGCACCAAACAGTCAGTTTTTCTGGATGTAACGGTGTTTCAACATACACTTGAGGATTACTTTCACTCCAAATGCGGCAGTTTTGTTTGTTGACGTAGCCATTCAACCAGAAGTGCGCTTCATCGCTTAAACATCGCTAAAATGGACGTAGTGCGCGATACGTTTTCCGCACAGAACCATTAATTTCGAAATAAAATTTCACTATTTGCAAGCGTTGTTGAGGCGTGATTCATGGTGAATTGCCAAACCAAACTGAGAATAAATCGCTTGACAGCTGTTAAATCGGTCGCCATCTTGAAAAGTAATGCCAACTTAAAGTTCTATACCTCTATAAAAAACACCCTTTACATACATGCTTCATAAATTCAAATGTGTGTATGCTGAATACTTATGATGATGACAAGGTTTACATCAGCATAAAAGTATAAGTACATTTTGTGTTCTCTTTGTACATTTTAAAGTGAACAGACTTGGCATCTTTATGATAGACTTTTGAATGCTTGACACGAAATATTCAGCAGCAGCAGATGTTTTACTAAAATGACACTTCGATTTCAACCGGAAGCTCTATTTTAGTTTACAAAAATTCCACAAGACAAATTGGTGTGTTTATAAAGATTCTGGAAAGCTTAAAGGAAACGATAGGAAAAGAAAAAAATATTTATGAGCTTTTAATGTTAAAAATGTGTAGTTATATTTATGTATATAGAACTTAATTGGCCTTTTCTAACCGCTGTAGCGTGTTTTGGCAGAACTTCTCCTTCATTATTAGTATGCGTAGCTTTTTCAGCAGATGGGGACCTACAGTTCATTTAAGCCGCCTTCGAACTGATGGTTGATGGCTTTTTACGAGGAGCTTTTATTTCATGTCAGAAATACACTCGGAGAAATTTGACGTTCACTGCAGAAATACGACCGCTGTTTAAAAAATTAACTAAATTTTTTATTTAGTTTTTTACAATTTTGAATGTTGGTCAGACCTAGACTCGAAACCTGGCACTGCTGATCATTTTCAGTCGCCACATAACACATATAGATTTGTTAATTAATATTTTTTACGTTCCTTAATATCAAACATCTACCAAAGAAAGTTTAACTTCAAGTTTCGTTAGTAACAAAAAGAATTTTTGCGAGTTTCAGCTGTTTTCTTGCCAAGTGTGTTAAAAAAAATAACGAATTTTCAAATTAAAAATATATATATATATTTATTTATTCGTCTACATTGATGTTGTCGTCCTCAAAATTTTGTGCTTTTCCCCTCGTTTCTTTTAATCTATGAAACACATTTCTCTCTTTTACTTTTTATTGATCGTTTGACCTGAGCACGCAATTTCATGAGGCACGATTAAAGCTGAACGCAGTGAGCAATAGCCTTCAAGATCGACTACACTTGTTGATACATTTTCGGTTTTGGCGAGCCAGAATTCCTTCACTACGAATAGTTTCGACATCATACCCATAAAACCATATTTCATCACCTATTATAATAAGTTTCAGTAACTCTGTGTTTTCATTGATTTTATTTAGCTACTCCTGTAATTTTGTACAAATTCCGTGATCCATTTTCTTTACCAAGTATATTCACTTTAAGTGAATATATGTATGAGAACAAAATAAACAAAACATGTTGACAAATTCGACTCTCCAGGTCCCCGAAATTTAAAGTTCTGGATATTTATTTATTCGCCTAATAATGCCAATGTCGCCGAATACTTCAATTTTTTGTCGAAAACTACTAAAACTCATTTTCCAATTATCTACACCACAGTGGGACGCGAAAGATTAGAGGAGTTTGGTCTTTGTGTATCAAGAAAAAAAATTTCCCAGGACTATAATAATAGGATATAATATAATACAGTAAATTAAAATTCGATTGAACGAACACCTTATATCTAGTAACAGTAAAATATAATTTAGCTCAAATTCGAGTTCAATAAGAGAACTGATAATGGAAATTAGTAATTATTAAATTTGCTTCGTTTTGCCGATATGAAAGGATTATTTTTAATAGATTCTTGTATATACATTAATTTTTATTATATATCTTTGTTACATGTATATTCATTTAGATTTTTTACTCTTCTTTTAGTTCCTCTAACGCCTGTGCAGGGTGTACTGGGGCGACAAGCGATGCTGCCTTGTGATATTTCGCCTATGGAACGGGATGATGCCGTTTATATGGTACTGTGGTTTCGTGAGGGTGATGGTGAACCGATTTACAAGTAAGTTTGTTAATGAATTTGAAACATTTTCTGAGCTGTTTTTTTACATATATTGTGTAAGAAAGTAAAGAAAAAGTTCTCAAAGTTTGCAATAGAAAAATGTATAAAAAAAAAATGCACAGACGTTTTAACGTACTAAAGAATGTAACAAAAAACTAGATAATTTCTTATAATATTCTAACACATACATGTACGTATTTACGTTTACTTTCTTTCCACTCCCTCGCACAGCTTCGATGTACGTGGCCGCCAATTTGGACAGGCGCGGCTATGGTCTTCAGAATTGGCATTCGGGCCACGCGCCTATTTCAGCAGCACGTCACATCCTGCGCAACTAAAAATCGATAATATACGCATCGAGGATGAGGGCGTCTATCGATGTCGCGTGGATTTTCGCAATTCACCAACACGAAATCTGAAAATCAATCTCACCGTCATTGGTAAGCCATCAATAGTGAATTATGTAAATTACTAATGTCGACACGACTGATTACTACTAGTATTTTTTTGGACTAAGCTTATAGAAATTTGCAGCGCCTAGTACATTTATATGTCTTTACATTCATATATTCAGCACAAATGGCAAAATAATGAGAATAAAACGGACGGCATTTTGTGCAAATCGATTCAAATTGTTTACAGATAATTTTCACTTCTCTGTCTTTACATACATACATACATATACACACATATGAAGTTCCTTGTTCAAGCCGTAATCAACAATCAGACAAAAGTTATTTGAATTTTCAATGAAAAAAAAAACAAAAATAACAAAAAAAGTCTAACATTGCAGGCATACTTCCGTTACCATTTCCGTGCATACATTATCCTGCAGCTGATATAAGTTAATATACGAGTATACATATATGCGTTTGTGTATGTATTTATTTTTTAACTTACTTATCTATGTGTGTGCGTTAGTCATTTTATTGCCATTAGACGCTTCATTTAAGCGCATATAGCCACAAGTACATATACATACATACTCGTATGTACGCCTATATATGCCTACTGTCTGTCCTATGGCAGCATTATTGCATGCCTACAATTTTGCAAAGAATGAAAGAAAGAAAACAAATGCGAACAATAACAAAAACCATTGCAATTATGTTGCAAGGCAGTAGGCGTGTTGTTGCAATGGTCTCTGCATTACGACATACATAAACACATACATATTGATAACTGCTGGCATTTTCAAATTTGTGGTCATAAATTTAAAGGGTAAACCAATGTTTTAAGCGTTTTGTTAAATTTTAAAAATTTTTAGAGATTTTTTCAAAGCGTTTTTCGTGCAGTTCGTTGTAATGAAATACATAAAGTACTTACTACCACGCCCAGGTCATCAACTAAGGGTTTCTCTTGTACAATAAACTGTTGAAGGGCCGCACCTTCAAAATTTTATTTCTTAATTTTAAGTTAACTGTTGAAACCCCCATTCAGCGCAAAAGAAATTTAAAAATTATGAATTTTGAAATGCATATATATATATATACATACGTACATACATACATACGTACATTGTTGTGCACTTTTATCAAAAAATATTACTTTTCTTTTTATTTATTTTATCTTATTTGAAATCGACACAAAGGCACTTTATTAGCGAGATCTTGAAGTAGCGTTTCTTCAATTCTCTATTACTTTCATCGATTTTGTTCACGGTAGTAGCTCAAGACGAGAACATAATTTGGCTGACAACTACAAGCAATTAGCCTGTCTAGTATTAATTAATAATTAATTAAGATTCATTAACATTTAAATTTTTGTAAAAATTTACTTAAATTTTTGCAAATTAAGAATCAATGTGTATAATTCAATTGGTATAATTTAAATCAGTCCGTTTTTTTTTTGTGTTCAAAAAAGTGTTTTTTTATTGAAAAAAAAAATTACGTCACTCAAAGTATTGTTTGTGGAAAGCACCTACTTTTTCCCCATCTCTCTGTTAATTTTCAAATACCATCTCTAAAAAATTAGTCCTCTCTGTCCATGATCCAATCATTGAGTAATCCTTCGATATCTTCAAAAGGCCGTAAGTGGTGATCCCCAAATTGTTTTGCATCCGCCGGAAAAGCCAGTAGTCGGAGTGAGGTCTGGAGATTACGGCGGACCGATAGCGAAATCACCTTTTTATGGCTTTCGGTCATTTCTGGCCCTTACTCGAGCAATTCACGTCTCAAACGAATTAGTTGTAGCCGATAACGAGTTCAGTTTGAGTTTGGGATGTCGAGCCTCCAATACCTCTTGTTGTAACTTTTCGGATTGGTTCCTTGTCTTCAACGCTAAAATTACCACTTTTGATGCTTCGAAACCACTCTCGGTCAGCGCATATTTACCACAAGCTTCGCAAGCATTTGATGGGCTTCCGCTTCACTTTTCTTCCAATTAAAATACAAAACCAAAACTAAGAAAATGATGTTTATTTAAGGTGTAGGCCCCTCTAGAATTTTCGGAAAATGGATATTTTTTCTTTCAAATGATACTCTATGGTCTCAAAAATGTTATCCCGAAAGATTATGACATAAAAAAATTTCTAAATGCCCCATTTTCGTTCTCTAGTTGAAGCGTCTGTTTCAGTCAGTAAGGCATACTCAAAACTTCAAACGCAAACTAGAACTAGATAGAATATTACAATAAATAATGCAGGATAATAAATATAAAAAATTTGTGGTATATATATATTTTAGAAGAAAAAATAATAATTTTGCTTTGTTAGGTTAGGTTATAATGTCCGATCCAGTTTAATTTGATTTTAAATTACACTTTTTTTTTTCATAAAATATATATTTACTTTACAAGTTTTTCTTAATTCTTTTCTCAAAAGTTTTTTCGATATTATATCAATTTCCCATTTGGTTTTGCTGTGAAACCCAACAAGAATAACCCCATTGCAACAACAATCTGAATTGAAAAGATTAGGATATCTCATTACTGGTAAAAAGTAACCCTACAACGCAATTAAATTTTTTTATTTATTTATATATTTACGTGTTATATCTAATTATTTAATAAAGCATTTGACAGTTGAGGCAAAGAAGAGCATTTGCTGCCAGGAGTTTCCGCTCTGTCCATTAATAAACTGGATTCCAGGAGTTAAATTACAGGTTTTATGTTTAAAATAGGATAATAAGATTTGGAATTAAAGTAATTATCAATATTTAATTTCAAAATATTTTAGAGCAGGTGGAAACCATATACCATTATTTTCGAGATAAATGTATAAAAGTGTACTGAATTCAAAGGAGCTTTTTGTAGAGTAAATCTAAATTTGCTATAAAAACGTTACAGTTTTACTCCATCATACACCAGGACTTGAGCAGAAAAATTAAAAAAATAAGTATTCCAATTATAAGGCTTAATTAAGTAAAAAAATTTATCACACGATAAAATCATATCATAAGAAATATTATGGTGGAATCAGAAAAGGTGTGACGGTAGCAATGTCAAACATATAATTTTGACAAAATCGGCAATCTTATTGGAAGTGTTGCTCACTCTGATGGAATTCACTGAAAAAAAACTATGGAAATGGTACTAAAAGTACTCCGTTTAAGTATTTCTTTACGAAAATCTACATAGACATCCCAGTCTTTGATTTTAAATTAACATTAAGTGCTATAAAATTTGTTCGAAATTCACAATTAAAAGTATAAGCATAAGTATAAAAAGAGTGATATGATTTCTTAAAAAACAACACACTAATTTTTAAGGAAATTCAAATGTTTTTTTAATTAATTTGAAGTAAAATCGATACATGATTCAAATGGCCTCCACGACTTCTTTTGCAGGAACGAATTCGATGAACCCAATTTTTGAGCACTTTTTCGACAAAATCAAATCAAGTCGTATGTCCTGAACAGCACGTTCAATATTGACTTTTAAAGCTTGAAGAGAGTCTGGTTTATTGCTATCCAAATCTCCAAACCTTTCTCGAAATAATTCGGTTGTTGCACGCGCTGTGTGACAACTTCTAGGAGGCCACTGAATATCACAGTTTCTTGAAATGAGCGAGGCCATAAAAAGTTGGTTATCATCGATCTATACCGCCCTTCATTGACTTTAACGGTGCTACCAGCTACATTTCGAAAGAAGTGCGCTTCGATGATTCCACCGTACCAAAAACCAAACAAAACTGTCCATTTAGGTGAATGTAATTGTTGTTCATGAATAATTTATGGATTTTCTTCGCACCAGAATCGACACTTTTTTTTGTGTTTCTTTTTTATTACTTTTTGTCGCTCCTTGCTATCAATATAGCATATAAACAAATACTTCACAAATGTTTTCCATTTTGTTGTTTGATGAGTGGGTCATTTCTCTAGGGCTCATCCTGATTCACAAAATTTTCCAGGAATAAAAATTTCAATTCAAAATTTTATATTTTTTTCCCGAAAATTTACCTCTATTAGGTGGAAAACTGTAGGTTTCTTAAAAACCCATTGATTTAATTTTTTAAAGTGTTTTTTTGTTGATGCACAGCGTACACTTACATATTACATATTATATATCTGTGTAGTACTTTCTACCCCTATGCAAATCAGCATATATATATATATATATATATATACATATAAATATGTATATATATATAAATATATATAAATATGTACATTTCGACTGACTTTATTTCAAAATCCTTCAATGTAAGTACTCCACTGGTAATCGTAAGCTTTTTTGGGGCTTACAGTTGCATGTTGCCGCTATTAATTTAGTGCTTAAGTTAAAATGTGCCACAACATGCAAAGTTCAATGTGCAGAAAATGCTGCGTGACGGCAATTTAGTTATTTTGTTTACATTATATTTTTGACCAGTTCAATGCGCTAACCGCTATTTACAAGTGCTGGCGGTTAAACTCAAACATACATATGTATATAGTTAAGTATATTTTCACATTGGATGGCATGTTTCGACGTCGCTTAAAATTACAATTTTAAGTACAAAACTTTGTGGAGTATTCCCACTGCGCCAATGTACGCCGGTGAAATTAGCGTCTTTTCTACATTTTTCTTTAAATTGTAAATACATATGAATGTATGTTAGTTTTTAAATTGATAGCCACGGCACAAGGCAAACTCAAAGTCATGTAAATAGGGAACAGTAGTAGTTGTTGTAATAAATGGCAATCTGCTATGGTTACTTTAATGTAAGTGTGCGCAGTTATACATTTACAAAGCTAACAATGATTTGAGTATTTACATGTCTGAGTAATGCAACAACTCATGTTATATGCATTTTTGTTGTTGATATATTGCTTATTTCATTTTTTAAGCCAACTAATTTGCTAGCGCATTTTCAATAATTTTTATTGTTTTTGTTGATGAGGGTATATTTCCAAGGTAACTTACCTACTGTGCAAGTTGTATGTTTGTCAGTTTGCCACTGCGCAACGATAATCGCAAATCGGTAAGCATAATTTGTCACGTATTATTTGCTGCTATTCGCTGCTCTACACGACATTGAACACGTTCCGTTGCACTAGACATGCGAATATAGTCAAAAGCTGCCTGCATATATACAATAAACATACATACACATTCATGTACCTATGCAATTTTTCTCACCTACTGTATTACATGGACTTTGCTGACTAAGCCTTCTACATACTTGAGAAAAAAGAAAATTCAAAGAAGGATTGTATTGTTCACATTAGGAATGTTCCTGAATTGTTCTAGGAAAAAAAGTGTGTAAATGTTAAAGGATTTTAGATTAGTAAGATTTTGCTTAAACAATGTGCGGACAGACTCTTTGAAGGCAGTTTGAAGCCACTGAAGCAATCATTGAACTTTTCAATGATTAGTTTTTATACATATTTCAATTCTTTAAAATGAACAAAAGATATATTTATAATTTATTTTCATTTATTGTAATAAGTTTTATCATTTAAATTTTAACACAAAAATTAAAATAATCCTTACATTATTTTTATATTTCAGTGCCACCAGATCGTCCTATAATTTATGGCCCCAACAGACATGACAAAGCGAGCAATGTGGAGTCTTTCAATGAGGGAACAGATATTGTACTGGCTTGTGAAGTAACAGGCGGTAAGAAAAACTACTATAGTAAGATTAAGACAACTACCGATATAAGAAAAATACACGTAACTAATAAAATCTTATTAACATATACATAGATATATGGATTATTTATTACTTATTCACTAAAGTCATAATTTTATTCGGAGAAAAAACACATTTATACTTTTGCTTACAGTTTTTTTTATTGACTACAGGTATTAAAAAACCATTTGCACTATCACCATTTGATTACATATATGTAAAATAGATAATACTACTTTATTAAATTAAATATTTCTTAGTTTTATATATTATTTTATTTTATTTTCATATTGTTTATGCTTTTGTATAAAACCAATCATATTCAGCAAGAGCTTGTTTTCCCATTGAAAGTTGAGTTGAGTTAACATGGTGATGGCTTGTGACCAGCGTACTTAGGCCTTTTGGCCCATTGCGATACCACTAAAAGGATCCTATTACCTTCTCAAATGTTCGAGCCCTTTAGTAAATCCAATAAATGCTGTGAGATATATAGTATTGTACTCCTTCATATACACGTGCGGTCTCCAAAATAAACGTAAATAAAATGCGTTTAAAATTATTTTTTCAAGAAATTCCTTTCTTATTATAAAGTTTCAACCTTGGAATCATATGTGAAGCACAAAAATCACTCAAATGACCGCCTCGTAAATTTTTTCAAACTTCGATTCGCTTCAGGTAATTTTTGGCCACCATTTGGTGCATATTGGGCACCTTCCCAGCCATAACTTTACGAATTTAGGGTTTCAAGTGCTCAAGACTTAACGGTTTGTCGCGTAGCGTCACAAAAAAAGTCCAAAAGTGTCAAATCGCACAATCACAGTGGCCAATTGACATCGCCAAGACGAGAGATTACGTGGCCGGGTAATATCTCTCGCAATAAAGCCCTATTCGCTCGTGTTATGTGGCATGTGGCACCATCTTGTTGAAAACGTATATTGCCCAAGTCGTTTTCTCCAATTGCAGGCCAAAAAAAGTCAGTTGTCATATGACCATAACGCTCCGAATTCACAGTGATATTCTCGCCGTTATCATTTTTCAATCACATCTCCGCACCAAGGAACGCACCAGAAAGTAACCTTTTTTTTTTTTGGGTGTAATGACCACTCTTCAATCATTTTAGTATTCTCAGAGCAACACATGCGCCAATTTAGCTTATTTATGAGTGAGAAATGTGCCTCGCCGTTGAAGAAAATTTTGTTGGTAATATCGCTGTCCACTACTTGATGTTCAAGCGCCCAATGGACGTAACTTAGGCGTTGGTCAGTTGGCTTCAGTTTACGTGTGAGTTTTACTTTATGTGGATGAAGGTGTATGTTCAAACAGCAAATTACGACCTAATGTGCCATAAAAAGGTCCCAGCTCTTTAGTACGTGGAGAAATAAACACATTCGGACCTTCGGCTACACTTTCACTTATAACAGCTATATTTGAGGTGGAACGAGCAAATCGATGACGTACAGGCCTTACAATATCTATAACCGATCCAGTCTCTTCAATTTTCTTTAAAAATTAACCAATTGTTTGAGTAGTTGGATGTAGTAGGTTTCAAAAATTTAAGGCGTTGTGCGGTGATCTAGTTTTATAAATGTCTGACTTTTAACTATAACAAAAAATGTTTGGTCTGATAGTTAAGTTTGACAGATTTCAAAATACAGCTTTCGAAAATTGATAACCCTGCAGCTATATAAAAAACTCTTTGTAACACTGAAGTGATTTCCGAGCTCCTCCTTCAATTGGTGGTGTACGTTTTTAGGCTTTTCCAAGAAATGGAGGACCTATAGTTTGTTCTAAGCCGGATTTTTATGAGTAGCTTTTATTTAATAAATATGTTCTTGTGATCACTGTTTAAATGTCAGTGCATATATATTAGAATTTATTAAATAGTTGCCTATTATGCAGTTTTAAGTTATTAATATTTTTATTGGGAAATTTTTTAGTTTAAAATTTAAATTTTAGTTTTATTTAAAATTAAAAAATCAAGGCCAAAAAACAATGTACCGTATTTTCTTGTTCCTTTATAAGTTTTTAAAAATTAATAAATATATTCATTAATTACGACTACCCTCTCTATCATTTCCGGTAAAAAAAACAACGCTTACTGTGACGATGCTACCATGTGACATGTGGCAATTTTAATTACGCTTTCAACTACAATTGTACAAATACCAATGTCACCTCGACGTGCACATGAATACCTTTATGTATGCCGCTATGACCAACCCTTTGGTACATCTTTTGTCATCTTCATGGAAACAATTCTTTCTGTACTTTTTTTATTATTATTAAAAAATTCTATTTTTACTTTTCTAAATCAACGAAAAAATCCTCGCCATGAAAACACAAACAACAACAAAAAATGTAATAAAATGGATAACTTCAATGGACCATCAACGAATATCAACAACGCCAACAAAACCAACAATGGCAAAAATAAATAAACATGTAACTAACTAATGGCCGCCGCACTCAACTGTGCAACTTAACTGACAATGATGAACTGGCAAAATATTTCTCAATACCAATTTTTGTTATTGCTTTTGTTTTTTGCATTCATTTATTTCAACATTTTTCTTTTCTTTTGTTTAACTTTGGCTTTTATTCCGAGAAAACTCTGTAACATTTTTCTTTATTTTTCATATTTTTATTTCGTTTTTATATTATTTTCCTGTGCGCTTTTGTTTTCCTTTAACTCTTCTCTCTTACTGTTATTATTTCTGTTTTATTTTTCCTTTTTATTTTTTACTCTTTCATTTTATTTGCTTTCGCTTGGCGTAACTGGAACATCACTGCCACTGATATTACCATTCTTGTTGATTGTTTTTTTTCTGTTGCTGTCACTGCGGTTGTTGGCATCACTCCTGTCATGGCCACTTTTTCGAAAAATGTACGAAAAAATCACCAAAAATAAACTATGGTTGCTCATCCTCTTCTACTGCGATATTTCTGCTGCTTCTGTTTCTGTTACTACATCCGTGGTCTTCATTCAAATATGTTTGTATGTGTTTGGTAAATACGCTACCAACAGGGCGTCCACGTCCAAATGTAACATGGTATTTAGATAATACGGTGATTGATGAATCTTTCGAGCATCGCCCGGACGGCAAGACTGTTAACCACTTGTCATATCCAAATATTGGACGACAACATTTGAATGCGAGATTAGTGTGTGTGGCGAGCAATACGAACTTGACGCCACCAAACAACAAAGTGGTCATACTGGATGTCAATTGTAAGTATAAATATTGGTGAAAAGAATTTTTGCAGGTTGTGATACACATGCCTGTGTAAAAATGTTATTAAGAATTGAAAAATTATTTCTTCTTCTGAACTAACTATAAAATTTTCAAATATTTATATAATATATATAAATGAATAATAAAATGAAACAAAATAAACTAAAATAAAATAAAATAAAATAACATAAATACAATAAAAAAAATAAAATAAAATAAAAAAATAAAAAAAAATAAAATTAAATTAAATTAAATTAAAAAAATGAATAAATAAAATAAAATAGAAAATAAACTGAAAAAAAAAATTAAAATAAAAAAAATAAAAAATAAAAAATAGCTAAATTAAAATAAAATAAAAACTAAATTAAATTAAATAAAATAAAAAAAATAATAAAATAGAATAAAATGAAATAAAATTCAATAAAACAATGTAAATTAAAAAATTATAATACAAAATAAAAAAAATAAAAAAATAAAAATGAAAAAATAATAATATAAAACAAAATAAAATAAATTAATATAAAATAACATAAGATCAAATAAATAAAATAAAATAAAATAATATAAAATAAAATTAAGTCAAATATTTTAAAATAAAATAAAATTAAGTAAAATAAAATAAAATAAAATATAAAAAAAATAAAAAATTTATAAACTAAATTAAGATAAAATAAAATAAAGTAAAATAAAATAAAATAAAATAAAATAAAATAAAATAAAATAAAATAAAATAAAAATACACAATAAAATAAAATAAAATAATAAATAAATAAAAAAAAATAAAATAAAAAATACAATAAAAAAAAAAATTAAAAAAACTGAAGTAAAATGAAATAAAATAAAATAAAATAAAATAAAATAAAATATTTAAAAAATAAAAATAAAATAAAATAAAATAATATAAAATAAATTAATATAAAATAAATAAAATAAAATAAAATAAAATAAAATAAAATAATATAAAACAAAATTAAGGAAAATAGAATATAATGGTATAAAATAAAATATAACAAAAAATTTAAAATAATATAAAAATTTAAATTAAAAAAATAAAAATAGTCAAAGTAAAACGAATCGAACTAACTAAATTAAAAAGAAAAAATTAAAAAATTTAAGTAATATAAATTAAAATAAAACAAAGAAAAAAAATTTATTTTAATTATTTTTAATTTGAAAACTAGGATCTCCCAATGCCAAATATAGTGAAAGTATATTTCTTTATTTCATCTCCACAGTAAAACCCGTCGCAGTTCATATAATGACAAAGGATCGTTTCGTATCTGCAGATCGCACATATGATATTGAATGCAAATCTTCTGGTTCAAAACCAGCCGCTGTTATTACATGGTGGCGGAATAATAAGCAACTAAAGAAATTTACAAAAAATGTAAGTAATAGTGGGTTATTATTTTAAATAAAAATATTATAATTTACACATACGTACTGAAAGTCTATCTTTAATAAACTCATTTTCTCCTAAAACATGAGCTAACAAAATTTTTGTTCGATACAAATTTTCAGAATATAAAGTTGAAAATATGCATTGCATACTCTAAGGCGCCTGAATAATTTTTGTACAATTCATCAAGCTTCATTGTCATAAAAAATCTTTCCAAAAATTATCTCCCTCAGAGCTCAGAGTTTTTACGCTTTCAAAGGCAATTTAATTTTTTTTTATAATAATTGTCATATTAATATATGTATATCCAAAAGAAAAGAAAAAACATATCATTGATTCAGCGAATTCATCGTATGGCAATCATTGCGTTATCGGAAAGTAATAAAATAAATTTATTCAGTTAAACATTATTTTTATCACAAATACATAATTGATCGGAAAAGCAACTGCGAATAAATATAAATATAAATTCGAAATAAGAACATATATATATATTTGACGCTTTGTAACTGCTGAAGCGATTTTCGGAATAAGAACATTTAACGGTAATTGTAGTAGGCTAATCACCGAGATATTTCAATATTTTTACAGTGATTGAGCAGTCATTTTCCAAATCATTCAAATAAACAAAGAAAAATGATTACAATATACATATATTTATATAAATTTTTATTTCCTTTTCCTATCTCCTATGCCATTACTCGTGCTTTTGTGTACGCAACTCGTGGCAATTTATTGGAAACCTACTTAATTCAATAACCTTCAGTTTAATGAACCCGACAATCAATCTTTGAGCATATTGACATTTACACCCACGAGAGAGGACGATGGCAAGTATTTGACGTGTCGCGCCGAAAATCAGTTCATAGAAGGTAGCGCCATCGAGGACAAATGGCGAATGGTTGTGCACTGTAAGTAAGAAATTAAAATATATTGTTATTCCAAAGAGTAAATATATGCATTAAGATAGTTACGACTTGAAAACGAAAGGAAGAAAAGGATATAGGACGAATTTCAAATTAAAATTAAAATTAATATTCAAATTAATACTAAAATTAATGTTAAAATAAAAATCAAAATTTATATTAAACCTAAAATTAAAATTAAAATTAAAATTAAAATTAAAATTAAAATTAAAATTAAAATTAATTTTAAAATTAAAATTGAAATTAAAATTACAATTAAAATTGAAAATAAAATTAAAATTAAAAATAAAATTTAAATTACAATTAAAATTAAAATTAAAATTAAAATTAAAAAAAATTAAAATTAAAATTAAAATTAAAATTAAAATTATAATTAAAATTAGAATAAAAATAGAAATTAAAATTAAAATAAAAATTAAAATTATAATTATAATTAAAATTAAAACTATAACTAAAAATTAAACTTAAAATTAAAATTAAAATCAAAATTAAAATTATATTAGAAATTAAAATTTTTTTTTCTCGTTGTAACTTTTATTCGCTTGCTTTTGTAAGAATCAGCCGGTTTATCACTACAAAATCATAACATCTATTGTTTCTTTTAACATATTTATTTATGACTTATAACTTTATGACATCTTGTGAAACACATTAATGTTTTAAAAACAAGTAAGTAAAATCCAATGTGTTTGACACCGACAATTTTAAAACAAGAATCTTTATGTATATACTGAGATTAGTTATTTCATATTATCCATTAGATTTTAAAAATAGTTTCAATCGCCGTTAATTAAATGATTTAACTTCAAGTACCCCCCTGTGTTAAAATTACGAAAGCGAAATTAGAAACAATGTTATTGTGCTTTTCGGCAAAGTCACCAATAACCACAAAAGTTAATATATGCATGTGTATATACAAACACAACTAAACATACATATATATACTTCTAACCATTTACAAATATATAAACTTATTTATATATATGTATAGGAAGCCTGCTCAATTGCACCCTAACCCCTTTTACAAACAACACCAACTCTTCATCGTTGGTGTTGGATTTCGGGGTTGCCAATGGAAACTTTCCAAAAGAGAATGTGCTCGCAATTATACTGTGACTGCATTTTCGAAATAAAGCTAATACAAATACCCATTCAAGCACGCATACTCACACATAAGACAAAACCACAAAAATACAAATACTACAAACCAAATTCACAACGCCTGGGAATGTCCTTTGATACTTACATTCAATTTAATTCAATTGTGAGGCTGTATATATGCTCAAAGTTTTGTTCGTTTTTCGCTTGTTTTGTTGTTGGCCAGTAGCCTGTTGTGCTTTTGTTATTTTTCACTTTGCTCTTTCTATTCTTTATTTTTTTTGGGGTACTTTGGTATGGGTTGTGATTAGAAATAAAATTGGCCAAGTTTGCAATAAAAATAAATTACCCATTTGCATCGCTCGGTGGTTGGTTGAGCAGTGGGAGTAACAGAGATGCCGTAGGTCCTCACTGGTATGAATATTGTGCAAAACATATTGCACACGTTTAACCAAACATACTTTTTTTTTCTTTATGGATGCTGTTGACTGGGTGGAATTTCGACAGTTTTTTTTTGTTGTTGTTGAAATATATTAACATTTATGTATATTTGCGTTTATGTGTACAGAGCTACTGCATTCATGCAGAGTATTTAACAGCGTCGGTCATCGATGCTTTCATCAAGCAAAGCCTTTAAAATAAAACCGTCCGGGGAAAAGTACAATAAACTGAAATGGGCAGTCCAACCACATTTTATGCTTCGCTATTGTCTCTGTCTCTGCAACACCAGTAAGTTCATTCGTCGTCGTGGATATCCTTCTGCACAAATATACATAAATATTTTTCGTGTCCATTGGCGGCTATTTACTTTAATATCCTCTCAGTTGAGGGCAAAATAATTTCGTTTGCAAAGTATTCACAGGCTAAACTACAAGCATACAAACAAACATAGGAGTACAATAATTACATGTTCGCCGTGGCGTTGATTTTTGTTTTTTTTTTCATCTACTTTGCATACAGTACAGTTTTGAGTAGGAATTTTGCTTTGATTTTATTACTTTCAGTGGAGCAATATTATTTTATACTTTTCATTTATGACACAATTTTACTTAGTTTTGTCAACATGACCATATGAATTATTTTGAATATACTAATTCGGTAAGTAAAACAAAATTTTCGATACGTTATTTATTAACCACAATAGAGTGCAGTGCACAGAAATAAGTCCTCTACACTTCAATTTGCCTATACTTAATTGATTTATATAAGCGCGTACTCAGCGCACCCTTACAACCAAATATAAATAAATGTAACTCATTTGTTTAGCTCACATTTTTAGCATTTTAGATTTATTGCTTAGGAACTTTGTTGTAATTAATTATGCATTGAAGCGGTAATTAACAATTATATACCAAACAAAACTATAAATATTTATTAATCATTGGCGCGTAAATCTATTGAAATAGAAATTGGTTTTGCGCTAATGTGATGTTTTAAATTTTTTTTTTGCTTAATCGCATTACATAGATTAATGAAAAGTTTACAAATGACTGCTAAGTGTTGTTAAAAATTTAAATGAATATAATTTTCCAGTAAAAATTTTTGGTTGTAATAAATTTGTGACTTCAAACACATTTAAATGAAATAATCAAAGAAAAGCGTAGCATCACAACAACAGATTGCAAGCGAAGTCTAATGAGAAAATGAGGGATCGCCAAAACAGTTGTTACTTCTACCATTTTCTTTTCAATTTGCACAATTTATAAATTTTATGTTTAATCTTGATTATTCAAACTGGATTTTATGCTTTATTCGGGTGGAACCGAACACTAAATGACTGACTGTTTTCTTTTTATGAAAAAATGAGGTGATTTGAGACCTATGCAGAACTGTTTTCTTACTTATACTCATAAAATCTAAATGTATTTAAAAATTTAATTTTGTGTTAGTAAATTAAGTAAACTCAAATTTAAATCGAAGTTGTATATTCTGGAATTATACTTTGTCGCAAGAGTGTCGGAAAATGGTCAATAAAATATAAAATATGAATTACTCAATATATATTATTGTACTGTCTTTAAGATAGGATCCTTATGAAACAATACACTTATGCAAATATTTCATGGAAACAAGATCATTACTGCGGCTTAGAATAAACTGTAGGTCTCTCCAAAACAATTGGAGGAAGAGCTCGGCCAAAAATCGTATATATATATATATATATATATATTCCATCAGAATTTCCAGTCTAAAACCACCGCAATAACCAAAGAAAACAGTCTAAAGCGATGGCTTCGAAGGCTCGAAAATTCTGTTTTATCCTCATTTGCCCCCATAATAATGTAACGTTGTCTAACCTCATTCGTCGTTTTCGATGTATATGATACTTCATTGTTTTCACTAGGAAAATAGAAAGAGAGTTAAAAATGAAGAAAAAGAGTTGCATTTCTATTTACCTAACTGATTATTTTACAAATAACACATTAGTTTCGGTTTTAAATCTATTTCCAGTCTCACATTTTGAGGAGCTTTATGAACGTGCCACATTGGTAAAATTCACTTATGAACTTGATTTTGGTTTCCCATTTCTGTTTGTCTGTATAAATTATTTTCTGTATAAAATATTACCTGTTTCGGTTTTCATATTGCCTACTAGCGTAATTTTCTTTGAAACTAAATTCCTTAACAGAAATATGTCAATTAAATTTAAAAAATTTAGCCCTCGACAACCTATTAGTCTTTCTCTTGCAATTGCAGCAGGCGAGCCTCTTGTCAACAGTATCGCCACAACCTCCTGTGAATAGAAAATCGATTTGGTAAATAAACCTTTGATTTTGTTATAGAAGTTTATAGTTTGTGGCATATTTTCCAAAATTCTCCACTTATTTACAAGTAAAAGTGAATCCAGAGTTTTACTTGAAAATGCCGATTTCTATAAAAGCATTTTACCGCATTCTAAACGATTGGACGGAACAGCTTTTTATATTTCCTTATAGTTCCTATATTCATCATAAGACTATTTATCAATTCCTGCCCAAGACTATACGAATAAAAAAGCCGTGAGTAAATCCAACACAAAACAACGAATATGATTGTGGAAAATTAATTTACATGACTTGTTATTATACTTTCAAGATGTGGAAGAAAAAGTGGGGAAAAATTGTCCTTCATTTCGTTAAGATTGGTGATAATTTCTCTGATAGTCTTACCGCATTACGCCTGAAATAGTTCCGGCTGTCTTATTGTAGCATCGTTCGATAAGTAATATGGATAGGAATTATCAATGAAAGATCGTTAGCCTACCATAACCAGTATCTCTTGAAGATATATCGCTTTTACAAGCAGTTGGCCACTTCACCACGTATTAATAATAATCGATATTAGAAAAACTTAGTTTGTTTTCCTATTCAAATACGGCGGCAAAGAACTTATAAGGAGCATGCATCAGCTTCTTTGCAGAATATTGGACGAAAAAATGCCTGACAAATGGAACTTAAGTGTGCTCAACCCAATCCAAAAAAAAAAAAAAAAAATAAAAAAAAAAAAAAAGCACAACGGGGAAACCCCACGGTATGCGCCAATTGCCGTAAGATAAGCCTTCATATATCACATATAAGGTTCTATCTAGCGTATTGTGTGAAAAATAAAAGCCCACCATCAAGAAACTGATCGGCCTTTAGACCTGGCAAATCCACCATTGACCAGATATCCACAATGCGCCAAATCTTGAAGAAGACCCGAGAGAAAAGAATCGATGCACACCACTTTCCATCGATTTTAAATCTATCCTCGTCAGCACGGTAAGGAACTGTCTCCACGACGCTATGTCTGAATATTATATCCTTACAAAACTCATAATAATTGACACTGGATTACAGTAGAAGCGCATTCAGAATTGGGAAGGACCTCTCCGAGACGTTCGATATCAAACGTGGTTTCACAAAGGGTGACTCTTTATCTTGGAAATTCTTTAATTTGATGCTGGAGAAAAAAAGACGAACTGCCAGGTACAGTCTTCTACAAGAGTATACAATTGCTAGCGTATGCCGTATTAATATCACTGGCCATAACAACCGCATCGTAAGATCTGCTTTCAGAGGTTTAAACAAAACGAATGGGTCTCATGGTGAAAGAAGACAAGACGAAATATCTCCAGTCATAAAATAAATGGTCATTACATTCGCGACTTGGCTCCCACGTCACTGTTGACAGTCTTAACTTCGAAGTCGTAGATAATTTTGTCTACCTGGGAACCATCATTAATAACACCAACAATGTCAGCCTTGAAATCCAACGCAGAATAACTCATCCTAACAGGTGCTACTTTGGACCGAGTAGGCAGTTGAAAAGTAAAGTCCTCTCTCGACGAACCAAATCCAAACTCTACAAGTCGCTCATCATTCCCGGACGATGTCGACGTCCGATTTTTTCTGAGAGAAACGTTTTGCGGAAGATTTATGGAGTTTTGCGCGTTGGCAACGGCGAATACTGTAGACGATGGAACGATGAGCTGTACGACGACATAGAAATAGTTCTGCGAATCAAGAGACAGCGGCTACGCTGGCTAAGTCATGTCGGCTTAAAGATGGAAGCGCTCCAGCTATGAATGTATTCGATGGAGTACCCGGTGGCGGAAGGAGAGGATGGGGAATACCTCGACTCCGTTTGAAGGAACATATGGAGGACGACCTGGTCTCACTTGGTATTTCCAACTGGTGCCAAAAAGCAAAGAAAAGGCACTATTTGTGATCTATTGTTCAAGCGGCTATAATCGCGTAAGCGGTGCCTACGTCGAAGAAAAAGAAGGAAAAGTGCGTTTTCCGCTTTGCTTTCAGTTAGAATAACTTTTATATATACGAATAACTTTTTATATATACGTCGAAGAAAAAGAAGAAAAAGTTCGTTTTCCGCTTTGCTTTCAGTTAGAATGACTTTTATATATATGTTCCCTTTACAAATATTTGCGTTGACAAGTCTTATTTTTTCTGTAAATATCTCATTTAGTATATAAATTTTTCCCAAACTAGTTCACAATTCGCAAAAAATATGGTGTTTATAAAATAGGTTTTCTTATATGCGTCGAAAACGAAGCAGAAGAGTACTCTACGTAAATTTTGCAATATAATCCGCAGAAAAATTTAAACTTAAACCAGTTTAAATTATGCAAATCAATGCATTAGTCAAAGCCCAAAAATTTAGTTGACGTATATCACGCCACTTTGAAGAGAACGGAAAAACGGTATTACTTCTGCGTTGTTTTCGACGCGAAGAGCAAGTAAAGGTTAATAATAATCCACATTTGAATTGAACAAAGGAGCAAGTTAAGGTATAACTGATTATTACTTACTCGGCAATTGCTATAATAAACAAAAGCGGAGTATTTCACAGCTTCAGCAAGCAATTGATATTCAAGTAAATGTATATTTCAGGCTTGGACAGATTTAGAACTGTTAAATACTTCCCTAAGGTATTGAAGATCGCTGAAATAAAAACGATTCCAAAGCAAAATTGCTACACTAACAATATCATAGCGACCAATCAGCTTGTTACCGATCCTATCAAAAATGTTTAAAAAAATTATCAATGACATAAAAAAACGACGCCCTAGTATAAAAATATGATTGCGAAGCTGTATACTCGACGTGGCTAAAGTCTTTGATTCAATATGACATCCTGCACTGTTGCATAAGTTAAAAGCTTTGTTACTAAATTACTATTTTCTTTCATTGAAAAGCTACATTCAAGACATACAATGTGTGTTGTTTGTTAAGTTCAACGACTCATGCTTTAATATTTAACCCATGAGCGAGGAAATTTCTCAAGGACAATATGAGCCTTATATACTTCTGACATTCCGTAATCGACTTCAGGAAAAACTTGATCGAAATGAAAAAGGAAATGTAGAAATCGTTGGCGAACAAACAGTACAGTTTAATTAAACAAACAGAAAAATTAACATGCGTTGTATAAAAATAACAGACTTAAACGCAAATATTAGTACAAACGTTAAATATCTTGAAATTGAAATTGTTTCAAAACATAATCAAAAAATGCAACGAAGTTAAAAATCGATTCTAGCTAACTCTGCTCGTTGCTTGGACGACAATCTAAATTATCATAGGAAATAAATTATTAATTATCAAACTATAAGAGCACCATAATGTCTATATAGATTTGAAATTTGAGAAACTGTTTGAAAAACAGATGCTGAAGAACACAGTCTCTCAAATTCTCAGGACAATTCCTAATGCACCATGGTAGTGTATATCTAATGCGGATATCAGTCGTGTTTTATACTTCTGAGCAACTAATGAGATAATAATATATTCGAGATATTATATTCGCAACCACTGAAATTATATAATGAGGAAGCTTCCTGTCGAAAGAGTAATTTATGCTAAGACGGCTGAACAAAAAAAGACGGTTGATTCAATCAATACATTTTAATTTTTTACTTGCTCATTTTGTACAAATTGTTACATAAATTCATATATGTTTGTTTGTCACTAAATTTAACAAGAGTTGAAGTAATTGACCATAAAATTAAATTTTATTCCAATCATTTACAACAAATTTTTTAATGCCTACTACAGATTTTATCTTACTGAAAGTAATTAAAAAATAAAAAATAAAACAAAACATACGCAAACCTCAACTAAATAGCCAAAAGGAGTAATGTCGTCGAATATCAACGATTCCATACAATAAGAGTCCAACTACAATACAACATACGTTCGGAAAAGTAAAATAAGGAATATGAAATGATTTCATTTAATACCCATTTTAATTAGTGCATTCAATATTAAAAAAATAAACTAACTCAATAAACTTTTTTATGTTCATTTAAGTATTTTTTTCCACAAAAATGGCCCTATTCGCTGTAAGCTCTTTGTACTATAACTTTCTGAAGTGATTTCAATAGTGTCAAAATATTTTCTTGCAAAGATAATTGATAATTATAAAGCTTGATCCATTTCGAGGTTCTTTTTTTTTAAATGAAAAAGCACAGAAAATTCAAATTTAATGGCGAATGTTTATTATTATTCGAAAGAACAATCTTTAGCATTTATTTTTTGAAGATTCTCTATTTCAAATGTTTGCCGCGGCAACGTCCAGATGGTCCATCCGTTGAGTCCAAATTTCGATGACTCGTTCGAGCATTTCGACTTGTAACTGGCGAATGACACACACGATGTTTTGCTCCAAGGCCTGAATCGAAGTGGGATTATCCGCATAGACTTCAGACTTTACATATCAGCACAGAAAAGAGTTTAGCGGTGTGATATCACACGATCCTGGTGGTCAATCGACCGGCCAAATTAAGATCTCGACGTAAAATGCGCCAAGTCGTTCCATAAGTCAGTCCGAGTTGCTGCGAACGGCGCCGAACCGACTCTCTACGGTCTTCGTGTACACTCACAGCTACGGCTGATATTTTCTTCACTGCGTATTGGGCGTGGTCTATTCGGTCGAATATTATCCAACAATGAATGTTGGGTCTCAAGTCGAGCGAAGCGCGCGAAACACATTCTTTACAGAACGTGAATTTTCGTAATAAAGTTGAATGATTTATAAACGTTGTTCAGACGTAAGTCTTTCCATGGTGAAATGCCAAACAATACTGCACAAAAATAACATGACAGCTTGACACGACACACGCGTTATCTGTCAAAAAAAGGACATTTAGATTGTCATATTAAATTGAAGTATATTGCTTCATCATATGGAATTAATTTATTTTTTATTACAGACCAACCAACAGCACATTTGAAAATGGGTTCTTCATTAAATCCTGATGATATTAAAGAGGGCGATGACGTTTACTTTGAATGTGTAATACAATCGAATCCAAAACCATATAAAATGTCATGGTTTCATAACGTAAGTACAAGTATATGTAATGCATAAAAACATTTTTATTATGTACAAACAAACAAATTTTACAAAAAAAGTCCCTTTTTTTTGCATTCAATCTGCAAATTTAGAAATGTATAGTACAAGTATGAAGAGGTTCTGTTTGCCTAAATTCATAAGATAAATCTAAATAAAAGAAAATAAGTTGACAAAATATAAAATAAACTAAATTAAAAATCAAAATAGCTTTCAATAAAAAAAATCAAATAATCTAAAACAAAAATATTAAAATAAAACCTAAAAAAATTAAATGAAACAAAATAAAAAGAAATAATATAAAATAAAAAGAAAAATATAAAATAAAATAAAATAAATTTAACCAAAATTAAACAAAATTAAATAATATAAATTAAAATAAATCAAATTAAAATAAATAAAATAAAATATAAAAATAAAATAATTTTAAATTAAATTAAATTAAATAAATTAAATTAAATTATATAAAAAAAGAGAAATAAACTAAAAAATTAAATAAATTTTACCAAAATTTAATTAACTAAAATAATATAAAAAAATAATTAAAAATATAATTCAGATAACACAAAATAAAGTAACGTAAAAGAAAATATACAGTAAGTAAATAAAATAAATTAAAAACTTAAAAAAAAATTAAATTAAAAATAAAATGTGTAAAATCTATGGCTAGAGCCGATTTCAAATACGTAAAATTTTTGAAGCATTTGACGACATATATTAGTATTTTTGCTTCTATAAGATGTGTTTTTATGTTACAGAAGACCGACCTATTAGATCGGAGCCTAAAGTAATACTGTAATTTAAAAAAAAATCTGGTTTTAAATAGAAAAAAGAAACAAATGAAAGAAATAGATTTTCCCGTAAAATATTATTATCTTTCCTTTTACTGCCAGTTTTTTTTTTATACAGCTCTCTATTTATAACTGTAAATTACGATACATATACATATAAATAACATATGTAAATACATACATTCTTGAAAATACTAAGACCGTGTTAAGCTGCTTGCAAATGCGGCCATTGCCAGAGTGAATTTTTATAGCGATTTCTTCATTATTATTACGCCAATGAAAATAGTCATCTTAAAAAGTCTTCCTGATCATACCGATTGCAATTATTTTGATATATTTTCACCGTCGGCAGCGACAAACGCAAGTGCATCTATATGACAATGCATTCTTCAAGAGTAACATTCGCAATCAAAAGCGTTATGATCCCTTTCATCAGAACTATAATGCCATCAACGCACAAACTAACCTATACGAATACACTGCACACACATGCATGCACAATCTCTTATGCACATTCACCAAGATATTTCCCTTGGCCATAATGTCCTTTTGGCATCATGATGGCTCTATACTCTTTACTCTGTCATCATCGTCATCATCGTCACGCGTTGGGCGCTGTTTTGCTGGCACTGATGCATTTATTTCACCATTTGTTACACGTTATTTCACGCGGATTTAAAAGTGTATACATATGTACATATATATAAAAGAATACGTACATATAGACATTATTGTACAATAAATATTTGTTTTATTTTTGATTTTGTATATTTGCTACATTTTCACTTATCGTTCGTTTCTTTTTCTTTTCCATGCTTTTGTGCAATGTTGCACATTTGTTGCCACTTTACCGTCGCGAAACGACAACAACACATCCTTGTCTCATATGGCTGTATGATTGCACGATACAGAATAAGGAGCTGCATCACAACATTTCAGCTGGCATTATCCTTTCGGATCAATCACTCGTACTGCAGAGTGTCTCACGTGCATCCGCTGGTGATTACACGTGTTTGGCTGTGAATTCAGAGGGCCGGGGCGCCAGTAATCCGGTTTCGTTGCGTATACGCTGTAAGTATCAAGTGAAAACAATTTGATTTCATCATTACTGATTACTATCTGATGTTATTATACACATACATTTATCTATATACAAGTGTGTATCAGCAACTGCTACAGAGTATGTACATATGTACATATATATGTGCGATTGCTTGTGTTCATGCATTTTAAACATACTACTATTTTTGCACTTACATAACATACATATATGCATACGTACCATATAACCAGTATTCCTGCTTGCGCAACACTCGTCAATGTGTAATTTTGTAATAAATTTCCCGATATAAAATCACATTAAGGGCATAATAGTTAGTGTTGGTATATTTCTTAGTATTATTGCATTTCCTTTAACACATGAAGTATACAGCTCCCAAGTAACTTATTATATTTGGAATGGAGTTTATTTGATGGCGGCTATACTAGCAGAGTGGTTAACATTTCCTACTACCATGTGGATGGTCAGGATTCAAGTCCTGATCCTATCAATATCAAAACATTATAGAAAATTAGTTTAAATGTAAAACAAGATGGAAGGGACTGTCTTGACATGCCGAAGTTTTCATATCTTTCAGGAACAATCAAATCTACTGCAAACTGCAAAATTCAAATTCGATTATTTCCAGTACCAATTTTTTTTTTCAATTTACGTGTGTATAATGACAAATTTCAGACTCTTAGATGTTTTTTTTTCTGACAGTATTTTCTCTCATATCTGAAAAAATCGGTTATATGGGAACTGTAGCATATAATCTTCCTATTTCGTGTGCAAAATACTAAATTCCACGCTCTTAGACGCTTGTTTGATGGATTTTTTATGCAAAACCCTTATATATGAACAAATCGGTTATATGGGGGATATATGATATAGTCTTCCGATTTCCATGATTTTCAGTACAAATAGTTATTTAAATTTACGGTAGTGGAATACCGAATTTCACTCTCTTAAATATATTTTGAAGCTTATGAGATAGTCTTCCAACACTATTTATTTTAATTTACGTTTGTTGTATAAAAATTTTCAAATTTTTTTTCTTTAATGCTTTTATGAAGGACTTATTATTATAAATTAAAAATATGAAAAATCTATGGTATATATGTTTTAGTTTTCCCATCTGGAAGGTTCCGAAAAATGATTATGTCAAAGTAAAAATACATCTGCGTACCGAGGTTGGTTCAAATATCTCAAAACCTGAGATACCAGATTTCATTCAAGCAAACGGACAGATGGACATGGCTAAATCAATAATCAACTTAGCCCGTCGTTCTGATCCGGGTATGACTCTCTCTTTCTCTTCTGGTACTTACATATTTCGGACCAAAATTAATATATCATTGCTTGTTCACGAAAGGTATAAAAAGCGAGACAGAAATGTCAAGGGTGCTATAATGAGAGTTGAAATCAAGACATAAATAATGCAAAGACTCATGAAATTCAAAATTCTTTTTACAAGTTGTCATAAAAAATTAAGCAAAAATTCCTGAACGTTCTAAGGGCAACAATAAAATTTATTACAGAAAGAAGAACAGCACTTTAATTTCATATAATTCAGAAATAAAACTTTCTCTGAAATTAAATTCGAATTGCTCGTGAAGCAATATTTATTTCTGAAATTAAATTCGAATTGCTCGTGAAGCAATATAAATTTATATTTCTCTTGAAGGTGCTGTCGAAAATTTGACTATTGTCAGAGAAATTTAATTTCGTAAAATGGAATATTCGAACAAATTAAATTATGTAATTTGTAATTAATGAAATGCTACGTCTGGCGACTCTTTATGATTAAATAGAAATAAAGTTAAAGTGAGCCCAAGCTGCGAAAATTTTTGGCCCAATTCTTGTAATGGGTTTCGCACTTCACCTTAATCTCTTGTTTCATATTAACCACTTAAGAAGTAAAAATTTTTTTGGGAAATTCACTTAAATGCTTAGAAGCATTAAAAAGTTTAGAAAAATTCTAAGGGCTTTACATGCACTAAAACGCTTTATAATAAATCCAAAAGAGTCTTGTCCTTCGTTATTACATATTTTTAAGAAAGCACAAGTGCAGCAGTAGACTCCAAAAGCTCGAGGGGTCACTAAAAAGTCCTCAACTCGTTTAATCCCACCGAAGGAAAAAAAGAAAGAAAGAAAAAACGAAAACTAAAAAGCAAAGGAAGAGAAAAGACTAATACAATGAATAAACGAATGAGTAAACTTATAACTAAGTGAATGATTCAAATGCCACGCATACATACATATACATAACATATATATATTCGCTAACTTACCACTAACAACTCACATGCAAGTGACGCCAAGATGAAATGAAGTGTAGCTGCGGCCATTTAAGGCGACGCGACGCCAATGCCAGCGGGGTCCATACAGACGAGCTAAGAAGAAAGCAAGTCAAGAGGAGAGCAAGTAAAAATAGCAGGACATGGCGTTGAAAGACAGGCGCTTAAGCGAAAGGCAAGAAAACCATTTTAAGGTAATGAATATATTTCAGCGACTAATGTACAGATCGTAGCTGCAGCTGCGAAGACGCAATTGGAAAGAATTGCAGAGATAGTAGTGTGGCGTCTGAAAGTTTGTCAACCATAACAGCTGCCAGCTTTAAGCGGCACTATTTTGCATTCGTTAAAAGCATTTAGCGCGAAGGGTATAAAAAAATAAAGAAAAGCTGTAAGACGACGTTTGCCGAATCTACCTTCCCTTGCCTTAACAAAGGATATGTAAAAAACACGAGTGTAAAAAAAAAATTAATAAAAAGCGCACTAAGCAATAAGCAGATCAAGTATAAAGTTTAGTAAGATTTTTCATTTGAATGGAGATTTCTTTGTTAGCCTTCAATTCGCTTATAAAATAAAATAAAAAACTAAAAATAGTAATAAAATATATAAGAACTGTAAAGCACTACAATGATATTTCGGTAGCAGCTAACTCAACGACTTCAGTAAAAGGTAAAAAAGAAATAAAAAATAATAAAAATTGTATAAAAATAACATGCAAATTCCACCGTATTTGACGGCTTCTACCAGCTTCCAGCGCGACTCTCACAATTCGAAAATGAAAATATAAAACGCATAAAAGTTTTTGCGAGCTGAATTTTGAATTATTTTGAAAAATAAAAGAAGGCTTCGAGGAAGTGATGAATGTGCTAAGCTGGTCACACTTACAACTAAAACAAAATAAACTAAAACAATTTCATAAGCAATAACAACCACTAAGCATGTTGCTAACGTTTCTTTTCAACTATTTGTCTGTAACATTCATACTACTATACCACTTTACCGAATATGCATCGCTTGTGAAAGAAAAAAAGAAACTGCAATGTTGAAGTTAACGAAATTTAAACAAAAATGAAATAAAATAAACAAAAACAAAATAAAGAAAATAAATTTTCTTAAATTAAAAAACTAAGGCTATATGGTATAGTATACCGATTTTGATGATTCTTTGTTCCAATATTTATTTGAAATTATATTTGCAGAATACATAATTTCACGATCTAAGTCTATTTTGTGACATATTTATGACCCAAAATTTGAAATCGCCAAAATCGTTTGATAGTATGCTATAGTTGTCCGAACTTATTGTTTCCGGCAAATGAACGTTTAAATGTTAAAATGCATCTGCCATACTTTGGACCAAGGACATAGAATAAGAAAAATTAAAAAAAAAAATAGAATAAAAAATAACATTGTATAATTATATAATAAATTTAATTTATTAAATTAAAATAAAATAAATTAATTTTAAAAAATAAAAATAAAAATAAATTAAATAAAAAATAACATAAAATAAAATAAAATAAATTAAAATAAAATAGAATAAAAGAAAATAAAATAAAAAATAATATATATTATATTAAAACAAAATAAGAGATAAAATAAAATAATACAATTTGAAAATATTAAAAAAATTATTTTAAGTAAATAAAATAAAATTTATTTATTAGATTAATATGAATTAAATTATATTAAACTAAATAAAATAAAATAAAATAAAATAAAATAATAGACAAAGAAATACAAAAAAATATTAAAAATGTTTACAAAAATTAAATTTAATATAATAAATAAATTAAAACAAATAAAATATATTAACAAAATTTAAAAGAAAAAAATTAATAAACTATACTATATTAAATTCCATATTAGCAGACTACTATAAAAAGGGTGATCCATTTCAAGGTTCCCTACTTTTTTAAGGAAAAAACACAGAAGATTCAAATTCAATGTAGAATATTTAGTATCATTCGATAGAACATTCTTTTGCATTTATTTTTTGAAGGTTATCTTTTTCAAATGTTGGCCGTGTCTACGTCTCAGATGGTCCATCCGTTGAGTCCAGTTGATGACCCTTTCTAATATTGCGACTGGTAAATGGCGAATGACACGCGTGATGTTTTGCCCTAAATCCTAAATCGAGGCGGGTTTGTCTGCATGGACTTTAGACTTCACATATCCCCCCAGGAAAGAGTCTAACGGTGTGATATCACACGATATTGGTGGCCAATCGACCGACCAAAAACGTGAAGTTATCTGCTCACCGAAGTGTTCTCTCAATAAATCCATTGGCATTTACATTCTCAACCGTCATCATTTTTGAAGATATATGGACCGATAATTCCACCGGGCCACAAAGCACACCAAACCGTTGTTTTTTCATCAAGAGTAACATTCAAGAACGGCCGCGATAGCCGAGTGGTTAGCATTGCGTACTGACATTCGGAAGGCCTGGGCTCGAGCCCAAGTTCGAGCAACATCCAAAATGATAGAAAAAAAATTTTTCTAATTGCGGTCGCCCCTCAGCAGGGAATGTCAAACCCTTCGAGTGTATTTCTGGCATGAAATAAAGCTCCTCTTATCCATTAGCCGTTCGGAGGCGGCTTAGAATAAACTGTAGGTCCCTCCATTTGTTGGTATAAACATCAAGACGCAAAACCACAAATTGGAGGAGGAGCTCGACCGAAAATCGCTTCAGCGGTTACAAAGCGCCAAATATATATATATATATATATAACATTCAAGAATAACATTCGCAATCAAAAGCGTTATGATCCCTTTTATCAGAACTATAATGCCATCAACATGTTTTTTTCTGGACGAAATGGCTTCGGCTTCAGGTTGCTTTTCGTTCAAAATGGGGCAATTTTGCTTGTTTCCATACCCATTGAACCAAAAACGGGCCTCATCGCTGAACAAAATTTGGCTCGAAAACATAGGATCTTCTTGGAACTTTTCAAGAGCCCATAGAGTGAAACGATGTCGCTTGGGAAGGTCGAGCGGTTCTGTTCTTGCACAAGCTGTATTTTGTACGCTTTCAATTTAAGATATCGACGTAAAATGCGCCAAGTCGTTCCATACGTCAGTCCGAGTTGCTGCGAACGACGCCGGATCGACTCTCCACGGCCTTCGTGTACACCTTCAGCTACGACCGCTATATTTTCTTCACTGCGTGCTGGGCGTAGTCTATTCGGTCGAATATTATCCAATAATGAATACTGGCTCTCAAGATGGGTGATGGTTTTGCGAATAGTACGCTCAGTAGGCCGATTATGTTGACCATAAATTGATCGAAGCGCACGAAACACTTTCTTTACAGAACGTGAGTTTTCGTAACAGAGTGAAATAATTTGTAAACGTTGTTCAATCTTTCCATGATGAAATGCCAAACAGTACTGAACAAAAATCACATGACAGCTTGACACGACTCACGCGTGATCTGTCAAGAAAGGTCAATGAAAAAAGTACCTTTCCTCGGATAACCCTTTATTTTAAAAATGTTTTGGCCAAAGATATGCTTTCTTTTCATGACTTTCATGCTGACTTTAAATTTTTTGTATCGATAGTAAAAGAATTCGTAACATTTTAAACTGGAGCGGATGACGCTGACACTGCGATATTAATAAAATGACTGCTATTATAACTCAACCAATTGCAAAAACTTTCTCTTATGAGAATATTTATTTTATTACCGAAATTAAAAATCTCTTTATATCTCACATCTAATTCCCGGACATTTAATATATTACGATATAAAGGTACATAAGTATCTTAAGCCCTTTCAAAGGTGTTGAGTTGTAGAGCGATTTCGTACACACAAAAGAGAGAAGACGTCAAGTTTACTTCAGATTAAAATATTTATAACGCACTTAGAAACTTGAAAAGCGAATTAAAATCCAACGCTAGATTCAGCGTACATAAATAATTGCATTTTCTGAAATGTCGGAAGACAAAAACTACAAAGAAGGCAAATAAACAAAATCCACAAACTGCAATAGAGAAAAAAAACTTAAAATAATTCAAAAAAGAGAAGTAGAAAAATTAAGTGCGAGCGAAAAATTGCGCTGAATTATTTTAGCAACAAACAAACCCGAATAAATGCGGAACCCGGTATCGCTTTTGCTGCCACATCCTGCTGCAGTTGCGTTTGCCTTTGCCACTGCTGTTGCTTTTGGTGTTGAATATGCTGGTCGCAGCCTTTCATGTGCTGACTTGATACTTAATTGCAATTTCAAGCCAACGTGGCGACTTTCAGGCTAATTACACTTGCAAAAGCAAAAAAAAAAATAATAATAAGAAGAAAGAATGAAAGAGACAAAATAAGAAACGGAAAACAAACAGAAGGAATATACAGCGTAGAAAACGAATAATGAAAGTAGAGTGAAAGTGGAAGAAATAGCCGCCATTTGTGCAAAAAAAAAACACGAAATAAAAAAAACACGAAAAAGGAATAAAAGCAGCAGTTTTTAAAAGAAATGAAATGTGATTACAAAAAAGATGGGTGAAAAGTCGAACATTGCAAATGAGGAGGGGCATGGCGTACTACGCCAAATTACACATGGCGGTGGGTGTTGCTATAAACGCAGCATTGCATTCATTTCATTATGCGAAGCGTTGGACTTTCGCAAGCAGCAATTTTGGTTCTCCGAGCTCAAATATTTTTCTGTTTTTCCCACACGGGTGCATAATATAGAGTGGTATATTAATTAAGTTTATTAAGCGGATGTTAAAGTGAAATTTAATTGAAAATTTTTAATTTAAAAAATCTAAGTATTTTTTTTTTTAAGATAATTGTATACACATGTATAAGATAATATATAAGAAATTATAAAAATTACTATTCAAGTTTAAAATCATGTCGTAAAAAATTTCGAGGTTTTTAGTTAGATTTCTTTATGTGTTTTATTATTTTTTCTTCTAAACTTTGCTCTTCTGGATCAAATAAAGAAATAAATAAAAAAATTGTAATTTTTCTTTTCAAAATTGTGTAGGTGTTGGTGTGTTTTTTTCATAATCTTGTGTTGAATTTAGTTGGCATGTCTTTGGTAACCTCAGCGAATAAGATTAGTTCATAACAGTAGTTTATACGAAGGATGAATGAGGATCTAGCGAAAAAAATCTATTTTGTAAAATAAAGGGTAATTTCCATAAATGGCTTCGACGGTATGAAAAAACATTTTCTTCAATTATTATTAATATTATAAGCAAGTTCATCTTTATTATAATTTTAAAAAAATTAAAATTTTTAAATATATTTTAAGTTAAGAAGATATATATCGAATAAAAATTCAATTTGTTTCTTAGAATTATTTTAAATTTCCAAACTATTCATTTTAATTTTCTTAAAGTTATTTGAAAATAAAATATAAACAATTAGTCCTGTCCATTTGGACATTCGAAGCTACATAAATTGCCACCAAATTGAAAATCGGTAATATTGTTTAAAATACAATTAAAAATAAAATATGAAAGTTCCCCATCTTTCCCCTGTAAGGAAAAAATTTTATTCAAGGTCAAAGCTCAAAACATTAGTTAGCGATTTTCAGCAAAACGGTAAGTTTTATAGAAAAATGTTTAGATCTTAAAATTATCTACAAAAAATATATGGAAACCTATTTTCCTACGAGATATAACGATTCAAAAATTTGTAAAAGTTGTAATCGTCATAATATGCACACGTTTCCACGCCACCTTGGAAAAAAGATACCGTTTCAGTTCCATAAACAAAATCTTTAACATTTATTTTACTGTAACCTACTATACCGTTATATTGATAGATCTCTATCGGCAAATGAGCTTTTGCCTTGAAATCTTTTGCTGAAAGAGCTTCTTTCATTCGTGGCATAGGCTCTTCTAGTAAAACTGAATTTTTGGAGTAACAATTTGAATAATACCCATTATGTGGAGTGTGTTATTGCCGTCGAGCATATTCACATTAATATCACCATTGTCGGCAACGTATTAAATAAGTGTGCCCCTTTATGGTGGTAGGATATGAGGAGGACGATGGAAAACTGCTGCTGCCTCGTATATTTTTGTTTCATTACAGGATGCACATAAACCAAATGACGAAAAGATTTGTATAAGACGTTTTGATCCGAAACTTCGATGAAAAAAAAAAAACTGCGGGGCCTAATTGGACTTAAAAGACCTTGTTCGAACAGTAGTCATAATAATATGGCAAATATTTTTGCATATTAATTTGAAATGATCTAAAATTGATCGTTTATTCTTAAAAATCACTCGTTCTACAAAATATGTAAACGATTCTAGGATTTTATTATTTATATATTCAAAAATGCGACCTGGTGGAGGGTAGCTACAATTATCAAACACTGCGATTCGAATATTTTCGCGAATGAATGCGTCCAGGACTCTGAATCGTTCTATTTTTTTATTAATTTTTTTTCCTTACCAGGCTTGATTCAAAACATCATGATCATTATTTACTAAGCATATAAATGTTGATACTCCCGATTTCTCAGTGATAATAAGTTTATCACCATACTTCAGTTTTAGTCGTAGCTTAATTTTTCTGTTATCTAAGTCGTAGTTTTGCAAATATTCTGTAATTCGTTTAAAGTGAACTGACAATCATCGCTATTTTCAATGTAAGTAAATATTTCCTCCATTACCCGAATCGTAGCTTCGTCTTTAGGACAACCGATTTAAGTCCAGTAGAAGGTTTCATGAAAGAAGTATAGCAATCATGATGATATTTAGCTTCCGCAGCAACTAAATCATATACAAATTCGAGTCGAGTAATAACAGCTTTTGCTGTAGCATCGTTACGATTCCGAGCTATTTCCAGAATTGAATCTTTAAGTGGAAGTGTACTTACTTGACTGATTCAATTGCGAATATCTAAGGGTTTCCTCTTTTCATACTCTTCATTCAATTTTTGGCCACAAAATATGCATTGTTTTTTAAAACAAAAGCTTGATTCACTGTATGGTAATCTAGTAAGAGGAGGAATTTTTGTTGATAAACTGGCTTCTTGTTCTTCACGTTGTCATTTATTAGCTGCAGTAATAGAAGACTTTAAATATAATTTATACGAGAATTTTCACGTATTGTCACAGATTTATGATTTTTAAGATATTCATCTGCTCTGTCGGTTCTTGCATTAATTAATGTCTTCATACCACGTTCAAAAGTAACAACTTCACTTTCAGTTAAAATTTTAGCACAAATAAAAAAAATATTCGAACATTTTGTTATAAAACTCAAAACAGCACGATATAGGTTAGGATAAACAGTTTTCACTACCGACTGGCGTTCAAGGTATAAGACCTTAGCCACCCACGCACACTTTTGAACAGGGAACAGAACCTGATATTCTTATAGTTATAACTTATGTATATTTTATATTAATAGTGTAAGTTACAAAGACCGATAGAAAAATATTTTAACATATACTACAACTATAGTGATATATATACGTGACGTATTCATGCATATTATGACTATTGCAACTTTTACAACTTTTTGAATCGTTATATCTCAAAAACGGTGGCTCGATCTACAATTTTTATTTGAGGTATTTTTATGATAAAACTAACCGTTACGCTGAAAATCGCGAAAAACTAATTTTTTACCTTTTACCTTTTTTCCTCACAGGGGAAAGATGGAGAACTTTCATATTTTATTTTTAATTATATTTTAAACAATCTAACCGATTTTCAGCTTGGTAGGAATTTATGTAGCTTTAAATTATTTTTTATACAAACAAATAATTGTTCAATATTTCCTTATAGTCAGAAAATTCCTTCAGACTTGAGTAAAACTAGTAGAAGCGTTTATATTGGGCCCGCCTCTTACATGCATATATATGTATTGAAAAGGCTTCTGATGTATTCAGAAGATTGTAAGTAATCAAATAATAATAACAGTAAAAGGAAAACAATAAAATATATATATGTTTTTTACATCGTCTGAAAATTTGTTAAAGTGTCGACTATTTATTACTTCTTATGATGAAATACTAAACACGTTGCAAAATAGTTAACCTCAGGCGTTATTTATGCTAAGATCCAATTTATTCTTATCAAGGCAATCAAAAATAATTAATGCAAAAATAGTACACTTTTTCGTTCAATTCAAACTTAGCTCTTCCTTACATGATTTATCTTTCTTCCTACGTTACTTTGTTTGCATGCTTATTTTTACCGCTCACACTTCGATGAATTACATCTGCGCGCACAAAAGATGTGAGCCGCGCACCCATGCTGCAAGCTTTTTTTTTTTTTTGCAGGGGAGCGGGTTAGTGTGTTGGGGGTCAAATTGCTTCAACATACTTTCAAACAATATCCTTTTGTGCTCCACTGCGTATGCAACTTTTTATTTTGAACATTTGCTTAATTTTTTCCTTCACTCTCTTCCTACTTCTTTCTTACAGTTGCACCCATTTGTACCACCGATCATGAGGAGCTACTTGGCGCTCTAAAGCATGAAACGTTGCTGCTTAAATGTGAAGTGGACTCATCACCGCCAGCGGAGGCATTTACATGGACATTTAACTCGTCCGGTGAACAAACAGAGTTGCCCGCGCGGCTGCATTCGACTGAGGTAATTATGTCGTACAAACATATACACGTACATATATACATTGGTGTGAGTGCGTGTTCGGTTGTTGAGTAGCATGAGTCACAATGGGGAACACTATTGAACTCAGACCTATTCAAGTGGGTGTCGGTAGCCTTGCACATACATAAATATAATTACATACATGTATACATACACATGCATACTCGTACATTTGTGGTTTGTTGTGCTGCCTCGTGACGGTCATTCTTATTTGTGACATAAGAGAACGAGTAGGAGTTCTCGTCCTTTTCAGTTTTCCCTGTTATTTTTCGCTCCTTTAATTCACTTGACTGTAATCTGGGCTGCTTAATTTTTTTTCTGTTTGTTATCCTTACCATTTATTTGTATGTGTGTTGTGAGTGGCTTGGTTTAGTCTTTTCTTTGAAATTACTCTTAGTAACTAATGGTTAGTGGGCGTGTCAAATACTGCAAATTGATAGCGTTAGCATTCATTAAAAGCTCACAAAATAAACAAGAAATCCTGAAACTTCTCCGAGTTTACTAATGAATAAATTAGAAGGAAGTTTTTGTAACATGTATTCTGCGATTGCATTAAATAGTATTTTCGCTTAGCGAACAAAAACCAAAACAATATTAAAGTAAAGGGTGCCAAAGAATTGGTTGTGAAGTAAATATTATCAATAAGCGTGGAATTTTTATTAGAATATTTTTTTAAGTAAAGATGATTATTTACAGAGGTGAAGATATTTTGTAGAAATGTTGGACATAAGTGATATTGAGGAATATATGTTTTTAGGTGTTTTTTATTTGAAAGAAATTTCTTAAAAATTGAGTAACTGAACTGGAAAGTATATTTTCCTAAGTTATGTGGAATCACTTCTTCAACCTGCTAAATGGCAGTTAAGTGCCCATTAAAGTCGACAGTCAACGAACTGAATAGTTCTTAGCATAGTGGCTTAAGACCTGGTTAATCTTCCGCCGATAGAAAAGAATCGATACGCACTACCTTTTTATCGATTTAAAACTCTCTTCGACAGGGTGAAAAAGACTCTTATTCTATTCTACTATGTCTGAGGTCGATATCCACTCCTTTGGAAAGATCAGGTGGAAAGCGAGCTGATGTCACTAGATATTTCCAGTTATCGAAAAGAAGGAACGAATCTTGATTCGATTATATTAGCGGAAGCGGTGTAGTAATAGTAATGATGTGATATTTTCAGCTTAAGTTTCATGCACTACCAATAACCACAATCCTTAAAATAGTAAAATCAACTTTTATTTTCTTCAATGGAATGAAATAAAATTCTTGTATTTGTATTTAATTTTATAGTATAGTTGTTGATGTGAAATAAATTTCCTCAATATCGTATATAAAGTCTTAGCGTATTGAGCGAAAGATTGAAGACCACCGTCATTAAATTTTTCGGACTTTATTGGTGTATCTTCAGAACTGGCACACCCTTCATCGACCATATATTCAAAATGCGTAAAATTTTTTAAGAACTTCGTTTTAAAACAACCTTAGACCATACGTGTGAATTATTCATTCTGACATTAGAGACAATATTACGAGCTGCAGAGCTAAAGAGAGCAGGCGCATTTTCCTACAATAATGGGACATTTTCCTAGACGCTGTCGTATGCTGATGATATTCTTGTCATGTTCAGCAAACCCCGCACTAGATAGCTTTAGTATTGGACGAGAACAAGACGAACAGTATTCATATTGTGAAAAGATGATATTCCAGACTGAATAGGAGACTGAAAAGTAAAGCCTTCTCTCAACGTACAAAGATCGAGTTCTACAATTCGATCATTATTGCCGTCCTGCTGTATGGTTAAGCGGCTACGTTGGCTAGATAATGTCGTCCATGTGTATAAAAAAATACAACTTTTTAGAGTTTCGTTGCAGAACACGCTAACAGAAACATAGGACAAGGAGAATTTCTACTCTTTACCTATTTTGTCATGCCTGGTCCAAATATAATTGGTTATTCCTCATTTGTATTAAAAAAATTTAATCTATTTCTCTCCTTCTCTCTGGACTATTTCTAGATAAAATTATATAATTTCCACTTTGGGTTCACCAAAAGATTTTTCCAAGTTGAACTTGATCAGTAAGATTAGCGGTCGGACTTTTCAAGATTATAAATTCATAAATTTGTTGGAGTAAATTGCTTAAATATTAGCGTACTTAATATTTGTTGGTTAGTAAAAAATTGAATAATACAACAACAGATTACATGACAGACGTTGGCTCAGTTGTTAGAGCACTCGCCTGTGATGCCAGAATCCGTCGTTTCGATATTTGGCAAAAGAAGTCTTATGAGGAGACGTGGTGATCTCCGAAACAGCTGTGCCAATTTTTCTTTGTTGTATAGCAAAATATTCAATTCAAAAAATTCTAACAAAAATAGACCTTTGAATAAAACTCATTTACTTATAACCACAAACAATTACAGGTCGCATTAGATAATTCATTAAAAAATTCGTAAATTGGAATTTTTCGACTGGAGAGGTTAACATCATTGTGTATGATAAAATTAATTAAACATTTTGTAATTTTCGCATAAGCTTCTTAACTTAACGACTTTCTCTTTATGTGAAAGCAATTAACACTTTCTCCTCTTCTCCTTAGACTGGCATGTCACGTCTGAACTATACTCCCACCACAGACCTCGATTATGGTACAATATCTTGCTGGGGACGAAATTCTATAGGAATGCAAAAAAGTCCATGTGTTTTTCAAATTGTAGCTGCAGGTAAGTAATGAATAATATTTTGTACTTATATATTTCCTCATTTATTTATTTCCATATTATTACTTAACTTTCGTTTATTATTTTTTAATTTTTATTAAGTCAAAGAACATTAACCTTTTAAAATAAATAAACTTTTGTTATTATTTATTATTATTATTATTTTTTCAAATCCTCAAAATGAAAAATTAAAAATGTTGACAATTTTTTATATCTATCTGCTTAGAAATTTTTTAAATAACAAAATAAAAAAACTGAAATTTCTGTGAATGAAAAACCTTTTACATATATATATGCATATGCTTTATTCACTTTCATAATGATTAAGATACATAGGTAATTAACATTTATTTAAATTTAAATTTTTTTTAGGTCGCCCATTTCCATTACAAAATTGCACAGTCACAAATCAATCCACCGATTCCATACAAGTTGATTGTTTGGAAGGATTTGATGGTGGATTACCACAAGGTTTCATTTTGGAATTGGTTGAATTGAATAACTTGCGTTTGGCACGAAATTTGAGTTTATTGGTAAGTATTAAAAGCTCAGCCATGTACGATCTGTACATACATACATATTTTAATAATAATATTTTACCTCGGTACTCAAATAAACCCGCAGAAGGCATATCATTCATATTTAGAATTCTTCTTTTTTTCTTTGCATATCTTTATCTGCTTTATGTGGCGCCAGGGTCATATTTTCTTAAAAATCCGTGCTTAAGGTTTGGAGTCATCTATATGATACATAAAGGGTGATCCAAGTAGAGTTGCTTTTTTCAATAGCCTTTTTTGTATAGCTTGACACGAATGACGCGTGATCTGAGCTGTCATATTATTTTTGTTCAGTATTGTTTGGCATTTCATCGTGGAAGGGCTTGGCGCATTTTACGTCGAGATCTCAAATTGAAAGCGTACAAAATACATCTTGTGCAAGAACTGAAGCCGCTCGTCCTTCCCAAGCGACATCGCTTCCCTCTATGGGCTCTTGAAAAGTTCCAAGAAGTTCCAACGTTTTCGAGCCAAATTTCGTTCAGCGATGATACCCATTTCTGGCTCAACGGGTATGTAAACAAGCGAAATTACCGCATTTGGGACGAAGAGCAACCTGTAGAGATTCAAGGACTGTCATTTCATCCAGAAAAAAATTCAGTTTTGTGTGGTTTGTGGTTTCATCGGTCTATATTTCTTCAAAAATTATGCCGGTGAGTACGTAACCGTCAATTGGGACTGTTATCGCGCCATGATAACAGACTATTTGATGCCTGAAATTGAAGCTCGTGATCTCCGCGTCATTTGATTTCAACAAGACGCCACCACTCCCCACACATCACATCAATCAATGGATTTATTGAGAAAACACTACGGTAAGCAAATAATTTCACATTTTGGGCCGGTCGATTGGCCACCAAGATCATGTGATATCTCATCGTTAGAATTTTTCCTGTGTGTAAAGTCTAAAGTCTATGCGGACAATCCCGCTTCGATTTAGGCATTGGAGAAAAACATCATGCGTGTCATTCGCCAGTTACCAGTCAAAATGCTCGAACGAGTCATCGAAATTTGGACTCAAAGGATGGACCATCTGAGACGTAACCACGGCCAACATTTAAAAGAAATAATCTTCAAAATATAAATGCCAAAGAATATTCTTTCGAATGATTATAAATATTCTCCAATAAATTTGAATTTTCTTCTTAAAAAAAAAAAGTAGGGTACCTCGAGATAGATCACCCGTTATTAAGAAATATTTATTTTTCAGAATAAAGGAGTTTTGTTGCAAGAAAACCATCAAGACATTTTGCTAATCAATTAAATTGATTATTTTGCCAAATTTTGTTTGGCAGGAGCAAAATAGTGAATTTTTCAGTATGATATTTTCGTAAACAAGATTTTCTGATTCTGTTTAGAGCTTTTAGTAGTTACCTCCTTGACAAGTTGACATTGCATAGGCATTGGACTCACTATCACGACAGCGTCATTTAAATGTCAACAGACATCGGAATCGGCTTTTCAAATCCGCAAAAACCGACAAGTGGAAGTGTGTGTAAGTCCCTCAGATACAAACACTTCATTACCCTAAAAGCATATTTGTGAATACAATCGTATTAATTTGCATGGCTGTTTAAATCTTCGTATACTTCTTTGAATACGAACCAACGACTTAAAACAAAAATAAATAAAATGAAGGAAAATGCAAAACAGCAACCAGTCGGCGGCAAGTTGTTTTTTCGCTTGTTATTTTGTTATAAGAAAACTATGTTTGTTGTTGCTGTCCTTGTATTTTATCTCCACTACGCTAAGATATTATTTTGAAATCGCAAGCAAAACTTTGCCTGCAGAAAAATTCAACCAAAAAAGTAAAGGGTTGATGTAAGTGACGCCTGCTGGTGCCTACTTATATTCTAAAAGATTATCCATTTAGTGGTTTCGTAAATGTAGAACAGTGTTTCGACATCTATCAAACTTAACTGTCAAACTAAACATATTTTGTTGTAGTTAAAAGTCAGGCATTTATGAAAATGGATCTCTCGTCTTGGCGATGTCAATTGGCCACGAAAATCAAGCGATTTGACACCGATGGACTTTTTTTTTGGAGCTACGCAAAAGACCATGTTTGTGCGGATAAACCTTTAACTCTCGAGTACTTGAAATCCAACATTCGTCCAGCTATGGCTGAGTTACCGCCCAATATATATCAAAAAGAGGTCGAATATTACCTTAAACGGATCAAAATTTCCTAAAATTCACAAGGCGGTCATTTGAATGATGTAGTGTCTCACATATAATGCCAAGGTTCAAAATTTTTGATAAAAAAGAAATTTCATTAAAAAATATTTAAAACATAAGTGCATTTTTGGTTATAAGTAAGTGAGCTGTATTCAAAGACCTATTTTTGTTAAAAAAAAATATTTTTCATTGAATATTTTGTTATACAACAAAGAAAAATTGGTAGAAGTGACAGCTGTTTCGGAGATCACCACATTTCCTCATCAGACTACTTTTACTTAATGTTTGGTTAGCGAGTTTTTGCAATCCTGTGCATTTTATTTACACATATTTTGGAAACCACAAAATGGATAACTCTGTATTATACGCCGTTTGTTGAATTTGCCTGAACGTTATTATTGTTAAGCTCACATGAGAAGTTCTGCTGTCATGATTTTAGCGTTGACGACTGGCGGATGTAATACTCCTGAATACATGCAAACATACAATTTAAAAAAGTCTAGTTGCATTTCTATTACTGCCATCCATAAGAATAGATATTTAATAATATGTATGTAATTTGTATGAAAGGTGTAAATACAAATATTTAATTGTATGTGTTTGATAAAGATTTAATAGGCGAGATTCTTACCTTGAAATAAACTCGCACCAATTTCGCAAATACCAAAAAAAAAGTATTAATAAATAAAGAAAACTGACAAGATCAATAACACATGTCGGATTTCTTAAAAAAAAATTTTTTTTTGTAAAAAATCAGTAACTATATTGATTAATTAAACTTTTGTTTTGTTCTGTTTTACTCGAGTTTTAAGATTTTTAAGCTTCAGACGATGATAATGTAATTTAATGAATTATTTACAAAAAGGCATGAAATAGGCTTTTGATTGTCATATTTTTAACTTAAGCATTGAATTTGACGATTTTTAATCTCAAAGAAATTAGCAATGAAACTGCCTATTTTATCTACTAATTAACGGGTGATCCATTTCGAGGTTCCCTACTTTTTAAAGAAAAAAATACATAAAATTCAAATCTAACGGAGAATTCGAAAGAACATTCTTTGGCATTTATTTTCTGAAAATTATCTATTTCAAATAACTGCGGCTACGTCTCATATGGCCCATCCATTGAGTCTAATTTTCGTCGACTCGTTCGAGCATTTCGACTGGTAACTGGCTAATGACACGCGTAATGTTTTGCTCCAATGGCTGAATCGAAGCGGTATTGTCCGCGTAGACATATCCTCACAGTAAAAATTCTAACGGTGTGGTATCACATGATCTTGGTAGCCAATCGAACGGCCCAAAATGTGAAATTATCTGCTCACCAAATTGTTCCCTCAATAAATCCATTGATTGATGCGATGTATGGGAAGTGGCGCCGCCTTGTTGAAATCAAATGTCGCGGAGATCACGAGCTTCAGATTCAGGCATCAAATAGTCGGTTATCATGGCGCGATAACGGTCCCCATTGACGGTTACGTTCTCACCGGCATAATTTTTAAAGAAACATGAACCGATAATTCCACCGGCCCGCAAAGCATACCAAACCGTTGTTTTTTCTGGATAAAAGAACAGCTCTTGAATTTCATAGGTAACTCTTCGTCCCAGATGCGCTATTTTGCTTGTTTCCATACCCATTGAACCAGAAATGGGGCTAATCGCTGAACAAAATTATGCTCGAAATCGTCGGATCTCCTTGGAACTTTTCAAGAGCCCATAGAGCGAAGCGGTGTCATTTGGGAAGGTCGAGCGGCTTCAGTTCTTGCACAAGCTGTATTTTGTACACTTTCATTTTAAGAAATGCGCCAAGTCGTGCCATACGACAGTCCGAGTTGCTGTGAATGGCGCCGAATCGACTCTCCACGGCCTTCCTGTACACCTTCAGCAATCAATCAATCAACCAATCAATGCTCAATAATCAATCTCAAGATGGGTTGGTATGGTGTTGCGAATAGTACGCTCAGTACGCCGATTATGTTGACCATAAGTTGAGCGAAGCGCGGGAAACACATTCTTTTCAGAACGTGAATTTTCGTATAAACGTTCTTTAGGTGTAAGTCTTTTCATGATGAAATGCCAAATAATACTGAACAAAAATAACCTGAGAGCTTGACACGACTCACGTTTGACTCTGTAAAAAAAAAAAGCTATTGAAAAAATACCTCCACTTGGATCACCCTTTACAAAAGCTACTTAATAATTAATAATCATAAGTAACCAGCAGACCATGTCAAGTGATGCTGTGACTACCTTGAATTTAGTTCAATTATACAAGTATACACGGGTTCTGACTTAGGTAAACAAATATTGGTTATATGATGATTTATAACGCTAAACCCCAAGATCTAGCCAACAAAGATGATGCAAAGGAGTTGTGATGAAGTTGTGGTGAGCTACTGATGATAAGGGTAGCATATGCTTATGCATTTCTGATGTGTTACTTCTGAATTGATAAAATAGCCTTAACTGGTGAAAAACAATAAAAAATTAAGTTATTGAAGAGGTCTGATATGGATCTGTGTCGGCGGATACAAAATAGGATAAGGAATGAGATTTGGGTATATTTCTTCTCTATCCGTCTACCAAACTCAGCTAGGATCTTCAAGGAGTAAATATCAGGCATGAAAGAGGGGTTTGGAGTATTATGGAATAATAATAAAATACACGAGGATACAGAAAACATTCATGTACATTGAAGACCAGTCGGCATAGCTGGTCGGTAGAGATAAATTCCAGTGTCATCAGCGATTGTAGGAAAGCTTAGAGATCGTTGGCTGATCAATATTAACTTTGAATGACTGTCTACATAAAACATAACGGGTACAAGTACAGAACACCAAATGGTTTGACCGTAACAATGAAGCCTGATAGCACGTATATAAACATCTTATGATGATATACAAATACAGCGGATGTGCCTAAAATTATTTCGCAAGAGTTCCTTCCTATTTGGGAACTCCATGACCTATTGCAAATATTTTTGGGCTTCTTTTACCAAAAATGAAATCAACTTTCTCTTGCAGCATACTGAGTTCTATCTTTCTCTCTTGAAAACGCTATTTTTGACAATTTGCTTCATAAAAAAATACTGTGTTGTTATATTTATTGATTGAATTTAGAAAATAATCAGGATAAATATACTTTCAAAGACCGTCCTTGTGAATATTATAGAAAAGCATACATTTTAACATTCGTGTTGTATCCTGGTAACTTCCGCAACTTTTGTACATTTTATTGTTATTATTTCACTTTTCTTATAATTTCATCGAGTCAGATTGAGAAATATGTACATACGAATGTATATCTTAGCATACCATAAATAGATGCATACATGTATGTCCATATATATAATATACATATGAATTTTAGTAAGTACATACATATAATTTTACTGGCATCCAGCGTTATTACAAACTTTTGAATTTATTCAGCGAACTTGCGAAAAAAAGTAATATGAAGGCAAAGTCATTGAAGTAGTGAGCAGAATTTATTTTCTCTTTTTTTTCACCAAACAGCAGCGTTGTTATTCGCTTAAGTCAGGCTCTTTAACGCATGCACTTTTTGTTGAGCGTATACACACATACATACCTACATAAATATTCGTATGTTTGAATATAAGAATACACATTTCTTTGTGCACATGTAAGTCTAGCGATTCTTTTACTTTTGTTTCGTCAACAACGCTAGTACTTGGAGTACAACTTTGCACTGCTAACTTTTGAATTTTTACCCTAACTGCTCTGTTCTACTCAGCTGCACTACTAAGTTAAAGAGTTCACCTTAGTTATAGAGTTTTAGTTGACAACTTGAATTCGTATAATATTTTGTATTTGTTTTTTGTTGCTTTTTCCTTATTTTGGGTTTAGATTTTCAAAAAACTTTTGTCCTGCTTTGTAATTTGTTGTTCACGAAAACTTTTACCGTTTAAATGGTGAAATGTACAATTCCAACACTTCCTCTTCTTCTTACCTAATACAACGAAATACAAAATTCAATACTCGTATATCCCGAATTATTTTAAGGTATTATGTTTAAACGTCGGCTTAAAATGCCATTAAAGCTAATTCTTTGATCCATTAGAAACTCTTTCGAAAAAGTTTAAAATTTAATTTTCGTTGCAGTACTCATAATCTTTAAAAATAGATGCAGGTGTAGGTATGCTTTTTGAAAGAGGAGAAATTTAAAGAAAATATTTGAATTACTTCAAGCTTATTATTGGTTATAACTTCATCAAATTAGGGTGTATAAATTCAAATATGTGTTTTTGTTTTTACAAAGAGAACTACAAAGAGAACTACAAAATGTTATACAGGTTATATACTTCTTCTTCTACTTAATTGACAAGTCAAGTACAATACGTCAGTCGGTTTTTCTTTTTGCAGATCATCATAAATTGAAGACAACAAGTGAAGCCGTGTCCTTCTCGATCTTATCTTTCAGAGGGTGTTAGCCATTTCCAATGCGCAAAAGACCATGAATTTATCGCAAAGTTTTTATCTAGAAAACTCCTCAATGCTATTCCAATATGCAGCAGGAAGGAAAAAATGAGCTACCTGAAATGGTTGGTCTTTGTTTGTCGAGAGAGGACTTTATTTTTCAATTGTCTACTCAGTCCAAAGTAACGCCTGTTGGCAAGAGTAATAATCAGCCAGTTGTAAAGAGCCTGATTCTCCAGTTTAATGCTGCACAATCTCTCAGTCTGACTGTGAGCTTCCCCTATAAATTAGCAGAGAACAAACACATGCAAATTCTATTTCACAAAAATTTAATTTTTTTTAACTATTTGGTTGGTAACGTCCGCACGACACATTAGTTAAGATATGGTCATCATATGACAAACGGTTTTTTGATGCCAACCTTTCGTGAAATTGGCATGGAACACTTCTCGTTTTAACAAGACGGAGCTCCACTTCACACAGCTCGTGCTACAATAGGTTTTTTTTAAACCATTGTTCTATGGTCTCCGCGTTCAACAGATTTGATACCGCCGGACTTTTTCTCGGAGGCTACTTGAAGTTGAAGGTTTATATCAATGAGACATGTACCCAAGACGATCACAGGTCCAGACATAGCCACCATATTAGTCGAAACATAGGAAAATACGATGGAAAACGCCGAAAAACATTGCTCCATTAGAGCTCAGGGCGACCACTTGCACGAATCAAAATTAAATGATTTTGCAATTGAACATCAATTTTTTTATATTTTTTTTTAATTTTTTTTTAATTGGGTCCATCTAATATGGCAAATTATACCAATTTTCTTCCTCTGATTCATAAATCTCAATTTGTTCTGGCTGTTCGCGATCAAGTCAAAAAGTACTAATCGCATTTCCATGCGGTTTTTACCTATGAACGAAGTGATTTTTTGAAAGGCTCATGTCAATATTTTTTCTTTATGCTTATATTGGACTATCCCATAAAGTATTTAACTGATTTTAATCAATATTTTTTTAGAACAAAGTATAGGGTTTTCCAATAAGAGTGATATGATGTCTTTTGACAAAAAAAGAACACACTAATTGCCAAGGTAATTAAATGTTTTTTATTTCCACTCTCTTTTCTCTCACTTTTTCCACTAAATCAAGTCGTATGTTATGAATAGCAAGTTCAATATTCAGTTTTAAAGCTTGAGGAGAGTTGGGCTTATTGCTAAAGACCAATGACTTCAAATAACCCCACTAGAACTATTCTAGTGGTGTAAAATCACAACTTTTTGTAGGCCATTCAATGTCACAATTTCTTGAAATAATCGAATCTACAAACCTTTCTCGCAATAAATCGGTTATTGTACGTGCTGTGTGACTCGTAGCCCCGCCTTGTTGGAACACGGTGTTGTTAAGAACACCATTTTTCAGTTGGTTATCATCGATATATACCGCTCTCCATTGACAATAACGGTGCTACCAATTCATTTCGAAAGAAGTACGGACCGATAATTCCACCAGACTTAAAATCGCAATCAGTCAATTTAGGAGAATGTAATGGCTGTTCATATATAATTTGTAGATTTTCTTCGCAGTTTTGCTTATTTACCGCACCACTCAGATGAAACTGAGCCTCATCGGAGAAGATGATTTTCTTAAAAAAAATCTGAAATGCAGAACGATTATTTTGATAAAAATTTTGAATAATTTGTAAACGTTGTTCTTGCGTAGATCTTGCCATGATGAAATTGTAAACATTACTAAATACAATGAAAATAAAAGACAGATCATGACATATTAAAAATGGCCAAAACGACACGTAGAAATCTATCATCTCTATTGGAAAACCCTGTATTAGCGCTGCGGAAGTGACTGGCATTTTAATTTCTCCCCAAATTGGTGGTGGGTATGAGTTTTTTATTCTCAATTACTAGAAGCAATCTTTAGAGTATTAGGACTTCAATGATTTTGGATACCATGAGTGGTAGGATAATTGGTCGATAATATTATATTTTATCAACAGCTTTACCGGGTGTAGGGCTCATTATAACTTGAGGTACTTTCCACTGAGCAGGAAATACTATGAACGATCATAATGAGTATTCAGGTGGCGTAAGACCGTAGTTAAACATATTTATACGTTTTCTAAGAAGACTGGAATTAATATTAAATAACTTAAAAAATATATATTAGTATTGAAAATAATAAAAATCTTCTAATATCTTTTTTACAGCATCCTCCTGTGAGTTTTCTCATTGAAAATCTCGATCCCACAGCCACGTACCGCATGATTATATTCGCCATGAATGCCAAAGGACGCTCAGAGCCAACTATAATCGACGACATAAATTTCAAGGGAGTTGCGAAATTTACAGGTAAGACTAGCTAAGAGCAGCTATTTTAAGTGAATATAAATAGTTACGTGTGTGATCACACTATGGTTTGGTATGCAAACACTCGAAATTCCACTAAGAGACTATCCTAATAAAAGTAATCTATCCTAATAAATATACCTAAAGATATATGAAAAAAATTGCAGATTTCTATACAACACTTTGCCGTTTTGTTGTTTAGATTTTTTTTGTTCTAATGGTTTGCAGCTTGAAAACTTTCCTAATCTAAATAAATGGCCATCAGCTATTCGTTATATGCTAAATTGTCATTGTTTTTGTATTTGGCAATGTGGTGTACTGCGTTACGTGGAACGTACTATTAAAGCAATAATGCATTTACCTGAGAAATGTTGATTTCATTCATTCACTCGCTCATTCATTCATTCTCTTGCACGCTTGACACTTTACAAAATAGAAATTCATGAGATACGAGTATTTTAGCAAGAAACGGCGTAGAAATGTGAATGCGATGCAATGAACAAAGACGATAGGTCACACTGGTATTCATCGCGTAGACGCTTTGTCTCTTTGTATTCCTTGATATTGTGGCATTTGTCACAATGCATTACTGGCTTAAAATTTCTAAAGTGTAGAAACGTGCAGATACGAAATATAGGGTGTAGTTTTTCAACGAAATTCTAACATTGAAATTGCTAAATGAAATGTGGTAAGATTAGCTTATATTACTTGTCTGCTGTGTCTTACATAGAATTTTGTAGTGCCAGATAGAGGCTTAATATAATTCGAGGTAAAGTGGTCGTCGCATAGGATGTCAACGCTTTTTACGAAGCTTAAAAGGGCTTTGTTAGCCAGTTTTGTGACTTTTTCTAGCCCCCTGAACAGCATGCCTATATATGTCTAAAACATTTTTAAGAGAAGGCCGAACAGCGTATTACGCTTGTAAGTTGTGGCCAGTCTTGCTATCCTTTTCGATATCTCACGTTTTTCTTTAAATCGTCGTTAAGATATTCCATAGAAGATTGTTCGTTTTCCAACTTTCTTGGAAAATTCATTGTACAGAGTCTTTAGCATCTTTGGCATTTCATGAACTAGTTTGGTCGCTGGACGGATGGATCTTTTAGTAATCTGTGGCTGTTGGACAATATATTTTTCTGTCTTTCCAATATTCGTGATATGAAAATGACTTGATTTTATAATACAGACTCTTAAAACCTTTTTATTGAGAAATAAATAAATTACTGTCGCATTAGAGTTTTTCAGCCAAATTCCCCCCCTCTTAATTTTGGTTTGCGTTTTGAATGGATTTTTTGAAAGCTTAAATTCATATATGAGTCGAAGATTATCTTACGGAATTTGGGGCCTCCTTTTTACGGAAATCTTTTTTACGGACTGTACAGGGCACACTTAGGTTCCAATCGTCGGTCATACTTTTGTCCGGCTATATTCTGCAAAGAAGCTGATGCATGTACTTTGACAGTTGTTTGCCGCCATATTTAAATAGTTCGACCATGGGCTCCAGTCGCTTTATTGTACAGTTGAGCAATCGCAATTCAAGCATCGTTACAGTGTGGTATTGAAAAGTATTTTCCATCATTATCAATTAAGGTATCGGTATTAACTGTCATTCAGAAAGCAAGGAGAAATGTTCGTTCACTGCAGCTCAAAATTTCTCTCGTAGCTGTTTTTTTTTAACGACATTGTCGAAAACCAATTGTTTCCGTAGCGTCGGTTCGTAGGTCAGGAGTGTAAGCCGTATAGAAAACTAGGTGCCTGGCTGGCTGTTGTGATTGCGATGTTCGATCCGATCAATACATTTTTGAAACAGAAAAAATTTTATGAAATTATTTCAAAATTATAAAGAACAAATTTTACCTAAATTTCTTCTTAAGCTCGAAAATATTTGAAGAACTTTTCTAATTTCTATTTAAAAAGTCGCCTTTTTTTTTAATAATTCTTCAGCACTAACCCGACGTTACGATTATTGTAAAATAATAAATTATTATTTTATTAAATTATTAAGAAAATGGTTCTTTTACTTTCCGAAATTGTCACCCAGTACCGATTATATTTGCATCCCTTCGATATCTTTCCCCCAGCACTACAACAAGTTACCTATTTTACATAATGCAATTTTTATTGATATTTTCATTTGTGTAAAAAGCTAAGGCGCCATTGTGCTGCAGATATGCTCCTGGGAATGAGTGCAGCTGTTTTCACAATCTTCTTATTCTCTATATTATATGTTTGTAAAAAAACGTGAGCGTATGCGTGCCATTGCGGCGTGAATGCATTTACATGCAATGCATGTATTACGTTGGTTTATTGGAAAATTTAGCATTGGCTTTTATTATACGAAGTTGCGCGTTGGCGCCTAACTTATGGCCAAAGCATTGAACTTTCTATTCTAACGTAATTATGTATGTAGCTGCGGCATCAGCGATTTTATCACTTCTACATCAAGCTCCATACTCTTCACTTCGGCACCACTCAAGAGGATGGAGATTCAAATAAATATATTTTAACATTCACCATTATTCGATTAGCATTTGAGGCATTATTATTTTTTTTTTTTTTGCTGTTTGACTAACAATAACTTTTAAAGGTTAGAACATTCATATTATGCATACATTATTCAATTGCTTAAACTTTTTCTGCTTTTAAACTTGTTTTTTTACTTGTCTGCTTTATAATTTTTACTAGTTTTTTCCACTTTCATTTTTCACTCTTCACTCTTATGTGTATGTTACTTCACAACTTTTACACTTCTGTTTCAATTTATTTCATAACACCTGTGCTATGTTATTATCGACTAGTGCACACCGTTTGTCCTTTGTGGGGTTCTGCGGAAGCTTGCATTTAATGTTTTACTAAACTACATGGAGTTGTGTTACGTGCACAGTTTCTAAACTTTTTTCTGTAAAAACAAAAATGCAAAAGTGGTGAAAGGAAATAATATTTATTAAGAACTACGCTAACCTACATTCATATGTATTTAGAGTATGTAATCTAGTTCAAAGCAAAGCTATGTATGTAAAAGTGGCAGCAGCTTTAACCCGACGCCATTGTGGCTACTAAACAGAACTTCGCTATTGTGGCGGGGTATATTGTTCCCATGAACATTATTGTACATTAAAGCAAGCTTATGTCAAAACAACTGCTTAATATTAGAAAAATATGTACTATGTGTATATATTTATAAAAAAAATTTACTACTTTCAATTGCCCTCACTCAAGAGCTGAAGCCATTGGACGACCATAAAGGACGTGAATTTGCTTCTCTTGCCATGGAACAACTTGAACCTATAACGATTTTTTTAAGAAAACCATCTTCTCCGATGAGGTTAACTTTCATGTGAGTAGAGCGGTAAATAAACGAAACTGTCAATTCGGGTGTGGTGAAAATCCACAAGTTATTCATGAACAACCATTAGATTCACCTAACTTCACAGTTTGGTGTGGTTTTTGGCCTGGTGGAATCATCGGTCCGTATTTCTTACGAAATGAAGCTGGTAGCACCGTTGCTGTCAATGGAGAGCGATATAGATCTGTGATAATCAAATGTTTATGGCCAAAATTGGAAGAAGTTGATTTTAACAACATCTGGTCCCAACAAGAGGGGTCTACGTGTTACACAACACGTGCAATAACCGGATTATTTTGAGAAAGGTTTAGAGATTCGATTATTTTAAGAAATTGTGACATTGAATGTCCTCCAAGAAGTTGTGATTCAACACCATTAGGCTACTTCTTGTGGTATTATTTTAAGTTGTTGGTCTTTAGCGATAAACCAGACTCTTTTCAAGCTTTAAAAGTCAATATTGAATGTGCTATAAAAAAAAAAGAAAAAGTGCTCAAAAATTGGGTTTATCGAATTCGTTCCTGAAAAGAAGTCGTGGGGCATTTGAATGGTATTATATTCAGAACTTAATTGTATCGATTGTACTTCACATTAAATAAAAATTTCCTTAACAATTAGTGTATTTTTTTTAAAGAAATCATCTCACTCTTATTGGATAACCCTATACAAATAAAAAAAAATCGTTTACTTATATATAAAGTGATTCGCTGTTAAGATCAATGAAAATTCGGCATAATGTGATTCTTTACAGACGTTTTTACTCCGTTCTAGCAGTAGCGATGCAAAATACTTAATACAGTCAAAAAGATGAACGATTATTTTTTTTTCCCCTCTTAGAAATATACTCTGCGTAAAGCTATTTTGCGTTGAGTATTGTAAACATAATTACCTCTGCTTTATGCTTAGAAAATTGTATGTAAAAAAACAGTCTGGAACAGAGTAAATTTAACAAAGTGGGGCTACTATGGCAAAATTCGAATTCAACTTTTTTCATTCAATCCTTTTTTTGCTTGAAATCTTTAAAATTATGTTAATGTGATTATGCGATAAAAATTGGATCAGTAAACTGCATTGGAAAGAATGGAAAAAATCATAAAAGTTTACTGAATATGAATATTTTCTGAAGAGATTAATAGAAGTTGTGAATTTTAGGATAGAAAGCGATGCGAAGAAAACGTACGAAATTGACAAATTTTAACACTTTATAACTTTTGAATGAACAACCATAGAGCAAACGGGTTTCAGCCGTGATTTTTAGTCACCAGAGCAACAACTTTTGTAAATTTCAACAAAATCGGAGACCAACATTTTTTGACCCGGTACACTTGGCGAATTTTGCCCCGTATATTCTTCCATTTTGTTTTGAATATTTTTTTTTTTTTTTTTTTAGAAAAATGTTGGTTGTATGGAAATTCAAAAATTCTACTCTTGAGATAGCAAAATAGTGAAAAGGGTCATATCCGCCAAGTGTAATCGGGTATGTTGATTTGTGCCTGTGCATTTATGGCCTTTTGTTCTACTTCAACTATTTTCAATTTTTACAACTGTAAACAGTTCTGGTGTGAAAGCATTTGGGCATGCCAATTCGAATAGAATATGAAATTATCCAACTCTTTTGTTTGTTTCTTACTGCGATTTGTAGCAACCGATATCATAGATACATATATATTATATGGTATGCCCTTCCACTACACATTCACATAAGATGTACTTGGTATGTTTGTACATACATACATGTGTAGGTTTAAATATTTGCAAAAATTAACAGCGAAAAGTGCAATTATGTTTCATTCAAACACGAAATGTTTTTCGCCCAGCCACAGCGCATTAAAGCAGTTGTGGCGCCACATACCAGTGCTTTCTCACTAACAACTCACAGTGCAAATGTAGTACAAATGTAGAATTTTTCGAGGTGCTATTTAGCAAAACTTTTGTGAGGTGTTAATGCGTATATCGGTTGGCTGTAAATGGTCTAAATAGGTCGACTGTAATGCGGAAACTTTTGCTCATAAAAGTTAAATTGTCTAGTAGTTATCGTTAATTTGGATGGTGTAAAACTGCTTATCAACGCTCACATAGAAAACTATTTTAAATATTCATATTCAATGCACACTGCAGGTGTAGAAGAATTATTGGCGAAAATGTAATTATAATTATACTTGAAGAAGTGAATGGCTTTGTCCTTATATATTTATTTTGGGGTACTTACTATAAATGGTCTTTGCTGTTAATCGACTCATTTTTGTTTCTACTTCCAGGTGCATCTAATGGATTGACTGTTCCACTTTCACCATTTTTGGCCGGCTTGACGCTTTTCTGCGCTCTGCTTTTTGCCGTCTCATGTATTGCTTTGGCTGCGATTTACAGACGGTTCTCGAACAGGTATCTGCATTTTGTTTTATTTATTAGACTTTATAATAATAACTAGAAGTAATCTAATAAAATTCTTAAATATATAAATAATAATTATATATTAAATTTGTATTCTCAACATATCTGAAAAAATATTTTATAATAATTTATAGTAATCATTGTTTTATGTAAAATATTTAACACATATATAATTTTATTTTTTTAATATGAAGTGTGTTTAGTGTTTTCGAGCATGCAGGACTGTATTTTGACATTTTTCAAACTTAACTGTTAATAATTATAGTAATAATTTATAGTAATCATTGTTTTATGTAAAATATTTAACACATATATAATTTTATTTTTTTAATATGAAGTGTGTTTAGTGTTTTCGAGCATGCAGGACTGTATTTTGACATTTTTCAAACTTAACTGTTAAACTAAACATGTTTTGTTTTAGTAAAAAATCAGGGATTAATGAAAATATATCACTTAACAACCGTACAATGCGTTAGAATTGTTAAAACCTACTAAAAAAGTGGTGATTCAAAAGTTTCGTGCTTGAAGAGGAGATTATGGTGCACATTACCATCCAACTATTCAAGTAATTGATAAACTTTTAAAGAGATTTGAAAATAATGGATCGGTTACAGATATTGTCAGGCCTGTGAATCATCATTTTTCTCGTTCCACCTAAAATACGGCTGCTGTAAGTGAAAGAGCAACCGAAGACACGAATGTGTCTATTTTTCGACGTTCTCAAGAGCTCGGACTTTCTTACGTTACATAATGGCTCGCCACTCACAACGCCGTAGTTACGTCGAGTGGGTACTTGAATAACAAGCAGTGAACCGCGAAATTTTCTCCAGAGAAATATTTATTATTTATCTGTCACTGTCAATTCGGAGTGTCATGGTCATATGATAACCGATTTTTTTGTCCTTTAATTGAAAAACAAGAAAATATGAGGTTCCAACGGCTGCGTAATCTCTCGTCTTGGCGATGTCAATTGGTAAGCGAAATCATGCGATTTGACACCGTTGGATTTTTTTTTTGTGGGGCTACGTGAAAGATTGTATTTATGCGGATAAATCTTTAACTCTTGAGCACTTGAAAACTAACATTAGTCAAGTTGTGGCTGAGATACCGCCCACTATGAACAGAAAAGTGGTGGAAATTACCTTAAATGGATTGAAGTTTGAAGAAATTTACGATACAGTCATTTTAATGATTTGTGTGTTTCATTTATGATTCCAAGGTTGAAACTGCATAATAAAAAAGGAATTTTATGAAAAATTATTAAAATTAATTTAAAATTTTACCTTTATTTTCGAAACCGTAAAATGGATAACCCTTTATATACTTAAGTATAATTTAAAAAAAAAATGAAAATTTGACTGTGCACTAAGATAATTGAGTTGGGAAGGTTAGCAGGTAGTAATATATAAAGTACCTAATGAAATAAACCTTTGTTGTAGTTTTTGTTTAATTACAACTATGTCTTTAAATAGTTGCCTTTTTTTCAAAATATTAGTTAGTTTAATGCATTTCTTAGATTTTATATGCTCATTTTTTACCATTTGACCATTTAAATATACAAAATTGTAAAATTTTTGCTACACATGATCAATTAACGTCAACCTCAATAACACATAATGTAAATAAATTAAATTCAGGTTGACAGCGGTAAATCATCAACAACCATTATCAAATTATCATAGACCATTATTTACCCATAATTCGTTTGCTTAATATGCTAGAGAAAATTTCCCATATCTATAAACTTGTTTATGCTTACCTTATTTGAAAAATAAATGCATTTAGCTGTACACAGTTACGTAGATATACTCATATATTTAGGTATTCCTATATGTTGATGCTTATCAATATTTCTTCCTTATTTTCCAGGCAAAATGATGGTAATTTAAAACCAACGAAGCACACGCAACTTTCAATACCCTCCGATTGTCAGCTCGATCCATTACAACCGAACAACCACCACCATCAAAATTTACAACATAACCATGAGCAAAGTAATCATCAACCACATCATAGCCTATTACACGCAAATGGCAATGAAGGTGTCAATGGAGGTGGGGGCACATCGTCATCCGTTGGAGGTGGCATTTGTGGTGGTGGTGGTGGTGTAGGTGGTATGGGTGGATTGATTGGCATCGATACATCTACATTGCGGTCAACGACGAATAGTAATCACCGACAGAGTCCACTTGTGTTGGGTGAGGCGTTGGAAGGTGACGACACCGATCCAGATGTTATACCCAATCAGTATGGTTAGTATTATGATATTATAATAATGGATGTGCTTGCGTGTGTACACGTTCATTTCGGTACCCTTAATATCGAATAAATCGTGAAAGTTCTATGAAAAAAATAAATTCAATTTGTATTTAGTAATAATAAATAAAGTAAAATATAAAATGCAAATTAAAATGAAATAAGTTTAAATAAAATAAAATAAATTAATTAAATTATATAAAACAAAATAAAATAATATGAAATAGAAATAAAATATTATAAAAATTATATTAATTAATATTGTAATAAAATAAAATTAAATAAAGTAAAATTATGTGAGACATCTAAAATAAAATTAATTTTAAATTATTAAAGAAAAATGGGCTGTCTTCGGCCATGTCGAAGTCTTTATACTCCATTGGAACTTATAAAAATTTTATCTCAATTTTAAATTTCGATTTCAATAACTTTCAGTGTAAAATTTTTCACACTCTCAGATTTTAAGACATGTTTTTGACACAAAACCTCATATCTGAACAAATCGGTGTATGGTAGCTGTAAGTTATAGTCGTGCGATTTTGAAGTAACTTAATACCAAATTTCACGCTATCTATGTCCCAAAAGTTTAAATCAGAAAAATCGGCCGTATATATGCTATAGTGGTCCGATCTGAACGGTTCTGACAAATGTACTAGTTCATCTGCCCACAAAGTTTAGTTGAAATACCTCAAAAACTGAGGGACTAGTGTGCGTTCAAACAGGCGGACAGGTGGGCGTGGCAAATTTCACTCAGCTCCTCGTACTGACATGACTGTTATAAGTTTTGATTCGTATTTTGGTACTTACATAAATTCACATGAAATTAATATAAATACATTGTAGAAGTAATAAAATAAAGTTGATAAAATAAAATTAAAATTAATTTATATATAAGAAATTTTTATTATAAAATCAATAAAATAAAATAAAACACAGTAGTAAAAATTCAATACAAGAGAAATTTGAATTTGGTCGATTCTTCTATTCGAATTGTGTGTATTATTTAAGGTCACAATAGCCGATTGGTGAGCAGTGCATACAGCCATTCGGAAGGTCAGATTTTGAGTCCTGGCCCGACCAACATTCAAAATTATCGAAAAGTAATTTTTCTAAATGCTGCTGACCCTTGGCAGGGAATGTCAAGCCCTTCGAGCGTATTTCTGACATGAAATAATATCTCCTCATAAAAATCCATCGGTCGTTTGGAAGCTGCTTGGAATAAACCGTAGATCCCTCTATTTGTTGGTAAAAACATCAAGCCGCAAAACCCGAGGGAAAGCTCGGCCGAAAATCGCTTCAGCAGTTAAAAAGTGCATAACAAATATATATAAATAAATATATAAAATAAAACCATTTATACTTTAATCACCAAAATCGTTTATTACTACTATGAAAAAATATTTTTGTATTTTATATTTCTAATTTATCTAGCCTTGCTTTCACATACTTATTACACCAAAAGTTAACTGTAAACAAATACTTAGAACACAAAATAGGTCAACTAAAAACTATCTTAGTTACACATTTCATTTTTTAAATTTTGCATGTACTCGTACATACGAGGTATGTTCAAAGGAAAAGGTGAATTTTGATTAATCGCGGGCTGCGTACATTCGATTATCGATATTTTTTTGTTAGTCACGTTTTTGTGCGCTCTTCGATTTTTGAATTTTGAAAGAAGTGGATCAAAGAATATGTTTTAAATTTTGCGTTAAAAATGGAATAAAATGCTCCAAGGCACTTGAAATGTTGACAGTGGTATTCGGTAAGTCCACTTTGTTTTAAAAAAAATTCTTTACAGAAGGCCGAGAAGATGTTGATGACGATGAGCCGCCTGGAGGTGCGATCACGTCAACAAGCGAAGAAAACATCGAAACAGTAAAAAAAATTGTTATTGAAAATCGCCGAGTTACTATTAGGGACATATCAATCGGCTCGTGGCATTCAATTTTCTCGAATGTTTTGGGCACGAAACGTGTGACAGTGAAGTTTGTTTGGAAATTGCTAAATTTTGAGTAAAAGCAATGTCGCATTAGTATCGCTCAGGAGTTGTTGAATAACGTCAATAGCGATCCGGGTTTGCTCAAACGCGTACTGATGACGAAACCAAGACCCAATTATCCCAATGGAAGCTGCCAGATCAGCCAAGACCGAAAAAGGCAAGCCAAGTTTGATCGATTGTGAAGGTTTTGCTCACTGTTTTCTTTGATTTCAATGGTGTGGTGCATCATGAGTTCCTGCCAAAAGATCGTACAGTTAATAAGGAATACTACAAGGAAGTTATGCAACGTTTGCGTGAAGCAGTACGGCTCAAATGATCAGAATTGTGGATTCTGTAAAACAATAATGCACCAGCTCACACATCAGTACTTATTCGTGAGTTTTTGGCCAAAAAAAAAACCGTAATCATGCCTCAACCACCATATTCACCAGATTGGCCTCCCTACAACTTTTTCCTATTCCCAAAACTAAAATAGAAGGAAAGTGTTTTGCCACAATTGATGAGATCAATTCAGAATCGAAGAAAGAGCTGAAGGATTGGAAAAATCGTTGGCAAAAGTGTATTATGTCCGAGGGTTATTACTTTGAAGGGGACAAAATAGATATTGATGAATAAATAAGTACTTTTAAAAAATGCAAAATTCACCTTTTCCTTTGAACAGACCTCGTGTATACATATATACACTAGTTATTTAGATTGAGCTTTACTAATGTATCTTGATATCATCAAAACGTTATAGGAATATATAAATTAGTGCAAAAAATATAAGGCAGGCACAAAAGAAGGAGGGTTTGGGGTTCAAACCTGACCCCCCCCCCATGTTTGAACACATGAGTCATCAAACTCCTTTTGTAACATTATATATATATATTTCCTTAAGAATCCATTCCGAACAATTATTCTACGTTTGCCCCTGACATAGGGCAACACCACAATAACAATAACAACACTGAAAAGGTTATATTTGCATTAATTTCAGAAAAACGTCCACTTAAGTCTCTGGTAGCCTCGCCCATATTTCGCAGCCCTTCAGCGCGTCTACTACAGCGCGACTACAGCAGTCTTGCAGACACGGAACGCGCTGGTACAATGAGCAGCGGGAGCGTGATTGGCGGCATAACGAATAGCTCAACGTTGAGCAGTGCCGATGGCATCTCCAGTCTGGGCTCATTGGTGGGCAATAGCAGTGTTGGTAGTGTTGGTGGCATTGGCGTTGGCAACGAAGTGTTGCACTACACATTTAGGCCAAGCAAACAATTGGTAAGTACAGAAATAGAAGAGACGTTAACCTTTAGTTATTGTGCATAATATAAACTAGCTTACTTAAAATATAATATTCGTTAATGTATATTACCAAGAAATATATATATCTATAATAAATAGTAATGTATTTATATGTAAGTAACTGAAAGTACAGTAGATGCAGTTGCGTGGAAACTAGGCAGATATCAAAAAAAAAAAAAACATATTTGTAATAATAATAATACACGCATACACGGCAAACCGAGATCATATAATGTACCCACATATACATACATACTAAAACAAACTCATCATCCTTTTACACATTCACATTTACTGTGATACTAAACAAATTCGTCATTAGAAAATGCTTCAGGGATTCAAGGGAATTGGCGCTGCTCTCGTAATATAGCCTTTAAAAGCCTCTCACACAGATACAACTATATATATATATATATGTGAATGTTTGCATTCAATGTATATATACAACTAACCACACCCGTCTCTTTGTCCACTATACCCCGCACACTCCACACTTTATTGTGCTGCAGTGCAGTTTACGTCGATGCAGTCGCTCTATTTACACACGCTTTTGTACTTGTGAGTGTATGGTATGTACTTATACTTCCAAACGAACAAGCGTCGACATAAAAGCATGGAAATATGAAAATTTGCTGCAAATCAGAACAATGCCAAAGTATGGTTATAAGTATACATAAATAAATGTGTGAAATATCAAGAATCTTGCCCGGAGAGGGAACTTTGTGGTTGCTGGCTAAGCGCAAACAAGAAACTGATACAATGCGATGTGACACAATTTTTTGAATTATTTTTTTCGGTTTCTTTGTATTGCAAGGATAGTCGTTCATTGTGTTGTAAGTAAAAGCCATTGCCATGAACCAATTTTTCAGCGGTCGTATTTCTGGTTTTATTTCAGATTTAACGCTTTATATGTAACGCTTTATATGTAACGCTTTATGTGTGGAAGTTAAGTAATTGCGTCTGAGTATTGAAGTATTTATGTGCTCGATCATTATGGCAACATTTCCAAGGTAGAAAATTACATAAAATTTGTATAAAAATAAACTATGAATGCAAAAGTAAAACAAAAAACTTAGTTGATATTGAATCCTATCGTTCATTCAAACGCGTTAAGATAAAAATAATACAAACAATTACTAGAAGCTCAAATTTTTATGAAAAAAATATTTTAACGGAGTTACAACGACATACATATAGAAAAGAATTACAATTTCTTAAGAATGGAAGTTTAACAAATATTACTGGTTATTTGATTAAAAAAAATATATAAAAAAGTAAGTGTTATCTGTTGTCTTCGGACATGCCGAAATCTTTATACTTTTCATGAACATAAAAAATTTATTGGCAAATGTAAAACTTAATTTCAAATAATACAAAGTCAAGTCAAAAGTATTCTTTTTATTATGTACGTGTGTAGAATAAAACGCCATTGGATGTTTTTAGTAGATTTTTTACCAAATTCTGATATCTAACCAAATATTTTATTTGAGGACTATAAGACATAGTCTTCTGATTTTCATGATTTTTAATGCCAATTTTAACTCATACCTGAACAAACCGCTTCCCAAAAATTATCAATACATTACAGAAATACACTCGCATACTAAGTTTCGTTCGACGGCAGTAATAGCCTAGTAATTAACATTGTAATCCGGTGGTCCAGGGTTAGAGTCCAAAATTATAGAAAGTTAGTTAATGTAAAAATAAACAAATAGTTAATATTTCTAATTCAGTCCCACCGAGTATATCCCTGGCATGAAATGAGAAGCTGGCCATTAAAAGCCATTCGATAGAGGCTCAAAATGGATTGTAGGTCACTCCATTTCAATCAATACCAATTACTAATAAGGATTGCCATATATATATGTGACCCAAGAAAAAGAAATTCGTATTAAATGTTTAGCAAATTCTCTAGATTCTCTGTTAAGCCAAATTACATTAAAACAAAATACATTTTTATAACACGTTGATTGCCAACTACGAGATAACTCGTAGATTGCGATCTTTTCTAGGACGCCAACCACGAGTTATCTCGTCCTGTGTTTACTTGCCAGTTTTGTGTAGCTACGAGTTAACTCGAAATATATCAGTGCTAATATCGATGTTTGGCTTCTGGGAAAAGATAAAAAAAATAAAGGCTGGCTTGCATGAACAGAAAATTGATTAAAAATAGAACAAAAAACAATTTCATCATTTTTTTATTTATTATTAATCTAAATTTAAGAAACAAAATAATATTTAATTGGTTGTGAAACCTCTTGAAGCAATCTTCTACACAAAGGACTGGCTTCTCATTACAGGCTGGACAAAAGTAACGAGTTTCTCGGCGTTTTTTTTTTGCTTGGGTACATATATGGCATGGCTTCGTCGAACGATTTTTTCGGTTGGTGGTAGACTCTCTAAATAATGGAGCTCTTGCAATCTAATTTTTTCCGAACTAGTTGGATTTCTTCTCCGATCAACGTGATTATGAATTATTTTCTGAACGTTATCAGTTTTATTTTAGAAAAAACTACTCTCCAAAAAATTTTGAGGGCATTGTGCATATAAATACATATAGTCTTTCTTAGAGATGAGTAGTACGAAAGCATTTGATCTGATCGGTCAATGCCAGACATTCCATTACAATCTCCACTCCGACTGGTTACCTCTACCATTTCAACAGCATGCATGTTTGAAATGATAAGGACATTTCGTTTGCCTTTCCATTTGTATACAGTAACAGAACCATTTTGCCGCCAAATGCAATCCCCTTTTATAAATTAGTTTGTTCCACCAGTAATGCAAGAAACTTATCTGAAAAAAATAAGTCTAGCAGCGTTTGATGTATCCAATTCCACACCAACATATAAATAAACAAACAAACAAAACAAATAAACAACAAATAAATAATTCAGAATCTTGTTGAATTTCTGTCCACCAACTGTCATTCGCATTTGACGTTGCTATTTGGAAATCATTGTCATTGTCTTCTGGTTCTGGATCAACCTCCGGTTCGAGCTCCATTTCATCTTCACTATCACTTGAATTATCAGAAGGTTCATAATCGCTACTGTCGTTACTATTCTCGCCTAAAATCTCGTCGATTTCTGAATCGCTTTGATTTGCGTAGTACTCCATTTTATCTTGAGTTAGTTATCCTTTCCTGTCCATATTTGGTTTTTGATAATTTAGTTATAACAATAATTATAAAACAAACACAAGAAAGACAAAGAGTAAAAAGTCACAGATTTATTCATTTAAAACAACTTTTCTTGAGCGTGGCCTTATTTAAGTTCAAAAGAAGTTTAATAAAAGTTAATAAAATTTGAAGGAAATCTTGCCAATATAGGCTTCTCAAAACCTTTTAGATCTCTAGAAAACATACCACGGATATACCTACTGCTTATTGAATAAGTCCTAAACATAATAAAATTACACCTATTCATAAAACACTAGCAGAACCCTATACCTCAAGCAAAAGTTCTCCATAATTTCCTTCTTCTCCTTCTTAGGATGACTTTTTGTGAACCCTTGAATTTTTAGAAAGGCTCTATATTTAATAAAAATTGACCAGCAATAAATAATTATCTATAAATAGGTGCACTTTGAATATCAAATAAAAAATTTTTTTTGCAGTCCAATATAATTTTCCGAGCAGATTTTAGTAAGCGAATCACCTTGACAAATATAATAGCCTTACTGAATTTAGAAACAAATACTTCTCTTATTTTTAAACTAACATTTTTTTACCTTTTCTAAATTATTAGGTATTCAAATTTATAAAACTTTCTTTAAGAATGAAATTCAATTATGTTATTAAATAATTAGACTACCAACAACTAGTGCTTAGTTATTGCAGTTTTGTCTATGATCACACCAATCTCTTTATCAAAAGATCTTGAATGTTATCGGACGTAGATTTTAATATTAAAAATACATCTTTGAATGATTTTAACATGAAACTGAGAACTCATAATATATTGAACATTAGACTCAAGAAAAATTGGGCGTGTAGAGTGTACCATATGCCATGAAGGCATCTGCGGCAGCTGGATCAAAAAGGGATCCATTTCAAAGCAAACCATAAGTTCTTTTGCCGAATTTAATTTATCAGAATCTATCGTAAAACACTAAGAAAAGCACGTATATACTTATATGTGGTATACGCCTTTTGGTTTTTCCATAGAAATTGGATGATCCTACGGTATATTCTAAGCCACCTCGCTGGCCTATTAATTGTTTAGGAGCTTTTGTTTCAAGTAAGTAATGAACTCAGAGAGCTTGTAAACACTTATGTGCCCACTTTATACAATTTGTGGAACGTAATGCGGGCGTTGCCACAAGTTATGCCAAGAGCAACTGGATAATTAAATGTATTCCTATCGTATTGTATTAAGGCGGTATTGAGCAAATTTTTTTAAAAATTACCCTGGTCAACACTGGTTTCGGTGGCGAGAAGCTGTAATATACTAATTACATTAGTAACAAGGATTTTCTATGAGCTTTTTTCTAGATTTTTAATTGAACTGAAAGATAAAAATTTACACCAAAAACAACATTATTAAATTTTTGTACATATAAAAACTTTGTTTTATGGGAATGACATGTGACAGGACAATCACATTCTACGCGGCAGCAGTAGTCAGTCATCATATGCTGATCTCATCGGCTTTGGTACATCTTTTGCATGCTTTTTAGGTTATGGTAAGACCGTTCCCCGTGTTCTTCGCAATAGAGGCCAAGTTCCTCTGAATGTGGTGAAGGTCTTCTAGCTGACTGAAAGTCTGGATAAATAATTTTTCTAACATTAGTCCACACATCCGAAGTAACAGGCATGGGAGAGATTTTTTTTGTTCCCTCCATTGCATACGTACCTCGAATCTCAAATGACTGATTTTACAACTGACCCACTATTTAAAATGGTTATAACACATTTTGCAAACAATTGGAGTTATCCGCGGCTCGATGTCGTCTTCAATTTGAGACGATAAAAATGCAATTTTTATGATTTCCCGAACATTTTGACTTTGTATTCGCCACAAATGTAACAAAACACGTCTAGATCTTTTAAAGAAGTTATTCGCGATAAAGAATTGAAACCGTGCTCACCAAAGTGCCAATGACAGCAAATTTAAACAACAGAGTGTTGTCACAAAGCTTCACCAATGTTTAAGGTATACAATACCACTAACTTGATCGCTGTATCAATATTTTTATTTTTACTGTTGAGGTTTTTTATAGATAATCAAATTATAGTTGAGTTATAAAATATTAATAATATATAAACAGTGAACACATCAATTTAATTGTAACACTTCGAATCGGATTTGCTTATGGTTCGGATTCTATTCCGATAGTGTTGAAAACAGCTTTTTGCCTATGATTGGGTTATCCAAATCGATGCCACGTCAATTGCGAGCGGATTTCAGGCTAACAAATAACTAGTTGTTACTAAAAGATACCCATTATTAATATATGTGTACAAATAAATAAAAAATTCCTAAGTGTATGTACTTAACTCGAGAATAGCTTGACCGATTTATTTATTTTTGTTCTCCAAATATTTGTGGAAGTTCAGGGTAAATCACAATGGTTAGAAATATCCGGGCAGTAAAAGTATTATGTATACGTAAATATATAAATATATATGGTCCATTTCGAGGTTCCCTACTGGCTAATAATATGCCTTCTTTTTTGCTCCAAGACCTGAATCGAAGCGGGATCGTCCGCATGAATTTTACACTTTACATATCCACACAGGAAAAAATTTAACGGTGAGATATCGCACGATCTTGATGGCCGGCCTAAAACTTAAAATATCTGCTCTCCGAAGTGTTTTTTCAATAAATCCCTTGATTGATGCGATGTATGGAAAATGGCGCCGTCTTGTCGAAACTAAATGTCGCGGAGATCACTAGCTTCAATTTCAGGCAACATATAGTCGGTGATTATGGCGCCATTGACGGTTACGTTCTCACCGGCTTTATTTTTTAAGAAATATGAATCGATGATTCCACCGGTCCACAAATCACACCAAACCGTTGTTTTTTCCAGATGAAATGGCAGCTCTTAAATCTTCTCAGGATTTTCTTCGTCCCAAATGTGGCAATTTTTATTTTTTGCATATCCATTGTGCCAGAAATGGGCTTCATCGCTGAAAAAAATTTGGCTCGAAAACGTCTGATCTTCCTGGAAGTTTTTAAAAGCCCATAGAGCGAAGCGATGTCGCTTGGGAAGGCCGAGCGGCTCCAGTTCTTGCGCAAGCTGTATTGTATGCTCTCGTTTTAAGATCTCAACGCAAAATGCGCCAAGTCGTTCCATACGTCAGTCCGAGTAGCTGCGAACGGCGCCGAATCGACTCTCCACGGTATTCGTGTACACTCTCAGCTACGGCCGCTATGTTTCCTTCACTGTGTGCGGAAAGTGGTCTAGTCTGTCGAATATTATCCAATAATGAATGTTGGGTCTTAAGATGGGTGATGGTGTTGCGAATGGTACGGGGCCGATTATATTGACCATAAGTTGAGCGAAGTGCGCGAAACACATTCTTTCCAAAACGTAAATTTTCGTAATAAAGTTGAATGATTTGTAAACGTTGTTCAGGCGTAAGTCTTTCCAGGATGAAAGGCCAAACAATACTAAACAAAAATAACATGACAGCTTGACATGACTCACGCGTGATCTGTCAAAAAAGGCTATTAAAAAAGTAGCTCTACGTGGATCATCCTTTTTATATATACATATATAACATTTTAGATTTAAATACCCATTTAATATTCGCGTAACGAGCCCCCACCGAAAAAAAAAAGTTTTTTAAGATACCAAAACTTTTGGCCCAAAAAGTATTTTGCAAATTACCAGTTTTGTATTCCTCGATAAAATATCCTTACTCAGCGATATAAACATCACTGTTAACACAGCATGTTATTTAGGTTACCGGAAAATCTTTTTCGTATAAGGGTTATTAACTTTAACATAATTCCCATATAATAGTTTCACAATAAATACTATGAAATAGTCTTATATATAAAAATGAATGTATATATATATATATATATATATATATATATATATATATATATATATATATATATGTATATTACTTTCAATGTATCCTACAACTTAGAAATATTAGCCAGTACGTCGGTAAGTTATAATATATGTATGTATATGGTATTTAGATGTAAGGATCATTTTAAAACTTCTTTTAAACATTTAATGTTTTTCTAACAAAAACAAAATTTTCTTCTTCTTTCTCTTACATATTCATATAATTGCTTTATTCATGAAACATCATGCTTTAATATCTCCAACGCACTCCGTTTCGCCACCACCAATAACTACAACTCGTCATGGGCACATCATAAAAAATTTCATCTCGTTTGTACTTGTATGCATGTATGTAAATATAACCATCGAAAATATATAGAGTTATGCTACATTAAATAAAAAGGGTATAACAACCTGTAGTCCACCGCTAAATATATCACTTTATAATACAACAACGACAACATCATCATCACTCTCCTCCACATATCATTCGACGCCACAACCACAACCAATGGAAGTGAGTTTACTCAGTCCGAATAATCCATCGGTGACGTCATCGCTGAGTGAATATCGATTTCGACCGGAAGTTGTAACCACATCGAATCGCATACAGGAAAGTTGTATATAAATAAAAATGAAATTTATAGAGAAAATACCAACAAAATCAAATACAAAAATATTACAATATACATACACGTAATAATATTAAATAACAAGAGTAAGAAATATGTACAAATGTAAAGCGAATATGTACGCCATTGTATATGTTGTGTACTCTGTGTAACTGTTGTGTATAATAATATATATAACAATGATGAAGATGACGATGATGAAGAATAAACTAAAAATAGACTGAGGTAAATTAATAATTTCCTTTTTATCTCTTTTTTTTTTAAATTCCATTTTGAGTATGAATTAGTATGTATATATAGAGGGTTATCCGCTTAGTGGTTTCGGAAGTACATGACTATATTTTGACATCTGTCGAACTTAAACTGCCTAACCAAACATATTTTGTTTTAGTTGAAAATCAGACATTTTTGAAAAAGTATCGCTTAACAACCGCACAACGCGTTAAAATTGTTGAAACCTAATACAAAAATGGTGATTCAAACGTGGCCACGTTTTGTGCTTTAACAGAAGACTATGGTGCACATAATCGTCCAATTAACACACTTAAGCAGTTGGTAAAATTTTAAAAAAATTTGAAGAGACTGGACCGGTTACAGATAGTGTAAGGTCAGTGCATCATCGTCTTGCTCGATCTACCTCCATGCTATCACGAGCTGGAACTTTCTTACGGCAATTATGCTATATTTTGCACATGGACATACACCTAATCTATATAAAGTCCAGATCACACAACAACTGAAGCCAGCTGACCATTCACAACGCCGTAGTTAAGCCGATTGGGCACTTGAACAACAAGCAGTGTACCTCGATTATTCCAACAAAATTTTCTTCAGCGATGAAGCACATTTTTCACTAGGTGGATACGTAACTAAGCAACATTATCGCATTTGAGGCTTCAAAATCCAAAAAATATATACGGTTTAGTAAGTTCTTTGACTCGGAGGTGTGATTGGAGCTTACTTCTTTGAAAGCGATAACGGCGTCTTTTTTTGTCATGCAATTGTAGAATACGACTTAGAAAATGTGTGATTCCAGTAAGATGGTCCCGCATGGCACATAACACGAACAAATTCTTGAACACTTGAAAGCCAACATTTGTCAAGTTTTGGCTGAGATACCGCCCGATATGTGCCAAAAAATGTTTGAAAATTACCTCAAACGGATCGATACATGCAATGTCAAGCTTTAAACTTTATAATAAAATATGTGTTTCATGTGAAAATAATTTTAAATGCTTTTTATTTACGTTTATTTTGGAAACCGCAAAATGGATAACCCTGTATGTATGTGGTTGCTTGCATATATATTAAAATAAAATGTTTGTTCTTCAATAAATTCATACTCGAATTTCTGTTTGTTTTTGTATGTACATACTTTTATGCACAGTTGTTTATTTGTGTTCACATGTATAATGCGGTTTTTGTTGCGACAAATGAGCAGCCTACTCAACGACGAAATAAATACCGTTTTTTGTTCTTTTGTAGCAATAAATATTTTCCACTTTTAACTGGCCAGCTTGCATGCGTATAAAAGTTAAATTTGCGAGAAGATTGGTTCTTTACAAATAGAACAAATTCTATGGATATGTAAAAAATAAAAATTCTGGAATAGCAAACAGTAATTCGGCTTGGCTGGACTTTATTATTTTCCACAAATGATATTACTTTTGTTGTTACGAATAAAAGTTTTAAACTTTCAAAATGGCATATAAAAAAATATATGTATGTATTCGGATTAACTGTTTATAATTTGTATTCTCTATCTTTAGTTCAATCTTGAATTTATAATTTTTAATGATATTTTTAATACACTTACTACGACTTCATTTTCATATTTTTAGCTTAATTTAATGCGAATAAAATTCTCACCAATATATTATATGTTGATATATAATTAGGCCACCAGCGATTGATATTTTAACTAACAGAAATCTTTCGTATACAGATTCTCTGAAACAAAAAAATTATAAATATATGAAGTGATGCATTGAAAATTTTCGTTAATTAATTTATTTCAAACATTCTATGAAATTGACCACAACCGTCAAATATTACAAAAGTTGTGCAATCCGAATTATAAATACATAATAATTACTTACAACAATTTATCTCTATTTCGCATGTACTCGTGAACTTTATATCAAATAATATAATTTAATATAAAATGCCAATTTATTCGGTTTTCGTGTGTGCGTACAAAAATAACAATTTCTAGATAATATTGAAAATATATAAACCATATGTATGTTATTTTGAAAATAACATAGTTGTAGAATACTATGAATGTATATAGATGGTATGTCCATATACATATATATGTATGTATTCAATAGAAATCTCTTGAAGTGCTGTCCGCGCTGGCTTAACTGTTAACATGCATGTTAATTACTGTTTATATGTGCTGTTGTGTATGTAAATATAATAACAATAATTATTTTTTGTTATAAAAACCTTTAAATTAAAATGAAATGAAAAACGCACTGTCAGTTTGCATTTTACGCTGCTAAGCGTATCAATTAAATACTGATTAAATTAATAATGATAAATTCATAGAAGAAAATCAAGAATGAAAATTTCTAAAAATCGAACTGAACATTTGTAAATACATTATGTATATATCTAAATACAAACTTTCAATTTATATGATGTTATGTAAAATGAGAGAGAATATATAATATGAAAGCAACACATACAACGTCATACAAAAAAAATTCTAATATTATTTTTTAGTGATTAGCTAGGAAATTTCAACAAAACATGTCATAAATCTAACGCATATCCATTGCCGATTTCATCTAACCACGTTTTCATATCAAAAAAATGCCACCACACATTCATATCATTCAAAATTATATTAGAAACATATATATTTAATGATAAAAAAAATATATATATTTTTACTCAATTGGACTGCATTTTACGAACACATTAATATATGCAAATAAAGATATTTCACTATTTTTAGTTAATTCAAATTCTCATTTAGTTTTGAATGAGGTTTATGAAATTTTAAATCAATTATTATTTAAATTACTTAAGGAATATTACATTAATTAAAGAAGTTACAATAATTTTATTTCATACATGAAAAATGTTACTCATACGCCATTGCGTATGGGTATAACTAGCAACATGTTCACTTTTCATGCACTTCTTATTCTCAGAAAAATTGTATATTCAAAAAAGGTTTGCGATTAACGAAACATGCTGAAGATCGCCCGGTACACTGAAAAAACATCTTCTCCGATAGATATCATTTTCCCCTCAGCGACTACGTATACAAGCAAGCTCAGAAAACTCAAACCTAATTATCCTCTTAAACAAGGAAGGAAGGATTCTCGTCTAAACACCACCATAGACTCATTAAAAGGGTTCAAGGATGTAAAAAAAAAAATATTAAATTCGCCTTATATCCAGCATTTGATTCCTCACATTCCGAATTTTCCATTTCGAGGTTCCATACCTTTTTAAAGAAAAATGCCCAGAAAAATCAAATTTAATGGCGAATGTTTATTATCATTCCAAAGAGCATTCTTTAGCATTCATTTTTTGAAGATTTTGCTCTAAGACGGTCCAACCGTTAAGTCCAATTTTCCATAACTCATTCGAGCATTTCGACTGGTAATTGGCGAATGACACGCGTGTAAAAAGTCTAACGGTGTGATATCACATGATCTTGGTGGCTAATCGACAGGCCTAAAACGTGAAATTATTTGCTCACCGAAGTGTTCTTTCAGAGAGATCACGAGCTTCATTTTCAGGCATCAAATAATCGTTTATCATAGCGCGATAGCAGTCGTCATTGACGGTTACGTTCCTACCGGCATCATTTTTGAAGAAATTTGGACCGATGATTCCACCGGCCCACAAACCACACCCAACCGTTGTTTTATCTGGATGAAAGAGCAGCTATTGAATCTCTTCAGGTTGCTCTTCGTCCCAAATGTGGCAACTCTGCTTGTTTACATACCCATTGAGCCAGAAATGGGTCCCTTAGCTGAACCAAATTTGGCTCGAAAAGGTCGGATCTTCTTGGAACTTTTCAAGAGCCCATAGAGTGAAGCGATGTCGCTTGGGAAGGTCGAGCGGCTTCTGTTCTTGCACGAGCTGTATTTTTTATGCTTTCAATTTAAGATCCCAACGTAAAATCCACCAAGTCGTACAATACGTCAGTTCGAGTTGCGGCAAACGGCGCCCAATCGACTCCCCGCGATATGCGTGTGCACTCTCAGCTACGACCGCTATATTTTCTTCACTGCGTGCTGTACGTAGTCTATTCGGTCAAATATTTTCCAATAATGAATGCTGGGTCTCAAGATGGGTGATGGTATTGCGAATAGTACGCTAAGTAACCCGATTATTTTGACCATAAGCTGAGTGAAGTGCGCAAAACACATTCTTCACAGAACGTGAATTTTCGTAATAAAGTAGAATTATTTGTAAACGTTGTTCAGACGTAAATCTTTGTATGACGAAATGCAAAAGAAATACTGAACAAAAATAATATAACAGCTTGACACGACTCACGAAAAAAGTACCTCTATACAGTTATAGTTGTTACTGCAATGGAATTATAATTTTTTTGTAATCAATATTTTGAATTTTAAAATTTTTAAAACTAAGCACTTGTTATTACTATCACAATTTTCAAAAAATATGTTTCCATGTGAAAAATATACATAGGTTTGTACGACTGAACGGCATGCTTCCATTCAAAATAAAAATACATAATGGAAATACATACGTAAGTAAAAATTCATTCAAATATTCATTTCTAAATTTAATTATATTTTCATATCTACATTGCATTTTATTAAAAAGTTTATTTTATTATTCTAAGTGCAGCTTTTATATCATGGAATTTTTTGATTTTGTTACACTTTTGCCTGGCTGTTTTAATCTATATACATATATACATATGTATGCGCTTCTTAAGCACAAATAAACACTATTAATTTACGCAAACTGCATCTACTTGCCTTCCAATTTTGGTTTGTAAAAAAAACTACAAACAATTTTTTTTAATTTTTCTTTCAAAAAAAAAAATTGCATAATATTTTTGTTGAATTTATTTTTGCCTACAGGAACCTTATTTCTATAATCAATGTAGAAGATATCAGGAATCACATCTATAGTAACAACAAAAACATAAAAAAGTTACAACCAACATATATGAACACACATACATATACTCGCGTACACACACACACACACAAAAACATATGTATGGCGAAATACACAACGCTTACATAGTGCATACATATCTATTAGCTTTTAAATGCGCTCTTTACATAAAGAGCGATATTAAAAGTTTCTCTCAGAGCATATCGTAGGCCAACACTGCTGTTATCAAAATAACTAAAATCCGATTTATTTTAGTACCTTAACTAAATTGAAAATATATTTTAAAAATATATATAAAATAAATGGATCGGATAAATATGTGTAGATTTACCAAAAGTATTACTTTCTATAGTGAAACGAATAGTTAATGAATGATAAACGAATTTTCCAAATGTTATTGCTATTATTATATGTATGTATTTATATTTCAATAATAGTGAGTAACAATTGAAAAAGAAAATATTTCTAAGATATGTAAATAAATCGGCTATATATATATGTATATATTAATTGTAAATAAAAACCGCTTGAAACGCGCCCGTCCTTTGATGGCGTTCAATTACATATATATTACACATACATATGTATTTACATAACTGCGTACTTGTATACTTGTATACTTGTACATGTAAATAAGCCGTATACTTTTACGCTATTTATTTATTTATTTACCACTCATTTTATTGTATTAAATCGCCAATTATATTCATATATGCAATTTAATATATTAATTTTGTGGTTCAAAACGTAGCCACTAAGTCGAGTATATTGTGTTGAAATTTTGAAGCGAAAAAAATGTTATTTTTTACCAATTTGATATGTTTAGTGAAAACTTTATCGATATATAAAATCAACTACATGTTAAAATATTAACCGATGAAAACAGGTGAACAAACCCGGAGAAAAACACAAAAGTATGAATTTATGTAAAAAAAAATTTAAAAAAAAAACACATGTTTGTTCAATGCTGTAAATAAATGCCATAATAATAACTGATTAAATATTTGTAATTAATTGTGTGTAATTTAACGTCCATGTGTACATATATAGGAATATGTTTAAGAAAACTCCACATAGCTAAAAAATAAAAAAATAATTAGAAAAAAATAAAAAATATAAGAATAAACATATATTCATAACAACAATAATTAAAAACAGAGAACAAACCAAACATAGGTACGTATGTACATATGTGTATTCGTGAGACTTAACATTTTAAATGTTTGAGTGCTTCAAGTAATACAATTTAACTGCTAAACTAAATTAATATACGCTATATATGTGTATATTCCTTAAATAGTAATATTAATAAAATCTAGAATAATTGAACAAAAATGTTGTCCCTTCACTGCAAGTATGCATGTTTATAAATATGCATACATATGCGTGCAGTTAAATGTAATTTAATGAAACTGAAAAAAATGAATAGAAAATCCTCGTTTCACCATGTTTATAACATAAGGAATTTATGGGTTAAAACTAGTAGACAACATTTGTAAAAATAAACACGTATCATTGTATTTATTATTTATATTGTATTTATAGGAAAAGAAAATTAGGCGTAAATATATTAAAATGAAATGATAATACTATTATAGAGAATATAATAACAATAAAAGTAATTAAGAAAATATAAATATAATTTATAGTAAATATAAGCAGAAAAGAATAAATAAATGAATAATATATATGTAAAATAAAATGTGGAAAAAATTTATTTTTTTATTTGCTCAAAAAAGATTTCCACTACAATAAAGGTAAGTTATACTAAATCGTTTCGTTAAATGTGCTAAAAATATTCTGTAGCTGGAAAATACTTAAGCATTTTGAAAAAATACAATGTGTACTTCGTCTCGCTCCAGTTTAACATATTCATATAAATTCCAAGCTATAAAGATAGTTCAAATTGATTGATTTATTTGGATAGGACAGAAATATGCACTGAGTGAAATAATAAGCACTATTTTTCGGTTGGGTTTTCGGTGTAGAAACAACAAAACAAGAAACAACTGCGATCTTCCTAGCCTTTATATCTGTTATGAGTAGATTAAATTTATTGTATTCCATGTTTTTTTGCCGAATTAATCCAAAATCTTATAACTCAGTTATGTGGGGATATACCATGCAGTCGACCGAATGATCAGCACTTTACAAACATACACCCGCATACTTTGTTTCGTTCAAATATCTCAAAGAAAACAGAGACTAACTTACGTTCAAACCGACGAACAGACATGGCTGAATCAACTCAGCTCGTCATTTTGATATGATCGGTATAATTCGGTGGGTTTATCTCTTCGCCTTCTGGTGCTTACATACTTCAGATCAAATTTAACATACACCATTTCATGTTCATAAAAATAACAGAAAAATTTAAGAAAATCTCACTAATTTTCAACGATAGCTATATGATTTATTAATTGTTATCGCATCAAATTTGAGAAGTTGATATTGCAGTTCGATCCTGTGCAAAACTGTGAGCGACTTTAAATAGATTTCGTTGAAAACTCCAGCAGAAGTCTGCCATCATATATGAGTCGCACTGCCACTGATAACGCTATTCTATTTTCCGAAAGTCCTGCTCCTAAATGCGACTACAGAACGTTGATTTTTACGCTCGTGTTCTTTTTTAGCAAGTTCGATGGCATGCACTCAAGAAGCTCAATGTGGTACTAAGATTTCTTTTCACTTAAGAAATCACTCTAAACCAAAATAAATTAATTCTAATTTTTGTATTTGACTTCATTCATTGAATTGTCATTATAAGAATCTTTCACGAGTTGCCTAATCTCCGGCCAATCAAAAGTATCCTTTTTAAAGTTTACTGTACTTAATACTGGAAACTTACCTGAAAGAAAATAAAAAATTTTGCAACTTTTGTCGAGTGCCTTTAAAAACTGTTTTAAGGATACACAGATTTTACAAAATCCTATGTACGTTGTCGATATTATGTAAATATAAATATATTCATCAAAAAAATAGGAAAAGCAACCGGATCATGCTTACATAAACATCTATTAGAAGAAGCTATATCAAAAAAAAAAAAAAACATTTTAGTTTCGAATAAAAAGTTCGTTATAACTCAAAAAAATCGGTTAGAGAAAAATTGTTGATGCTTAAAAAATATGCGTAAATTTGAGATAGACTCAAAAAAAAAACCGACCAGTGCAATTCATCACCATAAAAACGACGAGATAAAAGACAATATCTTAGTGGCAATGGACAACAAATAAAACTTTTCCCTTCAAAAGACCGCCTAATTCCTTTTTTGAAGTCTGGTTCAGCTTGATGCGCAGCATAAAATATTCGATAAGGGATTTGGAGGATTTCGCAGTTTCGACAGGTATTTTTCCAAGCATTTGTTACTTCTGTGTTTACCATTGGTATTTCTAGTACTTCATTTAAATTTTTACCTAATAATCAATTGAGGCTGCCTATTTCAAGCTTAGGTTGTTGTATTTTAGCCAAATAAGGCTCTTCCAGGCCAATCGCCTATCTAGGTGGATGTCAACTTTGTTTGCTTGGGGACCCATTACAGTAATTAGTTTCATAGTTGGGTGTCTTTAGAGTGAATGTGATATGCTTACAATTTAGTTCGCTAATTTTAATGCGTCAATGAGTTTTAAGAAAAGGCAACAATCTAATTGAACGACATGATGACGACAAACATGCGCCTTTTCCGAGCTTGACTATCATAATAGTCTGCGACTTTTCCACGCTTTCGGAAAATATCCAAGTTTATAGATAGTATTAAGGAGTAGACAGGAAATATGAAAAAATATTGGGTAACTAGTTAATATTTGTGGTATCGCGTGGTCGTAAACTAGGAATTTTTTTGTATTGAACCTTCTTGATTTAATGAGATGAATCGATAATTTACTCATTCCTGGTTTACGTTTTAATACCTCGCTAAGGTCATTTGCGTTATCTTCTTCTTAACAAGCGCAAGTATCACTTTGTCTGAACGGCCTCTTATTACAATGATGACCCTGGAAGTGAATTTCCTTGATAAGAACTCGACATCAAAATGGAAATACATATTTTTTGTGCGCCTCTTTCAGATTTTATAGCTTTCCTTAGTTTTTTATCAGCAGCTTTTCAGTTTAGTTTTGACGAGAAGGAGGGAAATATTTTTGTGCCATTCTTTCAATTTGGCTATTGGTGGATCGTATTATATTGTACTTTGGACAGTCTTTGTGGATTTTGGTATTGCTAAAGTAGCGGCTGTATACAGTTGAGCTAGTTAATATTGTTACCTATATCTATTTCATATTACTACTTCAGTTTCAATCGCTGCATGTGGAAGCTCAGATATTTCTTGAACTTTAGCCATTTTTTTCCTTTCTCAACTTTATTTGGTTGTTCGAATAAAAAAACAATTACAGACGACTAATCGAAAGGAAACTCGACATTGGATTGGCTTCAGCATTTGTAAGATTTCTCTCAATAATTTTTGTAACCGCAAAATTATAAAGATAGGATAATTTATTTGGATAAGTTAACCGATATTTACGAGTTTGCCTCTGAGAAATAAAAACAAAGTGATTTTGGTTACATGTAATTGTATTAGGTGAGTGTGGAACTGTTGGGTTAAGGAGTAGTGAACCCCACTAAGTGTGTTGGGCATTACAATCGCCAATCGCAATAAATCTATTTCCAAGGGTGACAAAGAAATAATTTATTTACTTGACAGTTACAGAAAATACATTGATTGCTGTATTTTGTTTTTATTAATAATATTAATAATGGCTCTTACCCTAGTTTTCTAGAGTATTTATCAATTCTCCCAAGTCTACTTTAGCCTCTATGCCCTTTAAAACTACTACTTAGCCATTCGAGCTGTTCAACTAATTAATTAATAATATTTTATTCAGACGGCTATGAGGTTTTGAATCGAAAATCAGTGAAAAATGTATGTAAAAGTGTGAAATTTGGTATTCTTCACATGGAAATTCAAATGAATTGTGATAAAAAGTTTTAACTAAATCAAATCATCTACTGATATAGAAGTAAAAGTATATTTTTTATAAAAAAACATACTCCCCATTAAAAGGAAAGCATTTACAACTGTGTTATATATATTCCGGTAATTCACCTTCCTTCTATAGTTCTTTTCACTTTTGGGGTGCTTATTTATAATTATTTGTTGGCCATAATTAGAGAGTAATTAGATAACTTTATTCCAAAAGAAAATTTCAGTAATATAAAATTAAAAAATGTAAAAGAAATTTAATTTTTGAAAACTGTAACAAGTATGTTTATGGCTTTATATATATTAAAATAATAAAGTTTTATTCGACTTTGCTAGTAAATAATATGTAAAGAACGCTATGTTTGTGTAACAGCGGAGTTTTTAAAATCAAACGAAAAAAAGATAATTATATAGGAAGTTGGCTTACATGAAGTCCTATTTATATAAGTAACTTTTGCTGGATGATTTTCAGTAGTAACGTTAATACTTTTGTATTAATAATGTTTCGCGTACTTTGTGATATTTACCACTTGTCTTATTGATACCACACGTCAGCCAAGAAAACCTGCTCCAATTTGAACAAAAAAAAATATAATAATTATTGTTTAATCATCACACGGTAGCGTTCGCATGTTCCGGCATTCGTCGTCTTTGAAAGAGTTTGTCCCAGTTTGTCCCAGTTATGAACCATAATCCACACCAAACATTAACTTTTTCTATATGCATTGGTAGTTCTTATAACGCATCTGATTGCTCTGTAGCAACTTTGTTTGTTCACATATCCTTTAGCCCAGAAATGAGCTTCGTGACTAAACACAGTTTTTCGCGGAGGAAGTTGATCTTAGCAACATCTGGTTCCACCAAGACGGGGCTACGTGTCACACAGCACGTACGAAAATCGAATTATTGCGAGAAAGGTTTGGAGATTGGATTATTTAAAGAAATTGCAACATTGAATGGCCTTCAAGAAGTTGTAATTTAAAACCATTAGACTACTTCTTGTGGGGTTATTTGAAGTTATTGGTCTTTAGCAATACACCAGACTCTCTTCAAGCTTTAATAGTGAATATTGAACGTGCTATTATAATATGCATAAGATTTGATTTAGTGGGGAAAATGCTCAAAAATTGGGTTCATTGAATTCGTTCCTGCAAAAGAAGTCGTGGAAGCCTTTCCTTTCGAATAGTTTTTATTTTTTTAAAGAAATCATATCACTCTTATTGGAAAACCCTACATATACCAAAATGAAAATTTTGGACAGTGACACAAGGCACGACACCCGCGTGAGCTGTCAAAGTCGGTATTAGTAAAAAGAGATTTGCTATAAAACACTCTTTACTAACTCTTTACGAACTATATTTCATTTCCGTTTCCCGTTAAAAAAAAAACTACAATTATGGAGCACCGAATCTCCTGCCAAACTTCAACATTATAGAAAATAAATTTTCTAACTGCAGTCACCCTCGGCAGGGAATGTCAAACCCTCCGAGTGTATTTCTGACATTAAATAAAAAGTTCCTTATAAAAATCCATCGGCCGATCAGAGGTGGCTTAGAATAAGCTGTGAATCCATCCCTTTGTTGGAAGAACATCAAGACGCTCATCACGTGTTGAAAGAGGAGCTCGGCCGAAAATCGTTTGAGCTGTTACAAAGCACCATTAATATACAAAAGTATATGTATAATACCGAATTTTCTCAGCTTAATTAATATTTTTTGGAAAATTTTTTCAATTTTCTCAAGCCTGTGAGTTCCATTATTTTCTTTCTTTTTCTATATTTTGAGTCGGTTCGGTACTCTGAGAAGGAAATTTATACATGTTACAAAGAAATCGCTGCCAATCTACTTTTAACATGGAATTCCTATACTCGTATACTTGTATAGTTTGCATAAACTTTTGTGTAAAAAGCAATTAAACGCTCAGAAAACATTTGAAATATTGACAGTGACAAACGATGAGTGTACTCCAAGTTAATAAAATAATACAAATACAACGTTCATTATTCACCGTATCTGACCCAAGATCCCAGAGATTCATTTAAAGGTGACGTTTTGCGATGATATAGGAAAAATTCCCCAAATTGTGCTTCGGGGAATATTGCGGCAGTGACAGTGCTTGGCCGGATAAAAATCCGGGACATTCCGGTATAAAGACACGACTGTCGCGGGATCCATTGGCATCTCTTATCACGGGTAAATTCTTGAACTCCTAACTCGCATTGGGTAGTACCACTTTGTCGCAAGCATGTCGGATAGCGACGTCGTTCATGCTTCTGTACCACACAGTATATTTTATGGTTGATAAAGCCAATGATATCAATAGCATCTGCGGACGCCATCAATTGTAAACTTTTGTAAAATAGTGTACGTTCTCTATCTCCAATTTCCTATTCTGCTTTAAAAGCAATGATGAGGTGGTTTGTATCGATTATTTTCTTTCGTGTCTTTTTCAAGATTTGGTGCATGTTAAATATCTGGTCAATGATAAATATACCAGGTCAAAAGTAGAAATGATAATATCAATTTAGATTGTTAACGGTTTGATTGATCTGTCACACAATACGCTTGCTTATGCTACAGTAATGGAATTGGGCAAAGCACACTTGGGATCCAATCCTCGGACATGCTTCCTTCCGAACATATTCTGCAGAGTAACTGATACATGTACCTTGGTTGGTTCTTCGCCGCCATATTGTAGTAGCTCAGTCGGTGATCCATCGGCTTGCTATCGCTTAAGCTATTAATTGCAATTCGAGCATCGACATAGTCAGGTATCGGAACGTCAGAACTAATACTTTACGCTCAAAAGTTATAATCGCTTTCACTCGGAATGTTGTAATAATTTTTAATTTTTTCGACCAAAAAATTTAGAAAGATTTCACTAGTTAAAAAATAAATTAAATAATAATAGATTTTAAACAGCAGCTCAATAGATTTCCAGATATAAATAAGATTGAATCCATTTTTTTTAATATTTTGATTGATGTTTATTTACTTAAAATTAGTATAATTGATTTTTTAAATACAGTCAAAACAATAAAAAGCAATATATATTTAATTATAAATTTTGGACTCTGCAAAAGAGTTATTACTAGATGGGAAAACAAATTTATACCAGTTGCTCTCAAAACTGCTTAGATTGTCCCAAAAATGCTGCACACGCCCCTCGGCAGAAAATATCAATCTGTTCGAGTGTATTTCTGATATAAAATAAAAGCTCCTCAAAAAATTCATCATCCATTCGGGGCAGCTTAGACTGTAGGTCCCTCCATTTGTTGGGGAAAACACAATTAGAGAAGGAGGTCGACCGAAATTCCTCTCAGCGGTTATTAAGTGCCAATCATAAAAATATGTACATATAAAAACAAATATAAATATAAAAATACATATCCGAATGTAAAAAATTTATTAAATTTTCGAATGGCAAAAACAGAAGAAATACAGCGGATAAATTTTCATATATTAAATCTTTTATGCGGGCCTTATATCTTTCAAAATATTGTAGAGTGACAGTTTTCCAAGGATAATTGCTAACACATTCACACATACTCGAAGTTTAGTACAAAAATCCCAGCAACGAATATTGCAAGTTGTGTGCACTTTGTCGGCTGAGTGTGGCAACAATTGGACAAGTGAATGTATTATTATGACGTCTCGAGTGCATAAAGCTTGTCAACTCAAAGATTAGCAGACCGTAAGTAATTATGTAAGAAAGTTTTTCACACCGATATGAATTTAGCCAAGCGTAGAAACTGATTTTGGAAAGTAAGAAGTTGAAAGTATGACCACGTCGACAAGTCGTCCAAACGCCAACTCAACTGCAGCGGGTGGGTGAGACAACAGTGAAATCCAGTTGGTGAAATCTATATACATATATATATATATATGTACATTTGTATATATAATGTGAAGGAACTGTTGTTATGGTTAAGATGGGAAGAAAAAAGGAACTTGGTTGTGCTGGCAGACTGTTTGGTTGATAAGGAAGCTAAAAGATTCGAAAAAGTTTTCCACCTCGATATATTCTATTACTTCTTTTTAATTTCTTCCGCAAATTAATTTATACTTATATATGAATAAGTGGTTATTTGTTGTTGAAAGAAAGGAAAATAAAAAGCACTTATTCGTATTAAATTTATAATCGAAATCTTACGCTTACTAACAAGTTGCAACCGAAGTGAGTGAAATAGATAATGGCGAATAAAAGTATAATCTTATATTTTTATTTTTTATTATTCAAACATAAAGGATGATGCAAGTGGAATAAAGGGTGATCCAAGTCGAGATACTTTTTTCAATACTCTTTTTTTACAGATCACGCGTGACTCGTGTGAAGCTGTCATGTTATTTTTGTTCAGTATTGTTAGGCATTTCATCATGGAAAGACTCACGCCTGAAAAACGTTTACCAATCATTAAATTTTATTACGAAAATTCACTTTCTATACAGAATGTGTTTCGCGCACTTCGCTCAGCTTATGGTCAACATAATCAGCCTAGTGAGCGTACTATTCGCAACACCATCACCCATCTTGACACCCAGAATTCATTATTGAATAATACTCGACCGAATAAACCACGTCCAAGCACTCAGTGAAGGAAATATAGCGGCTGTAGCTGAGAGTGTACACGAAGACCGTGGGGATTCGATTCGGCGCCGTTCACTCGGACTAACATAGTAAACAACTTGGTGCATTTAAGGTCGAGATCTTAAATTGAAAGCGTACAAATACAGCTTGTGCAAGAATTGAAGTCGCTCGACCTTCCCAAGCAACATCGATTAGCTCTATGGGCTATTGAAAAGTTCCAAGAAGAGCAAAATTTTATTCAGCGATGAGGCCCATGGCAACCATTATCGCGTCATGAAAACCGACTATTTCATGCTTGAAATTGAAGCTAGTGATCTCCGCGACATTTGGTTTCAACAAGGCGGCGCCACTTCTCACACATCGCATCAACCAATGGATTTGTTGAGAGAACACTTCGGTGAGCAGATAATTTGACATTTTGGGCCGTTCGATTGGCCACCAAGATCGTGTTATATCACAACGTTAGACTTTTTTATGTGGGGATATGTAAAGTCTGAAGTCTATGCGGATAATCCCGCTTCGATTCAGGTCTTGGAGCAAAACATCACGCATGTAATTCGCAAGTTACCAGTCGAAATGCTCGGAAATTGGACTCAAGGGAAGGACTACCTGAGACGTAGCCGCAGCCAACATTTGATAGATCTTCAAAAAATAAATGCAAAAGAATGTTCTTTCGAATGATAATAAACAATAAATTTGAATTTTCCGGAGTTTTTTTTCGACGTAAGGACCTCGAAATGGATCACCCGTTATAAGATGATAATGCTCAACTTTGTTTTTTTTTTTTTTATGGAAGGAAAATACACCCAAATTTTTTTTGTATAAAAGTATTAGAATATAAATAATCAAACATGCAATAAATAATGAAAATAGAATTTGAAAATTTATCCGCTGTATTTCTTCTGTTTTTGCTATTCGAAAATTTAATAAATTTTTTACATTCGGATATGTATTTTTATATTTATATTTGTTTTTATATGTACATATTTTTATGATTGGCACTTAATAACCGCTGAGAGGAATTTCGGTCGACCTCCTTCTCGAATTGTGTTTTCCCCAACAAATGGAGGGACCTACAGTCTAAGCTGCCCCGAATGGATGATGAATTTTTTGAGGAGCTTTTATTTTATATCAGAAATACACTCGAACAGATTGATATTTTCTGCCGAGGGGCGTGTGCAGCATTTTTGGGACAATCTAAGCAGTTTTAAGAGCAACTGGTATAAATTTGTTTTCCCATCTAGTAATAACTCTTTTGCAGAGTCCAAAATTTCTGGATTCTTCCTTTCATATTTTAAATCGATTTTTGATTGTTACAGCATGAATCCAGGCAGAAAATCAGTCGGTATTATCACTAGCAATATGGCGACTGTAGTCGCAGGGTGTGCGCTACCATGCGGAGGGTTATGAGTACGTACGCTGCCCGGGCTAACAACCAAAATTATGAAAAAAATTCTAAATTCGATCGCTTTTCGACTTTCAAGACGAAGAAAAGATGATGCTTTCGCCACTAGGAAATATAATGATATCGAACGATATAACTCCCGTTAATAGAGAGACCCGTCTACTCCGTTTCTACACCTAGGGTATCGTTCCAGTGAAGACGCATTGCAAAGAATTGCTGAAGTGGTCTGAACCCACTGGACCCGGATGTTTAGCATCAGCTTCTTTATTTCGTCAGGGCAGATGTATTTTGGGGTTTTAGCCTTCTTTAACATCTATCTGTAATCAGATTTGATATTTATTTGTTTATATTCAGTGGTACATGGAAATGAAGTCAGAAGATTTGCTAAGCTAAACAATTATGGGCAAATGGTCTGCTGATTTATCAGAGTCCGATGATAGTGACGGGCGCTCAAATCGTCCAAAATCAACCGGTTCTTGTTTTAAAGTAGCGTACTATTATCAGGGCGGTATCCTACAGTGAGAAAGTGAGAAAGATATGTATTATATATTTCGAGTTCGATATCGCCTGACAGAACAACTGTACTCTGCTATTCTGTAGTAGTGTCCCCGCAGTATGTTATATGTCACTTCCGACGAGACGATATTGCACGATGTCGTGCAAAATGAACATCACTATTAACTCGCTCGCGATTCGTTCATATAACGTTGAAACTGGCATAGCACAAAAGATCTAGCGGTCGCTTATATAGGGTTTTCCAACAAGAATGATATGATTTCTTAAAAAAAAAAACACACTAACTGTTAAGGAAATTCAAATGTTTTTTATTTAATGTGAGGTACAATTGATATAATTAAGTTCTGAACATAACATCATTCAAGCGGCCTCCACAACTTCTTTTGCAGGAACCAATTCGATGAACCCAATTTTTGAGCACTTTTTCCACTAAATCAAGTCGTAATGGTTGTTCATGAATAATTTGTGGATTTTCTTCGCAGAATCGACAGTTTTATTTATTTACCGCAGCTCTCAGATGAAAGTGAGCCTCAACGAAGAAGATGGTTTTCTTAAAAAAAATCGTTATCGTTTTCAAGTTGTTCCAAGGAAAAATCAGCAAATTCACGACGTTTGTAGTGGCGCGTGGATGCAATTGTAAACATTACTGAATACAATGAGAAAAATAGCAGATCATGACATATTAAAAATGGCGAAAACGACACTTAGAAATCATATCATCCCTATTGGTAAACCCTCGGCGGTCGTAAAACGCGAGGTATTGTTGAGTGTTTGTTATTATTCTAAATCATAGGGAAAAGTATGAGTTTCTTGGTGAATATATCTTTTATCAAGGCGTGTGCTTTATTCATCGGTCGCTTATCAAAAGAATTATCCTCTTACAACGATTTTTAAAATAGGCATGCAATTAATTAAAGAGGAAAGAAATATAATAAATTATAGTTAGGTTACGTTAGGCAAAACAATATTTGAGACGGTTAGGAATTAGAACACTGAGGATATCTTCAAAAATCATAGTCGTGGCTTAAACAAAAGTATACGATAAAATGACTGGAAATGAAATGAACGTATATGATTGCATTTAATGTTAGATATAAGTACATAGTATATAACAAACAGCGCCGTTACAAAATTAATTTTATAATGTTAAGAGGCATTGGAATTATTTGTTACTCAAATATGCTGTTTAAGTCAGCTTGTAGCAAGATCGCTCCATTTACCAAAATTTCAACTCGGAAGGAAAACATTTATAAATACTGAAAACAGAATCGGGCTTATATGACTACCCTTGGACACTTCTGAAGAAACTTTAATACAATCCAAAGTGGAATTTTTAAGCACAACTCTTTGAATTTTATTAACAATAATAATTTAATACAAGCATCTTTCAATCAATCTGGTCACTTAAGAGCCACAATTTTTATGAACTGGTTTGAAGTTTAGCTATTAACAAATTTTAATATTCGATTAAGTTTGAAAATGATAAATTTCTTATTATAAATCTACCTGCATATTTTAACGGTTGAATTATTATTAACCTACTGGTTCACTCCCCTTACCAAATCTAAACAATCTTCGAATCCACTGCGGATACACACAAAATACTTGCAGAATATTTGTTTATAAATAAAGGGTGTTTTTTATAGAGGTATAGAACTTTAAGTTGGCATTACTTTTCACGATGGCGACCGATTTAACAGATGTCAAGTGATTTTTTCTCAGTTTGGTTTGGCAATTCATCGTGAATAGACTCACGCCTGAACAACGCTTGCAAATAGTGCAATTTTATTTCGAAAATAATGGTTCTGTGCGGAAACCGTATCGCGCATTTTCATAAGCGAATTTTGTTTAGCGATGAAGCGCACTTCTGGTTGAATGGCTACGTCAACAAACAAAACTGCCGCATTTGGAGTGAAGGTAATCCTCAAGTGTATGTTGAAACACCGTTACATCCAGAAAAACTGACTGTTTGGTGCGCTTTATGGGCTGGTGGAATCATTGGTCCGTACTTTTTCGAAAACGATGGTGGCCAGAACGTTACAGTCAATGGTGATCGGTATAAAGCCATGATTACTAACTTTTTCATTCCTGAATTGAATAACCATGATGTCCAGGAGATGTGGTTTCAACAAGACGCCGCAACATGTCACACAGCTCGTGCCACAACAGATTTATTGAAAGACACGTTTGGTGACCGCCTAATTTCACGTTTTGGACCTGTGAATTGGCCTCCAAGATCTTGTGATTTAACACCGCTAGACTACTTTCTGTGGGGCTATGTAAAGTCATTGGTCTATGCGGATAAGCCACAAACGCTTGACCATTTGGAAGACAACATTCGTCGTGTTATTGCCGATATACGGCCACAAATGTTAGAAAAAGTCATCGAAAATTGGACGTCCAGATTGGACTACATCCTCGCCAGCCGTGGCGGTCATATGCCAGAAATCATATTTAAAATGTAATGCCACAAGATTATCTTTCGGATAAATAAAATTCATGTCAATCGAATAATCCATGTAGTTTTATTGCAACTTAAAGTTCTATACCTCTATAAAAAACACCCTTTATAAAGCATACTAGGTATGTATGAAGGCCTTCAGCAGGTCATTTCATTATACCACTTGGTAATTATGTATATATCCTCTTTGAACCACCCTGTGGTATCATTTAATTTATTTAAATTGAATAGTCCTATACGTGTTAATTTCGAGATGTCCAGAAAACTTAGGTCGTAAGTGCGAATCCTTTTCTATACAGAGCCTTTCTTCCGCATAGAAAATGCTTTATGGTCTATTCAACTTCTAATTTCTTTCAGTTTCTACAGTAGTTGTTACATTGTATCCCTAGTATCCTGGCACGTCTGCTAATAAGACAGTAACCCGATAGCACTTCTATTGGAGTTCCTACGTCATGCCTTTTAAAAAGTCGGCATATGCGATCCTTATTCATTCCTGGCCACGTTCGTTTGGTTGTTGAACAAGTCAGGGATTTTTTTCACCGAAATACGGCAATAAATATCTTTAATATGATTCTCAATTATATATTTAAAAGTAGCCAAAGGCATATTCGTTCTCGTTTTATATGGATCCAAGTGTAAAGTGGTACCTTATATGTCTAGTTCATCCGCTTCACAGTTACCCAGAATGTCGCTGTGCCCAGGAACCCAATGCAAATTTTTTGTATAGTTGCTGGTTCTATGGGATGCTGGCCTTGTATATCGATAGTACACCATCTAGCACTTGATCTCTGCCCCCTCTCCCTTATTACACTCCCCTCTGGAAAGTAAGCGGATATTAAGGGACAAATTTGAATAAATATATCTACGATCTGCACTGACACATATATTATACCACCTGTTATTTATATACCGAAAATACCTTTTTACCTTTCATGAATGTATCAAATTTATTGCAAATTGCAAATTTCGATTTCGATGATTTTCAGTGTTCATATTAACATGAATTTACGTAAGTAGAACACCAAATTTCACGCTCGTAGATGCTTTTTTGGTGGACTTTTGACCAAAAATTCGGTCGTATATGCTATAGTTGTCCGATCTGGCTAGTTCGAACAAGTCATAGTTTAAATATACCAGGACATCTGTATACCAAGTTTGTTTGAAACACCTCAAACTGGTGGGTCTATATCTTCTCCTTTTGGTACTTATATGCTTCGGACCAAAGTTTTTATACCATTCCATGTGCGTGAAAGGTATAAACATATATAAAGTAAATAAAAAAATAATTAATAATGTTTAATGTATATTTAATAATACACTTATAACCATAAGAACACATTTTAAATTCACATCTGCATTTAATGTAAGTATCACTTATATTAAGGGCTCGTATGTATGTATATGTTACTGTGGTTTTATTTGCGGATAAAGCAGATGTTGACGTTGGAGCGTGCTTTTTTACCAGCATACAAAGAAATCAAAAAAACAAAAAGATAATAAAATATCGTCCAGCAAATCACATTCTAATTACGCTAAAACGCATTAACGCGCAGTCAGCCACCCCTCTCGACACACACACACACACACATATATATATATATATATATATATATATATATATATATATAAATAGCTTTATATACATATATACAGATTTCTACATAATAAAAAAAGTAAAAAGATTTCCAGCTAAACGTCCTAATGCTCTTGATTTTTTTTCTCACAATGGTGTTCACCGACGTCGTTGGCCGACGCGAGTCCAACAAAAGGTGATTGCGGCTGCAAAAGGTGAACACCGATGCGCGACTGATGGTTGACCGCGTGCGCTTTGGTTTGGCCATTCAACGCGGTTAGCGGACCGCAAAACACAATTCAACATTTAAACGCAGGCGGTCGGTTGGTCGGCTGCTAAGAGGACACCCACACACCGTTGCTTCGGTTACTCGCGCGTTGAACTCAGATTTATGCTGGCACCTTTTTATGCTACTTCAATTTTGTTTTTTTGTTTTTTACTTTACTTATTTAGCCATTATTTTTCGAAAGCAAAAGTTGTGTGGAACAAGAGAAGAATTAGGCGTTTACAAATAATAAAATAAAAAAGTTTTGCATTTCATTTGCTAGATGTGCGAGTATGTGTGCGAGTATGTGCACGTGAATGTGCGTTATATGTTTGTTCGTTTTTCACAATCACGCCCGGCACCGACACGCTTTTGTTTTTGTGTTTATACAGCTCGTTTTTGCATTTAATTTGCCCACCACCAGCAGCCATTCAGCCACTTAGCGACTCAGCCACGACGCGACCATCGCTCAGAAAGTGTCCGTCGGATTTAGCTTTCGCTGTGGCTGTGGCTACCACTGACCTCAACTCAAAAGTTTTGGCCATTATGTTGTTACCAAATGGTTTTTGCCACAAGTTAAAATGTTTTGTAAAGAGGATTTGCAATCACGGTAATCATGACCGTTAGCAGCATCAGCAAGAGAAGCAGCAGGAGCAGTATCAGCATAAACAGACAAAGAACGCAGCTGTGCACTGCGACAAGACTGTCATCACCACATTCTCTGACTCATCCCTACACTCATACATTCGTACAACCAAAACTTCGCGTTGTTAGTGTTTCAAATTCTTTGTATCTTTTTTCAACATTTCCGCGACTGGTCGTGGTTGAAAGTGGTGACTTTGTGTATGAAAGCTTCGTTACCCTTTAATTGCATAATAATTATAATTTAAAAAATTTGCGGTAATTTTGTTATTTTCATAATTGTTTATTGACTTTTTACTCGGATTTTTGTACCCCTTTTTAACAATGTCCAAATTAGTGCTATTAAAAGGTTTTGGATATTTTCACACTTTATAATGAATTTCTATGCGCTTCTACTCAAACTTTACTAATTATCCGTTGAACAACAACATTAACAATTTACATTTATTTAAAAAACAATTTTCCTCTATTTCTGCTATCATAAAACAGGATTTGCGTGTTGGTCGTATAATATCAAACATTATTTATTTTGAAGCGTGTGTCCCGAAAAATTTGCTTTTTAAAAGGATTAGAAAAAAATGGATAAATATTTTCTAATAATTAAAAAAAAAAATTAACTTCATCGGAAAATATATTATTTCGCTAAAAGTGTTCATCCCCTGCCCTGTTTTCAGCCCATTGAGCTAAGCGAGATCGCATCACATGGTCATGGGGCTTCAGTACTTGTGTCAAATGTATTTCAATAGCCTTCACACCGAAGCCTTTATCCAAAATCTTGTGAAAAGAAGGGCGTGAAATGGTTATTGATCTACAAACTATCTGGAAGGCAAGTAATTTCGTTCGAGATTCCTGCGTAACTTTCTTGCAGTAGCGATTGAAGGCTTACCATTTTAGAAGTTAGTTTTCAATATTTCCCAATTTCCTTTTGTAAAGAAATTAATACGTACATTTAATAGTTTTTCTAATAGATCGATATCTGGTTTGATTTCTGAAAAGAAAAAAATTCAAGCAAATCGAAGCATATAGATTTGCTTGAATTTTTTCCTTTTCAGATCTCAAACCAGATATCGATCTATTAGAAAAACTATTAATGGTGCGATTGGGTTGAACTTTTGTAGGATACATATAGTATACTTTACTTTGCCAGAAATGGATCAAGAGCCAATGTATAAATTCGATTTGATTTCGAAATTTAGTTCGTAGGTAGCTTTTTGCCTAGATTAATACAAAGAATATATATATAAAGATAATTTCCTAATAGGGAATCAAGGAGAGAAATGTATAAGTTTGGAATGATAGAGCTACCAGTAGGGATCGGTTGTAAGTACATTTGCTGCGACATATTAGTCTACTACGGCTGTCCCAGTGTAGTGACAGCCTTATTTCGAAGCATTCATGTTCCCAATTTCATGAACGAATCTCGAAAACGAAAAAAATCAACGGAGGTAATATTTAAACCTCAAACATTGTATGCACAAACACAAAATTCTGCCGGTTGATAAGTATATGTCTTGTTCTTTGGCGTAGGTACCGCTTACACGATTATAGCCGCACCAACAATAGCGCGCCACTCGTTTCTTCTCTTTGCTCACTCATCCGGACGACATGACCTAGCCAGTCCTCGTATAGCTCGTACAGCTCATCGTTCCACTACCTGCGGTATTCGCCGTTGCCAACGCGCAAAGGACCATAAATCTTCCGCACAACTTTTCTCTCGAAAACTCTTAAAGCTGACTAATCGTGGGTCTCCCTTTTTTTGGATTGGGCAGAGCACACTTAGGTTTCGTTCATCAGGCATGCTTTCGTCCGACCATATTCTGCAAAGAAGCTGATGCATGCTCCTTGTCAGCTCTTCGCCGCCGTATTTGAATAGTTCTGCCGGTATGCCATCGGCTCCCGCCGCTTTGTTATTTTTTAAGCGGGCAATCGCTATTCGAACTTCTTCATAGTCGGGTGATGGCAATTCTATACCATCGTCATCGATTGGGGTTTCGGGTTCGCCATTTCCGGGGTTTTCACTTTCATTGCCATTGAGCATGTTGGAGAAGTGTTCCCTTTATACACTAAGTATGCTCTGGACATCTGTCACCAGATTACCTCCATTGTCCCTAAACGAGTTTGCTCCGGTCTTGAAACTTTCTGTAAGTCGCCGCATCTTCTTATAGAATTTTGGAGCATTACCCTTGTCGGCCAGCTTCTTAAGCTCTTCATAAATGCTTGCGAATTTCGGCGTATATTTTTTTTCGTCTGCAAATGCGTCCCGCTTCCTTCTTCAGCTCTCGGTATCTCTCCCACCCCGCACGTATTGCAGGCGATCGCAAAGTTTCGAGGTAGGTAGTCTGCTTTCTCTCCACTGCAGTTTGACATTCCTCACCGTACCAACCGTTTTTTTGACATTGTTGAAAACCAATTGTTTCCAAAGCAGTGGTAAGCAAGGAGTTTGTTATTTCGCTCCACAGGTCCCTTATGTTGAGTTGCTGATGAGTGTAGTAGAAAACCTGCTAGCTGTCTGCAGTGATTGCAGCTTTTGGACGTCGAACCTTTCTTGTGTTTGCTGACGGGCTGTGTGTTGTTGAGGGTGCGTATCCTTGCTGTTACGAGACAATGGTACGAGTCGATATTCTGCCCTTGGAACGTACACACGTCTAGAACACTGGATACATTTCTTCCGTCTATCACAACATGATTGATTCGGTTGATGAATTGTGTAAAAGGAGAATTTTCCGATTGTTGCGCCAAAAATACCTTCCTCATCCTGTTGATGGAATCGCCTAGCAAAATTTTAACAACGTGGCGAGGGCAGCGCTCATAAGCGCGTTCTAGGCTCTCATAGAAAGCATCTTTAGTCACATCATCTTTCTCTTCTGTCTGGGAGTGGGCGCAAATCAACAATATGTGGAACAACCTTGCTTTGGTCTGAATTACGACTAGACTTTCATCCACCAGGATGATTTCCAACACTTAGAGACGGAGTCTCCCTCCAACTGCTCCTTTAGTTTGCCGTTGTAGTTTATTTATATAAATTAAAATTAAAATTATATAAAATAAACAATTTAAAATTACTCCGGTTGCTCTCGACAGAGAATGTCAAGCCCTCCGAGTGTATTTTTGATAAAAAAAAATGCAACCTGCTAAAAATAAACTGTAGGTCCCTCCATTTTTTGGTAAAAATATCAAGACACAAAACAAAAAATTGTGGGAAGAGCTCGGCCGATAATCGCTTCAGCGGTTGCAAAGCGGACGCACTATACATATATATATATATATATATATATATATATATATATATATATATATATATATATATATATATATATATAACATTTTAAAAATAAATGCTTCATGTTATATAATTTTAAATATTATCCACCTGAACACCACAAAAGACTTCACGATTAATGTGAATTTTTTGCTCAAGTTCCTATAATAATTATTCACCTCCTATTATTCTTTCTGCTGCTTAAGCGTTGCGAGCTAAATACTCACTTAAAAATCCTTTAACAATGCGGAACACATGATAAATGAAAGTGAATTTACAACATACATTCTGTATGTACATACATATCTTGGTAAAATAAAGTAAGAATTTTTTTTTCCATTACGAGCAACTTGTAGTTTCGTCATTTTTAACTTAGTAATGGAATAAGAATGGTTAGAAACACGTTCATGGAAGCTTACATGTACATCCACATGTACAAAATAGATTTTATTTGTACTTTAAGACTTCTGTGAACAAAAAATACTAGAAATATTAGCGAGTGCTATAAATGGAGCATGATTTATATCAATAAAATTAATGAACAAGTGTTTATTGAATGTCATAAATGTTCTAAGACTATCTTTAGGTTAGATTTAGATTCGTTTTAATAAAATATATTTTTTAAATAAACAGCTCTTTTATTATTTTTATTATAAAGTAATCAAGAGCAGCCTGTGGTACGTGGTAATAAGACTAAGAAAACGTGCAGCTCTACAATATGAAGACACTTGCGGATTTCTTTGCACCCTGATAACGTGATCAATCCTTATGCAAGTTTCAGCAGCCTCGCCTAACAAGGTTGAGCAGTTTACTTCATTTGAAGAGAACGACGGTAGATATGACCACCTCCCAAAAAATATGGTAAACTCGTTAAGGAGGGAAGAAGATAGTTACGCCGAGAACTGTGTTTATTGAAATAACGCTTTGCCACAGCACGTTGCCTATACCCCTGCTTCTCTTCGAAAATCTGCCAAAAAATTACAAATTAGAACTGAACTACTTAACCTTCATGTGCTCGAATGTCTACATTTGCAGCATTTTTGCAGAAAAAGTGGAAAAACAAAGAAAGTTCCACATCCACATGTCCCAAATTTTCAGTAGCTTCCTAAAAATCAATTCTAAAGAGTTTTGGTTAATAAAGGCATAGAAATCGTAAATGGTTAGACCCGCAGACCATACATGAAAAATTGCCATCTCTTGGCCGGCTGTCTACAAATGTATATATATACAAATATATACAGAGCCGCAAGTTATTATCAGGCAACAATATAAAAATCTCATTTCAAAGAAATAATTCGATTTATTCGGTTTGACAGTCAGCGTACTAGAGCTGCTAGACTAGTTATCGATAAGACTGATCCCATCACAACATTGTAGCAGCAAATAACCGAAACCTTCGCAAGTACTACCAACCATTGGGAGAAATAATGGAATACGAACAACTTTTCGCCTATCGCGGACGCACTAGATTTACGCAGTATATACCTTCCAAGCTTGCAAAGTATAGGATAAAGATTTGGTTTGCATGCGATGCAAAGTCGTTCGATCCACTCACCAACGTGATTTATACAGGAAAGCATTCAAATGGAAGTCGAGCAATCAACGTAGGAGAAAGTGTCGTGCAAAATTTAGTTTGTCATTGGAAAACACCGGGAGAACAATAATCTGTGATAATTTTTTCACATCATTAAATTTGGGGAAGCGTTTGATGTCCAAGCTCTGGCTTTTTTTGGTACAGTTTGCAAAAATAAAACTTTTGTGCCAATTAATTAGATTAAGGCTAACCGGAAACGAATAAGAAAAAATTTTGCATTGATATCCTACGTCCCAAAAAGAGGAAGAGCAATCATAATACTTTCTAGTATGCCGTTGACAGAATCTGTTGTGCCTGAAAAGAAAAACAAATTAGAATCATTGATTTCTATGCAAACAAAGGAGGCGTCGATACTGTGGATAAAATGCTTTCTGCTTATTCCACTAAACGTAAAACTATGCGTTGACCTTTGGCAATATTTTTTTATTTGTTAGACATAATTGCTCTAGTCGCATTCATAATTTATTCCAAAAACAATAGCTAGATCCAGAGTACAGACAACCGGCGAAACTTCTTGCGAAACTTAGCTAGTAAGCGTAAAATGACACAGAAAATATGTAGTTGGTGTAAAAAACCAGTGTGCGATGCTCATGCTGTCACTTATACTTTAGGTAGATGCTGTTAAGTGGAGCAAAATTAAATAAATATTTGTTGTAAAGTAAAAAACGTTCAAATAAAGATTAAAATCTATACTATGTACACGTGCAAATAAAACAGTTGGCATATAAGTGTTTTTCTTTCATACATCTTTAAGGCTTTGCATAGAAATACATGTTTGCTGCAAATCTAGACAGCCGACGCGCTACGCAAGATTTCAATGCCGAGCCCATGAAAGTTAAAAAGTGTCGGAAATTTTTTTGTTTCTAAAAATGAAGGTTTATTCATACGGAAACGAAGTGGTAACTTGAGTTCTGAAAATAGGAAAAATCAAATCCTTTTTGACGAATTTGCTTCTTCAATGCCGCATAACGTGCAGATAGTATTCCCTATTTTCAAAGAAGAAATTACTAATGCGCAACACAGCTATAACAAAAGAAAACTGTCGATATTATCTTGAATTCTTATCGACTTCTGACACCATCTCAAACCTTGCTGACTGGGTTTTATATCAAACTCTTCTTCTAATCAGAAGTTACAATACGTTTGTTAATAAATCAACATTGACAATTACGCGATTGAATTTAAAAGAAAATTAGCGGATAGAACACAAGTGAATTGGACCCATTAAGCACTGTAAGCGAACTAAGCAACAGACCGCTCTAAATTCTCAATGCCAGTAAAGAGAACAGCAATGCCAATTTAGAGACACAATGAATTTTGACAGTTCCGTTTAGCGGGCCTTTTAACTGTACAATTTTCGTCACTTTACATAATGTATATCATTGACTAATATTTATAGATAAAACCAGGAGACCTGGCCCCACGTTGATGTGGCATTCTGCACTGCTTTGTGCTTTTTATTTAATTTGGGTATTATGAGGTTAGTGATACGTGGATAATAACAAAAAGTCCTAATAAGGTTTTTAACCAAAAATATTACATTTATTATTACATATTTATATGTATTACTTATCAACCGGGAGGATGGGACTATATGTAGAAGTAACCAGAAATTATTATTTTATTTATGGTTCAAGCAGCTCACTCACGACTTCCGGCCTTAGACTAAGTATCCCCTAGGTAGCCAACAAACATCCATTTGGAGGCGAGCTAAAGTGAACAGACGAATCCCCTGCGCTTGTGCGTAGGGTTTGGGTCTTACCATATAAAAACTATGCTCCAATGAAAAAGCAACAAATGCCACGGATGAGAGATCTCCCTTTTGATGACGACCCCTCCAAAGGCTTAAAGGATCAAGATTTGAGGGCATGCACCTGGAGTGCCCGGTGCCTTAATGGGAAGGTGCAGCTGTCCAGCTGTTTGATGTCCTCTTAAAATGAAATGCTTACATCACCGCCGTCCAAGAAGGTACAAGGGCGGAAGAAGATGGGACCTTATGAAATCTACTGCAGCGGCCATTTAAAGGAGCGCAAATTTGGTGTTGGTGGATGAACGTCTAGCTGTAATTCAAATAAAAGTGAAGTTCTTCAATATATCGTTGATTTGAGCACACTCCCTTACAGAAGAGAAATATGATGTGACTAAAAATGCTTTCTATGAGAGCACTCATGAGCGCTGCCCCCGTAACGACGTTAAACTTGTGCTAGACAATTTCAACGTCAGGATGAACAAAGAAGGAATTTTTGGTGCAACAATCGGAAAATTCAACCTTCGCAAAGAAACATCCCGAAATGGGCTGAGGCTGATTGACTTCGCCGGCGCCCGGAATATGGTTATCTGTGGCATCAAATTCCAGCATACAAAAATCCGTCAAGCTATATGGCTGCCGCCAGATCGAAAAACACGCAACTAAATCGATCATGTTGCGATAGACTGAAGATACGTATCCAGGATTTTAGACGTGCGTAAAAGCAAAGTTACGCATCCTCCTCTGTGCAGTAATAACGCCCGTCAACAAACTAAAGGAAGGTTTGACATCGAAAAGCTGGAATCACTGCAGACAGCCAGTTTTCTACTGGGCTGGCACTTTTGCTCTCTGAGATCACTCATCAGAAGCTCGATAAAAGGGAACTGAACAGATAAACAGCTGGTACGATTAGAAATGTCGAACTGTAATGGAGAGAAAGCAGACTGCCTGCTTCACAATTTTGAGATCGACTACATTACGTGTGGGGTGGGATAGATCCCGAGAGTTGAAGAGGGAAGCGAGACGCATTTGTCGGGCAAAAAAGAATGAGGCCGAAGTGCGTAAGTATGAAGAGCTAGAGAAGCTGGCCGACAAGGGTAATGCTCGAGAATTCCAAGGGAAGATGCGGCGACTTACAGAAGCCTTAAAGACTGTAGAAAGCTCATGTAGGTGGATGGTGAATATCCAGAGCGCACTAAGTGTAGGAAGGGAACACTTCTCCACCCTGCTTAATGGCAGTGAAAGTGAAACACCCAGATATAGCAAACTTGAAATCCCAATCGATGACGATGGTATAGACGTTACTTCACTTGACTATGTTGAAGTCTGAATAGCGATTGCCCGCTTAAAAAAACAAAGAAGTGGAAGCCGATGGCTTACCGGCCGAGCTATTCAAATATGGCGGGGAATAACTGACAAGGCTAATTCATCAACTTCTTTTGAGAATATTGTCTAACGAAAGCATGCCCGACGAATGGAACCTAAGTATGCAATTCCCGATAAAAGAAGAGGAAGACTCCACGGTCTGTGCCAATTATCGTGCTCCAAGCTTCATTAATATCGCATATGAGGTCCTATCTAGCGTATTGTGCAAAAGATTAAAACCCACGTCAACGAACTGATTGGACGTCATCAGTGTGATTTTAGACCTGGTAAGCTCACCATTGACCAGAAATTCACCAAGCCCCATATCTCGGAAGAGACCCAATACACACCACCTTTTCATCGATTTTAAGGCTGACTTCGAAAGCGCAATACACAGAACTGTCCCTACGTTGTTATGTCTGAATTTGATATCCTCACAAAACTCATACGGCTATGTAAGCTGACCTTGTATAATACCAGGAGCGCAGTCTTAGTTAGAAAGGGCCTTTCCGAGCCGTTCGATATCAAACAAGGTTTCAAAAAGGGCGTTGACAACGACGACGGAACGATGAGTTGTATGAGCTATACGGCGACATTGACATAGGTTACCGCTTCAGCTTTGAGTGTATTCGATGGAGTACCCGCACAGGGAAGCAGAGGAGGAGGAAGACCTCACTTCGTTCAACTGGCGCCAAACAGCGAAGAGAAGAAATGAGTGGTGCGCTATTGTTGATGTGCCGACAATCCCGTAAGCGGTGCCTATGCCAAAGAAAAAGATGAGATTATTCGGAAATCATAAACTAATAGGGAAAGCCAAATACTTCGACACAACACATTCATAGTGTGATTTTTCCTATGAAGTAACATTTTTTAATATATCCAATTGACAGTTTCGAAAATCACTTACTACAAAAATCATCTAAAGATACTGAAGCGCTTAGAAGTTTGCAAAATCGATCGAAACCAACTGATAATGTCAAAATGCAAGCGTTTATACTTCTTTTATTTATTGCAGGAGAATTTCGAGCTAAAATGGGAAAATTATATCTAGCTTCAATGATAAAAATACCAGGTCCTTTAGAAAGTCAAAAGATAAATTTGTATCTATTAGAATAATTCCATAAATCGAATCCGAGAGTATAATATATTTGGAACCAACCGTTAAAGGACTATCAAGTAACCACTTAGCAGCCGTACAAGACCTGGTAGGGTCAACAAGCTACTCAAACATCTGAACCTTCTGCAAAAAGAAAATAACGATAACATTTAGATTCATTCATAAAAGTTGCATTGAGAAAATTCCTTATGTTTGAAAATTCCTTTTGTTTGTTTATGGAAGCGAATTGGGGCCAGCTGTCGACCGGGCACAAGCTTAAAATAAATTAAAAATACTTGAACTTCCTTATAATTATTCAATATTAAAAAAATCTTGTTAATTTATTAGATAAGTACGCAAGTGCTAGTAAGTATATGAAATTCACTATACATTAGAAGTATAAATTTTTCAAATGAAATCAGAGTCCGCGTTAAAAGCGCTACCATGTACGCCTAGGGCTGTAGGTTTTATATTAGATTTTCGATTGGCTAGCTAAAAGGAACAGAAGGATTGGCGCTTGATAGAGATACATGGAAATAGTGGAAACATACGGGTCCATTCGCACGGCAATGAAATTTATTATAGTTTAAGTGATGCTATTAAACACTAACTTATCCTTTTTTTAATAATTATAACTACTTGGCTCTTCTTTAATTTATGTGAACGTTCTTGTGTTGTTTTTTTTTTTTCAGAAAATGGAGGAACCTACAGTTTTACACCCCTGCGAAGGGTTGATCTGTTTTTGTGATATGCTCAATACTTCATATTAGAAACACAATAAGAGGGATTAACATTCTTTGTCCAGTTAAAACTGCCTTTTTTATATAGTCTGACCAGAACTCAAATCCATGAACTTCCTCGTAGTAGCACGTACTACTACCGTATCTTTTTATTACAGTAGACAAATGTACATACAAAAGGGTGAACTTTCATTAAATGCTTTTTTTATTTACATATTCACTTAGTGTCATAAGCATTTATAACAAAAATGATATGTTGGTCCCTCTCCCCCATCAGGAAGCTTGAATTTTACTTGCTTGCCTCTTGCGTGTTTGCTAATAAAAAAATAATCGTTATTTGTAGCAAACTAAATTGTCTAACAGTAACAAAAAAAAAAAAAAAAAAGCAACAATAACCAATCATGCAAGTGAACATGCGAATGCAAATATGCAATGAAGGTGCAATAATACAAATAGAAACAGTTTTCAACTTTTTGAGTTAGCAAAAGTTGAAAGTGTTCACCACAAAAAAAACCTACTTATATACATATCAATTTGCAAGAACAAATTGCACTTTTTCATATTAGCAATGTGTAGGAGCAAATATGATTCATGCTTCTAGAGGAGAACATGCCAAATATTGAACGCCTATACATTTTCTATTAACAGGCGAAGCTGAAAATATTTGGTTTTATTTCCAAGCTTTAAGACATGTATATTCATCGATAAAAAGCCCTATACATACATATATATGTATGTATGCCTACGTCAGGGCTTAAAGCTTGTATAGCGTTATACAAATCATAAAGCATAATGTTCAATTGTTTTTGGTTGCACATTATTATACCAGGACTTCTCTGTATTTCTTACTAAGGATATTTCTATTGCTCTTTTGCCCTTCACAACCTATTTAAAAAAATAAAAACATATGAACACTTCAGGTTGCATGCTTGAGGCTTCATATTGTCAGCTTTTATTAAAAGTCATGCATGTTCGGGTGAAATAATAATTTATTCACTCCTTGCATGCGCTTTTAATTTTTTTACCATTTCTTTATGGCATAAAAAGGAGTTTTGCTGGCAGTGAGAGAGTTATTTAGACGTCAGTCAATTTAAATATTTTTATACTTTATATCTAGCACATCGGGATTTTAGCTCTCTCACGTCTGTAGAATACCAAATTTCACATTGTTAGATACTTTCTTGATGCCTTTTTGACCAAAGCCTCATATATGCACAGATCGGTTTATGGGATAATATGATAAAGTATTCCGATTTCGATGAATATTATACCAATATTTATTAGAATTTAGATGTGTAGAATACCAAGTTTCACGCTCTTTGATGTTTTTTTTTCGGACGAATTTTTTGTTTTATCAAAAACCTCATAACTGAACAATTCGATTACATGGAGCTATAAGATATAGTTGTTGTTGTTGTTGTTGTAGCGGCATACGCCAGCCCCATTTAGGGTCAGGCAAGTTTAGTTTCAGTCATATAGGTCATCTAACGGGAGGCCCAGGAATCGTGCTGTTTCGACGGGGTCGGACCTAGGAGAGAGGCGAGTTAGATGAGTCCGGTTAAGTGAGCATGCAAAGAGGTGGTTGGTATCTTGCGGTAATTCGTTGCATGCGGGACATGTGTTGGGTATGTCAGGGTCGAGTCTGGATAGGTAGGAGTTGAGCCTACTACAGTATCCAGATATTAATTGTACCAGAGTTACACAGGTCTCACGAGGCAGCTCGAGCTCTTGACTCTGAGAACACCATTCACTGGAAGAGGGTTCACGAAGGTGTTGACTGACTCTCGGTGAATGGTGTTGATGGTAGTCAATCACTCCCTTCCTGATGTGTCTAGGTGGTGGTTCGGCTTCCAATAGATGCCTGTCACGATGATCCATGCGGTAGCATCCAGCAGGTATTGCTTACACAGCATAACATTATGCTCCTTAACTGGGAGAATGGATGCTTCCGTTGGGCCGTGGAGGCCTGGGGGAGCTACCCAGAGTGGGTAAATGTGCTGAAGGCACTGCCGAATAGGCTAGAAGCGCAGATGGGCGCTGGCATCATGGAGTCACGTAACGCGAGGTCCACTCCCTATGGGTCTTAAGGCCTGAACAATCAACAATTTTACTACACAATTTCTGATAAGATATTGATTCATATTTCAATAATACAGGAAACAAAATATAAATAAATTCAAAATTCAAAAAGCAGCTGATGAAGTGAGGGGTCGAAAAAAATTGGCAAGCTACCAAAGCCACGATTCCAGCCCTATTAGCAATCTGCGAAAAAATACCTTTCATGAACATATCAAATTTATTGCAAATGGCAAAATGCGATTATTATAATTTTCAGCGTCAATATCAACTTGAATTTTCGTCTGTAGAATACCCTATTCCACGCTTCTAGACGCATTTTTAGAGTGTTTTTGCCCAAATCCTCATATCTGAAAAAATCGGTTGTGTGGGGGATAAATTATATATGATTCCGAATTCGATAACTTTCAATAACAATGTGCAATTCATAATATGTGTGATTAAACCCAAATTTCACGCTCCTAGATGCTTTTTTGATTGAGTTTTGACAAAAAACCTCACATCTGAAAATATTGGTGTATGGGAGCTATATGTTATATTCATATGATTCTAATGATTTTTAAAACAATTTTTAACGGATTTATGACCCAAAATTTCAAATCTGAAAAATCGGTCGTATGTATGATACGGTGGTCCGATCTGGCCGGATCCGAACAATGATAGTTTAAACATATAAGTGCAACCTACCAAGTTTGTGTGAAATATCATAAGAACTGAGGACCTAGTTTGCGTTCAAACAGACGAACGGACAGACAGACAGATATACATGGCTCAATCAACTCAGCTCGTGATTCTGATCCGATCGGTGTAAATTTCTCTTTCTGGCTCTTACATACTACCAAAGTTCATTTATCAATTCATGTACATGGAAGATATAAAAAAGATTATTAATCTAGAGGAATGTCGTTTTCGTATGAACTAAAGAATAGTTAAAAAAAATGTTTTCAATAATGGCTGCTCTTTGAAAAAACAACCAATATTAGGATTTTGGCTTAGTTCATGTGATAGAATATTCTACAAAGAAGACTTAGTAGAACTCAAGAAATCGTGGTTATCGGAAAAGTCATTCTAGGATTCTATATTCTATATGAAAAAATCGACATTTTATAAATTAATGAGCTTGAATCCATCGATTTTTCAACAACCATTAATATTATTCGATGACTTTTCTTAAAGATTGAGTGGAATATTTTGGCTTTCTCTTTTACAATATCACTTGAATGGACAAAGTTTTGGCTCACTGATATGTGAACCACTTCAACGAAGTCCCTTGCATCCGAGAGCTGTTCGATAAGTCAGTGACGAATGTCGAATTTTCCCCGCAGTTACTGTAAATACATACAAATTTGAGCTAGCTACGACATTTAGTTTGTATTTGACAGCCATTGAAAGCAGACGACATAGTGAATTTTTACAGAAATGGGTAAAAGTGAATTGCGCTAATGAAGCATTATTTTTGCGTAAAAAAATCGTCACCGAAATCAAGGAAAGACTTGAAAAATATTTTCGGGTCTCTGCACCATTAATTTCAATGGCTAAGAAGTGATTTACTGAGTTCCGTTGTGGTCGTACCAGTACAAGTGACGCCGAATGGAATGATATTGGACAGCCAGAGAATAAAGGTACGTAGGGTGGCTGAAGTTGTACATAAATATTTGGACTGACAAAGCTAATCGCGCGACGGGTGCGCTATTGCTCACACACGACCAAAAGTGCAGCCGTGCAACCACTTCAAAGGAGTATTTGGCGACGTTCAACCACAATCCATACGAACTTTTGCGCCATTTCGTTAACGTAGATGAAACATAGACCCACCGCACCACACTAGAGACCAAAGAACAATCATGACAGTGGATTTCTCTGGCTGAGCGTGCACCAACGAAGGACAAGGTGGGTCTCTTAGCCAACAAGGTCACGACCACAGTTTTTTGGGCTGCACGAAGTGTCATTCACATCGATTACCTTGAAAAGGGTAAAACGATCACCGACGAATATTATTTATATCCTATGGACAGATTCGATATAGACTTGTAGCAGAAACGACCGCATTTGGTGAAAAGAGTACTATTCCATTAGAACAATGCACGGGCGCACGTGACCATGGCAAAAAATCATAAATTCACTGATCCCAAACCGGAAGAAATGGCTGGAAGGTAAGAGATTCGGGACGAATGAAGAGGTCATCACATAAACAATGCCTATTTTGAAGGCCTTGAAGAACTTATTTTTTTGAAAGAATAAAAATATTGAAAAAACGTTGAACTATACAAGTATGTATAGAGGTAAAAGGAGACTATGCTAGCTTTCTTTCTTTTTTTCTTTCTTAGCACGAGATATTGTTGCTCTATGCACTTAATTTTTTTTTAGTTAACCGTTGATGGAAATTTTTGGCTTAATTTTACTTAAAATTTCAGTTATTTATTTAATTTTAAGTCGCATCCACTTATTCTTTGTCATTATTGCATCGCAGCGAGCAAAAGTTGATTCAGAAATGAACTTCGACATCATTTGTTCATCTTAAATTATAAACTGAGAGAAATATTCACAAAAAATTTCGGAAATCTATTTATCTGACACTACAAAATAAGATCGCAATGTGAAATTCCGCAAAACTCCGCGTACAACGAGATCACTCTGAATGAGATATTTAATGCAACTAGCTATGGAAAGCTATAGCCATAACTAACTTCATGTAGTGCTATTGAAAAAGGGGGGAAATCGGAGAAGGTTCATGTTCACCTCCCATAATACTCTAATTTTGAAAAATTCGAGAATCGTGATATTTTGGGAACTGAATGTGCAATTAAAGTGTATATAAACGAAAAAATATGAGTAGTGGAGTAAAGTACTACCAGCACAGAGATATATAATTTTTGAGGAATTTATAGAGAAAATTTGATCTTATTTATTTACTAACATTTATCCACAAAAAAGCCTACCTCTCATTTTACTGGCTTTTAATAAACAAGAGTAACATAATTTTGATTGCAGTTGAGGTGCAAGTAAAGTTCTTTGACTTGTATGTAGCTTAAAGGACAGCTTAATTGAATTTCGTAGAGTGTGCCTGTGTAGTTTGGATGTTTTTTTTTTTTTTTTTGTAAAAAATACCATTCTTCGGAAAGAAGGCAAGGGAAGTGTTTTTTTCTGAAAAAATACTATTTATTATTCAATTAGCTTCCAATTTGTTACCAGATTTGCCTAAATTAAGATGATGGGCCACTTCTTTATCCGGGAAGTGAACCTGAAATCGAGCTATGCAAAAAACTCTTATTTATGGTTTAATTTACTTGAAATTTGGTACGCAAGTAGCTTCTTGCCTAGATTATAATAAGGACCACTTTTTCTTCAGAGAAGTAGACTTGGGACCGGCCTATTCGAAAAAAACCGAGTTTATGACTCGATTTGCATGAAATTTATTTCTTTCCAAAAAGTGCATCAGATACCTTTCATTTCGAGACAAATATATTTATAGTTCGTTAGAGTTTTATGCTAAGGTATCTTTTATATAGGCGAACAAGTTCCGGATTGGAAGAGGGAGCAATTTATATACCATTTCCGAGAAAAGGATCACAGGTCTACGAAAATTTATATGATTTAGGCGAATATACAGATCGTTTGCAGATCACTGCATCATGTTCATGTATATTCCGGCTGCAAGCTGTTTGACGGGTTTGAATAGATTTTTTTAGATAACAGTTCTTTTAACTAAGCATCCAAGAAAAAAACCTTAAAGTTCACATACTTCCTGTGCAGAATATTTTAACCAGTTTAAAATGAAAACTTGTAGAAAATATAATTATGATATATTACCCATAATAAATCCAAGTACAAACTATATTAAATCACAAGGAATTCTAGTTTTAGAAAAGAATTATGTATTATTTTTCATACCTAAAATTCATACCGATTACGTTCCTTCAAAATTCAGTCCAGATCGACCAAAAAAAATATATGTTTTTTTTCTTATGAAACGAAAATCCAACAAATATTTTCCCTCGCTCCACAAAAGATCAAGGTGCTGTAGTAACTCCTGATAAACAAATTAGATTTTCTCATCATTAACAATTGAGTGTGAAATTCTACGCATCACACGAGTGCATCAGCATGAAACATTGACAAATTCTTTAAAGGATAACACGCCCAGGCACAACAATAAAACATACATATTTAAGCAGGAACGCCATAGTTTGCAAGCTCTCAAATGGCAACGCAAAAACAAAAGTGTTAATACACACGTTAATACATATATGTTTACATACATACACATATAAGTATATTTCTATAGATTTGTGAATAAAGTCAACGAAGCATTCATGCAAACCTGCCTGTAACTGCCTCTTCGCTACTTGGCCTGAAAAGTTTTGGCTTCTGGATTCTCATTTTACCCACGGGCTTCCTTCCCCTCCACCTGCCGTCTGATTTTGTGTGTATTGTCTGCTATTGCAAAGTATGCTTATGTATATTTTTAAATATATATGGAACTTGTTTTACAAACATATTTTACAGTTAATGCTCGCATATGTTGACAGCAACATTTCACGCTTACCATATGTATGTTGCAATAACTTGGTGCGCCCATGAATTGCCATGAATACGTCAACTAATAACTTGCCACAATGCCAATGCACAAGTGCTTCATAGACTTTACAGACAAGCATACATTTCATTATATGCATTTATAAATATATATGTACATATATGCATGTACCTAACAGCGTTGCATCTCCCTCCACCATCTCGCCACTAACTAACATTTCATAATGTGTTGGGTGTGGCAAACGTGTGTGTCGCAATTTTTCACAAAAATGAGGGAGAAAAAATTGCTAACAAACTTCTATAACTTCATATAAATGCAATAACTGTTACTACATACATCCATACATACAAAATGCATACAGTTGCAATTTGAAATCTGCAATGCATGTGGCTGGTTGCGGGTAAGGGTGCATGTCTGTTATGCTATGCAAGTTAATGTGCCGCAAGCGTACGCTGCTCGAGGTTGTGCGAGGTTTGCTTGTTGCCACATAGTTTGGCGTGATTTTCAGTGTTTCCACTTTGGCATCGGTTCAATGGGCAGCGGTACAGTGATATATTTCGAATGTATTTCAAAAAAAAAAAAATTATTCTTGCAAATATTGCTACCTGTATGAAAAATTAAGAATATAAAAATTATGCACACTTGCCCAATTAAATTTAAATATAACTATGTATAATATCCGATATTTATAAGTAGAATTTTAGAAAAAAAATTATTTTGACTTTGAATTTAATTGATGTTGACTAGGCACCTTTTTTGTAATATTTTCCCCACAAAAACATCGAAATTTTCCTGTCTTCGTCCTGAAATAATTAATTCATTATGCCAACTCCCCCAACGCTTAATCTGCGGATAATAAAGCTTAGAGAAACGAACTCTAACTAATGGTTAACAAATTAATAAAGTTAATTGGCAAAAATAACTTCCAAGTTGTCCCAATTAAAAAGGGTAATATGCAGAAAGTGAAAATTCAAACCTACGGTGAAGAGTGCTATCGCAAGGTGGCAAATAAATCCCGGAACGATCAGATGTCATTCTATACTTTCTAATTAAAGAGTAGAAGCTTAACGGTTGTACTTAAGGGCATTGAACACACTGTAAGTCCGCATGGCATGCCTAGAAAGAAAAGTGTTTTGGGGTTGGAATTGTATTTAGTATAAAAAAAAGCCAACATATCTCAGCCAATGTTTGGGGTTGATATTAAGCTAGTTTTTCAGCTATCATAAAAGTAGAGAATTTCAGAGAAGTAGACTTGGGACCGGCCTATTCGAAAAAAACCGAGTTTATGACTCGATTTGCATGAAATTTATTTCTTTCCAAGAAGTTCATCAGATACCTTTCTTTTCGAGACAAATAGATTTATAGTTCGTTAGAGTTTTATGCTAAGATATCTTTTATATAGGCGAACAAGTTCCGGATTGGAACAGGGAGCAATTTATATACTATTTTCGAGAAAAGGATCACATATCAACAGGTCGGCGGTCTTTTACAAACGGCGGTACCTTCTTCACACTACCAATTATAGATGATGTCCAATGTTTATTTCCCTGAAATGTAAGGGTAATAAAAATACATCCAACAGTATCTCCTCAGCCTCGAGCAACATATACTGAAAAATATTTTATCAATACCAACTTTGAACTCTTTGTGAAGCTTTAAAAAGGTATACACGCGCCTTTTGATGGTTAGGAACGACGAAAAATATGTATGGTTTAATTCTAGTAGAGCCATTTCCAATTTATCTGTAATTTAACAGACCAAAATTCAAGTTAATAGTGACTCAGAAAATCATTTATTTTTAAAGACGTGCATAGTATGTGAACTTTTTTTCTTATTATTGTTTTATTCGTGTTCTGGTAGGGTAAGATATAATAAACTTCTTCGTCGCCTGGTCATTTACGATGTTTGATATATACACCTATATATATGGTCCATTTCGAGGTTCTCTACTTTTTTAAAGAAAAAAAACACTGTAAATTCAAATTTAGTGGGAAATTTTTAATATCATTCGAAAGAACATTCTTTGGCATTTATTTTTTTAAGATTTCCTCCTCAGATAGTCAATCTGTTGAGTCCAATTTTCGATGACTCGTTCGAGCATTTCGACTGGTAACTAGCGAATGACACGCGTGATGTTTTGCTCCAAGGCCTGAATCGGAGCGGGATTGTCTGCATAGACTTTAGATTTTACATATCCCCACAGTAAAGAGTCTATCGGTGTGATATCACACGATCTTGGTGTCCAATCGACCGTTGATCGATGCGATGTGTGGGAAGTGGCGCCGTCTTGTTGAAACCAAATACCGTGAAGCTCACGAGCTTCAATTTCAGGCATCACATATTCGGTTATCATGGCGCGATAACGGTCGCCATTGACGGTTGCGTTCTCACGGGCATCATTTTTGAAGAAACATGGACCGATTCCACCGGGTCACAAACCCACCAAATCGTTTTTTTTTTGGATGAAATGGCAACTCCTGAATATCTTAAGGTTGCTATTCGTCTCAAATGCGGCTTATTTACATACCCATTGAGCCAGAAATGGGTCTCAGCGCTGAAAAACATTTGGCTTGAAAACGTCGGATCTTCCTGGAACTTTTCAAGAGCCCATAGAGCGAAGCGGTGTCGCTTGGGTAGGTCGAGCGACTTCAGTTCTTGCACAAGCTGTATTTTGTACGCTTTCAATTTAAGATCTCGACGTAAAATGTGCCAAGTCGTTCCATGCGTCGTTATGAATACTGGGTCTCAATAAGCTGAGAAGAGAATAAGCGGCCGGCCTAACGCTCGCAAGAGACTCAGGAAAGATTGGAAGAGCTTTCCCTCCCTTAGCCTTAAAGGACGACCGAAATATATGCTTAATAGAGGTACAGAATATCCTGACGCAGAAGTAGGAAAGTAAATTAAATTAAATATAAAGTCATTGCAAAGAAGCTTGTTAACTGAGACATATAACACAGGTAAGTATGTATATATATATCTTTAATTTGAAAATTCATAAATTTTGTCTGAGCGACAAAGATTCAGTTTTAATAAAAGTTTTCATTTATGAATATCATGGACCGATTCCACCGGGCCACAAACCCACCAAATCGTTTTTTTTTTTTTTTTGGATGAAACGTCAACTCCTGAATATCTTCAGGTTGCTATTCGTCCCAAATGCGGCTTATTTACATACCCATTGAGCCAGAAATGGGCCTCAGCGCTGAAAAACATTTGGCTCGAAAACGTCGGATCTTCCTGGAACTTTTCAAGAGCCCATAGAGTAAACTGGTGTCGCTTGGGTAGGTCGAGCGACTTCAGTTCTTGCACAAGCTGTATTTTGTACCCTTTTAATTTAAGATCTCGACGTAAAATGTGCCAAGTCGTTCAATACGTCGTTATAAATACTGGGTCTCAATAAGCTGAGAGTAGAATAAGGGGCCGGCCTAACACTCGCAAGAGACTCAGGAAAGATTGGAAGAGCTTTCCTTCTCTTAGCCTTAAAGGACGACCGAAATATATGCTTAAAAGAGGTACAGAATATCCTGACGCAGAAGTAGGAAAGTAAATTAAATTAAATATAAAGTCATTGCAAAGAAGCTTGTTAACTGAGACATATAACACAGGTAAGTATGTATATATATATCTTTAATTTGAAAATTCATAAATTTTGTCTGAGCGACAAAGATTCAGTTTTAATAAAAGTTTTCATTTATGAATATCATGGACCGATTCCACCGGGCCACAAACCCACCAAATCGTTTTTTTTTTTTTTTTGGATGAAACGTCAACTCCTGAATATCTTCAGGTTGCTATTCGTCCCAAATGCGGCTTATTTACATACCCATTGAGCCAGAAATGGGCCTCAGCGCTGAAAAACATTTGGCTCGAAAACGTCGGATCTTCCTGGAACTTTTCAAGAGCCCATAGAGTAAACTGGTGTCGCTTGGGTAGGTCGAGCGACTTCAGTTCTTGCACAAGCTGTATTTTGTACCCTTTTAATTTAAGATCTCGACGTAAAATGTGCCAAGTCGTTCAATACGTCGTTATGAATACTGGGTCTCAATAAGCTGAGAGTAGAATAAGGGGCCGGCCTAACACTCGCAAGAGACTCAGGAAAGATTGGAAGAGCTTTCCTTCTCTTAGCCTTAAAGGACGACCGAAATATATGCTTAAAAGAGGTACAGAATATCCTGACGCAGAAGTAGGAAAGTAAATTAAATTAAATATAAAGTCATTGCAAAGAAGCTTGTTAACTGAGACATATAACACAGGTAAGTATGTATATATATATCTTTAATTTGAAAATTCATAAATTTTGTCTGAGCGACAAAGATTCAGTTTTAATAAAAGTTTTCATTTATGAATATCATGGACCGATTCCACCGGGCCACAAACCCACCAAATCGTTTTTTTTTTTTTTGGATGAAACGTCAACTCCTGAATATCTTCAGGTTGCTATTCGTCCCAAATGCGGCTTATTTACATACCCATTGAGCCAGAAATGGGCCTCAGCGCTGAAAAACATTTGGCTCGAAAACGTCGGATCTTCCTGGAACTTTTCAAGAGCCCATAGAGTAAACTGGTGTCGCTTGGGTAGGTCGAGCGACTTCAGTTCTTGCACAAGCTGTATTTTGTACCCTTTTAATTTAAGATCTCGACGTAAAATGTGCCAAGTCGTTCAATACGTCGTTATGAATACTGGGTCTCAATAAGCTGAGAGTAGAATAAGGGGCCGGCCTAACACTCGCAAGAGACTCAGGAAAGATTGGAAGAGCTTTCCTTCTCTTAGCCTTAAAGGACGACCGAAATATATGCTTAAAAGAGGTACAGAATATCCTGACGCAGAAGTAGGAAAGTAAATTAAATTAAATATAAAGTCATTGCAAAGAAGCTTGTTAACTGAGACATATAACACAGGTAAGTATGTATATATATATCTTTAATTTGAAAATTCATAAATTTTGTCTGAGCGACAAAGATTCAGTTTTAATAAAAGTTTTCATTTATGAATATCATTCGACAGGGAAATTTTACTACAATGAAAACTCCACTAAAAATTATACCAAAAAAAATTAAAAGGTACGAGATCATTAAAAAATATACAAATTTTTGACTTGCTATAAAAATGAAAATACCAATTTGTAAACTGTTCCTTAATACAAAATATAAAATCGGTTTTTGTTCAACATAATCAACTAACAAATTGGTAATTTATTATTTCTTCGAATTGACTCACAGTGCATACAGAATAACTGTATCGTTAGAAAACAGACAGTAGTAAGATGTAGGGTGTGGAAGTGTTGGCGGAATGCAAGCAATATGCAGCTTACGACTGTTTCACATTACCGGCAACTAAATAATAACTCAATTATAATTTGAAATTTGCAGCAATGCAATTGCAACTGTGTTCAAACATACATATACTTACACATATATCTGTATTAGTTGGAAAATATTTTCACATATTCATATAGACATGAGTACCTATGTGTATACAATTATGGGGATATTACCTGTAAGTTGGTTTTCATCAAAAGTTTGCACTTTGTATATTTGGTTGGCGTGTAAACAAACGTTAACTGTACAGGTGTTTAACTAACACATACACTATGTGTGTATAAAGATTGTGTGTTCGGGTGCATTTGTATGTTCAACAAATGAAAAATAATATTTTCAAATGAAAATATGTACGCACATATATGTATATGTTTGCATATACATATATTTCACTTATAAATTCCCAATGTGTTAGTATAGCGTGTAATATGTATGTTTATTTCTGTGTGTGTGACCAAGTCTATGTTTAAAATAAATTCAAATGTTTTGATTACAGCAATCGTTTGTCAGTTATGTCGGTAATTGTAACATCAAGAAATTAAAAGAAAAATCATGTGAAGGCATTCGATAGTTGCGTGAATAAAAAATGAGTGCTTAGATTTGATTAATGATAATAAAATTGTAGTATATTACATTCAAGTAAGTTTTCATAGTATAGTAAGTAAAAAAATCCAATACGTGAAAATTCTAAAATCAAAACTCAACACTCAAACCATGTAACAAAGAGAACCAATTAAAAAATATCAAAAATTCTCAAATGAGAATTTACAATTGGAGCACTACACTAATGTGTGACAGCTAGAATGAGCAAAGAAGGTAGCTTGGGCAGATCCTTAAAAAAGTTTGTCCTTGTAGAACGGCATTTCATTTGATTTTCGACAATGTTGAAGAATTAGCTGCTACGATAAGTATTGTCGCTCTGCAATAGAGAGAAAGGAAGAAGATATTGATTTTAGGACGAGCTCCTCCTCCAATTTGTTATGTGTGTCTTGATGGAATTCGCTACACTTTATATAGTGCGATACTTCTTCTTCTTCTTTGGCGTAGGCATTGCTTACGCGATTATAGCCTCGTCAACAATTGTGCGCCACTCGTTTCTTCTCTATGCTGTTTGGCGCCAGTTAGAAATACCAATTGATACCAAGTCGCTCCCGAACTGATCCTTCCAACGGAGTGGAGGTCTTCCTCTTCCTCTGCTTCCGCCAGCGGAGCACCCCGTCGAATACTTTCAAAGCTGGAGCGCTTTCATCCATTCAGACAACGTGACCTAGCCAGCGTAGCGGCTGTCTCTTGATTCGCTGAACTATGCCTATTTCGTCGTGTAGCTCCTACAGCTCATCGTTCCATCGTCTGCCGTATTCGCTGTTGCCAACACGCAAAGGACCATAAATCTTCCGTAAAACTTTTCTCTCGAAAACTCCTAAAGCCGACTCATCGGATGAAGACATCGTGTATGCTTCTGTACAATAATTCGGGACGGGAATGACGAGCGACTTCTAGAGTTTGGTTTTGGTTCGTCGAGAGAAGACTTTACTTTTCAATTGCCTACTCAGTCCAAAGTAGCACCTGTTGGCAAGAGTGATTCTGCGTTGGATTTCCAGGCTGACATTGTTAGTGTTGTTAATGCTAGTTCCCAGATAGACGAAATTATCTACGACTTCGAAGTTGTGACTGTCAACAGTGACGTGAGGCCAAGTCGCGAGTGCGATGACTGTTTATTTGATGACAGGAGATATTTCGTCTTGCCCTCGTTCACTACCAGACCCATTCGCTACACTTTTTTGTCAAGTCAGAAGAACGCGGAATTTACCTTGCGATTGTTATGAACAATTATATCAATATAATTGGGATCCGGCATCGGTATCGAACGGCTCGGATAGGTCCTTCCCAATTTCGACTGTGCTCCTGCTATTATACAAGGTCAGTTTACAAAACCGTATGAGTTTTGTGGGGATACCAAATTCATACATAAGCGTAGAGGCAGTTCCTTATCGTGCTCTCGAAGGCAGCTTTAAAATCAATAAAAAGGTGGTGTCTATCGATTCTTTTCTATCGGGTATTCTCCAAGATTTGGCGCATGGTGAATATCTGCTCAATGGTGGATTTGCCAGTTCTAAAGCCACACTGATAAGGTCCGATCAGTTTGTTGTTACGCTAGATAGGACCTTATATGCGATATTAAGAAGACCTATCCCACGATAATTGGCGCAGATCGTGGGGTCTCCCTTTTTTTGGATTGGGCAAAGCACACTTAGGTTTCATTCGTCAGGCATGATTTCATCCGACCATATTCTGCAAAGAAGCTGATGCTTGACAAGGAATGTTAACCCTTCGCCGCCGTATTTGAATAGTTCTGCCGGTATGCCATCGGCTCCTGCCGCTTTATTATATTTTAAGCCTATTCGAACTTCTTCATAGTCGGGTGATGGCACTTCTATACCATCGTCTTCGATTGGGGTTTCGGGTTCCCCATCTACGGGGTTTTCACTTTCACTGACATCGAGCAGGTTGGAGAAGTGTTCCCTCAATACACTAAGTATACTCTGGACATCTGTCACCAGATTATCTGCATGGTCCCTACATGAGTCTGCTCCGGTATTGAAACCTTCTGTAAGTCGCCGCATCTTCTCATAGAATTTTCGAGCATTACCCTTGTCCGCCAGCTTCTCAAGCTCTTCATACTCACGCATTTCAGCCTCTTTCTTTTTTCGTCTGCAAATGCGTTTCGCTTCCCTTTTCAGCTCTTGTTATCTATGCGAGATAGACAGTCTGCTTTCTCTCCACTGCAGTTCCACATTCCTCATCGTACCAGCTGTTTTTCTGGTATTGTTGAAAACCAATTGTTTCCGAAGCAGCGGTACGCAAGGAATTTTCTATTTCCTTCCGCAGCTCCCTTAAATTGAGTCGCTGGTGAATGCTCTCAGAGAGCAGGTATACACGCCGAGTAAAAAACCTACTGGCTGTCTGCTGTGATTGCAGCTTTTCCATGTCAAACCTTCCTTGTGTTTGTTGACGGGCGTTCTTTGCAGAGGCGGGTGCGTATTTTTGCTGCTACGGGATAATGATCCAAGTCGTTATTTGGCCCTCGGAACGTACGCGTGTCTCGAACACTGAATACATGTCTTCCGTCTATCACAACATGATCCCAAACCAAAAATATAATCCATTCAAAACAGAATCACTCTTGGCAACCGGTTATACTTGGGACTGAATAGGCAATTGAAAAATATGAGGCCTAATTTTAAAAATCACTCAGGGCCTCACATTACATTGTGTCTTCAATTGCCGACGATCTACGAAGAGAAGAGACGACTGCTGGGCTTTTATTGAGTTAGCTATAGACGCCGTTTAAAGTAGCAAAAGAAATATTCCACCGATTAGGTGAGGTAATATATATAAATGACCTGAGAGTCAGAAAAAATAGAGACATACTTTTCTCTGGTTTAAATGTATATTTATGCCCAAATTATAAAAATCATGACTCAAAAGTGGAATGGCTGATTCGTTTTGGTAAGTTTAATAACAATATATGAATTTCGTTAGATGGCTAATTATTGGGTATGCGTTTATGAGAAATTAAGCTAGTGCAGAACTTCTTTTAAAATTTTCAAAAGGACACTAATTGTCTTGCATAACTCTACACATTGTACTGTTAATATTTCCAAATAATAAAAAACTATACAGAATTTAAAGTTTTATGTATACCTATGTGTGAAATGGGATAGATGAAAGATAAAAATGACCATCACAAACTTCTCGTCAAACCTCACCTTTGATTTTATAATATGCTATAATCGAGACATAATTTTTCGATAATATACTTGTAAGGATACAACAAGAATATAGAAATTGTATGAACATAGACATGCTAGAATCTGTGTATTCATTGAAGTAATATACTTTTACGCTGGAAAATCTTTACCGTTTTCTACAACTTGCTTACCAGGAGATATTAGTATACCTCAAAAGAAAAAAAAAACTGAAATTCGTTGTAATTGATTGACCTCGCACTCAAAGGTACCTTAGGGAGTTTAGCTAATATATTATTGCTTCAATGTTTCCACTGGCTTATCTATTATCGATTACAAACTTAGGATATAACTTTATCAAGGTTATTTACCTGCTCAGCGAAGTGCGCACTTTGAGTCTGTATATATTGCATGTGCATACATAGATATTTCATATAGCCTTTAAGGTCATCATATAAAAGCTTGTTGTTACATTGACAATTGTGTTTACCTAAGCGATTTTTGATTGTGCACATTAGCTCGCCAACAACTATGTTGTCGTAGAGGTACTTTTGTTGAGCTATTAAAGACATTTTCAAAGATTTAGATGTAATAAGGAAGTAATGACGTACTTGTAGGATTCTATGTAAAAGTATAAATAATAAAATTTGGTCCCTTCATTAGCTCCCAGCGAGCAGTAGTTAAAATCCTTTGATTTGACATCTAAAAATCAAAAGCAATTTATGTTTCCTTAATATATATTTTCATTTCAAGCTTTCCTTTTGCTTAAATATAGGTTTTTCCAATAAGAGTGATATGATTTATTTAAAAAAAAAACACACCAATTGTTAATGTAATTCAAATGTTTTCTATCTGATGTGAAGTAAAGTCGATACAATTAAGTTTTGAATATAACATCATTCCAGTGGTCTCCAAGCCTTCTTCTACAGCAACGAATGCGATGAACCCAATTTTTGAGCACTTTTTCCACTAAATCAAGTCGTATGTCATGAATAACACATTCAATATTGACTTTTAAAGCTTGAAGAGAGTCAGAGTCTGGTTTATTGCTAAAGACCAATGACTTCAAATAACCCCACAAGAAGTAGTCTAATAGTGTTAAATCATAACTTCTTGGAGCCATTCAATGTCACAATTTCTTGAAATAATCGAATCTCCAAAACTTTCCCGCAATAATTCGGTTGCTGCACGTGCAGTGTGACACGTAGCCCCTTCTTGTTGGAACCAGATGTTGTTAAGATCAACTTTTTTCAATTGTGGTCATAACAAGTTGGTTATAATCGATTTATACCGCTCTCCATTGACATTAACGGTGCTACCAGCTTCATTTCGAAAGAAGTACGAACCGATGTTTCCACCAGACCAAAAACCACACCAAAGTATTTTATTTAAAAACCACACCAAAGTACCACACCAAATTTAGGTGAATGTGATGGTTGTTCATGGATAATTTATGGATTTTCTTCGCACCAGAATCGGCAGTTTTGTTTATTTACTGCACCACTCAGATGAAAATTAACCTCATCGGAAAAGATGGTTTTCTTAAAAAATCGTCATGGGTTCAAGTTGTTCCAAGGTAAGAGCAGCAAATTCACGACGTTTATGGTCGTCCAATGGCTTCAGTTCTTGAGTGAGGGCAATTTTATACGGATGCAAGCACAAATCCTTTCGCGAAATCCGCCAGGTTATGGTTTGAGACAGTCCCAATTCTTAAGAAGGTCTTGGAATCGACAAATTTTGGTCTGCAGCAACACTTGCCTGAACGGCAGCAATATTTTCATTACTTCGACAGCTTCTTTGTCTTATTGGCACTTGAACATTGAATAATTTGTAAACGTTATTCTTGCGTATATCTTGCCATGATGAAATCGTAAACATTACTGAATACAATGAAAAAAAGACAGATAATGACATATTAAAAATGGCCAAAACGACACTTAGAAATCATATCATCACTATTGGAAATCCCTTTATCATTATGAGCCAGGATTGTCCATTCCACCTAGTTAATTCTGAAATGAAATAAAGCTTTTCATAAAAACCTCTCCGCCATTCGGAGGCGACTTAGAGTGAATTGTAGGTCTCACCATTTGTTTTAAAAATATTTAGAGCACACCACACGAGAGACATGGTTAATTAATTTCACTTTACAGAATTATTAATTTTTATATAAACTCTGCATCAGTAATTTTTCAAGCATAATCCTTTTGACCCGTTTCACATCTAGTAACATTTTAATGTGCTTTGATATTAAATACAATGTATATTTCGCATATTTTTATGTTGCATTCTATGTTTAGCAAATATAAAAAACATAATATTGTGCTTTTATAAGCATTGACCAACCATCTTACCCTTACCAATTCCACCATAACTTTACCATAATGACCCTACTAATATTCCCTTTTACCAGTTTTTATTTTACGTTTACGTTAGGGACCAAAAAACATAGATTTCGCATCAATGCCTCCGTTATTGTTACAAATAAGAGTACTTACACATAAATATTTCTTTGTTAGTTTTGTATTTTAGCGAACATTGTGTGGAATATGTAGGAATATGTGCATTTTTATCTATGTATGTACATACACATATACATGAAAATATACTCAACAGGGATACGTGCGACGTAAATAAAGGAACATTTTGTTTGGCATTTTGCTTAGTCTTTCCTCATACGGCACACGTGTATTATATTTTTTGGTATGTTTTTTTTTTTTTATATACTGGAACAAGCAGTGAAGTACACTTTTAGGGATCTAGCTAAAATGTTGCTTACGACACGCACTTGAGCCTTACAACATACACGCTTTATATACATACGTATGCTTGTAAAGAAATAAGGAAATAAGTTGGTACAGACATGAGCACATATATTAATATGTGCATGTAAGTGTATAACATATGTCCGATTTTCGCTCTCACCGCGTACGTTATTGCATTTCGGTAGCACGTTTTCTTGATGTTTATGAGCTCTAACACATACCGAGTGCTTAGTTGACGTTTATGCACTCTTAGGATGTGCTCTCACGCTAAGTTCACCATCTTTTTTTCCTCATTTCATATTTTCATATCCTTACAAGTAAGTTTTTTACCTTCAATGTCCTTGTTGTTTAGCAGTAACTTGTATTTGCTTTTAGTTTATTTTCTCGTTCCTTTTTTTGCTCTTAACAGAGTTCATAAAAATAGTACTTTATGTGTTGTGTTGGTCAGTTGACCGTCCGTAGCCCGTATGTAACGAATGCATGTAATTGAATTTACTTAGTTTGTTGTCGTTGTTTTTTCATTCATGCGTAGAACGTTATAACCTTTACGTTTCATGTTTACAAGAATGTAAATGTATTTAACGCTAGATCATATATGGGTATACACATTTTTATAAATACATATTTATTATTTGCCTAAAAATAAAAAATAAAACTCTTACACTATAAAATTGCTTTTTTATTTGTAACTATTTTTAGCTGAATTGTAAGAGCTTTAAAGAGCAGAAAAAGGAATAGAAAATTATTAATAACGAATTTAATTAACTTTAACAATGAAACAAGTGTAGCCCAGAAAATAAATAACAAAATACTGTAACATCACATTAATATCAATATTTGCGTTTAATTATTTAGCTCAATCGACACATAAAATTTTTATCTCCTCCTAAAATAAAATATTTCAAGATATTGCTCGACTGATTTTTTCTTATTTGAAATTAGAGAGACATCGGGTTTCGTACAATTTTTTAAAGATTTGTTATCACCAACAAAAATAATTGATTGTGCATACCAATTTTTAAAACCAGTTTTGAAGCGTCAATTATATTATATTTAATATTCGAACTGTATGAAAATGAGAATACAAATTTTGAGCTATAAATTCAAAAGTATTGGATATTTACTATGCATATGTATGTGTACATATTATATAATTTATTTATTAATAAAAATTTATGCAATAATAAATCATAAATGCAAAGAAAAAAATGCAACGTTCTTTTAATTGATATCATAGTTTAAATTCTAAGTTCGATTACATTTCATCTGTAAAACACTAAAGTTATAAAGGGTGTTTTTTATAGAGGTATAGAATTTTAAGTTGCAATAAAACAACGATGGATTATTCGATTGACATGAATTTTATTTATCCGAAAGATAATCTTGTGGCATTACATTTTAAATATGATTTCTGGCATATGACCGCCACGGCTGGCGCGGATGTAGTCCAATCTGGATGTCCAATTTTCGATGAATTTTTCCAACATTTGTGGCCGTATATCGGCAATACCACGGCGAATGTTGTCTTCCAAATGGTCAAGCGTTTGTGGCTTATCCGCATAGACCAATGACTTTACATAGCCCCACAGAAAGTAGTCTAGCGGTGTTAAATCACAAGATCTTGGAGGCCAATTCACAGGTCCAAAACATGAAATTAGGCGGCCACCAAACGTGTCTTTCAATAAATCTATTGTGGCACGAGCTGTGTGACATGTTGCGCCGTCTTGTTGAAACCACATCTCCTGTACATAATGGTTATTCAATTCAGAAATGAAAAGGTTAGTAATCATGGCTCTATACCGATCACCATTGACTGTAACGTTCTGGCCACCATCGTTTTTGAATAAGTACGGACCAATGATTCCACCAGCCCATAAAGCGCACCAAACAGTCAGTTTTTCTGGATGTAACGGTGTTTCAACATACACTTGAGGATTACCTTCACTCCAAATGCGGCAGTTTTGTTTGTTGACGTAGCCATTCAACCAGAAGTGCTAAACAAAATTCGCTTATGAAAATGGACGTAGTGCGCGATACGTTTTCCGCACAGAACCATTATTTTCGAAATAAAATTGCACTATTTACAAGCGTTGTTTAGGCGTGAGTCTATTCACGATGAATTGCCAAGCCAAACTGAGAATAAATCACTTGACAGCTGTTAAATCGGTCGCCATCTTGAAAAGTAATGCCAACTTAAAATTCTATACCTCTATAAAAAACACCCTTTACAAATATGATAAAACTACAGTTATGTTAAAACTAAATTAAATTTAAAATACTATTATTCATTAAGAAGTTGTAACCATGACCAGGTGTCCACATTAATTGAATTTTTGTAGGTGCAGTAATTAGTGTATTTCTAATTGAAGAAATAATTTTGTGCCAATTTGAATGGTACGTTGATTGTTGTAATGAATGATTTGCTGTTGGAGCATATAATATATATATAATATATTTCCCTTTATTTTTCTTAACATATGCAACTGCTAGCCCGATTTCTAGAGCTTCAGCTGTGAAAACTGTACACTGGACAAAAAAACAATTGTGATAGTACTTCTCCTTTATTTTTTATTACAGCTAAAGAGGTGCGATCTTTAGTCTTGGATCTATCAGTGAAGAAGAAGTAGCATCCGAATGCTTTGCAGTTCTCAAAAATCTCAGCAAAAGTGGCTTGATATTCTAGCAGGCTTGATCTGGTAGCAATAAACCAGAGAGGATAAGTTTCAATACCTTTTTTCGCTCTATAAATAGCTAGGCAATTTTTCTTCTCCAAAGTCGGGGATCTTGATATAACTGATGGTATCTTATTATGTTTTTTCCATGAAGTAACATTGGGAAAAATATTCATTAACACCTTGTTTGAATGCTGTATAATTCAGCTTCTGCTAGCAGGAACTTGGTCGGTAAAGTTGGAAAAGATCTAAGGCTGCGACGGATTGCTAAATGATGTGGTACCGAGATTTTACGGATTAAAAATCTTGCGCAGTATCCGTAGATCGGAAAGGTGTATTTATTTATTTATTTTATTTTTTTTTTTGATATAGCTACAAGATAGATACTTAGATACAAGATAGATAATTAACAATATTTAATCTGGTCTCTAAGGAACTTTAAAGGTAACTACAATGTGGTTTAAATGAGTAGTTAGAGTCTAAGACTATTCCTAGTTCTCTGAAGTTTTTTTTTCTTGTATAATATGATTATTTATATATAGAGATATGAAACACGGGCTTCTCTTACGGCAGATATGTAGAGGGTTAGTTTTCTCAAGAGGGAGTGGTATACCCGAAGTTGCCGGCCATGATGTTATGTCGTTAAGAATTTCGGTGAAAATAGTCTGCATTACTTGTATAAATATGTCTTTGTTTTTCGAATATATAAAAACATCATCGGCATAAATTTGATCATCATTTGGACACGAATTTACTTAATTCCTTAAAAGCTATTATAAAAAAAAAATACATACAAAAAAGGCCATTTTGTGAGATTGCCTGTGAAAAAGGTAATGAATAAGTTCATAGAAACCAAGAGCATCAAGGGAATATATAAACAAAGTATGTCTTGACCCCAAGTATACCCATGATACCAAAGGTTTTGCTATCTAATTTTCAGTGTAATAAATTTTTCGACCGGCTGACCTTTGTGATGACCATAAATCAACTTGGAGTTGACCTGCTTCGCGAAGAGTGGTGGAATTACAAATTTTAACGACTTTCGAACCGTTAAAGAAAACTTATCAAGAATTTTAACGATTTGACTATTCGCTATTCATATGTTAACGATGTTCGCTATTGCTTGGTCTGCTGTTGGCGTTAACTACTCGAGAGCTTGTTAATTAAGTGACAAATATTTTGAAGTTGTTAGTGCAATTGATAAAAGAGTTGTTATTATATTTAAGTTAAAATAAATAAAATTAAAATTAAAATAAAATATAAATCGGAAAATTAATATCAAAAGCGAAACAAATTATTCATAAATGAATATTTGTCATACGTTTTATCCCAAAATGAGGAGATGACGTAGCCGTCATTAGTGGAGGATGCCTTCAACCTCCCGTTAGAGAGCAATGAGGCCAGGCGTATTTAAGCCGCAACATATTCTTCACCATTTATGAGAGGCACCATTGGGACTATTGGCTGCAGTCATTTACCAAAAATTAGCTCTGAAAATCATGAATAAACCTGGATACAATTCTATCAATGAGAAAACGGCAGAAGTTATTTTTTTTCAATTGCTAGGTAACATAGTTCACTATATGTATTTTAAACATACATATGTATATGATCCTAATCACAAGATTTTGACAGTAAATGCTAAATACCCAAGAGCGCGGCACGATTCATTTATTTAGAACTCCTCTCTGTGCTCTGACGTTGTGCTAAGATGGGATGCCACCTTTGCTCTATTTTAATAAAAAGTAAATCTCAGCTAACTTGTATCGTTAAAAAAGAGTCAGCGAATCCTACAATGGTTAGGGCAAGTGACAAAATTCATTAGTTGAAAATGGGGCCATGTGTAGAAGTTCACGCAAGTGAGGAAAGCTTCTGACTGTCATTAACCTAGGAGTGGCCACAAACGATTCTTTTACATATGGTTCAAGCAGCTCACGACTTCCGGTTTTAGAACAAGTATCTTCTGGGTAGCCAACAAACATCCGCTTGGAGGAGAGCTAAAGTGAGAAGGTGAATGCCTTGCGGTTGTGCGTAGGGTTTGGAACCCACCACATAAAAACTATACTCCAATAAAAAGTCAACAAATGCCTCGGATGAGAGACTCCCCTTTTGATGACGACCCCCGCAAACATTTAAAGTATCACGATTTGAGGGCATGCACCTGGAATGTCCGGTCCCTTAATTGTGAAGGTGCCCCTGCCCAGCTGGTTGATGTCCTCGTAAGGCTAAGGGCTGACATCACCGCCGTGTAAGAAATGCTATGGACGGGACAAGGACGGAAGAAGGTGGGTCCCTGTGAAATCTATTACAACGGCGATTCAAAGGAGCATAAATTTGGTGTTGGGCTTGTGGTGGGAGAAAGACTCCGTCCAATTCGCATCAAAGCAACGTTCTTAAACATAGCGTAAATTTGCGCCCCCGCTCAGACAGAAGACAAGGATGATGTGACCAAAGATGCTTTCTATGAGAGCCTAGAACGTCCTTATGAGCGCTAACCCCGCCACGTTGTCAAAATTGTGCTAGGCGATTTCAACGCCAGGGTGAAAAAAGAAGGTATTTTTGGGGCAACAATCGGAAAATTCAGTCTCCACGATGGAACATCCCTTAACGGGCTGAGGCTGTCGCCAGATCGTAAAACACGCAACCAAATCGATCATGTGGTGATAGACGGAAGACATGTATCCAGTGTTCTAGACGTGCTTACGTTCGACTCGAATCATTATCTTGTAGCAGCAAAAATACGCACCCGCCTCTGTGTGGCAAAGAACGCCCGTCAACAAACACAAGGAAGATTTGACTTCGAAAAGCTGCAATTACAGCAGACAGCCAGCAGGTTTTCTACTTGGTTGGCACATCTGGTCTCTGAGAGCACTTATCAGCAACTCGATATAAGGGAGCTGTGGAACGAAATAGGAAATGCCTAGCGTACCGCTGCTTAGGAAACAATTGGTTTTTAACATTACCAGAAAATCAGCTGTTACGCTGAGAAATGTCTAGCTGCAGTGGAGAGAAAGCAGACTGCCTACCTCGCAACTTTGCGATCGAAAAGAAAGAGGCCGAAATGCGTGAGTATGAAGAGCTTGAGAAGCTGACCGACAAGGGAAATACTCGAAAATTCTATGAGAAGATGCGGCGACTTACAGAAAGTTTCAAGACCGGAGCAAACTCATGTATACTTGTTTGGTATCGAACGGCTCGGTGAGTTCCTTCCTAATTCTGACTGCGCTTCTGGTATTATAAAGGGTCAGTTTATAAAGCCGTATGAGTTTTTTGGGGATATCAAATTCCGACATAGGGGCGTAGAGGCAGTTCCTCATTGTGCAGTCGAAGGCAGCTCTAAAATCGATAAAAAGGTGGTCTGCATCGATTATTTTCTATCGGGTATTCTCCAAGATTTGGCGCATGGTGAATATCTGGTCAATGGTGGATTTGCCAGTTCTAAAGCCACACTGATAAGGTCCGATCGACGGTGGGCTTTAGTTTTTCACACAATATGCTAGATAGGACCTTATATGCGATATTAAGGAGACTTATCCCACGATAATTGGCGCAGACCGTGGGGTCTCCCTTTTTTTGGATTGGGCAGAGCACACTTAGGTTTCATTCGTCAGGCATTCTTACGTCCGACCATACTCTGCATAGAGGCTGATGCATGCTCCCTGTCAACCCTTCGCCGACGTATTTGAATAGTTCTGCCGGTAAGCCATCGTCTCCTGCCGCTTTGTTATATTTTAAGCGGGCAATCGCTATTCGAACTTCTTCATAGTCGGGTGATGGCAGTTCTATACCATCGTCTTCGATTGGAGTTTCGGGTTCCCCATCTACGGGGTTTTCACTTTCACTGACATCGAGCAGGTTGGAGAAGTGTTCCCTCCATACACTAAGTATACTCTGGACATCTGTCACCAGATTATCTGCATGGTCCCTACATGAGTTTGCTCCGGTCTTGATACCTTCTGTAAGTCGCCGCATCTTTTCATAGAATTTTCGAGCATTACCCTTGTCGGCCAGCTTATCAAGCTATTCATACTCACGCAATTTGGCCTCTTTCTTTTTTCGTCTGCAAATGCGTCTCGCTTCCCTCTTTAGCTCTCGGTATCTTTTCCACCCCGCACGTGTTATAGTTGCTCGCAAATTGCAGTCTGCTTTCTCTCTACTGAGGTTCGACATTCCACGGCATACCAGCTGTTTTTCTGGTATTGTTGAAAACCAATTTTTTCCGAAGCAGCGGTACGCGAGGGATTTTCTACTTTGTTCCACAGCTCTCTTATATTGAGTCGCTGATGAGTGCTCTCAGAGAGCAGGTGTGGAAGCCGAGTAGAAAACTTGCTGGCTGTCTGCTGTGATTGCAGCTTTTCGGCGTCAAACATTCCTTGTGTTTGTTGACGGGCGTTCTTTGCAAAGGCGGGTGCGAATTTTTGCTGCTACAAGATAATGAGCCGAGTCGATATTTGACCCTCTGAACGTATGCACGTCTACAACACTGGATACATGTAATTCTTCTATCACAACATGATCGATTTGGTTGCGTGTTTTACGATCTGGCGACAGCCAAGTAACTTGAAAAATTTTCGTGTGGTGAAATCTGGTACTAGAGACAACCATATTTCGGGACCCGGCAAAGTCAATCAGCCTCAGCCCGTTTGGAGATGTTTCGCTGTGGAGGCTGTATTTTCCGATTGTTGCGCGAAAGATACCTTCTTGGCCCATCCTGGGGTTGAAATCGCTTAGCATAATTTTGACATCGTGGCGGGGACAGCGCTCATAAGTACGTCTTTGGTGACATCATCTTTGTCTTCGGTCGGGGCGTGGGCACAAATTAACGATATGTTGAAGAGCTTCGCTTTGATGCGAATTGCGGCTAGACGTTCATCCACCGGGGTGAATGCCAGGACTGGGCGACGGAGTCTCTCTCCCACCACAAGACCAACACCAAATTTGCGCTCCTTTAAATGGCCGCTGTAGTACATTTCACTAGGTCCCATCTTCTTCCGTCCATTGCATTTCTTGGATGGCGGCGATGTCAGCCTTTAGTCTTACGAAGACATCAACCAGCTGGGCAGGGGCACCTTCACAATTAAGGGACCGGACATTCCAGATGCGTGCCCTCAAATCGTGATCCTTTAAACGTTTGCAGGGGTCGTCATCAAAAGGGGGATCCTTCATATATATAGTTTTTATGTGGTGGGTTCCAAACCCTACACACAACCGCAGGGGATTCGCCTTCTCACTTTAGCTCGCCTCCAAACGGATGTTTGTTGGCACCCAGAGAATACTTGGTTTAAAACCGGAAATCGTGAGCTGTTTGAACCATATGTAAAAGAATCGTTTCTGACCACTCCCAGGTGAATGGCAGTAAGAAGCTTTCCTCACTTGCGTGAACTTCATGGCCCCATTCACGCTCAAGAGGTCGAAAACAATGTATCCGAATAAGAGTATGACCAAAGGCAGTTATTATTTCTTGTTTTAGTTTAATTTTGAAATTTTTGTAGATTCTGCTGAGTTGGATATAATAAATGAGTTCTTTTGAAAACCTTAAAATTTATTTCTTATACGGTGTCAGTATTTCTCTAATGTAAAAGCCGTACTTTTGTATGTATTTTATGCATTTTGAAAAAATATTCCAGTTTGGCTTATTGCGCCCGAAATTGACGATCTGCATATGACGAAGGGTTAAATACAACTCTTTGTATTAAATTACTGAATTACAAGAAAACTAATGAAGATCAAGTTTATGGATAAGAATTGCGTAATAAACCAAAGCGAATGCATTACTGAAGTCAGGGAAAGTAACGTTAGTTGGTTAATTATCCCTAAATGCTTTAGGAAAGTATAGGGGATATCAAGCATGTTACTTGGCTAGTGGTGATTGTTTCGAAAAACTTAAATATATCGGATAATTTTCCAATATCTCAATATTTTTTTATATCTACGTTTTGATGAAGCTATATTTTTTTAAATTTACATTTACCGAGGCAAATAATCTAAGGAAATTTTTAAGCCCAATCACTGCAAAGTGGTGAGGTAATGCTTTGTTTGCATTACTGTTATTCGGAAAGCCGAGGATCGAATCCTGATCCGGCAAAAATTCTAAATTAAAGAAAATTATTTTTTCTAATTTTCTAAATGTCAAGCCCTTCGAACGTATTTCTGACATGAAATAAAATCTTCTCGAAAAAGTCCATCGGCCGTTCGGAGGTGACTTAGTATAAGCTGAGATCAATCCGTTTTACTGGAAAAACATCAAGACGCACACCACAAATTTGAGGAAGAGCCTGGCTGAAAATCTCTTTGGCAGTTAGAAAGTGGCTATTATATAATATAAATATAAGAAGAGATTAGCTCAATCAATGGTGAACATTAATAAATAATCACGTAAATAAAAGATTTTATTTTAATTACAAGACAAAGTGCGCGATATAAAATTCTGAATATTCTACGAATGCACAATGCATGTTGCAGCTGTAGCACGCTTTTAGGCTGACCACATAATAAAACATATATATTTGCAAACCCGAATCCACAACAGAAGTACAAACATACAACATCCGTATAACTGCAAAATATGTGCAAAACCTGTGCAGTACTTTCTTCGCGCAAAAGAACAACTTCACCCACACCAACCATTTAATTTGGTTCTTCCCGCGAGTGCTGTCCTTTTTTCTTTGGTAATTTCCAGTTGCCTTCTCACTCTCTTAGATTGCCACTTTTCGACGAATTGAAGGCTACTTGCCTGACAGCGTGTCGAAGAATAAAACGGAACGTAAAATTCGCTAAGATCGAGAGAGAACAAAGAAAGAAAGAAACATAAGGAAGGAAGTAACTACTTCTGCGTTTTGTGTGCTCGCCTTTTGGTTGTGGGTTGTTGATTACTGGTTTCATGCTTCCAAGAAGCAACAATGGCAATTTTATGCATGCTGCCAATTTTTAATAAAGAAAAAGAGTAATCAAAATGAAAAGAAAAACTACAACAGTATGAGTATGTAAGGAAACTGAAGTTCGGATGGGTGATACTTACTAACTGATATCCAAGAGAATTTGGATCCATTAAAACTCTAATTCTGTCTTTCGTGAGTCAAGGCACCAAAGAAAGTGGTTACGAGGGATATACGATAATTACATATGAGAATATGAGGGATCTAGATTAGAGGTTATTTGTAGCCGAATATTTTTTTATACGAGTATTTATACTAGCTCCTGCGAACCCTTTAAAATATGAAGAAATAGCTATAGGAATCTGCAATTCAAGAATTATCATTATTCCGGGCCTTGCATTTTTGACAGAGTAAACATTTTTGTTTCAACCGACTCTTTAAGGTTCAAAGACCTACAAGTAAGATATATACAAGTATATGTAGTCCTCAAACGCTTATCGTCGCTAAGCATGCAATACCGCGTGTTTGAAGATTGCGAAATTTTATAGGAAAACGAAAATACTGATTTTGCGGAAAACAGCTGTACATTTTTTGACTGAACTATCAATTTGTAGAATTAAGTTAGATTTGCAATATACAATAAATATTTACTTAAAAAGTCGTACAGCCCTTAGAAACAAAATGATTTTAATGGAATTGCAATTTTGGCCGTAACAAAACATAAATGAGTTTTATATGCGATATTCAAAAAAAATTTAACATTTTCATTAAATTGAGTTTATTTACAGAAATTATGATTATAATTTTATTTTATTTAAGAAGTAGTTTTAATTAAAATAGTATAAAAGACATAATAACAGGTTTATTTCTCAGGCGATATATACAAAAACCTTCGGGTATCAACCGATATAATATTCTTCAACTCTTGCAAATATACAAACTTTTTTGACTTTTGTTGATAAAAATGTCTATATTTGAGCATATGCATGATGCGGCTGATATTCCTATTCATGTTACCAAATCTCAATTTTCGAATCTTTGGCGTATACGCGGTACTACACGCCATGCGCCGGTATGTTTTTTAAATAATAAATATCAAATGAGTTTTATAATATCTAACTATATATGTATAAACAATTGTATGAACATCACTAAAATATACGAGAGATTCCTATTGCGCTTGGTTATGATAACAACAACATCAACAACATTAAACGCATGCTAACAATAACCTTCAAGAGTCGGAAATATAAAATAACGATCATAAAAATGAAGATTGCATTTTGTGTTGTTGTTATTTCACTGTGGCTATACTACGTGGACGTTGTTATTTTTATCATGTACGCGCATTGATATATACAGTTACCTACATATACCTGATGTAAAGGGGTATCCATTTAGTGGGTTTGAATATGCAGAGCTGTGTTTTGACATCTGTCAAACTTAACTGTCAAACCAAAAATGGTTTGTTTTAGTTGAAAGTCAGGCGTTTATGAAAATGGTTCGCTAAACAACCGCACAACGCGTTAAAATTGTTGAAACCTACTACAAAAATGGTTTCGTGCTTCAATAGAAGATTATGGTGGATATAATCGTCCAACTACTCAAGTAATTGAAAAGAGATTTAAAAAGACTGGATCGGTTACAAATATTGTAAGGCCTGTGTGTCATCGTTTTGCTCGTTCGCTGCTGTAAGTGAAAGAGTAACCGAAGACTCGAATGTGTCTATTTCTCGACGTTCTTAAGAGCTAGGACTTTTTACGGCACATAATGGTGTATTTTGTCTTGGACTTACACATACTTCTATATAAAGTCCAGCTCAAATTACAACTGAAGGCAGCTGACTATTTAGAACACCGTAGTAACATCGATTGGGGGCTTGAACAAAAAGCATTGGACCGCGATTTTTTCAACAAATGTTTCTTCAGCAACGGGACAAATTCCTCACTCGGTGGATACGTAAATGAGTAAAATTGTCGCATTTAGAGCTCAGAAAATTCTCAAATAATTGATGAGAGGTCATTACACCAAAAAAAAAAAAAAAATAACTCACCGCTTTGAAAAGAATAAGGGCGAGACTATCACTGTCAATTCGGGGCGTTATTGTCATATAATAACCGACCACTTTTTGACCTGCAATTGAATAACACGACTTGGATAATATGTGGTTCCAACAAGATAGTGCCACATGTCACACAACACGAGTTAATACGATTTTATTGCAAGAGAAATTTCATGGCCGCGTAATCTGTACCCTTTGCGATATCACATGGTCACCGAGATCGTGCGATTTGAAACCGTTGGCCTTTTTTTTTGTGGGGCTGTGCGAAAGACCGTGCTTAGGCGGATAAACCTTTAACTCTTAAGCACTTTGAAATATGGCTGAGACACCGCCCATTATGTGTCAAAAAGTGGTCAAAAAATACGTCAAACCGATCGGAACGAAAAATTTATGAGGCGGTCATTTGAATAATGTAGTATTTCACGTATAATGTCAAGTTTCAAAGTTTATAACAAAACAGGAATTTCAATTTAAAAAATATTTTTAATTCATTTTATTTTCGTTTATTTTAGAAAGCCTAAAATGGACAACCCTTTACATCAGTATATACATATTTTTTTCCGTATCTGTGTGGCCATTCTTATTTGGTCGCTGCTTTACTTAGCTGTGTGTGTCGCTTAGTGTAGTGATATATTTGTTTGTGGAATGTGTACGTTTGTACGTGTGTTTGTATATTGGGTATAGCTTGTGGCCTCAATAACCGGATAATAAAAAAGATATACTCACACTCATACAATTACAGGGAAGCACTTAGAGAAAGAATTCTTATTTCTTCATGCACATATTTCAACAAATTTAAGTATAATTTAATATTATTATTAAGTTTTTGTTGTTTACATCGCAATGAAGAACGCTAAAGCTATTGTTCAACTTTAAATATGAAATATAATAGAAAAAATATATTAAATCTTATTGTATTGTCAGAATTATATTAATAAATTCAGTAGGTCCCTTGTAGCTGGTATGCTGGTATTTGTATAAGAATTTACCTGAGCCATTTTATTCACTGCGGCATGAAAATAATATATCACAAACTAAATTAACAAAGTTCGCTCAAAAATAGATTTTACAAAGAAAAATCTTTTATTATACACATATACATTTATATTTATGCAAATTTTATCTAAAAATAAATAATTAAAATCAAAATCACGAAGTAAGTCCTTTTTCAAGCTTCCCAACACCGGTGAAGTGAGGACATTTCAAAGGTAGCAATCAAAGTTGAAGATTAAAGAGCCATTATATGTAGTTCACTCTACAATAACGTTTTAAGTAAGGAATATGTAATATAATTATGATCTTAGAAGCCAATAACTATTGCTAAAGTATTTTACTTAATTTTAACTTTTTTTTAAATAAATTAAAATCTACTCTTATATGCCATTCAATGCATGTTAAGCTAAGCAAATATTTTTCCATGTACCAATTTCAGGTGAAATGAACCATAGATACGATTTTTTTAAATAGGACGGTCCGGCGTTCACTTCCGGGAAGGAAAAGAAGTTTTCATATTAATATTAGTTAAGAAGTTACCTCTGTATATATCAAGGTTCAGGTAAACTGAAGCAAAATAAACCGTTCCCTGTTCCACTTTCCGCAAGAAAAAGTATTGTTCATACTAATCTAATCACAAAGCTACTTTGTACCAAATTTCGGGTAAGATGATCCATATATCCTTTTTTGGATTGGTCTCTCCCATTTTAATCAAAAAATTTCCTGTGTGCCACATTTCAAGCAAATCGAACCATAAATACGAATTTTTTGAATATATCGGTCCCTAGTCCACTTTCCGTAGAAAAAAGTAGTCATCATGCCAGTCTGATGAAAAAGCTACCATTTTACCAATTTTAAGTAAATCGATCCATAAATACGCATTTTTCGAAGCTTGCAAACCACCGTTCTTCAACTGCCTACTTATATATATGTAGATTATTGAGGAATCGATAATGTTAAAAATGCTAGGGATTAATTTTACCATTCAGTTTTTGTGTAAATTTGTGGTTTTTGTATCTTGGTGTTTTGACCACCAAATGGAGGAACCTACAGTTTATTCTAAGCCGCTTCGGAACGGCCGATGGATTCTTGGGTGGAGCTTTTATTTCTAGTAAATAAAACATTCGGAGGGCTTGACATTACCGAGCGCAATTAGAAATATTAATTTTCTACATTTTTAGATGGGTTTGAGCCTGTGCTCGACCCCAGGCTTTCGGAATGGTAGCACGCAATGCTAATCACTTGGCTAAGCGGCCGCCAAACGAAATGTTAATTCTTTATACACATAGGTCATAAAGTCTGCGTTCACCCAACACTTTTTTTTAAGTAAAGTAAAAACACAATTGAAATAATTGATTCAGTTGAAATTTGTGAGTCTATTCATAATGAATTGCCAAACCAAACTGAGAATAAATCACTTGACAGCTGAAAAGTAATGCCAACTTAAAGTTCTATACCTCTATAAAAAAACACCCTTTATATATAATATCAGAACTATGATAGCGTAATTTTCTAGCAATAGTCAGAGAACCTACTAAAACTTACATATATGTAAAGGCCAATAGTCTTTTCTTGACAGATCACGCGTGAGTCGTCTGAAGCTGTCATGCTACTTTTGTTCAGTATTCTTTGGCATTTCATCATGGAAAGATTTACGCCTGAACAACGTTTACAAATCATTCAACTTTATTACGAAAATTCACGTTCTGTAAGGAATGGGTTTCGGGAACTTCACTCAACTTATGGGCAATATAATCGGCCTACTGAGCGTACTATTCGCAACACGATCTCCCATCTTGAGACCCAACATTCATTGCTGAATAATATTCGACCCAATAGATAACGTCCAGCACGCAGTGAAGAAAATATAGCGGCGGTAGCTGAGAGCGTAAACGAAGACCTTGGAGAGTCGATTCGGCGCCGATCGCTGCAACTCGGACTGACGTATGGAACGAGTTGGAGCAATTTACGTCGAGATCCTAATTAGAAGTGCACAAAATTCAGATTGTGCAAGAACTGAAACCGCTCAACCTTCCAAAGCGCTCAACCTATGGGCTCTTGAAAAGTTCCAAGAAGATCCGACGTTTTGGAGCCAAATTTTGTTCAGCGATGAGACCCATTTCTGGCTCAATGCGTATGTAAACAAGCAAAATTGCCACATTTGGGACGAAGAGAAACTTGAAGAGATTCAAGGGCTACCATTTTATCTAGAAAGAAGAACGCTTTGGTGTGGAATCATCGATGCATATTTCTTCAAAAATGATGCCGGTAAGAACATAATCGTCAATGGCGACCGCAATCACGCCATGATAATCGACTATTTGATGCCTGAAATTGAAGCTCGTTATCTCTGCGACATTTGGTTTGAACAAGACGGCGCTACTTCCTACATATCGCATCAATCAATGGATTTATTGTAAGAACACTTTGGTTAGCAGATAATGCCACATTTTTGGCCGGTCGATTGGCCACCAAGATCTGTGATATCACACAGTTAGACTTTTTCCTGTGGGGATTTGTGAAATCTAAAGTCTATGCGGACAATTCCGCTTCGATTCAGGCCTTGGAGCAAAATATAACGCGTGTCATTCGCCGGTTACCAGTCGAAATGTTCGAACGAGTCATCGAAAATTGGACTCAACGGAAGGAAAATTTGAGACGTAGCCGCGGCCAATATTTGAAAGATATAATCTTCAAAAATAAATGACAAAGAGTGTTCTTTCGAATGATGATAAACATTCCCCATTAAATTTGAGTTTTCCGTGTTTTTTCTTTAAAAAAGTAGGAAACCTCGAAATGGATCACCTTTTATATACCTGTAAATATGAAGCGATTTTCTGCAAAGCTTCTCTTCCAATTGGTGGTCTGCGTCTTGACATTTTTGAAACAAATGGAGGGACAGTTTATTCTAAGCCACCTCTGAACGGCCGATGGATTTGTATGAATAGCTTTTATTTCAAGCCAGTAACAAACCCAGAGGGTTTGATATTCCCTGCCGAAGGGCGACTGCAAGAAGAAAAAACAAATTTCTATAACTCGATCCGAAATACACGCTTCTAACCACGATGCGGTTGCCTCCATCTTGTGTTTGTTGAACTGAAAAAAAACATTTTTTGTCGTCTTGAATTGAAAGCAAATTATTCTAAGGGAGGTTGAAAAAAAATCCCGTAATTAACTAGATAACAAGGTCTAAATGTCGCACAGTGTACTTTTAGGATACAATGCATAAACTCAGATTGTGATTTGAAATTTTTTCTTAAGTTTTAGAATCTTCTCTTTTTTCTATCTTTAGTGGTTCCGGAGATTTTTGCTTTTGAAGTTACCCAAAAACACCATTAGCTGAGAAAGCAAAATTGAAGTGAAGGTGTGCCTAATTTCTAAAATTAGATTAAAAAAACTATCGAAATTTAAAAAAATCTTTCTACATCTTAAAACTGATTGCTTTCTATGAGTGACAACATAAATATTTGCATACTTGCATACATATGATAAAAATTTTATGAAACAAGTAATAATCATAGAATTAATTAATTAAATTAATATTTTTATTTTAACTTGAATTTTAACATTGTGACATGTTAAAGCTATTTATAATTTATAAAAGCTATTTAAAATAATAATGATTTGCTGCGTAATGCTGCATACATGCACGCTATAATTAAATATGTTAAATACCCTCTGGAACTAAGCATAAGTAGTTCCTAAAAGTGCAACAGAAGAGGCGACAAAAATCAGGAGGTGAGTGTAATAAAACATATAATTGTTTAAGGGGGTTCTCTTATATAATTATGCAAAAATTACCTAATGTTGGATAATTTTCTTTTTTGAAGAAATAAAATAACTTAGACATGTGCGCTGTTCTACAAAATATTTATTTAGGTTTCCTTTATATAAGTACAATTGAAAATTTTGAGTGTCGCAATTCGTCGTATAAGAGCAGAAAACCGAAACGATCTTGAAGATTACATTCCATAGAGACAAACCAACCTAAAAAACATTAAAAAATTCGTTATAGAAACAAAATGGCTACTACTTAAAAATTAAGTATCTTTTTTTCGTATTATTTTTCCAATTAGGCCTGCTGTAAAAAATCATTACTGATCAAAATATTGCAGTTTTTTAGGTTACAGCGGCGGAGAATTTTGTTTTCTTTTATATGAGCAAAACTCAAAGTTGATTGGTTAAATGCTTCAAAAACGAGAATGCCCGCAGATTCGAAAATTCTTGTTTCGAGAAAACGCGTGTCAAAGTTTGAAAATAGTTTTTCGTGTACAATTTTAGGTAATCCATCTATTTGTCTAAGCTTTCTACGGCCACCAAACATGAATTTGAGGTCAAATTTGACAAATTCAGAATGATGGATCTAATATGGCGGACTAAAAAGTGAAATATTTATTAATATCAATGAAACTTTGATATCCTTATATAGGGTCACTGAACACGAATTTAAGGTGAGATTTGAAAAATTTGAAATGTCCAATCCAATATTACGCCCAAAAGAGTAAGAAAAAGTAATCTTGAATAATGTATATGAAATTTGATCAAAACAAATGTTTTCGGGAAGATTTTGAGATTAATTAGGCAAACTTTTTCTGAGCGTGAGGACATAGGCCGTTTAGCGACGGAACTAATTCACGGATCGAAAAAACATTTTACCAACATATTCTAGACACTTTCAGCCTTCGATTTGTAAAATAAATAAAAAATCGATTTTTCAGAAAAAATTTAGAAGAGGCCCCATTAAGTATATATTGCACCTCTGTAAGCAAGTCACTATGTTATTTTTATATATTTTTTCTACTGATATGTTGATAAGAATAATAAAAAAAAATTACTCAAAGATTTTTTTGTTTTCTTTTTCGTTCGCACAGTTGAAAAATTTACTCTTTATTTCTATTGTATACATACACCTAAATGAATTTAATTTAAATATTATTTTACATTGTATTAAATGGATTATGGCTAATACGCACTTCTCATGAAATTCTTTTAGCTAGGAAGCTTTTTCGGATTGGTAAATTTTGAATTGGGGCTTTTTTGCGTCTAGTGAGCGATAAGTTGTTATTTTTTAACTAAAGGTATTTGTTGTGCAAAGATATTCAATTTGTCAATTGAAATTTGTCAATAAAATTAATTCATTATTTTCTGGCTTTTTTTTTGCTCATTATCATTTGTAATATTTTGCGAAAGACCCCATATACACCTCAAAACAGCGAATATCAAAAAAAAAAAAAAATATAGCGAACTTTCGAAACTCTAAACTCTTATAATTAATTAAATGGAAGCAATAGTCGCCTGTCATCAACAATTTATTAAATATTAGTTCATGGGAAACATATTGTATTTGGAACAATCACTTCTTCCCTGTGAGTTTTCCCGGTGAGTTCTGAAAGGTGGTTCAAGAGTGAAAAATAAAAAATATAAACACTTGTGTCGAAATAAAACGAGCAAAATTACCAGAAAATACTAAAATGTAAACCTTATGATCATACCTATGGTGTCTTCAGATCCTCTTATTAGTTCACATATGGGAAAGGACCGGAAAATATTTTAAATATAATTTCACATATTTACTAAAATAAATTGTCATTTAAGCACATACTAATACGTGTGTCCAAAGGAAAAAGTTGGATTTTCAATTTCTTTGAAAAGTACTTATATATTCATCCATATACATTTCCTTCCCTTCAATGTTATCCCTTGGATATAATACACTTGTGCCAACGGTTTTTGCAATCCTCGAAGCAATTCTGACATGCGCCTTTCGGTATGGCCATCAGCTCTTTCTTCGATTTTGACTTGGAGAAAAATCTGGTGAATACGGTCATTGAGGCATGATTACGGTTTTGTTTTTGGCCAAAAAATCACGAATAAGCTTTGATGTGTAAGTTGGTGCATTATCGCGATGCAGATATAACATACAAGATTTGTTTTTCCACAATTCCGATCGTTTGCTTCACGGAAATTTTGCATAACTTCCTTGTAGTATTCCTTATTAACTGTACGAGCTTTCGGCAGGAACTCATTATGCACCACACCAGTGAGCGAAATCTTCACATTTGATCGAACTTGGTGTGCCTTTTTCGGTCTTGGCTCATCTGGCAGCTTCCATTGTGACGATTCGGCCTAGGTTTCGACATCATAACCATATACCCACGTTTTGTCACCACTTATGCCGCGTTTGAGAAAACCTGGATCGTTGTTGACGTCATTTAACAACTCCTGAGCGATAATAATGCGACATTTATTTTGCTCAAAATTTAGCAATTTCGGAATGCACTTCCCTGCCACAAGTTTCATGCCCAAAACATTCGAGAAAATTGAATGGCATGAGCCGATTGATATTCCAACATCCTCTGCAACTTCCCTAATAGTTATTCGGCGATTTTCAAGAACAATTTTTTTCACTTGTTTACGATGTTTCCTTCGCTTGTTGACGAATTGCAACCTCTTCTGTTGTCAAAAACAAATTGGCTCCTAATTCAAGCACATGATAAACATATGTATCCGATTAAAAAAGAAAAAAAAAAAATATCGATAATCGAATGTACACAGCCCGCATATCGGCCGCTCTGCATGCTGGACACCGCTGGGGAACTGCTCGAAAGGATGATTAAACCCAGATTAGAAGCAGGTGCTAGCTCAACGAGGGTGCCATAATAATAAGATAGTTCTATTGGCGACGTTAGATGTGCGGAATGCCTTCAACAGCGTCCAATGGAAGAACATTAACAAGTACCTCAACTTAATTATAAGGAGCTACCTAAAGGACAGAGTTCTCCTATACCATACAACAGACGGTCTACGCAACCTCAGAATTACGTCAGGCGCAGCTCGGTACTCGGCTCTGATCTCTGGAACGTCAGTTAAGTCTCAAGATGCCTGATGATGCATGCCTAGTTGGATATGCGGATGACATTGCAGCAATAGTCACCACCCCGGATACAGAAGAAGCATGAAGGAAATTAAACCAGGTAATGATACGAACCCAAATGTGGCTTGACTCACGCGGTCTCAAATTAGCAACAGAAAAGACCATTCTGGTGATAAATGGAAGTGTACCTATAGAACTACTATAGAGAGAAAAAAAATTTTTACCTTAAGAACCGAGACAGTCTAAAACTGGATGCCTACAATCGATGGCGAAGTCGCTAGGAACAGGAACTTGCGGCAGACGGACTGTCAGGCTAATTAAGGACGTGAAACTCTGGACACAGAAAAAATTCAGGGATGTAGACTATTTTGTCACTCAGTTGTTATCCGGAAACGGATATTTCCGAAAATAACTGCACAAAATTGGTAAAGCAGAAGAGCCGTCGTGCACCTGCAATGACGCTATCGAAGACAGGCCAGACCAAACATTTTTTTAAATGCGAACGATGGCAAGCAGAACGACAGGCACTAGAGAACCTGCTAAGTCCTCTGGATGCGGACAACATTGTACCTGTAATGCTCCAGAGTGAAGAAAACTGAAAAAATATATCAGACTGCGTAGAGATTGTATTACGTAAGAAAAAGCGGGACCTGTACGCAGGTGACGAGATGTAATCTCACTACGAGAAAAATGGAACGCCATTTCCTTCCTTAGAGGAGAGTTTTTTATTGACTTGCAAGTGGCACATACCATTGATGTGACGGCACAATGATGATGAGGATGGCATTTTTCTTCTTATCACTCGCAAAAAAAATTACTGTGTGTCGGCTTCTTTCGAGAATAAAATAGAAAAAATCTATCTACTCTACTTACTTCACCTGTCTACTGTTATTTAGGCGTTATGAATCTGCTGAAAGTCAAATCTGTCTGCGCAGAACGGATAAGTTTGCCTTTCCTTAAACTATGGTATAGAAAATAGGATAACAAATGTGTATTAGAAGTTAACAGCTAAGGTCAAATAAGATTAAAAATTAAAACACACACGGGAGAGTACCTCGACCAAAAATCGCTTAATTCTTTCTTTTTTTTTTCATATAAGAAAAATATGGCTTTTTTCATACTGTTAATGAAAAACCGCGGAGGAGCTCGGCCGAAAATCGCTTCAGCGGTTACAAAGCGCCAAATATATATATATATATATATATATAATGAAAAACCGAAACCGAAATAATTACAATACATATAATTTTTAGGCAGCTTTTAAGGCTTTGTGGCTGCCTTTGACTGCTGATTTATATGTATATTTCAGAATTAATGTTTTCTACACATGTGCATGTACATTTTTGTGTTCATATACGCGTATAACTTAACAAGCGTTATAATGCGTATAAGCCATAAACACACTGGCACATACCAACACCCACGCCGATATTTGTTTGTGGCTATATATAAGTAAGAATGTATACATGGAATGCAACATTAGCGTCAGTCAGCTAGGACTCGCCACAAAGTGTGCAAATCTTTATTTGCATGGGTATGCAAATTGCTGCAACGCACTTACCGCCGCTTGCCCACCATACGAATGCCCAACAAAGCGTCGACCATAATTCTCAGGCACTACAGTTGCATATAATAGTACATATGCATGTATGTATGTATATGATCATGAATGATTTTTTGCACTCTTTTGCATTTTGATGGGAAACAAAGTTGTGCCAATTTTAAATAAAAATTTCAATATCATTTTATGCTTGCTATATATACGCATGCATTCATACATATGTACAGCCATGGACATTAAATTAGCACAAAACTTTGTCATAAAAACAATCATATGTTTTACTGTATTTTAATTCTAGTAACAAAAAAATATAAGCATAAAAACTTAAAATGCATATTCTTCATTAAAACAAAAATAAAAACTTGGACGAAATTGCCAATCGTCTGCTCATTAAGGCCTGCATCGTATCATACAAAAGATAAGCGCTGGACATTAAAATAGCACAAATTTAAATTTCTGAAATAAAAATAATGTAACTTAATAATTAGTTAAAATATTAATGGATTTGGTTTACTTCATCAATATTTAGTAGAGTAGCCCTTATTTTCAAGCACAGCATGGCATCTACGGGACATGCTTTTAATCAAATTCTGGCAACGTTCTCTGGAAATCGAGTACCACGCATTCCGTATTCCAATCCATAAATCATCCAGGTTTTTGTATTTTTCTTGAGCAATTGCACATTTCACATCGTTCCAGAGGTTTTCAATCGGGTTTAAATCGGGACTTTGTGCCGGCCAGTCTAAAACGGGAATATGTTCTTCCAAAAACCAGTCCTTTACCTCCTTAGACGTGTGTTTCGGGTCATTGTCGTGCATGAATATGAAAGAAACTGGCATGTGTTCAAAGGCATATGGTTCCATTTTGTTCTTTAAAATGTCTAAATACTGATAACGATCCATTTTTCCATTAATTTTAACAATGGGACCCACACCATGCCACGAAAATGATCCCCACACCATGATGCTTCCTCCACCATGCTTTATGGTCTTCTGAGTGTAGCGTGGATTTAATGCCTGGTTTTTTTGTCGATGACCAAACACTCTACCATCCGGTCCTATTCGATTTACCTTTGTTTCATCACTCCAAAGTATTTTTTTCCAGAATGAGAGGTCCTTATTCTTGTGGGTGCGAGCAAACACTAAACGCTTGGCTATATTTTTCTTTGATAGAAGTGGCTTCTTCCGGCTGGAGCGTCCGAAGAGCTTTGCGTCATTCGGAAGTCGTCGTATGAGTCTGTCTGATAAATTTAACCCAAAATGGAACATTAATTTCATTCGCAATATCACGTGACGATATGAAAGGGTTCTTCTTTGAAATCCGGACAATAGCACGGTCCACGACTTCGGTTGTTTTTTTTACACGCGGGTTCCGCTTTTTGTTTTCTTTGGCATTATTTTTTTTTTTTTTTTTTGGAATTGGTCACATTGTAGACCATTTTTCGGGAGCGGTGCAAAATTTCTGCAATTTCAGCCACTTTTTCCAATCATTCCACATGTTGGCGATAATACGATTCTCCTCCGGCGTGCGATCTTTTCCACGTCCCAGTTTATGCAAAAATTAACTTAAATTGCACAATATCAAAAGAATTTAACGTAAGAAAAAAATTACTCAATTAATTATTTAAATACAGCACTTTTATGCACTTTGTGCTAATTTACTGTCCAACTCAATATCAACTAATGACAAAAATCAACAATCAGAACAAAAAAATACAGTATTATAACGGTAATAATTTTTATTAACAAAAGATAGATGTTGTTGTGCAACAGTGCAGACCAAAACAATTAGTCTAAGTAGGATAAAAATGAGAAAAACAACAATGAAAATATAAGGGGATTTTGTGCTAATTTAATGTCCATGGCTGTATGTACATATGTGCTAGTACACATACTCACAGGCAGTTATGGAAATACGAGTGGATTACGGACAGAGGCAAAACAAAATTCACTTGTGGAAATTGAAATTGTTTCTTTCATACCTGGCAGACATGCCTGCATATAATTTTAACATAAATGTGTACATATTTCAATGTTTTTTTTTTTTTTTTTTGTTATTCCTTTCATTTATTTGTGCGCAGCGCACACTTATAAACTATGTACATATATAAAGTCGTATACGATATTCATGAATTTGTTGCTTGCTTTATGAGCTCTCCGCGCATTGCTTGCATGCTTGTATGGATTTTCTGAGCTTACAAGGTTGCAACGCAGCGATTGACGGCTTAGAGTTATGAATTCAAATGTCAAAATAATAAATTTTCTTTGCTTTATGTACAAAAATGTATGCATATATATATATATACATATATTGCATATTTGTATTTCTTTATGAAGCATTTCCAAGGGAATGTTGCAGTTGCATTTCGTTTAATACGAATACGTACTTGAGTATTTTCACAATTGAAAGTGAAATTTCTTTCATTTCGCACTTTGGTGTTGGTTTTCAATGTAAAATAAAAGTTATCAGTTGTCATAGTTGCCATCAAATAAACAAATATACGCACGAAATAGCTAATGTTCATACTATAATCATGAAATTATCTTACAATATCAATATTTAAATTCTTTCTAGAAAAGTTTTAGCTACAAAAAAATTAAGTGAATTAAGAATTTGAGCGACTCATACATATGCAAAATCAAGGCGAATTCATAAAGGTGCGAGCAGGAGAACAAATACAACAATTCCTGTGTATTTTGTTTTTGCTTCTAAGTAGTGATTGTCAGAGTCATGGAAACTTATTTGGCTTATAAAACTGCACAAATCTATGTTCCACACTTTTTCGCACAAATCTTCTTTTTTTCTTCTTCTTCGGCATTGGCTTACGTGTTTATAGCCTCATCGCCACTCGTATCTTCTCTCTGCCGTTTGTGGCCAGTTAGAAATACCAAATGATACCAGGTCGCTCTCCACCTGATCCTTCTAACGGAGCGGAGGTCTTCTTCTTCCCCTGCTTCCGCCAACGGGTACTCCTTCGAATACTTTCAAAGCTGGATCGCTTCATCCATTCGGATGACATGACGTAGCCAGCGCAGACGCTGTCTCTTCATTCGCTGAACTATGTCAATTTCGTTGTATAGCCCGTACAGCTCATCGTTTAACCGTTTGCGGTATTCGCTGTTGCCAACGAACAAAGGACCATAAATCTTCTGTAAAACTTTTCTCCCGAAAACTCCTAAAGCCGACTCATCGGATGTAAACATCGTCCATGCTTCTGCCTACTCAGTCCAAAGTAGAATCTGTTATCAAGAGTGATACTGCGTTGGATTTCAAGGCTGACATTGTTAGTGTTGTTAATTTTGGAGCAACGATGACTGTTCATTTGATGATAGGAGATATTTCGTCTTGCCCTCGTTCACTACCAGACCCATTCGCTTCGCTTCTTTATCTAACCTGGAGAAGACAGAACTTACAATGCGGTTATTATGGCCAATTATATCAATATCATCGGCATACGCCAATAATAGCACATTCTTGTAAAAAATTGTACCTGGTCTATTAGCTCTGCGGCTTCTATTATTTTCTCCAGCATCAAATGAAAGAAATCACACGATAAAGAGTCCCCTTGTCCTTAACCTTGTTTGGTATCAAACAGCTCGAAAAGGTCCTTCCCAATTCTGACTGCGCTTCTGCTACTATCCACGGTCATTTTATATCGCCGTATGAGTTTTGTGGGGGTATCAAATTCAGGCATAACGGCGTAGGGACATTTCCTTATCGCGCTGTCGAAGGCAGCTTTAAAATCGATATAAAGGTGATGTGTATCGATTCTTTTCTCTCGGGTCTTCTCCAAGATTTGGCGCTTGGTGAGTTTCTGGTCAATGGTGAGCATACCAGGTCTTAAACCACGCTGATGAGGTCCAATCAGTTTGTTGACGGTGGGCCTTAGTATTTCACACATTACGCTAGATAGGACCTTGCTTTCGTCCGACCATATTCTGCAATGAAATTGATGCATGCTCCTTGTCAGCTCTTCGGCGCCGTATTTGAATAGTTCTGCCGGTAAGCCATTGGCTCTCCCCGCTTTGTTAATTTTTTAATTTCGAACTTCTTCATAGTCGGGTGATGGCACTTCTATACCATATCGATTGGGGTTTCGGGCTCGCAATCCCCGGGGTTTTCACTTTTGCTGCCATTGAGCGAGCAGATTGGAGAAGTGTTCCCTTCCTACACTAAGAATGCTCTGGACATCTGTCATCAGATTACCTCCATGGTCCCTACACGAGTTTGCTCTGGTCTTGAAACCTTCTGTAAGTCGCTGCATCTTGTCGGCCAGCTTCTTAAGTTCTTCATGCTCACGCATTTCGGCCTCTCTCTTTTTACGTCCGCAAATACGTCTCGCTTCCTTCTTCAGCTCTCCGTACCTATCCCACCCGTCACGTATTGCAGGCGAACGCAAAGTTGCGAGGTAGGCAGCCTGCTTTGTCTTCACTACAGTTCGACATTCCTCACCTTACCAACCGTTTTTCTGATATGGTTGAAAACCATATCAAACCATGTTTTGATTCCGATTTCCGATTGTTGCGCCAAAAATACCGGCTTTTCCCACTCTGGCATTGAAATTGAGAATTTCATTTAGGTAGCGTTAAAATTAAATATGCAAAAAAACATGCTTTCTCAAAAAAAAATAAAATAAAATAAAATAAATATAAATAATAATAAAATAATTTGTTTATATATTCAATAATGCATACAGATATGTATATAAAAAATGATAATAGTTTATCATGCTAAAACTTGAATATTTTCAAACCGTTTTGGCAAATTATGATCTTGTAGAAGTTCAGGGAGGTTAAAGCAAAAAATAAAAAAAAAATAAAAACAAGATTGGAGCTATATTTCAGAAATAATATAAACTGTAAAAGTGACGATTGGTTTCAAAAAAATAGAAGAAAAAACAATTTATTTCAAGACGATTATTAAAATATATCACCAGATCTTAAAGCCAATCAGCTGTGCCAATCATCTGTGCGGCGAATTACCTCACATGCAAACCGCAGTGATGGCCAGCGAGAATTAAATAATGATAAAATTCGTATCGGTAAAGCAGAGCTGCGTTCCATAGAAAACAATAATGAATAATAGTCGAAGAATATAAACATCAAACATAACAACATCGAGCTCTACGCAATGAAATACAGTAATTTCGCAGTTGCACTGTTCCTGTAAACATGGAACGAGTAGCAATGGCAAGGTTGTAGTTGACACTTTGGACAAATCAATTACGCTACCCATGAATTTTTGTCTTTTCATCGACTCATAAGAGGTGAATATTCGGCGAGTTTTTATAGCCATAGAAGAACAGTTTAGGAATCATGATTTCCTGAGTCAGTCCTGCGCAATATTGGCAGGAAAATACAAAGGTTTCAATGTTTTCATTGCGACCACTTTGCAATTTTTGCAATGAGTATTTTATTCTAATACCACGGTTTGAAATCAGAATAACTTTGTCAATTGTATGAGAAAGTTCTAGGATTTTTCTATCTCACAATTCAAAATTAAAAGTTATAGTGCTGCATAAGATTAATTAACTTTGCTTATGAAATGAAAGGAGACTTACTATAAAAGATCTAAGCAATAACGTCTTCAAACCAATCTAACGATTTTTCGTCTCGCTTTTGAGTGTCTGCAATTTCCCGTTCATTCTGTACATATAGTTTATCAGATAGCTTTAAATTAAAAAAGTGTATAACTGTTTTGACCATATTTTTCATAAACCTACCTATGTTTTTCTTACATACAAAAATAACTTCACGCTACCAAGTTACCTTATTATAACTTGAACAAGATTTCACCGAGTTCAGCGAAATTTATCGGAGTGTGTATGTATGTATTGGAAATCGCGCGATTTCTATCCTAAACCGAAATTGCAAATCACGTGAATTAGTTTGAGTAATGATGAAATTCACGCGATTTCAATCAGGTTCGAAGTTAACTTCGAATCAGCTACTTCACCGCTACTTTTAATTGATTGAAAATTTAAAATATCTACCAATTTTTACATATATATAATGCACACACAGAGCGTCTGTTCATCATCTCCTTAATTTATTGGAAAGGAAAGTTTTCGTTTTGTCCACATTTCTAATTTCATAAATACTTTGAATGAGATCCTTCAAAGTGTAACAGATATTTTCATATGCAGAACTCTCTGCTTTCAAGAGCTGTTTAATGCAATCTTGCATTGAATGTTTCTGCCGTTACACTCGCTGATGTACATACTTGGTGCAGGATTTCTCATCTGACTTGATGGAATGTCTTTCAGCCAAATTCAGAAGTCAAACATTTAGATGGAAATTTTTTCCTCGGTGCAGCTTAACGTAAACTTGTTGAAGGGGCCGGCCAAGCCTGCTCAAAGAAAATTTTAAAATCTGTCATTTATATACGTAAGTTAAAATATTAAATATACATTGTGTTAATATTTTATGAAAATAACCCAAAACTTATATTAGTTAATATAAATGTATTATATATACTTACATTTCTCGAGTCGTCAAGATTTTTTAAGTTTCACGTACTATCGGTTACACTATTTGAAAATGAAAAATAGATAAATTAATAATTTTGATTTCTAGGATGTGGCAAATTATTACGATTTCATATACGGAAATGAAAAAGGAACCGGAGAGTTCATCACATCACAATAAGTTAACGATTACTCATTTTCGTGCAGCTGATATACATGAAATGTGTTTGAATTTGAGGTCTGAAAATTTACATTTCTCATTTTTCATTTTTTGATATGAACTATTATTTTTTCTTTGGGCAAATAAAATCAAAATGGCTTTAATATTTTCAGTACTTATTTTGTAGAGTCATTGGTATGAAATCCACTACAATAAAACATATTCGTCACATAGCAAATAGTGGGTTACATGGAAATTTTCATATACAAATTCAAGGCTGTTTGAGTTTTTTTTTTAATTTTTTTATGGTCTAGAGAAACGAGTAGAGAACCTTATACGCAATCATTATTTGAGAAAAAATAAAAAATTTACTCAAGGTGGGAAAGGAAAATATTCTTCTATAGATTATCTTCAAAGTTTATAGTGATTTTTCTTTGACGCATAAATTCTAATGATTTTAGTATTTATTATTTAATTTTAAACTGAACTATGTTTGCAAGAAATGATAATAATTTATTTAAAAATGAAACAAGTAGCAATAAAATATGTACATATATAAATATTAGTATTAAGAGAAGGAATTTTTTTCGATTTTGTTTCTTGAAATTATGCTTTCTAAAAAAATTTGTTACAATGAAGAGCAAAGAAATAATAATAAATTAACCTTTTTTGTTGATCCTAATTTTAGCATAAATAAAATAATAGAGATTTTTGAACATCCTTGGGTGTGAAATCTCATAAATATGAAGCGCTATTCTACATTTCGATTCGAATTGAAATTTTCTCCGTTCGACGGATTTCGATTCTATCCAATTCTATGTATTCTACATTTCGATAATAGTGACGTTTTTGTACGTTGTAATTTAGTTGGAGGAGAACACTTTGATTGTACATTTTCGTGTACTTAAATAATATAATTTTAACAAAAATGTAAGTAAAACATAATTTTGATAATTGGAAAAGTCATAACGATGTATTTTTTTAGTTTTATGAACTTAATGACGCTTCTTGATAAAACACAAAAGCAGCATGGCAAATTAAAGAGTTTTGAAATAACGTTGCCGGAATACAATTGATCCGCCATTAAGACTCCACGATTTCGAGAGAATCGTGTAATGACATTAACACTGGTAACTGCCTTCCGTAAAAAATCGCAAACCTGCTACTACTCGATTAGGTGGAGATAACCATGTCAAATTCATTAAATTTCTTCCGAAAATATATCGAAGACATACTTGAAAGCATCTTTATTAAGTTAGAATTTTTTTTTGAATCTAAATGACTAAATTTATTATAGAAAAGCTTACGAATTACATGCTCAATATATTAAAATTCTTCACTAATCTGAAATGGATGATACTTGTCTCTCAATCCTCTTGAAATATCACAGCGACTCCTGATTCCATTTAACGTTAAAACGCGATTTTTTATATGTATTTTAATTATGCCAAATAATTTGCAATTGTTTTTTGTTTCAATTTTACACATTCACATACAACCAGCTGATTTTGGAAATGCATTCTCTCTTCCTCTTCTTCTTTCGATTCGATCGTAACGCAGAATACCTAATTACGATTGTGGCAGAGCGGAGAGCGGGAACGTAATCGAAATTTAGAATAGTGCTGATGATTTTTAGTTTGTTAAGAAAGTCAGTTTTTTTAGTTTTCCATTATATAATAAATTATCTGTGTTGTTATACTCTTCTATTGATTTGGATAAATTAAATATTTTTGCAAAGGCTGAAACATCCTTATAAAATGCTATTTATGAAAAACAAACAAGAAAAAAGGACTGTCTACGGCAATACTTTATTCCTTCATGAACACATTAAATTTATTACAAATCGCAATATTCGATTTTAATGATTTTTCAAAATTTTACAATCTCAGATGCTCTTTTGGATAAAAACCTCATTATTAAACAACTGTTTGTTAACAACTGTGTGTTATTTATGCTATAATGATCTGCTTCCAGCAAATTTACGTATAAATGTACCAGTGCATCTGCCTATCAAGTTCGGTTGAAATGAACTGAGAGATTAATTTGTGTTCAAACATAAACGGACATGGCTAAATAAACTCAGCCCGTCATTCTTATCCATCGGTATAAATTTGGGTAGGTCTATCAAATTCAATATTAAAATGAATTCATGTCTGTAGAATACCAAATTTCACGTTTCTGAATGCTTTTTTGGTGAATTTTGGAAGCAAAACCTCATGTATGAACTATCGGTTGTATAGGGCGATATGATATAGTAAGCTGATTTCGATGATTTTGAGTACCAATATGCAAATCATAATAATAAGTGTGCTTATTACCAAATTTTACGCTCGTAGAAGCTTTTTTGACTGAGTTTGGACCAAAGCCTCACATCTGAATCAATCGGTGTATGGTCCGATTTCGATGATTTTCAGTACCAATATGCAGTTCTTTATACCAAATTTCACGTTCTTAGGTATTATTTTGACGGATTTATGACCCAAATTTAAATATGAAAAATCGGTCTTATATATACTATAGTGGTTCGATGTTGCCGATTCCGAGAAACGATCGTTGAAACATATTTATGCCTCTTCCTACTAAGTTTGGTTGAAATATCTCACAAATTGAGGGACTGCGTTCAAACAGACAGACGGAGAGACTGATATGGCTAAACCAAATCAACTCGTCATTCTGATACGATCGATATAAAATGAGTCTATCTTTTCTGATTCTGGTACTTACATACTTTGAACCCAAGTTAACATACCATTTCATGTACATGACTAAGATTTTGATCGAGCATTTTGAGTAGCTAGAGCAATGGAAGAAGAACACAGACGGCTTTCACACTGCTGAACTGATTTATTCTGGATGGAAGAAAGCATTACAGGTGTGTAGGTACACAAAGCGGAACGTGCTGGTGAAAATAAACGAGGTGGAAGAATTCCAATCCGTTGGAAAGATCAAAGGACCTCCCTTTGGGTTTCCAATTGGCGATACACACTGAAAAGAATAAACCATTGGCAATATATTTTACTAGGCCCGTGAGTGGTGACCATGGTAATTAAACAATAGAATAATACTTTAGAATGTTTGTATTTTCTTAGCCAACATGTCTATATTTAAAAATTAATTAAAGCGAATAGCTGAACTCAGTTCAATTTAGAGAAATAAAATTTAAAAAAAGCGTCTCCTTTAAAGGTTCAAAAGCATGTAAATTTTTCACAAGCATGAGAGCAATTAATTCTTTTGAAATTTTTGAGAGATATAACTTGTTTAGTTGACACATATTCACTAATAATAGTAATAGATTATTTTATGTAAACCAGAGCATTAGATATTATTTTTTTCCTTGAAAGTAGGTAACGTTTCGAAAACACTAAATATAAGATGTTGAAAATTTTTTTACTTTGATTAATTCAATAAAAAGCTACTAGGAAATATGCCTTAACCTATGCACATAAAATTAATAAATTTCAGAATAATTAAACATTTATAACATTATTTTTCAACACGGAGGTCTTAAACGTATTTTTAAATTATGTTGAATGAATTTAACTAATGATAACAAAATTCAAAAGAAACAAAAATAAAAACTACCTTAAAAGTTACTGTTCACAAGTTTCACGAACTATCTATATTCCTTTTTTTTTCTCTTGTGTCAGAAAATCATGTGTGTAAATGTTCGTTTTATTTGCTGCCAGCTTATCTTAATGCTTTCTCTTGGCTGCATTTCACAATTTTTATAGTTTTTTCTTTCTTTATCATAACCACCTAAACTACAAATTACAAGAATTGAGGTACTAATGTGTACACTGTATATATTTTTTGAACTTATTAGTAATGTTTCTTTTCTTTGTAAAATTTAAATAAACAAAACTTGTGAAATTAGTTTTATCACATAATTTCACAATACAGACGATAAATTAGTACTAGGATATGCATAAGAATTTATTCATAGATACAGAGCTTTTATTAAAGTAAGGATATTGTTAAAAAGTACTAAATGTATTCAAAATATGTTTAAAATTTTAAACGTTAAGGCTCTGCAAAAAACATATAATAGAATATTGTTAAAATATTTTTTTGAGTGTAAGATCTCACCACAGCAGAGGAAATGGCTTTCAACCAAACTATCTTTACATTCAGTAGTGTCTCTATGTTTGTATGTATATACCTCTTACTTGCATGTGTATAAAACTCCACGTCCATAACTTGCAATTCCACTTCCATGCTCAATACTATAAGCCGCAAGTGTGTGCGTGTCCGACGCATTTTGGCGCCTTACATAAGTGAATAATGTTTGCAACTTAACGGCACATTATGCTTATCCCATCCATTGAAATGGTATTCCTAGTTCTGTGTATATGTATACTCCTATGACGGTGAATATGGCAAATATATTCTTGTATGCAACCAGAAATTTAACTTCATGTCTGACATGCTACGGAATTCATAAAATATAATCTAATAAGCTTTAGAAATTTCGCGCTCCAAGCGATCTGGGGGAAGAAGGGGTAGAATAAATATATTCTAAGCAGAATGGAGAATCAATGCCAATAGCAATATAATTTCTTGTTGAACATACATTGGAAATGAAGGGCGCATTACATTAGGTTCATTTTGCTTTAATTAATTTTTTTTTTTTTTTGTATTTGTTTTTTTTTTCATGTAATTTAATGCAACTTTTTAGAGAAAAGTTGATAACAAAAATTGCAATATATATATATATATATATATGTTTAACTAAATGAGAGACCCATAGTTTTTTCTAAGCCGCCTACGAACCTGTGATGAATTTTTTTGATGAGCTTCTATTTCTCGTCCGAAGTGCAATCGGAGGAGATGATGCATTAAAAAAATATTTACTACAATTTCAAATTTTAGTCTAGTTCAGAGCATTCATATTTATTTACTTTTTATATACTTACCTTTATACCTTTCAACCATTCACCTCTCTGTCTTGAATCCATTAAAAGAAAAAGTGCGCCTAAAAATATGTTTTATTAATGCTTTTCAATTATAATTCTTGTTTAATGTTTAAAAAATTCCGACAAGCGCTAATTCAACTAGCTACTATTATTTCCTTTTCCAAAGATAATTTCATTGGAGTAGACTAGGCCTGGAAGTTGAATTATACGTCTCTTTCTGTTATCTAAAAAAAATTAAAGAAATATTAAATATTATTTCAGAAAGCCCTTCTGGTATTTTCAAAAACCGTAAAATTGTTTTGTATTCACATTCTTGTAATACCTCAGGGAAAAAAGTATATGTGCATGGATTTAATTTGAAATAAAACAGCAGGAAACACATTTTTACTATTTAAATTCATCTCACTTTATAGTTAATATTAATATCAACAAAAACAAAAGCAAACCATTTTCAATATGTCTTTCGAAATAACATGAAAAATCTTAACATTTGAAGTTCTTAGGCAATTAGTATATGTATACAAAGATATATAATAAGTCAAGCTTAAGTAAAAATTATTTTTCGACTTTTTTAATAATTGATATGCCTTTCTTTTTTTATTTTAGAAAAATTTGATCAATTTTAATTGGCATGAAATGAACCAACTGTTTTAACGTTTAATTGTTAATTTCATCCCATACCACCAATAAGGTGTCATTGAGTTGTTTAATGGTCTCCAACTATCTCCCATTTCTATAAAGTTTGTCTGAAAGTACCCTCCACAAATCTTTAGTAGGGCGAAGGTCTGGGCTTATTGGTGGCCACTCCAAAAGAGGAACGTATTTTAATGAAAGAAAGCCTTTAGTCCCGCGCGCAACATGAATTGGTGCATTCCCTTGCTGGAAAGTCCAAGAATCACCTTAAGAATTACCAGCAAACTCGATCAGTACTTATCGTCCAATATATATTTCTGTATTTGTCCTGGTGGGTATGAAACACAGCGGAGATCTTCATCAGTGAACCTCCACCATTATTTCGCTTATAGCTAGTTAGGCGAGACTGCTGTATATCATGCTAATACTTATGACAGCCATCAGGACCGTCCAAATTATTATTTTTTCGTCAGGAAACCATTTTGAACTCATTTGTCCAATATTTTAGTTTTTCAGCAAAGGCCAGACCTGCCCTTATCTTTCGACTTTGCAGCTTGGGTACAGGTTCCCGAGACTCTTATCTAACCAATTTCTTTTGCGTCAAGATTTGGTGAACTCTTCTTCTTAACACAGCTAGATTAAATGTGCCTTGATTTCCAAGCAAGAGGGTTTGCTGCCATGGTTGACATTTCAAATGGATAAGTCAGTACTATTGAGAAAGATGTTCCGAAAACACAAAGTTTATTAGAAAAACTGCGTTATTTCTTCGGAAGTTTCTCGTCAAAATTTTAACTCATATTGTTCCTTAACCACCATATCCACCTGTTCACCTGATCGTGCTCCATGCAAATTCTGACTATTCAACAAGCTCAAAAACTTGTTTTTTTAGCATCAATTGAGGACATTTAAAAAGAATATTTGAAGGAACTGAAATCCATTCCGACCGACGAACATAAAACAATTTGGCATTAATTTGGAGAATATGAAGTAAATTTAAAAGAGTAGATTTTTATTTTAAAAGTATAATAAAAGTCACATTAGAAAATGCATGTGCAAATATAGCTTAAAATAAGATTTTAGAAATTTCTAACATGGCACCTGTTCGTGCACAGGTTACAACACAAACTGACGTTGACCTAATACTGACAAAAGCATGACGTTATTTCTGAAACATTTTCTATGTACTTCTACTAGTATTTATTTATTTGAGGAGTGAATCTGCCAAAATACCAGCAGATTCATTAGCACTCGACGTGTGTGTACGCTCTTAAGTCAGAGATACTTAAACTAATGGTTTCTCGTTAGAAAGATTCTGACTACTTGAACTCGAATTGACTTGATAAGCCCACCGGAATGTTTTTTTTTATTTTTCTAAAAGTATATTTTTTTTACTCGTTTTCAATAAATTGCCTATCGGATTAGAGACTTCTACCAGTGATGTTATTCTTTTATAGTAGACTCTCGAATTTCAAGAAAAATAATAAAATAAATAAAATAAATACTGTTTTGACTTAATTTTAAGTATTTATGATCAAAATTTGTTTCAAAATTTCAGAAGTGTTGACTTATTTTTTATTTAAAAGCCTAAATTTTAAGTATAGAGTCGAACTTGTATTCAAGTTATGCATTTTTCTATATTTACAAAATGTGCTGAACCTGATAAAAAATATTAAGCCCTTAACTGGCTTTGTTTTGAAACTATTTTGAGTAATAGGCTTTAATTTTAATCTTTTCTTAAATCAAGCAATCTTCATTTTATTTAGCGCTTACCCAATTACCCAGTGAATAAATAAATAAATTTATTATCTTATAATTTTTTTTTTTTTTTTTTTTTGAATAAAATATTATTTTATTTACACAAATAATTTAAAATATTTAATTATTTTTTAAAATAATTTTCTTTTTTTTCTTTTTCCAATAAAAAATGTTTTATAGATCATATATAGTTTTCCTTATACATTGTTTATTTTACTTTAAAAAATGCATAATACCGGCAAGTTTAGTCACGTTCCTTTTCGGTCAGCGGCCACTTGCCTATGTTTGAGTTATTGGACTTGTTAACACGGCCAGGACATTAACCTAATTGGATGCATATATCACACATACGTAAGACCTAGTGAGTATATATATATTAATATTCATATTCATATACATAAGTCCCACAGAACGAACACCCGCTCACAGATAAATATATTTGTCACATAATACATACACAACACGTGAATTAGACATTACTTATACGCCGCGTAGACCACCTTAGATTGTTGATTTGTTGTGCTTGGCTGGTTGGTTGTTTGGTTGGTTGTTGTGTGGTTGCATGTTTGCCCGGTCATTATCATATGTTGTTGTTGATCTTTGCTTTTGTTTACATGCACTTATACTTAGTTACATTTAGTATTGTTGCTTTTACTAACATTGACATACGAGTATATGTCTACATGTGTGTATGTATATATAGTTTGTTCTTGTTGCTGTTACTCGACTAGTTATTACTCTCCTTACGAGCTGTTCAGCAGTGATATGTGCAATATACTCCCTTTTCTAGCTCACACTTTGTCGCTCGCCGTTATTGTCGTTGTTGTTATTTCCACTTTAAATATTTATCTTAAGATCCTTTAACAAATGACTCTAATGCGGCTGTTCCGCCTAATTCTTGTTGTTTTTGTTGTTATGCGTATTGTTATGTTTTTATTATGGCTACAGTTAGCTGATGCTGTTCTATACGTATGCATGTATACTGCTTGAGAGCCATAATCTTGCCTCTGCTCACACTGATATTGTCATTACTTTGCTGTTGTCATTGTTTGCTTAATTTAACTTGAAGTTTAAGTTAAATAACTTGAATAAACATTTAAGTAATGTTTGGCATTGTTATTATTGGTCTTGTGTGTATTATAATAGGCTTCTGGCCATTCTAATTGTTGTTCTATTCTACTGGTAGATCTTATTCGCTTAGTGTAGGCCAGGAAAGAAGTTGATAGTGTTGTTAGCCTGCTGGTTGCTTTTCCTTACAGCATATATGAAGTTAAATATGTAAATACGTTAAAATGAAAATAAGTGTGTATGTTTATTAGGGTGCGAAATTTATTTATTAAAAATATTTTGCACAATGTTGTATTTTTAAATAACATACAGGTTATTTGATTCGCATTTCGCAAAGTGCTAAATAAAATTTAAATTCAAAATCTCAAATCTTAAATGTCGAACCTTCTATTAAAGTTTTTTTCTTATGGAAGATATTTTTTCAACATCTCAAAGCCTTCATGCTTCAGTGCTTATTCACTTATACTCAAAGTTCTAGTAGAAAAATCATTTTACTTATATATCCATTTTATTTCCTAATTTGTTTTATCTGCTATTGGCATCACATCAATGGCATCTGAAGCCATTGTTTTTGTTGCTATAACGGCTTGTTCAAGAGCAGGTAAAGTTAGTCGAGGCAGTCTAACTGAAGGTCTAGGAAATAACATGATAGGACCAGAGGGAGAGATATGTTAGCTGAGTGGGTTTTAGCAGGAATAGAGAGAAATGGTTAGTGCCAAACAGAGACTAATTGCCTGCAGAACATACGTTCAATATAACTGGAATCCGATATCTGAATTGGTAGAAGTTGAGTCTGCTTTAGTATAGAGACCTTAGTTTTTTTTCAGCAGCCGTTCTGGAATATGGTGTTGAATACAGTCAATTAGTCCCTTCCTTACGTGCATGGGAGCTACTTCAACTTCCAATAGATGATAATGAAGGATGAGCCTAACGGTAGCATCTCAGCAGATATTTCCTATACAGCATAACAAGACTCTGATGTACATATGACATCAGGAGGTTTCATGCAACAGTCCTCGGGACTGATTGTAGTTGTAATTGTCGTGCAGTAAAGAAGTGGGAAAAATTGGAAGGATAGCAGTTAACCTTTAAACAAAGAGTACCAAGGTGTCCTTTCCAGATACCAATTTAAGCAGTCATCAGCATATTAGATAAGAGACCTAACGCCGTTTAGAGATCAACAGATAAATTTTGCTAAGACTTACTGTCATTGTGATTTTTAAGCTGGGATAAGCTGACGAAAAGCGCCAGCGTTAAAAAAAAATGCTGGTGTTAGTTACCATGACATGCTTTAGTAAAGTCTTCAAACAATTGTTCAATAATTTTAGGGAAATACTTGCAGCCAATTCCGCTGCTCACATTCCTTTTTTGTTAATTGTTTTTTAACATCTATTGAATGTTACTTTTTGTTGAGACGATTTTTGATCAAAACTGAAAGCAAATAGTTATAAATATAAATAGCAAATATTTTTATTAATGTCCCTAATAGATTTTAATTGCATTCGCTCCATCTCTTGAACCTTATTTACATCTATCAACATCGTCGCAGAACTCTTACGAGCATCTAAACTGCTCGTAGATAATACCAACAACGTCAGCCTTGAAATCCACCGCAGAATCACTCTTTCCAACTGGTGCGACTGAATAGGCAATTAAAAAGTAAAGTCCTCGGCGAAACAATAAGGTGGAGAGCAACATGATTTCACTTGGTATTTCAAACTTGCGTCGAAGAGCGAAGAGGCTATAATTCCGTAAGCGGTACCTACGCCAAATAAGAAGAAGAATACTTCCACTGAGACCATATGTAATTCTCGAATATCTGAATATCTGGAATATTGTAATCTGTATTTTGAATACAGTGAGTGCAAGAATATGAATAAAGTAAATTTTCTTTCCAGTTCAAAGGCACGGATTTTTGTATCGGTTCCTTCTGTAATGTAATCATATCTTACTGACTTGGGTTTGAAATATATTTGAATGATATAATTTTCGCTTTTGTCTCTTACATTTAGAATTAGGTCAGATTTCTCAGAGCAAGATCTCAGAGTTTTTTCGATCTCTATTGCAAATAACTGCCAAAAATTATGCACTAAATTCCTTCAAATATGCATCTGACCTTGCCTAAATAATATTTCAAAAAGAAGAAGTCATCTTACACAAAAATTCGAAAATTGAATTTCGAAAACGAATTAATGGTTTAATTAACCGTGAGAACAAATGTGTTGTTGTTTTTTAAAATGAATTGTAACATCTTCATATTTTTTTTAAATATACCTTGCTTACGTAATAAAATATAAAAATTAAAAATTGTATAACTTTTTTTTAGATTTTAAAAGGTTAAAATTTTCAGATATGCTGTTGTTATTTTTCGGTTTCAAAATAAACGAAAATAAATTATTATAAAATTAATAATTTCATATAAAATTTCAAATTTTTCATCACTCTTTTAGGAGTTCTCTTTCCTTTGAAGAAATCTTGTTTAAGAAAGGCGTTAAAAGTTTAAGTAGTTATTTCCAGCTACGTATTTGTCAATTTAATATATGGATTGAACGATGCAACTTTTCGCGCTGACCTAATAGCATGAAATTCTAACGATAATATTTACATACATATAAATTGCTTTACATATAAGCAATATACATATATATTTCTAAAGATACTTACATGTAATTACATAAGCACAAACTCGCCATACATACGAATGAATGTTTATATATTTAATATCTCTGCTGAGGGCGTATATTTAAAATTGTTATGGAAAGGGTTGGCGAATTGTTGGAACGGAGCACTTACCAAGTGTATCAGCACAGTAAAGTTTACGTTACTTTTGAGCTTTATGCCAACATTTGCGGGTTGTTTGGCTTAAGAGCCCGCCTTTGCTTTATCCTCAAACACACACACGCACTCGCATGTAAACTCAAATGAGCGTCAGGCGACACATATACATACATGTGTGGTTGTTATTTTTGTCTGTTTCCTTATTAAGCTGGTATGTATATATACATTGTACATATGTATTCGCGTATGTATATATATTGTCATCGTAATATTTATTGTGCTGCTGGCATCATTTGTATAGGAATTTTCAAGTAGGCTCCCAACAGAACTGGCAAAATTTTACTTTGTACTTAGAGGTAAGAATATATGTAACTACATCAGTATATACATATTTAGATATACAAGGCAAGGACATGAAATGCTTGCATGTGTAGGTCCTCCCTGCGACAGTTTATTGTACATTTTTTGTGTTTAATATTTTGTTGACATGAATGCAAGACTGACAACCAAAGCATATAGAACTAAGCATTTACATACATATGAATTTGTAGGCATGTAATGAAAGTGCCTATGTATAAAGCATTTTTGCAAGAAAATATAGCAATTCACTTGCATTCCTGCATGCAATACCACCACTCGGCTCAAGCTGAAAGACAAGCACTTCCAAAAAAATAGGCCATACTGCTCAGTGGGCACTTCTGTTGTAGGCCTCTACTGAGCTCAAATGTCAACGTCTTGAGGTTTTTGTTTCTTTGTGGTTTTCTCTTGTGTTTTTTTATATTGTTAACATTTATTCTAACTTTCTGTGCTCTTTTATTTACTTTATTTGACTGCTGTTTACAAAAATTTTAACTTTGAGCTATACATGGCTATATACGTATAGGCAAAGAAAAATTTAGGACTCTTGGTTAAGTAATCCTACATATTTGCTCATCTGCTTTTGTTTATATCTCTTATAATTCCGCATTATAGATTATTTTCCGGCACACGAAAATTTATCAAGCTACATGGCTGTCGCCGGGATCAAAAAACACGCAACCAAATCGATCATGTTGTGATAGATGGAAGATATGCATCTAGTCACCCAGATGTGCAGACGTTCCGCTGGCCAAATATTGACTCGGATCACTATGTTGTAGCAGCAAAGATACGCACCCGTCTACACCCAAAACGCCCGTCAACAAACACAAGGCAAGTTCGACGTCGAAAAGCTGCAATCACAGCAGACTGCCAGCAGGTTTTCTACTCACATCTGAGAGCAATTCGATATAGCGGAATATTAAAATCTATACGTAACGCCGCTTCAAAACAATTGGTTTTTAATAGTGTCATGAGAAATACCGAAATACAGTGGAGTGAAAGCAGACTGCCTACCTCGCAACTCTGCGATTGACCACAACACGTGTGGGCTGGGATAGATACTGAGAGCTGAAGAGGGGAGAGAAATTCATTTACAGACGAAAAAACGAAAAAAGAAAGAGGTCCAAATGAGTATGTATGAAGAGCTAGAGAAGCTGGCTTACAAGGGTAATGCTCGAAAGTTCTATGAAATTATGTGGTGACTTGCAGAAGGTTTCAAGACCGAAGCATACACAAGTAGGAACCAAGGAGGTAATCTGATGGCAGACGTGCCACCACCCGACTATGAAGAAGTCCAAATAGCGATTGGCTGCTTAAAAACAACAGTAAATTGGCGTGGGCCGATGGCTTACCGGCCGAGCTTTTTAAATACGGCGGCGAAAAACTGTCAGGGTTCGTGCATCAGTTTCTTTACAGAATATGGTTGGACGAAAACATGCTCTAGGAACAGGACATAAGTTTTTTATGCCCAACCCAAAAAGCGGTTTGTGCTAATTATAGTGGGGTAAGCCTCCTTAATATCGCACAAAAGTTCCTATCGAGCGTATTATAAGAGATATTAAAGCCCACCTTCAACAAACTGATTTGACCTTATCAGTGTGGCTATAGACCTGGTAAATCCACAATTGACCAGGAATTCACCATGCGCCAAATCTTTGAGAAGACCCGAGAGAAAAGAATCGATACACACCATCTTATTATCGATTTTAAAGCTGCCTTCGACAGAACGATAAGGAACTGTCTCTACACCGCCACCTAACAAAACTGATATTAACTGACCCTGTATAATACCTGAAGCGTAGTCAAAATTGGGAAGGATCTCTCCGAGCCGTTCGATACCAAACGAGGTTTCAGACAAGGAAACTCTTTATCGTGTGATTTCTTCAATTTGATGCTGGAGAAAATAATACGAACTCCAGAGCTAAACAGGCCAAGTAAAATGTTTTACCAGAGTGTACAATTGCTGGCGCATTCCGATGATATTGATATCATTGGCCATAACTGCTTTCTCCAGGTAACACTAATAAGCGAAGTGATGGGGTTCGTGGGGAACGGGAACAAGCCGAAATATCTCCTATCAACAAATAAACAGTCATCGCATTCGCGACTTGGCTCCCACATCACTGTTGACAGTTATAACTTCGAGAAAACTTTGTCTACCTAAGAACTAACATTAGCAATACCAACAACGTCAGCTTTGAAATCTAACGTAGAATAACTTTTGCATTGAATTGAAAAATGAAGTCTTCTCTCGGCGAACCAAAGCCAAACTCTGCAAGTTGCTCATCATTCACGAACGGATATATGGTGAAGAAGCCTGGACGATGTCGGCATCCAATGAGTCGGCTTTAAGAGTATTCGACAGAAAAGTATTGCAGAATTTTAATGGTCCTTTGTGCATTGAAAACGGCGAATATCATAGGTTGTGGAAAGATGAGTTGTACGAATTATATGACCACATTGACATAGTTTAGCGAATTAAGAGTCAGCGGCTAAGCTGGCTAGATCCTGCCGTCCGAACGGATGAAAGCGCTCCATCTTTGAAAGTACTCGATGAATAACCCGTTAGTGAATGCTGAGGGAGAGGAAGACCTCCACTCCTTTGAAAGGATCAGATGTAGAGCGATCTGTTCTACTTGGAATTTTCTTCTGGCTCCAAACAGTGAAGAGAAGATACGTAAGCGGGGCGTATGCCAAGGAAGAAGAAGAAGAAGACTATTGCTGCGAATTTACTTTCTGATAATTGAATATAAACTTTATGAACTCTTTCAAAGATTTGAATAAAAGTAATAAATATAAATTAAATTAAACAAAATAATTAAAATAAAAAAGTAAAGTAAAATAAAATGAAAAAAAAATTTTTATTGCTTATTGCGGCCTATGATTGGTTTAGGTTATAAGTTGATGAACTTTATCTGAAGGGCCTATTTTTTGTTTTGAATATTTTTGTTATACAACAAAGAAAAATTGTAAAAGTGGCAGCTGTTTCGGAGATCACCACATCTCCTCATCGGACATCTTACGGCATAGATCGAACCAACGGATAAATAAAATACATTTAATAATTTTTTTCCTTGAAGTTATTTTTTTATTATAAAGTTTTGAACCTTGGCGTTATATGTGAAATACTACACATTCAAATGATCGCCTCGTAAATGTTTGAAAACTTCGAACCGTTTGAGGTAATTTTCAACCTCTTTTTGGTACGTATTGGGATGTATCTTAGCTATTCCTTGGCGAATGCTAGTTTTCAAGAGCTAAAGGTTTAACTAGCCCATAAAAAAAGTCCAACGGAGTCAAATTGCACGATCTCGGTGGCCAATTGATATTGCTAAGACGAGAGATTACGCGGCTAGGAAATTTCGTAATAAAGCCATATTCGCTCGTGCTGTGCGACATGTAGCACCATCTTGTTGGAACCACATGTTGTTCAATTTTAGGACAAACAAATCCGGTTATCATACGACCATAATGCTCACAATTGAGAGTGAAGTCTCGCCGTTATCATTTTGAAAGAAGTAAGGTCCAATCACACTTCCGGACAAAAGAGCGTACCAGACAGTAAGTTAGTAAGCCTCTCTTTAATTATTTGAGAATTCCAACGCAACAATTTTGCTTATTTGCGTATCCAACGAGTGAGAAATGTACTACGTCGCTGAAGAAAGTTTTGTTGAAAAAATCGCGGTACTGCTCTTCAAGCACCAAATCGTCGGAACTACGCCGTTGTGAATGATCAGCTGGTTTCAAATGTTATTTGAGCTGGAATTTATGTAGATGTAGGTATAAGTTCAAATGCAAAATGTTTCATTATGTACCGTAAGAAAGTCACCGCTCTTGAGAAAGTCGAGAAATAAACGCATGCGAGTATTCAGCTAAATTGTCACTTACAGCAACGGTATTTGAGGCGGAAAGAGCAAAACGATCATGCACAGGTCTCACAATATCTGCAACCGATGCGGTTTCTTCAAATTTCTTTAAAATGTTATCAATTACTTGACTAGTTGGACGATTATATCCACCATAATCTCCTATTGAAGCACGAAATGTGAATTGCCATTTTTGTACTTATAGTAAGTTTCAACAATTTTAACGAATTGTGCGGTTGCCAAGTGATCAATTTTCATAAATGCCTGACTTTTAACTTAAACAAAACATGTTTGGTTTCACAGTAAGTTTTATAGATGTCAAAATGCAGTCCTGAATTTTCGAAAGCACTAAATGGATAACCCTTTATTTTGTTTATTGTGTTTTACGGTCTGTAATTGTTATAACGAAACAGCTGTCACTTCTAATGTAGCAGATATGTTGTTCTACCGCTTCATACCGACCATCAATAGGAAGACCAAAGAACTTTTTGCATAGTCTTAAAAAGTGTTGCTCTCTGGGACAAAAAAAAATGCAATATAACGCAGATAATTTACTAATTTTAAATGAATGTTTAAATATGTGAACTTTCCAAAAACTCCTCAAAAACTTCTAAATGAAAACTAAAATTTCACGTAAATTTTGTTCGAAAAAATCAATTTGAAAAGTGTTAATTTCCTATTGGGATTATGCAAAACCTTCCTATTGGGCTTTAAGTTTTTTCATCTTGTATGTTTGTGTGTATGTACATATGTACACATCTATGTAAAGCCGCTAATCACTAGAAGCTAATGCAAAGTAATGCAAGAGGTACGAAAAAGAGAAAATAGATATACTGGTAATATAAATGCATAAGGATGTATACACATATGAACGAATGTCGTATGGCGATACCGTAGGTAGCTAAAGCATAAATTTGTATTAAAAATGTCTAAACGAAAAATATGTACGAGCAAGGTAAATAGTTATATAAATATATGTACGGAGATATAAACATAGATATAAATATATATTTATCTAATTTGTAAAATTTTCAAATCGTGTAAAAGTGCAATAATAAAGAAGAAAACAAAAAATATCAAAATTAAAAAACTAAAATTTGACGAATTTGTGTTATACGAGTACACACATATGTAAAATGTTTAATTACGCGCAAAATCAATACTTATCACAAACAAAGTGCTCAATAATTTCTCACGAACTTGTTTAATATTAACCTTTACAGTGGCGGACAAAAGTTTACATACACCACCTGTTTTCATTGAATTGAAAGTCCAAAAAGTTTATTGGAAAATTTAACGACACTGTTTAATTCAACTATTTTCCCTTATTATAAAAAACCAACAGAAATAATTTCTTAACATAAAAGAGTAAAGCTATGACAAAAAAGGCGTAAATCCAACCTTGAAAAAATTTTACATACAGTACATACATAACTTATCTTAGTGCAAAAACTTTGATTAATATCAGGTAACATGATCTTTTTAGTATTAAGTTGGTCTGCTGAGCAGAACTGGAAATCTGATTTTTTCTAATTTTGCGCTCAAAAAAGTCCCATACATATTCAATAACATTCAAATCTGGGGTTTTCCTTAACAATGTGGACCGTGTGCTTTGGATCGTTATCCTATTCAAATATCCAGCTTGCGCCAATCTACAAACTGTCCACCGAAGGCTTCAGATTAGCTTCCAACAATGACTTATATTTCTACCGATCCATATTACCCTCAATAAAAACAAGCTTTCCAACTCCAGATGCCGCAACTGCTGCCCAAACCATTACGTTGCTCCCACCATGCTTCACTGTTGGTACTATATTTTTGGAGTTAAGAGCAGTGTTTTCTTTTCTCCAAACTTTTGCTCTTTCATTGCAGCTGAATATATTGAACTTCGACTTGTCTGCAAACAAGACTTTTTGTCAAAAATCCATTCTCTTGTCTAAATGTGCTTTAGCGAACTCCAAGCGAAGTTTACGATTTTTTTCTTTTTCTTTTGAGAAATAAGAGGCTTTTTACGTGGTGTTCTACTGTGGAAGCCTTTATCGTTCAGAGCTCTTCGAATTATTCTGGATGGACGCACTTTCTTGATGAGCTTGCGATATTTTCGACTAATTTTGGAGCAACAACTTTAGGATCATCATTCTGTTCCTTCAGAATAAAGCTGATGTCTCTTCAAGTTAGTTTTTTCGGTAGACGCTTTTTTTAAAAGTTTTTTAAAATGGTATGAAATTTGAATTAGAAAAATTTTAAATTTCACCATACGATGTCTTCTCTTTTCTGTGCTGGATAACCAAGATTCTTACCTCATACTAATGTGTTTAAACCACAACTAAATTCGATACTAGCAAGTTAGAAAACATAATTTAAAAAAAATTGTAAAGAAAGGGCACCTCACCGCCACAACAACACAGCATATCGACATAACTGCTAGTAAACCCGTGGTGTATGTAGACGTTTGTCAAGGCTATTTTTTCGTTTTTTTACCAAAATTGTTTTATTTTATTTAGGGAATGAATTTGTTTTAATACATGTGATTAAAAAAGGATTTAAAATAAAACTGTATACCTACATTTTTCAGCAAAGTGATGGTACTTTCTACACATCGAATTCAGCCCGTGTATGTAAACTTTTGTCCGCCACTGTATGTATATTTGAAATGAATTTCGCTGTGGATTGGCTCGGTGAATTTTTCGCTCCCTTGCAAATATCCGAAAAAGTTCCTCCAACTCATAATGTAACTTTTTGTGAGTATGGCTGAAGAAGATGGTGGAGTATTATCCGTCCCGATGAACCAAATTTTGAGATGGGGATCTCCACAAAAGAAACGACGGTACGAACCGCAACCCAATCCACAAAATGAAAAGGAAATTAATACATAAAAGCTGTGTTAGTCGCAGAAATAACGATTATTGAAGAAAATATACCAAAATATTACCTTATTAATACTATATTCAAAGGATATAATAATTTAACATTTTCTACAAAAAAGAAAAACTGCCCTTTAACCTTTTCAATTTATTATTATCAGATATCTGCCATTTAACGATTCTGACAGTTACGCAGTGACTCCCAAACTTTAAAGACTTTTGGCTTCAACAAATTTTAATAACTTTTATTTAAGATTTACCTTTAAACACTATAGATATTAAAACTGTAATTACAAAATTTAAACATTTTAAACAATATAAAATTAAAAAATTAAAAAAGGGCTGGAGATCAAGAGTAGTCATCTTCTTCTCTGACGTAGACACTGCGCTTATGCGATTGTAGCCGCCGATGAGTCATACACCAAGTAAAATGCCGAATCGATCACAGTTGATCACAAGTTTTTTGCATTTTACTGAATTTGCTCACATATGTAATTAAATAAAATAATCTTTCTAATGGGAAACACTTGAACCTTTTATATTTGAATTATTTTAGAACGAACTTTTATTCATTTTATTTATTAATATTGTTTCAGTTTTAATACTATTGATCAGTACTGTTGGCACTAAGATCTCTTTGATAAGCACTGGGGCAGCAGGGGTTTACTGTCTGATGTATCAACTATCTCCTGCGGCACTAGTACTTAGAAAAGTGATATTCGTGATGAGAAAAGTAGACGCATTACTTATTACACACACCGTTTTCACTGCACATGCTTTAGCTTAGTTTTTTTTTCAAGTATTTTATATAAATTTTTGTTTTCTCCTTTTTAAGAGATTGTTTGCTATAGCATTAGCTTGTTCACTTGTTAATCTCCAAATTGTTTACTTAATATTTCATAAATTGATATCAACTATTCCCAATAGTTTCGGTATATCGGAAAGGGTCAAGTCTGTTTTTGATATCTGAAAATAAAGAAGATTTCAATTTTGCAAAATTTTACAAATAGTTTTATAGGTTAGCAAAAAATAATAGTAATAATTTAGTGGGTGGGGCAGAATTATTTAGTAAATTAAAATTTGTTCTCTAAGTTAGTATAGTATTGAATCAAAACAAAGATAGTTATTGCTGTAAATATTTGCGCTCTCCCAATTTGAAAATAATCAAGCCTATTCGAACAATTAATGAATAATAACCCAAAATTACATCCCTTCGGTCTGGAATATGGATTACTGATGCTAAAGTGGTAAATTATATTTTTTTTACTTATATATTTATTTCCTCGAAAATGAAGATAGAGGAAATTTATCAAATGACCGTTTAAATAAATCGAAAATTATAACACTATTTTCAAACTTTTCAATTTCTTATTTCCAAATAAATTTTATAACTTCATGCTTCGAAGTGACAACTATAAAACTCGTCTCCAAATATGAAAAAAGCTTTTTTAACTCAAATTAATTAAGTTAAATTTTTCATACAAATAAAATTTTTTTTATTAATCCCAATTTTTGTGCTAAAATTAATTTTTTTAAGGTGACTATTGGAAAGATTATCGCATCCTTTAAAAAAGTAATAATTAATATTATCAAATACATTTACATACAGTGGCGGACAAAAGTATACATATACCGCCAGTATTCGTTGTATAGAAAGTACCGTCATTTTGCCGAAAAATGTAGGTATACAGTTTTATTTTGAATCCTTCTCTAATCATATGTATTAAAAAAAATCCATTATCTAACATATACTAAAACAATTTTTGTGAAAAAACATATAAATATCCTTGACATTTTTTTTAAATTAAGCTTTCTAGTTTACTAGTATTAAATTTAGTTGTGATTTAAACACATTAGCATCAACAATGGTTCCGTGAAAAAAATATCAATTAATGTACGAATCTTGGTTATTCAGCACAGGAAAGTGAAGAAATCGAATGGTGAAATTTAAAAAATTTTGATTTTAAGTCCACAAAAAGCACAGACAATTGCAAAAAACTTTGAAAAAAATTGATCCACCGAAAAAAAGACACGTGTTGGCCGCCCGAAGAAGCTAACTCGAAGAAAGTGAATGATGATCCAAAAGTTACTGCTCCAAAATTAGCCGAAAATATCGCAAACTCATCAAGATAGTATATTCATTTAAGAAAATTCGAAGAGCTCTGAATGATAACGGCTTCCACAATAGAACTCAACGTAAAAAGCTTCTTATTTCTCAAAAAAAAAAAAGAAAAAAAAATTGTAAACTTCGCTTGGAGTTCGCTAAAGCACATTTAGACAAAGGAATGGATTTTGGACAAAAAGTCTTGTTTACAGACAAATCGAAGTTCAATATATTTGGCAGGGATGGAAGAGAAAAACTTTGAAGAAAAGAAAAAACGGCTGAAATATAAGTAATTGTTGGAAGCTATTCTGAAGCCTTCGGTGGACAGTTAGGAGCTCGACGCACACTGGATCTTTAAACATGATAACGATCCAAAGCACCCGGTCCATATTGTTAAGGACTGGTTGCTTTATCATGTTCCAAGGCAACTACACACAAAAAAAAACTACACACGAAAAATTAGAAATACTCAGATTTCCAGCCCAATATTAATCAAAGAACGCTTTATTGAAGCTTGAGACAGTATTACTTCCTCAGAATTTACAAATTTAGTAGCTTCGATGCCACGACGGCTTCAAGCTGTTATTGATGCCAACGGTGGACCAACCAAATACTAAAAAGTTCAGGTTACCTGATATTAACCAAAGTTTTTGTGCTAAGATTAGTTATGTATGTACTGTATGTAGAGTTTTGTCAATGTTGGATTAGCGTTTCTTTATTACAGCTTTCCTATTTCATGTTAAAAACTTATTTTTGTTGGTTTTTTATGATAAGAGAAAATAGTTGAAATAAACTTTTTGGACTTTCAATTCAACGAAAACAAGGGGTGTATGTAGACTTTTGCCCGCTACTGTATGTTCGCGGTTACCCGCAAACTCAAGTAGTTATCAGAATTCACTGTTGAAACCGGATGCATATACTCATGTGCATTTGACATTGTTAATTATAATATTGAAAAACAACAACACTTTTACAAAACAAAATTTCAGATATGTACATATGTATGTGCTTATTTTTATAGAAATATATGTAAGAACACTATGTGCATTTATAAATAAGTAGAGAGTAAGTAAAATTACGATTACTAATTACACATTTCTTTTGCAGTCTCTCATTTGCATTTAAGATGCAACACATATGAAGAATGAATTAATATAAGCAATCGAAAGTGAATACTTTACACAAGTAAAATTAAATTTACATGTACACGTACATATATATTACACGTATATGATAATTACGAGTACTTGTTTGTATGATTGAAGAACGACTATTAAATACAAAGTGACAGTTTCCTTCTCAACCAGCAATGGAATTCAACTTGATGAAATTTCCAAGTGCACAAGCAGCTGCTCAGTGATCAACTCAATGGGCTGGCTGTCAAGTGAGACAAGTAAAAGCGATAAGCATATGTATTTATATATGCAAATGTGTATGTGAATATCATATTTTTTTTTTTATTTGCCCATATATATATATGTGCATATGTACACATATAAGCGGTGTGGTCAACCAGTAATATTCTATTTAATAATTGTCATATTTATTAAATATAAATTGGCTTAATTGACCCCCATAAAATGGTACACTCACATTTGTAATGGATTTTTTGCTCTGCTTTGAGCATTCTTAGTACATTGGCTGTTTTATTTATTTTCGTTCGCACATGCATAGTCCTCATATAGTATGTTTGTACTATATACATAAGTGTGTGTATATAAAAATGTTTATTTCAGTTTCAAAAACAATGATAAATTACTATAAATAAAAAAATTAATGTATTTTAGAAGCGCTTATATTTTATTGCAAAATAATTTTACACCCGTACTTATATATTTATATTTTTTACTTATGCACTTCTTATCTTGGATCAATGACTATGTATGCCTTTGCTAAGGGTATGAAAAACACTAATTTTTCAATTAAAAATTTATAATTTGACATTCAATGATCACACATACTGTGTATATCAAGGTATGTATGTGTATAAATACAAATAGCGCACACAAGTATGTAAATATATTTACTTTTAAACTCCAACAATAGCAGATCGGTATTTAAACTTGTACATATACTCGTAGTTAAATGCTGGGTGTTTTCCTTTTTTTATTTTATCATCAATTATTTTTTCTTACAACCACTTAAAAAGAAATTGGCGACATTTCACACTCCATGCTTCATCTTGTCATTTATTCTTTCTTCTATTTCCCTTTCATTGCTGTCAATCAACAATTTAACCCTTTTGAACTTAACATACTCGTAAGGCCGAGAACGTGGGTATGTTGCATTTGGTTTTCCATCAGTCAATTTGTTATAATTGAATTTAGACGTTAATTAAATTTATCTACGTATATGTATGTTTATACAGACACATGTATTAGAGCTTGGTATATTGGAGGTGATCGTTATAAATGAAATATTTACAAGGCCATATAATAGCCTTTGAAATAAGAGATAATGACGTTGATTGCAATCATGCAACTGCGTGTACATACATATCTACACACAATAAATAATTTTTCAATTTCATAAAAAAATGAATATATAAATGATATATGAACATAGTGAAGAGAATAATAATAATCATATTATTTTTTCTTAGACGAGCACAGTTTTTGACTTTCAATATTCAAAACTGGACGTAGAAACTCTTGGGGGTCTTCTATATACCTACATATATGGTTTGTTTATAAATCATATAACAGAGCTAACGATTTTCTATACCTTTTATTTACATGAAATGGTATATTAACTTTGGTCCGAAATATATAAGTAACAGAAGAAGTAGAGACAGACCAACCGAAATTTATACCGATCGTACCGGAATCATGAGCTGAACTGATTTAGCCATGTCCATCTGTCTGTCTGTGTGTTTGAACGCCAACTATGCCCTCAATTTTTGAAATATTTCAACCAAACTTGGTAGGAAGATGCATCTATACGTTCACACGCTCATTTGTCGGAACCGGCCACATTGGACTACTGTAGCAGATTTTTCAGATTTGAAATTTTGGGTCATAAATCCCTACAAAAAAGTACCTAAGAACGCTAAATTCGGTATAGTGAACTGCATATTTGTACTGAAAATCATACAACCGATTTGTTCAAATATGAGATTTTGGTAAAAAAAATCCTACTGAAAAGCATCTAATAGCGTAAAATTGGATGTTATCCACACATATTATGAATTTCATAGTGGTGGTGATAATCATCGAAATCGGACTACCCCCACACAACCGACTCGTTCAGATATTAGATTTTAGGCCAAAACTCCGCCCAAAAAACCATCCAGAATCATGAAATTTGGTGTTACGCTGACATATTATTAATTGCATATTGGTAGTGAAAATAATCGAAATCGTAATACTTTATCATATAGCCCATATACATCCAATTTGTTCATATATGAGATTTCGGGTCAAGAATCCACCAAAAGAAACATGAAATTTGGTATTCTACAGATGTGAATTCATTTTAATATTGAAATTGAAAATCAGCGAAATCGAATTTTGTAATTCGCAATAATATTGATGTGTTCTTGAAAGGTATAAAGACATCGGAATGGCTGAAAACAGCCGTTCTTTCCTAGTTTTTTGAACATTTGCAGGCACAAGCTAAGGCTCTTTAAATAAAATTTTGACTTTTTTCAGCACTTTTTTCTTGAAATTGAAAATTGCTCGAAAATTGCAAACAATATTTTAGCAGCTGTGCTGTGAATGAATATTGAAATGCTCGATACATGGTATGTATATATATATATATAGTATTTATATATTGTTAAAAAAGACAAAGAAAGTATTATTTGTCATAAAAAATTTCCATTTAATTGTTAGCCGCAATTATTTTAGTTTGTATGGAGATCCTTCAGAAAATCGTAGATCTATTGCACTCAGAGTAGACGATAGTTGCGTAGCGAAATACTTACATATGTTTTGAACTCGTAACCTATTTAAATTTATATCATATATTTGGCACATTTAAAAAAAATTATTAAGATTTTGTTTTCTATGGAAACCTTCATAAATAGAAATCATTTGTGCCCAGTCTACTAGCTAGTGTATATATTTTTTTATAGCTTCAACAGAACTTAACCGAAGTGATTAAATCACGTGAAATACACACGTAATAATAAAGTACTAATACGTGTCAGACCTAAAATTTATATCAGGATATCTGTTCTCATTCATCATCAAGCAGATGGTACTTACTTTTAATAAAAAAAAACAGCTTGATTAAAACATATATAAAGATATTTTTTATATTTTGTAAAAAGCTCACGGTCGCAATAGCCGAGAGCTTAACATTGCGTACTACCATTCGGAAGGCCAGAGTTCGAGCCCAGCCTCGATAAACATCCAAAAATTATCAATGTCAAGCCTTTCCGATATATTTTTGACGTGAAACAAAAATTCCTGATAAAAATCTTTCAACCGTTCGGATACAGCTTGACTGTAGAAAAACATCAAGTCACAAAGGTGCTCGACTTTAGACAGTAAAGTGCCAGTTGTTATTGATATCTAAGCTAAATTAAATTTTTAATATTAGAAATTTGAAAGCAATTCGAGTTGATCTATTGTATTAGGTCTAGCTTTTACTAAAGAAACATCTAATTTTTGTATATAACTCGTATTTTCGTATGGGAATATAAAGGATACGCTTCAATGTAAGAGAAATACTGTTGAAATTGCTAAATATATAAGTGCGGAAATGGGTCCTGAGAAAAGCTGAAATTTAAATTTATTTATTTATTTCTTTTTACTAACTCCTTCTCTGAGCTTGGACAAAATATGTACTAACTGTTCGTTTACCGAATAATTAAATCAATCCCTAATAAAAAAATATTTTCCGGAACTTAATCTTCACGTTATAATTTAAAAAAATATTCAAAAAAGAGTAGCTTAATTTCAAATGCACACTGTTACATATTTCACTTTACAAATCAGCTACCTTTAGCTTTGGAACTCCAAATCAAGTTAAAAAATAAGAAAGAAGTACTGTTTTCGACTATTCCGAAGTCTTTATACATTTCATGGTCATATTAAATTTATTACAAATTGAAAAATTCGATTTTGATAATTTTTTGGTTTCAACATTAACATGAATTCATGCCAATAGAATAACGAATTTCAAGCTTCTAGATGCTCTTTTGGAGGGTTTTTGACCCCAAAACCTAATATCTGGGTAGTGTTGGGATATATGATACAGTATTCCAATTTCGATGATTTTCAGAACCAATTTGCAATTAATTATGTCAAATTTCGACGGATTTATGACCCAAAATTTCAAATCTGAAAAATCCGTTCAGACAAATCATCGTTTAAACATGCATCTGCCTACTAAGTTTGATGGGAATATTTCAAAAACTGAGGCACTAGTTGGCGTTCAAACAGACAGGACGGACGGTATAAATTTCGGTGGGTCCATTTCTTCTACTTCTGGTACTTACATACTTCGGATCAAAGCTAATTTATATACCATTTTACGTACATAGAAGGTATAATAATACAGCACTAAAACTGTATATAAATTTTATTAAGAATATGCAAAAAATCATCAAAACTATCAACTGTCAAATGATAGTAAAAATGAGAAGTGCGAGTGTTGCAAAAGTGTAAAATGTAAATGAACATACGAGTACATGGCCGCTGGATATGCAGCGCGATTTAATCTCACTTTCTATATACACATGTATGCAGTACAACCGCACACAAACAAAAAACTACAGAGATGAAAGCAGAAGCGAGAGGCGCTAAAGGAAATGGTGGCCAACAAGGAGTAGTGAACAAATTTGTAGAAAAGATATATGCATATGAATTGAAACCTGTGATATACATATGCAACCATGCATGCACCAAGGAAGATGACGAATACATACATACATACGTACATACATATCTGTATTGAGTTACTTAGATATGTATAAAATGTTCTAACAGCGAATATGAAAAGCATTCCTGTTTGATCAGTACGAGTAGTTCTTCAATATTTATTCAAAGAAGTTTATATTAAAACAAATATACGAGTATATGTTAAAATTCCTGTAAAGTAAAAAAGTCAAAGCTATTGCAAATAGCATTACATACTCGTATGTCGTATGGTTGCGTACATGTGAGTGAAGTAAAGAGTTCCGAGCATGTGAATTAACACATGAAATTAAATATAAACATTTTTGTAAGGAAAATTCAAAATAAATTCAATAATGAAATGGAAGTACCACTTCCCTCAGTGAAAAGTGTTTCAAATATATTTAACTATTTATACATTTGAAAGCTTTTGTCAGAATTGGTTACAAAATATAAATATATTCACGCAATACAGTTGAATAAGCTAAATATTAAAGAGAGCACCTATATAAAGACAGTCAAAACTCTATAAAAAGATTGGTAAATAATTTTATAATTACTTTTTACTAGGTACAAAAGGAGATTTTTAGAAATTTTTCTCTCTTTTAATTATCTCTATCCAAAGGTTTGAAATAAAATTTCCACAGCTACTCTATGCACTAAGGCACTAATGTAGGCTATGGAAGACTTTGATGTTATGTAGAATGAAATATATGACATTTGTCTTCTACATCACAGTGTTAAATATGTGGTTCTTTATTTAATATAGATTGAGGTCAATTCTAGAGCACGCCAGCCGATCTAAATTAATCCAAACTCATACTTTATAAAACTCGGCTTACTTCCAATAAACCAGAGACATGTAGGGAGGAAAAGGATATATATTTTCATGAAAATACTTGTACTCTATTTGACTTTTTGAATTCACCCACACACTGTCTCCCAAATCTAATGCGGTACTATGCGTTACCCTGTGTTATGTTAATTCACATGGCTATTGGCTTTTTGTTATTTCTCTGCACCAACAACAATTTCACTCTATGTTATACTTGTCGAAAATTTCGATTCGAATTCGTAAATGAGATATCAAAAATTTAATTTTCTGCATCATGTAACCCAATTTTAGTTGCTGCAGGCATGCAATTACAATTGCGTTACTTTTTGATTGTGACTTAAAGGGGGCGACTAAGTGGTGTACTAAAAATTGTAAATCCACACATACGAGTGTACTTATATGTATATGCCGGTGCAATATGGGATTCATACGGTCGCGTGAAAACCAAAATGCTCTGTGGCGACAATGGAGTCGAAAAGTGTGTTCAAATTGCTGCTGGTGTTAATATGCTAATATATACATATACATATTTGTATATTTTTGTCGCAGACACTAATGTTTTTAGAAAAATCTTGTCCGGTTAAAATATTTAAATCTTCACGTAGCCCTGCGTATATTTTTAAGATAAAAAATGTTTCAGCTCATTCGTTCAGTATAAGAGAGTAATGTTTGTTGCTACCCTTCTAACTCGAGAACGCCTTGGCCTTGGCCGATTTCGATGACTCGGATTGGTGTCCAGTCTCCTATTTGAAAAAATCGTACTTTTGGTTCGATTTGGTTCAAATTTGGTATACAGGTAGCTTTCCGTTTAGTTTAAAACGAATAATACATTTTCCTTCGGGAAGTGACCTGGGACCGAGGATCTATTCTGAGAAATTTTAATTGTGGTTAGATTTACTTGAGATTTGTTCAATATGGTTGGATTTTATATATATGCATACATGTATATAAATATATAAGGATCTATGTATGTATCTATGCAGCATAGATTCCGTAACTACTAAGTTAATTTTGTAAAAATTTTCAGGATATATATTTTGTAACCGCTGAAGCGATTTTGATGTTTTTAGCAACAAATTGGAGGGAACTACAGTTTATTCTAGGTTGCCCGCGAATGACCGATGGATTTTTAAGAGGAGCTTTTTATTTCATGTCAGAAATGCACTCGGATGGCTTGACATTCCCTGCCGAGAGGCGAATGCAATTAGAAATATTTATTTGCTATAATTTTGGATGTTGGTCGAACCTGGACTCGAACACAGACCTTCCGAATGGTTGTACGCAATGCTATCTACTCGGTTAATGCGGCCACTGTGGATACCTTCATTAGAATTCGGGGGTTGTTTGCATGAAGGAGAAGGTTTTTATGAAAAAAAGCCTTTTTTACGGCATGTTGACGAGGAAACGATTTTTCAGAAAAAGTCGTATTTATTGTTCGTTTTATTGTAATTGAATATTAGTACACAGGTAATGTTGTACCTAAATTCAGATAAGGACCACAATGGGTTTTGGGATTTTGGTTCAAATCTCTAAAAAATTCATTTCTTTCCACGAAGCGAACCAGGTACCAATATAATTGAGACAAATATTAAAGTTATTTACGAAAGAATCTCTGTCCAGACAAACAAAGTCAGAAATTTACCAGGAATAGAGTACGATTTGCTGGAAATTTAGTACGTTGGCAAGTTTGTGTCTAGACTAACATATACTATACTCTCTTACCCGGAGGAGTATCACAGATCATCAGATCGAGATAAATAGATTTGTTAACATAGTACACTGCGGCTGGAGGCTGGTAGGGAGGTTGGTAATTATTCTTATTCGTTTATATTTTTTTTTAGCACCTACTTTATATTGCCACTTATAGCAGAAATTCTCATTATCTGTTAATCTTATTTTAACACTAGATTAAGCTAATGCATATTGAACTAATAACAAAAGTAGTATTTCTGAATTAATTCTTTCATCTCACAAATGTCAAAAAAATAGTATATAACACTCGTACATATGATATATATATATATATATTGGCACCAGCTTGTGTAAAATTTAGCACTTGAAGATACCTGCTAACATATTAAAATTAATTAAAACATATTAATTTCACTAAAGAATTCGAATTTTTTAAGGTTCCAAAAGCTTGAGCCCTTTGACAAGGGAACCTTTTTGGGGACAAACAATAAGTTACGCAATCTATTTTAGAATAGTATTTATAAAAAAATTCTAAATACAACACTGTACCATTATTTTTTATAAAAGCTGATTGTGGCCTTATAGCACTTTATGTGAGATATATCTTTATTTTTCTAATGGAAATAATTTAATAATTTAATTATAATTTTATTTTATTTTACTTTTTTACTTTGTTTAATTTTTATTCCTTTTATTTATTCAATATTTATTTTATTTGGTGTTTGATTTTATTATATTATTTTAACTTATTTTATTTTACATTTATTTAAATTTTACTTTCTTATTTAATATAAATTTATTTTATTTTACTTAAAAGTGTACTATTTATTTTTAATTTTTTTATAATTTAATGATATTTAATATAATTTTTTTTTTTGAAACTTTTATATTTTTTATTTTGTTAAATATATTATTTTGTTGTTGAAACTTATTTAAAATTTTTTATTTATATTATTATTTTATTTTATTTTAATTTATATTATTATATTTATTTTTATATAATTTTCATCTATTTTATGTAACTTATTTTCATTTTATTGTTTTTCAATTTATTTTATTTCAATAGCCTTTTTATTTTAAAGTTTTATTAATTTACTTTAAATAGAAAATATTTCAAAGCTTTAAGGTTAGAATTATATGCAGATGAGAATGTGAAAATAAGGAGTGTAAATATAAAAGAAGATATGGAAAATAAAGGGCTTTCCAATAGGGATGATATGATGCCTATGTGTCTTTCGGCCATTTTTAATATGTCATGATCTGTCATTTATTTTTTTACTGTATTCAGTAATGTTTTCAATTTCAGCCTTGGACCACCATAGATATCGTGGATTTGCTGATTTTGCCTTGGAACAACATGAAAACCATAACGATTTTTTTAAGAAAATCATCTTCTCCGATGAGTCTCAGTTCTTAGCAACATCTGGTTCGAACAAAACGGGGCTACGTGCACCACAGCACGTGCACCGAAATATTGCGAGAAAGGTTTGGAGATTCGATTATTTCAAGAAATTGTGACTTTGAATGGCCTCCAAGAAGTTGTGATTTAACACTATTAGACTACTTCTTGTGGGGTTATTTGAAGTCATTGGTCTTTAGCAATAAACCAGACTCTCAAGCTTTAAAAGTCAATATTGAACGTGCTATTCATGACATAGGATTTGATTTAGTAGAAAAAGTGTTCAAAAATTGGGTTCATCGAATTCCTTACTGCAGAAGAAGTCTTAGATACCATTTGAATGATGTTATATTCAGAACTTAATTATATCGATTATACTTCACATTAAATAAAAGAAAACATTTAAATTTCCTTAACAATTAGTGTGTTTTTTTAAAGGCATCATATCACTCCTATTGAAAAACCCTATACTTCGAGTCTCCGGCCTGTCATTCATAAATGACCTACATATATATTTGGCGTTTTGTAACCGCTGAAGCGATTTTTGGCCGAGCTCCTCCTCCAATTTGTGGTTTTTCGTCTGAGTGTTTATACCAACAAATGTAGGGATCTAAGGTGTATTTTTAAATGACCTAGCCTTGAAGAAAAGAAATAGGATGTAGGAGTTATGTTATGATATCCAATTTTTTCTTCTTATAAATATTCAAACCAAAGCTCTCTTCACAACCTTTCCTTATATGTCGATACATACGTAGCTATGTAAATCAAGTATACGAAAATCAGAAATTACTTTTAAACACCATCAATCTAACAACGTTTTCATTCTAATTGACATACCTGTCCATATATTTGTGTATTTGTATAAGATGATGACTCGATGCCGAGCTGTTGACAGGGTTAACAAGGATTGGTGACAGCAAAGGCTAACAAAGCATGCTTATGCATGTATATGTGAATGAATATGTTGTTAAAGCAACTTAAATGAATTACATATCGAGTGAAAGCAACTTCTAAACCACAACACAAACACACGAAAGGAATCTAACGAGGATAGCGCGCTGAGGTAGAAGACAGCAAGGACAAACACACTTAAAGATTCAAACAAGCGCATGAACTATATATGTATGGAAAAGTATCAACAATTATGTGACGTGTATATATGTATATATATATATATATCTGTATATATTGTACCGAATAAATATATGTGGAAGGACTTATATAACATACATATACACAAAATACCTAAACTTGTGTAAGTATGTAGGTGCATATGTAGCAAATAGCTCGTTGTGGCGCTGTAGAATATGCATAAGTAATGTAATCACCTAACGAAATAATAACTGCTTTTGCGGAAAAGTGGCAAAGTGCCGGTGGTGTCGGTGTTTTGTTGTCCTTTGATTTAGTGTTGCTGTTGCTGTTGTTGGTCGCGGCTCTTGGTGAGCTTGGTGTAATAAAAATCAAACAAAAGGGACAAAAGTTCAGCGCCAACAACAATTGCCATTACAGACTTTACAAACTTTATGTTGGGGTTTGGGACTATTTTCTTCTCCATTTTCTCATTGTTCTTTCTATTATTTTCGTTTTTCTTTTAAGCATGAAGCAAATTATTTCAAAATCGGTTATACTGTCGCCGGTATATACCTACATATACATATGTGTGCAGTCTTTCCTCTTACAATTTTTGTTATGAATTTATAATATTTTGAAGTAAATTGCGCTTTTATAAAAAAAAAAAAATATGAGACAAAAAGAGGTAAGCAAGAGAAAAGAAAATAACGCGATAAATTTAGATTTTGCAAAATACCCAACCGTAGAGAAACAATTTTATATTAAGAAATAAATGCAAATTACCTTTAATAGCTGCTGTGGTAGTTCGCATTGTAGGGCGTGCAAAGAGTAAAGGATAAGAAGTGTTGGTGGTGAATACCACAAATGTAACTTAACATAACTACATAGTCTTTTGAATTTACATGAACAAAAATGAAATTGCTTTGCTGGTGAGTATGTAAATCCTTCCTCTAGTGAAATATTAAACTGGTATAAGGATGTAACATTTCACTATTAGAACTTGCTGACTAACCTTGAACTGGTGATAAAAATACCAAACTGGTATAGATATGTAAAATTAAAAAACGCTGAATGAATTCAAAACAAATTTAATTTAAAATTAAAAAAATGCCTACTTTTTAGATTTGTACATTTTTCACCGAAAACTGACAAATTGTCATTCCCTTCAACATCTCTTTGTTAAAAAAAAGAGGGTAATACATAACGTGATCATTTATTTTTTGACTCAAAACGGAGCATTCATTAATTTTCGTTAACCTCAATTGAATTCACATTTTTACCGAACTTACTAAAAGGAAGATGAACAAAATTTTTCAGGGGAAGCAGTAGCATAATGAATGGAGGAGAAATAAAGGTGTATCTTAAAACTTTCTGTCTTGTTATAGTCGACGCATGTGCAAAGGAATAAAAAGGAAAGTTTGGATCTAGGTAATAATAATTATTATAATTGTATATACAGTGAGCGTCATAAGTCTACAAGCAGCTAAATACAAGAATTTTGTTTGGAAATATTTTTTAATAAATTTATAGAATTAAAATTTTCTGTTTCTTATGCAGTATTGAAGGTAGAATGATGACGGAGGTTTTTTTCGCTCCAATTCACCAAACAGACGAGGTAGCGGTGCTTTTATTTATCTAGGTAGCAATAGCGATCAGAAGTCTACAAGCACTCAGTATTGTCGCGGCATTTGTTCTTGTTTTAAGATATTTCCATTTTTTATTATACTTTATTGTATTCACCTTATTAATGAAAAAAATTTATCTAAAAATTTTGATTTTATAACCTTGATCTACAAATTTACAATGGTGTCCAATTGGATAGAAATTAGTGTGGACGAAAGGAATATTATTATTAAATTTTGGCAGGAAGGAAATTCAAATCGCGAAATTTCACGTTTAATTGGAAGATCACATAGTTCAGTCTATACCGTAATAAAAAATTTCAAATATACGGGAATTATTACTTTAAAACCGCTATCTGGTCACCCACCGAAATTAACGCTCCGTGAAAGACGGTCAATATTTAATGCGGTAAAGAAAAATCAACGGTTAACAGCATCATCATTTGCACGTGATGTATAAGAAAGGTTTGCGAAAAATAATTCAGTGGTTACTTCGCTAGTTTTACCTATTAACCGAAAAAAGCGCATTGACTTGACTTGACAAATAAATATATAAACATGCCAAATGAGTTTTGGAACAATGTGCTTTACTTCGACGAATCGAAGTACTGTATTTTCGGCACAACGGAATAAGATAGGAATATATTTAGACATTTTAAAACGTAATTTGCGGTCGAGTACTGAAAAATTGGGTTTAAAAGCTGGGTGTTATTTTCAACGCGATAAAAATCCTAAGCACGCAGCAAAAATTGTCCGGCTTTGGTTGCTCTACAATGCTCTCTTGCAACTACACACGCCTCCACAGTCACCAGACTTAAACCCAATTGAGCATTTATGGGCACTTTGCGAAACAAAAAATACCCAAACACACAATATCGAGTACACAACAGCTAAAAATGAGATACTTAAAGAGTGGTCTGAAATAACAACTCAGCAGTCCACCAAGCTTGTCGATTCAATGAAAACCCGTTTGTTAGAGGTCCTTAAGTGCCACAGCTACCCGACTCGTTATTAAATTGCATAAAAAGTTTTACTTTTACACAGTAATGCCTTCATGTATTTAGTGCTTGTATACTTTTGATCGCTTGTTTTGTTATCCCAAAGGATAAAATTACCATTATCTTGTGTTTGACGAACTTGTGAAAAAAATTGCCATATTCAATCTACGTTCAATAGTGTATAAGAATAAGAAAATTAATTTAATTAGTTCAATAAATTTATTAGTTTAAAAAATATTTTCAAACAAACTTTTTATTTTCAGATGCTTGTAGACTTATGACGCTGACTGTATATATGTACATATAAATGAATAAATATATTCGTATATACATTTATATTGTTGTATAGAAGTATAAGTACATAAATCCATAACATATGTATATTTTTCAGAAGAACTAATTTGTTTTAATACAACTGGTGCTGATTTTAAGAAGTAATGAATTTTTTTTAATTCAGCTTAGTTATCAATATCATCCGGAACTGGATTATCCAGAAGTCCACAAATTTTTTATTAAAAATGTTCTTTCTGTTGTGGCATTTGTATCTGGTAAATATAAGATATATTCAATTAAAATGCAAAAGTGTTCACGTTTTTTGGTTATTGGCGTGAAAGTGCTTGAATGCTTCTAAACAACCAGTTTCTGTAGCAGTGTTTAGATTATTCAATTCGAGTACTTTTTGCCCCGTAATGTAGTTACTAATAAAAGAAAATTCTTCAAATAATTCTATAGCTTTATTAGAATCTATAATACACTTTCTAAGCAAAACCCGAGTGTTTTTTTTTTTATTGGATGCCTTCCCAAACGGGTATTACTTTTAAATCCACCCAATAAAACATCTCCGATTCCACGTCTAGTAGTTTTTTTTTTAAATTATGTTTCAATTTCATTATTAAATTATGAGCTGTGAACGGAAGAAACTCATTATCCTGATTCGAAGCCAAATTGTCTTTCAGTTGATTAATTTCTTTTGCAGTTTCAATTGTCGACAAAGACTGACCTTTAACCTTCAATACAGCTTGGTGAAAACTTGCTAACTGTGCGTGTAAAAAGTGAAGACACATTTCTGTATTTTTTTTTTAAAGATAATTACCTTTTTAAAGCCCTTTCCATGGCATACATAAGCGCATGCCAATTTGTTTTTTGTGATACTCTGTTTCAGTTTGGGCGCAAAATTCCATTAGAGCTTCAACTCAAACAGTGTAAATATAGAAAAATTTATATATGTTTAAATAATGCTTTCGTATTCTATGAGTATACAATCTGCAGCGGATTTCAATGCATTATGGATTGTATGGTGGACTCCACATCGAATGCCAATTCAAGATTTTTCCAAAGATGAGTGTAATTTAACTAACTAGCATTGTTTCCGCAAAATGCCAAAACCTTTACAGTCAAATTATTATTTGCAAGTACTTGGAGTAAATATTTGTTAGTGATATTAGAAGTTTTCCCTGGTTGATCTTGGAGATCTAAAAATGTTCATAAGGTTGAAAAAGGCGCTCAAGAATAGGATATATATTTTTTAAATCGTAATTTGAAGCGTCGTTTAAAATTGTATTTTAGTTGGATTGACCAAACGCTTCTGTTTTTGTATGCGCACATACAAATTTCTGATCAAAACATTACTGGTGATAGGTCAAAGCTCCTTCTGCATTGAAGAACTTGAAGTAGTAGCACTATCGGCATTTTTATGTTTTCAGACTTTAAATGCTGTTCAATATCACGGACGACGCTATGGGTAACACTGAATTATGAGCGACACTTTTCGCATCAGACATCAGAGGACGTACTTATTTGCTTAATAAATGGGTATTTTGCTTATAAACTCACATTGAACGAACATTCGCGTTTAGGAATGTTTAAATTAGGATTTCGGCACATACATAAATATTTATTGTTAACTACCACGGCTACGCGAATAAACTTTTTTTGCAACGCTATTAAGCGTTGGTGGTCGTTGCTTAGCCCGGTGAAAGGAAAATTATGTGGCGATCGCGGTCCCTTTATTCTGCTCTCAGCGAATTCGACAGATCATAACCAGTGTTGGCACACGAACTTTTCATTATCATTTCAATAAATTGGAAGAGATTTTATTTTTAAATATTTTAAGTATAAAAGGAGCAAATAAAAAAAGTATACATCGTTACAAAATCGCTCGAATGGTTCCTATACATTTTTGGGTGGTTTGGAAAAATTGACATTAACTATGTGTCAGGAAATTCTTTGTGTGGACACCGGGCACGGACGATCTTCTAGTTAACAATTAGCATTTTAAAGTTTAATTGATATCAGTTTGTAATTTGTATTGCATTTTATTTATTTTAATATACTTTTATGTATTTGGTGTATGTAGAAATTAAACTAGTTAGTGTACGACGGCACACTAGTTGGATTCTTGTTAGCAACTAATAATATATTTTTCCCTGCAGGTGTTAACGCCAATTTAAGTACTTTTTATATATGCCATTGTAAAATAATCCCTACTTTTGACCTATAAGTTTTTATTGTCGACGCATATACGTATTGGTTTACGTATATCCTTCAGATTCAGATATCATATTTCTTATTTATTTGTCCATATTAATTAATTTCTCTTTCTTTTAATATTTTTTTACGCATACTAGTTACATATGCTGCAGGAATAACCGTGTGGTTAGCATTGTGTACTACTATTCGGATGGCCAGATTTTGAGTCCTGGCCTGACCACAATTATAGAGAACTAATTTTTCTAATTACGGTAGTCAGTCGGCAGGAAATGTCAAGTCCTTCGAGTGTATTTCTGACATCAAATAAAAGGTCCTCATTAAAATCCATCAGCCTTTCGAAGGCGGCTTATTATAAACTGTATGTCAGAGTACATGCGTTATCATGCAGATAGTGTATAATTTCCCATATTTGGAAAACGGGGCGTGGCAATTCAAATTTTTTTATATATTTATACAAATATATGTATATGTGCTTGTAACTAAATTTCTTCTAAACAGCTTAACCGATTTAGATAAAATGTTGTGTATAAATTAAAGGGAACTCGAAAATAGTTAAAATTTTAACACAATAGAGTTGACATGCAGTTTGAAATTTTTTATTTTCTATACAAAGTATTCTGTAAGTGTTTCTATAAACTCAAGCTTAATGTCTACACCGAAATAGATGAGTGGTTTTTTCTATTCAAACCTACTCGAGAATGATTTAGATTTACATTTCTTAGAGCTACCATCTAAAATTTATATTTGAATAAAAACAATCAAATTTATCAAATATTACAAAATCAAACAGAAGAGATTACAGAAAATTGTAATTAAAAATATTTTTTGCCAGCACTGCCAAATATTTATAAATAAGGAATAAAATATATTATATATTATATATTACTATATGGGTATCATAATAAAGAGATTACTAAAGCTTAGTGGTGGAATAACTTTTAAAGAGAGTTGTCAGCTGTTTGAAATTTTACACTTAAATTGTTAAGTTAAATGAAATATAATAGAGCATTTCGAAGGCTTATAATGCAAAAAGTTTTTTCGGCATGTAATATTTTAATAAATTTAAATACAATCAAATTGTCAAGATAATGATGACATAATTTTAGTGTCGAATTGAAGAGGTTCCCACCTGCTGAAAGTTTTAATTGAATGGATTGATTTCAAAATAATTGGTTTAATATATGTAGCAATATATAGATTTTTTAAGGCTGACCGAAATAATTTTAAAAATTTTAGAGCAGATGGCGCTTGAATTGTCTTATAGAAACAATTTTTGTATTATTGTAGCCGCATTATTATTTGCAACCACGTAAAAGCAAAATTCTAAAGCGATTGAAATTGCTCGAAATGCGAACTACGGACAACACTTGTAAAAAAATTACAAAAGTAGCTTTAAGCTTTACAGTTTTGGAGACCACGCTTATATCAGACAAGTGTTGGAAACGAATTCTTCCTTCGAATATCCAAACCAACTTTAAATGCAGTCTTATCTGAAATAATAGAAGTTCTAGAGGCAATAACAAGTAATCTGAAGAGTCACTTTCAGACAGATGCTAAATAACGTGCATGCAATCTGTACTACAGTCGAGAAGGATTTTCTAGTTTATATGCTGGGTGCTAATAAGAAAAAATTAACTATTAATTTGTATTTCAAAATTATTATTAATTTATTTTTTTCATTTTTAATATCTAAAAAACAGATGAAGACACATGCAATAACTAAATAAAGAAATTACAAAGAATATCTTTAAAAATATTCAAGTGTAACTTCAAATTTTCCTCTAGCTGATGATAAACTCAATATTTGGAGTCGACAACAACAACTACGCAACTCCGATTATGACAATACGTCGCCGTTTAGTGTCGACGACGCCAATAATCACAATAATTTTAACATTGTATTATGTGGACACTACATTGTTCCCGCACATTAATATTTAAATAGAATTTTAACGTTTTTTGATTTCTTCACATAAATCGGCATTGTTCTTTAATAGCGCAATAATAAAATAAAAGAGCACCGAAAACCATCTTCGAATTAAATCACTTTGAATTACACATACATTTGATTTTGGGAGGTCATAAAATGATTACAATACTTTTTGCGACGATGAACCCAGCGTTGTCCAACCTCCCACCTAACCGACCGAGGGGTGCGCCTGATGGATAAACGTAAAATCCAACATACCGGTGACCGAAAACCAGGTACAGCCCGGACTGTCCTGAATCCGAGACCGATCGCGGAAGTTCGCGGCTACACTTGCCTCTTACACTGAGTAGCTACCGATTTGCTCATCAGCTATTATAATGTAATTTTCGATAAAGAAACATTGAGAATAAAGAGATTAATTATAAGTTTCAAACTCTCAGTAATTATTATTTTATCCAAAAAGTGAGCCAGAAGAATCAAAGCTGGCATAATGAGAATGGAAATCGTTGCATAAACATCTGTATGGGTCGTGCATTTCAAAATATGTTTTGCTTAAAGACAAGAAAAGGGGCCAAAAGTATCTACGTTGTCTTAAAGAGACACTAAAGTTAATCTCGCTAAGTAGAAATGGACTTTTGATAATACCTCTTATAAGTTTAGTTAAAAATAAAACTCCAAACATCACTCGTCGACTCTGGAGTGAAGGCAGATTAATAAGCTTTAATCGGCTTTTATAATGAGGGAGATTTTTATTCGCATCCCTATCTAAATAATAAGAATTGTTTTTGTACAGATTGCAATTTATCAATATACAATATATAATATGGATTCCGTACAACGGAAACATGACATCCAAGTCAATGAAGTCATTAACTTGTTCAACATTGGGATTTTGAATCATATAGGCAAAGGATTGCAAATATTTTCTCAAGTAGGATATATATATCTACACTTGTTTAAATTTAACAATATACCGTACACATCACATCACTTTACCATATTAATTAGATCAAGTTGCAAGAGTTCTCTATCTTCTATACAACGAAAAATTTTAAAGAGCTTAATATCATCTGCGTACATAAGTGTTCTGGAATTACGAACCACATTTGGCAGATCATTGATGAATAAGAGGAATAGTAAGGGACCAAGATGACTGTCTTGTGGTACACCAGATATTATTGATATTTCACGTGAATTACTAAAGTTAAGAATTACCCTTTGCTTTCTACATGTCAAATATGATGAAATCATTTTGCGTAAGGATGGTGAAAATCCAAACATATCGAGTTTATAGTGAAGCATTGAATGTTAGACTTTGTCAAATGCTTTGCTGAAATCAGTATAAATGACATTATTTTGATAATATTTTTTAAAGCCAATACTGACATGGGTAGTGAATTGCAGTAGGTTCGATGAGGTAGACTTATTTTTTTGAAGTGTCAAGAATTGATGACACTGAGTGAGCTAGTTGGTCAGTTATAATAGCTTCAAAAAAATTTGGAATAAAACATAAATTTCGAATGCCCCGGTAGTTTATGATACAACATCCACTACCTAATTTATGTAGAGGTAAAATATATGAACCTTCCCATGACGAGGGAAATATATTTTGCTTGATTGAAGCATTGAATATGTTCGTTAATGGTAGATATAAAAAATCGGCACAGAACATAAATACACTAGATGGGATATTATCTGGACCGCAAGTAAATCAGGTTCTTAAAGTGATAAGGTGATAGTAAACAATATCAGCGGTAATACAAAGCACTTTACGCAATCGCAGGAGGGTAATTTTTAAGGATAAGAAGCAAATTGTGTGGTTGGACGTGTACTTGGCGCATGATTAGATTCGAAAAAGTCTGCGAATATATCTGCGATTCTATAGCAATCACTTGAAATTTCATTATTAATTTTCATAGATGATGGAAATCCATGTATTTCGATTCGAATTAGCTAAATATATTTATTTTTAATATGACACATATGAAAAAAAATTTGTTTCATGAGGCATAAACATATTTTTTAGCTATTCGTAAGTATATTTGTATATATAAGTAAATAAAATAAATAAAAAAAATCTAAATTTTAAAATTTCATAAAATTATACATTCCCCGATAATTAAAACACAAGTATGTAAGTATGTTGACCCACTTAAAACCAGAAGTATCTATGTATATGCGAATGTTATGTTATTCATAAAGAAGAATAGATGGTATATATTCGAGTGCTTGTACAAATGCATGTATGTATGCTTGTATATGAACGTGAAGTAATCGTCTGGTTGATTTTTGAATGCCAACCACAATTTTTATTGCATTAAATTTTTGTCAATTAAATTGTCTCTGGTGTGGCTTGGTGTGGAATGGATGTTGATGTTTGTACTGTCATGTTTTTAAGTTGTTTAAGCTTGCATTTATTTTTCGTTGAGCAAATTACCAGCATTTTAATAAGTACTTAAGGGCGTACATATATTTATTCGAGTGTATGTATGTATATCCCACAAATTAAGTACATTTTAAGCATTCTTTAAACGGTATCATATCCCACAGATAGTCTGGCGGGGTTGAAATTTTAAAAACTTAAAAAATCACAATTTTTGAAACATCTTCACATTTATTATCTGCCTGTCTTTCAAGGTTTTGAAGTCGTAGTGGTGTCCATTTTTTCCTCCTAAAATTTTAAAATAGTATCATCTTTTCAAATTATTTGTGTATTTTTATGACTAAAAATTATTCTCTTATGAATATATGAACGAATAGTTATCATAAAATTCATTTATGGAACAAGTGTATTTAAAATTATCTTTCACTTGACTTATTTACTTAAAATAACAACAGATATGGCTAAATATTCGAAGGAGATAATGTCCTGTTCAACAGTGATAAAATTTAAATTCAAAATACATGAATAGTTTTTTTGTAAGCTTTCTAAAAGCCATCGAAGTTAAATATTATAAAATTCTCTGAAATCGGTTCTTGAACTGTTGACACCGAAATTTAGTAAATTTGATTGATTTTTTCAAATATTTTTAAAAAAAATTGTCCAAAACAACTAACACCAATTTTTGTGCTATTTAAAAGCTATAAATTAAATTATTAATAAATTTTAGAAAAAAGAGAGATAAGAAAAAAAATTCAGATTTTATTTTTCTGTACAGCTTGTATTCCAGTGTAAAACGTGGCGGAAGTGTTGTTTGTTTCAAATGAACATGTCAATTTGTTCATATCAGTTAATATGTTTGCATTTTCTATGGCAGCAAATATTACAGTGAGAAGAGAATGTGAAATTTTAAAATATGAGTATATATGCATATATGAACTCGAATAGTTATCAAATGAACAAGTGTGAGCAACGAATAACACAAAAAAAAAAGATGCAATGGATTAAAAATTCAAATTATTCATATCTTTATGTATGCTTATCAGTATAATGATTTACTAGATGCTTGAAAACATATTAATTATCTTCAGCTGTTTAATATAAAAAATTAATAAAATGAATTAAAATATAAAAATAGAAATAATGATAATATTAAATAAATCGTTACATATTAAAATTAATATAAAAATATAAAAACTAAATACAATATTAAATTTAAAATTAAATTATTTTAAGTTAACTAAAGCTTAAAAATAAAATTTTAAATAAAAGTAAAAACAATAAATGTAAATTAAAATTAATGTAAAAGTAAATAATAAAATAAAAATTTTGAAATTAGTATCACAATTTGAGACTATTTTAACACAGAGGCTATGAAATATTCGTATGTAGATACCTCTGATAAAAAATATGTATATTTATCAACGTTTTAACATTTATAACTTACCAGAAAATGTATATTTTTTCTTTTTTAATTCGTTAGTTAGACACACTTGCCTTATTGAATCCAATCAGGACCATCAAATTTCGCTTCTTTCTTATAATTTTTTATTTGTTTCTGACTAAATTTTCATTAGATTCTGTCAATTGAAATATAAACTAACAAAAGACACCAACAGCACTGACCGACCAGCTGATCCAACTATGCCGCCACGAAGCCGATAGTGTCTGTACAGACCGGCTGGAACAGACTGTGAGCGTCAGTAGCTTGTGACGATAACGACTATCGTGCGTTTAATCTGCTAAGGTCTTAACCCCGAGCAAGCGTTGCCAGTCGTACTCGGTACTCAGTGCACGATCGTTATTTAAAATCGCCGGTACGATGATTATGAATTGTCGGTCGGTTGTTTTATATGTATATACGCATATGTGTAGAGAGTGGAATTAGTTTTAGCTAGGAATCATCCAATTGTCAGTTATATTTTTAATTAAATACACTAAAGTGTGAGAGTAAAATTTTTATTAAATTTCGTTTTAAATTATTTATTTGTTTGAACAAAAAAATGTATTAAATTAAAACACTTTCATGAAAATATTTAAAACTTCGAATAATTTAAAACTAATTTTTTTATTATTTTATTTCACATTGATTTTAATTTAATTTATGTTCATATATTTTTTTCCGCCTTGCCACCAACACGCGTGCCTCATGACTGATTGAGCTCGACTCTATGACTGATCAGCATTGCGATCATTCGCCCAAAGTTATTAATTTTTGTATATTTTTTCCAAAGTACAATCATCTTTTGCGTATGCTCAAAAAATTTAGCTGCACATTTTCTCGAAATTCTGATAGCAATACAGCACACAAGCCTCACAGCGAATAAGTCACCACCACAAAAAAAAATTTAAACAAAAAAAATTTTAAGAAAAAATAAAAAAATATAATTCTAAATGAATGTAGTAGAAAGCCGATATTAGCGCTCCAATGAATCAACTTAACATACCAACATATATTCAATGCAATGCCTGCACATACAATTTTAATAAAAATATGCTTGTAAAAGTAGGATGTGTAATATAATTGTAAGTGTAGACATTAGTATGATTCTGTTTAAATTTGTCTCAAAACGTCGCAGCGCCTTTGTGATATGAAATTGACTCAGTATGAGTTTTAAATTCGCATTGAGTGAGTGTTGACCGTTGACGACACCCACAACATTAAGCATCCACTCAGAATTTGTTGGTGGTGTGGCAAATATAACAATAACAGGCATAAATACAACAAATGAAAAATAAAATGCTCAGCGTGTACAGGCTGTGTCATCTGTGATAGATCATTTGGAAAATAATAGTATAAAAGAATGCAGACATTGATAGGAATGAGAAAAGTGTTTCAACCTAAATTATCTGCTGCAGGATTTAACGACTTTTTTGAAAATAAGCCCTTTAATAAAAAATTTATTCATTGGGCTTTTTTAAATATTTTGAACATTAATATTTTGAAAATTAATATTTTAAATATTTTTTTTCTAAATAGTTTTTTTGTCTTTCATCTACCGTTATGTAATCCATCGAATATAGTTTTACAACATAAAATGCAATTTAAGTTTATTTACGAGCATAAGAATAAACCATCCATATATGTATGTTAAAATCTTTACTTACACAAATATATTTTATATAAGCACAAATATACCGGCATAACTATATAATTGTTTATATCTGAGTGAGTCGTATATATATATGTCTGCATGTCGCGTTCATGAGATTAAATTGATTTAATTGAAAAATTACTTGCGACATGACTCTACGGCCTCTGCAGTGACCGATTGGCACATTATGTTCCTACATACATTCCTTTATATAGTTCGTTCTTTCAAGTACACACATATAGAGGATGTATATATGTATACTGATATATATTTAATTATAAATACCAATATAAGTGCTCAAATATACTGAGACAAATATCACTAAAAATCGCCCGTATATATTTATCATATATATATATATATATATACTTCAAACCGTAAGTAGTGAAGAGTTTATACTGAACACATTTTACTTCTTAAATAAATTTAAAATTCTTTCAGTATTTTAGTAAAAATTCCCTCAAATACTTTGGATCCAAAAGACAATGCTACATTTTCATTATAGCACAGTCAAAATTCATTCCTTTTCTATTAAAATACATAAATTTTATAAATGACGCTTTGTAACCGCTAAAGCGCTATCGACCGAGCTCCTCCTCCAAATTGTAGTGCACGCCTTGATATTTTTACAACAAATTAAGGTACTCACAGTTTATTCTGAGCCGCCTCCCAATGGCGGATGGATTTTTATGCAAAACTTTTTATTCCATGTCAAGAATACGCTCAGAGGGAAGAATATTCCCTAACGAGCGACCGCGACAATTAGAGCATTAACTTACCTTTCAAGTACATGAAATGATATATTAACTTTGGCATGTGTATGTAAGTACCGAAGGAGAAAGGAGAAACCCACCGAAATTTGTATTAATTGTATCAGAACTGAGTCCATCTGTCCGTCCTTTCGTTCGTCTCTTTGAACAAGAACTAGCCCCTCAGTTTTTGGGATATTTCAAATAAACTTTGTAGGCGGATGCACCTATGCGTTTAAGCTATCATTTTTCGGATTCGGCCAAATCGGACAACTATAGCATAAATCCGTCAAAAAAATACTTAATACAGTGAAATTATACAATTACATAGTGAATGGCAAATAGGTTATGAAAATCATCGAAAGCAAAATACTATTCCATATAGCCCACATACAACCGATAAAGACGTGAATGGAAGTTAATAATGACACAGAAAACATTGAAATCGAATTTTACAATTTGCAATAAATTTGATGTGTTCATAAAAGGTATAACGACTTCTGCATTGGCGAAGACAGCCCCCTTTCCTGCTTTTCTTGAAATTAATTTTCTACATTTTTTGGATGTTGTTCGGTTACCGAAAAGATTCGAAATCATCTGATAGGGACACATTTATATTCCCAAGTGAAGTTAATTTGCAATTCAGAAAAATAAAACCATAGATCTGGGTTAGCTATCACCTTTTGTGGCCTGAATAATTTTACTGGCCTATAAAGTCGAACCTATATCGGTAAGTACGAAGTGTGTTATTTACGAAGTTTTCAATTAAGACACTTATACTAAGATAGATATTTGTATGATAGTGTGTAAGCAGTATTTTGAACTCTTATTACAAATTACTCACTAGAATTTCGGGCCAGAAACCAGTAAAATTCAGTGGGGTGTGTGTACTACGACGAACCGAAATGAACACAGTTAAAGCTTTAGGTTCTTCTGTTAGAATCACATCTTTTCTGCCATTTTGAATACTAGGAAAAAATACAAATTTTATTAAATTAAAAAACACAAAATGGACAAGGTAAAAAATGTTTTACATAAGAAACTCAACAATGAAATGAAATATTTATAGTATTAAAGTTTAGCTCTCAGATGAGTGGGTAGCGACAATTGTAATAGATAAAATGAGTACGGAGCTTACTCCAATTTATTCGCATCAGCTTATGTGTGTCAAAGTATAAAATACCATCTGAGTGTCACTAGGATAATATGGTTTATTTACGGATAACTAAAATGAGGCAGAAACAGGAAAACATATATTATTAGATTTTAGTTATTTTACCACAAAATTAGGTAGCTGTTTGATGCGGCCCAGACACCATTCTGAGATATTTGAGATAATCTTCTTTCCACCGTTCAGCGAATCACAAATAAATCATGATTTCTTTTGGAGGAATGATAACAGAGTGGCTGTTCGAATGAAGTGACCGGGGGCTAATGCAGGGAAATTCGTGGGATTTCATGAGGGAAGAAGTACGGCTTCAATGAGAGGTATGAAATCTAACCGTATCAATTGCTGCTGTTTCTACTTGTAGAAGTTAGATAGAAATCATGTATATAGAGTGACAAATTGTGATTTCTATGTAATTATGCTGTGGTGACATAGATTATATCTCTAAGTGATTGGTATTGCACTCTTCTTGTTAATAGATTTTTAATTTTCTAAACTAAATTTCTTTTCGTGGGGCAAGAAACGAGATTTATTAAGGCGATTTTACATAGGCGATGTACAATTCTGAGCTCATTTCTTTTCGTTTTTCATTTGTTCGGAAATTCTCAAGACGTAAGCTATCACTCTGAGGGTACGAGAGAAGGAGGAAAGCCTGTCGAGATAATTGTCGCTTTCCTCAGAAGTGAGTAATAGGCTGCTGAAGTACTTTAACCATATTGCATATGTATATGTGTTTATGAATGCATTTCCAATATTCAGTGACAAATTGTTCTTTGAAATATATTATTTATCTGCTTACAACTTTTTTATATCACAAATATATACTTATATCTATATATATAAATATATATCCGACCTCTCCAATGACCTTAATCAATAGTCAGTACCCACTGGTTTCATGCCGCACATGCAACGACACATATACATGCGTAAAAATAGTACGGTCTCATATGATAGAAAAAAATTATATGAACTGAAACATAAAAAAGATATATGTATATTATATACGCATGTATATTGGCCCACATTATTACAACCCAATCGTTTTGATGTGAATATATCCTGCCTCATCAGCAGATAACTGCCAATAAAGTTCAAGAGTCAGCAAAACAGTATTGAATTGAATAGCTATCACGCAATATATAACTAGATATGTATACAGATGGAACAACATATGTGTATGTCTGCATATATGTTTATGTAGCGAACTGTGAATAAATGCATAAAACTCCATATGTACATATTTATACAAATATAGGAGAATATACTCCCACAACTGTAGTCAGGAAGTCATTTGGGGGAAGCAAAAATACAAATACTGAATGCCAACAAAATAGACGCAAATTATCATTAGGCATTGAAAATGAAGATGATGAAAGGAAGCAATGCTAGCAAGTAAGACTAAAAGGCAATGGAAGCTTGCAGCAACAGCAGACGGCGTCGCCTTCAAGCAAATTTGCATTCGAAATAAACATTACCAAAAAAAAAAAAAAAAAAAAAATAAGTAAAAAATAAGTTTAAAAAAATTTATTTTTAATAATAAAAAAGAGAGTGTAAAGCGAAAGCAGCTGAAATAAAAATACACAAGTATGTTACATAGTAAAAATTTATTTCTAACATTTTAGGTGTGTAGGTAGAAAATACCGGAGACGATATATCCGCCGATTGTGTGTTTTCGTGGAAATCTGTACTTTGTGGTGAGGAAATGAAAACATATAAGTCAAGTATAAACATTTCATATTAAGTTTTATTTTTTTTTAAAAGATTAGTTTTAGTTTCAACATATGTTATTTATATATTACTATAATAGAGACTTTATTTTTGGACCTTACCTTTGCATTTACTGGTTTTATGTCTTTTTTTCCTGCATAATCTGCCAAGAGAAGGTTGTATTTATAAATGTATTTTAAAATGTTTGTCTGGTCGATAATGAAAGTGCGAGTATTTCGCTCATATGATTCACCGCGGCACAAAAAGCGAGTGCGAGATAAATCTGTGGAAATTATTAAATAATAAGGAGTTCTCAGCTAAGCTAAAATTAATTTATTCAAAATTAGTCAATTTTTTTTTTTTTTTTGAACTGAATATTTTGTTATACAGCAAAGAAAAATTGGTAGAAGTGACAGCTGTTCCGGAGATCACCACATCTCCTCATCAGACTTCTTTTGGCAGAAATCGAACCGACGGATGCTGACATCACAAGCGAGTGTTCTACTACTGAAACTTCAAAAACAAAAATTCTAGCAAAATAGTCCTTTTGAATAAGACTCATTCACTTATAACCACAAACAATTACAGGCCGCATTAAACAATTAATAAAATAAATTTTGATGTCAACGCGTATGAGCATTTTGAGCGTATTATTTTATTTTTAGTATGTCACACAATGCCCCAGATCAGATATGCAATTTTAGGAAGACTTATCCAACGGTAATTGGCTAAATCTGTGGGATTCCTTTTCTTCTTATTAACGGGATAGAGGACGCTCAGATTCCAGTCTTCAATCTTGCTTTCTTCCGACTATGCTTTCATTTAATCTATCAATTTTTAAAACAATCTTACCATCCCATTGTATGGGTAATATCTTATGATATATATTTGCTGGCCATAAGACCTTTTTTTCTTTGGAAATATGGTGGTTTAAAAGGACCTTGCCAACGCCTTGGTCATACAACTAAACTATGCAATACAAATGCCCCTGTTTGTGACGAATGTGCACTTCCACCCCACTCACCCTCGCCTTGTACACGATCATTTTGCGCTAATTGCTCAGGTAGTCATCCCGCTTCCAGTAAGTCATGTCCTATGTATATACAAATGAAGGAAATATTTACAATAAAAACCGACAACAAATGCACCATGCGCGAAGCAATGAAAATATACAAAACGCAAATTCCTCCCACTCTTAAAGAAACTTCTACTCGTACCTCTTATGCTAACATAACAAAACACAATACCTACAACAATCAAGAAAACAACAATCTCAATAACGCCAACTCGGAACAAACAAGTTCGAGTAGCAACAACAGTATCAATATATCAATATAAAAACAAAAGCAAATCAAAATAAAAAGAAGATAACAATACCACAGTATCTGTCCTTAACACAGCAACCTCAGCATCAGTCGACGACTCTTCTACGCAATCAATGTTGTCCGCACTAATCTCTCACCTTACTTCCCCAGCATTAGACCCCTCTCTCTTAGAAGCTCCTTTAACGGAGTCCCCAATGTTAGAGTAATTTATGCAAATTTCGCAATGGAATATCAACGGTATATTTAATAATTACCCAGATTTAAATATACTAATAAACGAATATTTTCCTGATGTCGTAGCAATACAAGAAACTCATCTCCCCTTTAACAATAATTTTCATGCCCATAACAAATATCACAGCTACTTTCATAACAATAGTCAAAATACCACTGCTAAACAAGGAATAGCTGTCTTTATTAAAAAATCAATACCCCACAAACGTATTCAAATCAACTCAAACATCTCATGTTTAGCACTTGAAATAGAAATCGCTTTTAAAGTTACAATTCTCAATTGTTACATCCCTCCTCATCAAAATTTTTGCGTTGGAGATATTACAAATATCTTGAACAACATCGATACCCCTATTCTAGTAGTAGGGGACTTTAATGCATGGAGCCCCTTATGGGGGTCCACAGATACCAACAGGCGAGGTGAAATAATAGAGGACGTCATATTATCCCATGATCTAATTGTACTTAACGACGGTGCGCCAACGCATTTCTCGACCCATGGAACATTCACTCATCCCGATATTGTCCTAGCTTCGACCACACTAGCCCCTAAGCTTTCCTCCTATACCATCGATGACCTTCACAATAGTGACCACTTTCCCATCATAACTTCCCTTGCAATTCCCAAACCATACAACGTCAAACCCAGATCAAAGTTTCTTACACATAAAGCAGATTGGTCTACCTTTTCATTCCTCTGCTTATCCTTGTCTAATAAAAAATCACCCCTTAAAAACATAAATGCAGAAACTTGAGCGATAAAATCAATCATTCTCTCTGCCGCTCATCTTTCTATCCCCCAGACGAGCACCAAAAAATTCTCAGCAAAACTGCCCTATTGGTCCAATACCTTAAACATTTTAAGAAATAATAAAAGGAGCTTATGGACAAAATTTAAACAAAATAGAACCGATACTAACCTAATTAATTATAAAAAAGCCAACGCTGAATTTAGAAAGGAGTTAAAAGCAGCTAAACGTCAATCATTAGAAAAAATTACTGCGAATATTAACCCCTCCTCGAGCCCCAAAAACATATGGTCAGATTTAAAATACCTGGCAGGCGGACCGATTTACTCCCCAAATGATATTTGTGAAAAATTTGGTCAAACATGGTCATCCCTTTCAAATGATAGCAACTTCCATAACAGGTTCAAACTAAAAAAAGGAAATATTTTAAATGAGAACTATAGCAATCCACATCCATCCCCAAAAGCCCTTATAATTAACTCCCATATAACTGCAATAGAATTTGATACTACAATTTCAACGCTTTCAGGTACAACACCTGGACCGGACAGAATATCTTACCCCATACTAAAACAAATCCCACTTGTACTTAAAAATAGACTCGTTAAACTCTACAACGACATCTTTAGTTCCGGGAATTATCCCCAACAATGGAAGACTGCCACAGTTATCCCCATCCTTAAACCTAACAAAAACCCTCAATTTATAAAGAATTATAGACCGATCTCCCTACTCCCGTGTATGTCCAAAGTTTTAGAAAAAATTATATCCCTTCGAATCATGTGGTACGCAAAATCGAGTGGCTTCACTAACCCCCACCAATTTGGTTTCCAAAAAGGTTTAGGAGTAATGGATCCTCTATTATATTTTGAGCACTTTGCCTCTACAGCGATTACAGCTCGTAATCACACCTCCGTACTACGCTTAGACTTTGAAAAGGCCTTCGATAAAATTGGGGTGCATGTAGTACTAGAAGAGCTAAAACGTTGGAAAGTTGGCACAAAAATTTACAACGTTGTAAAATCATTTCTGAGTCATCGCAAATTTTTTATTTCTAACAATAAACATCACTCACAAATATATCACCTATACAATGGTATACCCCAAGGCTCACCCCTATCGGCGACTCTTTTTATAATAGCTTTCAACAAAATAACCACTTTAATCCCTACTAGTCCGACCATTCAATACTTCTCTTATGCCGATGATGTAGTTATCTTCACCAAAAATAAGAACTTACATAAAGTGAAAGAAATATTTTTAAAAATTTTAAATGATATTAGTAAATGGTCTGAGGAATCTGGGGCAAATAATTCAACAAGCAAATGCTCCACCTTCCACATTTGCAGAAAACACCGGTGCTCCTTCCCATACCTTTCCTTTCGTAACCTTCAAATACCTCACACTAATTCCTTAAAAATATTGGGTATAATATTTGATAAAACCATGTCATTTAAGGAACATTGTAAATACGTTAGATTAAGCTTATCTACTAGACTGAACATTATAAAATTTCTATCGTCTAAGTATTCTTTATGTCATACAAATACACTTGTAAATAATACCAAGGCGTTATTACTATCAAAGATAGATTACGGTCTTTCAATATATGGTCATTGTGCTAAAAGTCATATCAAGCTCCTTTGCGCTCCTTATCATGCGGCAGCTAGAAGGTCCATTCGAGCCTTTCCAACTTCACCAATCAAACCAATCTTAACAGAAGCCGGGTTACCTACTATAGACCAAAGGACTGCCAAGATAACGATGGGTCTCATTCCAAAGTTGCTAAATATCCGGAACAAACTGTTGTTCGCACAAGTGAAAAACGCTCTTAATAATTTAAAAAACATAAATCATCTTAAATCATCTACTATAATACGCGCCTTAGCCATAGCGAAAGAACTACAAATCATTGCTATCCCATCTTTGGTTGAAACAGCGATATTCCCCTTCGTCTCTAAACTTAAGCCATCTTATATCAATACCTTACAACATCACCTTAAGAGTACTACCAGTAATAGTGAATATATCCAACTATATAATGAAACCTTAGAGCATTACAACAAACGTTGGGAGGTGCTCTATACAGACGGATCTAAATCAGACACCGGTACTGCATTTGCTGTGACAATCATACTGGGTGCTACCATTGCTGTATATTCTCTTCCATCATACTGCTCTGCATTTACAGCCGAGGCAGCTGCCTTACTAGAAGCAGTACTTTTTTCATCGCAACGCGGTAGAAAAACTGTTATTTGCTCTGACAGCAAATCTGTTATCGAAGCTGTCTTCAACCAAACGAACGACACCCCCATCATAATAAAGATACGCAACGTTCTGTTCCATAACACAATTGAAATAAAATTAATGTGGGTGCCTGCGCACATAGGAATCCAAGGCAATGAAATCGCTGATAGAAGAGCTAAACAAGCTTGTGGTGAACCATTGTACACATCTGAGCAATTCACCGATAAAGATATAAAAAAATTTAGTTAACCAAGTTCTTGATGAAAAAATCTTAAATCAGTGGAGTAACTACAACCATCACTACAAAACCTTTAACACGACGGGATCAAAACCAGTCTACCCTTCACATTCCTACTCTAGGAATATAATAACATTTATACGTCTCCGGATTGGACACACACTTACAACACACACACATGTATTGAAAGGCCTACCTAAACCAAGTTGCGCGCGCTGTGGTTCTACAGTTTTCAATGTTATGCATATCCTTGACAATTGCCCAGACCTACAAGAAATAAGAAATGCAGTATTCAACAACTCCAAGCCGTCAGATCATCTTAAACTCCCAAACGACCGTAACATTAAACTAATTGCAAAATTTGTAACTCTTTCCAAAATAAACATATAATTATATACCGATTATCAAATATAATTTACTATCTATAACAAACACTCTATACGTACCCAATAAGAAATGAATAAATTGTAATTAGTAAACTTTAAACAGTACTTGTCACCTCTACTATAATTCTCTTATACTGTAGATATTAGTTTAAATATAAGCCGAAGGCCCTGGCAGCCAGTGCTTTAGTACGTAAGTGGAATAATTATTAATAATTGTTTCTCTTTTAAATAAATAAATAAATAAATAAATAAAAAAAGGACCTGTATTCATTCCCGGCATCTCCAGCTATCGCATACCTGCGAAGAATAGAAACGACTTACATGCTATTGTTGATTCGGCATCAATTTCGCAAGAGGTGTCTAAGTAAACTAAGAAGCGGAAGAAGAAAATAAAGTTTCAACTAGCCTTATACCAACAAGAATTGAGTTTAAATCATTAAAAGAGAAAATTAAAAGAATACTTATAGCAATTGAGAAAAATGAGCTACACAATAGTTTTATTTCGAAGTATGTAAGTACCAATATAAGAATAGGTAGACCCACTAAAATTTATACCGATCGTACCGGAATGACAAGCTGAGTTGATTTAGCCATGTCCGTCTATCCGTCTGTTCATTCGTCTGTTTGAATGCAAACTAGTTCCTCAGTTTTTGTGATATTTCTATCAAACTTGGTAGGCAGATGCATTAGCATGTTTCATTTGTCGGAACCAGTCCGGTCAAATCGGACAACTAAAATGCGTGAAATTCGGTATTCTACATAAATTAATTCAAGTTAAAATACTCGTATATACTGAAAATCATCGAAATCGAATTTTACAATATATTTGATAAGTTCAGGAAAAGAATAAGGACTTCAACATGGGCGAATACAGCCTTTCTATCTTGTTTACTTTTTGTTTAGTTTACTTTGATTTGATTTGTCATTTGCTTTTTTTTTTTTTTTTTTTTTTTTTTTGTAAACGTGCAATCTTTAAGATTGTGATTTTTTGGTTGCGGCTTGTGCGAGAAAAGAGTTTGGGCAGTTTTTAAAATCCAATGAATCTTTCTCACCCTTCTAAATTTGCTTGGACTATGTGTTTTATTTTAATGGATATAATTATTTTTCCACCTGTATTATAGAATTTATTACTAAAATTTATCCGAAACAATTAACAGTTTTACTACAGTATATATATTTTTGAATCAATTTATGATTTTTTATTAATAATAATTTAATATAAAATTCGCCGCTAATATATACATACATAAAGACAACTTTTTTATATATCAAAATAATTTTAAATGATAACAACATTATGCCAGCTGTATTTCAGGTACCCAGAAAATTACAAATGTAAATGCATAACATGTTTCTAGAGAATATTTTCATTATATACATTTTTATCATGCTCTTTTAGGTTTAGGCTTCAATTTATTTTTATTCTGACGACCTTCGCAGGTTTTGAATTTACATAGAATATTTTATGTATATATATAGAACAGAGCATGACCTACAAGTGCAAAATCGTAATCGTGAAAAGAAGTATAAGAAATAAGAATTAATTCAAAACTACCCTCGGAAAAAGAGTTAGCTACAAACATATGTATATACATATGTTTTGATATGCTTGTATCCATCCAACACACCCACGGAAAGCTTTCAGCTACACTGAGGTTTTCCTCAAAGGAAATTGCCACTTTCCTTTTCATTCACTTCTGCTCAGCGGCCACATTGTAAGTGTAAATGCAAAGTATTGAAGCATCATTTATGTGCAAAACCACAAATTCGCCGTGTTAGTCCTTTTCATGATAAAAAATTGTTTTCATTTTTTTCTTTACATTCCAACCTTACCACGCCAGTATCCTCATTTTCTTGGAGATACGCATTTTTACACTTTTTTGTTGTTACTGATTGTACCTTTGTGATTCTTTGTAAACACTTACGGGATATATCAAAAAAAGAAAAAAAATTTAAATACAACAAAAACCAAGATTACTTTTTAAAACTTCTGGAAGAATGTGTGCGTGATTCACATACAAATCTCTGTTGCATATTTTTCTACGCTGCTTTGCGCGAGTTTGTTAGGATGTGTAGGACTTAACATTTGACAGAAAGCGAATTGCTTTTTGAAGAAAACAGTATCAGAAAAAGTATAAAAAATAAACACAAAATCATGCAAATAAATATTTATACACGAGTGTGTGTATGTTTGTGACGCATGGTTGACCCTATTAAAATTGTGCGGGTTAAGAGAAATGAAAATTCTTTAAAACTTTAAGCTAGAGAAATTTGGTTTTTGCATTTGTGGCTTTCAGTTACCTTTTATACCGATATTTAAGAATTTTAAAATGACAAAAAAAAATTATAAAATTTAAAATATTCATAGAAGAAGTATTATCGCACGAAGTTGCCATATATATTTGAAAACTTAGTCGTTCATTATATTGAGGTTGTGGAATTGTCTTCACTTAAAACTCATGACAAAAAATTTTAGCAACGCACAATGGCCAATTTTATTGGCAAAAAAAAATTATCTAAACCAAATAGTATTATTTTTTGCTCTATACCATTCCTACGTCCTAGGAATAGCTAGAGACACTAAGCAGACGGAGCTTTATAGTATTAAATGGATGTTGCAAGGAAAGGGTGAGTTTTTTTTTTAAATAATATGTTGATCTATTGTTTAAAAATTATTGCTTTATCAGTGAGCTGTTAGTTGGAGCAAAAGTTTGGATTCTCTCCTCGTCCTCGAAATAAATATATTTGGTAATATTATTATTTACTTTTTACTTTTAATTTCAGCTGCCTTCATTTGCCTCTTTCTGTTCTTCTACTTACCGCTGTCTGTGCCTACATTCGATTTTTGGTTTGCTTTACATTTATTATAAATTTTATTGAAATGTGGAATGGGATGTTAAATTTTAAAACAAAATATTACTTTTGTATTACTAGACTTTTGGCCTTAAAAGATTTGAAATCAGATAATTAGAAAATTAACTATTGAATGAAAGTTTCATGAAACCTAGCTCTAATTCTGTAACCAGGCAAAAAAAATTTGTATATTGTTGAAATTACTGACCTAGAAGAACGGAATCACTCCATAATCGCGACATTCAACATCCAGACAGTATATAGTCCAGACTATTTTGAAAAATTCCGACAACACATAAAACATACATAACGAAATACTGACCAGACAAAATGCAGATAACACAATATCCAGACAATACAAAATCCCAAAAACTTATTTTCCTGCCAGCACCAAATTCGTTACTTTTCGTTTAATTCATATCATTCATATATTATCTTGCGCCAATTTGCTGAAAAAATTAAAATTATGTATGTACTTATATTCATAACTATATAACCAGTAGAAATTTTGCAATTTCTCCAAAATTACTGACTGTATGATAATATTGCGGCCGCAGTAGCCAAGGGCTTAGTAGTATGTATTGCCATTTGGAAGGCCAGAAATCTACTACTGGTCCGAGAAAATCGAAAATTATAGAATTTTATCTTTCTAATTGCGGTCGCCCCTCGGCAAGGAATGTCAAGCACGCCGAATGTATTTTTGAGCTCGAAAAATACTTTCTTTGGAACAAAGCTGCCTTAAAGAACTCCACACTCATGAATTGCCATTTGTTTTTATAAGCATTACTTGCTAATAAGCTCCCTCTGATTATTAAAAAAGGTTGGTCAGGAGATTACGCAGGCCAACTGAGAAGTCCATTGTCAGAGCACCATTCTTTCGCTGACCTACTTCCAAGCTATAAGCCTTCTACCAACTTTTGTTTTAAAATATAAAAGGGTATTTTCCGTAAGTCTTCCCAATAATAAATGAAAGGTCTGGACTATAAAGGTAAATTTTTTTCTGCGGAAAACTGAGCACGACCGTATATGGATTGTGTTTTGATATTTTGTATTTCGAGGTTTTGTATATCGGAATTCCGATATAGATTCCAGAAAAGCTCCTAATTGAAAATTGTGTAACACTAAGCTTTTTCATCAGGGTATAAAACTAATATGGAAAAACTTTAGGTATCTGCTCTAGATATTGCTAGAGAATTAAAATTCAAGTATTTCTGAGATTACCCTGTTAAAAAAAATTTAATTCACGCTCACTATGCATTAACTTCAATTGAAGAGATTAATTTTGATTTTAAATACTCTGATTACTGGTCAACGAAAGTTACCCTAAAAATATAAGTCAATTTTCTTAAAATCAGTTTCTGATTTAATTGAATAATTTTTGAAACATCGAGGTGTGTTCAAAAGAAAAGGTGAATTTTAATTTATTTTTGAAAAGTACTTATTTATTCAAAGTAATCCCTCTCGGATATAGTACATTTGTGCAAATTCTTTTTCCAATCCTCGAAGCACTTCTGAAATGCGCTTTTGGGTATGGTCACCAGCTTTTTCCTCGACGAAAGCTCGGCCGAAAGTCACTTCAGCGGTTACAAAGCACCAAATATACATATAAACAGCCTCGACTCAAACCCTGCTACTACTTCGAGCATGCGAGGCATTCTGTACTACGGAATGTGTATTCTTTAAAGTATGTCTGGATAGCTAATTGGTTACGATTACTAATAGTGTATTTCTGACATGAAATAAATGCTCCACATCGGCCGTTTGGGGGCGGCTTAGAATAAACTGTTCCCCTCCATTTGTTGGTAAAAACATCAAGACGCAGAAACCAAAAATTGGAGTAAAAGCTCGGCCGAAAGTCGGATCTCGGGGGAACTCAGTGAAGTGTATTCGGTGGCAAAAATTTTTTTAAAATTATTTAGTACTTCAAAGTTCGCACAGTACGTGTTTTCCTGTCTAACCTATTTTGCCGAAATTTTGTCAAGCTTAGCATTTACGAAACATAACTTATGATCACTAACACTTTTTATCTTAGACAAATTTTCAGAAATATCATTCACAGAATTTACAAATTTTAATCGGCACTAGTTGATTTGTCGAGAAAACAGCGGCTCTTAGAGAATAAAACCGAAATTGCTTGGGAGAAATCTGAACCAGTATTAATAGCCTCAAGGGGTTAGGCCACTCTAGAGGGCCACAACAAAATTTTTTTTTGAAAACTATTAAATATATCTGATTTTTGACAAAAGGCGTTTATTATACATACAATTAACTGCTTATGACTATTTTTCAATAAAAATTAATTAAAAAGTGGCGGCTATACAGCGTTCTTCTAGGATGTCTCCATTTTTTCGGAAACCACGGCAGGACATACAGCTCCTGTAATTTTTTTATTCTAATAAGTTGTTGAACGGTTTCCGCTTGTAAATAGCAATAGCTACAGAAGTGCGTAGCATTTTTTCAATATATGCATTTTTGACAAAATGACGGGTCTCTGAAGGAAAAAGTAACAATTTGGCCTAAAAAATTGTTCGAAATTTGTTTATAAAAAAAAAATATGCAAGTTAAAAAATCCTACGTACTTCTGTAGCTAGAGTATTTCTGAAGATGCTGTCAAAATTTCAAGTGAATCGGTTGTAAATTGTTTGAGTTATGTTTCCGGCTAATTTGAAAAAGCAGTTTTGCAATAAACGCGTTTAAAGTTTTGAGTATGCCTTACAGACTGAAATAGACGCTTCAACTAAGAACGAAAATGGGGCATTTAGAAATTTTTATCTGTCATAATCTTTCGGGACAACATTTTTGAGACAATAATGTATAATTTGAAAGAAGAAGAAAAAAATCCATTCGAAACGCTTATTTTAAAGTATTATACGAAATGCTTTAAACTGAGTACTTGCATTGAGGTATTGTATTTTTAATGAAATTTTTCATATTATTTAAAAAAAATTATTTAATTATTTTTGTATTCAGTATTCTTAGAAGTCAAATATTTGTGGTTAGATTTTAAAATACATAATTTTAATGAGAATGCTAATACTTTTTTTTTCAAAAAATCAAAAATAATATAAACAAAACTCTCATTCGTAACAAGCAATTATGCATTTAAGTATTCAAATACAATATAAAGCCAACAACTATGTAGCTATGTAGTATTGTAGTTGTAAATATGAGTATATACTAACACATACAAATTTATATAAATGCATTTTTATCATAGAAATCGTTTGGGCACTTCTAACACTTAGGAATTCGCAGTTCATTCAACAAATTATGTGGGACCAATTTTCACATATTCACGCATAGCATATGTGCATTTATTTGCTAGATATCTACGTACACTTTCAAACAATACTCAATTGTACATTTCGGTCATAGGATTTCAAATAATAATATGACATGCCCAAAACAGTATTTGAATGACCCTTGATGATGCACTATGTACATTTGTATGTATCCGCAGATATTCAATCACCCTGTAGGACATAGGTATAGCATGAGGTATGAGGCATATTTTATGACCGAACCGAATCGTAGCCGAACTCAAATTGGTACTGCTTAAATGGCTAAATATTTACAAAAAAAAATTTGTTTAATTCTTGATTTCACTGAAAAAAAAATGTAGGGCTGAGGATTTTGGTTCATAACAAATTGTGCGATTATTTATTTTTATTTGAAATACATATATACATATATCTAATATAACTGAATTCGATTTTCCTACCGGATACTCAATTCTCTAACAAGAGTACTTCTAGCGCCGGCGGCATAAGTGCCAGATATGCGACTACAATTAATATGTGAGTATGTATGATTATATGGTCACAATCAAACGCGCCCTTATTACTAAAACACCACCATGCCTAAAACTCTACAAATCCGTTCAATTTGGTGTAAATTCATGCGGGCGAAAATATTTTGAAACATATATACATATATACACAAATTCATACGTTTACAATCAAGATTGGATAAAGAATCCCATTCACAATTGAATAAGACAATGGAATTTGAATTTGACGCGGCATCAACCACAAATATATGTATATATAAACACTTGCCGGCTGTCTTTTTTAAAGTATGTTGGAAATAAAAGAATCATAATTGAATAATGATAATCAACTAAAGGGACAGTATGTAAGTATATAGTTATAACCAAATAGCCGGCAGTAAATATCATTTGGTCACTGAAATTCCAAGTGCCCTTTAGCGCCCCTAAATATGCAATAAATATACCCATGAATATACACATATATAGGACGGAAAGTTGATGCATTTGAGAGTTAATAATCAAATATGTGAAAGAGAGGGTCATGTGACTTTTGAATTTAATTACATTTAGGTTCAATTACATACTGGGTTTGATATTCAAACATTATTTCTTTAACGATTATTAAATTGAAGAATCATGTTAGTGTCATAACAGAAAAGAATTTTATTTTGCAATTGGCTGTTTTAAATAGTTTCTTTTTCTTCTTCTTTTTCTTTGGCGTAGGCACCGCTTACACGATTACGATTACAGCCGCATGAACAATAGCGCGCCACTATAAGTAGTTTCTTCTCTTTGCCGTTTGGCGTAAGTTGGAATTACCAAGTGAAAGCAGGTCACCTTCCAATTGATCCTTCCAACGGAATGGAGGTCTTCTTCTCCATTTGCTTCAACCAGCGGGTACTCCATCGAATGCATTCAAAGCTGGAGCGCTTCTATACATTTGGATGACATGACCTACTCAGCGTAGCCAATGTTTCTTGATTCGCTAAACTATGTATATTTCGTCGTATATCTCCTACAGATAACCTTTCCAATTTCTATGGTATTTCCATAAATCTTTCACAAAACTTTTCTCCCGAGAGCTCCTAAACCAAACTCATCGGATATCGACATAGTGCAGGCTTCTGCACTATTATTAGGAAAAAAATCGATAAATCGTGTTTGGTTTTGGATCATCGAAAGAAGACTTTACTTTTCAATTGCCTACTCTATTAATTCTGCGTTGGATTTCAAAGCTGACATTGTTGGTGTTGTTAATGCTGGTTCCCAGATAGGTGAAATTAACTACAACTTCGAAGTTATGACTCTCAACAGAAGCGTCGTGAATACGATGACTGTTTATTTGGTGACAGCAGAAATTTTGTCGTGGCCTCATTCACTACCAGACCCATTCGCTTTGCTTTTTTGGCCGACATATAGAAGGAAGAACTTACGGTGCAGTTCTTATGGCCAATTATATCAATATAATCGACATACGCCAACAATTTACACTCTTGTTGAAGATTGCACCTGGTATAGTTAGCTCTGCAGCTCGTATTGTTTTCTCCAACATCAATTTGAAGGAATCACATGACAGTCACCTTGTCTGAAACCTCGTTTAGTATTGAACGGCTCGGAGAGGTCCTTCCCAATTTCGACTGTGATATTTACCAGGGTCAGTTTACACAGCCGTATAAGTTTCATGTGGATATCAAATTCACACATAACGCCATAGAGGCTGTTACTTATCGTGCTGTCGAAGGCAACTGTAAAATCGATGAAAAGATGGCGTTTATCGATTCTTTTCTCCCGGGTTTTTTTTCAAGAATTTTCCAGGTATAAAGCCGCACTGATAAGGTCCAATCAGTTTGTTGACCGTGGGCTTTAATCCTTGACATAATACGCCAGATAGAAATTTTATGTGATATTGGGGGGAGTTGCCCAACGATAATTTGCGCAAACAGTCGGATCGCTTTGTTATTTTTTAACGGTGTGTAAGGTGTTTACTATTTCGTCCCACAGCTCTCTTATATTGAGTTGATGATGAGAGCTCTCACAGAGCAGGTGTGCAGACTCAGTAGAAGCCCTGCCGGCTGTCTGCTGTGACTGCATCTTTTCGAATTCGAGCCTTCCTTGTGTTTGTTTACGGGCGTTGTTATTGCACAGAAGTGGATGCGTATCTTTGCGGCGACAAGGTAGTGATCCGAGTCGATATATGGCCATCGGCACGTACGCACGTCTAGAATTCTTGATACATGTCTTACGTTTATCACAATATGATCGATTTGGTTGCGTACTTTTGGATCTGGCGACAGCCATACAGCTTGATGAATTTTCTTGTACTGGAATCTGGTACACAGCCAACTATATTTCGGGTCCCGGTAAAGTCAATCATCCTCAGCCTGTTTCGGGATGTTTCATCGTGAAGGCTGAATTTTTCCACTGCTGCGCCGTAAATACCTTCTTTGCCCACTCTGGCGTTGAAATCACCTAGCGCAACCTTGTCGGAGGTAACGCTCATAAGTAATTTCTAGGCTGTCATATAAAACATCTGTAGTCACATCATCCTTCTCTACTGTCGGGGGGTTCAAGAAGCTTTGATGAAGGTTATGGCTAGACGTTAATCCAGCGGAGTGAATGCCAGAACTCCGCGATGTGTTCATCGAAATTCTTAGACGGTGGTAATGTCAGCCTTTAGTCTTACGAGGACATCAATCGGCTGAGAAAAGCCATCTTCTCTATTAATGCACGGTCATTCCAGGTGCATACCCTCAAATTGTGATCCTTTAAACGTTTGAAGGGGTCGTCATCAAAAGGGAGATCTCTCATCCGAGGCATGGAGTACAGTTTTTATGTGGTGGGTTCCATATTCTAGGCACAACCGCAAGGGATTCGCCTTCTCACTTTATCTCGCCTCAAAACGGATGTTAGTTGGTTACCCAAAGGATACTTGGTCTAAGACTGGAAGTCGTGAGCTGCTTGAACCATATGTAAAATACACGTTTCTCGCTACTCCCAGGTGAATGACAGTGAAAACTTTCCTCACTTGCGTGAACTTCTACACATGTCCCCATCCTAGTTTAGTTTAATATAAAATTACAGTTAATTTCGCTTTAACCATTACTGCCTCCGTATATGTTATATGAAGTCTTAACACGATTTAAATATTTTTTTAATTATAGCAGAATGCTAATTTAAGGAAAATATATTTGCTTGTATAATAATAAAAATAAATATTATTATAGAATTTTTGTTTGGATAATTTACATTTAAATGTTGAAAAATTCCCTGCCAAAAAACTCCCTTACTTAAGAAATGAATATGGAATCAAGAAAAAAGTCAAAAATATTTGATATGTACAACATACATACATTCATAAATATATATGAATATATAAAGCTATTACTAATACAGCGGCAGCAACTATTGAAGGAAAACGATGGTGCTTTGGTATAAAAGAATACTGTGCCGCAGTTACACTAGATGTTAAAAACGCAAAAGGGTATATTTAGGGCTCTCGGCTCTAAATGTGGCCGTTAATCGGACGGAAATCGCTGCCGAAGAAAGACGTCGGTCTATAAGTGTCTGGCAAGAGCAATGGAATAACTCTGCTAAGAGCAGATGGAGTTACGAGCTCATTCCTTGCTTAAGCCGGTTGATGGAAAGAATACATGGGGACACCGACTTCTTCCTGGCGCAATTTCTTTCAGGGCATGAAGTTTTCAGGAGATACCTCAGCACGTTATGTTCGGATGTCCGAGATACCGTTCAGAAAAAAAAAGAAACACATATATGTGAACGTGCACACTGATTACAGAAATATCTTTCCTTAGTTCTATACTTACCAATCCAAACGTTGCAAACAAACAGCTTATTTCCTATTACCAATCTTCTTACGTATTTTAAATCAAACGATATGCATATTAAATATAAAAATTTTAAATAAAAAGTTATTTGAAGTGGTTAGTATTGCGTACTATCATTCGGACGGCCAGGGTTCCAGCCCTGTTTCAACCAACATCCAAATTATAAAAAACATAATTTGTATACCTTTCGTGTACATGCAATGGTATACTGAAATGGTCCGAAATTTGTAAGCACCAGAAGGAGAAGAGATTAGACCAATTTAAATTTATACCATTGGTGAAACAATGACGAACTGAGTTTATTTAGATATGCCCGTCTGTCTGTCCATCTGTTTGAATGCAAACTAATCTCTCAGTTTTTGAGATAGTTCAACGAAACTTAGTATGCGAGTAAATTCTTGTAAAATAGTGTTTTGCAATAAGAGTGATATAATTTTTTTTAAATACACTAATTGTTAAGGAAATTCGAACGTTTCATATTTAATGTGAAGTACAATCGATTTAATTAGGTTCTGAATATAACATAATTCAAATGACCTCCACGACTTTTGAACGAATTCGATGAACCCAATTTTTTTAAGAATATCATCTTCTCCGATGAGGCTCATTATCACCTGAGTGGTACGGTAAATAAACAAAACTGTCGCTTCTGGTGCGAAGAAACTCCACAAATTATTCATGACTGACCATTACATTTACCTAAATTGACAGTTTGATGTGGTTTTTGGTCTGGTGGAATCATCGGTCCGTACTTTTTTCGAAATGAAGCTGGTAGCACCATTACTGTCACTGGAGAGCGGTATAGATCGATGACAACCAACTTTTTGTGGCCATAATTGGAAGAAGATAATTTTAACAACATCTGGTTCCAACAAGAAGGGGCTACGTTTCTCACAGCATGTACGAAAATCGAATTATTGCGAGAAAACTTTAAAGATTCGATTATTTCAAGAAATTGTGACATTGAATGGCCTCCAAGAAGTTGTGATTTAACACTATTAGACTACTTCTTGTGGGGTTATTTGAAGTCATTGGTCTTTAGCAATAAACCAGACTCTGACTCTCTTCAAACTTAAAAAGTCAATATTGAACGTGCTATTCATGACATACGACTTGATTTAGTGGAAAAAGTGTTCAAAAATTGGATTCATCGAATTCGTTACTGCAGAAGAAGTCGTGAAGGCCATTTGAAAACTTTTATGTTCAGAACTTAATTGCATCGATTGTACTTCACACTAAATAAAAAAAAAAATTGAATTTCCTTAACAATTAGTGTGTTTTTTTTTTAAGAAATCATATCATTCTTATTAGAAAAGCCAATATATTAATCATTTGTTGAAATCGGTAGGATCAGTCGACAGTATCATGTCATCAGATATAATGAACAAAACATTGGTACTGAAAATCACCGAAATCGGAAGACTATATCATAATGCTCGCATATTACCAATTTGTTCAGATATGAGTATTTCGTCCAAATACCCGTCAAAAACTTATTTTGTAGTTTAAAATTTTCGATTCCACACACGAAATAGGAAGGCTATATTATATAGCTCCGATACAACAGTTTCGTTCAGATATAGAACATATAAGAGTGTGAAATTTCATATGCTTCGCACTTAAATTTAGATAAATATTGATACAGAAAATCATCGAAATGGAATTTTCCAATTTGCAATAAATTTGAAATGTTATTTTAAAGGATGTAAAGGCTTCGGCATCAAGTACAGCATTATTTTCTTCTTCTAATTACGGTCGCTCATCGTCAAGGAATGGTAAGCCCATCGATCGTATTTCTTACATGAAATAAAATTTTCTTATAAAAATCGATCGTCCTTATCACTTAGAATAAACTCCATTTGTTTCAAAACCACTTAGATGCATAACACAAATTGGAAGATCAGTTCTGCCGAGAATCGCTTCAGTGGCTACAAGGCGTCTTTTATATATATATATATATATAAATTTAATTTTTTTTAAAGTACAGTGGAAAAGGATGTATGTATATGGGGAGTGATAAGAGTCAACTTAGTTCAGTACTTTATTGATAGTTGTTGTACTTAATTACAACTCTTAATAATTTGTTAACCGTTTGGAAGCGGTTTTAAACTGCAGCAATATTCATAATATAAGTATGAATCGGAAGACGGCGATAAATTTCACGATAATCATAAAATTTCTATCGTTTCGGTTGAAACTTTTGGAATGTTATCGTTGAAGCAGTTATCAAAATACTTTTTTTTCGTTTTTACCTGAAACGAAATGCTGCAGTAAGTGTTAAAACGTTAACGATGAGTTTGTACCGTTTCAATGTGAACAATTTCACTTCGTTTTGATGACATTGCAAAGAAACGAACGAAAGTCATTTCGTGAAGTATATTCTTCATGGAATGTATCGTTTTTTTTTAGCTGAGCATATCTGGAATAACCAAATCAAAAAAATTATAATGTATATATCATGTAACAATTTTTTCATAATAATCAGCAGAAGTTAAGCATTTACTGAAATGTGTATATGATCAAACTATTTCTATATTATATATTTTCTATATCTGAGTTATACGATATATTCAACATGCCTAAGTTCCAGAAGGAGAAGATATAGAGTCATCAAAAACCATACTAATATTATTAGGATGAAAGATTAATTAATTTAGCCATGTTTGTCTGTTTGAATTTAAGCTAATATCCATTTCATAATATATTTGTGCGATATTTTGTGAGGAGATGACTTTTCGTTTTATGAACAATTTATCGGGTTGGTATATAATTTGTCATAGTTTAGAAATTCTTTGTTGTGGTTACTCCAATTATACATTTTCTTGTGTTATGGAGTTTTATTGTGAATATAAATTTTCAACATGTGAAAACGTATAAAAGACAAAATATCTCGTAATAATTATACATATATTTTTGTATAACTAAATTTTCGGCGATTTGTAACCGCTGGAGCGATTTTCGGACGAGCTTCTCCTTCAATTTGTAATTTTGCGTGTAGATTTTTTTATCAACGAATAGAGGGCCTTCAGCTTATTTTAAGCCGACCCGAACGGCCGATGGATTCTTATGAGAAGCCTTTTTGTTTTATATCAGATCGCCTTCCCAAGAGCGACCGCAATTATAAAAATTAATTTTCTATAATTTTGGATGTTACTCAAACCTGCACTCGAACCCAGGCCTTCCGAGTTGTAGTACGCTATGCAGTGGTGTACATTATATACATATGTACAGATATATGCAAAATCATTTGTAATTGGCAACACAAATACGTATGTTTTCACGGTTCGTAACACATACTTTATTATTTTTGCAAAACCTAGATCCATGAAAAGAGGGTCGAAACACAATACCACCTCGTCGATTTTTAAGCAGCCTTTGATAGCACGAATGATTTGTCTGAGTCTGATATCCCCGCAAAACTTGTACTGCGTTATGAACTGACCTTAACCAGCACCCTAACTCAGTCAATGTCAGGAAGGAAGCCTTTCGATACCAAACGAGGTTTCAAACAGGATCACTCCCTAAACATCTTTAATCTATTGCTGAAGAAAATAATAAGAACTGCTGAACTAAATAAGGAATCTCTATACATCTGCTTGCATTCGACAATGAAATTTACATTGTTGGCCACAACAACTATGCTATCTACAGTTAGTTCTGCTTTCTCCAGACTGGATTAGCAAGTTTTGAGGTACCTGGCTCCACTTGGAAATTTTAATTGGTACCAAACAGCGAAAAGAAGGAAGGAAAGACGCGCTGTTGTTAGCTCGGCTATGTCACTTAACCAGTAAAGAAGAAGAAGTATGGAGATGACAAAATTTGTAGTTTATTATTTTACCTTCGAATGGAGTTGCCCCAACCTTTATCCAAAATATTAAATAAAAATAATAATTAACTAAAAAAGTTAATATTTCACTACATGATTTTTAAATTTTAGAGTCAGTAATGACTAAATATGATCTTAACAGATTATTCATAATACTTTTGTTTTGTTTTAGTTAACCAGCTAACTCGCCGAGGTTCCTTTTGCCAAATAAAATTGATTATATGATTTAAGATTTCAAAAGTAGTACAAATTTATTTAATTAAAATTTTTATTACGGAACTAGAAGAATCGGCTACAAGTGTTTTTTTTTTAATATTAATCATTTTAGATATTGTAAATAATTTTGTAAAGAAGGAAATAGGTAAAGAATGATGAACAGGTCTAATCCACTTCCTGAAAATAAATTATTTTCAAATAAATCGAATTATATATAGGTAAGATTTTCAAGTTGACATACTGAAAATTTCGTAAAATCGGTCCAGCTATCAATGACAAACACATATGTACTTTGCATTATTGTTAATGTGTTTTGGTGTAAGGGTTGCACTTTTCAGTGAAGCAATTTTTGCTAAACTTTTTGTTATCAGATGCTAGAGCAAATAAATGATCGGCATTGATAAGCCAGTTTTTTACAATAAGACCTTTTTGGAGTTTCAGAGAAGCTAAATTTGGCAGAGCATCCATAGCTAGATAACAATTTCATCAGTGAAAATTCCAATAGTCGTTCTTCCATCACAGACTGGCAAATCGGTGAATTAGGGCTGTAGATAGCAGACATCATTAATGGTTTTTGGGTTCTTTGACAACAGTATTTGTAGCTTGTAAAGCTTCTATGCGATATAAATTTTTGTATGAATTGCGGATCAGAATTCTTGAGCCTCTCACTATTTTCATGGGGTTCGCATAATTATTTGTAATAAAAGCAACTAGTAGTTCATCATTTTTCTTTTTTTGTCGCATCACTTGATTTTGCTTGTATATGAAGGATAAGCTGGTTTTCCGTTGTTTTTTCGATTGCCCTTGTTGGTGCTTTTTCAAAGCCTTTCTACGGCTTGATGATAGGATATCTGGAAGGATATCTGGAATAAGGCATACTACAAGGAAGTTATGTAAAGTTTACGTGAAGCAATAGGCGTTTTGGCACAATTGATGAGATCAAATCAGAATCGAAGAGAGAGCTGATGACCATACCGGAAAGTGCATTTCATAAGTGCTTCGAGCATTGGAAAAAGCGTTGGCACAAGTGTATTATATCCGAGGGGGATATCTTTAGAGACAAAATAGCTATTGATTATATATATAAATATATGAATAAGTACTTTTCGAAAAAATTCGAAATACATCTTTTCCTTTGAACACATCTCGTAGATGGGTGCGTGTTTTTCAGAACATTTTGAAGGATATTTCTTGTTTATGATTCTTAGTATAGAACTTCGTATTTTTTTTATAGTTGAGACAAGTTAGTTCTACATATATACTTGTTAGCTTAAATCTTAAACTGTTTGTTATTTACCAGATTTAAAACATATAAGCTCGGTGCTACTTCCTGTAGCAAACTTATCAGTGATATAATATTGTTGACTCTATCAACGAAAATTAATTTGGGCTTAATCATTTTTTCCTGAAAATCTATTTTCCGTGGGTTGTGGGCTACCAATATTTAGAAATTTTACCTGGGTATATTTTGGTTGTTGCAAATGCTCCTAATGAGATATATGCAGTCATTTACTGGGTTACTATTGCTGTGGTATTTGTTGTTGTTGTGTTAGTTGTGGCTGCTGTTGCGATTTAAAGACATATTATTTTGGAGATTTTATGGTAGTTTCGATTTTTATGAGTTTTATTTTGTTTATGTTATGGCAAATATACTGTGGTGCTATTATCTTCTTTCTTTCGTCATGCTTTCTTTTATCTCCTTAGCGGAGCCTGTCCAGTAAATTAAAAATTTAGTTAGTTTAATAAATTCAATTAATTAATTTAAACTGATTGATTTGATGCGAATTTGTAAGCAAAATACACACTTCACTAGTAAAGAATACCAGATTGTTTTTGTTAATTTTTTTGAATGTTCGTTGTTTTTCAATTTTCGTGACACCATGAAAAACACTTTCTTATGCCAGAGTTGCCGCTTTTTTCACGATTTTTGCGAATTTTTATTAATTCTACTAATAATTTCTTCAAAAACATTAAAATTATAGAAATCAATACTACCGTTATTGATTTATAAATAGTGTAACAAGTACATGGAGTCAATGTTATGCGAAATGATAGTCGGTGCAAAGTTCTACCGATAAGCGCCAAAGTTGATACCGTAGTGATAAAATGACTAACAGGCAAATAAGACGTTTTTGATCGTATCAACAAAATTTATAATTTTTATTGCATCAAATAATACTTTAGTCAATGCACATTACGAAGAAAATATTTTATAAAGCACAAATATGCTAGTCAAGCTTTAAGAAGCTAGTCCACTCATGCGATGTGAATCCTGGCTGACCTAATATACTGTTTTACAAACCATTTGGATTATTTTTCAGCTTATCGAGAATTTTGTTTCGCGAATCTCACTGATGGCTCCACGATATGACAGCATAACAGCGCATTCATCTCTTCTTACAGTTGTGTACAATGTCAAGTTGAGATAACTTCAACTTATTCGTCACCATTTAGACCACAACTCTTTCACAGTTCACCAAAATCATTCAAAAACGTTCTGAAATCTTTCTTTACAGAAGTTCCGGCTGAAGTAGAATTGCGAAGTATGACGTTAAACTGCAAAAATCCAAACATTCTTGTTGAAAAAAACAATTCATGTACATCATTCAAATCTCTAACATATTAAATTTATATATTTACCCGAACTTCCTCTGTCAAACCTATCGACTTATCGAAAACGAATGCATAAAAGTCAGCTTTGGCAACTTTTTGCAAAATCTGTCTGCCTCCGAAAATAATTGTTTTCAAACAAAAACATATATATATCCTAACTGACATTTTGGCAGTAAATTCGCTTCACGTATTTATATAATTTTTTAAATCTACTGCAATATATTATTGGAAAAAAATAAAAAAATTAAAAAAAAAATAATTGGCAATGAGTATAACGCAGCAACAACTAAGTGGGAGCTTAACTTCACATTTGAAGTAAAATTTTCAAAAGTAAAAACACTTATTTTTTATTATATAATATTTCATTATGTAAACACAATCAACTTTAGTAATTTACACTTCATCATGCAATTGTGAAACCAATAAAATTGTGTGCTTATAAAAGTACAAGTGAAGCTCTAACATAGAATTATTCTTCGCCATGATTTCACACTTAATTTAGTGGCAGCTAACAGATTTGATTAAACTAAATTGATATATGTATATAAAACGTCAGAAAATTCAGATGTACTTAGGTATATCACACAGTAATAGATATATTAACATTAGGGATGGACAATATAACAGCATATCGATTGAAATATATATAAATAATATTTTTTTTATAATCATGTCGCAGATATTGAATAAAGGACTTCTGTAGATTTAAGAAACAAAGCATTAAACAATTTAGTTGAAAATAGCTGCTGTGTTGGGTAATAATACTTACATAATCCATATTAGGTTGCTAGATTAATGTATAAAAGGTGAAATTCTCGTTTTTTTCCATTTTTTTCGGTCATTGGTCCGCTGAACATCACCGACAAATCTAAGAAGTTCTACCATGATGGATTTATGAAGCTATCTGAAAATAGCAAAAGGTCATAATAATCAATATGTATCTGATAAAAATTAATCTGCAATAAACAAATATGTTGGTCAAATATATATAAAAAATCCACGAAGACTTTGTAATCATTCAAAATAGTACTAATTTCAGTTCATATGACCATAATGGATTTGCACTACTCTAAAATAAATACAAATGAAGGGTGATGGATGATAACCTCGGTAGGAAACGTCAAAGCCACCGAGCGACAAAGAATTTATTTTATCAAAAAATTGCAAAAACTCTCAGGTGAACAAAGTTACAATATTCTGCCTACAGTATACATATCTGAATAACCCCTTCAGTGGAAGTTTAAACTAACATATACAATTTTTAGTTCGCAACTAGTATTCTACAGATTAATTCATGTCAATTGTGTGCAGTTTACCCTTAATTTTTTTATAATCACGATCTTAACATTGAGTGTTACATTATTTCAACGAAACAGAAATTCAACATGCACAAATGAGCTAGTTTTTAATTAGTATAAAGCTGATGGATAATCGGATAATTAACATTTCGTGGCCGACGTGTTGAAAATACCAGTCGCTAACATAGAAAATTTATTAATATCTGATAATTGATGTAGAAATGCAAGCGCTCTGCATAAGAATTAATATGTTATCTTGCTCTGCATGGATAAAGAACTGTACAAATGCTTACAACATAAATTCGACCGAGATACAATACTATATAATCACACTTTGAAATATATGTATTTAGTGATTACACTAACACATTTATAAAAATCTACACAATACTTGGCATCTCTTGAGCTGGGATTAGCAAGTATTTATTTCAAAGAAATCCATTTACACATTCTCTTTCGATTAAAGCTTACTTTTTTTCACAGTAATAAAGAGTAAATCATTCAATCAACTTAATAGGTCTTTAGAATTTCTACACTTTTGATGTCACTTCTAGATTAATTTAAATAATAAATTAATATAAATTAATGGCAATTGAAATTTAGAAGAAATCAAATGATAAAAGACAAATCTTAAATGAAATTAATATAAAATGACTTTAAGCTACATATGTGAAAATGAAAATGTATACATACATAAATAAGTATACAGGGTTATCCATCACGAAATTTCTATTTTATCATAAAGTTTGAACGTTGGCAGTATATGTGAAATATTATATTATTGAAATGACCGGCTAGTGAATTTTTGTTAACTCAGCCATAACTTGACGAATGTTGGGTTTGAAATGCTTAAGATTTAAAGGTTTATCCGCATAAAAACGGCTTTTCGGTGCCCAGTTGATATCACCAAGACGAGAGATTACGCTGCCGGGAAATTTCTCTCGCCGTAAAGCTATATTCTTTAATGTTGTGTGGCATGTGCCACCATCTTGTTGGAATCAAATATTATCCAAGTCGAGTTCTTCAATTACAGACCAAAAAAAGTCGGTTATCATAAGGTAATAATGCTCCGAATTGACATCGACTGTCTTGCCGTTATTGTTTTCAAATAAATAAGGTTCAATCACAACTCCGAGCCAAAGAGCGCACCATATAGTTTGCTTTCTTCAGTGTAATGGCCTTTCTTCAATTATTTCAAGATTCTAGGAGCCCCAAATGCGACAATTTTGCTTATTTCTTATATTTTGTTGGAAAAATCGCTGTCCTTTTCTTAGTGTTCAAGCGACAAATCGGCGTACCTGCGGCGTTTCGAATGGTCAGCTGGCTCCAAATGTTTTATAAGCTTGACTTTATTTGGATGTAGGTGTAAGTTCAAATGCTAAGTATGCCATAAGCTGCTGTAATAATGTCCTACCTCTTGAGAACGTGGAGAAATATACACATTCGGGTCCTCGGCTACACTTGTAGCAGCGATATTTGAGGTGGACCGAGCAAAACGATGATGCACATACCTTACAATATCTGCAATCGATACAGTCTCCTCAAATTTCTGTAAAATTTTACCAACTTCATGAGTAGTTAGACGATTATGTGGACCATAATCTTCTCTTAAAGCACGAAACGTGGCCTGGCTTGAATCACCATTTTTGTAGTAGATTTCAACAATTTTAAAACAAAAGATGTTAGAGTTTGACATTTAAGTTTGAAATTTGCCTAAATACAACACTGCGCTTTCGAAATCACTAAATGGGTATTCCTTTATATACATGTAAATACGATAATTAAGAGGCTGAATTATATATATCAAAAAAGTAAAAAGACTAAGGCATATTTTAATAGTAATAATTCTTTATCTTTTTCTTATATTGTACATTGTTCGCCTATTCGTTATACTATAAATTATTGTAGAATATATCTAGGCTGAGTTGGCTTCACAGATTACACCCAAAATATAATCCATTTGTATATCCCCACATCTGCCTAATAATGCATATAATTCACATTCTTTCATTTAATCTTTATTATTCAACTTGTTCAATTCAATAGGAAATGCATAATTAAAACACATGTACCAAGAGTGAAGCCCAATTGAGCGCAGTACACGTACATTTACATACATACGATATATCGCTTCATAGAGAACGATTAATAATCCCATAACTGCATGGGATGTAAGACTATGTGTGTATGTATGCATGTTTGTAAATTATTTTTCTTACACATTTGTAAAAGTTTATGTAAGTATATAAAAATCATATGCATATATGTATGTACATATATAAGTATAAATCTAAATAGCAGTAGGCCATAAAATATTCCATGATAGTTCATTTCACTGACTGTTGCTTAAATAATCTTTATAATCACCACAGCCACTGTCATCATTACGAATGCTAACAGTTGTACATCACCCCTCGATTCAGCACATTGGCGTACAAGATCAGTTCGGTAGTGAGTGACCACCCCCATTGGGAAACGTCAGCATCTGCCGGCAGAATTAAGTAAACACACGCGATGCCCACATTAAAAAATCACGAAAAACAGGAAATGACATAAAAATCTTTACTATTATTATTCACTTTTTTCTACAATCGCATATTCATATGTACATATGTGTATCCTTATGTGTTTACGAATATATAAAGTAGTTACTGTATGTATACATATGTATACATACATTGCAGTTTACTCATAGTTATTGTGGTTTCTGCTTGTCGTATATTCTCATTCGCGCATCCAGCAGCTTCATTACTGCTCTGCAAGTCAGTTTTATTTATTGTCTGAATTTGTAAGTATACATAACTGTATTAGGGTTGGTTGAGGAGTTGACTGAATTAATACATATGTTTTCTGTGAAAGAAAATTCACTGAATTTTTTAATAATTTTTTTCTATTTGTGTTTCACATTCTATTAATGTCTTCCCTACTTAAGACAGACGTACGTATCGTAATTTGCAATAATCAGCAAGTTTAAAGTAAATTTAAGCCTATAAATATGTTAAGCACGGAAAATATGAAGAGCATACAAAAGGTATGGGAGGACCTTACAAAAGACCTTTTTCATCCGAACTTTAAACACTAATTCTATTCGTTTAAAGACTAAATTCGAATAGTCAGGTTCATAAACAGATAAATCCTCAGTAAGGAATGTTGTGGACTCTCATCGTAAGCTCACTCTTGAAGAAGACCCAATTAGTAAATGGAATTTTTTGTATTTTATTCGGTGTGCAGTGAGTAAACTCTCTCCACTCAGCAGTAGTTATATTTGCAAATAGATGAATATAAGACAACCGTTTGAGCCTGTGAAGTTATTAGCTGTAGTTACGGGTAGAAATTGATACTTATTTATATATATATATATATATATATATATATATATATATATATATATAATCCGCTTCAGCGGTTACACAGCGTCAATTATATATATATATTATTTATTATTATTTTCGGCCGAAATCCTTCTACACATGTGCTCTAATTATCGTGAAATAAAACTTCTTAAGATTGAAGCCGTCAATGAATTCATTGTATCTTATGAGTGTGCCTTCAGACCTGGCAAAAATTTAAATTTTACCACATATTTCAAAAATTGTACCAAGTACTAAACCTTGCATACTAGAGTACGAGAAGAAATCCACTTTATACCGCTATGTCTAAATTTGGTATCCACTCAAGACTTATACCGCTACTGACGCTGAGCAATACCAAACGCTTCGTAAGAGTTAGGAAGTACTTCTCTAACGAGACGTTCGATACTAAAAAGGCTTTAGACAAGGTGGACTCAACAAAAACCGTGTCGAATATTATGCTTTCTTCAGAATGGATAAAACACAATTTCTTCTGCCAATAAACAAACAGTCAGCGCATTCGTTTGAAGTTGTAGTCAATTTCGTATATCTAGGAACCTGCATAAACACCTATAAAATGTCAACCTTGAAATCCAAAATAGAATTACGCTTGCCAAAAGGTGCTATTTCGGACTGCTTAAGCAATGGGGGAAAAATCGTCTGATCTCGTCCTGATATATGGTACGCAACCGTGGACGTGGACAACATTCGTCGGCTTTGTGAGTCTTCAAGAGAAAGATTTTGTGGAAGATTTATTGTCCTCAGCGTATGGATGACTGTGAATATCACAATTGTTAGAACGATGATATACGGTGACATTGGCATAGTTTACCGTCAGAGACAGTGGCTACGCTGGATAGGTTACGTGATTCAGATGGACGAAAACAGCTCCAACTTTGAAAGCATTAATTGCAGTACCCGCTGGTAGAGGTAGAGGGAGAGGAAACCATTCACTCTGGTGGAAGGATAAAATTGATTAGGACCTGGCTTCAGTCAGCGTCTCCAATTGGCACTGAATAGCTATAAAAAGAAATGACTGCCTTGTTAATTCTATTACAATCGCGTAAGCTGCGCCTACAATAAAGAAGAAGAAGATTATTCTAGGGATACTGAAGCTTATATGATCTTCACCATATTGTCGCTGAGTCTAAAATGCCTTTAATATTTTTACGATGGTATTTAGTTATTTACTTTTGAATGTATTCCGTCCTTACGCCGGCGTACAGCCGGAAATATATTAAATAAATTTCGAAACGCTTGATCAAAGTGAGTTTGGAAAAAAGTGGGTTAGAATTAGAAGAGATTATTTGAAATAAATTGAAAACGGTGTTACCAAACCTCACGTTTAGTGTCGATTTCCTTTGATTTTGTTACCTGTCACCTATCAAAAGCAATAAAATACACACAAAAAATTGGAGACGGACCCAGTTATGTATATATATTTATAATACATTAATATTAGATTAAATGATAATGATCACATAAAAGACAAACTTGTCGCCATCTTGGATGGACTGATATCTAACAAAACACTTACAATGTTTAAAAAGTTAAAAATGTATATAGGGTTAGCGATTTTCGATACTAAGATATAGTTAGTATTAAATATTTAAGACAATAATCGGCGCAAAGACAGAAAAAAAGAAATATAAATTTTGAATTAATGATTAAGAACAAAATCTAAGTTTTAAGAGAAATACCTGAACTAAAGGATTATAGGTAGCCAGATTTTTAAAGAGAATAAATATATATATATATATACATATATATGGTTTTCCAATAAGAGTGATATGATTTCTTCAAAAAAAAAACACACTAATTGTTAGGGAAATTCAAATGTTTTTTATTTATTGTGAAGTACAATCAATACAATTAAGTTCTGAATATAACATCATTCAAATGGCCTCCACGACTTCTTTTGCAGGAACGAATTCGGTGAACCCAATTTTTGGGCATTTTTTCCACTAAATCAAGTCGTATGTCATGAATAGCACATTCAATATTGACTTTTAAAGCTTGAATAATTTGTGGATTTTCTTCGCACCAGAATAGAAAGTTTTGTTTATTTACGGCACCACTCAGATGAAAGTGAGCCTCATCGGAGAAGATGATTTTCTTAAAAAAATCGTTATCATTTTCAAGTTGTTCCAAAGCAAAACCAGCAAATTCACGACGTTTATGGTGGTCCAATGGCATCACTTTGTGAATAAGAAAAATATTATATGGATGCAACCCCAAATCCTTTCTCAAATCCGGGAGGTTGTGGTTTGTGACTGTTCCAATTCTTTAGAACGTCTTGGAATCGACAAATTGCGGTCTTCAGCAACACTTGCCTGAACGGCAGCAATATTTTCATTACTTCGACCGGTTCTTTGTCTTTTTGGCACTTGAACATTATGTAAATAAAATGTACGCTCGAAATTTTAAACAATTCGACGAATAACGAGCAGAGGTGGACGATTTTTACGACCATAAAATGGCACAACCGCACGAAAGGTTGCAATTTCAGAACGATTATATTGATAATAATATTGAATAATATGTAAGCGTTGTTCTTACGTACATATGTATATCTTGTCATGATGAAATTGTAAACATTACTGAATACAATGAAAAAAATAAAATAAATGACAGATCATCATATATTAAAAATGGCCAAAACGACTCTTAGAAATCATATTATCCCTATTGGAAAACCCTTTATATATTATTATACTTTTCATGTATATGAATGGCTCTCCACATGCCCGGCCGTCTGTTTGAATGCAAACTAATCTCACAGATTTTGAGATATTTCAACAAAACTTAGTATGTGGGCGAACTTATGGAATGTATAGAATGTTTATCGGCACCGGTCGAATCGGTAGAATATGTCACATACCTTCCATACTACCGACACATAAATATCCGTCAGAAAACATCTAATAGTACGAAATTTAAAATGCTACCCACATAATCGCCTTTTTCATTAATATTTTATAACTTCATGTCTCGTCTGAAGACGACACTCTTTCTTGTTTTATTTACAAAAGTCTTGTGACAGATATTTGAAACGTTTTCTTTAAGTATGTTGCTAGAAATAAGATAAAGCACTCGGAGGCAAAAGAGGTGCCACAAGTGTTACGATGGGGTTAACAACACTCAGTACGTAACGGCTACCTACTCGAGATTATCCAAAACACAATTTCAAAAATAACATTGAACGTTCAAGAGAGGATTGAACACATACTGTGTTTTAGACACATTAAGTTTGTAACACAGGAACCGTCTAAAAGCAATGTTTTTTTTTTTTGTTCTTTACTGGGTGGTTTACGGATTAATTCAATTTATCCCACAGGTGGTTCGAAGAAAATTTTTTTTTTATTAATAATCATGCTCTTTTATCAAATTGTTGTACTCACTCATTAACTCCGCTATCAATTCGTTTTGAACTGCATTCTGGTTATTGTTATTAGTCTAGTCCAAAAATTATCTAAATATATTGATATTTATAAATTCTCTCACATATTTTTTATTTACTTAATTTTTTTCTGTATTGTTCTCGATTTGCGAGCAAATTCATTCATTTCATTGAATAGATAACAATTCAAAACTAGCGTGTGTTCCATAGTTCATTTACGGATATTTTAATACTTAATTAGGTGGCGTAATGTACGTTTTGGATTTCGTGCTCCGAACTACACATTTTTTGTGACGAGCCATACTTTTACATACATATGTTGCGATTTGACCCTTGGTTACAATCATAACGACGAGAGTAATGTAGTAGAAGATACCTACCTAGATCGGTGAAAGGTGATAATAGAGTGAAATATATCTTCTATCAAATTTTGAATGTTAAAAGATATATTAAAAATGGGTTGTCTAAAAAGTTCTGCACAATTATTTTGTGAAGAATGATTTTTTCTCGTTCTAGTAAAAAATAATTGAAGGAATTCACCTTCATTAGATAAGTCAATGGCTTTCTGAATAAAATATATTGTTGTCGGCAAATAAACGCTTTATTTCTCATCATAGTCTCATTTTAGTTCTATACATTTAGTCTAGTGTTTTTCCAATTTTGTTATTCCCTCCAAAAAAATAAAAGGTATTTGGAACTGGAACTCTTAGGTTTTAGTCGCTTCAAACAGACAGGCAGGCCTTACAGTGGGTAAATTCATGAACCCTCAAGCCCTCATAATGGGCAATTGTTTCTGTGATGACCTCTGCATTCGCCCAGAATCTCTTACCTCTCAGTCATTTCTTCAGGTTTGGAAACCAGTAATAGTCGCAGGGTACTTAATTTGGAAAATGCTGTCGTTTCTGCTTCAAATCAATATATCTAAAAGCTCTGAATAACTTTTCAAAGTAATCGATGTAATTGACACCTCGGGCATACCAAAAAAACCGACCCTTGTTGGCCGACAGACCCACCATGGCCTTCTTTGGTGCACGTTGATCTAAAACAGTGGGTTTTTCAGTCTCTAATGTGGTGTGGTGGATCCATGTTTTATCTACGGTAACTACGCTGAATACTCCTTTGAAGTGGTTACACAGTTGTGCTTATGGTAGTGTATAAGCAATCTCGAAAACCATTGCGCGGATAGCTTTTTTATGTACAAGTATTCATGTAAAATGTGATGTAGCTGCTCTGTTGAGATGCCTGCAGCCTCATCCACCTCACGTAATTTTATTCTCTGAGCGTCCAATATCATTCCATGAATTTTATAGACAACTAGTGGACCCCAGCGTGCTTTGCTACACCTATAAAAAAATAAAAATAAACTAACTGAAATTTTGAATTTTCGATTTTTTTTGGAAAAGGCAACGAAAAAAAGTGATTTACATTTTTTTCCAAACTTTCCTTTTATTTATTTTCATTCTTCGACCAACGTTCACTAAAATAGTCATATCTTTGGAATGGCTGCGCCAATCTCATGAAAACTTACACATTAACCTTCTCCTGATATCCCTTTATAACCCCTAAAAACTTGGTGCAATTTGATCTGGTGGTTCTCAAGTTATAGGCGTTCATCAAAATTTGCATGGATTTGTATATATATACATAGATTTCTAGAGTGACCAACACTTTTGAGCGACTTGAACGTTTGGCGTCACTTATACCGGTACGACCACAACGGAACTCAGTAAACCACTTCTTAACCATTAAAATTGATGATGCTGAGTTCCATAGTATTTATAAAGTCTTTCCTCTGTTTTAGTGATTATTTTTCACGCTTAATCATCACACAAAATTCAAATTTTTCAATCTTCGTTAAATTAATAAAGTGGCTGTGAAACACATACTAAATGACTCAGCTTGCTCAAAATGTTACAGCAGTCTATTAATCGATAACAGTTGACAGGAGCATTGTTGTATTTACAGTAACACCAAACGACATTCATAAAGTCACTGACTTATCGAACAGCCCTCCTATATTAGGTACTTAGTGAATATTTTGTAGAAAAACTATTAATTCTTCCTTGTATTAATTTCCTAAAAGTTTGTTATAACAAGCGATATGGTAACTAACAAAATCGAGCAATGCTTTAGTTAGTTCCACTTCATGATGTTTCAATTTATTTTACGAAAAGTTAACTTTAAGGAACAATTTTTAAAAGTTTCATCACTAAAACCAATTAAGGAAAGGTCCGAGGAACACAAAAAAAAACACATTTAAGCCATTTTTTATCACTATATTAAAAATTTATTCTATTATTTTTTCCAAGCCAACTCATCACCTTTTCAGTCTTTCGGGAATGCAATGTAAATAATAAAAACAGCAGAATGAAATGTTTTTAACTGCAATTTATATAGGATAAAAAATTCCAAGAAATATATTTAACTAGTGTTTATATACTTGATTCAATATATGCCAACATGTGGTTTCTACTCATGCATCAGCCGTTCGGAGTGGATTAGAATGAACTGCGGGTCCCTTCATTTCTTGGTAAAAACATCAAAATGGAAAAATCAAGAAGCAGAATCAAGAAAAAGGAGGAGCTCGGCCGAAAATCGCTTCAGCGGTTCAAAAGTGCCAAAAAAGTATATTGTATATATTATATAAGCATCTCGGTTCTCTCTGTCATACCTTCCACTGGCGTTAAAATTTTAATTTTTAATTTGCAAACCCCTATTAGGACCAAATTTTTTAAATACAATTTATTATTCATAATTAATAAAAATAAAATTTGAAAGTTCCCCATCTTTCCCCTTTAATGAAAACTTTTTATTCAAGGTCAAAGGTCAAGAATTACCTCGAATAAAATTTGTAGATCATAAAATTATCTACAAAAAAATTCTTAATACTTATTTTCCTACGAGCCACCGTTTTTGAGATATAGCGATTCAAAAAGTTGTAAAAGTTGTTTTCGTCATAATACGCACACGTTTCCACGCCACCTATGAGGTAATGTACTTAGCGCGTTATTTTTAACGCGTTTTTCCCAGTAGGTCTATTCCACGGTCACTTGAGATCCTGTTTAATTTCAAACTATTGCAAAATAATGGATATTAGCAGAGATTGAAAAGATAAATGCAATTTAATTTACAAAAAAAAGTAGTTAAATTTAATCGTCATCGCAACTTTCGAATTCTCCTTCTTGTTTTGCTTCTTGATCTTCTTGTTCTTGTTATTTTTCATCTTCATCCTGAGTGCATGTAAACTGCGTTAATAGCAATGTATCGCATGGCGCCTTGTTGGAATCACGGATCCTCTACTTTAAAATATAATAAAAGATCACGACCGGTCTTGAAAATATGTACATGCCAGGGAGCAAAGCAGTCCGACTTTTTTGCAGCCACATATAGCACTGCATCCTTTTTTGCGGTTGCAAAAAATCTTGTTTAGCAGTTTTTCCGGCGCAGGTGGATGTAAAGTTTGCACTGGTTCTAATGAATTGTAGACCAACTTCCAACTCCAGTCTGTAGGGTCTAGCTGATAAACAAACCACATTTGAACTTGGCAATACATCCGGAAAAGATGTTGATGAGCAGCAACCGAAGTTGGAGGAAGACAAGCTAATTGTACTTGTTTTTTACTTTTGGTGTTTTTTAACGAAAGATGCATATCTATACTTATCTAAGCAGATATATTTTTTAGGAGCTCTGTACATAGAAAGAAGAAAGCAAATACCGTTAGTGATAATTTCGTGTCGAGTTGAATTACTATTTTTAAAAACTTCAGCACATTGAACTAAATTTATTTTTCAAACATTTTGAAAACTATTATTTTACCCCTTATGTAAAATGCAGATGTCGTATCACAGCCAGTTATTGCGTGTAAAAATAGCAGATGATTTTGACACTTTGCAAAAGTAGATAAACTTTTTGATGAATATGTTTCCGATTGATGTTGAGCTTTCCTGGTTTTAAGAAGAAAATATTTTTTTTTCAGTTGGAGTTCGAACAGTGATTATTACAAATAAGTCCATATCTTCACCAAAAACAATAGTTTTATGTGTCAAATTGATTTGCTCTATTGCTGTTTCAATTATCAATACATCAGTATCATTATTAGCTTGTTTTACCAATATATATTTAGCAGTAAATTTTTCTTTCAACATTGAAATGAACCGAGACTTGTTGTAAGTATTATTAAGAAATTTTTGTTGACTGGTTGGAACTGTCATCATTATAGCCATCAAATACGACAGTAACTCTGGAACCAAAATTTTGTGTTTTCACTACCATATAATATCCATTACTTTGCAATAGTTTAAAAACAGGATCTCAAATGAATAATAGGAATAGGCCTACTGGATAAAACACGTTAAAAATAACGCGCTAAGTACATTACCTCATAGGTGGCGTGGAAACGTGTGCATATTATGACGATTACAACTTTTACAACTTTTTGAATCGCTATATTTCAAAAACGGTGGCCCTTAGGAAAATAAGTATTAATAAATTCTTTATAGATAATTTTATGATAAAACTTACCGTTTTGCTGAAAATCGCGCAAAACTCATTTCTTGACCTTTGGCATTGAATAAAATTTTTTCCTTACAGTGGGAAGATGGGGAACTTTCAAATTTTATTTTTAATTGTATTTTAAACAATCTTACCGATTTTCAGCTTGGTGGGAATTTACTCTTATTTTTTGTCTAATTTGACCGGACTATTATTGTTGAAAAATCAACAAAAAAATCTTTTCAAAAAAATATTAAAAGTATCCTGTCCATGAATTTTTAGGCAACCTCTTTTTAATATATTTTTCAATATACTAGATTTGATGAAAAATACATTTCAAATATTGGACTTATATATATTTATACCATGCTTAAAACATATTGATGTCAGCTCCATCTATTGCGGTTTTTTATTAAAAGAAACTCTCAGGAGTACCCTACACCGACAGTATGCACGACTTGCAGCTGCACCAACATACTAGACACCTCTCCACTCACTACCCATCTCCCCACGAAATAATAAAGTACTACTCCTTGGGCTGGTAAGAACAATTTCTATTACGCATTCACAACGAGCTGTGATGCACAACTACCTAAATAGCTGGAGAGCCCTAGTTTCCAACCTATTACATTCTACTGCGGGAGGAAAGCCCTTGTTTCCGCTCTTTTCCCTCTTAGCATAAACAGGGTCATGGTCGGAAAGGCCTTGTCCCATCTCCATATTCCCTTTACCAAGAGTGCCACAAATCACGGTAGGGTAAAGGGAAAGCCCTTGTTTCCGCTTCGTTCTACTGATATAGCCGAGTTTCGAATACCTTCATCACTCTTTTTTATGCTTTTCTTACCTATGTACACATAGTACAAAGGGTTTGTTCAGCTAACGGTTGCAAAATAATTGAGATATAGTTGAGCTTTTATATATATAGGTATATATATATCTACTAGCAATACCCGGCCACACGTTGCTGTGACGTTTTCCTATCTTGCTGAATTTAGATATTATAATTGAAATTGTAAAGAATAATCCAGTAAATCCAACATATTGAACTTCTTATTATATTAATGATGGCCGCCATAAACGACACACAACCACAAGTTGGAGGGAGGAGCTCGCCCGAAAAATCGTTTCAACGGTTACAAAGTTATATATATATATATATATATATCTACCTATTTGTATTTATGTTCCCACAATATTTGGTATTTGTATATTGCAACGGCAATTGAATAGATCGGACCAAGATCCACTCCCCAGAAGAAAAGGTGGTCCTTATCTTAATTTAGGTAAAAAGCTATCGATGTATAGGTAGATCGGTCCCAGATCCAAATTTCAAGAACATTGAACGATACATACGATTTTTTGGGATAGATCTCTCCTAGAACCATTTTCCGAAAAAGTGTTCCATGGGTTAATTTAGGCAAAAAGCTACCTATGTACCAAATTTCAAGTAAATCTAACCCAGGTCTACTTCCCGGAAGAGAAAGTGTTCTCTGCGGTAATTTGAGCAAAAAAACTACCTATGTACCAAATTTCAAGTAGATAGGACCCAGGTCGACTTCCTGGAAGATAAAGTGGTATTCTTTAATTTATGGAAAAAAATACTCATGTACCAAATTTCAAGTAAATCTAACCTTAATTAAGGTTTTTTGCGAAAGATGAGTCCCAGGTCCCGTTCCTTGAAAAAAAGTGCTCACTGTGCTAATTTAGGGAAAAATCTTCCTATGGCTTTCTATATTTAGTCCCATTTTTATTCTAATTGGGTTTGCTATTATAAAAAGTCCTAATAAGGCATAATCTAATACAAAACATTAAGTTTTTTGTTGTATTATTAATCCAGGTACGTTTTTTATATAGGATGTTTTTATACAGGTATTGAACTTTAAGTTGGCATTACTTTTCAAGATGGCGACCGATTTATTAGCTGTCAAGTGATTTGTTCTCAATTTGGTTTGGCAATTCATCATGAATAGACTCACGCCTGAATAACTCTTGCAAATAGTGCAATTTTATCTCGAAAATAATGGTTCTGTGCGGAAAACGTATCGCGCACTACGTCCATTTTAGCGATGTTTAGCGATGAAGCGCACTTCTGGTTGAATGGCTACTACAACAAACAAAACTGCCGCATTTGGAGTGAAAGTAATCCTCAAGTGTATGTTGAAACACCGTTACATCCAGAAAAACTGACTGTTTGGTGCGCTTTATGGGCTGGTGGAATCACTGGTCCGTATCATTGGACGTAGTGCGCGATACGTTTTCCGCACAGAACCATTATTTTCGAAATAAAATTGCCAACTTAAAGTTCTATACCACTATAAAAAATACCCTATATATATAAGCTGCCAAATTTTACGTATTCCATGTAAAGGGTGTTTTTTATAGAGGTATAGAACTTTAAGTTGCAATAAAACAACGATGGATTATTCAATTGACATGAATTTTATTTATCCGAAAGATAACCTTGTGACATTACATTTTAAATATGATTTCTGGCATATGACCGCCACGGCTGGCGCGGATGTAGTCCAATTTGGACGTCCAATTTTCGATGACTTTTTCCAACATTTGTGGCCGTATATCGGCAATAACACGGCGAATGTTGTCTTCCAAATGGTCAAGCGTTTGTGGCTTATCCGCATAGACCAATGACTTTACATAGCCCCACAGAAAGTAGTCTAGCGGTGTTAAATCACAAGATCTTGGAGGCCAATTCACAGGTCCAAAACGTGAAATTAGGCGGTCACCAAACGTGTCTTTCAATAAATCTATTGTGGCACGAGCTGTGTGACATGTTGCGCCGTCTTGTTGAAACCACATCTCCTGGACATCATGGTTATTCAATTCAGGAATGAAAAAGTTAGTAATCATGGCTCTATACCGATCACCATTGACTGTAACGTTCTGGCCACCATCGTTTTTGAAAAAGTACGGACCAATGATTCCACCAGCCCATAAAGCGCACCAAACAGTCAGTTTTTTTGGATGTAACGGTGTTTCAACATACACTTGAGGATTACCTTCACTTCAAATGCGGCAGTTTTGTTTGTTGACGTAGCCATTCAACCAGAAGTGCTAAACAAAATTCGCTTATGAAAATGGACGTAGTGCGCGATACGTTTTCCGCACAGAACCATTATTTTCGAAATAAAATTGCACTATTTGCAAGCGTTGTTCAGGCGTGAGTCTATTCATGATGAATTGCCAAACCAAACTGAGAATAAATCACTTGACAGCTGTTAAATCGGTCGCGATCTTGAAAAGTAATGCCAACTTAAAGTTCTATACCACTATAAAAAACACCCTATACATATAAGCTGCCAAATTTTACGTATTCCATGTAAAGGGTGTTTTTTATACAGGTATAGAACTTTAAGTTGCAATAAAACAACGATGGATTATTCGATTGACATGAATTTTATTTATCCGAAAGACAACCTTGTGGCATTACATTTTAAATATGATTTCTGGCATATGACCGCCACGGCTGGCGCGGATGTAGTCCAATTTGGATGTCCAATTTTCGATGACTTTTTCCAACATTTGTGGCCGTATATCGGCAATAACAAGGCGGATGTTGTCTTCCAAATGGTCAAACGTTTGTGGCTTATCCGCATAGACCAATGACTTTACATAGCCACACAGAAAGTAGTCTAGCGGTGTTAAATCACAAGATCTTGGAGGCCAATTCACAGGTCCAAAACGTGAAATTAGGCGGTCACCAAACGTGTCTTTCAATAAATGTATTGTGGCACGAGCTGTGTGACATGTTGCGCCGTCTTGTTGAAACCACATCTCCTGGACATCATGGTTATTCAATTCAGGAATGAAAAAGTTAGTAATCATGGCTCTATACCGATCACCAGTAGGACGATTATGTTGACCATAAGTTGAGCGAAGTGCGCGAAACACGTTCTTTACAGAACGTGAATTTTCGTAATAAAGTTGAATGATTTGTAAACGGTTTTAAGATGTAAGTCTTCTCATGATAAAATGCCAAACAATACTGAACAAAAATAACATGACAGCTTGACATCTATCAAAAAAAAGCTATTGAAAAATGACCTCTCCTTAGATCACTCTTTATATACTAACCTTCATGCAGTGACGAGACGAATAGATTTAGTAATGCCTGTATGTTCGTCCCTCCATTAGTGAAATAAACTCAATTATGGAATGCTACTGCTACTACTGCTTTGATGAGATGTGGTGCACACATTCCATGTGTCACAAGTATGAGCGCCATTGCAATGAATATATAAGTTCACGCCCAGCTCTCATATAACGGTAATTTTTTAAGGTAAAAAGATCACGATAATCAGTAACTAAATGTGAAATTAAATGGAAAGAATATATGAAAGGCAAAAAAATTTGGTAGACGTGGTTGCTGAACTGTCTTGTACGAACATGAATTGAATATGGGCACAATCGGGCTACAACGCCTTTTTTATAGAACAGACTTTTTACTTTCCACTCCCCGCTTGACACAAGTCCGAACATTTAAGGCATTTATCAACAAAATACCATCTAATTTCCATTTAACAGACATGCTATTTTTGTCCGATCAATGGACCTAAATATCAGCCGAGTATCTGATGTTTCATGCCATTCGAACTTAGTCTTTCTTACTTGTTTAACTTTCTTTCTAATTTTCTCAAGCCATCGCATCGTAGTATGGCAATTATAACTTTTTTTGCCCTTTCTAAATATAAATTGAATTTTTAATTTATTTTTGTCTAAATTAAGAGTTTTGTTGGGTATTATATATGCATAATCTATTTAACAGTTTTAAAAAACAATGTACTCAGGTTAAAACAATTAGTTTTATTATTATTATTATTACTAATCCCAACGGTTTACCCACCTCTCGCCCACCCGCACGAGGGGCGCTGTCCGCGTGACGTATGGAACTTGTTTTATTTTTCATCAATACCGAGTCACGATGAGGAGAGGTTTGTTTAGTGTCGAGTACTAAAAGAGTTCAGCTACAAAGCAAAATTCAGCAGTGGATTTTTAAGGATTAATTCAAATATAAAATATAATGTAACGATTAGTTGAAAGTCGACAAAATAGTTTGCTTAATATGAAAAAGCGAGTCAGATATGTCAAACGTGCTTGAACGAGAGTTGAAATCAAGTCACAAACAATGTAAAGGCTCGTGAAATTCAAAATTCGTTTTACAAGTTTTAAGAAACAAGGGGAAAAAATTGCTGGATATTCTGAACGGAACATTAAATTTGATTTCAGAGAAAATAAGGGAACTGGAAATTAAGCATGTTATTATTTTAACCATGAAAATTACATCAAGCTTTTCCCGACGACTGGCGAGAGTAGAGAGATTGATAAGTTTCAGACGACTAGTATAAGAAGGAAGATTGTACTGAGAGTCCCAATCCAAATTTCTTAAGGCAAATAGAAGGAACTGTTTTTGAATAGACTCTAACCTATCAGGGTAGATTTGATACCTCGGGTTCCAAATCACCGAGCCGTATTCAAGAACAGGTCCTACTAATTTTATATAAAGAGCTTTAGTAACATAAGGATCATTAAACTCCTTTGATCAACGTTTTAAAAGTGCCAAAATGCCTTTGGCTTTGTTGACTATCACACCAATGTAATGTGTGAAGTTTAATTTATTGTCCATAGTGATCCCGAGGTCAATAAAACTGTGAGCCTGCTCCAAACTGTAATTATCTCTAGTGTAAGTAATTTTCTGTGTGGCTCGTCGGGGGAAACACATAACTTTACATTTTTTAAGATTTAGGGAATCCGATTTATTTTACACCATTCAACTCTGCTGTTTATGTCTGTTTTCAATAAAATGCCTTCATTTGAAAGTGTAAGATTTATAAAGTTTTACATCATCCGCATGCATAAAAGGTTTTGAAAATTTTATCTGAGAAGATATATCGTTTATAAATACTGAAAACAGAATCCGGCCTGGATGGCTAGCCTGAGGTACTCCTGCAGAAACATTAACGGTATCTGAAATGGAATTTGTAAACATTACTCTTTGAGTTCGATCATGCAGATATGTGAAGAGCCATTCTAAAAATTTTGGTTGGAAACCCAGTAAGTTAAGTCTTCAGACGATATTGTAGGTGTATGGACTAAGTCACCCGAACATAATTTATATGGGTAATATGAGTTGACTTGAATACTAGGAGAATAATCAGATTTGAAAAATTTAGCGAACAAATTAGAAATTGTCTGACTACCACTGGAAATGTTATTTTGAAACGTCATAGTAGAAGGAACAGTCAAAATTTCACTCAAAAAATTTTGAAGACTAAGAAAAATATGAAGAAGCCAAAGAAACTAAGAGTTTTATGTACCAAATGACCGTTATTATCATCGTCTGCGTGCATTTTAACAAAACGTTTTAAAGTTTATTTAATTGCATTATTAGAGAAAAATTGCATTAGTTGCTATTCAATATTCATCAAATATCAAATATCAATTTTATTTGTATTCACACATGCATATAATTTAAGTATATTTATGTAGTCCACTTTGTGTAAATTAAATTTATGCTAATAAATTGAGTTTCCACACAAATAAATAAATTCCATTGCAAATCCTCCACAACTACGAATAAATAAATATACCTACATACATATACTTACATACAATGTTTTCTGTATTTGAAATATTTTTTATTTACTTATACTACTTAAAACGGTTATTGTTGTAGAAAAAATAAAATTGAAAAAAAGAAGAAATTAAATAACCATAGAACAGCAAGAATAATAATAATGCATTTAACAACAACAGAAACATCAAGCTATGTTATAACAACAGTACAAATACAATTGAGTGCTATCAATTTAAGTCAATTAAATCTCTGCGAATTTTCTCGTCGAAATCCGATTTTGAGCACATTTTTGTTATTACTGAGTATTATTGCTATTGTTATTATTGTTGTTGATTCAATTGCATTACTTAAATGAAAAACAAAACAAAAATGTTTTAAGCATCACTTAAGGTAAATATTTGCGTGGCACCATGTGGTGCAAGCATGTTACTTTTTATATGTATGTGTGAAATTAGTGAATTATTTGTCTCTGGATTAAAACTTTATGCATTCTCGAGGCGGAACTGCATCTAAATGGATTCCGATGTCGGTTGTAGAGCGCTAATTAGTAGAATTTGTAAAAATGAGCTGTTAGAAATAGCAGTAACTCTGACAACCTATAAGTAATGGGCAAATAGTGTTATTGTGGAGAAAATATATAGTTGCATAGTTTTTAAATGAATTGTAAAAAAGGAATTATTGCAACCTTTAATTTTTAATTTGAAACATTTTTCACTATTGCACAAATGCCGATTATAATAATTTCATACATCGTAAAAAGGAACGCACTTTGTGTGGGATCTCTCTATAACAACTCTCTATATTGCAACATTTTTCGACTTACGGCCTTTTCTTTTTTTTTTTGCCGAAGAATTTCCCAAAGATACTGCTACTTCCCAGTATGCATCATGCACGATTCGTCTTCTCATACCATATTGGACTTGCGGAGCAATACGTACCTACTTACTAAACCCTTAACTCCGACTGCAGTTCACTGGTCCTCCGGAACTGCCGCTAGACATTTATTCGCAGGACCAGGTTTAGCCAGATTGGCTCTTCATGGACAGCTTTCTGTTCTATTCTCCGTTATATCTTCTGTTTTCGCTACTGCGTTGTCATTCTTTTATTCTTAATTCCTGAAGAGCGATTGCTTACCAAATTTTCACGTTTTCCACACGATTTCACTTTGTATCATGTAGTGCACAATGTTTTTTGGATACACCCGTTCTTTAATAAAACTCTCTATATCTGTTCTCTCTACTTCATATTTCGGGCAGGAAAGATGTGCTGCGCATTTTCGCTACTGTTACCACAGAATGAACAATCTGTCGCGTCATCGTGGCCGTACTTATTGAGGTATTCTCTGAAGCAACCGTGTCTGGTCAAAAGTTGCGTCAGCTAGTAATCCGTCTCGTCGTGTTTTATCTTCATCCAGGCTTGTACGTTACCGATTAGCTTGTAAAGGGTGTTTTCTATAGAGGTATAGAACTTTAGGTTGGCATTACTTTTCAAGATGGCGACCGATTTAACAGCTGTCAAGCGATTTATTTTCAGTTTGGTTTGGCAATTCATCACGAATAGACTCACGCCTGAACAACGCTTGCAAATAGTGCAATTTTATTTCGAAAATAATGGTTCTGTGCGGAAAACGTATCGCGCACTACGTCCATTTTAGCGATGTTTAGCGATGAAGCGCACTTCTGGTTGAATGGCTACGTCAACAAACAAAACTGCCGCATTTGGAGTGAAGGTAATCCTCAAGTGTATATTGAAACACCGTTACATCCAAAAAACTGACTGTTTGGTGCGCTTTGTGGGCTGGTGGAATCATTGGTCCGTATCATTGGACGTAGTGCGCGATACGTTTTCCGCACGTTTTCCGCACAGAACCATTATTTTCGAAATAAAATTGCACTATTTGAAAGCGTTGTTCAGGCGTGAGTCTATTCACGATGAATTGCCAAACTAAACTGAGAATAAATCACTTAACAGCAGTTAAATCGGTCACCATCTTGAAAAGTAACGCCAACTTAAAGTTCTATACCTCTATAAAAAACACCCTATACTAGAAGTGTTATCATACAATTTTTTATTGAAGCCAGTATCGGAATGGGCTTTCACTTCAAAATCTGATGAGTCGGTAACTTTTTTCCTCGGCATATCATTCAAAAAATGCAATATGTGCTACAGAGTCCATCTCTACTCATTCGTAAAAAAAATTTTTTGATTTTAATTCGATTTAAATCTCTATTAAAAAGGACAAAAGTAGCAATATTCATTACAGAAATGGGTATTATGCTTCTAAGACCTAGCTGAAGTGCTTTAGCTCATTATCCTTCTGGGATACCTAATTACATTTTGGCTAATTGTGAAATGCAGAAGCTGCCTTGGACTCTGTTCTCAAAAAGGGTCAATAAGAAATATTATCGTAATGATATGCATAATTTGCACATAGCAATCCTACAGGAGGCCTCTAGATTCGACGAACACACAAATTTATAGCAAATAAAAATAATTTCGGTCTCTCCCCGCACGGTGATGTCAAGCCCTACGAGTGTATTTCTGACATGAAATAAAACTTCCTTATAAAAATTCATAACCCCTTCGGAGACAGCTTAGAATAAAACTGTAGATCACATCGCTTACTTTAACAGGTTAACAAAACGTTTTTTTTTTCTCTCCTTCTGCCCTAGTTCACAATCGAATTATTTTATTTATCACTACATTAAAGAAGCCACAAGATAAAGAGTCACCTTGATAAAGATAAAAACCAATGTTTAGTATCGAACGGTTCGGAGGGATTCTTCCCGAACCAGACGAAGATTTTGGTGTTGTTCAGTGTCGGGTTGCATATACGTAGCGTCGAAGATGCAGTAGATTCTTTTCGTGCAATCAAGGGCAGCTTTAAATTCAACGAAGAAGTTGTGGTTATCCATCATTTTCTGAGGGGTATTTTAAAAGATTTGATGCATGGAGTTAGCACGTATGAAGCCGCGCTGATAAGGTCCAAGAGTTTGTTGACAGTGGGCTTTAGTCTTTCACATAGTTCAGTCCATCAGATCGTATATGTGTTATAATAAGGGGATCTTCTATCGTTTCTAAATAGGAAAAACAATCAGGAAAATATTATCTTTCGAGCCTAATAAAAATTTTTAGACAAACAAAAACAAAAATTAATAAATTCTGAAGTGCATAAAAACTCGTTTTTACCCAAGAAGCATAAACTGATTCTATAGGCCTTCATAACTTTATTCAATAGTTAGTAGGTCATGTTGAAAGGGCACACTAGGGGTATTATAAGCAGCTTTAAGTAACAATATTCTTTGGCAACTGGTCACAGACATATTACATCCTAAGATTTTGATATTGTCTGTTGCTTACAATTTCAAAAAAGTTACTTGGCTTGCGATTTCATAAAATTAATTCCACGCAAGTATGTTAGTTCCAAACTGACTATTGAATTTAAGAAATTAATATTTTATCTGTGAGTGATCAAAAATACCAGCTTTTTTATTTTCCGTGCTTAAACTAGGAAATTTATCTTTATATAAAGAAAACGTTATCAATATTCAATACCTTCAACTATTACACAGCTTCAATTATAAATTTATCTTCTTCGGCCATGCCGAAGTTTTTATACCTTTCATGAACATATCAAATTCGTTACAAATTGTAAAATTCGATTTTGGTGATTTTCAGTGTCAATATAAACTTTTATTTTCGTCTGTAGAATACCAAATTTCTCGCTTATAGACGTTTTTTAGAGGATTTTTACACCAATCCTCATATCTAAAATTATTATATAGAGTTCCGATTTTGATGATTTCAACTACTAATATTCAATTCACGATACGTGTGCATAATACCATATTCACGGTCGCAGATACTTTATTGGCTGATTTTTGATCCAAAACTTCATATCTGAATAAATCGGTTGTAGTTTATTTAGATAAAGTATGCCGATTTCGATGATTTTCACTACCAACATACAATTCATAATATGCACTATACTATATAATACTAAACTTCACGATCCAATATACTTTTTTAACGAATTTTCCCCCCAAAACCCCATATCTGAACAAATCGGTTGTATGGGGGCTATATTATATAGCAGAATGATTTTCAGAACAAATATGCAATTAATTTTTTTTATATAGTATACCAAATTTCAGAATTTTAGGTACTTTTTTGACGAATTTATGACCCAAATTCGATCGTATATATGCTATAGTGGTCTGATCTGGCCGGTTCCGACAAATGATCGTTTAAGCGATTGAAATATCTTAAAAATTGAGGGACTAGTTTGCGATCAAACAGTTAGATGGACAGATGGATAGACGAACAGACGGACATAGCTAAATTAACTCAGCTCATGATTCTGATACGATCGGTATAAATTTCGGTCGGCGTTCTCTACTACTTCTGGTACTTACATACTTGGGAACAAAGTCAATTTACCATTTCCTGTACATGAAAGGTAGAAATAGTATTAATTTTGGCAAGGAAGAATTTCATAATTTTACTAAAACTTAGAAAATTGTAATTTCCGCCTTAAATTTTTGAATTCAAATGAAAAAAGCAAATTTCGCCCACAAAAATGGCTAAATTAAAAACCGATTTCGATTTTTTAAGACAATTTTTAATATTTCACCAAATTATATGAATCAGCCATTTTATTTTTTTTAAATAATAAATTTTAATTTAATGTAAAGCTCTAAAAGATCTTTCTACAAGAAGCATCTATAGCAAAATCAAAGAGGAATCTAAAACTGAATAGGACAAAACTTGCATACTTAAACTCATATACTCGTACTTCTGCCACATTTGTTCAAAGTTATGAAGTGACAAAGTGACAAAGTGCAGAATGCTAAATTCAGGATGAAGACATAACATTTGCTCAGCAGCACATACTTTGAGTTTATACGTTTATATGGGTACACACAAATCACACTCATTCTAGCTGTCTTCAACTTTGACGTCTTAAGGAGAGGGTGGATAAGGCGGAGCATAACTTGAGGAAAGAGTAAATAAACGACTCTACAAGAAGTAATGAACGACGAAGTGAAAGGTATTATGGCTGAATGCAAATGTTTGCACGACGCGCATCAACCGATGCTTGCCGACCGAATACCGTTAGCTATACAACTTATTATATCAACGAACTCTGCCATTGAGGCTCACCGCGAAGTTGGCCGTTTGGAGTTGTCGCGGCAAGTAAAAAACGCTTAAAATGCGCATATTTCTACAAATGTGTGTATACATGTACATGGCGAGCTTTGCTGGAGACATTCTTAAAATTCACACGACATCATCACTTGAGCACGTACATATGTGCTTTTTTTCATTTCCCACAATGTGAAATGTGATTGCGGCAACGCATATCTATCTACTATGTCTACGTTGCGACGGACGACGCCTGTCGTTTGAGGACCTTAGATGCAAGCAACTGCTACCTGTCATGTTTGTGCATACTTCTTACAACTATATTAGTATTAGTGAGTATGTGAGTATGCGTTGTTGGTGGCAAGTACTTCTTCACTCCTAACACCAAGGAGTAAGTATGAAGCGCTTCATTTGACTGCAATATCTATCTTCTGTCAGAAAATAAGCATTCAATGTTGAGTAACTCAGATTGGTTTAAATTTCTGTTGGTTACCCTCAGCGGTGGCTACACGTTTTCCAACATCAACAACAAATTTTTACCGGCAACAAAAACGTCATTAACGCAAGTTGAGAGATAGCACTGGAGAACGGCAGAGCCCAGTCACATGATTTGATAGTGCGCGACTGCGAATACACATTCAAATGTGTTATACTGTATGTGTGATTATGTGCATATACAGATATTACATATCTACTAGCAGGTATATGAATATGGTATAGTGCCAGATCGTGGCTGAGACTTCAAAGTCCTCACATGCTTATGTGTTGCGAGCACGTTGTACATCTCATTATGTGCATTCCAGAAAGCAAGATTGGATATTCGACAGCTAGTTTGGCTGCAAGCAGTCCGAGTTTTGTACACATTTCAAGTGTACTTAGATGGATGTTTGTGTATGTGTCTACATTAGCCAATTCACGTTGATAATGTTGTTGTTATTGCTATGCATGCTGATATCCTTTTCCGATTTAGATTGTTGACGTTGACACTGCTGAAGACATTGGTGTCTGTGTCATACATTTTCCTTATGTTATTTTAAGTGAAATTTACGTTTACTTACGAGTATATGGTAATTATTCTTTTCCTGAAATTAGGAGCACATCTTTTCTGAAAATGTGATAACGTAACTGCCTATCTACCGAAGCTTCCGTCAGAAATTAAAAAGTTGGAATGGGTATTAAATGAAAGTTCAATTTAATAAAGTGCATAATGAATTTAATCAATATAATTATTTTTTTTGTGCATCCTGTGCTTTACTTTCGCCGACACTGGATTTGAATACACTTCATGTCTCACTGATCTATTGGCGTAACGGACATATATACATATATGCTCGTTCTCTGAGAACGATCTCTAGAATAAACTCAGCTAAGGTTTAAATTGTTGATAAGAGGATACCAAACACTATATAGAGAGTAACTCCTTCGTCGCTCACCTCTTTTCAAGAACTGGTATCGAAATCATATTTTTAGAAAATATTTGAACCTAATAATACTTGGATGCTACAAGTTTGAGATTTCGTTCTTTTACCGCTTCTGAATAAATCGAAAACTACTAAAATCGTTATTGCCGATCATTTTTTCGTGAGTCTTTTTCAAGAATTTGTGCATGTTTAATTGCTGGCCGTTTGTAAATTACCCAGTTTGAAGCTTAAAAAGCTCACTCATATTGAATTTTAGAATGCATATATGCAACTTCTAAATACAAATAAAATTTTCTAAAAATGATTAAAGCTTTGGAAATCTTCTGAAAACGCGCAACATTTAATCTTGAACTAATAATTTTCGTAATTTTTACAACCACATTTATTTTATTCATCTATTTCGGTCTCATAACTGTATACTATCAGTTTCTTAATATTTCCCTACAGCTTATGAGGGATTGTCCATAAACCACGTGGTCATATTTTAAGCCTTTCAGGGCCCCTCCCAATTGTGGCTTTTCCTACCCACCCCCCCTCTCCACTGTTCGATTGGACGTGCTTTTGTTTCGGGTGACTATAGCGTAGCATATAAACCAACTCCTCTCCTTTTCGACCGAGCAACGTGGACTATGGTCAACCCCTGATTAGTCTCTTCTGGGTCTTCTATTCTATTCAGATTTCGATAATTTTCGCTGTCAATACTTAATTTAATTTCACGATCCTGGATGCTTTTTTGTTAGGTTATTGACGCAAACCCTCATATCTGAACAAATTGGTTATATTCGGATTACTATATCCGATTTCGATGATTTTCGGTACCAACATTTATATGAAGTTACGTGTGTAGAATACCAAATTCCAGGCTCCTAAATCCTTTTTTGATGGATCAGCTTTGCTATACGTATAGTCTTCCGATTTCGTGAATTTGCGGTAACAATATTTATTTAAATTCATGTGTCTTGAAAACCGAATGTCACGCTATTAGAGGGTTGTTTGACGGAATTTGTACCAAAGCCTCATATCGATGTTGTGTATGGGAGCTATATATTAGATGCTTTTTTTGACTAATTGTTGACGGAAGTTTTCAAATCTGAAGGATTCGTCGTCCTCGTCGATTCTGACAATTTGTCGTTTAAGTATAAAAATATTTCGGCCTAGCAAGTTTGGTTGAAATATCTCAAAACTTGAGGGTCTGGCTTGCGTTAAAACAGATGAACGGTTCACTATTTGCTATAAAACTTTTTGTGAGTAATTTATTATAGAACGTTGTTTCAGTTTCTTTAATAAATTTTCAGTTAAGTAGTGCAAAGTAGTGAATTAGAAAAATATAAAATTACAGGACGTAATGAGAATTATTGAATAAACTGATGAGGTCTACTATGAAATTTATGAAGTTGTTGAGCCGATGTTATCGAGCGGCAATAGTTAAATATTTTGAAATTAACCACATGTTACAAATAACAAAAAATTTTGGCTGTATTAAAATGGCCGAAAATCGCTTCAGCGGTTACAAAGCGCCAATTACATACACTGCTGGACAACAGTCATCGTTATTTGGTATTATCAATGTTTGAAGAGCGACCAAGCCCATAAAATATCCGTATCCATATTCTCCGTTGGATGATTATTATTTTCGGACTACGCTTCCGCCAGGTTAAAACTCACCTTTTGACTTCTATATACAGATTTTACTTAGAAAAGCGCTCAAAATCCTGGAGTTGAGAATTAATATAACTTTGAGCAGGACAACAACCCCAAACATGTAGCAAAAAATGTTCGACTGTAGGTATTATATAACACGCCTAACTCCCCGAAAACTCTACTTAAGTACCCAGATCTTAACCGGATCGAACATTAGTGACATTATTTGAATTGCCGCGTTTGACAGTACAATATTACATAAAAAAATGGAATTAAGCAAATACTTCTGATAGATATTATTCCAAATAATGGTAAACAAACACCATCTTAAAATATTTTTATTTCCCATTGAATTTTTATACAATAGGACGACGACTTCTTTCCATAAGAAATTCGTACTACTATAACTAATTTTTTTTTAAGTAAGGTAGAGTAAACAAAGAATTTTTATATAAAAAAACGTATGAAATTTTTTCAGTTTCAGTTGAAATAATAACTTTTATGGGCGTGGTCTCTCTTCAAACATTGATAATACCAAATGACAGTGACTTCTGTCCAGCAGTGTATGCACATTGAATTGGACATTGAAATAAACTACGAAATTTTGTTTTATAATTTGCTTTGCAAATGCTGTTATTATATATTTAGATTAATTTATTTGAATAGGTAAAGCTTCTTCTAATTTTTTTTACTCCTATTCAGATTTATATTTTTGAGAATAACCATCGAAAGAAACGAATGAGAGTCTTGAATCGCTTAATATTCAGTCATGGTCACTTCCCTAAATTTCGTCGATGTTTTGACAATTTCTGCAACATTTTCTTGCAGACCCAACAAAAACTCTTATAAGGTCAATTGCTTCAATAAAAATATCTCAATGTATTGGTTCGTGTATGTTTCATAAAATTTAAACAATTTTTAGCAAATGAAAGTATCAGTAGGTTCTAACGTCATGCTTGGCCCAACGTGCCGAGCAGGCCGCCAAATGTAGACTACTTTTTAATCATTTATTCTTAAAAGGTACACAATAACAATTTTTTAAATTTTTTTTTAATTTTAACAAATAAGAAAATACGGAGGATTGGGCCATGTGTAAAAGTTCACGCAAGTGAGGAAAGCTTCTGACTGCCATTCACCTGGAAGTGGCCAGAAACGATTCTTTTACATATGGTTCAAACAGCTCACGACTTCCGGTTTTAGACCAAGTATCCTCTGTATAGCCAAAAAAAAATCCGTTTGGAGGCGAGCTAAAGTGAGAAGGCGAATCCCCTGCGGTTGTGCGTAGCGTTTGGAACCCACCACATAAAACTATACCCCAATGAAAAATCAGCAATTGCCTCGGATGAGAGATCCCCCTTTTGATGACGACCCCCGCAAACGTTTTAAGGATCATGATTTGAGGGCATGCACCTGGAATGTCCGCTACCTTAATTGGGAAGGTGCCACTGCCCAGCTGGTTGATGTCCTCGTAAGACTAAAGGCTGACATCACCGCCATCCAAGAAATGCGATGGACGGGTCAAGTACGGAAGAAGGTGGGTCCTTTGAAATCTATTACAGCGGCCATTTAAAGGAGCGCAAATTTGGTGTTGAGTTTGTGGTGGGAGAGAGGCTCTGTCGCCGAGTCCTGGCATTCACCCCGGTGGATGAACCGCAGCCGCAATTCCCATCAAACCGAAGTTCTTTAACATATCGTTGGTTTGCGCCAACGCCCCGACAGAAGAGAAGGATGATGTGACCAAAGATGCTTTCTATGAGAGCCTAGAACGTGATTATGAGCGCTCCTCCCGCCACGATGTCAAAATTTTGCCAGGCGATTTCAACAGGGTGGGCAAAGAAGGCATTTTTGGCGCAATAATCAGAAAATTCAGCCTCCACGACGAAACATCCCCAAACGGGCTGAGGCTGATTGACTTTGCCGGAGCCCGATATATGGTTGTCTGTAGTACCAGATTCCAGCATACGAAAATTCATCAAGCAACATGGCTGTCCCCAGATCGTAAAACACGCAACCAAACCGATCACGTTGTGTTAGACGGAAGACATGTATCCAGTGTTCTAGACGTGCGTACGTTCTGAGGGCCAAATATCGACTCGGATCATTATCTTGTAGCAGCAAAAATACGCACCCGTCTCTGTGTGGCAACGAACGCCCGTTAACAAACACAAGGAAGATTTGACGTCGAAAAGCTGCAATCATAGCAGACAGCCAGCAAGTTTTCTACTCGGCTTGCACACCTGCTCTCTGGGAGCACTCATCAGTGACTTGGTATAAGGGAGCTGTGGAACGAAATATCAAATACCTTGCGTACCGCTGCTTCGGAAAGAATTGGTTTTCAGCAATACCAGAAAAACAACTGGTATGATGAGGAATGTCGAAAATTCTATGAGAAGATGCGGCGACTTACAGAAGGTTTGAAGACCGGAGCAAACTCATGTAGGGACAATGGAGGTAATCTGGTGACAGATGTCCAGAGTATACTTAGTGCATGGGGGAACACTTCTCCAACCTGCTCAATGGCAGTGAAAATGAAAACCACGGAGATGGCGAACCCGAAACCCCAATCGATGTCGATGGTATAGAAGTGCCATCACCAGACTATGAAGAAGTTCGGATAGCGGTTGCCCGCTTAAAAAATAACAAAGTGGCGGGAGCCGATCGCTTACCACTTCTCATCAGCTTCTTTGCAAAATATGGTCGGAAGAAAGCATGCCTGACGAATGGAACCTAAGTGTGCTCTGCCCAATCCAAAAAAAGGAGGACCCCACGGTCTGCGCCAATTATCGTGGGATAAGTCTCCTTAATATCGCATATAAGGTCTTATCTAGCGTATTTTGTGAAAGACTTAAGCCCACCGTCAACAAACTGATTGGACCTTATCAGTGTGGCTTTAGACCTGGCAAATCCACCATTGACCAGATATTTACCATGCGCCAAATCTTGGAGAAGACCCGAGAGAAAAGAATTAATACACACCACCTTTTTATCGATTTTAAAGCTATTTTCGACAGCACGATGAGGAAATGCCTCTACGCCGCTATGTCTTGATGATATTGATATAATCGGCATATAATTGGTCATAATACCCGCAATGTAAGTTCTGCGTTCTCCAGATTAGACAAAGAAGCGAAGCGAATGGGTCTGGTAGTGAACAAGGGTAAGACGAAATAACTCCTGTCATGAAATAAACAGTCATCACATTCGCGACTTGGCTCCCACGTCACTGTTGACAGTCACAACTTCGAAGTAGTAGATAATTTCGTGTATCTATTATGTATTAACAACACCAGCAATGTCAGCCTTGAAGTCCAACGCAGTATCACTCTTGCCAACAGGTGTTACTTTGGACTGAGTAGGCAATTGAAAAATAAAGTCTTCTCTCGGCGAACCAAAGCCAAACTCTACAAGTCGCTCATCATTCCCGTCCTGACATATGGTGCAGAAGCATGGACGATGTCTACCTCCGATGAGTCGGCTTTAGGAATTTTCGAGAGAAAAGTATTGCGGAAGATTTATGGTCCTTTTCGCATTTTCAATATGGAATATCGCAGACGATGGAACGATGAGTTTTACGAGTTATACGACGACATGGACATAATTAAGCGAATCAAGAGACAGCGGCTACGCTGGCTAGGTCATGTCGTCCGAATGGATGAAAGCACTCCAGCTTTGAAAGTATTTGATGGAGTACCCGCTGGCGGAAGCAGAGGAAGAGGAAGACCTCCACTCCGTTGGATCAGATGGAGAGCGACCTGGTATCACTTGGTATTTCTAACTGGCGCCAAACAGTAAAAAGAAGAAACGAGTGGCGCTATTGTTGACGAGGCTATAATCGTGTAACCGGTGCCTACGCCAAAGAAGAAGAAGAAGAATAAACAAGACTAGTTAGGGCACAATGAAATTCTAAGATAGAACTATGCAAAACTTCCAAGCAAACACTAAATAATTTCGCTGTCAAGGGTAGACCGTAAGCAGAGCTAACGGTATAAAAATGTAAAGCTGCAAAAAAATGTTCCGGTTGTGTCTAATAGATTAGTTTATCCTGGACGATGTGTAAAGTAATATTCGCTTTCAGAAGAAAGCACGAAACTCTGTCGGAATTACATTTGGTGTTAGTAATATCGCACATTAGAGCTGATCGACGATTATTTTATCAACAACATTTCTGTTTCTGGAAATCTTTATACAAAACTCACATCTTACATTACTGACAAATATATTAAGTTAAATAAAAATAATAAATAATTTCTTCTTTATAAGAAGTACATAAGCGCTTAGATCTCTTTCTTCATTTTAATCTACTGTATTCTACTACGATAATCAGAAAGGTTAAAGTCGCTATATTTATTATACAATCGACTTGATTTATTACTCTATTCTGTTATCGAAATCTTAAATCAAAGCTAACATTCGAACTCATCCTCATAAGCATCAGTTCAAAGTGAATTCTTGAATGTTTGAGTCAATGCATTTTTTCTTTGACATTTGATTACTCAATGAGACCAAAAAGACTTTATAAGCCTATTCGTTAGTGTTGATGCTATGTGAATGTTACTGCTTGTCAGTACTGAATCTGCAACTCAGCGCTATTCTAATAACTACATATTTATGCCATTATTTTAATCTAACGCTGCTTTTGAGTGGTTAGCGTCGTGTGCTACCATATGAATATTTGTGCGAATCCTGGCCCGACCAAAATGAAAAATTATAGAAAAAAATGTCTAAGTAATTAAAATAAGTGAAAGCTCATCATAAAAATTGATCAACCTTTCAGTGACGGCTCAGAACAAACTGTTAGTCCTACCATTTGTTGGAAAAATCGAAATGTACTCAACAAATTGTAGGAGGAGATCGTCCAAAAATAGTTTTCGCGACTATATATTTACATATATACTAATCTGATAAAATCGCACGAGTGTTTAGTACATTGAATTATATACGTATCTATTGTATCAAATCGCTGCAATACAAATTTGCCAGCGCATTGCTAGTAATTTCAAGTAAATTCCAATTAGCCGCAAATCTTTCACCAATGAGTTGAAAACTTTGTCCGCTTTAGCGCAGGATATGTCACGCATTCATTTTCAACGCTAAAATCGCGTCATAAATTGACGAAAGCTTTGTAGTTATTTTCATTTTAATTCGCTTTTGTTGCAACAGTCGGCGGATGCAAATAACAATACGACGTCGACGCGTCAGTAGCTCTGCATGCATGCCAACCATTCACACTTAGTGCCACGAACGTCATTCAACTGGTCCGTTACGTACGTTTTCCATTTTTAATTTTGGCGCCCATAAATAGGCATCTAAGTTACAACACAAGAGTATGAGTATCTACTTACTTACATACATACACACATTTTATGTTAATTATTGCAACCTTGCGAGTGATTCTTGATGTGTTGACAGCAAGCGTCAGTCTTCTTGGGCTCGTCGCACATTCCATTTGGATTTTCCTACCATTTTTGCTATTGCATTTGCGTTTGTTTTTGGTGTAGATGGTGTGGCAACTGTGGGGGCTGTAGGTTGACTACGGCGGCCGGTTTCACACATTAAAAACCTCAAGTGAGCCTCACTTGAGCATGCAAGTTGTGTTCACGAGTACTAATGTGAGTGCATGAGTAGTAGGTTTTCATTTTATGAAATGCTTTTGGCCATGTTGGCTTAACTACCTACTCATTATTTCTCTTCCTCTTACATTCATACCTACATATTTATATCCTTAAAATTTGTTCGAGCCCACCAGCTACGTTGTGATAGCCTATGATATTTGGTGGGCGGGTATTTCGTTGTTTTTCTGTGTTTATTTGTGTATGTGTGTACGTTTGCTTCTCTATAACTAACTTTTATTGGGTTGGGTTGGCGAAGAGCTTCTGCTTTGTTGTCACAGCGAATTACACTTGAGGTTACGTGCGATTTCTGAGATTCGTGTCAAGGACTTTTGGCTTACGAATACGTACATTTATAACCATCAACCATACTCAATCAGACTCAGAGTAAATTCACAAATAGCAATGGGTGTATTTTCATTAAAATATATAGATTTTTTGGTGGACTTGGTAGCTTCTTCTTTTCTAAATATTTTTGTGAAAACTTTCGTGAATACCAGATGTGCATAGCACATAAATATTCGTGAATTTGATTTAGAGTCCCATTTTATTCAAAGTGATTTGCATATTTGAAAGCTTAGGATTATCCGAAAAACTGTGTACAGGTCTTTTGGTAACTTCCACACATCCGATTGTTCTGATATGTATCAAATTTGCATATTAACCATTTATTCTTGTTTCGAGCTGCCCTTTCCAACTAAGTTAAGAAATATATGCCTACAACAAAATAAAGGTTTAAATTGCCAGAGATAGTACCAGTGAGAGGGCGTTAACTGAATCCATTTTTATCATTTATGAGAACATTCACTAGTTGTAAAATTATTTAGACGTACATCATAATTAGAAGGAGGGCTCGACCGAAAATCACATCTGCAATTATTCATATTAAAAGATACTGAAAAACAGGGTAACACGTTATCGTGTCACTTCTTTAACCGAATACTGGATGAAATAATACGAGCTGAAAAACTAAATAGAGAAGGTACAGTCTTCCATAAGAGGCCTTCTCTAGACTAAACAAAGAAGGGAACCAAATGACATGGAAGTATACGGCGAAAAGACAAATGTCATCAAATATATATGTAGGATTTGTGTACGGAACATGGCAGGTGGCAACCTGACAGATGCGGGCAAAAGGGGAAAATTGGGGAAATGATAGGTTGACAACACGGACGGACGGACAAGACAAAAAGAGAAAAAGAAAGAAACTTCAGTCGATGCAAGAACATTGGACAGCGTGAGCGTTCGTATTTTTAAAGTGTCGTTAAACAAATAATACATTTTCAAATAAACACAATAATACATTTTCAAATAAATACAAAGAATGGACCCGTTTTTACTACATATATATAAAGGACTCTCGTCTTGACTCTCACAGCACTGTCTAGGGACCAGCATAATCAACAACACCAACAATGTCAGCCTGGAAATTCTACGCCGAATCACACTCGCCAACATGTGCCACTTCGGATGAACAAAATCTAAAGACTACCAGACGCTCGTCACTCTCGTGCTGATTTAAAATACAGTTTTGCCAAAGACTTATGATTCTTATGCAGTGGCAACGGCGAATACCGCAGACGATGAGCTGTACGAGATGTACGTACATATTGATATACTTCGGCAAATCAAGATGTTTTTGTCCTGTTTTGTAACTATTCGGTAGATGCAGAGGAAGAGAAATCCCCACTCGTAGCATATGTGGTGCCTACATCTATTAATAAAAATAAGAAAAAAAAATTTCTGATATTTTTAATATTTCATCAAGAGGCCAATATAATAAGTTTTTTAATTTAGATATCCCCAACTCATCTATTACTTTCAGAAAAAATTCCAGAGAACGACAAACTACTGTTACTTTCAAAGAAATGCAATCATGTTGCTAGATACAATTTGTATTAACCTCACATTTCAGGACACTAAACCACTGCGTATTCCAATTACTCAAGTTCCCTAGCAATGGAAAAAAACTCAAACACGCGCTCAACGAGAATTCATACGAATATTCCCAATATACTACTTAGTCAAATATAAAACCAATATCGAAAGCAAACTTGTAAGCCCCCTGGTCATCAACACGGCATTTCATGATGCAAAATACGAGTCTGTAAGTACATATCTACTGTTAGAGAGATAATTTGTCAAATCCTTGTGGTGTATTTTAGACACGCATATATGTAAAAAACTTACATTCATACGTTCATATCTACGTAAAGTCGTGCAGACAGGCCAACACAACACTAATACATAATGATGGTGATTTTTCATTTACGGCAAACTTTTATATATTTCTTAGCTGATAAAAAAAAGTAATATATCTTTTACACACATAGTTACAATAGGCATGTTAGCGTATATATCTGCAGTCGTAAATTACATATCGACTTGAAATCTATATCACAACGAAATGTCGTATACTTTAACCTTTAAGGTATCCTTGAGTATAACTCCATATAAATATATATTTGCAAATATGTTTATTTGTACTAATGGTTGTAGAAAAACATTCCTACATATTCGTATATATTTTCATTCACACATTCATTCATTCACTCATATAACTTCCAATTAAAAAGAACGAGGGTTGTACTCACTCCAAGTATTTCTTTGTATGTATTAATATGGGTTTAGCTCCGGCTTGACCAGTCATTATTATCAACATAACTCAACACCGTTCTTGCACCGCATTCAGATGAATAGGAGTGTGAGTGGGCTGTACTCAACGATGACGCGTGAAGCAACACTATTGAAGGAAGTAGTGATATGAATTGAGAGATATATAGATATCCTTTACATATATATGATATCCTTTACACTACCCCATAGTCGAGTGTATTGGTTTTAAATAAACGAAGAGCCTTGACTTTGGAAAATTATGAAATGACAGACAACTGATTTGTGCATGTATCAGAATCAAAACAACGATAACACATTAATTTGCTAAAATTTCTCAAAATTGGAACACAATTAAAACTTTGTAAAGCTCAGAAAATTTAATTTGAATAGGCGATTTTCCAGTTTCTGTTACAAGCTCCAACCTTACTACTAAATCCGAGATAATATACGAAACATAAAAAAAATCCATCTCAATTACTCTCAAGTGGAAATTGATAGTTTCGGAGTCTCTCGCTACCATCAGCACCTCTACGGTCGTCGATTCGAACTTACCACTGATCATCAATCACTAACAAAAACGCAAAAACGATTACGGTAGCTACACTACAAAGGCTCCCGATAGGGACCATCTTTTTTTGAGCGTTTAGTCTATTTACACACAACGCAATACGCAAACGCAGATGCTCTTCGAGGCTACCAAATGCGAAACTTAACGTCAACGAATTTTATAAGTCAACCATTAAAGCTTTTCCCCTCGATGCTCCACCGTTGCCAAGGAAACTTCGAAAGACCGAGAACTAAAAATTGTTATGCAAATGAAGAAGGTTGTCTGGCCAAAGTCACAAATTAATCTAAACTCCTTAGTTATACTATTGGACACGGACAATACGCGAGTCCTGCGTTCCGTGACACTAAACTAAAAACTTTTGGATATTTGGCATGATGGATATTGGGGACAAAGTCGCATATCTCAAAAAATTCCAGTCTGCGTAGGGTCTGCTAGCAACCAAAAATGTCAATATGTTAAAAATATCCTGTCTGCACAGCGATTGCTAGTAACCCAGTACAAATGTAGATTTCGCTGGCTATTCGAATATCTTGTGACGTACCTATTGACACCAAATCCATCCTTAGGAAAATCTCCGGCAGAATATTTTTTGACAGCCACGCACAGTGCTGATCGCACTGTTTTCGTATTCACATACACACATCACATACGACTTAAAGTTCGCCACAGGTGAAAAGCACAAACCAGTAATTACGCTGGGCATAACAACTGGAATTCAGGAGTCATTATTCAAACAATAGGTCAAATTGTGTACAATATAAAAACATCTCGAGATATAATACGAAGACACCAAAATGCTGGGGAAATCTGTGTATTGAAATACTACAAAATGAAACTCTTTGCGTATTCGTATACGTTAACCAACACTTATGTGAGCTCTCAATTTTTGATAGTTGTACTGTTTTCTTCCGTTTTCACTTTTGTCTTCGGCTGAAGCATACGAACTTTTGCAATAATCTAATAACATCATCGTGATTTAAGTATTTTCGAATTATTAAATAATTTAAAATTATCCAACATAAATTCATTTCTAGGGTAGCTTCCAAAAATAACCAAACAACTTGCATTGCAAACAAGAAGAAAATCTGTAAATCTAATGTTTGCACCAGTGGTTTCGAGCCCAGCCTTCCGAATTGACTATCCCCACTATTTATCTCGTACTACTCATTAACCCACCGTCTTTAGTATTCGTCATCAACAGAACAAAAGGAGTGGAGAAATCCTTTATTTCTTTTATTCCATAGGACCTAAAGTCGACTCACTGGAGAGTTTTGTCTTTCTTCGTGGAGAAAGTCTTCAATATAAAAATATTATACTCTGTCCGAATAAGCGCCTGTTGAATAAAGAGATTCGCTGATAAATTTCAAGATGCAAATTGTTGTTAGTGTGCAGAAAAAATTATCTATGACTTCGAGATTATGACTGTCAACAATAACTTGGGTAACCAGACGCCAAATCTCTAACTGTTTGTAAGATGGCTGCAGATATTTCGTCTTGACTTGTGCAGTCTCGAGAAAGGATGTAGAAATAACGACGTGGTTTTTGAGACTAATGTTGTCAATAACATCGACAGAGAGCATTCGACCAAAACATAATATATGCACAAAAGCAGAGACTTTTTCTTTTATAATCTTCTTGAATCCTTAATTTTTTCTACGAAAAGATATACGCACTTTTCGAGCAAAAATTTAGGTACAGCACTGAACTTCCCTGACAGGCAAATAATACTAAGCTAGTGTAATAAACAACTAAGTTATTAAGCAAAGCATCCAATATATATAGATACTTAACGCTTTGCAACCGCTTAAGCGATTTTTAGCTGAGTTCCTCCTCCAATTTGTAGTTTTGCGTGTTGATCTTTTTATCAATAAATCGAGGGGCCTACAATTTATTCTAAGCCGCCTCCGAATGGCCAATGGATATTTATGATTTTAATTTTCTATAATTTTGGATATTGCTCGATCCTGGACTCGAACTCAGGCCTTTCGCATTTTAGTACGCAATGCTAACCACTCAGCTATTGTGGTCGTCGAAGTATCCAATAGACTGTCTAAATTTTACTCATATGAAATTTAAACCACTGAGACTTTTCATGGTCTAATACTTTGGAACTTGTTCCACAGTTTGAAATAAAACACCTAAAAATTTTATTGACGATCAAACATTCTGTCGTGGCTTTAAGTATTTCTACGATGACCTGATTTAATTTAAACCAATATAGGCGTGGAAAATCATTCCCTCAGACTAGTTTTCATTTCGTAATATATATGTGAAGTTCCTTATGCGTATATGCATGAGCTCTTAGAGGTAAACAAATCGCTCATCGCCCATCGCACGTGAGGTTTACTTATTTATTTGCTCCTTTGTCTGTCTGACCCTGTGTGGTGAATGCGTCAATTTTCCCATACGTACCCTGCAGTGAAAAGGTAAGCTAGTATGCAGTTTAGTATACTAGTATTATAGTTAAGCACTAGTACAAAATAGCATGAAATCATACCAGTGCGTTATTTGCATAACAGTTCTCCAATATCGAAAATAATAACAATTTTCACCGCCACGCCATGCGTATATTGTTATTTTTAGTACGCCATTGCTAAATTTCTTTTCCTAATAAGCTCTGTCAAAGTGCAAAGTATGTTGTTGCTATTTTTATTATAACGAAAATCGAGTGGTTAGAGATTAACGCAAGAAGTTCTTGGTTCGAATCTAGCTGCAGTCAAATATATGACAATTATAAATATATGACAATTCGTAGGACATCGGCATGTTAAAAATTCCAGGTACTCAAATGGGATATAGATGGAAGATTAACTAGTTAGTGCAAAAATGAAAACTAGTTGGATTTTAGTTAACAATTACTATTTTCCCTGCAGAGTACTTAGATTGTGGTAAATGTTGTTTGCTGTTGTGATAGCCTGATGACTAACGATTCTAGTGGCAACATTGACACATGATAACTTATACAAACATGCGTATACGAGTATGTTTCTGTTATTTGTGGGTCTTCTTAGTTTACGCTTTTATTCCATATTTTCACTTTCTTTTTTCTTAGAGTTTTTTTTTTGTTTTTCTTTTTTTTTTTTAGGGTCAAGCCTTCAGGCAAAGGTGTGTCTATTTAATAATATAATAACTGTTGAATTTAAGCCGTATTAAGTCGCAAAGGATTTAGGAAACACTCGAATATTAAGTATCCTGAATATATGTACGTGCGCAAAAAAGTGCCTACAAATGGTTGCAAATTTATTAAATTAAATAGAGTATTTTCAAGATTAGATATTATCAAGAAAAGTCCATTAACTTTAGACATTTATACTGACAAATACACACATATGTAAAGCAGGTATTTTATATTTTACGCCAATCTGGTTTTTGTTGTTTTGAACGGGATTGCCTTTAGTTTTAGCAAAGAAATCTTCAGAGTTAGAGTGGGTTTTTTTTTTGTTACAATTACATTAGCCGTGTTTTTTTATGCGCATATGTATCCGCGCTTAAACTTTATGTGGAATGCTAAGCGTACAATTTTATGTTCGCTATGAAATAGGCGAAGATGGAATTAGTGCTACCAAGTTTTGTTACGCAGTTTTCATTGACTTTTTGACAACTGACGAATAATATTTAAATAGATAATGAATGAAATGTCGGGTGGGTTTTTTTTTACTTTTAAGAGCAGATACATGCGCTTAAAGAAAAGCATGGCTATTATCTATTTTTGTACGCACTTTCCTTAACCCTTTCGGACCCTGATGCATCAATTGTGCGGGTGGGTTTGGATTGTCATATTTTCGTTTAAATTTAACGTACGCAGCTGAGACCCATATGAATCGATTGTGCGCTGCGTTCGCTTTAATTTTTGTTTAAACTGTTCTAGCCTTAAAGTACCGCTAGGTCGCAAATCGCGTCGGCGTGATTGTGATTTCGTCATTTGTGAAAATGAGCCGCTCAAGTAAGTTGAAAAATTAATTAAAAATCAATTGGTGTGGTTTCAAAAGTGAATTATGCATTATTTACTTGAAAAAATAACAAGTTTCATTGTAAAGTAAAGATTTCTTAATTTATTAATGCAAAAAGTGGTGTTTCGAAAATATTATTGTGAAGTACATCAATTGTGCGCATTGGGCCTTGTGTCATTAAAAGTGCATACTTCTTTTTTAGAAATATTGACAGAGGAAGACATTCTGGAAGTTTTACTGGATTCCGAATTGGAAGATTTCAGCAGCGACGATGATGTGCTTGACAAAAACTACTTGCCGTGTGAAAGCAGTGACAGCGAAAATACTGAACCGGATGATGAACATCGAGCCTTATTCTTGGAAGACGGGAATAATACAACTCTAGATGAAGCAAACGGACAAGTAAGTATATTTTTAGCTTTGTAATATAAAAACGGAAAAAGTAACATTTACTTTCATTACACATCCCCAGACTTCTTCCCGTCGACTTATCTGGAAACGTAAACCGTTTTGTCCCCCAGCAGAAGAGCCAGTCTTCTAAACAGAATATGTAAGATAAATATATTGAAATTTTAACTTTTAAAACATCAAAGTTCTGCAGGACAGTGTAGTTAAATCTCCATTGCAGTATTTTGCAAGATATTTTAATGACAGCTTTTTTGAAAATGCAGCTGATTGTACGAATAGGTACAACATCTCAAAAACTGGCGAGAGTTTGCATACTAGTTCAGGAGAAATAAAAAATTTCTTCGGAATGCATATTGCGATGGGATGTGTACGTCTTCCTAGAATTCGCATGTACTGGCAGCAAAAATTTAGGATTGCAATAGTCGCGGACACCATAAGTCGCAATCGTTTCTTCAAATTAATGGACGCATTCCAGGTTGTCTTCGAAAATGATATCACTGAGGCACACAAAAAAAGCAAATCCTCATTGGAGAGTTCAACCAGTTATTGATGCAGTACGAAGCGCCTGCCTTAGTATCCCAAGGAAGGAGAACGGCCGATATTCAATCGACGAACAAATAATTCCATTTACCGGTCGTTGCCCAGCGAGACAAAGCTTACCGAACAAGCCAAGAGGTGTTGGTTTGAAAAATGAAGTGCTCACAACATCAGAAGGGATGGTACTGGATTTTGATATATATCAAGGCAAAACTACCCCACTTCCAGAAGAAGACCTTGGGGTCGAGCCAGCATTTGTTCTGCGACTTGTACGAACGCTACCTGAAGGATCCAAAGTATTTTTCGACAGGTATTTCACAACTCTGCCCCTTTTAGATCGACTTTTGGCCAGAGGAATATTCGCTACAGGTACGATTATGAAAAATAGGGTGAAGTGTATCACTATGACTGAGGAAAAAAAGATGAAAAGAGGGGACATGGAGGAGTTCTGTAGTCCTGATGATAAACTTGTTATCGTGCAATGGAAGGATTCTAAATCTGTATTATTAGCTTCCTCCGCATTTGGATGTGGTCCGGTTGCGGATGTTAAAAGATGGTGCAAAAAAGAAAAGAAATTTATGCAAGTTGCTTGCCCCAGCATTGTCAGAGAGTTCAATAAATCAATGGGAGGTGTTGATATCTGTGACCAATAAATGGAAGCATATCGTACCTTTTTTAAAAAGAGAAAATGGCCCTTAAAAGTCATCATTCATTTTATTGATTTGGCATGTTGTAACGCATGGATGGAGTACCGCGAAGATTGCCGTAAAGCTCAAATTCCTTCAAAAGATACACTTGATCTCCTAGCTTTTCGGCTTGCTGTAGCCGAAGCACTCGTTTGCGTCGAAAAAAAACAAGAACATGCAATGGGTCTCTGAATCGGATACCGATAATGAGGAAGAAGTTTTGCCCCCAAAGAGGAGTCGTCCTGCTGAGCATCCTTGCAACGAAAGACGTCAAGATGGATTTCATCACTGAGCAGTCGAGGAGGACCTAAAATCTGCAAAAATGTGTCGTCGCAAAGGTTGCTCATCGCGTACACATACTAGATGTAAAAAATGTAATGTTTTTTTATGTTTATCCAAGCATAAAAATTGTTTTAAGGAATATCACTTCGATAAATAAATATCTTTTCTTGAAGATTAATGCTTGAATAATGTTGTGTTTTTTTTTTAAGATAGTCCCACATGCATCAATTGTGCGTGTCCTTAGAAAGTAGGAAGGACAAAAGATATACTATTATTAGAAGTTATTTCCAGCTTTGATGCATAAAAACACCAACATAACTAAAATTAATAAAAATACCACAATTGGGGTGGCTATGGGTCTGAAAGGGTTAAATATTTTTTTTTTTATTTGGGTGTTTTATTTTCAGTACTCAATTTAGTATTTGAGGGATCAGCGCAGTTCACACAGATACGAAATTAGCCAATTGTAAGTATTTAGCAGCCATAACAACTGCACCATAAGTTCTGCTTTCTACAGGTTAGACAAAAAAGCGTAACGAAAGGGTCTGGTTGTAAACGAGGGAGAGACGAAATATCTTCTGTCATCAAATAAGCAGTCATTGCATTCGCGACGCGGCTCTCACGTCACTGTTGACAGCCAAAACTGCGAAGCATAAACACCAGCAACAATGTCAGCCTTAAAATCCAAAAGAGATCACTTTTGCCACTTAGTTGGCAAATAAAAAGTAAAATCCTTTCTCGACGAACCAAAATCAAACTCTACAAGTCCCTCAACATTAACTTCCTGCTATATGTTGCAGAAGCTTGGACGTTGTCGACATCCGATCAGCCGGCTTTAGAAGTTTTCGCGATGGCAAGCGAATACCGCAGACGATCGAACGAGTTATGCGGAGACATTGACATATATACAGGGTTTTCCAATAAGAGTGATATGATTTTATATATAATTGTTAAGGAAATTTGAATGTTTTTTAATGTGAAGCACAATCGATACAATTAAGTTCCGAATATAACATCAGCCACGACTTCTTTTGCAGGAACGAATTCGATGAACCCAATTTTTGAGCACTTTTCCCACTAAATCAAGTCGTATGCCATGAACAGCACGTTCAATATTGACTTTTAAATCTTGAAGAGAGTCTGGTTTATTGCTAAAGACCAATGACTTCAAATAACCTCATATGAAATAGTCTAATGGTGTTAAATCACTACTTCTTGGAGGTCATTCAATGTCACAATTTTTTTGAAATAATCGAATCTCCAAACCTTTCTCGCAATAATTCGGTTGTTGCACGTGCTGTGTGACACATAGCTCCGTCTTGTTGGAGCCAGATGTTGTTAAGATCAACTTCTTCCAACTGTGGTCATAAAAAGTTGGTTATCATTGATCTATACCGCTCCCCATTGGCAGTAATGGTGCTACCAGCTTCATTTCGAAAGAAGTACGGACCGAAGATTCCACCAGGCCAAGAACCACCCCAAAGGCGACAGTTTTATTTATTTAACTTACCAATAGATGAAAGTGAGCCTCATCGGAGAAGATGATTTTCTTAAAAAAATTGGCTTCTTTGAATTCGGTCCTGCAAAAAAAGTCGTGGAGGCCATTTGAATGAGGTTATATTTAGAACTGAATTGTATCGATTGTGATTCACATTAAATAAAAAACATTTGAATTTCCTTTACAATTAGTGTGTTTTTTTTTTTAAGAAATCATATCACTCTTATTGGAAAACCCTACATATATATTCAGCTTTGTAACCGCGGAAGCGATTTTCAACCGAACTCCTCCTACAATTTGTGGTTTTGCGCTTTGATGTTTTTACCAAGAAATTGGAGGGACCTACAGTTTATTAATTCTAAGCTCCGCCTACGAATGGCCGATGGATTTTTATGAGGAGGTTTTATTTCATGTCAGAAGTGCACTCGGAGGGCTTGGCATTGGTAACCGCTTAAGGTATTTTCGGACGAGATTGACATTGACATAGTTCAACGAATAAAGAGATAACGGCTACGCTGGCTAGGTCATTTCGTCCAAACTGTGTTTAGGGGAGAAGCGACTTTTGAGAATAGTATAGGTTTGGTCAAAAGCGCGAAAAAACACTCCCAGCGTTCCCTATTTTTTTTTTTTTAACTTTGTGGTCTTCTGATTTACCAACAGTTAGTTTTAACGAAAAATTTTGTCATTTCGTTAGTGGAAAACTTTCATATGTAAAAAAAAAACTAAAATACATAAGTATATATATGTATAATTCTCATTTCACAGGTTTCGTCCTCGAACTCCTCCAAAATGGCTGAACCGATTTTAATGAAATTCGGTATAAATTCGAAATTTTATTTATGGTTCGATTTACATGAATGATGATTTCCGGGATGTGGAACGATTTAATTGAAAAAAAAATATTTATTTGTGCGTCGATGTGGTTAAAATTTTAGGTGATATATCTAAATGGAATACTTTTGCTTTCCGAAAATGGACCATGGATCAGGAAAGAAGTTCGATTTGATGAAGCATTTCTTTATGGGAGGGGGATCACCGTCAGGCTGACAAAAATTAGGATAATATGAAACGTAATTGGTTCGCTGCGTTATGTAATGTTTCTGTGTCGGAGGCTGCGTTCGGTTTACTTCGAAGCAATATATTACGATATAATATAAAATTTTAAATTTTGATTTAGTTGATCTTTAATTAGTACTTTAATTGCCCTTTGCAATACCAATGACAACAACAACAAAATTAATGAACGAAGGCAAGACAAAAAATCAAATAGTCAACGAATCCATATATCAGCTCACATATAACTGATGACAGTCAGATACTTCCAGTAACGAAAGGACCAGAATCACTATTATCATCAAGTGGTTTCCAAAATAAACGTAAAAAAAATCTTTAAAATAAATTTTTTCATGAAATTGTAAATTTTGAACCTTAGATTTGTTTGTGAAACACTACATTATTTGAATGACCTTCTCGCGAGTTTGTGCAAAATTCGATCCATTGGAAGTAATTTTCGACCACTTTTCGGTATCTCAGCCATAACTTCACGAATGTTGGTTTTCAAGTGTGAAGGAGTTAAAGGTTTACCCGTATAAACACGGTCTTTCACGTAGCAACACAAAAAAAGTCCGATGGTGTCAAATCACCAGCAATATAACCATATTTCCTCGTGTTGTGTGGCATGTGGTCCCATCTTTCTTTTATTATTTTATTTTAATTTTTTTTTTTTTTTTGGTGCAATGGTCGATTGAATTGTTTGAGCATTCTTTGAGCCCAAAATGCGACAATTGTGCTTATTTAGTATCCACCAAGTGAGATATGTGCATCGTCGCTGAAGAAAATTTTGTTGGAAAAATCGCGTTCCACTACTTGTTCACGCACTCAATCGACGCAACTACGGTGCTGTAAATGGTCAGCTGGTTTCAGTTGTTGTGTAAGCTGGACTTTATATGGATGTAGATGTAAATCCAAATACAAAATACGCAATAATGTGCCGTAATAAATTCCCAGTTCTTGGGAACGTTGAGATTTACATCAGCGATATTTGAGATGGGAGGAGCAAAACGATGATGCACCGCCTTTACAATTTCTGTAACCGATCCAGTCTCTTCAAATTTCTTTAAAATTTTATAAGCACGAAACGTGACTTCGTTTGAATCACCATTTTTATAGTAAGTTTCAACAATTTTAACACGTTGACTGTCAACTACGAGATCACAAGTAGATAGCGATCTTTTCTAGGACGCCAACTACGAGTTATCTCGTCCTGTGTTTACTTGTCTGTTTTGTGTAGCTACGAGTTAACTCGAAATATACAGTGCTAATATCGATGTTTGGCTTCTGGAAAAAGATAAAAAAAATTTAGGCTTGCATGCACAGAAAATTTATTAAAAATCGAACAAAAAACAATTTTATCATTTTATTTGAATATTAATCTAAATTTTAGAAATAAAATAATATTTTATTGATTATGAAACTTCTTGAAACAATCTTTCACACAAAGGGCTGGCTTCTCATTACAGGCTGGACAGAAGTAACGAGTTTTTCGGTGTTTTTTTTGTTTGGGTGCATATACGGCATGGCTTCGTCGGATGCTGTTTTTTTCGGTTGATGGTAGACTCTCTAAATAATGGAGCTGTTGTAATCTAATTTTTTTCCGAACTGGTTGGATTTCTTCTCCGATCAACGCGATTATACGAATTATTCGCTGAATTTTATCTTGGGTACACTTATCAGTTTTATTTTAGAAGAAGTTACTCTTTGAAATATTTTTGGAGCATTGTGTATATACATATAGCTCTATAGTATGTAGTGCAATATTTTTGGATCATCTAATAGTCTTTCTTAGAGATGAGTAGTACGAAAGCATTTGATCTGATCGGTCAATGCCAGACATTCCATCTGGTTTGATAGAAATTTTTTCGTTCCGATTGGTTACCTCTATCATTTCAACAGCAGGCATGTTTGAAATGGTAAGAACATCTCGTTTGTCTTTCCACTTGCATACAGTAACAGGACCATTTTGCCGCCAAATTCACGCCCTTTTTTCAGTTTCAGTTTAAGGTACCACACACATAAGTTTTTCGAGATAGTCCTCAAGTAAGTGTAGAACAACGTCAGTAGTGTGATCTACATTATTTTCAGTTTCCTCAGATTTTCCGCTGTAAATCTTTCTTTTTATTATGAGGACTCGCATAGTTCATACAGTTTGATACTATATTTTTATTTTTTATTTTAATCTATTGGCGGAAAAAAAATCTTCACCACCATAGCATCACGGATTCGTCAATACAAATATTTCTATCTGGTACACAGATTTCACGCATAATATTATTGAAATGATTTAGTATTGGCCTCACCCTTTATAATCTGTCCGCAGATGGTATTTAGTTATCAACCAAATGAAAATATGTGAGCGCCAAAAGTTTACATTATATAGCTTGTTTGTGCTCCAATAATGTTCAATTGTTGGAAAAGTACAAGGTCCCATTTGCAACAAAAGTCCAATAAACACTTTGATTTCTTCAGCACTGACGTCTTGCCATTTTGATAACCTAGTATATTTTTTTATTTCTATGCATTTTTCAAATTCTTGCGCAGCATATAAATTAGTTTGTTCCACCAGTAATGCAAGGAACTTATCCTAAAATATAAGCCAACCAGCGTTTGTACTGAAAAATTTGATGTATCCAATTTCACACTAACATTTTCTTGGAGAATAAATTATTCAGGATCTTATTTAATTTCTCTCCATAAACTATCATTCGCATTTGAGGTTTTTGCATGGAAATCATTGTCATTATCTTCTGGTTCTGGATCAATTTCCGGTTCGAACGCGCTTCATCTTCACTATCACTTGAATTCTCAGAAGGTTTATAATCGCTACTGTCGTACTATCCTTGCCAAAAATCTCGTTGATTTCTGAATTGCTTTGATTTACTTAGTACTCCATTTTCTCTTTAGTTAGTGGTACTATAGGGTTTTGATAATTTAGTTATAACAATAATTATAAAACAAACACAAGAAAGACACTAATATGAGCACTTGACAATTTCTGAAATACTACTGACAAATATGGAGGTGTATCGATGATTCAGCTTTAGTGAAGCGACAGGTCGATACTTGTCTACGAGCGAATTAACGAATTACGAATTAACTCATAGTTGGCTTCCGCGAAGAGATTTCTATTACAGAAGCCAACTACGAGATAATTCATAAGACCTTTCTTTTTTTTTTTTTAAAAACACATTTTTTTTACATTATGATGAAAACTATGCACTAGAAATATAGTTTTTAATAATATAATGAGATTAAATCGAATTGTAATTTTTGGCCAGATTTTTTAAAATTGCCGCGGCAGTCAACGTGTTAATTTATTGTTCGGTTGTTAAGTGATCAATTTTCAAAAATGCTGACTTTTAGCTGAAACAAAACATGTTTGTCAACTAAGTTTGAGAGATGTCAAAATACAATCATGCACTTTCGAAACCACTGAATGGATAACCTTTTCCCAGTTGGTCATTTCAAAGAAATGTGAACGGTCACTTCATTTTTATTAGAATTTATTTTATTTTATTTTATTTTATGTTGTTATATTTTATTAAATTTTATTTTCCGATTTTCAATATCAGTATGCACTTCAGTGTGTATAATACCAAATTTCACGCTTTTTGACGCTTTTTGACGGAGTTTTGACAAAAGCCACTACCAAAGTATAATTCATTGCATATGTCTAGAATACCAAATTGCACGCTCTTAGTTACTTTTTCGACGGATTTATGACCCAAAATTTCAAATCTGAAAAATTGGCCGTATATGTGCTATAGTCGTCCGATCTGGCCGATAAATGATCGTTTAAACGTATAGGTGCATCTTCCTACCTAGTTTGGTTGAAATATCTCAAAAATTGAGGGACAGATGAGCATGGCTTAATCAACTTAGTTCGTTCTGATCTGATACGATCGGAAAGGAAAGGTAAAAAAATCCTGCATATATTAAATATACAAAACCCGATCCCAAGACGCAATTCAGTTAAAAAAAAATTGTTAAAAACGACATGGTTCATTTACAACGATTGCAATTTCTTGGTGAAAATCGTTTCCAGTTTATTGTCAACCCTTATCAAACGAAGTAAAAATGTCAATTTTAAAAATGATATCTCCTACAGCATTATTAATTCTAATTCCACCACCCAAGCGCAATGGTTATAAAAATGTGTTTTTTTTCTTTAGAAAAATATTACAGCGCTTAAAAACACCGTTATGAGCAGATTCAGGTGGGATGCTATCAAAACAGTGCACCATTGTAAGGCATGAAGCAAGCTAATGAAAAATGAGCAAAGCTACAAACAGGTCAAGTGACTAAAGGGGAGGGTATTTTCATCTTCCGAGCGCCACTATATTCGATTACTCGGCTAACCAGATGGCCACACAAATTCAAACACAGACTTGTGGGCGACTAATACATAGGCATTTTTGAAATCAGATAACAGCCACAAGTAAATATAATTAATGAATTCACTTCCATTTAAAATTTTTGACAAATTTAATTGGAAATAGTATCTTGTTGCATATTTTCCAACCAGCTAGCTACAAAACCAATAGAGTTTGGTTAGATTGGTCGAAAATATAAACCACAAAAATTGGGTTTTCTTAACCCTTTTCCGCTCAACTGACAGGAACTAAATGAAATGGATGCCAACAAGAATATAAAACCAAGAGTTGAACTTAGAATGAATGTGGCTGTATAAGGCGTATTGCTGCTTACCGAGACATTTACAAATACTTAACCTTCAATGTAAATGCTGCACATTATCAGCGACAAATTTATCAACTTGCAAAAACAAACACACCACACTGCGAATAGTCTGTAAATCAGCAACGGATAGCTGATTGCTAAAGTGAGTGTGTGGCAAATACATAAATACGAAAACGGTAGTCAACACACAGAAACACATTGAGCTATGTTATCGAAGTTTGATATCTTAAGTAAGCTAAGATGAAAATGGTACAAGAAATGAACAAAAACGAAAAAAGCAAAGTCAAAGGATACATCACACATTTTGACTTTGATTTATGAGCAAAAAGTGTAGAGTGTAGAATAATGAAGTTGTAGAGCCAAGTAGTACATTTGTCATGACGGCACTTTCGAATACTTGCCAACATTTGTCACACACTCCTTCAACCGTTGGCCCACTTGGTTCTAACACTTTTGTCATTTTGCAAGGACATGTGTCCCCAAGCATAGTGATAATGAAAAATATAGTTTTTCGTGCAAATAGGTATAACACTCATATACTTGTAATACTATATGTATGTGTATTAACTTTCAAAATAATGAGCGGTAAAACTGATTTGATAAGTGACAGTAGCTCAACGAATTGATTAAGTTGTTGCCACAAACTTATTTATTATCGGAAATTTTTCAAAATTTAGTTAATTTTTTTCTTAATACAATTTGAAATTACATATTTATTTACGAATTTTTTTTTTTTTTTTTTTTTTTTTAAATATGGAGTATTAAAAATATGTTATTGCCGGTGAGTGATTAGTTGTACAGGAGCTTTAACATAATGATGTTATTACGAAGATATTTTTTATTATAATCTAATATGACTGAAAGTGTGATGAAATTCGTGTTGCTGGTGTCAAAAATTGTATGTTCTTGGAAGACATTTTTAGATAATCTTTGTTACAATTTTTGTGGAAAGTTAATCGAAATTAAATAATTAAAAATTATTGTTGAAATTTAATTTTTTTGACCCTTTACGATATATCGCACAAACTTTTTGGGTTATTTGTTCATAATGGAGTTTTTATGTTAAGTTGTCACTTCTCATATGGTTGATCTTATTTTCGAGACTGTTTTTTTTTTTACTAATTAAAAGTAAATTTAATTTTTTATTTTTTTTTTAAATATTATTAATATTGTATCCTCCGATATTTCCTACCGAAGGAGGACCGCAATTAGAGAAAATAATTATTTTACGTAATATATAAATACCAGAAAGAGAACCAACAACCAAACAAACTCGGTGTTCTACACACATACATATATTGAACATTACATACTGGAAACACTTCATTCTTGTTTAACCTTCGTAACACGTATAGCGTATGAAGTTGAAAAGTTATTCTTAAGCTGGCTACGTGGCATGTGAAATAACTATGAAGATTATATATACTCAATTAATTTTCCTCATAGAAATGACAATAGCGAGATTCTTTGGTTCTCGAACAATCAGGTACTTGGGGTACCTCGCTCCTTCACCCCAAACAATAAATAAAAATCTGGATCAGTTGTAATTTTAGAAGTGCAGTGAACATACATTGGATATTTATACTACATTGACATACAACTAAAAACGTAAAAAATTTACAGTGAAAGTAAAAAAATTAACAAGATTAATTAATACAATACGTATTGTTAACAAATACTCGTATAAAAAACTGATTGATGATTCATCGAGTAGTTTTCAACGTTAAGTAGGGATTTACTTGTTTTGTTTTCGAGTAAATTATATATATTTTGAATATTTGAAATTAAAATTAAGTAATAATGAACTGAAAACTCTTTCCAATAGAATCACTCGCTTTCAGAGAAGAAAGCGTTCCGAGAAAATATTCGAAGCCGAAATATTTGGCAATGACCACGTATAAGGTAGTAACGACGATGAATGTGTTGCGGTTTATGAGCCTTAAAGAGAACAAAAAAAATTAAAATAAAATAAAATATATGTATAAGGAAAAAAATCACGCTTGCGATATTGCCAAACAATATGGTTCGCAGGTATTATTCAGGCAGAGAATATAACCGGGCGTGTTTATTTATTTGAGCTTTCCGAACAAGTCCTACTGCTAGCAATCCGAACACAACATAGCAATGTCCGTCCTTTTTCTAAAGGAACGCAGCAGAGTGCAGACGTCTCGTCATAGTTCGTTTTTCAAAATGAATAAAATTAAAATGGAGGAAAATTGTATCCACATAATCCAGGTAAGATAGCAAAATCAGAGTTAGATATTATAATATTGATAACAAGTGGAATACCTTCTTCCTCTGGAAAGGTTATTTAAGTTAATTATCATAAAAAATACGGTGGAAGTTGAGAATAGTGAAGCCTGCGAAGCTAATTACGCCTTTGAAAGTAGTTTGAAGAAATTCTGGCTAACCTACAGACCTGTGACTACATACATATGGGCTTTTACATCTCCTCGTTGAGATATCGACAACACTAACATACGAGCATTTTGGTGTATCAATCATCATTGTGGAAGTCGCATCAGTCGTCCGACAACTTATTGATATTGAAGCTCATACAACAAGGAACAGTCTCCATAACACGATACATGTGAAATTCTGACCTTTGGTGCGTAATAAATTTTTTTATTGTTATTCGCTTCCTGCTCGACTCTGGTAGCTACGAAGCAAACTTGCTTGAAGAATAAAAGTTCAAACGTCCAAAATGAAATCGTTACATTAGCTTAGGTATAGAACTTAGATTAGATCTAAGAAATTTAATGAAGTGTAGTTTTCAATTGATTGAGATAAGTGTAATTTTATGCGTTTCATAGAGTGGTGAAAGTGATTGACACACTTTCAATATTGCTGAGTGCATCGCAGGGAGGTAGGGCAAATAGTTTGTTGAAGCAGTGCATAAAGGCACGTTGACTGTGATCTTGCTTCCAAGGCGCCTTCGGAAATACGATCATAGGTAGTTTGTTATTTTCACCAAAGGTGATTGCTAGTGCCTCACCACTCTTTTGCATTCACGTCTTTAGTCATTAAATGTATGTATTTTTAATGTAAATTGTGCTTTCACCGCTAACATCAAAAAAAAAACAGATAATTGAAAATATATTCGGATATTTGAAATGATATTTGTAATCCAGTAATATGAATTATTAAAACGGTAAATATTTGTGTTATGAGTGAAGCTTACGATGTTGAAGGGGGTAAGTGGGCAGGACAGACAATAGGGTGAACGGACAGGCAGGACGGACTGGCGAGCAAATGCTTTAGAAGACAGACAAGTGAAGGTATAATTATTCTGGAACTGTATAAATAGAAATTAACAACTTTCACGAAAAAGTACGATATTTTGCTTTTGTTGACGAATCCGTCGAACGACGTGCTGGTTGCAAGCGTACCCAGGTAGGTGTATCACAACGCCATTACCAGACTGCCGTACCGCGTACCTTATCTTGGCAACAAATGTTTTCCACGAAATATTTAAATCTACTCTTATTCTAAAAAGTGCAGTATAACAAATAAATAAATAAATAATAATAAAAAAGTCTTACTATCTTTTTATCACTTACTATCTTTGCCACTGCTTATAAGAGGACTTGTGTAAATTAAATTAAATTTTAAACGATATTTTTCATTATTTTATTAAAAGTCAAATTTGCTCGACACCTTCATAAACAGTATCTTTAGTGTGTATAAACCCGGCATTCATACATAATAAATCTAGTTAGTATCCGGGTGCCTGGTTATTGAACGAAGAAAAAAAAATGGATTTCAATCAATGTCAATAAATCCTTCTTGCGATACAAACGATTGACGCCCGGCGGTTGTACGCACTACGAACCCCTCAGGTAATGAGTCCGCATATATGTAAATAATTATTCACAAAAAAAGGATTTCTTAACGAAATCATTGAACGGTATATATCAACGTTCAAGTTAACTTTTTACTCTATTCCATCAGCGATGTTTACATAATCACAGAGAAGCGTGTCACAATATCTAAAAATAAAACGCGGTTGCTGTATAAAATTACAGAGTCAGATCATAAAAACTTAAATTTTGGAAATTAAAAAATCCTCTCACACGATATTATAAATTTTATTAAGAAACAGTTTTTATTTAGCAATAACACTTCAAATAAAATCTACTTTAAGAATGAATACAAGTGTATGTCGATCATCTAAAGATATTTATGTACACCACTCCAGCGGATGATGTTTAGAACGACTTCCCAAAAAAACCGCCTTTTCGACTATTTGAACGAAGAAATAATAAAAATTCGATTTTTGACAAAATACATAGGTTCTTGCCGAAAAAACTTTGGTTTTCTACTGAAATTTTTATTCCCAAATACGTTAGTTGGAAAATATACTATAATAAAAAAATTTTCCTTCTTTTGATACATAAGGAAATTGTGTAAAATTTTGAAATTAGTTAAGCTATTTGTGAGAAATATAGATGACGGTTTCTTGAGAAAAACTAGCAGTTTCTACCTTATACGATACTATTTACATTTTCAAAGGTGATTTTTATTGTAAATTTCAAGCAGTTGATTGTTTTTTTCCAAATTTATTTACATTTCTGCAAAAAATTCATCGGGTCGGCTTAAAATTTTAAGAGATTACATATAAATTCATATATTTTCTGAAAACGCATTTTTTTTTTTAAAACCCTAACTGCGTGTAACTCTGTAAAATCTAGGATTATTTTTCTTGGAGACAACGTTTTTACTCGACGAAAAACCTCTTAAATATTTTTTTTCATTTTTATATAACTAAATGCGTAAACACTAATAAAGTTGTATTCCAAAAGTACACAATCATGAGTATCAATTGAAATTTTTTTTCTTAAAATATTCGATAGATAGAATATAAAAAAGTCAAAAAAATCGAAATTTGTTTTTTTATTTCTAATATTGAACTTTTTTACTAGAATTTTTACATAAAATTCATGATGTTGATGCATCTATAACAGGCTTTTATTTTACTGCAAGGTATATGTATAAATTTGAGGACTTCAATGCTCTGCTCCAAGGTTTGGTAATCACTTTATAACTATAATATGTGATCGACTGGACTTTGTTTTCTCTGAAGGAAAAGCATAACGAACATATTCAACTCTTCTCCTGGGATTAAGAGCACAAAATAAAGAATAAAAAAATGCCGACATTTACTACAATTTTTTGAAGGCCATTGGATATATAAAGCGATCGAATAAAAGCAATTGAAATGGTAAGGAGTGACGATGAGAAAGCGGAAGCATTAGCACAGCTCTTGAGTTAGCTTTTCAACCAAATTCGTAGTATCCTGCAGTAAATACAACTACAACTTTATACTTTTTTAATTTTTTTATTTTAATGTTAATGACAAGAAACTAGATTTTGAAATGTTTAAAGCTGCTGATATACATACAAATATACTGAGATAATTGTGCCCCGTAAACTCAACAAACCTGAACCTTAAGGGTGATCCAATTAGAGGTACTTTTTTTCGATAGCTTTTCTTTTTTTTGACAGATCACGCGTGAGTCGTGTCAAGCTGTTATGTTATTTTTGTTCAGTACTCTTTGGCATTTCATCATGGAAAGACTTACGCCTGAACAACGTTTAAACTTTAAACATTAAACTTTATTCCGAAAACTCACGTTCTGGTGTTTCGCGCGCTTCACTCAACTTATGGTCAACATAATCGGCCTATTAAACGTCTTATTCGCAACAACATCACCCATCTTTATACCCAGCATTCATTATTGGATTATATTCGACCGAATAGACCACGTCCAATACGCAGTGAGGAAAATATATCGGCCGTAGCTGAGAGTGTACACGAATAACCTGGAGAGTCTATTCGACGCCGTTCGCAGCAATTCGGACTGACGTATGCTTGCAAAATACAGCTTGTGCAAGAACTGAAGCTGCTGGACCTTTCCAAGCGACATCGTTTCGCTCTATGGGCTCTTGAATAGTTCAAGGAAGATCCGAAGTTTTTGATCCAAATTTTATTCAGCGATGATGCCCATTTTTGGCTCAATGGGTATGTAAAGAAGCAGAATTGTCACTTTTGGGACAGAAAGCAACCTGAAGAGATTCCAGAGCTGCCACTTCATCCAGGAAAAACAACGGTTTATTGTGGTATGTCTTCAAAAGTGATGCCGGTGAGAACGTAACCGTCAATGGCGACCATTATCGCGCCATGATATCCGACTACTTGATGCCCGAAATTGAAGCTCGTGATCTCCGCGACATTTGTTTTCAACAAGACGGCACCACTTTCCACACATCGCAGCAATCAATAGATTTATTGAGGGAACACTTGGGTGAGCAGATAATTTCACGCTCTGTGCCGGCCGATTGACCACCACGATCGGGTGGTACACACCGTTCGATTTTTTTCCGCTTCGATTCAGGCCTTCGAGAAAAATATCACGCGTGTCATTCGTCAGTTACCAGTCGAAATGCACGAATGAGTCGAAATTGGACTCAACGAATGGACCATCTGAAACCTAAGACGTAGACGCCAAAGAATGTTCTTTCGTATGATAATAAACATTCCCCAATAAATTTGAATTGTCTGTGTTTTTTTCTTTAAAAAAGTAGAGAACCTTGAAGTAGATCACCTGTTATTAGTCTGATTGTCATAGTCTCTATAGTGTATATACGCAAATATACCCTTATGAAGAATGTTCGCTGAGCTGGACGATCTAAACTTCATAACCGAACAACAGTTTTGGTTCAGAAAAGCCCATGAAACTAATGAGCGGTGTCATCATAGCATTGCGAATAAATCTGAAATACATTCAAACATAATCTCAAATACATTCAAACACTTAGGACTATTATGCATCATATTCTTTTTATTATTATTGAAGGCTTATCTTAGCAACCGTACATTTTATATACTATGTAAGTTGAGCTGAGCTCTATAAACAATTTTTACAGGTGATTTACCTGTCAGCAATAATGTGGTTGTAGCAACATGGTCAGTCGCCTCATCATGCCAAGGTTCAATGTCTTTTCTGAACATTTTTATAATTGCGGTCGCCGATCGGCAGGGAATGGCAAGCCTTCAGAGTGTATCTCTGACATCAGATATAAGCTGTTCATAAAAATTCATCGGCCGTTCGGAGGCGACTTAGAATAAACTGTAGGTCCCTCCATTTGTTGGTAAAAACATCAAGACGCAAAACCACAAATCGGAGCAGGAGCTCAGCCGAAAATCGCTTCAGCGGTTACAAAGCGGGAAATATATATATGTATATGATCTAATACTGTTAGATATCTTATGTATGAGTTAATTTGTTTGTTGTCAGATTGCTAATTTAAATAAAATAAAAAAATACTTTAGTGCATTAAAAATTAATTACATTATTAATATACTATTAATATTGGCACATAAAAACTTAAATAAATGAACTTTCAAGAAACAAATAAAAAGCCGTGAATAGAAACAAGTAACTTTTCAAGCAACCAATATTTTAGCCGTTAAAATGAACTTTGTTTTGGATTTATACCACTTTATTTAAGGAATTAGGACACTCTAGAATTTTCGGAAAATGGATGTTTTTCTTTAAAATGTTATCCCGAAAGATTATGAGATAAAAATTTCTAAAACCCCATTTTCGTTCTCTAGTTGAAACGTCTGTTCCAGTCAGTAAGGCTTACTCAAAATTTAAAACACGTTTATCTCAAAACTGTTTTTTCCAATTTGGCCGGAAACATAACTCAAACAATTTAAAACTGATTCATTTGAAACTCTCACAACATCTTCAGAAATAAATTATCTACAGAACTACATAGAATTTTTTTATCTTCCATAGTTTTTTTCGAACAATTTTTTAGACCAAATTCTTACTTTTTCCTTTAGAGACCCGCCATTTTGTCAAAAATGCACATTATATTGATATTTACAAGCGGAAACCATTTAGCAACTTGTTAAAATAAAATAAAATAAAATAAAAAAATTACAGAAGCTGTGTGTCCGGCCGTCGTTCCCGAAAAAATGGAGACATCCTAGGGAGAACGCTGTATAGTCGCCCTTATTTAAACTTTTTTTTAAATAGTTATTAGCAGTTAGTTATATGTATAATAAATGCCTTTTGTCAAAAATCAGATTTATTTAATATTTTTCTCAAAAAAAATCTCAAAAAAGGCCTATTTTGTGGCCCACTAGAGTGGCCTAACCTCTTAATTTAAAGATCCAACGTTACATTATAAATACTTAGCTGAAGATTCTTATAAACATTAGATAATTTCGCCTATATTGGAGAACATGATTACATTTTTTTCTATGTAGTGTATAAATTAAATTACAAATATCTCTACTCTATATAAAATTATTTTTGTATTTACCATGATAGAAGTTGACTAAAATCTATTTATTGTAGTTAAACTAATCAATACTTCCGCTATATAAATAATAACTTCACTGTTAACAAAATTAAATAAACAAAAAATCACTAAATTACAATTAATTCACGTTTTCAGAAACTTTGCACTATATATCGCACACTTATTTTCCTTGTTTAAAACTTTCCTTTTTTTTGAGAAGTTAAACATTCTTTGTTAAAAAATAACTATATTATGATAAATAAACTATTAGCTACCTAAGTTAAGTGGTAATTTTTTGTTTCATATAAAATTAAAAAAATTAATAACAATTCTTTGTATGATCCATTTGATAAATTGTCAGTTTCTTTGAGGTGGAATGAAAAATTTTTATTATCTAATTTTTGAGGAAAAGGTATAATGAAATTGAATAAGTATTGTTCTATTAATAGATGCTAAATTATTAAAAAAATTAAAGTCACTACTAAAAATTGAAAAGGACTGATGATAATAGATGACGCTACTAGAATTAAACCCATATGATTTTTAGTTAGCCCTAACCTTCAAAAGAAGCGTATATAAATTTGACAGCTGTTTGATTATTAATTTCTGAATTGTAGCATTTGAGTGAAGCAACTTTTGTTATTGTGAAAAGTGGATAAAAAGGAATTTCGCGAGTTGATAGAATATTGCTTTTTGAAGGAAAATCATACAGTTCAAGCAAAAACTTGGCTTGATGATGAGTTTCCGGACACTGCCCCAGGAAAATCAACCATCAAGGATTGGTATGCTAAGTTTAGACGTAGTGATGGCGAACGTAGTAAATGCCCAAAAGAGGTTGTTACCGACGAAAACCTCAAAAAAATCCACAAATGATTCGCAAGTGTATACACCAAAAGTATTTGATGATTGATCCAAACATCTCTAATTTTGAAGATGAAAATGTGGCTATATGTCCAGATATTGAAAACCGGATTGATGAGCTTCATCCAGAAGATGAAAAAAATACTAATGAGATAATATATAATAGCTTTTCAGTTTTATTATAAAACGTAAACTTGTTAAATGTTACAAATTTGTATTAAAATGGTAATGATGAAGATAAAAAGCTGGAGGATGACAACAAGAACGGAAACTCAATGGAATTGAAAGGATTTTGATGGGACTGTTTTTCACTTTCAACCAGATTCTTAACAATCAACAAATGTTTTGGAGCTTTATAAATACTTTGAACAGTTTTTTCTAAACTCTTTCAAAAATATGACATTCTATACAAATTTTTATATGGTTAAAAATAATGTTACGGGATTTAAGGCAGCTCAAAATTTGGAAATGATAATGGTAATTGGATTACAAATGGAATGACAACATTTCGGGACTCTACACTTTAGATAAGGCTTTTAAGAACATATTGACGTCAAAATTTAGAAAATAACATCTAAACTTACATTCGTTGATAATATGTAGATTTCTTCTAATTGCAATGATAAAGTTTTTAAAATTCGTCCTCTGGAAGAAAATTTATGTATCGTCGAACAAGTTATACTATATAAAGGAAGATTATTATTATGCAAAATATACCAGAAGAGTAAACTAAGTACTTGTGGTATTAAAACATTCGTCCTGTGTGGAAATTCAGGTTTTTCTTATTAATTGGATTTATATCAAGGCAAAAATACTAATCTCAACGCGGACTTAGTCCGCACAGTAGGTTTTGGAGCGCCGATAGATTTTCTTTTATGTAAAAGATTGACTAAACCTGGGCATAACCTACAAGTATATTTAGACGATTTTTACAATTCCTATAGCCTACTGCAAATATTATCACAGAGGAATATAAATTGGAAAACATTTGTTGTTCAAATTATCATAAAAAATTAAACTAATATATAAATATATACGTGATGGAATTGTATAACTCCCAATTCCCTATTCTTCATAAATAGATTTAAATGCTGATTTTTACTACCTTTGTGAACTTCGTAAGACATATCGTACATTTTTATATATTGTTTTTTTTTTTTGTAATTTTCTTTCGCTTTATGATTATTAAGTACTGAAAGGAAACGACATAAGTCAATTGATATTGTTACGATCTTGCTGATTAACCTCGATGATTTCCTTAATCTTTCGGGTACGACCTCTGGATTGTTAAATAAAATCGCCAACTTAATTTGCAGTCTCTTTATTTATAAAGACTTAATTAATGTCCTTTTTAATTATTCGGTAATTCACAATTCAATTACAATTTACGTTACTATTTACAATCACTTATATACAACTTTCACAACGTACTGTTTTTATTACTTTACTGTGATGTAATCTCCACGAGTTTAATTCACAACTGATTGATTTTGCAGCCGTACGTCGCCCTTATATACTTGTTTGCTGCTTGAAAACGAAACCCCCGGAATAATCTCGTCCATACGATAATCCTCTCGGTTACGATAATCGTTTCGGTTACGATAATCGTCTCGTACGCTCTAGAAGATGTCAGTTGTCGGCTCCTCTCTTTCATCTGTCATTCGCTTCGCATTTTCGCCACACTGCCCTCCACCTAAGTCTGATCGTCCCGATCAGACACATTCGCTGTTCCAAACGCAGCAAGCCTCTCTAGGTGGACCACTTTCATCTTGTTTCTCGGCCTCCCTACAGTTTGGATTCGATACACTACGTCGTTTAGTCGTTTGATTATCTTGTATGGACCTTCCCAATTGCATTGAAGTTTTGGGGACAAACCTCTCTTTCGTTGTTGAGTTCATCGCCTTGTCATACCGAGCCTTCATTTTGTCACTCATAATTTGAGTTCGCTGCCTCACAAGAGCATGTATCTCTCTTAACTCTTCCTCGAGAACAGTAGACGCTTCCTTCCCAATTCTTCTCGCATCACCAGTTATTCCAAATTTTAAATCGCTGGGCAACCGAAGTTCACTACCAAACAGTATCCTGGCAGGTGTTTGACCTGTTGTTTCATGCACTGCGGACCGATATCCCATCAGGAAAAGCGGTATGTGTACATCCCAATCATCTTGATTCTTGTCCACTACTTTCCGCAAGTGCTCTTCCAGGGTCCGGTTGAATCGCTCCACCATGCCATCTGATTGAGGATGCAGGGCTGTCGTTCGGGTTTTGCGAATACCAAGTATCTGGCACATCTCCTGGAACACCGCCGATTCAAAGTTTCTTCCTTGGTCTGAGTGCAATTCTATAGGTGTACCGTATCTGGTAACCCAATTGTGAGTGAATGCATCCGCAACTGTTTTCGCTTCCTGGTTTGGAATTGGGTAGACCTCAGGCCATTTACTAAAGTAGTCCATAACCACAAGAACGTATTTGTTTCCTTGTTTGCTTAGAGGGAATGGACCGGCTACATCCATGGCAACCCGCTCAAATGGTGCACCTGAGTTATACTGCTTCATCTGCCCATGACTTCGTGACTTTGGCCCTTTAGCTGCAATGCACTCCGTGCAGTTAGCAATCCACTCAGCGATCGACTGCCGACAGCCAACCCAATAGAACCGCTGCTTGATCTTCTCCAGCGTTTTTGTAATACCTAGGTGCCCTCCAGTAGGACCATTATGGAATTCCTTAAGAACATCCGGAATTCTTAACCTCGGAACTACTATAAGCTTCCGAGAGCACTGGCCATCTTCACTTTCCCATACTCTATGCAAACAGCCAGATATCAATTCTAAGCTGTTCCATGGTGCCCAGTATGCTTTCGCGATGGGACTTTCCGCTGCCATTTGTTCTTTACTTGGCCGTCTGTTCACCTCCAATCCGTGCATTACCAATTCCAAGTCCGGATCTTCTTGCTGACATTTCCTTAAGTGACTTGCCTCCCACTCTTCTGCTGATGTAACTGTCATTAGCCGGACGTCTATCATGTCTTCCTTATCCTCTGCTTTTGAGCAATGCTTACATTCCAAACTACATGGTCGACGGGACATAGCGTCAGCATTTCCGTGCGTATTACCCTTGCGGTGCTCGATGGTGAAGTCATAACTTTGCAGCCTATCGATCCACCGTGCAAGCTGCCCTTCGGGATTCTTGAACTGTAGTAGCCACTTCAGCGCTGCATGATCCGTTCTAACGCGGAAATGTTGACCATACAGATATTTGTGGAAGTGTTTAATGCAATCCACCAACGCTAATAGTTCTCTCCGCGTTACGCAGTAGTTCCGCTCCGGTTTTCCAATAGTCCGGCTATAATAGGCAACTATCTTCTCCTGCCCATCAATCACTTGCGAAAGTACACCTCCTATGCCATAACCACTAGCATCTGTGTCCAGAATAAATATTGCACCTGGAACCGGGTACGCTAGCATAGGTGCAGTGCATAGTCGTTCTTTTAAAGCTTGGAAAGCATCCTCTTGTTCAGTTTTCCACTCGAAAGATTTATTTTTCCTTGTGAGTTCATGGAGACTATGAGCTACGCTGGCGAAATTCGGAACAAAGCGACGATAGTAAGTACACAGCCCAAGGAAACTTCTTAATTCATGCAAATTTCTGGGTCACGGCCAATCCTTCACTGCTTCTATTTTTTCCTTCGCAGTACACACGCCCTTCGTGGTTACTTGATGACCTAAGTAATTCACCTCCTTCTTGAATAAAGAGCACTTCTTAGGACTTAGTTTAAGACCAGCGCCAGCTATTCTCTGGAAAACTTCTTCCAAATTACTCAGATGTTCGTCGAAGCTCTTTCCCAATACGATTATGTCATCCAGATACACCAAACAGGTCTTCCAGTGTAGTCCTTTGAGCACATGGTCCATTAATCTTTCAAAAGTGGCAGGAGCGTTGCATAACCCAAATAGCATTACCGTAAATTGCCATAGACCGTTGCCGGCACTAAACGCTGTCTTCTCTTTATCTTCTTCATTCACTTCTACTTGCCAATACCCGCTCTTAAGGTCAAGTGTTGAGAACCATTCTGTGCCAGTTAACGAGTCTAGTGTATCATCGATCCTGGGCAAAGGATAGCTGTCTTTCTTTGTGACATCATTTAATCTCCGATAGTCCACGCAGAACCGCAACTGGCCATCTTTCTTCTTCACGAGTACCACTGGAGAGCTCCATGGACTTGCCGATGGTTCGATAACATCGCTTTCGCTCATTTCCCTAATTATTTGGCCAACAGCGGCACGTTTGGCTAGTGGAACGCTTCGAGGAGCTTGACGAATTGGTCTTGCGTCACCAGTATCAATGCAATGCTTCACTACGTTGGTCCTGCCTGGTTTGTTGCCATCCTTGTCGAATATGTTGGAGTATTTACGGATCATCTGGCTGGCCTTGTGCTTGTATTTGTCTTCCAACCCTTGCGTCCATGCATTGATATCATCCTCCATCTCCTTGCTGCCAATAGAGTCGATTCCAGATGAATCATTGCTGTTAATAATGGCTTCTACCTCTTGACATTGCCCTAATACAGTTCCACTAGGAATTTTTACTGATGATCTGAAGTCATTTAATACTCTCACTGGGATGCGTCCATTCTTTCGTGTCTTAGTCAGGGTTTTTCCAATAAGTAAGTCCAGTGTAGAATTTTGTGCTGCTTCGACAACCCACAATTTCTTTGTCCCACAATCTCCATTAATTTTCGCCCAAACAACTGCTTCTGACTTCGGTGGAATCAGTTCACTGCCTTCTAAGACCACTTGTTTGCTGCTGTATGTGGAATCGTAGCCCATGCTTAGTGGTACTTCCATGTTCTTATACTCCATAACCTTGTTATTCAAGTCGATCTTGATACCTTGCTCCATCAAGAAGTCCACTCCTATGATTACCTCATCTACGATCTGCGCGACTATAAAGCTGTGTAACACCGTCACATTCCCTATTGAGACCTCACATGTTACTTCTCCCACCACTTGTGTGTCCTCACCAGTCGCCGTTTTCAATATTGCTCCAGGTAATGGTCTCACTTCTTTAGCGATCAGGTCAGTTCGAATGATGGAGTGTGATGCGCCCGTATCCACTGTTAATTTTCGCGCTCGTCCATCCACATATCCACCAATAGTAATGTTGCTCGTTTTCCTACCAATTTGCGAGACGGAGATTATGGGGCATTCAATTGCAGGAGCCAGCATACGCCCTTTTAGACTGGCTCGTTTTAGTTTAACGACTGAGAAGTTGATGGTTTATCTTCGTCAGCCTTCCGTTTTCGCTGTCCTTCTTGTATGCTGGAACCCGTTTTACATTCGCGTGCGAAGTGACCAGGCTTTCCACATTTGAAGCATTTCCCAGCCTGATTCTTACCACCAGAACGATTCATTCCTTCTAACGACTTCAGAGTTCTCAATATTTCGGTCATCACATCTGCTGTTTCAACCTCCACTTTATTGACTTTGTATGCTGGTCTGCTTATGAGTGCCGCCGTTTCACGTGTTTGAGCATACGCCACTGTTTCAGCGAATGTTAACTTTGGATTCGCATATGTCTCCCGTTTGGTATAAACGTCTTTTATGCCGCTGATGAATTTTTGTATTTTCACCCGTTCGAGATGCTCACCTGATGCGTCTCCGATGGCTAAATGAGTCAATCTCTCAATTTCCGAGGCATATTCCTGTAGAGATTCGTTGGGTTTTTGGTCGCGCTTTTCTAACTCCATCTGGTAAATTTGTCTTCTGTGTTCGCTACCATATCGTCTTTCCAGGGCTCGCATCAATCCGTCGTAATCATTTCTCTCATAATCAGGTACAGTTTGCAAAAGTTCTGCCGCAGGTCCTTCCAACGCAACGAATAGGGCAGCAGATTTTTCCTCCATGCTCCATTTATTGGTTTCAGCCGTCTTCTCAAACTGGAGCTTGAAGACTTGGAAGGGAATTTTTCCGTCAAACGATGGTGTTTTTACCTTGGGAGCGTTCACTGAAGTGGTTGAACGATTTAACTGCAAATCCCGGAAACGACCTTCCAATGTGTTGACTTTGGCTTCAATTAATTCTTCTATTTTTTCTTGCCGACCGTGCAATTCGTTGACTTTGCTCTCAATTAGATCCTGTCTTTCCTTAAGTTCTGCATTGTCTTTCTCCAGATTTTGCTGTATTTGCGCGATTGTTCCTTCTAATCCATCAAACTTTGCATCCATCTTTTGTGATATCTTGGCATCCTGTGCATCCATCTTTTGTGATATCTTGGCATCCTGTGCATCCATCTTTTGTGATATGCTGGCATCGATTTGTGAAATTGCATTCAACAACATGTTCATGTCCATACCGGTAGATGAGCCAGGGGCATTTTCTTGAATCTTACCTGATGGCTGCTCCAACCCCTTCGCAGAATCAATAGCTTCTTCTTTGTCAATGTCCTTCAAGGATACATCTTCATCCGCGCGACGGAATTCGTACTGGTTCAAGTCGATGCCTTCGACTTCCATTGCTTCTCGCAGTCTCGATTGCAGCTCTGCCTTATTTCCAGTTGTAGACAATCCTCGCTTAGCCAATTCCTTCTTGAGAAGAGGTATCGTCAAATCTTGAATCTTCACCATTTTTCAATAATTATCCTTTGGAATTTATTTAACAATCCCACTTCTGACACCAATTGTTACGATCTTGCTGATTAACCTCGATGATTTCCTTAATCTTTCGGGTACGACCTCTGGATTGTTAAATAAAATCGCCAACTTAATTTGCAGTCTCTTTATTTATAAAGACTTAATTAATGTCCTTTTAATTATTCGGTAATTCACAATTCAATTACAATTTACGTTACTATTTACAATCACTTATATACAACTTTCACAACGTACTGTTTTTATTACTTTACTGTGATGTAATCTCCACGAGTTTAATTCACAACTGATTGATTTTGCAGCCGTACGTCGCCCTTATATACCTGTTTGCTGCTTGAAAACGAAACCCCCGGAATAATCTCGTCCATACGATAATCCTCTCGGTTACGATAATCGTTTCGGTTACGATAATCGTCTCGTACGCTCTAGAAGATGTCAGTTGTCGGCTCCTCTCTTTCATCTGTCATTCGCTTCGCATTTTCGCCACAATATTTTCTACTATTAATACGGAATTTGGAAACAAAGGATTAAAATCGCCAGTTTGTAGTGGCATTCGAACTGTTGCAACAGTTTGAAGATAATGCCATGATAGTTCACAAGAACGAACACCGCATACGTGAGTTTAAGTCAAAACTGTACATCAATTTTAGCCAAGACAAACACCTGATTAAATGCGATGGGCACCACTTTTAGGGTGTGAAACTTGTATATAATAAAATTGTATGCGCAATACTTCAAAGTAAACATTTTAGCGATGTTTAGCGATGAAGCGCACTTCTGGTTGAATGGCTAGGTCAACCAACAAAACTGCCGCATTTGGAGTGAAGGTAATCTTCAAGTGTATGTTGAAACACCGTTACATCCAGAAAAACTGACTGTTTGGTGCGCTTTATGGGCTGGTGGAATCATTGGTCCGTATCATTGGACGTAGTGCGCAATACGTTTTCCGCACAGAACCATTATTTTCGAAATAAAATTGTGCACTATTTGCAAGCGTTGTTCAGGCGTGAGTCTATTCTGAGAATAAATCACTTGACAGCTGTTAAATCGGTGGCCATCTTGAAAAGTAATGCCAACTTAAAGTTCTATACTTCTATTAAAAACACCCTTTATATTGTTACGATATTGCTGAATCAACCTCGATGATTTCCTAAATCCTTCGGGTACGATCTCTGGATTGTTAAATAAAATCGCCAACTTAATTTGCAGTTTCTTTATTTATAAAGAATTTAATTAATGTCCTTTTGATTACTCAGTAATTCACAATTCAATTACAATTTACTTTATTATTTACAATCACTTGTTTACAACTTTCACAATGTACTGTTTATTACTTTACTGCAACGCGTGTACTTCACGACTGATTACTCTTGCAGTCATGTGTCGGCCGTATATACTTGTTTGCTGCCTGAAAACGAAACCCCCGGAATAAGCGCGCCGCTACGATAATCGCGTAGTTACGATAATCGTCTCGTTATGATAATCGTCTCATTTACGATAATCGTCTCGTTTACGCTCTAGAACATGCCAGTTGTCGGCTACTCTCTTTCATCTTTCATTCGCTTCGCATTTTCGCCACAATATACTTTAAAGCCTCCAGTAAATATTTAGTTTACAGGGTACAAGATTGGCAATGTTTACCTCATGGGCAAAGCGGATACTACAGGAAATTCAAAAAATCAAAACGTGTCTAAAGATTAATACAACCGGAAAAGAGGACACCAGAACGGAAACGTCAATCTGTTCTAGTTAAAGCTGTGCAATGCTTTTAGCGGAATAGGAATGTTTATATTGTTACTTTAAGCTTTTTGCACGCCATTAGTTTTGTTTGCAGCTTACACAAATTTCCAAAAAAAATTTTATTTTTTATGTAACTTGAAAAGAAAAACAACAAAACGGTAAATTTCTTACATTTATCATTGACATACAGAAGAAGAAAAGTTTCATTCAGCAATGCCGTTTTAGAGGTATTCTAATAGTATGTTGGTAACATAACCCATATAACATTCTTAAGTAAAAAGCTTTTTGTTAAACATTACCGTACAAACAGTGCTTTGAGTTTAAAGTTCAATATATTCCGCACAAATAAAAATATAACGAACGAACTTTTCTCTTCGTTTTCGTTTCCTTTTTCAATTTTTAATTTTCTATTTGAATTTATAATTTAAATTAAAAAAAGTCAGATTTAAACCCATTCACTTTCGGAAGAAAGGCAGTGGTCACTTGTAAACCTGTTCGCTAAACAAATGTGCTTCCTTTGTTTTTCAGGGAAAGCTTTCTGCTGCAACCTCTAACATGTTTATAAACTGGTTTTTGTAATTTAACAAATTAAAGTTCATTTTACATGTTCCTTAGGGTCGGTTTGAATATATAATAACTTATAATATTAAGTACAACGGGATTTCCTTAGGAGCTTTATTACGGCAAATTGACAGGAATAAAACAGCAGGCACATAGATAATGATAAATTCAGAAATGCGGTATCCCACGGAAGTATGATGATTTAAAATGGGAAAAAAGTTAATGTCGTGTACTGATTAAGCATTATTTTTGGGTAAAATAGCATCACCGAAACTCTAGAAAGACTTGATAAATACTATGAGACTCTGCACAATAGATTTTTAATTTTTTTTTTTTACTTTTACTGAGTTTACTGAGTTCCATTGTGGTCGTTCAAGTACAAGTGACACCGAACGTTCAGGTTTAGCAAAAGAAGTCATCAGGCCATAAAGCGTCGACAAAATCCATGAAATAATATTGGAATAAAAGTGCGTGAGGTTTCTTCTTAATTTTTTTTTTATGACGCCGGTGAAGAGGAAACTCTCATGAGTACTGCTACGCCGACATAACAGTATGCACGACTTGCAACCTCACAGCTGCACCTACGTATTAAACAGCTCTCCACTCACTATCACTCTTCCCACGGAACTATCAATAAAGTATTACCTCGGGGACTGGTAAGTACATTACCTATTACGCGTTACTTTAACAACGAGCTGCGATACACGCGCTACCTGAGTAGTTGGAGAGGCCTAGTCTCCGGTCTACAACATTCTAATGCGGGCGGAAAGTCCAAGTTTCCCCTCCTTTCTCTCTTAGCAGACACAGGGTTATGATCGGAAAGTCCTTTGTTTTCGCTCCATATTCCCATTATTAAGAGTGCCACAAATCAAGGTTGGCCCCGCCTGCCCAATGCCTTGTTTCCGCTCCGCTCAACTGATAGGCTTTTAAGCGTGGTCGGAACGTACGAGTTACCGGATCCAGGCTAACTTCGCATTTTATCATATAATTTGCCATACATCGCGAATTGTACCATATTACAAGTTCTTTATTAAAGGTTCTGGTGCCTTAAATTTCCGCTTTTCTTAAGCTTGACTATATTCTTTGCCAATTTTCAGGGAAAGCAATATATAAGTTAATAAATTGCTTTCATTCAAACGATATCTCGGACATCAAAACATTACGTGCCCCGCATCTTCCTCACACCCTGGGCATATTGGACAATACGCCGAATTGTCATGGACAAATCTATTGAATTGTCATGGACAAATCTATTCCATGTCCTGAAAGGAATTGCGTCAGGAAGAAGTCAGTGTCCCCGTGCCTTCTTTCCATCCACCGGATTAAGCAAGGAATTCCCTTCGCAGAGTTATTCCATCGCTCTTGCCAGTCACTTATAGACGGACGCCTTTCTTCGGCAGCGATTTCCCTTTGATTAACGGCCACATTTAGAACAGAGAGCCTTAAATACACCCTTTTCATTTCGAACTGGTGCAGCGTATAGTAGAATAGAACTTTCCACCCTGCTTAATTGCTTTCTCTTACGCGTATAGGTCCGCCATTATTTGTCAAAATACGGGATAGACTAGCATGGACTTTTGAAGCATTATCAACCGCATACTAATTATAATTTAAATTCAATCTTATTAAGAACATTTTAAGAGGATGTTTTGTTCAAAGTGTAACCAGTACATGCACTGTTTTCAATGCTGATCTCTGTGCCGAGAACATTTCGACTCTTGGAGGCCCGGAAAAAGATTCATTCAATACCAAGTCAATATGTTGCGATAGATATTGAACGAAGAAAGTCCATTTAACCTATCTTCTTTCATTGCAGATCGCAAGTAAGATATTAAGCTGCGCAGCATGGAAAAAACCTTTTCAGTTGCTGTCATCGTAACGGAAAAACGGCTAAGATTTGAAAAATTTGGAGGACGTTTGAAAAGACGTCTTTTCTAAAAATGTCTAGGGGTTCCAGCGTGAAAAAATTTCCATGCATAACCAAACTGAATATATAGTTCGCATCATTGCCGCAATGAGGCGACTGCAATTAGAATTTTTTTTTATAATTTTGGATAATGGCCCGGGAAAGAAGCGAAACCAAACAAATCCGCATTGTAGAAAGCACTGCCAATCGACCGGCTACTGTCATCACCCTCATAAAGGATGATCCAAGTATACGTACTTTTTCCAATAACCTTTCTTGTTATGTTATTTTTGTTTAGTATTGTTTGGCATTTCATAATGGAACTTTATTACGAAAATTCACGTTTTGTAAAGAATGTGTTTCGCGCGCTTCGCTCAACTTATGGTCAACATAATCGGCCTACTGAGCGTATTATTCGCAACACCATACCAACCCATCTTGAGACCCAGCATTCATTACTGCATAATATTCGACCGAATAGACCACGTCCAGCACGCAGTGAAGAAAATATAGCGTCCGTAGCTGAGAGTGTACACGAAGACGGTGGAGAGTCGATACGGCGCCGTTCGCAGCAACTCGGACTGGAGGACGGACTGGAGTACGACTTGGCGCATTTTACGTCGAGATCTTATATTGAAAGCGTATAAAATACAGCTTTTGCAAGAACTGCAGCCGCTCAACCTTCCCAAGCGACATCGATTCGCTCTATGGGCTCTTGAAAAGTTCCAAGAAGATCCGACGTTTTCGAGCCAAATTTTGTTCAGCGACGAGGCCTATTTCTGACTCAATGGGTATGTAAACAATAGAAATTGCAGTATTTGGGGCGAAGATCAACCTGAAGAAGTCTTAAGTCTATGCGGCCAATCTCGCTTCGATTCAGGCCTTGGAGCAAAACATCACGCGTGTCATTCGTTACCAGTCGAAATGCTCGAATGAGTCATCGTAAATTGAACTCAACTGGATGGACCATCTGAGACGTAGCCGCGGCCAACTTTTAAAAGAGGGAATCTTAAAAATATAAACGCCAAAGAATGTTACTTCGAATGATAATAAACATTCCCTATTAAATTTGGATATTCCGTTATTTTTTTTTTCAAAAAAGTAGGGCACCTCGAAATGGATAACCCATCATAATTAATGATATTTTTGTTTTTATTTTCTCGATAACAGGCTTAGATTCTCTTCAGTTAAACCTGAATATCCGACTTCAATTTTTGCTTTAATAAAATTGAAAAAGTATAAGCGGTAAGTAAGCTTACCTAAAATGTGTTGCCAACTTGAAACAAATAATTGTTTTTATTTCATTTACTTTTTAATATGAATTTATTTTTTTATTATTGTATTTCATTGCATAATTATTTCATTGCGGTAGAGCAGAATTTTTGTTCTCCACATACAGTTCATACATATTTAGATACTAATTTTACACATCTGCACATTTTTTTAATAATTCAATTAATTTATTTCATACTTCCTTATCCTATTTTTTCATTTATTATCTGCACTATATGTATATATTTATTTATTTATTTATTTCTATACTTTTAATTTAACTTTATCACAAATAATTTTTAAGCATATTTACAAAGGATTTGAGATTAGTTTCTTACTTTTTTACAAATTATATATGTACTATTACACTGCTAAAAGGGGGCTTATATAAGTATAAATATGTATATACATTTAAGTATGTATGCTTATTTAGAAATTTATGCTCTAAACATATGTATTTATATATGTTATATATATTTTTCAGTTATTCTGATGCTTTTATTTACTTATAAATATTTAAATATAATTTTCTATATATATTTCTCTTTAACATAACGATAAGTATTGTTCTAAGTATTATTTACCTAAACTAAATAAGCATCTGTGTTAGTGAATATGTACTTTATATTATGTAATACTCCTTAACTTAATTATTAAATCGTTTATTTTTTTACTGGTACATTTTTACGCGTCACATTTTTCAATTATATTTCAGGGGATTTGCTTACTTTAGTTTGAAATCTCACTTTTACACCATATAATTATATATGTGTGCATGCTTACGTGGTTATGTTCATTCTAAATGCAATTTTTTTCAGTTATTTACACATAAACTATTAAATGCACCAAAACAATTAGAATTTTTCAAAACCTTAGGAAATATGTTTCACAAAAAAGTTTTAAGCGGCAGTTATTACGATAACAGAAATTCATATGAAACTAGTGATCAGTCTTTTAACGAGGAAATTATTTTTAAGGTTTAGAAGAAAATGGTTAATATGCAGTATTAATCTACTTTTTAATGGGATTGATTCCTTGAAATATGAAACAAAAGCTGCTTAGTAGGATTAGAATAAATGAAAATAAAATAAATAAATTATAAAGAAGCACTGTCGTTGGTCATTAAGAAGTATTTATATCTTTCACGAACATATCAAATTGATTGAAAATTTCGATTTCGGTGAGTTTCAGTGTCATTATTTATTTAAGTTTACATGAACAGCATTTAAAAAAAGACACCTCTTGATTACGTTATGTTCAAATAGTTTAAAAACTGAGGAACTAGTCTGCCTGCAAAGAGCTAAACTGACTAAATCAATAATATAAAAAAAAATTAAAAAAAATTAAATTAAATAATATTAAAAATAAAAAATTAATTAAAATTAAATTAAAAATTAAATTATTTAATATAAAACATAAAATAAAATTAATTTTTTATATCTTTCATGAACATATCAAATTTATTGAAGTATTCGATTTCGATGATTTTCAGTGTCATTATTTATTTAAGTTTACATGAAGATCATTTAAAACTATACACCTCTAGATTAAGTTTCGTTAAAATAGCTTAAAAACTGAGAAACTAGTCTGCCTGCAAACGGACAGTCTGGCTTAGGAACGTGGCTATATCAACCCAGCTCGTCATTCTGATACGATCGGTATAAATTTCGGTAGGTCTATCTCTTCTCCTTCTTGTACTTATACATAGTTCGGAATAAAATAAATTAAAATAAAATAAAATAAAATAAAATAAAATAAAATAAAACAAAATAAAATAACATAAAATAAAATAAAATAAAATGAAATAAAATAAAATAAAATAAAATAAAAACACATAAAATAAAATAACATAAAACAAAATGAAATAAAATTAAATTAAATTTAAAAAAATAAAATAAATAATATTAAATTAAATTAAAAACAAAAAAATTAAACAAATACATTGAAATAAAATGAAACAAAATAATATAAAGTAAAATAAAAAAATTAAATAAAATAAATTAAAGTAAAATAAAATAAATCAAATTAGAATAAAATAAAATAAAATAAAATAAAATAAAATAAATTAATATAAAATAATATAAAATAAAATAAAATAAAATAAAATGAAATAAAATGAAATAAAATGAAATAAAATAAAATAATAAAATCCATCAAATAATATTGAATGAAATAAAATAAATATAAAATAAAATAATAAAATTAATTTAGCTTAAATTAAACAGAGTCAAATAACAAATAATAATACAATTTAATTTAAGTACAATAAAACTCAATAAAATTAACTAAAATGAACAACTTAAAAGATGTTTGTTTGTTTGTTGTGCTATCGATGTTTAATAACGTGTTCGTATACATATATAAATATATGTAGGCTATTTTCAATTACTCAGGAAGCGGCTTAAAATCGTAGGTTTTAAAATTGTAGAAAGAAAATATAGAAATAATATTACCAGTGTATTTTCTAATACTTTTTTTGGTACTTCAAAATTTCGAATGTTTATTTTTAGCTAAATAAATTTATTTATTTTTTACTTTCACGATTTGCCCTGGCTGAAAATAGCCGAGAAAAAATTAAAAAAAACTTTATAAATAACTTCGTGGTACTTCACAGTTACTCTAATACACATTCGTATGATTGTTTAAATATGTATATTAAATATACACATATTCATAAATCATTTCATACGGATATTAAAAACTTTTCCATTTACTGTCGTCATTCTTTCATATCCCAACAGTTATAGGTGACCCTCAATGATGTTGCTTATACATATATTAGCCAACCATCCACTCAACCGTTGTTCTTCCCTGCATGAAGAGTGAAAAACTTTTACGCTGATATACTTAACAACTTCCTATCAGGCTTTATATCGGTATTGTAGCTCTTGTAATTGCTATATTACTTTTGTAAAGTTCTTTATTGCTTATGTATTGGATTTGACAGAATTATGAGGAGGTAAGGTGGGCAGAAATATGCATTCGATCGCTAAATGAGAATCATTGATTTTCATGTATATATAATGTGTACATATATAAGTATAATACATATAAAAATGTACATATAATATTTTGAAATAAATTTGTTTAATGAAACGATTAAAAAGTATTCGAAAGTCAACAGAGAAAACCCTTTTTATATACTTTGGATTCAAAGCACAAAACAGCTCAGCTGCATATATATTGATAACGTAAGTTAATATTTTGTATTTACTTTCCAAAAGCACATTATTTAATATTGTTTTTGAAATTCATAAAACTAAAGGTCTACGATAATAATAGAGAAAAATTATCCTAAAAAGATTCTAAAATATTTGGATTTATTTTTATAAGAAAAGAAATTATTTTTGAATAACAGTATTTAAACAAAATTCTCTATGTAATAGGAAGTGTAACGTTGGCAGTTGCTTTTATTTCAAAAATAAAATTTTATATACAAAATAATTTACAAATCTTTCTTGCTCAAAATTTATCCAAACCTAAACAGTTTTTTGCTCAATATTATCGCTGGATATCAGTATAGAAAGTTTTCAACTACTCTCAATTCACTCTACACAAGAAATGCAATTGTAATCGAAGTGTGAGTATAACTGTGAAATGAGAAAATATTGAACGTGTCCAATATAACTTTCGAAATGATAATAATGTGTTTTTAAACTTTTTTATTGTTAGCATAAAATTTTACCGATGCTCTCACATTCATACATCCAATCACACGAACGGAATGGATACACCATCATACAGCTATATATTTTCGTGTGCAGATCGAAAAAGATAAACGATTTGGCGCATTTTGCTATGCAATTTCGTAAATCCCAAGCCATACATATACATATTTACGGAGATATAAATATATATATATATATATATGTATGTATGTATGTATGTATGTATGTATGTATGTATGGGGTGTTCGCATGTTTGTTTGTATGCAAATTTTATAAAGCAACAAAATGTTGTATTTTTGCGAATTCTTTTTATTGAATATGCAAATGGCGAAGATGAAAATTTTCCGCATTTACGGGTATGCATTTACATATATATGTATGTATGTAAGTGTATAAATAAAAGTTGGTTTGCAACAAAGGTAAAAAATAATAATAGTAAAATACTTTTCCAGTATATGCGTGTATGTATGTATGCATATAGATTTTCTTGGATTTCCAGGTCAATTGAAATTGGCTGAGCAGTGACTAAATTTGCGCGCTGCATTTTCGAACATTTTCAATTTTTCTTAATACACCCCTCCTCACTTTGAATAGATATGTAACATATATACGCTTTTGTTAAATATATTTATAACTGTCTCGTGGAGGTGTTTAAAAATTTGCTTAAGGCAAAAATACATTTTTCTAAATAAACATTTTAATATTTATTTCAGCCAAATTTGTTGTTTAATGGATATGTAAGTAATTTGATAACTGTAAGTGCATGTATATGTATGTGTTCACTGATATGTGTTATACTGCTACGGCAGAAGTTTTAAGGAAGTACGGAAAGTCGATATAGATTTTATTGAATTTACTTAACTAAATGGAAGTAAATATATGTATAGATATTTTTAGTACCACAGAGTTCTTTAAAAAAATGCCCATAAATCTATAAGAACTATTATTTACCTCACTGATATACAATGTATGTTTAACTAATTTCTGTTTTTAATTTATTTACATCAATATATTTATAATTAAAAAGTGTTGCATTGATTTTTTTTCAATTTTATCAATTAGTTGAAAGAATTTACTCTCAACCCTTTTCTAAAACTTTTCATTTAATTTATTATTTACTAATATACAATTACCATTAGTTATTACATATTACATTAAGTACGCATATACATATATTATAAATTTCTGCTAGCCACCAATTTTTCTGTTTCTTTTCAAAATTTAAGTACTAATTTATTGTAAATAAATTACTATGTAGCAACTGACAATTTGATTTGATTTATTCATTATTTGTATAATATTTTTCGTTTTTACTATACATTCGATTTTCTTGTAATATATAAGTACTTTGTTTTTATTAATACAGATTATATAGCTGTAGGAGTCTGAGCGATTGATTTTTAAAAAACATTTTTCACTCAGTTAAAACTAATAGTATCTTAATTCAAACGTTTTAATATTTTACTTTCTTATTTATTAATTTTTTTAATTTTTCTATTTTGTGTATACCGAGATCGGAAATAACTGTTAAATAAATTCTGTTCCGTAAATAGTAAATTATTTGATATAAATTTGAATCGATTTCTTTATTTAGTTTTTTTTGTTTTATTTATTTTAATTTAGTTTAATTTAATTTTATTTTATTTTATTTTATTTTATTTTATTTTATATTATTTTATTTTATTTTATTTTTAATTTATTGTATATTATTTTATTTTATTTTTTTCATTTTACACTTACTTTTACTTTTTATATTATTTTAGTTTATTTCTATTATATAAGTTTATGGGATTTGATTTGATATATTTTATAATTTTTAATTTTATTTTATATTTTTTATTTTATTTTATGTTATATTATATTTTTAAATATTATTTTAGTTTGTTTAATTTTATATTATTTTATATATTTTTTATTTTAATTTTTTTTAATTTTTATGTAATTAATTTAATTAATTTTTATTAGTTTATTTGATTTGATTAGATTTCAATTATATTTAATCTAATTTTGTTTGATTTTATTTTTTAAGCCAATTTATTTAATTTTACTTAATTTTATTTTAATTAAGTTTGACTTTATTTTATTTTATTTTTTATCTTTTTAATTTTATTTATCGCGTTTTCTGTATTTAAAAAAATACACATGATTTTGTTCACATCTCTCAAGTATACCCTAGAAATCCAGCTCGTTTCAATTTAAAATATAGTGAATTTGAATTTAACATAAAATATGAACTTTGCAATATGTGCGTGTGTGTGCATTTTTTGTATTAACAATAGTTTTTCAACTACTTGTGTTTTGCACCAGTCTTTAGTTTGTTTTTTTTTTGCTTTTGCGAAGTTATTGATAGTTTTCGCACAAAATTATTTTTCTGCAGTTTTAAAAAAAAATTTATATTCCAAATATTTATTTAATTAACAATATTTTCATGACACATACTAAGTAGATTTGTAATACCTTCTAAAAAAAATACATATTCCTTAAGTAACTTAAACACAACTCTCCGGACCCGGTAATGTGTCCGTTATGATGTGATTACGATTTGCATTCGTTTTTTGTGTAATCGTTGCTGTTGGTGTAATGTTCGCTATATGCGAACTCTGCGACAGTATTCCGCCATTGCTATTGACGCCCAATAATGAAGTTATGCCCAACCCTTTGGGCAAAGTCATGTGACCGGTACTGCCACCGCTACCCCCTCCTCCAATGCCGGGTGGCAGCCCCGCTGCCGCTTTACTTAAATTATAATCGATTAAGCTACTCGCTGCGAGATAATCGGCTATGGATAGCTGTTCATCAGTCGGCAATGTTGATTGATGTTGTTGCTGTTGCTGTTGTTGCATTTGATGTTGCAGGCTTGCATGTGCAGCTGTAGCTGAGGGATGTGGCAGTGTATGATGATTGGCGTAATGCCCATTGCTCAGGTTATTCTGTAGTAATGAATGTGACACAGCAGCACTTGAAGGAGGATTATTAATGTTGTTGGATGTGGTACCAGCACTGCCGGCGGAATTGAGGGTACTGTTGCTGCCGCCATATGTAATGCCAATCGGATCATAACGTGAGATGTCGTGTCGGTTCAGGGGCAATGCGTCGTACAGTAGTGACTGCTGGGGACTTTGGTAATTTTTACGTATTTCGGTGCCCAACTTCAGTGTGCTTGATTGGGAAGGGGGGCTATTGAGCAGTTCATTAGCATTGTTGGAATCGTTGTAGTTTACAGTAGAAGTATCCTGAAAACGCAAAATTATTATAGAATATTTAGAAAAAAAAAATCGTTTCCAAACACGAGAGAAAATATAATTACATTAAGGTAAAGTAATAAATAAATTAAATACAAACAAATAAAATAATATGAAATGAAATATAAATTTATTTAAAAAAAAAAAAGAAGAGACTAAAAAAGGAATATATATATATATATATATATATATATATATATATATATATATATATATATATTTATTTATATATAGATATATATATATATATATATATATATATTATTTTTCAAATTACAATAAATTAATTAAAAATAAATAAATAAAATTATATAAAGTACAATAAAACAAAACAAAAAACTTTAATATAAAATAAAATAAATAAATATAAATAAAATAATTAGAAAATAAAAAATGAAAAAATAAAATAAAAATTAAATGATTAAAAACAGTTATATAACAAAATAATAATAATAATAATAAAAAAAATGATAATAAAAAAATAGAATAAAAAAGAAATAAAAAAGTTAATATAAAATAAAACTAAATTAAAATAAATAAAACTCAATTACTTAAAATAATATGTATATATATAAATATATAATGTAACTAAAATATAAATATATGTTTATAATATATACATATTTGTAAAAACAGAATTTTTCCAAGGTTAAGTTTTATTGGTTTTATTGAAAAATAGTTAAGATTGAATGCGAAAATTTAAAACATAAATTTCTAGATGTATTTCGCTCATTTCTTTTGTTACCTTATCTATTATTCTTCTTTCCTACTTGGAACTTTTTAAATAATTTTTAATATGAAGAACGTACTAATAATTTGACCGTTTTTTCAATATATTTGTTATCGCTTTTCATGACTTATATACTTACATAATCCGTCGCTGCATTTGTATTAGCCACAATGAAGTTTGATTTATTCCCAGCTACACCACAATTGCTGCCAGCAGCACCACTGCCACCTATATATAGTCCCTCGGGTCTGTTGCCTATGGGTGATGATGTACCACTGCCAGTTCCACTCTTTTGCGCACTCAATATATCTGGTTGCTTTTCGATACCCTGTTTGAGTGTATAAGCAACTACTAGGCGTTGATGGCCAGCTCCGGTTTCCAATGGGGCAGTCACAGTGACATCCATGCCTAACAAAAGTAAATATTATCGTTATTGTAATATAAATAATATTTAAAAGAACAAAAAATAAAATTGTTGCTCCACAATGATTTAATATATTTTAAAAATAATACAAAATTATCAAAGCATCAATTCAATCACTTGCCTTACATTCTCTTTTAAGAATAAATAAAATTAATTTAAATAATTTACCCAAATGCTTGTCCTTGTCATCGCATAGATTTCTTCCTCCTTGACATCTTCGTTTTCGAATAGCAATAACTACGAAGAAGAGCACTGCAATGCTGACAACAAAAAGAGAGCCAGTCACTAAGGCTGCGAGTGGTAGTATCGAAGCCATCCGTCCATCTGAAAAATAGAAAATTACAGCTGTAGTTAACGACAAGTTTTTAAACAAAAAACTGTTCAAAAGTGTTGTTTTTGTTAAAAATATTTTATAATCTTTAGGAAATTCCAAAATACAAATGATGTAATGTAGTCGGATAAGATGGATCCAGAGACAATGGTCTACTATTTAAAATATCAATTTGTTATTAAAAAAAAAATTATTTTGCTATTATTCAACATCATAATCACTTAACAGATAATGTATTGAGTACAACACATTTGGAACCTGACCGCTAACTTTTGGCTAACTCTTAAGCATACTTATACTTAAATATATTAGCTGTAATTTTTCTTTTGAAATTGTTTAATGTATTCTTTGTTGCAAAGACGAGGATGACTAGTTTGGTTCTGACCAAGATGGTAGAATTTCAGAAGAATACAGGACACCTGGCTTCCACTATATTGCCGATTAGGTTTTTGGTCTTGTTGTGTTCGAACTTAGTTCGCTAATAAATTAATCTTGGAACTTAGAGAAGTTCGTCCTTTTTTGGATACTCGTTAAAGCTTTGCTGTGAAGAGTCAATTCTCCAACTGTTGTATTACACATACTTTTAAGGTGTTTAAGGAAGGAGTGTTTGATTACTACTTCCTTCCCTTCTGCATAGAGTCAGGAGGCATATATATAGATATGTTTAAGTCAGGGAGTGTAATCATAGCTGATTTTCGTAATTTCGTTTTTGGAAGAATTGATATATGACTTTATAAAAAGAATGGTTGAAAAAGTAGTTACGAAAAACGAAAAAATAACGATCAAAGAATAATTATTATTTTTTAACCATATATATTTCGCTCACCATAATAATGATTATAGTTTGAGTGTTTAAGTAAAATTCGAAAAATCATAATTATTAACCGATTAAAATTATAACAACCATGAAATTATAATCACTTCAGATCTGAAAAGAGTACACAAGTGGTAGCCTTCTCGTGAAATCCATTTTTTATGCGGCTTTTCTAAGTGAATAAAATTTTTCATTAAAGAAAATATAGATAATCATTACTTATGTTCCCTGGGTTAAACGACTTAGTCTCACTTTTACTAAAAACCTAGCACTATATATGTGATCCTTTATGTGAACTCAATGGTATATAAAGGGTTTTCCAATAGGGATGATATGATTTCTAAGTAATATTTACAATTTCATCTGGCAAGATATACGCAAGAACAACGTTGCTGATTTTTCCTTGGAACAACTTGAAAATGATTATGATTTAATAAGTAAATCATCTTCTCCGATAAGGCTCACTTTCATCTTAGTAGTGCGGTAGATAAACAAAACTGTCGATTCTGGTGCGAAGAAAATCCACAAATTATTCATGAAGAACCATTACATTCACCTAATTTGACAGTTTGGTGTGATTTTTGGTCTGATGGAATTATCGGTCCGTACTTCTTTCGAAATGAAGCTGGTAGCACCGTTAATGTCAATGGAGAGTGATATAGATCGATGATAACCAACCTTTTATGGCCACAATTGGAAGAAGTTGAACTTAACAACATCTTGTTCCAACAAGACGGGATTACAGCCCGTACAACAACTGATTTATAGTTAACTTTGCCAAAATTATATCAGAGTACGTTTTATGAGTATGCGAGTATGCTGACAGGCTATTGCCTGCAAGCATTGTATTGGCAAGGAAAGGAGTGACGATTTTCCATCGAATTCGCCACTGTTCCGCTGTAAATATAAGAAGAAGCAGAATCTACGAGTCGCTTATTTAAATGGACTATGCTAATTGGCTCTTGAAATCTTGGTGGAGGAAAGGGGCGCTGTAAAAACCCTCTCTATCAGAGACGCAGAATATCGAACATTTATGAGAGATTTTGTCAAGTTTTCCACCATTCAAAATTGTAGAAAGTTAATTACATATGTTTTTTATATTTTTTATATTTTTTAATTACATATGTTTTTTATAGAGGTATAGAACTTTTATTTGGCATTACTTTTCAAGATGGCGACCGATTTAACAGCTGTCAAGTGATTTGGTTTGGCAATTCATCGTGAATAGACTCACGCCTGAACAACGCTTGCAAATTCGAAAATATTGGTTCTGTGCGGAAAACGTATCGCGCACTACGTCCAATGATACGGACCACTGATTCCACTAGCCCATAAAGCGCACCAAACAATCAGTTTTTCTGGAAGTAACGGTGTTTCAACATACACTTGAGGATTACCTTCACTCCAAATGCGGCAGTTTTGTTTGTTGACGTAGCCCTTCAATCAGAAGTGCGCTTCATCGCTAAACATCGCTAAAATGGACGTAGTGCGCGATACGTTTTCCGCACAGAACCATTATTTTCGAGATAAAATTGCACTATTTGCAAGAGTTGTTCAGGCGTGAGTCTATTCATGATGAATTGCCAAACCAAACTGAGAATAAATCTCGCCATCTTGAAAAGTAATGACAACTTAAAGTTCTATACCTTTATAAAAAAACACCCTATATTAGCGGTCACCCCTCGGCAGAGAATGTCAATTCTCCAAGTTTTTTTATGGTATAAATAAATAAATATATATAATATATTTCAGCGATATAGATTCTAGACCAAAAAAACATCAAAACGAACTCCACAAATTAAGAGAGGAGCTCAGCCAAATATCTCTTCAGCAGTTATAAAGCGTCATATATATAGATAAAAATAATTCCGAACAAAATTTTTAATTACAAAAACTAATGAATCGCAAAGTTGTTAGTACGCTTTATGTGTCAAGCGTTTAAGCCAATTATGAGAGTAAACATTAAGCGTTTTACTACACTAATTTTACATTCGAAACGCCGACTAGTAGCAAGAATCAACATTTAGATCAAATTATGCGCAAACAACCACCAAATACCTAATGCTGCAAGCGTTCAAAACAAAAAAGAAAAAATCACACGCACTTATATACATACAATATTCATTTATATTTACGTGGCAATCCCAGTAAATCCTGTTAAGTATATAAGTTTGAAATTTTGTGGAAACAAAACTTAGCTTTTTTTTGTATAATCAAAGGACACTGAACCAAACAAAATAGGAGATAATAGGATAAAAGGAAAATCTCTTATAGTTAAATGGTTTCACAAAGATAACTTAAAAAAACAAAGTAAAGGGTTATCCATTTAATGGTTTCGAAAGTACAGGCCCATATTTTGATATCTGTTACACTTAACTGTAAAACAAAACATGTTTTGTTTTAATTGAAAATCAGGCATTTATGAAAAAGGATCGATTAACAACCGCACAACGTGTTTAAATTGTTGAAATCTACTACAAAAATGGTAATTCAAACGTAGCCACGTTACGAATTTTAAGAGGAGATTATGGTGTACATAATCGTGCAACCATTCAAGCAAATTGTAAAATTTAAATGTATTTGAAGAGACTGGTTGGGTTACACTTATTGTGAGGCATGTGCTTCATCGTTTTGCTCGTTCGCCTCAAATATTGCTACTGTAAGTAAAAGTAAAGCCGAAGACCCGAATGTATCAGTTCTCGAGCTTCTCAAGAGCTGGAACTTTTTTATACGGCACATTATAATGTATTTTGCAATTGGATTTATACCTACATCCATAAAAAGTCCAGCTCACACAACAACTGATACTAGCTGATCATTACGTCGATTGGGTGCTTGAACAACAAGCAGTGGGCCGCGATTTTTCCAACAAAATTTTCCACAGCGACGAGGTACATTTCTCCTCCGGTGGATACGTAAAGAAGCAAAATTATCGCATTTGGTTCTCCGAGAATCCTCAAAAAATTGAAGGGATTAATTTACCCCCCTCAAAAAAAATTCTTTCTGGTGCGCTCTTTGGTCCGAAAGTGAAATTGGACCTCAACTTGGCTTTATCGTGAGAGAAATTTTCCGTCTTGGCGATGTACACTTGAAAACCAACATTCATCATTATGTGCCAAAAGGTGATCGAAAATTACCTCAAACGGATCGAAGTTTGCAAAAATTCACGAGACGATCTTTTGAAAGATGTAGTGTTTCACATATAATGCCAAGGTTCAAACTTTATAACAAAACAAGATTTTGATGAAAAAAAAATATTTTAAATGCATTTTATTTACGTTTATTTTGGAAATAGCGAAATGGGTAACCCTGTATATTTCAATACAAAATTCTAGCATATTTGGCGATGAGAGTTTCTGGCAAACAAATTACTGGAAATTGGCAGAAGGAGATTTTGCTTTAAATATATGGATATATTATGCTGCACAAGAAAGGTGAATGAAAATAGAATTTAAGGTAAAGGGAGTTTCTTTACAAATTGATATACAATTTATTCTAAGAAAATATTATTTTACTTTATTTCATTGTTCAATTTAATATCAATTCATAATTGTTTTGTCGAAAATAATAAACAATAAAATTCATATACACTTTTACTCATACATACATATATACCATATAATGAAATAAATGAATTTACTGTGAAGCCTTTATTAGCTCTCTATTATATTGTGTTATTGTACTTTCGACAACAATGTAAATTTAATCTCTTATACGATAACCATGAGAATAAATTATTATAGTGTGTTTGTGCATAATCTGTATTTTACATATTATATTTATGCATAATTGAATTTAGTGATAAAATCTGTATATATTGTACGAGTAGATATATATATTAATTAGACGGTATAGTAAGGTAAAAAGAGTGAACTAATAAGCACTACCAAAAATACATAAATACATATTCATATGCAAACAGCTTACATATACATATTTCCGTACTTATACATATGTATATGTATATATATTTCATAAATGCCTATATTTAAAACCAGCTGCTTATTTAACAAATATCTCTAATACACATTTGCGTTAATAATTTGTTTGATTTTCGGATGAAAAATGGTTTATTTGCACAAAGCTGCATATAAATTATTCAGAAAGCTCAGTTGTGCTCATAAATAATTAAGTAGTATATAAATATGGTGTAAATGTGCACATGAGTTTTATTTATTGTATGAAATTAGATTTAATACTATTTGGTTAAATTTAGCATTAATATTTTTAATTAATAAGGAAGTATCAAACAAAATGTATAAAACGGTTAAATATTTTATTCACTATATAATATGATTACGAAATTTGTGTTAATTTTCACAGATATTGAGTTAGGAAAAATTAATTTATCGCAAATATAATTAATACAATATAATTTTCGGGACTTTCACGAGTGAAGTAAATTTTATTTATAATCAAATATTTATTTGACATCCGATATTGAATTATATCTAATTTTTATGGTAAAAAATTATCATTAAACAGGAAACAATTCCCGTCTTTGGGCATGCCGAAATTTTTTTACCGTTCATGAATATAACAAATTTATTGAGAAAAATTTAATATTATTGAATTTACGTGAGTAGCTTCTTGGCGAATTTTTGACTAAAAATCTCATATCTGTACAAATCCGTTGTATAGGAACAATATGATATAGTCGACCGATCCTACTTGCTCAGAAAAATATTCAATACATTACAAAATTATACCCACATACTAAGATTGGTTGAAATATCTCAAAAACTGAAAGAATAGTTTGCGTTCAAATGGACGAATGGATTAGCTAGATTTAGCTAAATGGCAGTATTCGTGGGTTCACCTCTTCTCCTTCTGTATTTTATAAACTTTGGACCAAAGTTAATATAACATTTCATGCATATGAAAGGTATAAAATGCGTCTTAAAAGAGTTTGTCAAAGTTCTTGTCGCGAAATTAGAATAAGTGTCCTCTACACTGTCAATCGTTACTGCTTCAAAAAGCAGGGATGGGAAGATGCCAAAAGGATGAGATTGATTAGATTAAATTTCATTGCAAACAACAGGCACTTTAGCCGCATCACTTCACTGACTACTTGAGAATGGCATTCTTGCATAATAATTTACACTCCTCTCGTAAACATTATTTCCCCCCTAGATGTCTTAGTCATATGGAACTCATATACGTCTATCAATCTATGTGAGTCTGACACGGAAACTAGGCATTTCCGTTTTAAAACAGAAGAGGTTGAAATTGTCGATTTCGGAGTGGAGACTAGGGAGAGGCTCGACTTTCGTTCAATCCTGAGTTGAGATATGTCGCTGGATCGGAAACTCGGATTTTCCAACCACGTGATATCGAGGTTTATCGACCCAAAACGTAACTTAGAACAAGCAATCGCCACACCATACAAACATTTCCTATTGGCGGACCCACAGTTTTACATCCCCAGGCCAGTGAGGCTCAATCACGGTGCAGATGCACGTTTAGTAATTTACCCAGATGATGCACTTCTAGCCCAGAACACCATCTTTGGGAGGGCCTTGTCGGGTACGGCCAGACACTAGTATTATCAAATTTTTATTAAATTATAATCATTTATTAAATTCTACGTAATATAAAAAAAGTTTTTTGAAGTAAATAAAATGTAACCACTTATGTTTCTTTTCCACAAATATCTCTTTCACAGCACAATTTAGGTAACGAAAGCTCAGATAATGACCCATAGTCAGTAATTATATGTAGAAAGAACGCTAATAAATTTTGACCCACGATAATCCTTTTTTTTCGGGGACATATTTATTGAAGGTTTATCAAAAATTGTAGATGGAAGTTATAACTAAATAAATTTATTAAGGAGTGCTCAAGACAGTGTAGTATCATAAATGGTACTATTTTCTTATTACTTTTAAACCTCAAAAATATTTAAATCACCCCAAATATCGGAACAGCTTCATATTGAAACTGATTATGCTAAAATGATTTAGTTATTGTTATCAAAGAGGAATATTTCACTACATGTCTAAGAACAATTTATTACAAATAGTTCAACATTAAAATAACAAAATATTTATTAGCCATAAAAGTGAAAGTAGTCTGCTGTCATGTGTGTTTTTTATGGCTTTAACGACTTTAACGAAAAAATAACCTTTAACAAGCAGTAGTTATTGGCACTTCAACTTGCTGTCACATAAGTATAGACCTTTTAAAGCATACACATATATATATGTATGTAGTGAGTGTTATGAAAAGCTAAGCGAGTGTGTTTTAATACGAGTATTTTAAAGATGTAATTATAAAAGTTTGGTATTTTTTTTTGCAAATGATCAATAACGGATGATTAAAGAATTTCAATCAACAAACCACCGGTAAGTTGTCTTAATTTATAGCACACATCCTATATTTTCTTCTATGCAAATCTGTAGTGTGCACTTTGTCATTTTTTGTCTCAATACCACGATAGCCGAGTGGAATCGAATCTCGCTTCAAGCAAATTTTTTTTTAATTTTTGGCGAAGTAAAAATTCAACAAATGAATTAGTATTTAACTGGTATGAAGCTAATGCGCCATCGGGTAATTGACATTTCGTAGTGACATTTTTAGAACTTTGCTGGTACGAAAAAATATGGAAGCTAAGTAGTTAGTACGAAAATACAAACTAGTAGCATCCTAGTTAACAAATACAAAAGTTCACTCTAGGGTATGTTTGTTCATTACTCCAATGGTTGCACTTTTGCAAGCAATTTAGAAGATATTTAGCTGAGATTGCAACATATCTTCGACGACAGATAGGAGCATATGGATTTTATGAGCTATTAGCATTTATGTATATATGACTTATTATTAATATTTTTATTGATTTTCATGTAGTTGATCGAATACCAAAAAAAATTTCATTTAACGAAAACATATTTATATATTTTTTTTATGCACATATATATTATTGTTGATGTATTTATATAAATTATTAGTTATGAAATATGAATAACATTTAAATGAAAATTAAGGATAACTAACAATTATTTAATTTTTCTTTCCTCGTAACGAATTCAAATATAGGGGTTTCCAATAAGAGTGATATGATTTCTTTAAAAAAAACACACTAATTGTTAAGGAAATTCAAATGTTTTTTACATAATGTGAAGTACAATCGATACAATTAAGTTTTAAATATAACATCATTCACATTGCCTCCACGACTTCTTTTGCAGGAACGAATTCGATGAACACAATTTTTGAGCACATTTTCCACTAATTCAAGTCCTGTGTCATGAATGACTTTTAAAGCTTGAAGAGAGTGTGGTTTATTGCTAAAGACCAATGACATCGCATAACTCCACAAAAAGTAGTCTAATTGCGTTAAATCACAACTTCTTGGAGGCCACTCAATGTCAAAGTTTCTTGAAATAATCGAATCTCGAAACCTTTCTCGCAATAATTCGGTTGTTGCACGTGCTGTGTGACATGTAGCCCCGTCTTGTTAGAACCAAATGTTGCTAAGGTCAACTTCTTCCAATTGTAGCCATAAAAAGTTGGTTATCATCGATCTAAATTGCTCTCCGTTGACAGTAACGGTGCTACCAGCTTCATTTGGAAAGAAGTACGGACCGATGATTCCTCCAGACCAAAAACCACACCAAATTGTCAATTTATTTGAGTGAAATGGTTGTTTATGAATAATTTGTGGGTTTCCTTCGCACCAGAATAGACAGTTTTTTTATTTACCGCACCACTAAGATGGAAATGACAAATGGCCATAAAATGGCAAAAGCGCACGAAAAGCTGCAATTGCAGAACGATTATTTTGATAACAATATTGTATTGTTTATAAACACTGTTCTTGCGTTTATCTTGTCATGATGAAATTGTAAATATTACTGAATACAATGAAATAAGGAGGCAGATCATGGCATATCAAAAATGGCCAAAACGAAACTTAGAAATCATATCATCCCTATTGGAAACACTTTAAAAGAATATACATCACATAACTGTATTTAATATTTTAATTTTAAGCCGAGTTTTCAAAAAAAATGTTTAAGTTTATTTTATGGTAAATGATTTAAAAAAAGGTGTTACATTTTGACTGTACCCTCTAAAAATTTTAGAATTCAAATGTTCATTTGTTTAAATGGTCCCTCCTAGCGCGTGTTTTGGCTAATAAAAGGATGTGAAATATTTTTTGTAAAGTTTACCCACTCTCGCCAGAAAAGATATCCATCGCAGGAACCCAACACTCCAAGTTATCAGAAAATGTATATAAGTTTCGAAGAATATCATACAGAAAGCGGAATCAATCTAGTAGATAAGAGTATTCGCGTCTTCATTTAATTTTAATTTTAATCAAGTACATATTGACCATTATTATCTATGACATTTTGCCATTTTTCAGTTAGCATCATAATTCCATCAGTGTAGAACTTCTGTACTATCAAGAGGATTTTAAAGAGACCAAAACAAATGGTGGCCAGAAAATGGAATTTCCGAAATATCTCTCATTTTCAAATCAAAGCAACTTTTCACACCAATGTCCAGTTATAGGAATGTCTTGGCAAAAAATATTGCTTGAAAGGTCAGTTTTCAAACATGTGTTATGGGATTCGAGTTGCCCGAAATAAGAGATATCAGCACTATCTATTGACAAAACAAGTAGCCAGATATTCATGCACCTCAAAGCTTTTAAACTATAGAGAGAAACTCACAATTGGAGCTATACAAGGAATATAAGTAATTTAAACTCTCGGAAAAATCATCAGAAAAACAGCATTATCGATCACATCCTATTCGAAAGAGTCAGAATTCGAAAGCACATAATGAGTCAACCTCAAGATGGTTTCAAGATTAGAGCTTTATCCTGAACGAGAATGGCAATCTGGTAGCAAATGTTCAGATATGGGAATATTTTTCGATCTTGCTTTTTTAGTATAAATTTTTATTTATTTTCTGTGAATAATTTTTAATATTACAAAAAAAAAGTTATGTACTAATATATCTCTATATTGAATTCTCTTTTTACTTTTCCTTAAATTATGGCAATAATTTTATTTTTATTTTTTCGTATTTATGGTTCAACATACAGAAGTTGCTGTTTGCCTAGATTAAAGTGAACACTACTTTTTTTAAAAGCCCAGCGTATTATTTCCTTTCAGAAAGTGAACCAGATTTGTACGAAAGAATCTTTTTGTCTAAATAAACTTCTTGAGTACTCATCTTTCCAAAAAATATACAACAGACTAGGTTAAATTTGCTTAAAATCTTAAACGTTAGTAGATTTTTTGTCTATATTAACCTAAGAAGTAAAGGGTGTTTTTTATAGAGGTATAGAACTTTAAGTTGGCATTACTTTTCAAGATGGCAACCGATTTAACAGCTGTCAAGTGATTTATTCTCAGTTTGGTTTGGCAATTCATCAGGAATAGACTCACGCCTGAACAACGCTTGCAAATAGTGCAATTTTATTTCGAAAATAATGGTTCTGTTAGGAAATCTGTATCGCGCACTACGTCCATTTTAGCGATGTTTAGCGATGAAGCGCACTTCTGATTGAATGGCTACGTCAACAATCAAAACTGCCAGATTTTGGAGTGAAGGTAATCCTCAAGTGTATGTTGAAACACCGTTACATCCAGAAAAACTGACTGTTTGGTGCGCTTTGTGGGCTGGTGGAATCATTGGTCCGTATCATTGGACGTAGTGCGCGATACGTTTTCCTCACTGAACCATTATTTTCGAAATAAAATTGCACTATTTGCAAGGGTTGTTCAGGCATGAGTCTACTCATGATAAATTGCCAAACCAAACTGAGAATAAATCACTTGACAGCTGTTAAATCGGTCGCCATCTTGAAAAGTAATGCCAACTTAAAGTTCTATACCTCCGTAAAAAACAGCCTATATTTACTTGCGAGCTATGCTATGCATTTAATGTTATTGTGGGTAAGCGTAAACCAGAGTAATGACGTTTCATGATATTCATATTAACATTTTCATTGACAATACCAATTAGTACGTAACGGGTGATCCATTTCGAGGTTCCCTACTTTTTTAAAGAAACAACCACAGAAAATTCAAATTTATTGGGGAATGCTAATTATCAATCGAAAAAACATTATTTATTTATTTTTATTTATTTATTTTGTGAAAATTATCTCTTTCAAATGTTGGCCGCGGGTATGTCTCAGATGGTCCATCTGTTGAGTCCAATTTTCGATGATTCGTTAGAGCATTTCGACTGGTAACTGGCGAATGACACGCGTGAAATTATCTACTCACCATCATCTATTGATTGATACGTTGTGTCGGAAGTGACGCCGTCTTGTTGAAACAAAATGTCGCGGAGATTACGGACTTCAGATTAAGGCATCAAATAGTAGATTATCATGGCGCTATAACGGTCGCAACTGACGGTTACGTTCTCATCGGCATCATTTTTGAAGAAATATGGACCGATGATTCCACCGACCCACAAACCACAACAAACTGTTGTTTTTTTTCTGGATAAAATGGCAGCACTTAAATTTCTTCAGGTTTCTCTTCGTCCACAATGCGTAAATTTCGCTTGTTTGCTTACACATTGAACCAGAAATGGGTCTCATCGCTGAACAAAATTTGGCTTGAAAACATTGAATATTCTTGGAATTTTTCAATAGCCCATAGAGCGAAGCGATATGGCTTGGGAAGGTCGAGCGACTTCAGTTCTTGCAAAAGCTGTATTTTGTATGCTTTCGACTCTCCACGGTCATCGTGTACACTCTCAGCTACAGCCGCTATATTTTCTTCACTGCGCCCTGAACGTTGTCTATTCGCTCGAATATTAACCAATTATGAATGTTGGGTCTTAAGATGGGTGATGGTGTTGCGAATAGTATGCTCAATAGGCCGATTATGTTGACCATAGGTTGAGCGAAGTGCGCGAAACACATTCCTTACAAAACGTGAATATTCGTAATAAAGTTGAATAATTTGTAAACGTTGATAAGGCGTAAGTTTTTCCACGATGAAATGCCAAAGAATTCTGAACAAAAATAACAGGACAGCTTGACAGGGCTCACACGTGATCTGTTAAAAAAAAGGCTATTGAGAAAAGTACCTCTACTTGGATCACCCTTTATAATTGCCGCTTGCAACCGCTGAAGTGATTTTTGATCAATCTCCTTTTCGAGACCATTAAATCCTACTTACGAAACTACTCACGAGTACACCAAATCGCTTGCCGTTTGTGTTTTGAAAACAATAAACTTCGAAAAAACAATAAAAAACTGTAAACACATTGCTTTGATAGCCAAGTTGCATGTGATTCGCTAATAAGAAAAAATGTACATACTACTATGGCAAGAGAAAATGCCAAGGATGCTGCGGTACATGCAGCCAAATAAGAAAATACACAATCATACAACTACAACAAAGGATGTGAGTCATCTTGTTTTGAGGTGCAATCCAATTCGTGGCAGTTAATATGTGAATGAATACATGTTCATGCGTAGATCTACTGATACATAATGTACATATGCTTTCACGGCACTTATCTGCCAAACAGCCAGTAAGCCAAGCACTAAAATACCAAATCTAATTTAAATAAAAAGTATAAGTTGTAATAAAATTTTCGCACTTGTGCAAATATTTGCGTCAATGTGTTCTCCCAGGTGTAAACATATCTATATGTATGTATGTGTGCAGCTATATTAAATGCATGTTTGTGCAGTTGAGTGTGGATTTTTTGACTTTGAATATATTGCCTCACTCTGGCAGGTAATTTTACAAACACTAACGCGACTCAATATACATACATGCATGTTTGTATGTGCATTGGCAGCATCTTATAAGCTTAACTCGATTTAATGCTCCCGCTTGAGATATAAAACGTTACAAAATGATGAAAAAGTAGATTACCTCAATGTATTGGGAATATTGGTTTCTTTTACAAATACACATATATGTAGTTACATACATACATATGTTTATGCATATACGTGAATAAAAATACTTATATCTATTTTTTCATCCTTTTTAAGCGTATTTATATACTCCAATGCTTCTTTGCATATAGTACATTTTGTAAAAGGTTAAGTCGAAATAAATAAAATTGTGGTAGCGTTGCTTGTAGTGGTATTGTGTTCTCTTCTACAGAAATTTTCTATTGGTTTCGGCTTCCAACTACAAGTGCTTCATGGATTAATAACAAATACAATCAACCACCTTGATGTACATGCGAAGACAGTTTATAAGGTGGATATATATACTTTGGGATTTTTCTGAAATGTTTTTTTTTAAATGTGTGGCAATATAATGTGTTTCTTAGATATATGACTTGGGGCTGGGAAATGGCCCAGGTGCTACTAATAAAACATGATAAATACTACAAGTATGTTCTTGAATATATAAAAATATAAATAATCTTATAGTTGTCAAGAAGTATATAGGAAATATGTTTAACTCCTGAAATGTCTATGCTTATAACCCTTTAAGTATGCTATCCAGCTATCGTTGTTTCACAGGTAATCGTTTAAATTTTTCCATATCTTGCAAATACTTGTGATCACTTGTAAGTCTCCAAGGTGGCTTAAATATTAGTTGGCTTTTATGGAGCTATCTGCACAAGTAATTTCTTTTTTTTTATATATAAGTAGTTATTAATAATATAACGCGGCAGATGCTGACTTAAGAGCAAAGGATCTCAATTTTTTTTTAAACTATTAAAAAAATAATTCGAACACCATATTATTGTAGTATTAAAATTTTAAATTATAATTATACTACATTTATATTAACTTTCACCTACGATTATTCCAATATTCACTTATTTTGCTACCCTTAATGTATATAAAATGATATATGAACTTTAGTCTGAAGTTTGTAAATACCATAAGGAGAAGAGATAGATCCACAAAAAATGAATTAATTTATCCATGTACGGCTGCCCGTTCGTCTATTTGAACGCAAACTAGTCTCTCAGTTTTTGAGATATTTCAACGAAACTTAGTATGCTTTTGTAATGCATTCATCATTTGTCGTAACCGATCGTTTAACTATATCATATAGCTCTCATTTGTTCAGATAGCACTTATTCCTTATTTAACTGAAAAATCATAAATTGGTTCCTGCAGTAAATTAAGTCATAAAAATAAAAAAATAAAAATATTAACATACAAAATGCAGATCTGATTGCAGCACCTAGTTAAAAGAAAAAAATCACTGAAATTCTTTACCTCATCAGTTTGCAAATGTATGTATAACCTTTGTTAAGGATTTTGAAATTCTAGAAAATTTGTTCTTTGCACAGAAAGGCTGGGGACTTATCGCAACTAGAGAAAATATTCATACGCATATGTTGTCTTAATATATTTTAGAAAATTGAAGAAAATCTGTAGAGTTTAATAGCTTATCTGGAATTTTTAAATTTACGGCTTTAGCGCCCTTAAGCTGATTTTTTTTGCCACGTGTGCAAGGCTATCAATAGAACGTTCACATGTTCGACTAATTGAGTTATTTGAATAATAAATCTGTTTGTTCTTTATATGAATAATTTTTGATGATTATTTTTAACTAACAAGTATCCTTATGTTGGCACCAAACTTTTAAATTAACAAAAATATTAAGAACATTTCTCCTTCAAATTAATTAGTTTAATTTAGATATTTCTGGGAGCACTGCCCCCGCCATGACGTTAAAATTGTGCTAGGCGATTTCAACGCCAGGAGGGGCAAAGAAGGTATTTTTAGCGCAACAATCGGAAATTTCAGCCTTCACAAGGAAAAATCCCCGATAGGGCTGAGGCTGATTGACTTCGCCGGGGCCCGAAATATGATCGTCTGTCGTACCAGATTCAAGCACAATTCGTAGAAAAACACGCAACCAAATCAATCATGTTGTCATAGACGGAAGATATGTATCCAGTGTTCTAGACGCACGTACGTTGCGAGCGCCAAATATCGACTAGGATCATTATCGTGCAGGAGCAAAAATAAGTACCCGCCTCTGTGCAGCAAATAACGCCCCTCAACAAACACAAGGATGGTTTGGCATCGAAAAGCTGCAATCATAGCAGCCAGCCAGCACGTTTTCTACTCGGTTTGCATACCTGCTCTCTGAGAGCACTCATGAGCAACTCGATATAAGGGAGCTGTGGAACGAAATAGCAAATTCCTTGCGTACCGTTGCTTCGGCCCCTGCGAGTTACAGATGGTTTCAAGACCTGAGGAAACTCGTGTATGGACGAAGGAGGTATTCTGGTAACAGATGTAAAGAGCAGAGGAAACATTTCTCCAACACGCTTAATGTCAGTGAAAGTGAAAACCCCGGAGATGGCGAACCCGAAACCCTAATAGATGACGATGTTATAGACGTGCCATCAGCCGAGTATAAAGAAGTTCGAATGGCGATTGTCGGCTTAGGAAATAACAAAGCGGCGGGAACCAATGGCATACCAGCAGAATTATTCCCGTCCCGGTATATGGTGCAGAAGTCTTTAAGATGTCGGCATCCGATGAGTTGGCTTTAGGAGTATTCGAGAGAAAAGTTTTGCATAATATTAACAGCGTCTACGCTAGCTAGGTCATGTCGTTCGAATGGATCAAAGTGCTTCAGGTTTGAAAGTTTTCAATAGAGTACGGAAGCAGAGGACGACCTCCACTCCGTTGAATGGTGGATTGTGACCTGGTCTCACTTAGTACTTCCAACTGAAGCCAAACAGTAAAGACACGGGACGAAAGAGGTGCTATTGATGATGCGGCTATATACGCATAATAAATTTTATATATTTATTATATTTATATATTTTTATAAATTTTCTATAACTGTGGAATGTTGTTCGGGCCAAGACTCAAATCCTGGCCCTCCGAATGGAAGTACGAATTGCTAACCACTTGGCTATTGAGGCCGCTTAAAAAGGGCATATTATCAATTTTCTATTCTCATTTTCTTGAGTGTAGTGTTATTTTTTACATCGTGTTATATTTTCACACACACGTGCTCAAGTGTATAATTTATACAGCCATATATAACTAGCGTACGACATGGCGTATGTGAAAAAAAACAGATAATGTATCTCCAAGGAGTCTGTCAGTTAAGCAACATATTTGGAAAGCATTAAATTCTCGATAACTTGGGCACATACACACTTAAGTATGAATATAACTTATATATATTGTAGATATGTATGTGCTCACTTGGGCGTGCTCTTGCAGCAAAAGTAATTGAAATTCACTTTTCATACACTTATCTTATATCTTGTAAATATTTACATGTCCGAATATTTTCATATAAGTCGTTTTTATTACGAAAAACATCAATTATTTCCATTATTGGAGATCCTCTCGTATTATTTTGCTAGTTATACTTATGTTTATTAATTTATTTGGCAGATTACATACAGATAAATGTTAAATTAATTTTTTTATAAACCGAAACCGTTTTCATTTTAAAAGCATCTTATTCTGCATATTGAGCATAAATGGCTAAATATATTTGTTTAAATATTACATTAAAAATAATCTGGTTCATTGTTTTTTGTGTCTTGTTTTTGGCACATTTCTATTTTTAATACCCATAACATATACTAGATTTAACATATATTTCTTTGATTGTGTTAAAATAAAATGTTTATGGCTAGTTTCTAGTTTCAGTTATCCCAAGTCACCTCTAAACGGCTGATGGATTTTTACAAGGAGTTTCTATTTCCGTCATGCTTTTTTTTTGAGATCATCAATCTGTTTTTAATCGTTTTTAAAATAAATCACTTTCCATGCCTCTGCATGGGTAATTTTTTAGCTCTTTCTTAGTCGTGGACTATTCATCACCTTTTTAAAGTAATCAAAGTAAACTCAGTTCGATTACTCTTAGTAAATGAGCACCAAATACGATAAGAATCGAATTGAAATAGCATAGCTGCACCATAATTTTCCAGCTGAAAAGTGTAACTGTTTCCATTTTTAAAATCATTCAAATTTGCCCCGAAAATAAAGGGTGAAGCCTGTACGAAAACCACTTATCTAGATTGAAAATACTAGGCAAACCAAAATGAAGAAGGAAGAAATATATTTCGAAAAAGAGTGGAGTGACGTTATAAAAATCCGATTAACGATGGGCTTAGTTATTCACACAGTATATTAAGCTAGTCTCGATATGCGATCTTGAAGGCTGGGATGGTAGTTCGCAAATTCTGGAAAAAGCTTTTGAAAATTGGAGTTCAGTCTTCGATAGCCCGATTCATATTGTTGCATTCTACTCAAGTACATCATTCAAATTTTTGCTGCAATGAAGGCCGCTTATAACCCTATTATAGTAAAGGAAATATAGGCATCGGACCTCTCCATGATACTAGTACAAACAATTTAAAAATTAGATATAAACTTTTGATTATTGTTGGGGTTATCTTCGTAAAAAATTTTAATATTATACTTTGACTATGCAAAATATTGGTTCCAAGCAATTTTCTACAGGAAGCAGAAGTAATAAACAAATTACTAGCTGATTTTGATTATAGGGGTAAATAAATTGAAATGAGTTAGAAAGAATTTAATTTCATTCGAACAAACTGGCAGATGAGTAAAATCCTCTGAGCTCCTCATCTCATATGAAATCAATTAAAATTTAGGTGGGTCAATAGCTTTCCTTCTGGTACCTAATACAACTAAGTAAACTAGTAATCCAATAACTATTAAAGGCACATACTTAATAAAGTCCACTAATAGTAATCATAGAATATACTACCTGACGAATTTTTAAGGTTAAATCACATAAAAAAAATATAAAGTTTTTTTTTTTACGAAAAGAGGGTAGCTCGGTATAGAAGAGATACGTTTAATGTCAGATAGCTATGGGTCGACTCCGAAGAGAAAATGAAACTACAAGATATAGTCCAGAGAAGTTCTAAGACATAAATTACTTTACGCCTCATTTGAATACGTTATGACACTCATTACATTTGTATGAGAGCTGTCAAAAGGCACATAACAAACTATGAGTGCTCAGCGCTGTGTGGACTAAGGACGAAATGTTCTCACAAGGAGAAAGTGTAGAAACACAACAGTAATCGATTTCTTAATATGGTTATACATGTCGAAAAAAGTAAGTGTGTATGCATATAATATGTAAATATGTAGGAAATTATTTACAAGACCTGACATTTACCCTACGGTAGCGACACTTAGTAAAAGGACGAATAGACGCAACACTGATTAAGAACCGAGCGAACCTCACTGAACACACTCAACAGCAGATTTTGAACAGACGAACGAAGGAACAGAGTAATATTGTAAAATCGATCGCTTCAAAGCGAACAAGCAGTTTACGTCCTTAATCCTGTTAACATACCGTTATTACTTAAAATACTCTTAGCATGTTATTCATAACTATAAACTGTAAGGAATTTAATAAACAATAAAGTGAATTTTAAAATAAAGAACAATAGTTCAACATGTACATAGATATGTATATTTGAACTAATTGAAAATAGTAAAGCATATCACAGCAAAGCCGTGATTTGTATTCTATCATAATAAATACAATATTGGATGATAAGTTGCCTTACCATCAGCTTTAATATGACCTTTGACACTCGATCATGCGTTATCATATCCCACGTATAATTAATTACATAAACAACGATATTACAATATAAATATATAATTAGCACACACATACACGTATACATATTCAAATATCAATAACTTAACCATTCCATCAATATTTGTACAGTATGTAAAGCCGAAAATCGCTTCTGCGGTACAAAGAGCCAAATGTGTATACATATTTATATATATATATATATATATACATATATATATATATATATATATATATACATATATATATTAATATATGTATGTGTAGACTCATAAAACAATTATTTGTTCTGCACCTGTGTGTTTGCTTATTATATATAATATCTGAGTGTGGGGTGGATTTATGCCTTTGTTTTATCTGTAATCATATACCATAACGATGCGCCATTTTAATGAAGATAATATTTCCCAAGCCGAAATATAAATAGAAAAGTAAATAAATTAATCGATTGGGATTTCTCATTTATTTATGTACGTACATACATACATATGTATATATTCCATATTAAAAGAGTAATGAAGCACAGCCCGCAGAGAACTTATAAGTTATAAGTTCTCTGCAGCCAGTTTGTACGAAACTTTCGGCGCAGCTATGAAACAGTAGTAAGTGAAATGTATCGAAAGAAAAGTGAAGAGGTGGAACAGAGGCAACGCTAATAGTACTATTGAAGAGACAGACATACTTGTACATTTTTATATATATGCATACATACAGAGAACTAAAGAAGTGTTAGATATCCTTCATCTGCAAACAAGGCGAGTAGTAACCCAAAACCTACCACAATCCTTACAAAAAATTTAGTCCAATTAACATTGTGATATCCTAGGGCTGGTCCGTATAATCCACCTCTGTATAATCCGAGTACTCCATGGATTATATTATGGAGCATATGCGAAAAATTACATTCGAACATACTTTTTAGTTTCGAATACCATCTGCTTTGGTGAAAAGTTAGTAAAAGATAATAAATATATATATAAATTGATATTAATATTAATAATTGATTGAAAATAAATATATAATATCTATTAGTTAGCGTACTTCTTCCATGCATTTTCATTTAAATAATAATAAATTCCGCACGCCTCTTGCGTACCAGCAGAGCTCACCACCGAAGCCAAAGATGACTAGATACGAAACTCTTTATCTCGTGAGAGCACTCTGAAAATCCACATTTTTTATAACATTTTCACACCGTGCCACTGTGAAGAAAAAGTTTCACTTTGGGATTTCTGGAAATTTTTTGGGCATGGGAAAATGAATATTTCTGCACCTTTACAGCTGTGCTTGAAAAATATTTGACTTCAATAAATACATATAACATTTCCTCTTAGTTTTAGCATACAAATTTAACGTGCTTAATGAAAATTTATTGATAACCTAAAATGGTTTTCTGATGAAAAATGGTGCGTTTCATTATTGACGAAGTGGTACTGAGGCTTATTTACCATCAGCTGTTCAAAATCCCTTCATTTGGCTTTGTTCCAAGCACAATCAATTATCTTCATTTTAGAGAGTTTCATATCTAGTCATCTTTGACCGAAACGAAACTGACTCAGTTCCATTTTCTCACATTTTCGGTATACGAGTATAACAGTTATTGTGCAATTGTAACTTCGTGTAGTGATTGCGATCGGCAAAACACGAAGACTGGTCGTACCGTACTAAGCTAAAAACATGAGGTGGTCCAAAACTGCACACAGAGGAGTATATTTGTAAGTACTCCAATGGACCGTATGGTCCACAAATATTTATATTATATATAATTCAATATTTATATTTACCGCTAATTCATATAAATAAAAGGTTGCATCTACATATATATTTTACTATCGAATATCGAATTTCTGGTCATCGCTCCTTCGGACCAAAAAGTTTGCACAAATACTCGATGTGTAATGATGAGTGTGTGTGTATATATGTATGTATATACAATATTTTTTTTAACTACTCTCTGATTTATGGGCATACGCAATACGCAATATGTTTAATGAACATACTGAACAGTATACTAGTACATACATATAACACATACATATGTATGTAAATACATTGGCACATAAAACTATTATGAGACCTACATATATTCATTGAGCACAGCATGATAGGTACCAATTACGGTGAGAATTGGAGCTTTGAGCAGCAGATGACCGTTAAGTAATTCCTTAAAGCTGAAATATATTCAAGGCTCCTCTGTTAAGATACTATAAGTAGAAGCATGTATGGATATGGCCATACATGTACAAGTACATGTGTAGAAACACTTTATATTTTACTTACTTTTGGAATTTTTAAACAAAAACATTAATTTGGCATTAGGAATGCCATGAAAAAAGTAGAAGCAAAAACTAAATTTCAAAATACTGAGAAGAAGAAATACTGAGAAGTTTAGAAAACTTAAGTACGCATTGAAATAAAGTTTATTTATTGAGCTGGTCTAGGTTTTTTTTTTTCCATAATTGTGTTCATGTTAATATGTTTGCTTTTATATGTCATACATATATTTTTCTTCTAAGCAGAAATAGAGCAAGTTCTAGCATGCATTTCTGATCCAGATTTCTTGTTAGAGCAGTTTCGAACACAAAATCACATTTTTTTTGACAGAGGTGATTAGAAAACGGAATAGGGTAGGGATAGGTGGCTGTAGAATGTTGTACTTTTAATAAAAGTCAAAAGAAACGATATGATGTGGTAGCCTTTCTTTATTGGTAATATCGAAACCGAGCTCCAGTCAAAGTTGGTGAAGACCAAACATGAATTACGTGCTGAGGTCACTTTTGATAAAAGAAGGATGAGTAGCGAAAATTTGCCAGGGACTTAAATGCTAAAACAATGTTGACATAAGTGGGGGTGTTCCCGCCAAAAACGGGGTTATCACCAAAAAAGATCTATTGAAACATCGCTAAGAGCAGGGGAAGAACAATTATCGTAAAGTATTTGGTAGGCCATGAGCAGTAAGACAATGTAGTATAAAGGGTATTTAGATAGTCAATCAAAACTAACAATTATGTTTATGGACTGTAAAATAAAGCAAGAACTTATTTGGAAGAGGACCAAACCGAAGTTTGACAAATATATCTGGAGAAGCACTAAAAATAAAAAATACTGGTAGTTAATTAGCCACCATCACTTTTGGATTCCACAAGTTCGTAAAGAAGCTGTTAAACAGCAAATTACCTTACGCACTAATGGTCTAAAGGTTTGTCAGATAGCGAACATTAATTTAATTCAGTTGATACCGCTCGTTCATTTTTTAACTGAATTTGTATTATTTTAAAGTTTTTGAAAAATAAAAAGTTTGTAATAAGTGGTGAAAAAGGTGAAAAAAAATATTTGAGTTTGGGTAAGAACAGTTGTGCGAGTAATCGTTGTGCAAATGCAAGCTGTTCGCAAATGCTCGAATAAAATTCTGAAACCAGATAATTTTAAATATGCATACCTCTACATATACCTAAATTGATTACATCAAGCACAGAACACAATTTTTTTTTGTATCGAAATGTAAATTAATTTTTGTTATATTAAGATTCTAGAAAATGTTATAATTTAAAAACCTGATGAGCTACATTTACACTTAAAATTGTGAAGACTGTGGAATCGGACATGCTGAAAATTGAGAAAGTACCTTCAGGCTGATCGACATACCTAAATTATGGAGGGAATCGAAAATTTTTACCAAATGTGATAAGGTATCTCACAGCAAACTAAAGAACTTCAGGCAAAAAGCCACTTCGGTGGTGGCAAAAATCGAAAAATCTATCTTGGTTAAAGAGTATAGCTTAATAGCTTTCTTGGATATTGAGGGAGTCTTCAATAATATAGCGCCAACTGCAGTTACCTCTGCGCTGACTTAGGTGTAGCGTCGAACAAGGCTACATATCGCTGAGTCTGCAAAATACTTGGGACTCATATTAGACAAGAACCTAAGCTTGCCACAAAACTCATAGGAACGGATGGAAAAAGCATATATTGTTATATTCTATACATTCATATAAGAAATTAGGCGGAAATGGGACATATCACCTAAGTTTTATATTGCGGTGATTAGGCATATACTTATTTACGGAGTAGTGGTTTGGTGGTCATCTCTCAAGAAGAAATCTACTACTTGTAAACTCCATAGAATGCAGAGAAAAGCTCTCATACATATATTTTAGTGGAGAAATGCGAACCACACCTACAGAGGTAATGAATGTCTTCTTCAATCTACTCCCTATTGACATAATGGGGATGCAAATTGTGACTTCTGCTACGGTAAGACTACATAAAGTGTCTGAAGGTAGAACTACGGTCATACCATTATTTATATGGTAGTTTTTGTCTACTAAATAGAACGAGCTACTGCATAATTTTCTACCGTCGGATCACTATAGTTTCTTGCAAGCGGATCTGATGGTCATACAAGAGACTATCAACTGTCTAAGTCAAACGGTACTCTCGGTGAAGTGTACTTACATTTTCTCGGACAGACAGCCAGACAGCAATAAAGGTAGGTATCTGCCGCAATTCACTAAACGTGATGGTCAAGCAGTTCTCTTTGAACCTAGTATGTATACCACGACACTGTAGCTCCATGGCGGATGAGCTTACAAGTGAGGGCATTTCCCTTCCATTTTCGTCATCATTAAAGAGTCTGGGCATGCCGCTCTCCACTTGTAAGCTCACTGTAGGAGAATTCATTGCAGATGCTAACTTAAAATGAAGAAGTCTTAATAATTGTATTGCGACTAGGATAATGTGGTCAATTTGAAACAAGAGAAGGTCGAGGGAGCTTATGTCGCTAAAACGGAAAGAGTTGTAAGTGCTGGTGGGTCTTTTTACGGGACACCTTCTTTTAGGTAGGCACTCAGAGATGCTGGGCTTACTATCAAAAGATTTCTGCAGGAGTTGTAGAGAGGAGTGAGATCCTGAGACCTTAAGGCACTTTCTTTGCGAATGCCACTCCGCGTGGAGGAGTAAGTGATGCCTTTAGTGGTTAAGCGAAATATTAGGTGTAATGATACGTCAATTGTTCAGTGCTGCTATTTCTGCACTTTGATTTTATGGGCTCGCTTGGCGGCTTAATTGAGCTGATGCCTTGCGTTCGATCTGTTCTTAGATAAAAAAAAATATTATATTTACTAGAATGAAATGTGATGCCTTGATAAGAAATCAAGGATTTTCTATTTGAAAAGTGGATTATCAAATATAAATATATATATTTGCAATTACTCTTTAAACTTTTCTAAATCATATTTCCGAGTTATACTTATGTATATGTACGAATAACTTCTATGAAAAGGTAGAAATCAAGGAGGTAATCTGGCCACCGATGGCTATTCCAATACCCGACTATGAAGAAATACGAATAGCGATTGCCCGTCTAAAAAATAACCAAGGGCGGGATCCGATGGCTTACCAACCGAGCTATTCAAATACAAAGAGGAACCCCACGGTCTGCGCCAATTATAACGGGATAAGCCCCCTCAATATCACATCAATATATATCGATCCTATCGAACGTATTGTGTGAGAAATTAAAGCCCACAGTCAACGAAATACTTCTTAAATGCCTATATACCTCTATTTATGAATTTGGTACCCCTAAAAAACTTATACATTTATGTATCCTGACGGTGAATAATGGCAGAAGCGTAGTCAAGATTGCGAAGAACCTATCCGAGGCGTTCGGTTCCATACGAGGTTTCAGACAGGGTAACTCTTTATCTTGTGATTTATACAATTTCATTCTGGAAAACTGATAATTGCGGCTGTTAGACAAGGTTCAATATTTTAGAAAAGTGTACAGTTACTGGTATATACCGATGATATTGATATCACTGGCTTTGTATCACTGTTAGATATGCTTTCGCCAGGTCAGACAAAGAAGCGAAGCGAATTTGTCTCGTTGTGAACGAGGACAATTCTTCCTGTCACCAAAGAAACATCAGCACAAAAGCGTCTTGGCTCCCACGTCACTGTTGAGAGTAATAACTTTGAAGTTGTAGATAATCGTAAATCTTGGTACCAGCGTAAAGACTACCAACAATGTCTGTCAATGTCACTCTTGCCAACAGGCCCTAATTTGAACTGAGTAGGCAATTGAAAAGTAAAGCCCTCTCTCGACGAATCAAAAGCAATTTCTACAAGTCGCTCATTCCTCCCGTCCTGCTGTAGGGTGCATAAGCGTGGACGACACTGATGAGAAGGCACTAAGAGTTTTCAAAAGAAAAGTTTCGCGGAAGATTTATGATCCTTTGCGCGTTGCAATGGTGAATAGCGCAGGCGAAGGATGAGCTGTATGAGTTATATGACGACATTGACATAGTTCAGCGAATAAAAAGCGCATCAGCTTTCAAAGTTTTCGAGGCAGTACCCGCACATGGAAGCAGAGTAAGAGAAAGTATCCACTCCGTTGAAAAGATCAAGTTCAGAAGGACCTGATTTCCTTGGTATTTGCAATTGGCGCCGTTACTGCGAGGAGGAGAACGAATGAAATTGAGTCAGTTTCGTTTCGGTGTTGAGCTCTGCTGGTACGCAAAAGGCGTGTAGAATTTATTATTATTTAAATGAAAATACGTAGAGCCAATACGCGGGCTAATAGATATTGTATATTTATTAACAATCAATTATTAATATTATTATAAATTTACACGATGAATAATATATTTTAATAGCTTATCACAAAAGCAGATGTTATTCGAAACTAAAAGTATGTTCGAATGTAATTTTTCGCATATAGTCCAAAATATTATCCCCTGTAGGGAGTACTCGGGTGTTATGCAGAGATGGATTATATGGTCCAGCCCTAGGACATCACAATATTTATTTTTATATTCCATATTTTTGTATGGATTGTGGCAGGTTTTGGATTACTCTATTGTCCTCGTGGAGTATATATTCCACGCGTGCATGGAGTACTCGCCTTATTTGCAGGGCATATGTAAAAGTATTTGCTCAAATAACTTATTAATGTTTCATTTACTTATCAAAAAAGTATCCCAATGTCAACGGTAACACGTGAATATATTATGAAACAAAGCAGAGTTCAAATATATGTTCGTGGAAAATAATATGCAAATACAACAGCATTTCGGTGTAGAGCTTACAAATAGAATGAGCATTCATAAGTATCATAAAAAAAAGAGATGACAGAGTAAAAGGTCACAGACAGAGTAAAGGCACGGGAGAAAATGTTAAGCGCTGACATTATTTTAGCATTTTTCCAACACAAAATATACGCAATCATTTCATGCATTTTTCATAGTATAACCTTGTTGTTTATTCTGCTTTGTTATCGACCATACAATTCAATGAATTAAATATCAAGGCAGAGAAAAAATAACGAGTAAAATTTTATTCAAAAGGAAAATTGTAATCGCCCGAGAGTGGTTCACATTGAAAATGCAAAAATGAGTACCGAGCGGGTTCACGTAAAGTGTGAGAAAAATCAAAAAAAGGAAAAAAAGAAAAAAATCAAATTAAAAGCTACGCATAATAGAAATCAGATAAGAAAGGCACAAATGTCATATTGTCGTGGGAAATGTTCCCATTTATTTTCGTTTTTTCTTCTTCTCTTTGAGTGATTTGGTTTTTTACATTTTTCAATGCAAATGAATCAAAAGAAGAGTATTATATGGCGTAAGACTGAAAAGTAAATAAAAATTCTTGCAAAATATGGCAAACGAGAATGTACAGTATACTAGTGTGCTCATTCTACTTAAACTGTCAATGACAATTCCATACGGCCTACTGGTTTACAATCTACAATAAGTGCATTCTTATGTGCCACTATAAGAGAATTTTTTTTTGTAGATTATAAATATTTATTTACATACGAACACTTTTTTTAACCACAACTACAGAGAGTTTATTTTTATATGCCTAATCGAAAATGTTTCAAATTTATTATATTTATTTCGCATTTGGGAGTAAATTTTACATGAAAAAAAAAACGAAATATATCTAATAAAACTGACGGATCGAATCTGCATTTTTCCTTTTACAACTGCAGGTGTTATTTTCGTGTGAATATTGATAAAGTGGGTACGGTTAATATGAGGGAAAGCATAAACTGCATATAATTCTGTTATGGGTGAACTCTCTACAAAAATTGAGACAAAGTTTTAAAATTGAGAGAAAGCTTTATGTGTTTCATTTCAAAATTATAAGTAGAAAGTAATTGCCTTGCAATTTTGTTATTTAAAGAGCGTATTCACTAACCATAATAACTCATGAAAACTATGTTTGCATCACCGAAAAAACTCCATTTATATTCTTATCTTCCTTATGGAGTGAATTTCTAAAAAGCAGTGATAGTAAACTTCACAAATGGGTCGGATTAGATAATAAATGTCAGCAGTGGAGATTATTATCGAACAATGTCAATAAGGACAAGCTTCGGTTTTAAAGTAGGAAAAAAGAACTAGTACCCTGAATAAAAGTGACGCATCGTCTAATTTATCCAACTTTAGTCTACTATATATTCTGGAATTGATTGATCTCTCCTCAATGAAATGAACGATAAGAGAAAAACTCTGACAAAGAGTTTGCAAGACTTTCAAACTAAGTATGATAATGCTACTTTACTGGAAAATTCAATATCTGCTGACTTAATAAGATCACATGCAACGGAACTAAACAGCTACGGCCTGTGTTGGGCGCTAAAAAGTTAAGGTCATATAATATTGCTATATAGGTTTTTTTGTCGGTAAAAGAATTGGTATCATTTAGTGGGGATTCACTGTAAGATAATGGGATAATGATTTCTGACGAAGACGGAGAGAGAAAGAAGACGAAGAGTCTGTTGATTAATTTTTCTGTCACTGTCTAGATATAGGCACCACACGATAAGAGCTTCTTGGGAAAAATAAAAATTGGTATAATTCTAATATTTGTTTGATAAATCTAAATAATAAATCGTTATCTATAACTTAGTTGAATTTTTAATTTATTTGTTTTAAATTTAATACTTTAATTACGTATTTATTTTCTTAATATCAAAATCATAACCTGTAACATTTTGCAACCAACCTGCAAAATAACATTTAGTTAGATAAGTAAGAAAGTAAAATTATGTGACGCTATTGTGAATGTTGAAGTAAATAAATTTGTGCTTAATTATTTCTTATGAGTGCATCAAATACGATAAAATATTGTGACGAAAATCCCAAATACGAAGGACAAGCAAAAGGAGTGCAGTATGATGAAAATTCCTCGTACTAATGACAGACAAAAGAAGGGGTAGTATGATGCAAACTCCCCGTTAAATGACAGACGCAAAGTAGCAACTACTACAGGTAGACGAGTTAGCGCATGAACGGAATGTTTGGACCGTCGTTAAGGATAAACGGAGCGACTGCAGCTATCCCAGGCAAACGAATAATCAGCCTATGCTTGAGCTCGTGAACAGAATGTTTGGGTCATCCTCAGGTATAAAAAGAGCGGCAGCCGCTATCACACCATAGAGACAAGTAGAAAATGCAGAGGCGTTAACATTGCTGTGAGCTGTGTGTTTTAGAAACGGATAAACTTTGTGAAGCAGAAATACATGGATGTTATAAAGAATTGTAAAATAGATCATTCGGTATAGAATTGTAATTATTGAGGACGAAATAAACGTTGAGTAAATTCCTGACGATTAAAAGGCCAAACGAACAAATCTTGGACTATTATTTAGCAATCTAGTGATCGGACTCGAAGGATTTAGGAAATCAGAGAGGGTAGCTACGAAAAACGTTAAAATATATCTAATTTTGTCCACCCACACCATTGATGTCACTCGATCAACTAATATTAATAGTTTATTACTACTTATTATTTCCTTCTGGTGTTAATTTGTCGTTAATTTTCATGTAGTCTGGCAGGATTTTCCAGATCCGAATTTCTATTTCTTCGAAATAGAAATTTAACTTGCATATATGAACTAGTATTTAACTGGTATTAAGTTGATTCAAAGCCGGACAATTGAAATTTCATGGAGTATTTAAATATTACAAAACTAATTGCTGCTGTGGAAAAAAAATGTATAAAAATGCCGACTAGCAACATACTTGTACTAGTTAACAAGTAATTGAATTTGAACAAATTTATTTCCTTTTATTTGGAATTATTCATTTCGATTCGATTAGTTTTACTGCCCAATAATAATAGTAAAAGAAGACAATAAAAATAATAGACAAAAAAATCCCGGAAAATAGTTGTTTATATAATATATTCCACAATTGCTTACCTGTTCGTTTTTCAGCTTCATTAATTGGAATATTTTCCAGTACAATTGGCTCCGAACGACCCTTTTGATTGGCACTGTAAACTACGATATGGAGAGCTGGATTGGGGTCCGGATAGTAGTCCATGGATGTTAAATCTGTTTAAAATTGCAGAAAGTTAAATAATATTTAAGTGAAATAATATGAAATTATTGCGTTTAAATGTTTTTAAACAATGGAGTGATCTACACTTTATTCTTCTTTTCTATCTGGGACGAAATGATAACAGCAACAAAAAGCATGAATATTCCGGACTATCTAATACACATAATTATGAGCTATTTTAGTGTAAGCGTACTGCTATGTGATACAAACGAAGGCCCGATGAAGTAAAAATAACAGGAGGTATGCCAAAAGGATCGGTCATTGGTCCACTTCTGTGGAACTTAATGTACGATGGCATTTTTAAAATAAGGAAACCGCATGGTGTATGTATATATGGTTGGCTACGTTGCTGATATAGCTATTTTAGTGATAGCAAAATACTTAACTTACGTACATGCACTGATACCTACGTACTTGAGAGCACCAGCTTCGGTACACAGATTGGTGTCACTAAGGGTATGTCGTGCGTACCGGACAGTATCAGAAGAAGCCACAAATCTGTTAGCCAAATAATCATAAAGAAATCATGCAACAGAGCATAAATGAGAGAGGTGGTACTCGTATCCAAAAGGAAACTGGACGAATATGCTGATTCCAAGGGTACACAAACGGATAGAAAGACAGCATAGCGAAACCAATCACTACTTGACTAAGTTCCTCACCGGGCATGACTGCTTCCGTCAAATTTTGCAGACCATCCTCACAGCTTGCATTGCCAAGATGAGATGGAAAAAGCAGAGCATATTCCTTTATGCTGCGAGAGATTTAAAGAAGAGCGCAATCAGCTAAAAGACTGTATAGGAGGCACATTGAACACAGAAAGTCTGTTGAAGGCAATTTTGTCTGAGAAATATACATGGACGACTTGCGCAGATATCATTACTAAAATAATGAAACGTCTCAGACAAGAAGAGCGCAGAGCACGCCGTGAAATCGCATGTTGAGTGACGGTATTGAATAACGTTCAGTGCATGCTTCGTGAAGTAATATCGGAATTGATAGTCCCGCGGGGTCTCACAGGCCCAGCGTAGGAAAGAGGTTGGGTTTAGTCTGTAGGTGCCAGGAGGCAAGTCGGGCATGAGGGTAATACGGCCTACTCATATCTATAAAGATTCCTTACCTACCGCGTCTTAACCAAATAAAAAAACAGTTTATTCCTCCGAACGGCTGATGGATTTTTATGGCAGAGCATTTGTTTTTACGTTTAAAATACACTCGTGAGGGGTTGACATTCCCTGCCGTGGGAGGACCGCGGTTAAAATAACTCTTATTAAAATATTGGATGTTGGTCTGGCCATGAATTAAACTATCACTCCCCGCATGATAGCATGCAATACTAATTACTCGGCTATCGAAGTATATATGTAAGTACCAAAAGAAGAAGAAATATGCCCACCATAATTTATACCGATCTTATCAGAAAGATAAGCTGAGTTGATTTAGTCATGTCCGTTTGTGCGTCCACCTATTAGTTTTTGAGATTTTTCAACGAAACTTAGTATGTATTTTTATAATGTATTGATCATTTATCGTAACCGGCAGAATCGGTCGACTATATCATATAGCTCCCATACTAGCAATTTTTTCAGCAGTTAAGAAAATATAAAAAATTTCATATTGGTACTGAAAATTATATAAATCGGACCACTATATAGTATCGCCACCACATAACTGATTCTTTAAAAAAAGTATCTAATGGTGTGACTATTGATGTGATATTCAAGTAAATTGAAATAAATATTAACACCGAGAAGCATCGAAATCAAATTATGCAATTGCAGTAATTATGATATGTTCATGAAAGGTATAAAGACTTCGGCATGGCATGGAAGACAGCATTTCTATTTTGTTTTAATTCCCTTTCTAACTAAAAACAAATTGCTATATTAGCGGAAATTGCAAAAAAAAATTTTTTGTTTGGTTTATTTTCGAAAGACTGCCACACTTCATTACGCAGATATACTCTATCTGATGACTTAATTACCTGATGATTTCAATTTTCACAGTATACTTGTGACTCAAAAGGGCACCGCAGAACACTCAATAGCTAAAGTATACAAACAAGCAAATATATACACAAAGTTTTGGTATCAACTTCGAAAACACCAAATCATTAGTGAGTGCTTGCCGCAAGAGCCACTTCAGAAGCCAACATGCAAAAAATATATTTGTACGAAAATACATATAAATATACCTGTGTATACTACGCTACTGTTTCGCTAAAAGTGTAGTTAGGAGACCGTAGCTAAGCGCAAATGTTGTCTACAAACTTTGGTAGCTATTAGTAGTTGTTGAAATATAAAAGTAAATAAAGTAAAGTTTTATTGCAAGTGCCAGAAGAAGAACAACAACAGAAAGAAAAAACGAGAAGCAAGTTATAGTATCCAGCTTAAGATAACATGTAACGAGAAATAACAACAAAAGCAATAACAACACACTAAATATGTAGAAGCTGCCATTGCAAAAGCTACCAACATTATCGAATAGCTGTAATAACCATAACAACAACACCAAGAGCAACAATAACAACAACTATAGAACGAACATACCAACCACTTAGAATGATTTTCCAAAGCGACTTTGATCTTTTCTCTCTATTTACAATACCATCAAACATTTGACTACGAACAGCAATGGTGAAGCGGCTGCGTGTAATGTATGTGTGTATGCGTGGGTGCAACGAGATGTTTGCACATAGCAATTGTTGGCTAGCTAGGAGTGCAACTGATGAGTGAGCAAAGAGAATCTAACGCCGACGATGAAGAACTCTTAGTCGTTAAGAGGAGGGGGTCTGAGGACTAAGGAGGTTCGGTTGTGCCGAACTGATATTGGCAACTTAACGCGCTTGTCTAACTAATCGTGACTTTACGCTTCGTTAGATTTTACAAATAAACCTGAAGCTTTAATGTCTGCGAGAAAACTAGCAAGAGCTGTCAGTGAGTATTGCTGGCTTACCCCAAATAATTGTTGGCGGTGTGTGTTAGCTTGGCAAAGGGCTGCTCATAGGCTGATTACAGTAGTGAGGGAGAAATAACTCGAAACGAGTGTGAAGACCTTCAGCTACAACTACAAATACCTTCAATAGCTATTACAAGCTACCAACAGCGAAAAGCCGATAGATTGCTGCCAAAACTTTCGCTCAGTGCTTATAGTCCAACGTTTTCTGTGCAGATTTTGGCTCATTAACTCACAGTAGTATAGAAGAAGCAAAAAACTAAAAAATATTTCTCAGCCGATTTTGGAAACATGTGAAAGTTATGATGAAACAAAACTGCGCATCCTATATATTTCTATAAGGGGTGATTCCAAAATAATGATCATTAATTTATTTCTTATTTAATTCATGTATCGAGCACTGAGCAAACTTTCATAAATTTTTATTAACGTAAAAAAACGACAACTTTAAACAAATATTTAAGTGAAATAATAAAACAACCAGAAATTTTAAACTATTCTTTGCTATATTTTAGAATGTAGTCAGAGGTAAGTATTATAGTTCAGCCCGGCCGGAACCTTTCACTGTGATTTGTATTTGTTTTTCATCGAATCGGTCATATGCTTCTACGCCCTGATGGAAGAGAGTAACGGCGTGACGATAAATGTTACGAGCGCTTAGAATGCATCTATCAGCGTTGTTCGTCTACTACTACTACTACTACATTTGAGTAGGCACCGCTTGCGTGATTATGGCTTAATCAATAATTGCCCGCCATTCGTTCTCCTTCTCGAAGTTTGGCGCCAATCGCAAATACCAAACGAAACCAAGTCCTTCTGAACTTGATCTTTCTAACGGAGTGGAGATCTTTATCTTGCTCTGCTTCAACGTGCGGTATCAATATCATTGAAAAAAGCCAGCAATTTCACACTTTTGTAATATACCCTGTCTATTCAGCTCTGCGGCTCTTATTATTTTTCCCTGCATCAGGTTTGTTTGCACTTGCGCTATTGTCCAGCGTCAGTTTAGTCAGTCTTATAAGTTTTGCAGGGATACCAAATTCTTATATAACGGCACAGGGGCAGCGTCTTTTTGCGCTACAGATGAAAAGGTGGTGTGTATCGATTATTTTGCAGTAGTCCTCTCCGAGATTTGGCGCATAATGAATATCTGGTCAATGGTGAATTTACCAGGTCTAAAGCCACACTGAAAAGGTCCAATCAAATCGTTGGCGATGGGCTATTCGTACTATAGTGGGGTATTGGAATATCTTTTCCATCATCTTCAATTGGGACTTCGGGTTCACCATCTGGTGGTGGTGATGGTGTCGCACTTTCACTGCATACATACACTCCATGAACTCCGAATGTTATGGACGTCAGTGACCAGATTACCTCCTTGGTTCCTACATCAGTGTGTTCCGGTCTTGAAACCTCCTGTAAGTCGCCGCATCTTTTCATAGAATTTTCGAGCATTTTCTCTCCTTTTCTTCGTCTGCAAATGTGCCTCGCTTCCTTCTGCAGCTCTCGTTATCTAACCTACCCCGCACGTGTTGTCGTTGATCGCAAGTTTGCGAGATAAGCAGTATGTTTTCTCTACACTGCAGCACGGTAGTCCTCATCGTAACAACTCTTTCTTTTGCCTTGCCGAAATTCAATTGTTTCTGAAGCAGTTGTTCTTAGGGAGCGTTAGTTGGGTAGATCGTCCTTCCCTCCCGTCTAAGCGTGGGCGCAAATGAACGATTTGTTGAAGAACTTCGCTTTGATGCGTGGCCTGGTGACGGAGTCTCTGTCTTATCACCAAATTTGTGGTCCTTTAAATGATCGCTGTTGTAGATTTCACAGTAACTCACCTTCTTCCGCCCTTGTGCCGTCCATCCCACTTCTTGGACGGCGGTGATGCCAGTTTTGTTTACGAGGACATCAACCAGCAGGGCAGCGGCACTTTCTCATCTGAGGGACCGGCCATTTTAAATTCATGCCCTCAAATCGTGATCCTTATCGCCATCAAAAGGATAATTTCTCATCAGAGACATTTGTTGATTTTTCATTGGAGTATAGGTTTTATGTGGTGGGTCCCAAACCCTACACACATTCGCAAAGGATTCGCTTTCACACTTTAGCTCGCCTCCAAGCGGATTTTTGTTGGCTACCCAGAGACTACTTGGTCTAAGACCAGAATTCGTGCACTGCTTGAACCATATGGAAAATAATCGTCCCTTCCATGCGTGAATATGCGTCAATACATTGCCCTCGTCACGACATCAAAATCGTGTTGGGCGACTTCAACGTCAGTCGGAGAATACTGGTTTGGCCGGGGGTCCGAAATATGGTTATCTATTATACCAGATTCTGCCAAACATCTCGAGTAACATCAACAAGGAACATTATCTTGTTACAGCCAAGAGAGGCATCCGCTTCTGTGCGACCAAGATCGAGCGTCAACAAAAAAAATGAGAATTTCGACGTTGACTAGCCTTTTTTCTCCCTAAAAGCCCAAAGAAAAATTAGAAGGAAAATGTGGGATGGCATTTCAAACTATCTCCGTACAGCCATCAACGAAACTAGTGGCCTTTCAAAAGGTTTAAAACGGCTGATACGATTAGATCTTCATTCCGCAGTGGAGAGCAAAAAGTCTGCCTATTTTTCAATGTTACTATTGGACGCAACGTGAGCGGTATGGGAACGGTACCGAGAGCCGAATAGGGGGAAATGCCCGAAAATTCTATGAAAATGGAAGGAGACTTTCAGATGGTTTCAATACAGAAGTTTTTTCCTGCAGGAACACTTGGAGATGGCAAACAAATAACCTTATTCGATGACTATGATGAGCTTTGAAAAATGATTATGTGAAAAAAAAAACAAAGCGGCGGGAGTCGAAAGTTTATCTGACAACTGGCAAGATGTATGCATCAGCTTCTAAGCAATGGGTTTGTGTAGAAGATCAAACCCTACCATCATATGAGTAATTAGACCCTATTAGCGAGGCTTTAGACATGGTAAATGCTCCATTTAATATTCTTTTATATTTACCATATGGCAAACCTAAGAAAAGGCCAGCGAGAAAATAATCGAAACGCACCGCCCTTTCATAAATTTGAAGGCTACCTTCGACGCCACGAAAAGGAGATACCTCTGTGTCTCTATGTCTGAACTTAGTACCGTGCAAAATTTGTGTTCTTGTTTAAACTGACTATGAAACCTCGTTATCGTTGATGCTGGAGAAAATAATATGTAAACATATATATATAATTTACGCTTTGTAATCCTCCTCCAATTTGTGATTTATACTAGTTTATACTACGCTGCTTCCGAACACCCGATGGATTTTTATAAGGAGCTTTAATTTCATGTCAGAAATATACTCGAATTGACATTCTCTGGGTTGGATTTGGATGTTGGTCGAGTCAATGCTCGATTTCTAGCCCGGAGGAAATAATAAGAATTGCAAAAGTAAATAGAGAAGGAGCAATCTTGTACAACCGCTTGTACAATTACTGGCGTGTGCTGATGATTTTGATATTGACAACCTAGGCACTTTTATTTTTATTTTTTTGTTTTCGAGAAGAGGTTTTGCGGAAGATACACGCGTTCTCGTAAGCGTTATGTCAAAGAAGAAAAAGAGTATGGAAAAAAGACACCAAAGCAATAAAAAAGCGTTTTTTCGAGCATTTTTGCAAAAAATATTAATACAATTTACGAACACTTATTTTCTGGGTAAATCAATTAAAAAATTACAAAATAACATAACATATTCGCATGGTAGGCCTAATAGCTTTCAAAATCGGTAACCGTATTTTATATATACCAAATCTTTAATTCAAACCTATGTATTTTTGTAATAGTATTATACATTTCGACGACATTTTTAATAACGAAATAAAATCTAACACGAGCAGATTTTTTTGCAGACAAATCTTCGTTTTTATAGTTTTTATTTTATACAACATGGTCATATTCTATTGTTAAAAATATATTCGGCACACCTATCCCTTTTCAGTAGAATCGCTCATACACATTCCCGTACATGCGTATATATGCAAATTTATTGTGATAGAGAGCATAAAATAATAATAAAAGAAATTCATTTACTCTTTTCAACTATAACTGGATTTTAAATTTCAACAACACTGCCGGCACTTTCCACGCTGTCTTTGATAACCACCAACTTTGTGTAGCCAAAGCAAAATTTTCCACAACTTTGAAGTTTCGTACATACAAATTATATGCGCTAAAGGTGATAATTATACGGAATAAGACAGTGTAAACGGGGGTGAAACTTTAATTAATCACCCGAGTGTCGAAATTGCACGCCGCACAATTATCAGTCGTAAAACCTTAATACTTCAGCTCTTAATTTTCAATGTTATTTTATACACTGTAACTGTAGCTATTAGCTTCGCTTTTTTCTGCTGCTTGATGCGCGTTATATACATATATGCGGTGATTTATTACCAAATGAAATAACTATATATCAGCTAACCAGGATTTTTAAAAAGTTTGAACACAAACTGTTAAAAAGGTTCTTGAAAAGCTTAGCGGGGAACGAGTGTGAAATGTGCGTTGGGTGATTAATAACCAAAAATATACATACACATATATATATATCTACAAAATGTAAGTACGTATACCTCAATTAACATTTAACTCTTTTGTGTTGTTTATGCAGAAGGGTGGTGTAAAAGACGAAGTGGCTAATATTTTGGGCCTATCGTTAAGGATTGAAAGAGTTTACGATTTTATTTAGTTTAATCATTCCGGAATATCAGATTTTGCATTAACAATATAATCACTTTAATATAAAATCTTTTAACACGTTGACTGCCGCGGCAATTTTAAAAAAACCCTTTTAATAACATTATATTATTAAAAACTCTATAGTTTTCACCAAATTTAAAAAAAAATGTTTTCTTTTATTTAAAAAAGAAAGCTCTAACGAATTATCTCGTAGTTGGGTTCTGTAACAGAAATCTCTTCGCGGAAGCCAACTACGAGTTAATTCGCAATTCGTTAATTCGCTCGCAGACATGTATCGACCTGTCGCTTCGCTAAAACTGAATCATCGATACACGTCCATATTTGTCAGTATTATTTCGGAAATTGTCCAGTGCTCATGTTAGTGTCTTTCTTGTGTTTGTTTTATAATTATTGTTATAACTAAATTATCAAAAACCCTATATGGACAGGAAAAAACCACTTACTCAAGAGAAAATGGAGTACTACGCACATCAAAGCAATTCAGAAATCGACGAGATTTTTGGCGAGGATAGTAACGACAGTAGCGATTATGAACCTTCTGAGAATTCAAGTGATAGTGAAGATGAAGTCGCGCTCAAACCGGACGTTGATCCAGAACCAGAAGACAATAACAATGATTTCCAAGCAACAACATCAAATGCGAATGAGTTTGTGGACAGAAATTCAACAAGATCCTGAATTATTTATTCTCCAAGAAAATGTTGGTGTGAAATTGGATACATTAAATTTTACAGTACAAACGCTGGTGGGCTTATTTTTTTAGGATACTAGTGGAACAAACTAATTTATATTCTGCGCAAGAAATTGAAAAATGCATAGAAATAAAAAAATATACTAGGTTATCAAAGTGGCAAGACGTCAGTGCTGAAGAAATTAAAGTGCTTATTGGACTTTTGTTGCAAATGGAACCTTTTACTTTTCCATCAATTGAACATTACTGGAGCACAAACAAGCTATAAAATGTAAACTTTTGGCGCTCACATATGAGTCGAAATCGATTCCACTTGTTAATTCGTTATTTTCATTTGGTTGATAACTCAATACCATCTGCCGACAAATTATAAAAGCTGAGTCCAAGAGTAAATCATTTCAATAATTTTATGAGTGAAATCTGTGTACCAGATAGAAATATTTGTATTGACGAATCCAAGATGCAATGACGGGGAAGATTGTTTTTTCACCAATTCATAAAAACTAAAAAACACAAATATGGTATCAAACTGTATGAATTATGCGAGTCCGACGGTCTCGTAATAAAAATAAAGATTTACAGCGGAAAATCTGAGGAAACTGAAAATAATGTAGGTCGCACTACTGACTTTGTCCTACATATAATTCTGTTGCTTTTACAAAACTGCTAAATACACGAAAAACTTATGCGTGTGGAACCTTACGAAGTAACAGAAAAGGAAACCCCGGAGATACCACACTCGTAAACTGAAAAAAGGAAGTTTATTTGGCGGCAAAATGGTCCTGTTAATGTATGCAAATGGAGAGACAAACGAGATGTCCTTACCTGTTGAACTGGTAGAAATAACCAATCGGAATGGAAAAATTTCAAACAAACCGAACATAATTCGAGATTATAATAATAAAATATCTGGTATTAACCGATCAGATCAAATGCTTTCGTACTACTCATCTCCAAGAAAGACTATTAGATGATCCAAAAAGATTGCACTACATGTTATAGAGATATATATATGTACATACACAATGCTCACAAAGTTCTTCAGAGAGTAACTTCTTCTAAAATAAAACTGATAAAGTTCAGAGAATAATTTGTAATCGCGTTGATCGGAGAAGAAATCCAACCAGTTCGGAAAAAAATTAGATTGCAAGAGCTCCATTATTTAGAGAGTCTACCACCAACCGAAAAAAACAGCATCCGACGAAGCCATGCCGTATATGTACCCAAGCAAAAAAACGCCGAAAAACTCGTTACTTCTGTCCAGCCTGTAATGAGAAGCCAGCCCTTTGTTTGGTAGATTGTTTCAAGAAGTTTCATAATCAATAAAATATTATTTTATTTCTTAAATTTAGATTAATATTAATAAAAAAAATGATGAAATTGTTTTTTGTTCGATCTTTAATAAATTTTCTGTTCATGCAAGCCAGCCTTGATTGTTTTATCTTTTCCCAGAAGCCAAACATCGATATTAGGACTGATATATTTCGAGTTAACTCGCAGCTACACAAAACTGCCAAGTAAACACAGGACGAGATAACTCGTAGTTGGCGTCCCAGAAAACATCGCAATCTACGAGTTATCTCGTAGTTGGCAGTCAACGTGTTAAGAAAATAGGTGGAAAATTTATAGTAATAATCGCAAAAACAATTTAATAATTTGTAAGATGAACCCTGAATGCCTAGCGTCTAAATTAGCGCACTTCATAGTTGTTGGTTAATAATGCATTGAATATTACAACAACAGATTATACGGGTGATGTTGGCTTAAAGATAGAGCACTCGCCTGTGAAGACATAATCCATTGGTTTGCTCACTGATGAGCAGATGTGGTGATTTCCGAAACAGCAGTCACTTCGACCTTTTTGTTATTGTAATAATAAATATTCAATTCATATAAAATAAATAGGTCACTATCTTTAAAAGTAATGACCGCAGAAACAATTGAATACCTTTTTTATTTAATTTGAGTACAAAGATGAATATTGTTGCTACTATAAGGTTCAATCTAATATATTATACTAGCAGATCCAGTCACACGCTATTGTGGATTTCTATATTTTGCCAATTTCATTTTAATTGGTATTACAAAAATGATAAAAAGCCTTAACTAAGCATCATAATAATGCAGAAAAATAGGATTGTGCAGCGAACACCATAAGGTGTATTCTCTGTGTCTAGGAAATGCATGCTACGGTGCAATGGCATAACAACAAAACACATGCAAAAAAAAAATGCTACGATAAGAAAAATATCCTATAACCGAATCTAGGTATATATATTTCCCACAGACCACAAGAAGAAAAAAGCAACCCTATGCTGGGTTGTTGTTATTGTTTGACTTGAATATGTCACAATTTTGCAAAATAGGGTGCTCTCCAACTCTAGCACAATTTCATAGGAAATATTTGCTTAGTATGTTATGAATTTCCTAAACACAGAGAATACCACTATAATAATTTTTGTCAATCTGTCGGTGATCCCTTTCCCTGTCCCTGGTTTATTTCCGGGAATTAAAAGTATACCGTTTAGGCATATTATCTAAAATTTTAACCAATTAGAATCATAAACATATATTTTTTTTCGAATACCCTCCTGGTCCACTTGCCGGTGAGAAAAATAGTGTTCCTGCTAATCTAAGCTAGCTATATACAAAATTTAAAGTAAACAGAACAATAAACACGATTTTTTTTCAAATAAACCATTTCCTGATCTGTAAATAATAAATCTTGGCCGCGATATGCATACTATAATTCATAAAAATCAGTAAAGTCGTTTCGGATGAGCTTGGTAACAAACACTGTGACAAGAGAATTTTATATATTAAATATACAAATATTCACATTTATATTCAACTTAAATAGTAAATAACTTGAAGAATAAATAAAGGGAATTTAAAGACAGAACATTTTATTTTTTGAAGCACACAATAAAAATAAAAAATTAAAAACTTACTCGCATTAAAAGCTGATTAAAATAAGAATTTCGTATCGCTTTACGTCAGAGTTGTGGTTTGGCCAATATGTCCGAAATAGTATGTATTTGTATGAGTAAGTACACATAAAATCGTTTATAAAATTGTAAAATTGCTGGCGTATGTCGATAATATTGATATCATTGGCCACAACGACCGCACCGTAAACTCAGATTTATGCAGGTAAGACAAAAAATCGAAGCGAATGGGTTTGGTATTGAGCGAGAGAAGATGAAATATCTCTTGTCATCAAATAAACAGTCATCGTTGCTCCCACGTCACTGTTGACACTCATAACTTCGAAGTCGTAGATAATTTCGTGTATCTGGGAACCAACATTAACAACACCAGCAATGTCAGCTTTGAAATTAAACGCAGAATCACTCTTGCCAACAAGTGCTACTTTGAACTGAGTAGGCAATTGAAAAGTAAAGTCCTCTCTCGACGAACCTAAACCAAAGTCTACAAGTCGTTCATCATTCGTCCTGACATAAGATGCAGAAGCTTGGACGATGTCGATATCCGACTTTCGTTTTTACGTTGGCAACGTTGAATACCGCAGACGGCTCCTGCAGCATAGGACACCTTGTCGTGATCGAGGAGTTTAAGCAATAGGATTGGATGCATCCCTTAATGGGTACATCCAACGCTGAAGTAAAAGGGAAACCTTTCAATTCTCATTAGGAGGAAGTGGACGAATAGACATCTGGTCTTACGCTCACTTCTTCCTCCTGGCAAATGGGAGATCTGGTTCGAATGTGACACTATCAGAACAAAGGACCTATTAAAAAGGTTGAGGAAAAATATATATAGACTAGCATTCAATATAAAAATGGTACTACCCTATAACAGTCGTTGTCGAAGAGTAATTTAAAAGAGAATGTTTCCTTATTCCACTTTCGCTGCGAATGTCCAGCTCTCTCGCAAAGTCTACACAAAATATTTGTGATACATCAGGCACCAAACCTTGAACGGTTATCCACAAAAAACATATCAGATATAAGCAGTTTTATTGAAAACACTAAATGGTTTCAATATAGTGCGTCCTCAGCGCTAATTGAGGCCGAGAGTTGCATCCTTCGGCAGAGCTGTACGAGTTATATGACATTGACATGGTTCAGCAAATCTAGAGGCAGCGAACACGCTGGATAGGTTATGTCGTCCGAATGGATGAAGGCACTCCAGCTTACAGAGAAGGAATGAGGCTTTCAAACAGGCCAACCAAAGAGGCTTGTTCCTCGAAAAAAATAGTTTTTAAAAAAGAATTCAATAGTATAGAACGATGGTTCCCGAACGCATTTCTCGACTCATAATTTCTTCACGTCGACCTATTTAATTGCTCCACTAGTGTTGCTCCAAAAGCACATAGCCGAACACTCGACAGCTTATACGTTAGTGACCATTATCCAATAGTCACTGAACCAGTCATGCCACACTTTGAGAAGCTTCCTAAACCTAAGTTTATGACAGTAAAAGCAGACTTAAAAATACCCAAAATACAATTTTGTTCTGTGATGAATATTTATAAAGAAGCTGCTAATATTACCAAAATAATACAAAGACAGAAGTCAGCCTAATTTTATACAAGAAATCAAAGACTATCTTCCGTAAAAAAAAATTAAGAAGCAAAGCGAATAAGCTTCGAAAAACTTACACAGAACTAAATCCCTCTTCTAACCCTAAAAAGATTTGGTCTGACATTAACCAACAGAATGGAATCGCAAAATAACGCTACTTACTATTACTTTCGATTAAATAAGAAATTTAATTTCCAAATATAAAAACATTAAATAAATTTCTAAATATACTAACTGTCATTTCTAACAGATCAGTTTGCTTAGGAGAAAATCTGTCCCTTTATAATACTTTTATATACACCGTAATCACAAATGTACTGATACTTTAATTCTGTCGAAGATTGACTATGGTTTACCAATATACGGATACTGTGGAAAGAGTAACATTCGTTCACCACCTTGGTACTAATATTATGAATACTGCGCTTCATTTCGGCTCGGTTTATGAAGTATGCAAAATCAACCACAATCCCAATAGAATACAAGTGTCTTTTTGATGAACACAGAGCTAATTTTCGAAACAAATGGTTCAAGCCGATATGAAAACTGCAATCGCAGGGAACCTAACAAATTATTGTTCAGTGTATACGCAATAGTATCAGCCATAAAATTTAATGACAAGGTGTTAATCTGACATTAGCGGCAACGAGTTAGCGAATTATAAAACAAAAGCCCTAGCAATTGAGCCATTTTTGGAGCGGTGTGCAACACCATTATTTGAAATTCAATATAAATGACACAAAACCAATTCTCTATCGCCTACAGTTAAACACTTTCTCCATTAATGCACAAAGCCCATTGCAACTAGAAATGTAATATTTAGCAACCAACTCATATCAGAAATACTCAGGGATTCATAGAATAGAATCATAGAATCATCAAAACCGGCCAACGGGGTTGCGGGATATACGAAACCATACGTTGAAATTAGTGAATCATTCAATCATTCTTAACCCTCTCAAACTAGAGTTAGTTAGAGTAAAAGAGTTATCAAAATCGAAACACTCTCTAAAAAACTAAGCGTGGTCATATTTAAAAAAATATAGGCGACGAATTGAAAGCCTTCTTTTTCGTCGGTGCAAAAAGAGGAAAATCAAGGTATTCATTTCAATATGTAAGCAAATAATGACATTTGTTTTGGAAGTAAAGATCCGCTGAGATGCCAGAAGTCAGATGAGGAAATGTGCTGACTGAAACTACTGTAAAAATGAGTTTTTCGCGATTTCAGCGCGATTTTCCCAGAATCGTTGACATATTTTATAGGACGAGCACGAATTTCCCCACTGGGGAAATCACATAAAAAAAAGCGTTAAGTACACTACCACATAAGTGGCATGGAAATGTATGCATTTTATGACGATTACAACTTTTAGAACTTTTTGAATCGTTATATCTCAAAAGCCGTGGCTCGTAGGAAAATAGGTATTCATACATTTTTTGTAGATAATTTTATGATATACAATTTTTGTCTGAGGTATTTTTATGTTAAACTTACCGTTTTGCTGAAAATCGCGAAAAACTCTTTTTTTTGACCTTTGAACTTGGATAAAAATTTTTCCTTACAGGGGAAAGATGGGGAACTTTCATATTTTATTTTTAATTGTATTTTAAACAATCGTACCGATTTTCAGCTTGGTGGCTTTACTTTTATTATTTGGTCTAATTTGACCGGACTAAGATTTTGAATTTTATTTCGAAAAGACAAAAAATAATTCCAAAAACTTATTAAGAAACTTATTTGAATCATTATAACATTTATCTACTTTAACTGAACTTTATTTGTATTCCCTTAAAACATACTTAGTTTGCAAAATGAAAAAAAAAATATTTAGGATTGTAAAAAAAAATCGTCGAAGAAAATATAATTATAGATTTTGAATATTTTTTGAATAAAATATTGTGATGGATATACCAAATTAGAAGGACAGATAAAACGTGCAGTATTAGCTAACGCAGGCAGGCGAGTAGAAAAAGCGGTGGTGTTAACACCTGAGTAAACTGTATGTTTAAATGAGGATAAACTGCGTGAAGCGGAAAAACTGTGTAATTATAAAGAATTGTAAAATAAACCATTTCGTATAGTGAAGAGAATTATAATATATTAAGGGGTAAATAAAAGTTGATTAAATTCCTAGCAATTAAGAAGCCGAACGAAGAAATTTTCGGACTTTTATTTAGCAATTCAGTGATCGAACTCGAAGGATTTGGAAAATCATAGAGGTTAATTACGAGAATCGTTAAAATATGATGTCCAAATTTTTTGTAGTACTTAATTTCCTTAGCAATGAATGCTTTCAGAATTATGGAGAATATAAGTATAGGGGCATGATTTCCCTCAAAAAATTTATTTTCCTTATATTCAAGTACTGTATTTCGGAAGGCCTGTGTTCGAGCCCAGGTTCGAGCAACATCCAAAATGATAGAACAAAATTTTTAATTGTGGTCGCCCTTCGGCAGGGAATGTCAAGCGCTCCGAGTGTATTTCTGGAATGAAATAAATTTCCTCATAAAAATCCATCAGCCGGTCGGAGGCGGCTTAGAATGCACTGTAGGTCCCTCCATTTGTTGGTAAAAAACATCAAGACGCAAAACCACAAATTGGAGCCTCCTCGGCCGAAAATCGCTTCAGCGGTTACAAAGCGCCAAATATATATATATATATATATATATGTATATATATTTATATATATATTTTCAAGATCTACTGAACTTTAGAAGTTTTTACAGGAAATATTTTTCTTCTTAGATATATTTAGGTTTTACTCACCACTCAAATCGATACGAAATATCGGTATATCCGTATAAGTGCTTGATGTATTCAAACGTAATTTCTTCGTTTTGGAATCGTAAGCTTCCAAAAAGAACTGCTGCTGCAGACCACCATCATAACCAGGCATACATTCCAGTTCCATTGTTGAATAAATTATATTGTCATAATTTTCAAAGTTTATCGTGCCGCCACCACCACCGCCATTGTCAAGACCACCGAAGCCAATGCCATGCCCATTACCATTACCACCAATCAGACTATGCGTCGCAATGCCATTGCTAAAACTATATTCCATGCGTGAGTAATCGAAATGTGGCTCATCTGATAAATGTAGGGCAGTCTGTAATGCACTTATTGTGGGTGGCAATAACTCTTCATCCAACTCAATGACGCCATTTAAGTCCGCATCATCAACATCAATGTCGTCGGCTTCATCGGTACCGCCCACCAATTCCGCGTCAAGTTCTGCCTCTGTGTCTGCATCAGCATCCACGTCATCGGCCGTCATGTCAATCTCAGCGCCAATATCATCATCGTCATAAACAAATTTGTTGCCAAAAATCTCTGTAGCGCGACCACTTTCATCCGAGCTTGAAGCTAGATCATTAATTGCGCGTTGCATGCCAATAACATCGATGTTGCGATTAGTGTTTGTTATGCTTTGTTGTTGTTGTTCTCGTTCTTGTTCTTTTTTGGTCTTTTGTTCATGCTGTTGCTGTTGTTGTTGATGATGAAAAGCGGCAGCGTGATTGCTTATTTGGGGTGCGCTGGGCGGCGCGTTATGCACTTTGTTGATTTTGACGCTTTGCGTATTAGCTTTGTTATTCGGCTTGTTGATGTTGTTGTTAGCAGCGGTAAAATTGTTGTTGTTGCTAATGTAATGACTGCCTTTGATGTGTTGCTGCATATAGTGGTGTTCGCTTTTGCCACCAACATTTGCATTCACGGCATCAACAGACGCCATCTCGCCAGCGTTTTTGGCTGTCAAAGATTTGCGTATGCGCACCTTTTCCAAAGAACCTACGTCAGCAGCCGCAGGTAAATCACTTGGTACACTACCAACGTTGGTTGTTGTTGACTGCCTTTGTTGTTGCAGCTGTTTATTTTTCACCGAGTTAATGGAATTGCTTGGCGGTGAGAAGAAATCGGCTCTGTTGTTTGCTTCGCTTATCCTTGTAGATGTTGACGGAGCTATTACTGCGGCTAAATCTTTGCTTATCTTACCACTGCCCACGTCGTTTACTTCTGTAGCCTGTGTTGCGTGTGTTGCACTTGCAATTTCTCTTTTTGCACGCCTCGTCTGTGCTGACATTGTAGCAGATGCATCATTTACGCTTGCTCCGGTTGCTTCCTTTTCCGTTTCCTTTGATATATCTGTTGTTGTTGCCATTGTTGTTACTATTACCGTTGACTGATGAATTACTTCGCTCATCTCCTGTGCCAATTCACACTTGTGTGTATTCTTTCGCCGCCAATTGTAGTATTTTGTTGCTAGTGCATGCTTGTTGTTGTTGATTTTGCTACTCACCACCACACTGTTGTCATCTGCGGAGAGAGTTGTTGGGATAGCAACTGTTGGCAATGATAAATTTGATTTCTGCCTTTTACTCGCATTCATCTTCTTCTGAGTCTGTTTTGAGTTGAGCTTTCTTGACTGCTGTTGCTGCTGATGATGGCGACGGCGTAGCTCCTTAGCTGCCAATGACTGCTTGTGCGCCTTCATCTTTTGCTTGTACTTGGATATACTATTGCTGTTGTTATTGTTGTTCTTAGTGTTGCTGAATTGTTTTTCTGTTGTTGCATGCTCATTAGTGCCACGTTTCACTCTATGTTTGCTGTTGTTTTTGTCTTTGTCCACTCGCATCTTCATTGGTAATCCATCAGTTTTGTTATTGATATACGCTATTGTTGCCAAGTTGCCTGCAGCACCAGCTCCAACACCGACACCGGCACCTCTACTCACACCAACTGCGTCTGCATGCCGCACACCGACGCCTTCAACGAGCTTTGGAGTGCGTGTTGCAGCTGAAACAAACTTTTTACCAACACCAGCTGTGTCTGTGTCTGCGGACTCGTTGCTTGTACCAGCCCTGTTGTGATGTTGTTGTTGTTGTTGTCGTTGTACTTGTTGTTGCCGCTTGATTGCCGCCAGCGTTTGAGATGGAGTAAAAGATGTGCGTTTTTTCAGGTGTTGTAATTGTTGTTCACTCAATGGCGTATGTCGTTGTTGCTGATATTGCAGTTTCTTTTGCTGTGCATATAAAGCATCTTTCCTTTGCTCCTGCTGTTGCTTATTAACGACCTTGTTGATTTTATTATTGCTTTTGCTATTGTTGCTGCTGCCATTGCCTGTCTTACTATCATTTCCATTGTGTTTTGTGCTCCAATTGTTGCTATAATTCATGTTATTCTTGTTGTTGCGATAGTGATTGTTATTATTTCGCTCACGTACATACTCTGTATGCGGAAAATTTGATTCGAGTCGTCCATATTGTGCCGACATCAACTGATTACTATGCATTGTTGTCTGATTCGATGAATTTAGCGAAGCAGAGGTCACCACATATGGACGCAATGTACAGTTACGCAGTGCGCCCGGTTTGGCTGTGCCGCATGCACAATACATAAGCAAAAAATTTATTGAAAAACGGAAGAGAGGAGAAAGTATGTTAAAATGGATTATACGATTTGTTGAAAAATATTAATATTAGTCATGTTTACAAGCATAAATCTATAGCATGTAATAATATAAATGCATCACATATATCACAATATTTATTTATTCGAATTGTCTACTTTTGCATTTGCTATCCCATTTTTAATATCTTCTTTATTGGCATAAAAAATTATTGTGCACTTTTACAAAAGTTCAGCTATAAAAAAGTACACTGAAAAAAGTATGGAATAATACATAGTATCTTCAATATGGACAATGGAGTCAATTACTGGCACTGTACTGATGGATGTTATGTGTTCTTATAGTTTATTTTGTCAATCTGAATTTAGCTACTAGTAAAAATATAGTTGAGATATGACATACATACATATGTATATACGGCCAAAAATGCTGACTTCCAGTACACTGGTCTTGGATTCGGCTGGAACTCGGCATATGGTTTCATTTCAAGCTAAAGCTGACCGAAAGCAACCCGAAATATATTTTACGAGCGTGGCAAGAACAACGAAAGTCCAGAAGTTAAAGAACTCTTATAACGTATGTTGCAAGTTAACCAACTCAGAAAAATCACAAGAAAGTTTATACATTCGGCTTCATATAGCTTGCATCATGTTTAAAAAATTTCATACCAAACCCTTTTTTTTTTAAGAATTAGTTTTCTTCATTTTTCATATACTTTTCATATTCCCAAAATTGTTTTGATCAAACAATATAAAACAAAAAAATGAATAAGTTTCCATTAAACATTAGATGAGATCAAGAAGCTACGGACGTTTGAAGTTGCTCTGGTATGTAAAATTTTAAGAAAAATTAAAACTCAGGACGATTAAAGCGAATAGTTGGATATTACCTGTATAGCGGCTTACGCCAATCTCCCCACCATGAATTCTTAGTGCTAAATATAGTTATTCTCTCCGAATAAACCTGTTTTGGTGAATGTAACTTTTAGCTTCCATCCAGCTAATATAACATAATTTTACATGTAATTTTGGGTCAAAACTATCATAATTAAAGTTAGAGTTACCTTTATAAAACATTGTAAATTAATCTTCTGCCTACACATGAAATATTAAAATTAAAACCTATAAAAACCCTGCCACTAAAGCAGGTAAAGATTACTTTTCAGGAATTTGAACTTATTTGCAAACAATTAACAGTAGCATGGGTCAGAATTGCTGTATAGTTCACACACATACATACCTCTTATCCATTGTTAAAAGAAAAAGTTAGCTTTACTTTTTTAATTCCTTTTTTTTCAGACAAAAATTTCACTATTAGGAGCATACTTTTTTGAACGTAAGACATTTAATTCATGGATGATTAAATATAAAGCTTCCAAATGCAGCTGTCTTAAAAGCACGAAATCCTTCTTATGTACTTGATTTCAAATAATAGCTTCAAATATAAGTATTAATAATATACTAGTACTTGTACCGAGTATTCATTGTTTTGGCCATTTTTTAATATGTCATAATCTGTAAAAATTTTTTTCATTTTATTGAGTGATGTTTACAATTTCATTCACGGACCACCATAAACGTCGTGACTTTGTTGATTATGCCTTGGAACAACTTCCAAACAATAACGATTTTTTTAAGAAAATCATCTCCTCCGATGAATCATTACATTCACCTACATTGACGGAATGACCGAAGTCATCCCATTTTTCTTGTTCAATTTTGCGAACATTAAAAAAAATTAAAGTCCTCAATTGCGACGATAAGGTTTATTACTTTATTAATGAATATTTATATAACTCGAATTTCTTATATTTAAAATAACAATTGTAGACAACATAGAACTATCTGATATTTGCAAGTGTAGTAATGACTTAACGACAATAATTTAATACGGATGGTAATTGCACAATTGTTGTGTTTAACTTTAAGTGATTTAAGGAACTCCGTTATATGATATTTTTTATTTTTTATTTACATGATCAATTCGAACACTCGCAATTTTTTGGCCTATTGAGACTTCATCACAGAAAAATATGAATTTAAGGATAATTTATTTGTTTTTTCGTTGAATATTGCTTAGCTAAACGAAATTTTGGAAATATGAAACGTTTTTTTTTTTTTGAATAATGGTAGCAAAAACTTTTAAAAAATATTTTGTACGAAATTTTTTAAATCAGATGCGAACAGATATGTAGCCAATGCATTGGCTTTCCTGCGATACAAAACTTTCTTAAGTAGGTTAATTATTAGCCAACTTGTGTCACACTTAATAGGATTTATTTAACTTCTTCTCCTTCAGGTCAATTTCTGTCCGTTTTAGCATGAAATTCAACCATATGCCGAATTTAAGCCAATCGATGCCGATAGCGCAGAAGCCTGACACGATTAAAATGAAATGGCCATATTTATATATTCTCATGAAATAAAAATGTTTGCCAATCATTTTAGGCCCGAACGAATGTAACTCGTATGCTCAGAATACACATTTACATTAATGTATTTCCAGCTATTTAGTGCTAGCTAAAAGGTGATTCATTTTGAGGTTCCCTACTTTTTTAAAGAAAAAACATAGAAAATTCAAATTTAATGGGGAATGTTTATTATGAATTATTATGCTTGAGCATTTCGACTGGTAACCGGCGAATGACACGCGTGATGTTTTGCTCCAAGGCCTGAATCGAAGCGGGATTGTCCGCATGGACTTTAGACTTTACATATCTCCACAGGAAAAGTCTAACGGTGTGATATCACACGATCTTGGTGGCCAATCGAGCAGCACAAACGTGAAATTATTTGCTTGGTCGATTCTCCACGGTCTTCGTGTATACTCTCAGCTTGCAGCCGCTACATTATCTTCGAATATTATCTATTAATGAATCTCAAGATGGTGTTGCGAATTGTACGCTCTTTACAGGACGTGAATTTTTGTAATAAAGTTGAATGATTTGTAAACGTTGCTCAGGCGTAAGTCTTTCCATGATGAAATGCCAAACAATGCTGAACAAAAATAACATGACAGCTTGACACGACTAATGCGTGATCTCTCAAAAAAGGCTACAGAAAAAAGTACATCTACTTGGATCACCCTTTATATAATATTTGGTTATACGTAAACTTCTGCTTCTTAGTTGAACACGACAGCTAATCTTACTAAAACGGAAGAAAAACTCTATTTTTTATTGATTAACATTTGTATTTTTTTATTGGTGGTTCCAAAAGCCGAGTGGTTAGCAGTGCTTACAGGCACTCGGAAGGCCAGCGTACGGGTCCTTGGTCTGATCAATATCCAAAATTATAGAAATTCATTTCCTCCTCCTATAAAAATCCATCGACCGTTCGGAGGGGGGATTATAATAAACTGTAGGTCCCTCTGTTTGTAACATAGACATCAAGACGCACACCACAAAGTGGAGGAAAAGCTTGATCGAAAATCGCTTCAGCGGTTACGAAGCGCCAATCATACATACATATATTTATTTACTTAATCTGCCTCTATATCGGAAGCCTAACACTAAGTAATCAAATTTTATACTAAATTATAAAATCGAATAGCCCATTAGCTATGTATGTGCTGTTGGCTCAGTGTTGCTATTTATAAGTATATAGCTTACTAGCCTCCTTTATTTTCAGTTTGAATGATCGCCCAGTTTTGTTACGGATATTTGCGTAAGAAATTTTATCTCTATGGATATTTTCATTACACTTATATGATGGGGCGCCCGTTATTATTATTAACGTTTTGCATTGGAATATTTGTATTATATCCATATTCTTCGCTCAAGCTGGGCTCCATAACTGGATGCAATATCCATATAAATCCATATCGGCCTTATAATCGAATTATAAAGAAGCTACTTAATGTCCAAAAGACAATGCAAGCTGACAGATTTGAAATTGAGTTAAAGCTTTTTATCGGAAATGTCTCGTCTGCTGGATAAGCGCCTATCTAAGTGAATTACGAGGTATGTAATTTCTTTAGCTTGCGAAATAGGTAGATTTTTAAGATACACAGTAGGGAATGTATTTGTGCATTAGTGTAAAAGTTATGAATTTCCACTTACTTTCGTTAACTCTTACGTATAATTTTCAGAGCCATTCTTCAATTAGTTTAAGATGTTGTTGTAATATTTCTGTAATGGGGCATTTGTTCCGACTGACCGCAAAAATTGCTGTGATTATTTTTTTAAGTGTGGGTATGTTTGCGGTGACTGATATACCAAATGCTGATCCAAGAACAGTACGCTGTGGCACATCTGCTGTGATTGAATGCTTCTCTGTTATGTACTCGTTTACTTACACTTTAACGGTACAACGTAAATATTTTTTATTCTTGCCAAATACCTATGCCATATCCAGAAGAACGACCGAGATATATTCTTTTAAATTCGAAAGCTTTACTTATTTCATTAATTATGAAATATATTTGTTCTAATGTGCCTTGTCTTGCACGAAAACCAAACTGCTGAGCAGATATTATATCACTTTCATAGAAGCAATTTTTGATAACTGCACTTTTCCGAAAAAACTAAGAGGGGCAACCGCACTACAAGATTTTGCAAAAAAAAAAAAAAAAGAGAGCAATGCAAATTTTCAAGCTCAGAAACAGATGTTCAGCAGGAAATAGTATATCTCTGGACATCATGATTAGTTGTCAACCGAACACTATTAATTTAAATGGTTGGATACCTAGTTGAGGTGTTATACAAGCCAGGTCGACTATTATTTTTCAGTTCTGGCGCAAGAACCTTCATATAGTGTAAATGATGCTTTAATATTTACTGTAGACTTAAGATTTTTATTAGGTGTCCAAAGCGATTTTCTAGTGATAACGTTAAGAGCATAGGATTTTTTAAATATTTTCTTCACATCTAAATACAACTTTCGGCTTCTTACTGCAATATTAGGTATTCAAATAAGGCGGGGAAGAACTTGATGCTCTTATGCATTAAACTTGCGAGTGTCTATTAGCATAAACTTTCAGAGACTTTACGGAAGCAAAATTCGTTTGCTATTATAGAATTTGTAATGTGTAGAATTGCCTTGGGGCATGTCTATAGAGATTATTAGTATTATTATCGTTCTGATGTGCTTCATAAATAAGGAAATCACTATTTCACCCGACTGGGAACTCAAGTTTCTTTATAACCAGATTAAACAACACATTTAAATCCTTACATGAACAAAATTTTGCCTTAAAAATTTTGAAATCTAAACATTCATATACATAAGTATAATGTTTTTCTTTTGTAATATTGCTTGTTTGTCATCATTTAAGATAATCAAATATGAACAAAGTATTTCAAGTATGTTTTCTTAAATAGAAAATATTTTCACGTTTTTAGTTATTTTTTTTTAATAGTAAGTAGTTTGTTTATGAATCCACATTGAGTCGACTACACCCATTTATAATTTGTAGAACCTTATTTTTTAATTTTCTTACAATCGTATCTTATAAATTACACCTTCTCCTGTTGCAGGTTTCACACAAGTAAATCTTTTATAAGTAAATAGATATATATGTAAATATATATATACAAAGTGACGGACAAAAGTCTACATATACCACATGTTTTCGTTGAATTGAAAGTCCAAAAGGTTTATTGGAAAATTTAAAGATAAATTCTTTTTCAGCTATTTTCCCTTATCATAAAAAACAAAAACAAAAATTGTTTTTTTATCATGAAATAATAAAGCTATGCCAAACAAGGTAAATCCAATATTGACAAATGTCTACATTCAGCACATACACAACTTATCTTAGAGTAAAAAATTTGACTAATATCAGGTGCCTTGGAGCATGAAAAACCAATCCTTAACAATATGGACCGTGTGCTTTGGATCGTTATCCTGTTCAAAGATCCAGCCTGCGACAAGCTCTTAACTGTCCACCGAAGGCTTCAGATTAGCTTCCAACGATGACTCATATTTCAACCTATCGCTATTACCCTCAATAAAAACAACCTTTCCAACTCCAGATGCCGCAACCGCTCCCCAAACCATTACTTTGCCGTGGCCATGCTTAACTGTTTGTCCAAATTTTTGCTCTTCCATCGCTGCCGAATATATTGAATTTCGATTTGTCTACAACTAAGACTTTTAGACAAAAGTCCATTCCCTTGTCTGAATGTGGTTTAGCGAACTCCAAGCGAAGTTTACGATTTTTTTCCCCAGAAATAAGAGGCTTTTTACGTGACGTTCTACTATGGAAGCCATTATCGTTCAGAGCTCCTCGAATTGGACACACTTTATTGATGAGCTTACGATATTGTCGACTAGTTTTGTGCAGTAACTTTACGATCAAAATTCACTTCCTTCAGAAAAATAGAGTGTTTTTTATAGAGGTATAGAACTTTAAGTTGGCATTACTTTTCAAGATGGCGACCGATTTAACGGCTGCCAAGTGATTTACTCTCAGTTTTTTTTGGCAATTCATCATGAATAGACTCAGGCCTGAACAACGCTTGCAAATAGTGCAATTTTATTTCAAAAATAATGGTTCTGTGCGGAAAACGTATCGCGCACTACGTTCATTTTAGCGATGTTTAGCGATGAAGCGCACTTCTGGTTGAATGGCTACGTCAACAAATAAAAGTGACGCATTTTGAGTGAAGGTAATCCTAAAGTGTATGTTGAAACACCGTTACATCCAGAAAAACTGACTGTTTGGTGCGCTTTATGGTGCGCTGGTAGAATCATTGGTCCGTACTTTTTCAAAAACGATGGTGGCCAGAACGTTACAGTCAATGGTGATCGGTATAGAGCCATGATTACTAACTTTTTCATTCCTGAATTGAATAACCATGATGTGGTTTCAACAAGACGGAGCAACATGTCACACAGCTCGTGCCACAATAGATTTATTGAAACACACGTTTGGTGACCGTCTAATTTCACGTTGTGGACCTGTGAATTGGCCTCCAAGATCTTGTGATTTAACACCGCTAGACTACTTACTGTGGGGCTATGTAAAGTCATTGGTCTATGGGGATAAGCCACAAACGCTTGACCATTTGGAAGACAACATTCGCCGTGTTATTGCCGATATACGGCCACAAATGTTGGAAAAAGTCATCGAAAATTGGACGTCCAGATTGGACTACATCCGCGCCAGCCATGGCGGTCATATACCAGAAATCATATTTAAAATGTAATGCCACAAGATTATCTTTCGGATAAATAAAATTTATGTCAATCGAATAATCCATCGTTCTTTTATTGCAACTTAAAGTTCTATACTTCTATGAAAAACACCCTTTATATATATCAATTCCCATATATGAGTATCATCATGGCTCTATACCCATCACCATTGACTGTAACGTTCTGGCCACCATCGTTTTTGAAAAAGTACGGACCAATGATTCTACCAGCGCACCATAAAGCGCATCAAACAGTCAGTTTTTCTGGATGTAACGGTGTTTCAACATACACTTGAGGATTACTTTCACTCCAAATGCGGCAGTTTTGTTTGTTGACGTAGCCATTCAACCAGAAGTGCGCTTCATCGCTTAAACATCGCTAAAATGGACGTAGTGCGCGATACGTTTTCCGCACAGAACCATTATTTTCGAAATAAAATTGCACTATTTGCAAGCGTTGTTCAGGCCTGAGTCTATTCATGATGAATTGCCAAACCAAACTGAGAATAAATCACTTGACAGCTGTTAAATCGGTCGCCATCTTGAAAAGTAATGCCAACTTAAAGTTCTTTACCTCTATTATAAACACACTATATTTTTTTCAAAGTTTTTACAATGGGCTGTACCTTTGGTGGATTTAAGATTAAAATTTTTAAATGTTTACTATACGATTTCTTCTCTCTTCTGTTCTGAATGACCATTCTTACGTCTATGGATATTTCTTTTCATGGAGCCATTGTTGATGCTAATGTATTTAAATCAAACTTAATTCAATACAGCAAATTTGAAAACATAATAAAAAAAAAATTGGAAAAAAGGGTACTTAACCGCCATAACAACACAGCATATCGACATAACTGCTAGTAATACACCATTGGTTTATTTAGACTAGACTTTTGTCAAGGAAATTTTTGCATTTTTTCGGCATAATTGTTTTATTTTATGTTAGAGAATGAATTTGTTTTAATACGTGTGATTAGAATAGGATTTAAAATAAAACTGTATACCTAAATTTTTCAGCAAAGCGATAATACTTTCTACACAAAGAATACAGGTGGTGTATGTAGACTTTTGTCCGCCACTATATATATATAAGTATATAAAGGGTGTTTTTTATAAAGGTATAGAACTTTAAGTTGCAATAAAACAACGATGGATTATTCGATTGAGATGAATTTTATTTATCCGAAAGATAATCTTGTGGCATTACATTTTAAATATCATTTCTGGCATATGACCGCCACGGTTGGCGCGGATGTAGTCCAATCTGGGCGTCCAATTTTCGATGACTTTTTCCAACATTTGTGGCCGTATACCGGCAATAACCATAAAGCGCACCAAACAGTCAGTTTTTCTGGATGTAACGGTGTTTCAACATACACTTGAGGATTACCTTCACTCCAAATGCTCCAGTTTTGTTTGTTGACGTAGCCATTCAACCAGAAGTGCGCTTCATCGCTAAACATCGCTAAAATGGACGTAGTGCGCGATACTTTTTCCGCACAGAACCATTATTTTCGAAATAAAATTGCACTATTTGCAAGCGTTGTTCAGGCGTGAGTCTATTCATGATGAATTGCCAAACCAAACTGAGAACAAATCACTTGACAGCTGTTAAATCGGTCGCCATCTTGAAAAGTAATGCCAACTTAAAGTACTATACCTCTATAAAAAAACACCCTTTATATATATATATGCGCATTGCATTTTTATATTCATTACTCCCCTACAAAATATTCTATTAAATTTTGTAATTTCATTTTATTTAATTCCCACACAGTACACAAACAATTTTTCATTTTTAAAAAGTATACAATAAATTTGAAACTGTTGTGCAACTGTTCATGAAACTTCATCGTTTCAACAAGAAAGTTAATACTCTTGTGGACGAGTATGTTTGTTATAACATATCATAATTGGACAATACAAGCGAGTGCGTGCCATTATACATATACATAAGTATATATATTATATAAAATAATTTTAATGCCATCTTACCTGCTGGTACCACTTGAAATAAACACGGCTCTGATTGTTTGCCAATTGAATTTTGGCCCCAACATGCCAATGTTCCATAGTCTCGTTCACCCTTTGGTGTATATATCAATTCGCTTACAGTTTCTACTGTAAAAAGAGCAAACAATAGAGTATGCGTAAATAAATTGAATAAATAAACTTATGAAATAAATATATGAATATTTATTATATATATAAAAATACATATATGTACATATGTATGTGGATTATGAAAGAAATATTTCAAAATAATTATTTTAAAAATATGTAGGTTTTCATGTGTTGCATATAAAATAAAATTTTATAAGTTATAGCTTGTGTTGCATCCTTCTTTGTACAGGGCTATCCATTTTGCTGTTTCTAAAATAAACGTAAATAAAATGCACTTAAATTTTTTTTCTTATGAATTTCCATTTTTATTATAAAGTTTGAACCAGGGCATTATATGCGAACTTCGCTTCATTTAAATTAATTTTCGACCACGTTTTGGCACATATTTGGCGGTACCTCAGCTATAACTTAAGGAATGTTGGTTTTCAAGTGCTCAAGAGTTAAAGGTTTATCCACCAACTGTGTCAAATCACTCGTTCTAGGTGGCGAATTGACATCGCCATGACGAGAGATTCCGCGGCCGGCAAGTTTCTCTCGCAATAAAGTCATAATCGTTGTTGTGTGGCATGTAGCACTATCCTGTCGTGTTTTTCAATTGCAGATAAAAAAAAGTGACAGTCTCGATGTTATCGTTTTCAAAGAAGTAAGGTCCAATCACACCTCCGAATCTCTTACGTATTTTGTTTGGAAAAATCGCAGTCCTCTGCTTGTTGTTCAAGCATCCAGTCGATGTAACTACGGCGTTGCGAATAGTCGGCTGGCTTCACTTGTTATGTGAACTGGACTTTGTATGGATTTAGGTGTAATTCTAAGTACAAAGTACGCGATAATGTACCGTAAGAAAGTCCCAGTTCCTGAGAACGTCGAGAAATATGCACATTCGGGTCTTCGGCTACACTTTCGCTTACAACAGCGATTTTTGAGATGGAACGAGCAAACTGACAATGCACAGGCCTTACACCATCTGTAGCCGATCCAGCCTCTTCAAATTTCTTTAAAATTTTACCAATTGCGTGAGTAGTTGGACGATTACGTGCACCATAACCTCCTCTTAAAGCAGTAAACGTGGCAACGTCGAAATAACAATTTTTGTTGTAAACAAATATCCAACTTTTACTAAAAACAAAACATGTTTGGTTTTACAGTTAAGTGTGACAGCCCTGTACTTTCGATACCACTAAATGGATAGCCCTTTAGATAAGATATTTTTGTAATTGAAATACCCATCTGCCATCAACATTTGCGATAAGCAAATGAACATAAATATTAAAAAAGAATATTTTTATTTTCCACAAGAAAAAGAATAATTAAAAATAAATGAAAACTATGGAAACAATTTTTTTTAAACTAAATAAAAATATTCCGTAAATTAATCTCAGTCGATGCTTGTGGATTACAAAACGACGTGAAAATTAAAATAAAATAAAATTTAAATTTCTTTAGAGCTGAGAGTTCTATCTTAGAAAAAAGGCATATTTCGTAAATTCATAAGATTTGAAAAACGGTTTCAAATAAAAGTAGTGAGATTTATACTAAAATCTTAACATAATGATTGATTTTTTTCACTTAAAACTAATTTAGTTTAAACTTTATAAGGAGTATGTTCATTAAAAAAAAAGTATTGAGTTATTTAAATGATTACCTAAATTTTTAAACTAAGTAAAAGAAATTAACATTCCGTACTGTGTTCCTAATTTAGCTCGAAATCTCTTAAAAAATTATTAGTGAAATTTAAAAATAATTGGAAATGTCTATTTTGATCGAACAATGGAAAATTTTTAAAAATGTCCAATAATCTTTTAATGTTCGCGTTTGTCTGTTTGCTTGCCTTACTGTTTGAGATAATCTTAAAATTTACTGAACGAATTTTCATACGGTTTTCACCCATATATATGTATATAATGGATTATGCAAATAATTTGTAAATTTGTATATATGTATATTTTTTATATCAATTTGTTTACACTTACTCCGTCAAGATGCTCGTATTTTGCGGATTTACTCAACAACTACTTAAGCGATTTTAAAGATTATTTTTTTAGAACAAAGTACTTGCACTATAGAAACACCTGCTTTTTTTCGCAACCTAATATAATACCTTTTCTGTATGTTTAAAGTTTCTTAAAAACTCAAAATAATGCAAGGGGAGGATTTTTCGTTGTTGTTTATGTTCTCATTTTGCATCGCGCTATCTATAAAAGAGCTGCGATCATTAGTTATATTTGTATCTTATTCTCTCCCCAATGATATTTTATAATTGGAGCATAGCAACCGCTGAAGAAATTTTCAACCGGGCTCCTCCTCTGATTTGTGATGTTCGCTTTAATGTTCTTATAACAAATAAAGAGACCTACTGTTAATACTAAGCCGCCCCAAAAAGGCTGATATACGTTTATAAGGAGCCTTTATATCATATTACAAATACATTCGGAGGGGTTGAAACTTCCTAATGACAGTACGCATTGCTAACCACTTTGCTATTGCGGCTATACTATACATATATTTTCTCTTCTTTGCATTGGCCGAGTGAATGTATGCTGTTGTTACGGTGATTTTGAACTAACGGCTTAAAATAAACTGTAGATCCCTCCATTTGTTGGTAAAACATCAGGACTCAACACCACAAATTGAAGGAGGAGCTCGGCCGTAAATCGCTTAATCGGTATATATTTATATATATATATGTATGTACTGCAGCTAAGAGCTGTTTTGTGTTGGTTTGAGCTGTTATATACATGTCATAAGCGTAGATCACAGTAGTTATATTGCTCCAATAAAAAATCGAAAAAGCCATATCTCTGATAAGCACTTTGCACGCACATACATAAAAATAACTTTTAATATTTTTAATTATTCCTCACCCATCAGCTCCGCTATAATACCAATTATAATATCTAAACTGAACAAAAAATAAGAAAGCTCCAGCAATGGGTGGCTGGGTCCGTATATATAATATATTATGAAAAGAACACACTTTTTAGTGTGTAAAAAATTATTGTTTCATAAAAATGGCTTACAAGCCATAAGCTTCTGAGTCTAAATTTAAAATTTAAAATTCAATACTTTATTCAACTCCTTATAAAGTCTAAGAAAATTTTTCCAAAAAAAAAAAAAAAATTACTTCAATATGCTTATTACTCACTGATATTTATAATTGTTTATATTAATATATATATTTACAAAACATTACCATATGTCTCAAAATGCGTATCATTCGCTTCAATTATAGTACGATGTACATCCCCGGTAGTGGTAGCTTCCTGTATTGTTGCATAATGGCCAGATGGCACTTCAAAGTGTTCTCCGCTTGTTGAAAAAGTCCACTCAAAATCAATTTCCGGTGGATCAGAATTAACGCGGCATGGAATGGGTACGGCCTCTTCAAGCGAAGCGCCAATCACAACCATTGTGCTAGTGCTGCAAACAGGAGCATCTGAAAACAAAAACAAAACAAAAATTTTAACTAATAATAGTTTAATGATATTTTAAAAATATTTTGACATGAGTTTATATTGTTTAATCAGAAAGTAAATAATAATTAATAACAATAAATTAACATTTCGGATTAAGATTGAAATAATAGATTTCACGATATATTTAAATTAATTTAAATAATTTCGTATTTAAAAAAATTTAAATTAATTAAAATTTCTATCTTTTTTATATTATTAAATTTTAGTTTTCGGTGGTCGCAATATTCGAGGGGTAAGCATTTCGTACTGCCATTCGGAAGGACAGGGTTCCACCAACATCCAAAATTATACAAAATACTTTTTTCTGATTGCAGTCACCCCTCGGCAGGGAATGTCAAGACCTCCAAGTGTATTTATGACGTGACATAAAAATCTCCACATAAAAATCCATCTGCGGTTCGGAGGCGGCTTAGAATAAACTGTAGCGCCAAACATATATAAATAAATTTTAGTTGTAATTATATTTTATAATATTTTCATGTAAAGGGTGATCCAAGTAGAGGTACTTTTTTCAATAGCCTGTTTAGACAGATCACGAGTGAGTCGTATCTAGCTGTCATGTTATTTTTGTTTAGTATTGTTTGGCATTTCAAAATGGAAAGACTTACGCATGAACAACGTTTACAAATCATTCAACTTTATTACAAAAATGCACGTCCTGTAAAGCGCGTACTATTCGCAACACCATCACCCATCTTGAGACCCAGCATTCATTAATGGATAATATTCGAAGAAAATGTAGCGGCCGTAGGCTGAGAGTGCACACGAAGACCGTGGAGAATCGACCAAGCAAATAATTTCACGTTTGGGCTGCTCGATTGGCCACCAAGATCGTGTGATATCACACCGTCGAGATATGTGAGATATGTAAAATCTATGCGGACAATACCGCTTCGATTCAGGCTTTCGAGCAAAATATCATGCGTGTCATTCGCCAGTTACAAGTTGAAATTCTCGAACGAGTGGACCATCTGAGACGTAGGCGCGGCCCATATTTGAAAGAGATAATCTTCAAAAAATAAGTGCCAAAGAATTACTTTCGAATAAACACTTTATTAAATTTAAATTTCTGAGTTTTCTCCCTTTAAAGTAGAGCACCTCGATATGTTGTTATGATTGAAAATATTTTGGCTACAAATAAATTACTAAATTTTAAAGGCGAATTTTCCAAGCCGAAATACAAACTATAATATTTAATTGGATTAAAACCAAGTTAATAATATAATTTTAATAAATGTAAGAAATTATTAAATTTAAAAACGGTGATCATTCATTAAGTTTTCCATTTTCATCTCTTCTATCAGGTAAAGGGGTTTCCAATAGGGATGATATGATTTCTAAGTGTCTTTTTGACCATTTTTAATATGCCATGATCTGCCTCCTTTTTTCATTCAAGAACAACGTTTACAAACAATGCAATATTATTATCAAAAAAGCTGCAATTGCAGCTTTTCGTGCGCTTTTGCCATTTTATGGCCGTAATAATCGTCCACTTAGGCTCGCTATTCGTCGAATTGTTGAAAATGACGAGCGTACATTTTCTTTACATAATGTTCAAGTGAACCGGTCGAAGTAATGAAAATATTGCTGCCGTTCGGGCAAGTGTTGATAAAGACCGCAATTTGTCGATTCCAAGAAGTCATCAAGAATTGGGACTGTCTCAAACCACAACCTGGCGGATTTTGAGAAAAGATTTGGGCTTACATCCGTATAAAACTTTTCTCACTCAAGAACTGAAGCCATTGGACCACCATAGCTGTCGTGAATTTGCTGATTTTGCCTTGGAACCACTTGAAAACGATAACGATGTTTTTAAGAAAATCATCTTCTCCGATGAGGCTCAGTTTCATCTGAGTCGTGCGGTAAATAAACAAAACTATCGATTCAGGTGCGAAGAAAAACCACAACTTATTCATGAACAACCATTACATTCACCTAAATTGACAATTTGGTGTAGTTTTCGGTCCATACTTCTTACGAAATGAAGCTGGTAGCACCGTCACTGTCAATGGAGAGCGGTATAGATCGATGACAACCAACTTTTTGTGGCCACAATTGGAAGAAGTTGATTTTAATAACATATGGCTCTAACAAGACGGGACTACGTGTCACACAGCACATGCAACAACCGAATTATTGCGAGAAAGGTTTGGAGATTCGATTGTTTCAAGAAATTGTGACATTGAATGGCCTCGAGGATATTGTGATTTAACACCTATAGACTACTTCTTGCTGGGTTATTTGAAGTCATTAGCCTCTTCAAGCTTTAAATTTCAATATTGAAATTGCTGTTCATGACATACGACTTGATTTTGGAAAAAGTGTTAAAAAATTGGGTTCATCGAATTCGTTCCCGCAAAAGAAGTCGTGTGGGCATTTGAATGGTGCTATATTCAGAACTTAATTATATCGGTTGTAATTCACACTAAATAAAAAACATTTGAATTTCCTTAACACTTAGTGTGTGTGTTTTTTTTTTTTTCTAAAGAAATCATATCACTCTTATGGGAAACCGCTATATTTGAATTCGTTACGTGGAAAGAAAAATTAAATAATTGTTAGTTATCCTTAATTTTCTTTGAAATGTTATTCATATTTCATAACTAATAATTTATATAAATACATCAACAATAATATATATGTGATTAAAAAATATATAAATCTGTTTTCAGATCTCACTGACGACGTTCATTTCGTTAAATAAATTTTTTTTTTTAGTATTCGATTAAACTACACGAAAATCAATAAAAATATTAATAATAAGTCATATATACATAAATGCTAAAAACACACTAAGTTTTTTTTTAAAGAAATCATATCACTCTGATTTGAAAACCCTATAGAATGTTCATTTCTACAACCAAAAAAATTGTTAAAAATATGTCAATATTATGTAGTTTTTAAGTAGCTACTCCTGTGAGGGGATTAACATATTCAACAATAATGTTGTCACAGTATCATTAATAACACTTTTGACAAACAAATATTTGCACGCATATTAATTTGATATTAATATGTCAACTGAATATGTAATAAAGGAAGAACAAGAAAGAAAAAAACATAAAATATCCTGATACAAAATTCCAACATTTTTTGTTATCGCAATATCGCCAATATTCCTCAAAATTGTTATGACGTTCAACGGAACTACTTATATTCGTGTTTATGAGCAAGTAAAAGTAAGTGTGACTATATGTGTCAATATATGCGTGTGATTGTGTGATTGGTGTTTCTCTGAAATTCAATCGTGCGTGGAAGGAAAAGCCTGAAGAAACAAATTCTTCATACAAATATTTAAGTGTAACCAATATTTCCGTCAACAAATTTTATGTGCATACATAAATATTCATATACAATGTTTGTATGTGCACACATACGCACATATGTTTTTGCTTGTGGATACGCAAAAGAGTAGTATGCTTTCCATCAAAACTTGAATACAAGAATATATATGTATATAAGTTGATATATTCATATGCTGCATAAGTATATATGTACACATTTGAAATATTTATATCCACGCACATTTAATTCATTCATTTTCGTTCCAAATGATTTAGTTTGAAATTCTATTGCAGTTGCTCAGAAACACAAACAAAGAAATAAAGAAACAATGCGTTTCTTTAGCTAAAAATATATACAGTGGCGGACAAAAGTCTACATATACCGCATTTATTCGTTGTGTAGAAAGTACTATCACTTTGCTGGAAAATGTAGGTATACAGTTTTATTTTAAATCCTTTTTTAATCACATGTATTAAAAAAAAATTAATTATTTTATATAAAATAAAATAATTATGGTGAAAAAATACAAAAATATCCTTGACAAAAGTATATACATCCCACGGGTTTACTCGTATAATTCACTTGGAGTTCACTAAAGTAGACAAGGAAATGGATTTTTGGCAAAAAGTCTTAGCTGTAGACAAATCGAAATTCAAAATATTCGGCAGCGCAGGAAGAGCAAAAGTTTGGACGAAAAAATACTGCACTACTAGTGCCAATAGTGAAGCATCATGTCGGCAAGGTAATGGTTTGGGGAGCGGTTGCGGAATCTGGAGTTGGAAAGCGTCTTTTTATTGAGGGTAATATGGACCCGTTGATATATAAGTCATTGTTGGAAGCTAATGTGAAGCCTTCCGTGGAAAGTTTGGAGATTGGCACAGGCTGTATCTTTCAACAGGATAACAATCCAAAGCATATGGTCCATATTGATAAGGATTGGTTCCTTTTCATACTCCAAGGCACGCACACACCACCTCAAAGCCCAGATTTGAATGTTATTGAATACGTCTGGGAGATTTTTTAGAAAAAATCAGATTTCCAGCTTAGCATTATTCAAAGAACGTCCAATTGAAGCTTGTGACAGTATTACTCCCTCAGAATTTACAAATTTAGTAGCTTCGTTGCCACGACGGTTTCAAGCTGTTATTAATGCAAACGGTGGACCAACTTAATACTAAATAGATCTGATATTAACCAAAGTTTTTGCGCTAAGATAAAGGTTGAATGTACTGTGTGTAGACCTTTGTCAATATTGGATTTACGTTTTTTTTTTGTCATATATTTATTGAAAAAAAATTTTTTGTTTTGTTTTTTATGACAAGGGAAAATAGTTGAAATAAACTGTGTCGTTAAATTTTAAAATAAACTTTTTGGACTTTCAATTCAACGAAACTAGGGGGTGTATGTAGATTTTTGTCTGCCACTGTATGTATGAGCTTGTACTCAGAAAAGAACGCTTCGCAGAAAATTATACACACATAAATAATTTTTTTGAAGTACATATCTGTTAAAAATATTTATGTTTCTTTAAAAGTATGAATTTACAAGTTGTACACATATTCTATGAGTTTAAAGATAAAAAACGAACAAATCACCTACAAACAAATAGAAAAGCTCACAACAAGTTTTACAAAATTCTAACCACAGTTCAAACACACTTTCAAATATATTAGAAATGATTTCAGATAAACATAAATGAATTCATAAGTTATTCATGTGAGAAGTTTTGCAGCATTTCACATGCATGCGAAAATATTTGTTTGTAAGAATTCAACATAGAGTCGAAGTTAGTTTAGTATAGTATACGCATTTTTCAATTTCATCTAGAAATATGTTAAAATTGTTTGCATATTACCATTCTTTCGAATTCGCCGGCAGTCGGGCGTATACGTCTATACGTATGCATACGTTGTACAACATTTATAATCATATGCAAATATGCAGTTTGCAACCGGAAGTAATGAAACACTTTCATCCCCGTTATTACATATTTTTCACCATTATTTAAGCGGTTCGATCAACAAATTTCATGAGCAGCCTCATAGGATGTGGTTACTAGTTTTGTAGAAAATTTTATTCCTTGCTTGCAACGTTATTTATTGTAAAGTTATATAAAACAAGAAAACACGGCTGTCTTCGGTCATGCCAAAGTGAGCTTATCAAATTTATTGCAAATTGCAAAATTCGATTTTGAATATTTTCAGTGTCAATATTAATATGAATTTACATCTGTAGAATATCAAATTTCACACTCTTAGATGCGTTTTTGGCGGATTATTGATCCAAAACCTTACATCAGAACAAATCGGTTGTATGGGGGCTATATAGTATATACGTCCGATTTCGATGACAATTCATTATGTGTATGTAGTATACCAAATTCCACGTTCTGAGGTACTTTTTTTTTGCGGATTCATGACCCAAAATGTCAAATCTTAAAAATCGGTCGTATATTTGAAATAGCGGTCCAATCCGGCCGGTTCCGACAAATGGTCGTTTAAACGAATATGTGCCTTTTCTTACCAAATTTGGTTGAAATATCTTTAAAATTGAGGGACAGGTTTGCGATCAAACAGACAGACCGACAGATGGAGAGACCGACGGGCGGACAGACGGGCACGGCTAGATCCACTCAGCTGCCATTTGAATATGATCGGTATAAATTTTGGTGGGTCTATCTCTTTTCCTTCTGATACTTTTATTCTTAGGACCAAAGTTAATTCACCATTTCATATACTTGAATAGTATAAAAATTAAGTAACCGCTGTCAAAAAGACCAACTCCAAAAAAAGGTATTGCCTCATTGAACACCACACGCCTAACAAACATATTTTATTAGTATTCCATAGATCCAAAACATCCGGCATACTCCATGGGCTAAGATACTAATATTATGAAGTCTAGATAGGTAGCAGTTGAATCTACTACCGTATCTAGATCATAAGTTTACCATATTAGTTTAACTCGGATATCACAAGGCGGTTTGTGCTCTTCGTTTCTATTAACTGTAACGGAGTAAAGGGAGGCCAGACTGTCGAATATGATTTACAGTAACTTGAAAAGGTAGTGTTTGTAATTGTCGTGCAGTGAAGAAGCGGAACAATTTGCTTAATTTTTCGGAGTTCCCAGTTTTGAACTCGAAATTCTATCGATGACTGTCGACCACTCTGGTAATTCATGGTCAAACTTTTTAACCTCGGCGGTGGTGAGGATTTCTCAATGTCAGATAGTTGCACTGCGATTATCTAGGTTTTTATGGCATTATGTGGAGTCGGGGTGCTGCGCGCTTTGCGAAAAGCGTGTTGAAGTGTTGCAATCCTCTTTCAGGATGGTGGTGGTGGTATTTTTAAATATGTTTTTGACATTGGCAAATCACAATTTTGACAAAATAGAACATATATAATATATTTGAATTCTATTATCAACGTAAATGATCCGCATGGAACTAAATTCAATTTCATAAATTCAACAGCGACTTCATAAATTCAACAGCGATCTTCGTGGCATCATTTCGTTTATATAACTTTAGAGCGAATTCTAAGCGGAAAAATCTGCTCTAATTCGACTATATTAAAGAAAAAGTGCACTTTTAGTTACGTCATGCTCTAACCTACTTAGAAACAGTTTTAAGTAGGCTGCGAATATGTCCAATAAATTTTTATTAAATTGAAAAATAAAGGATTTAAAGATATAAAATGTTTTAGAACTCATATAATCCTTTTTTTATTGTTTCTCATATGGATAAAAGTAAGAAAAAGTGAAAAGCAAAAGACAATAACTTGTGGGCTCGACCATCTATGCCTCCGTAGCCAACTAGTTAAATACTTGTTTATTAAAGAATATCAAATTACCACTTCACAGACATAAAAAATACCTACTGTGCAATTTTAAAATTCCTATAAGTATGTATGCATATGCAGTTGATGGTTGTTTGTTTACACTCTGCGTTGTAGTGAGTGAGATGAATTGAATTATTATGTATCATCACATGTGCATTGTTTGCTTTCAATTACGCTAATTATGCAAGAGCGTTAGTAATGATAACCTTTACAACGAATATATTTATGCATATGTACATATATGTAGATATACGCATATGTACTCGAAAATATGTGCATAACAATAAATACAATGAAGCAGCAGATACAGTTATCTATCTATAAAATCTGATGTGTTCATTGCTTGCCACGCACACATATATGTATGAATATGTGTTTCCAGGTATAAACGGCCGTACTACTGCCAACACCGTGCGTGTGTTATGTTTTCAAACGGTGCATTAATTAGTCCGCGACACACTTCAAGTAATTTGTCGTACATTAGGATTTATACAACAGTTAACATCTAGAATAGTAAAAGCAAACAATATCAAAAAAATTGTTCAATCATTTCATAATTATTATGACCGGACATGTTGAGCCAATATTGACTGTAACGAAACAGGTACACCAGTGCGTATGAGTGATTGCTCAATTCATTATGGAATGAAAAATCTTTTATTTACTTGACCGAATTTTCAAGTATACTTAATTTTACTTTAAGTATGTGACTACTTTTCTTTGCATAAATACTAATGTTTATTTTCCATATGTATGCATTTATCAACGTACCACTAATGTGAAAGAAATTTTTCTAATTAATTAGTCAGTAATTTGTTTCTATTAGTCATATTATTTTTATTATAATTATTTATTTTTCTTTTTTTGAGAAAAAACATAGGTTTCTTAACAGAAAATAATTTGGGTTATTATTATAATTTTAAAGCATTTTCAACAATCAATGCCTCCAAGTATTATTTATTTATTTATTATTATTATTATTATTATTATTATTTCTTTTTGTTATATATTTCGGAAATTAATTTGATTTTTTTAAAAACTGTTTACCCATTCACAGGCATTATCTATTCAATTTCGCCATAACTTCCTGTTATTTATACGTGCGCTTTAGCCAAATCAATTAAATTAGATATAATAGAGTTACATGAGATCATATGTTATTGTGCTGTAGATTCTTCGCAGGGCTGCAATCAAATTGCTTCGTACTCTCTAGACTTGCACTTAAATATTTTAATTTTTCACTCTTGAAGTGAACTCATTTACAATTTTTCAAATACATTTATTTATATTCGCAAAAATAAATTCCATTCACAGTTGCAATTTTATTTACATTTCTCATAATCATAAACAAATATTAGTACTGTTATCTACTCAACTAATTATGTTTTCAAATACTTTTATTTCATTTATTGTGATAGGTTGAATTAAGTATTCTAAATTTTAAATATGATCATTTGCAAGGATATTTCCATGTATACCAAAATTTTGCACCCCTGCTCGTTAACAGTATTAATAGAAATTTTTTTCAATATGAAAATTTTAATTAGTTTTGCTTTTTAAATATTTCAAAATGCGCATAATATTTATTTATTCACCAAATCGTTTAAGTTTTTGTTTGTATTTAACATTAGGTGCAAATTAACTCTAATTTGATGTTTCATTTTCAGTAATAACGTTAGTTTAAACTCAAAAAACTGTTTGAGTATTAACTTATTTAAAGAAAATTAGTAAATTTTTCAATTACTTTTTATTTCCAATTTTATTAATGGTGAATATAGTGTATGTTGAGTTATGTGATTTTATTCTATTTTAAATTATTTTCTATTATATATTTTATAACTTTCATTTATATGAAACGTAGTATGTAAGTTACAGAGGAGAAAGATAGATACACCGAAATTTATACCGATCGTATCAGAATCAGGAGCTGAGTCAATTATATAGTTATACGTTTGTCGGACCAATATAGCATATATATGACCGATTTTTCAGATTTGAAATTTTGAGCCATAAATCCTTCCAAAAAGTAGATAAGAACGTAAAATTGCATAATGAATTGCATATTGATTCTAAAAAATCATCGCAGTGGGAGGAATATGGGACGATATTTTTAGATGTGGGAGTTTGATCAAAACTCAGTCAAAAAAGCATTTAGAAGCATGATAATTGGTATTAGCTACAGGTATTATGAATTGCATATTGGTACAGAAAATAATCGATACCGGACTATTATATCATATATCCCCCTTACAACCGTGAAATTTTGATATTCTACAGACGTATATTTATTAAGTTATTTGCACTGACGATTGAAAAATCGAATTTTCCAATTTGCAATAAAGCTAATATGTTCGTAAATGGTATAAAGACTTTGGAATAGGCGAAGGCAGCCATTCTTTCTTGTTTAATAATTTTTATTTTTTCTTTTGTGGTATTTTATTTTATTTTTTTATTACTTCATTATATTGTTTTATTTTTATTTTTTTATATTATTTTATGTTGTTTTATTTTATGTTATTTTATTTGATTTCATTTTATTTTATTTTATTTTATTATTTATTATTTATTTTTATATTTCTCTAATTTAATTTAATGTAATTTAATTAATATAAGTTAATTTAATTTTATTTTATTTATTTTAATTTAATTTAATTTAGTTTTTTCCCTTGGGGTCTTATTTAAACTACGAAATGACATTATCTCACATACATAATGTAAATTTGTATTCAAATGGAAATTTGCAAATTTTGATGATCATACATATATAAATTTTATAAATAAATTCAGTTATATTTAATGGTTTAGGTCATTCCATGTACGTACATATGTGTTTTAATCAATATCTGAATTTATTATTATTTCTATTGTCACTGACATTCGGCCAAATTTGTGTGGATTTTAGTGATTTCAAATATTAACGCTGTCATTTCATACCATTTGTTGCTTTGCCACAGTGACACATTATTGCCACATCCGTTTATTTTGTAGTAAAATAGTACTTAAAATAGTTTTGGTGAAAATTAATGTGATTATATTTCATTGTGTAAAAATAGTTGTAAAATATATGTAAAAATAGATTTGAGTGTAAAATCAAATCAACGAAGCCAAAAGAACTTCATTTATAGGAAGAATAATGTCCTGTATGGAGATGAGGAACATACTGATGAGCTATGAGAAAAAATAGAGAAAGTCCACCAAAAGAAAATTGTTTTAGAAGAACTCTCTGATTCAAGATATGTTTCTAGATGTAAGGAAATATCAAAATGCTCAAAAGCGAAACATACAAGAAAATAGATCAAAATAGAATGTCAAATGTGGTAACAGCGGCCTTAAGTTAATCACATACTTCGAAAGAATATTAAATTTTGTTTTTGAATACTCAAATACTACAAGAAAAAAATCTTATAGTGCAACGTCCTTTGTTGCGTCTCTCTTTACACTCTCTTTCCGTTTCAATGCATAATGGAGCCCACATTCAGGTTCAGACTCGGAGGCAAATGTTGATTTAGATTAATTTATTGCTGATACGATATAGAAATAGCATCATTCCAAATCCAAATGTACATATAAGTATATATATGCATGTGTAATAAAGCGATGAATGTAAATCTAATCGCATGAATCAACAACGCCATGTTCATTTAGGCATATTTGCGTTAATGTATTTTCCATTTTAATTTGACTTTTGCCAGGCTTTCAAAATGTAATATAAAGTATACCAAATTGTCAACTATTTACGTACCATAGACAGTTTTTTGCATCTATATTTTATATACCTACATACATACATACATACATACATACATATAAGTAATATTTTGTATAATTTTGTGCTAATTCCATGTCGAGCTCGCACTTATCATCCTTCAGTGCATTTAAATTATTCATGGATTTGAGAGGAAAATAGTTCCTATTGTATTTCAAAATACTGTTAAATAATTGAAAGCACACTTACATCGTATACGCAAATTCACCAACGAACTTTGCGTCTCACCGCGATCGTTGGCAGCCGCACATGCATAGAAGCCGGCATGTACGCGTGCTACTCGTTGCAAAACCAGCGAACGTGTGGAAATGATGACGCCCCACGAGACATTCTGCGTGACTGGAATACCCTGAAAATAAAATATCACAAATTGATTTAAAAATAGTTACATTTGAATAATATGGTTATGTTGAAAAAATAATAGTAGTTTTTATACCGGCAACATTATCCAAGGATCTGTGTCTCTTATAAATGCACTACAGCTCCAAATTTTGCTCAAACATTTTCGTGCAGTGCGAGCATTTCGGCAACAAGCACTCGCACACCTGCTCATTGCTCATTACTCGAAAATTTCCGAACTGAGCATTTCAAGTATTTTGACAAACACTGGCTTTTTTCTCAAAACTGTTTCTTATATTAATTTTAAATTTATTTATGCAAAATGTAAAAATCATTGAAACGCCAAAGAAATTTTGACAAACAAGTTAAAATTTTTTTTTGTTCTGCTGGAGCTCTAAAATACACAAGAAAAATATCTAAAGAAAACAAAACTGTGCTGAGAAAGGCATCATTCATTCGCTGATTTGAAAACAGCCTTCACTAGCACTGCAAACCATCTTAGCCTAGCGGTTTTATATAACTCTGAAAACAGACAAACCAGCATTACCAACAGGTGCTGCTGTGAACTATGTGGGCAATTGAAAAGTAATTCTTCTCTCGTCAAATAGTAGACGCATGAGCGCAGCAATATTAGTTGACATTAGGAACGTTGTACTACTGGCATAAAGGAAGAAGAAGAGGTAGACTTTCATTCTTCGTTAGAAAAATTAGCTGGAAAGGGATGCGACTTAACTTGATGTTTCCAACCAGGGCGAAAAGTTGCAAAAATTGTAGACTAATTTAAGATCGTGTGGGTGGTAATTTCGTTATTTAAGAAGAAGAAAAAGTTTCTTGTAAGTTTTGAGTAAATTTTGGTAAGTCATATACAGTGACGGACTAAAGTCTACATACACCACCTGTATTCATTCTGTAGAATCGTACTATCGCTTTGCTGAAAAATGTAGTTACACAGTTTTATTTTTTATCCTTTTCTAATCACATATTAAAACTAATTCATTCTCTAACATAAAATGAAATAATTATGGTGGAAAAACGCAAAAATGTCTTGACAAAAGTCTACTACACCACGGGTTAACTAGCAGGTACGTAGATATGCTGCGTTGTTATGGTGGTTAGATACCCTTTTTTTTACTATTTTTTTAAATTATGTTTTCTCATTTGCTAGTATTGAATTCGGTTGTGCTTTAAACACATTAGCATTAACAATGGCTCCGCGAAAAGAAATATTCATTGACGCAATAAAATTGGTTATTCAGCACAGAAAAGAGAATAAATCGGATGGCGAAATTTCAAAAATTTTAAACTTAATTCCACCAAAGGTACAGATTTTTGTAAAAAAGTTTGAAAGAAATGGATCCACCGAAAATAATTCGTGTGTTGGCCGCGCGAAGAAACTAACTCGAAGACACATCCGCTTTATTCTGAAGGAAATGAATGATGATCCTAAAGTTACTGCTCCAAAATTAGCCGAAAACATCGCAAGCTCACCAAGAAAGTGTATCCATTTAAGAACAATTCGAAGGGCTCTGACCGATAAGAACTTCCACAGTAGAACGCTACGTAAAAAGCCTCTTATTTCTGAAAAAATCGTAAACTTCGCTTGGATTCAAAAAAAGTCTTGTTTACAGATGAATCGAAGCTCAATACATTCGACAACGAAGAAAGACCAAAAGTTTACAGAAAAGAAAATACTGCACTTAAGGCCAAAAATATAGTATTATGATGCTTCACTGGATGGTGGCAACGGGATGGTTTGGGGAACGGTTGCGGCATCTGGAGTTGGAAAGTTTGTTGTTATTGAGGGTAATATGGATCGGTTGAAATATAAGGATGTTGGAAGCTAATCTGAAGCCTTCGTGGTCAGTTGGTGGTCAGGTTGGAGGCAGGCTGGATCTATCAAGAGGATAACGATCCAAAGCACACGGTCCATATTGTAAAGATTGGTTGCTTTATCATGCTCCAAGGCAACTATATAAACCACCTCAAAGCCCAGTCTTGAATGTTATTGAAAATTTCTAGGAGATTTTTGAGCGAAAAATTAGAAAAATCAGATTTCTTATTGAAGCTTTGGACAGTATTTCTCCCTCAGAATTTAGTAGCTTCGATGCCATGACGGCTTCAAGCTGTTATTGATGCGAACGGTGGACCAATTAAATACTAAAAGGATCATGTTAGCTGATATTAACCAAAGTTTTTGCGCTAAGTTATGTATGCTCTATATGAATACTTTTGTCAATGTTGGATTTACATTTTTTTTGTCATAGTTTTACTATTTCATGTTAAAAAAGTTTTGTTTTTGTTTTTTATGATAAGAGAAAATAGTTGAAATAAACTGTAAAGTTAAATTTTTGGACTTTCAATTCAACGAAAATAGGGGGCGTATGTAAAATTTTGTCCGCCACTGTATACTAATATTCTACGATATGAAAATTTAAGCGTAATAACCGTAGATGTTTAGGCTTTCGTAAAAGGTTAATTATAAATTATAAATTATAAAGTAACTATAAAGGTTTCGTATTTTTTAAAGTTTATTACAGGAAATTGTATAATATTCAATTTATACATATAATAATAAATAGTTTAAAATGATGACCATATTATTTTTAATTTGTTTTCAGCACACACTCAGTGCTGATGACATATGTAAAGGGTGTTTTTTATAGAGGAATAGAGCTTTAAGTTGGCATTACTTTTCAAGATGGCGACCGATTTAACAGCTCTCAAGTGATTTATTCTCAGTTTGGTTCGGGAATTCATCATGAATAGAATCACGCCTGAACAACGCCTGCAAATAGAGCAATTTTACTTCGAAATAATGGTTCTGTGCGGAAAACGTATCACGCACTACGTCCATTTTAACGAAGTTTAGCGATGAAGCGCACTTCTGGTTGAATGGCTACGTCAACAAACAAAACTGCCGCATTTGGAGTGAAGGTAATCCTCAAGTGTATGTTGAAACTCCGTTACATCCAGAAAAACTGACTGTTTGGTGCGCTTTATGGGCTGGTGGAATCATTGGTCCGTATCGTCGCTAAAATGGACGTAGTGCGCGATACGTTTTCCGCAGAACCATTATTTTCGAAATAAAATTGCACTATTTGCAAGCGTTGTTCAGGCGTGAATCTATTCATGATGAATTGCCAAACCAAACTGAGAATAAATCACTTGACAGCTGTTAAATCGGTCGCCATCTTGAAAAGTAATGCCAACGTAAAGTTCTATACCCCTATAAAAAACACCCTATACATATGTACATGAATGTATATGTAAATAAACACAAATTATTTGAAACTGAAAAACTCACTTTTTTCATCCTTTTCATAATGAAACGACAGATAGTATACATGTGTATATCGAACGTAGAATTTCACTAAATAAACAATACTGCCTCTCAAATGAGCAATATTTGTTGAAACTGGAATTTCCGCACGAAAATTGTACATTATCGCTGGTGTCAAAAATATGCAAAATTTATATTTTGCCATAGCGTCTAACATATATACATACATGCCATATAGTGAGCGAGTGAGTGGCTATGTGCAAGATTTTATTGTATTGTTTATACTTGTGTGTATGTGCATTTTCGTTTAGCAGCTTTTCCATAACCACTCACACATACACGAGAAATGACGTCAACAACGCCAATGTACTCTTTGTAAATAAATACCGAAAATGTGTAAAAATAAAAGAATGCGGAAAATTGTATCATAACAAACAGCGAAAATACAGCAATGCAAATATTTACACAATATTGCATGTGTATGTGCGCATATGTATTTGTGTGAAGAAACATTAACAAGATATAACATGCCCATCAAGAAAAACAACTTAATGGAAAAAAAACATAAAATTTTCGAAGAAATTTATATTTCACTTTTTTAAAGCAAATAACATTACCAAGTAGTTGTGTGCGTGCGTGCAATTGTAAAAGAAGTATATATGTTATTATTGCGCATACTTAGGGAGTAGTGCTGGGTAGAGTGACCCCTGAGTTTAAAAGCCAGATATATTTTAATTTATAATAGTGGCTTCCAGGAAACAAATAACTATATAAATTGCTTAACATTGGTTACTTAAAAAATACCAAGTTTTGTAAAAATTTCTTGTAATTTTAATTATTAACCATTTTATGATTTTGGCACGATTGTGGAACTATTCTTCCTTTAAATCCCCAATATATTTTCGACTATGAACTATGAATTTTGTGAACTAGGAACGCCCACAATAGACGAGTGGTTAGCATTGCGTACTACTATTCAGAAAGCCAGGGTTCGAGTCCACGTTCGATCAGCATCCAAAGATTGAAGGAAATGATTGCAGTCGGCCCTCGGTAGGGTATGCCAAGCCCTCTGAGTGTATTTTTGATATGAAATAAAAGCTTCGCATAAAACTTCATCGGCCATGCGGAGGCAGCTTAGAATAAAATGCAGGTCTCTCCATTTGCTAGTTAAGGCATAAAGATGAAAAACCATACATTGGAAGAGGAGCTAGGCCGAAAATCGTTTTAGCGGTTGCAAAGCGCCAATGACATATTATATATATATATCAAAACCGTAAACTCTGTTGAAAAAATTGAAGGGGAATTATAGTCTAGAGGGATGAATTTTAGGTAATCTTTGAAGCTCTGTGAAAAGAAAGCAATCAATATTTTTAATATCCATCCTTTTATGAGTTATTTATTTACTTGAGAAAAATGCAAAAAAAAAATTAAAAAAAAAAAAATTAATTCCACGAATTAACATCAGATAAAATGGGGCCCTTCAGCCCTTCTAGAAATCTTAAAAAAAGATTATTAATCTAGAGGAATGTCACAATGTCTGGAACTACGGAAAAGTGGAAAAAAATTTACAAAATGGCGGCTATTTAAAAAAAAATTATTTAACTTTTTTTTGGACTTTTCGAATTTTTTAAAAATACTAAGAAATTTGCAGATAAGCGTAGTTCCAGACATAGAGAAGTCTATATAGATGACTCTCCAAAAATTTCAAGTAAATCGGTCCTTTACAACTTGAGAAATCGTGGGTATCGTTTTGAAAAAGACAGTTTCGAGAAAAACGCGTAAAGGCCGAGGCGGTATGAATTCCGCGTCAGCAAAATAGCTGTATCTCCGAGAATGATTAGAATTTTCAAAAATCCTCTTACAGACGTATTTTTAAATAGTTAAACTTTAAATATATGCTAAAAAAATGGAATTTTCCAGAATTTTATACTAGAATACCCCCTTCATTAACAAAAAGACTTAATTTCCCCTTATAAAAAAATATGGAACCTAAAAGCTACTACTAATATATAAGGCTATTATTATTATTTAAAAAACTTAGATACAATTTTCCTTATATTTATAATGTTTTTATTTATTTAGAGACGACAGAGATTTGAAGTATTTTTGTCACCAATGTGTCAATAACTCCTAAAGTTATGTCTCTAACCCTTCTGGGGCCTACTCACTATACTTATCGTCCCATCACCTTTCTTGGATTACGTATATTGTATTATATATTTTTATCATGACAGAACCGATTCGAGAAAAATTCACCTTTTTTATTGAGCACACCTCATATCTATGCGTGTGTATGTTATATAGGGCATTTGTTCATTAATTTTATTTCCTTAATTTATTACCTTTCAGCATGAATTGGTATACTACCTTTGGTCCGAAATATAGAAATAGCAGAAGGAAAAGATATCCGTCAAAAAAGTACCTCCGACCGTGGAAATTTGTAGACTACACACATTGTATAATGAACTGCATATTGGCTCTGCAAATAATCGAAATCGGACGACTTAACATATAACTCCTATACATCGATTTTATCAGATGTTGGAGCGCTAAATTTTTTAAGTAAATTCAAATATTTATATATTGGTACCGAAAATCATGAAAATCGGACGACTATATCATATAGCCTCGTACAACCATTTTGTTTACATCTTACCTTTTTCGTCTAAAATTCACCAAAAAATTATCTATGAACGTAAAATTTGGTATTCTACAGACGTAAATGCAAGTTTATATTGACACTGAAAAGCATCGAAATCAAATTTTGCCATTTGTTTCTTGTTTATTTTACTTTTCTCATTGGTATAGCGTACTTCAAAAATGTTTGCGTTTAAAAAAATACCGCAAATAAAAAAGCGTGTAATAAATACAACAATATAAATGTGTGCATATAAATTTGTGCGAGAATTTAAAAGATGGTGAATGTGCATGAATAAATTTATGTGTGTGCAAATCTGAAAAAAGAAAATATTGTAAAGATGAGTAATCGTACGCATTCCCAAATAGACCCCTTTAACTCTTCTAAGCATATGCAAACACATATTTATGGAGTGGTGTAAATAACAAAAGGACTACGTGCATTTGTTTCATACAAACATAACTATATACCCAGTAATAAAATATTAAACTGGTTTAAACCAAATAGTTAATTACTAGAATTTTCTTTATAATATACAAACCGGTCTGAACTAAGGCTATGTGTCACTTGAAAAAATTGTTATTTACATTAGTTGAAATTTATGATATGATTTCTTGAAATTTTTAAAGTGATTCAAACAGATAGCAAATTATGATTATCTTGCCCTTACTTAAAATGTGGAGAGTATTTAAGTTTTAAGTATGTGTATAATTTTTTTTTTTAAGTTTTACTTCAAATATTCACAACTTAGTTAGTTTTTGAGACTCCATCTCAGATAAGTAATAATTTTAAAGGGTATAAAAAATGTTACTTATTTTTGGAATTAAAAAACAACAAGGTTGTTTAAAAAATATTTTCTATAACGATTTTTTTAATCTACTACAACCAGTATGTGGTTCAATGTGTTAGTTTTCTAGTGACACCCTAGTTTTTTGAAATTGATTTGTCATTCGCTAAACTATGATGTATTTTATTGGTCAACCTTTTATAATTTTTTTTTGTATTTATCATTCTTTTAACTTCTGGGAAACAAATTTTCAAAGTACTTCTGGTCGATTTCTGTCTGTTTTGCATGAAATTAAGCCCTGTGACAAATTTCAGCCAAAGTCAAATTGATGTGGCTTGGAATAAATTGTAAGTTTTTCCATTTGCTGAAAAAAAATAAAGATGCGCAATTTTTTTTTCAGCAAATAGAGAAACTTACAATTTATTCCAAGCCACATCCAAACGGCTGATGAATTTTTGTAGGAGTTTATATTTCTTGTCTGAAATACACTTTGTTTGACTGGCTTTCGAATAATCCTTTTCTATGATTTTGGATGTTGATCTGTATTTATATCCTGATTTTGTTACCTTTAATACGTTTTTTTTTAACAAACGAAGTACGAAGTAGTATTTTTTTGTCAATTTTTAAATAGTTTAGGTTTATTATATACCTTCTTGATATTTGGCAATTGTCTTCCTTCAGGAAGACACTTTAGCTTATTTAGCATACTAGTTACGAAACATCATTTAACTAGTTGGTTTAACTGATTACCACAGATGTCAGCATTTGTCTATGTTCATATGTATGTGCTTGTGTGTATTTTAGCCTGACAGTGTTGGCAAAAGACTTTCAGTGACAACATACGCGCAAACATCCGTTACTATTTTACCACATACCGTTGCATGTACGCATGAAAAGTCTGAGGTACGTATTGCGCTCGTATATGTATACATATGTATGTACATATGTGTTAAAACGTCCCTGCGCCACATTGTCATACGCTCCGTCTGGTTTTCTTTTCTTTTGCCGAAAATGCACTGGAAATTTGTCATAAAATGAATAATAACTGCATTTATATGAGCTGTTTTACCCGTAAGCAAAATGTGAGTAGTTATTTTGCCAAAGAAAAAAATGTTAAAAAAATATGGAAAAATCAACAACAAATAGGAAGCCGCGAAAACGCATGCAATGTGAGCAGCTTACCCAACACATTGGTGGGTGTTGGTTAAATTGCATTCGCCAGTGGTATTTACGCCTTTTTATTATGCAGTTTTTTACTACAATAATTTTAGTATTTTTTATGTTTGTATATTTGAGGTTTTATTGTTGGTCTACGTATGGGACCTGCAATGATTTGGTGTTGCTACATACACACATACCCACAATATTTTTTTATACATTTACATTTTTCCCATACCTTTTAAAATATCCTTTTAAACGTACGTTTCGTTACTGCAGAAGCAATTGTGTCGCAGTAAATTTTGTGTTTCAGTTATATTGGTTTATATGAATGTACATACATATGTACATACATACATATGTGTATGTGTGTTTTATGTGGGTATATTTATGAAAAGTAAGTGCTTTAAAAGCTTTTTATCTGTGAGTGGTTTGCCATGTTCATGGTGATTTATTACTGATTGAGTTTTAAGAAAATAGTAGGATTCATAAAGATTAACAGTCATTACTCCAAATAGATATGAATATTTGGAAGAAATTCCTTTTATTTACTATTAAGTTTATGAGTTTAATATGAAAATACCTTTTTTTTCAAAAATTTGACTCATTTCTATGTAATTAGAACCGAAGAGTAAATTCGAAAATTTTAAATTTTCTTCAACCATTCTCAAATCAAAATAAATAGCTTAAACTATCCAAAAAATAAAAAAATATTAAATAAACCTAATAATGAGCTTTCTGACCAGGACCTTTTTCAAATCAACAATATTCGTAATATATAATATTTATTCGTTGGATTTCATATATTTGGATGACATCTCGTCATTTTGTCTATATCGCTGTTATCGTATCGTTCTGCCTGAAGAGGCTTTTCATCCCTCCCTTGATTTATCTTCAGAATATCCTACTAATTTAAAATGTCCGATAAATTTTTCAAAACCACAAAATAATAGTTTTTTATTTAGAAGAAAAAAAAAACAAATTAAGTTAACCTTAGAAATACGATTTCTTGGCCAATATACAACGGTGATGTATGAGAAAGCTTTTCTCACGTCACAAGTGCTTTACACGCAATCTTTAAACATTGTGTACCTAGAACAAATAAGCCAGCACGTACCACATACACCTTATGGTTTCATGCGGAATTGAAGTACTTGAAAAATCAAAAGACTAGACTATTGAAGCTCTACAAAAAGACTACTAAAGTCTCTGACTATTGTGCCTACTCTATTATAAGACAGAAGTATAATATTTTAAATAACTCGTGCTACAAAAAGTATATGACAAGAAGTCGTAATAACATTATCGCAAACCCGATTCATTATAGTCATTCTATAGTTTTGTTAATTCGAAATTTAAGACTTATCGATTTTCATCATCTATGAAAATGAATAACGAAATTTCTAGTTATTGTTATAGAATCGCTGATATGTTCACAGACTTCTTCGAATCTAATTATGCGCCGAGTACACTTCTAACCATACAATTTGTTTCTTACCCTTATCCCATCTGGTTTATTTAAGTACTGTGCCGATCTTTTATACCTACCATTAACGAATATATTGAATGCTTCGAAAAAGTCATATATTTATCTCTCCATAAATCTGGTAGTAGATCTTGTATCATCATTGCAAAATTATGTTTTATTCCCAAATTTTTTAAAGCTATTATAACTGGCTAACTAGCTCACTCAGTGTCATCAATTATTGACACTTGACAAGAAGAGTTTTGTAAAAGTAAGTCCGCCTCATCGAACCTACTGGAATTCACTACCCATGTCATTAATTGTTTTATTTATACTGATTTATATATTATAAACTTGATATATTTGGATTTCCACCATCCTTACTCAAATGGATTCAATCATATTTGACAGAGTAATTTTTAACTCTAGTACCTCACGTGAAATATCAGTGACTTCTGGTGTACCTCAAGGCAGTTAGCTCGGTCCCTTACTATTGCTTTTATTCATCAATGATCTGCCAAATGTGGTTCGTCATTCTAATAAAGCATTTGTGTACACAGATGATGTCAAGTTCTTCAAATCAGTTCGTTCTATAAAAGATACAGAACTCTTGCAACTTGACCTAAATAATTTGGTAAGATGATGTGATGTGAATTTTATGTCGTTCTACTCTAAAAAGTCTTTGCAATCCTTTGCCTATATGATTAAAAATCATAATGTTGAATAAGTTACTGACTTCATTGACTTGTGTGTCACAATGCACCCTAAGCTAGCTTTAGAAATCATATAAATTTCTGTGCTAATAAAGCTAAAGGAGTCCTGGCTTTCATTACGCGGTGGGTTAAGGAGTTTAATGGCCCATATATTAGCAAATTACTCTACTCTTCACTCGTTAGGCATTTTTGAGGTTGTATGGAATCCAAATTATCAATTACATAGTATAGTAGTAAATTGGAATCTATACAAAGCAATTCTAATTACTTGCGTTAAGGAATTTACTTTGGGATGCGAATAAAAACCCCCTCACTCTAGAGTCGACGAGAGATTTTGGAGTTTTATTTTTAACTCAGCTGATAAGATGTATTGTCAATAGTCCATTCCTACTTAGCGAGATTAACTTTAATGTCCCTTTAAGACAATCTAGATAATTGTGGCCCCTTCCTATTCTTTATTCAAAATAAATTTTGAAATGCTCGACCCATTCAGCTTTTTGTGTAATGATTTTAGTTGTCATTACGCCAGCCTAGATCCCTCTGACTCATTTTTGGTATAAAGAAATATTCTGAGAGTTTTAAACATATAAATCATATCTTTATTCTCAACACTTCTTAATCGCAAATTACTTTAAAACAGCTGATGAGCAAATCTGTAGCTGCTCAGTGTAAGAGTCGAGTGTATCCGCGACCTTCCACGGTGGGTCTCGGATTCATGACAGTCCGGGCTGTACCTGGTTTTCGGTCACCGGTCTGTTGGACCTATAGTTAAATTTTTTTAGTATCAGCTTAAAAGCACGTTACATATAATTAAATTTAAAAATTTGTATCTCAACTGAAAAATACATTGGCGGAAAAAAGTCTAAAACACTGCCTGTATTCGTTCTGTAGAAAGTACTATCGCTTTGCTGAAAAATGTAGGTATACAGTTTTATTTCAAAACCTTTTCTAATCTTCTTCTTCCTCTTTGGCGTAGGCACCGCTTACGCGATTATAGCCTCGTCAACAATAGCGCGCCACTCGATTCTTCTTTTTGCTGTTTGGCGCCAGTTAGAAATACCAAAATCCTCTGCTTCCGCCAACGCATAATCCATCGAATACTTTCAAAGCTGGAGCGCTTTCTTCCATTCGGACGACATGACCTAGCCAGCGTTGTCGCTGCCTCTTGATTCGCTGAACTATGTCAATGCCGTCGTATAGCTCTTACAGCTCATCGTTCCATCGTCTGCGGTATTCGCCGTTGCCAACGCGCAAAGTACCATAAATCTTCCGCAATACTTTTCTCTCGAAAACTCCTTAAGCCGACTCATCGGATACTACAATTTAGAGGTCCCTTAAGTAAGAAGGTGCCGCAGTCTAGCTGGTTAATATACTCGTAAAACTAACGACATATATCACAGTCGTCCAAGAATTTCGATAGACGGGGAAAGCATGGAAACGGGTAGATCCTTGTGACATATACTACAGCGGCCATATAAAAAACCACATTTTGTGTTGAATTGTGGTGGGAGAGGCCAAGCTCGTGCTCAGCGATTTTAAGGAAATGGTGTGTAAAGAAAGTACCTTCGGCACAACACTCGGAAAATTCAGCATCTATGATGAAACATCCCAAGTTGATTGAAGCTAATTGAGTTCATTGGGACCCGAAATTTATCAAGTTATCACCATATCAATACTATGACTCACAATCTCAAATCTTAAAAGTATATTATATGTTATAGTGGTCTGATCGGCTAGTTCCGAAAAATTATAGTTTAAACGTAAAAATACATCTACGTATATCATTGAAATATCTCACAAATTGAGGGTCTAGTTTGCGTTCAAACAGACAGACAGACTTGTATTGTTAAATCAACTTAGTTCCTCCTTCTGATTTGATCGGTATACATTTTGACGAGTCTCTCTCTTCTTCTTCTGGTAATTACATACTTTGGACTGAAGTTAATATACTATTTCATGTTCATGAAAGGTATTAAAAGACTGTGTACCTCGTAAAGTTGAGAGAAGCGCACCACATAGGAGAGAGGAGAGATACCGAAAAAAGTGAGACATATTTGGAGAAAGAAAAAGAGAGAGGCCAATATGAGTGAGTGAGAAGAGCTGGCTGACAGGGGAAAACTTGAAAATTCTACGAATAACAGCCACTTATAGTGAAGCATACTCAGCATGTAGGAAGCAAGATATGATCTCCTTGGTGACTGATGTCCAGAGCATACTGGGTATAAGTAGGGCATACTTTTCCAGCCTGTTGAATGGCAGTGAAAGAGCAATACCTGGAGATGGGCCCGAGTAATAAATTAATGATGACTGAAAACAGGTTTCAATAACTCTATCGAGGTTAGTCGAATAGGAATTGCATATTCAAATGAAAACAATAAGACGGGAGCCGAAGCTTACCAGCCGAGCTATTTAAATACGGTGACGAAGGCTGATAAAGTGTATACATCACCTTCTTCGAAAAATATGGTCGAATTAAAGCTCGTTCGATGATTGGAACCTACGCAACTTATAAGTGTGTCTTTAGAACTTGAAAATTTATAATTGGCCACATAATCACCATGCACCAATACTTGGGTTCGGCAAGCATTACCTCTTCGTCGATTTTTAGGCTATGTAAATTGATTCTCAGCAGCACTAAAAATTCCTTCATAATCGGGAAAGACCTCAGCGAACCATTTTAAAATAAAAAATGGGTTCTATGGAAGGTGACTCTTTATCGTGTGGCTTCTTTAGCTTAATGCAGAGAAAATGTGTCAAGGAAAATACGAAATATATGTTGCCGTCAAAAAAAAAAATTCATTGTATTCACGCCGTGGCTCCCACCATAGTGTGGACTTCCATGTATTTGGTGTTGAAGCTCTAGAGACTAGCTTCAATACCGCTAATAACATTATCACTCTTGCCAACTGGTGCTATTTTGGACTTAGTATGCAACTGCAAATCAAAGTCCTCTCTTTATTAATAGAAGCGTAGACGATGTCAGCATCCGATGAGTCGGCACTAGAAGATTTTGAAAGAAATGTTTTGCGTTAACAGTGAATACCGCAGACGATGGTACGATGAGCTGTACGAGATATACGATGTAAGCGATGCCTACGCCATGATGAAACACTATCGAAACAGGATTGCTGTATATTCCGCACACCTATCCACCCATATACTACGACACTAATTCATTAGATATGAAATTTATTTAAAAAAAAAATTATATATATATTTCTTAATCCAATACGGATAAAAATCATATTCTCTTTATTTTGCATTCAGAAGGGATGAAATAGTCAACTGAATAAGTTATTGATCCTTATTTTTCGGTTAACAGGAAACATATTGGATATAAAATCTAAATTATAAACATATGAATGCATATTTACATGCACATTTGTATATATACTTACATCATGTGACCACGTTATGCGATGCTCCTTGGGGTTGGCCTTTATGTGACACTCAAAGTAAACATCATCGCCTTCTTTAATTTCGTCTGGCTTGAGTGTGGACCCCAACGATAGTGTGACTTGTGGTGGATCTGTTGATATTCATGAAACCATTTTGAATGCAAGCAGTTTTGGTTGGTTGCCAAAGTTTTAGAACATAATAGTATCCATAATTGAATTTATTCACGACAAATAAGCATTTGTAAACGATAAGAAGAAGAAGAAAAGAACAATTCAATTATTTTGGAAATTTTTATTAACTTACATGGTCATATACTCATATGCAAATATATTCGTAAAACTCTATGTTACTTTCGAAAAAAAAAAAACATATAGACTTACATATGCATAGGTTTTCACATAAGAAATCCCCTTATCTTCATTGCCTCATACCTGCTTATTCGCAGCTTTTCAACCTTTTACTTTAGTCTTTTTCAAAAACAAAAATGCAATTTATATAATTAAGCGCTCTCAGCAGAAGCAAAAAAGGAAATCCTAGTAGTACAGTAAATGTTTGATATTTTTAATTAGCTAAATGACAAGGAATTTTTTTTTCAGTTTGTATGCTTGATAACTCCTTTGCTTGGCTTTTATTTTTGTCTAAATTTTTTTTACAGATTTTAAGAGTACACTTTCTCGTTTTTTTTTGTATTATTTTGTTTTTAGTCCTTTTGGTTGAGACTGTCGCGCAACTTTTTGCTGTCACAAAACTTTTGCAACTGTAAAAACTTTTGACCAACTCCACATTTTTACTTTTCGCTTTTAAATCTGAATATTTTTTTTAAAGAGTTTACAATTTTTATTTTTTTATAAATATAATGCACTTAATTTGGTTGATGATTTTAAATGTAATTATTTTTAGGATTGCAGTTGTAAAAAAGTTTGTATGTAATGTAATTAATTCTGAAAATAAAATTGCATTGCTAATGTGTTGCAAGGACACATTTAAGAGCCATTTACACTGTGCAATAAGATTCTCCCATATCAAAACCTCATACTGGGTTTTTGGCCTATAGGTCTGGTTTCATTTTTATTTTTATTTAAAGTTGGCGATCCTGTGTATGAGAAAAGTTGATTAAAACTTGATCAAATGAAGCAATTTTAGATGGGTTTTTTTGTATGTCGCTTTTTTTGGATTGAGGAACTCATTTTTGACATTAACTTTTACCTAAATCTTACGATAGGTGGCGCTGTCATACAATTTGTCTTATTTTTCATAAAAATAGTATTTTTAGTTTTATTGTAGAAATGATCGTATATAATACATATAGAAAGGAACATTACACTATATTTGGCACACAAAAAAGATGATAAATAGTACACTTATACACATATGTAGGCGTGACAAGTTTGAAATAAAAAATTAAGTATACGTACAAAGTAATATTTCTGTTAAGAATTAAATTGTTTTCTGACATTTTGAAAAAAGTGCCATAAAAAGCTTACAAAAATAACGGTGCTTAAAAACTAAAACTTGAATCTTTATGAAGGCGGTAAGTTTACTTCCTCCTCTTCCTCGTCGGTATTGTCTTCTTCATTTTTCGTTAGCCACCAGCATAGATCTGCTAACATTGGTAGCAGTTTTTTCCCCCTATACCGTGTCTCCATTGTTAAAGCGACCTGGTGAAAACGTTCGCCTTGTTCATCCGATTCCGTTGCGATTTGGTGTTCAAACCAATCTATATGGTGATGGAGAAAATGTACCTTCAAACTCATATGTACACCGAGCTTCTCAAACATATTCATGAGATGATCTACTTTTTCTCTGATGTTCGTGGCACGATGTTAACCGAGAACATTAGCTATTATGTCTTTTATGGCATTCCAGGCATTCAGCTCATTTTCATTTAAAGAGTTATCGAACTTACTATTTTTTATCAATTTTCTTATGTCTGGACCATTAAACATACCTGTAAAACGATATAGCAATTACATAAATCTTAAAAAATCTTATTTTATATGTAAAGATAAAATACCTTCTTTTAATTTGCTTGCACTATGTCGTGGAAATATTGACCTTAGTGTAATAAAAGCTGGTCCATCTGCAGGAAGTGCTTTTACAAAATTTTTAAAAATACCCAATTTGATATGTAGTGGAGGTAGTAACACTTTTCCAATTGGAACAAGGGACGTGTGTATTACATTATCTGATCCAACAACTAAATCTTCTCTGTTCTGCCAGTAATGTTTTTGGTATTGGTTCCCTTTATATCGTGTATTCCACAAACATATAAAACACATATTCTTCGTATATCCACCTTGTAATCCACAAAGCAGAGCTACCATTTTCAAATCACAACATATACGCCATTTATGGCTTTCATAGTTTATTGCTTCTAGTAGATGCCTCACAGATTCGTACATTTCTTTGGTGTTCAAATTGTAGTTACAGTAAACGAAGGTATTTTCTTCATTGGCAGAGAAAAATGGCTGAAATTTTGCTTTGCTGGTAACCAGTAACTTTAACATCAGGTGTCAGTAAATTATTTTGTTTTAATTTATGTGCTATATACTCTGCATCACGTTTTGATAAATTAACATGTTTTACCACGTCATCCATCCAATTTGGAGATATTGGTATCATATTTTTGGAAGCTTCAGATATTTCATAATCAGGATCCTGCAACTGGTTTTGCAAGTTCGCAGTACATATAGAAATCGTAGTAGGGCTTGGTGGCCGTGGTACAGGAATAGCATCTGAATGCGATAATGGCAGGCTTACATAATCTGTTCCAATATATTTCATTGATCTTCGCGATCTTTTAGTTTTTCCATTTACATAATTCAAACATACATAACAACTCGCTTCACTATGCTCACCTGAATGCGCAACCATTCTGAATGAGTACATAGATTCAACACATTAAATAAAATAAACTTACCTGGATCAGTCCAAATCATCGGAACTCCAAACTTCAGCGATTTTTTTATTCCTTTAACCCAGAGACGTAAGTCGTCGTAGCAGGTTCTACATAAATCTTTGGGAACCCAGCTTACGTCTTGAACAACCGGCATCCCACAATAATGTTCATAACACTCTTTCGCACTAACACTTATAGCAATCAGATTGGTTGCTATGCTGAATTTACCGCAAACAAAGCAATAAAGCGCTAACTTTCGCAAACATTTATTCATCTTAAATTTGTTTTATAAGACGCTTTACGCTACCAAAATCTTCAGAATTTACTTTGCTGTGGTATTGCAAGAGAGCTGACACGAAACTCACAGAAATTGTGATTCGTAAAAAAAAAACTGCATATATTAATACTATTTTTGCATGAAAAACTATCAAAAATAAGACAAATTGTATGACAGCATCACCTATCGTAAGATTTAGGTAAAAGTTAATGTCAAAAATGAGTTCCTCGATCCAAAAAAAAAGCGATATACAAAAAAAACCATCTAAAATTGCTTCATTTGATCAAGTTTTAATCAACTTTTCTCATACACAGGGTTGCCAACTTTAATAAAATAAAAACGAAACCAGACCTATAGGCCAAAAGCCCAGTATGAGGTTTTGATATGGGAGGGATAGAGTTTCATCTTCATTTGGTTTCATCAATTACGGAGAGATGAACCCTTATTTTGTGTCACAGTGTTACTGAATCTTTAAGTATACAGTGGCGGACAAAAGTCCAAATACACCGCCTGTATTTGTTGTGCAGAAAGTATTATCACTTTGTTGAAAAATGTAGGTACACAGTTTTATTTTAAATCCTTCTCTAATAATGTTTAAAAAACAAATTCATTCTCTAACATAAAATAAAGCAATTATGGTGAATAAACGCAAAAATATCCTTGAAAAAAGTCTACATACACCACAGGTTTATGGCGGTTAGATACCCTATTTTACTATTTTTTTCCATTGATGTAGGAATAGAGGTTTTTCAGCACATAAAAGAGAAGAAACCTTATGTTGAAATTTCAAACTTAACTGCACCAAAGGTACAGACCATTGTAAAAAACTTTGAACAAAATGGATCCACCGAAAAAAAGGGCGTGTTGGCCGCCCTAAGAAGCTAACTTGAAGAGACATCAGCTTTATTCTGAAGGAAGAGCTCTGAACGATAACGGCTTCCACAGTAGAATACCACGTAAAAAGCTTCTTATTTCTAAAAAAAAAAGGCGTAAATTTCTTTTTGAGTTCGCTAAATCACATTTAGATAAGGGATAGGATTTTTGGCGAAAAGTCTTGTTGACATACAAATCGAAGTTCAATATATTCGGCAGTGATGGAAGAGCAAAAATTTGGAGAAAAGAAAACGCTGCACTTAACTCCAGAAATATAGTACCAACAATGAAGCATGGCGGTTGCAGCTTCTGGAGTTAGAAAACTTGTTTTCATTGAGGGTAATATAGACCGGTTGAAATATAAGTCATTGTTGGAAGTTATTCTGAAGCCTTCTGTGGACAGTTAGGCACTTGGCGCAGGCTGGATCTTTGGACGGGATAACGACCCAAAGCATACGGTCCATATTGTTAAGGATTGGTTGCTTTATCATGATCGAGGGCACGCACACACAGCGAAAAATAAAAAAAATAAGATCTTCAGCTCAGCATTACTCAAAGAACGTTTTATTGGAGCTTGGGACAGTAGAGGGAGTAACTCAGAATTTACAAATTTAGTAGCTTCGATGCCACGATGGCTTTAAGTTATTATTGATGCAAACGGTGGACCAACTAAATACTAAAAAGATCATTTTACCTGCTATTAACCAAAGTTTTGGCGCTAAGATAAGTTATGCACGTAATGTATGTAGACTTTCGTCATTATTGGATTTACGCTTTTTTTTGTCATATTTTTTATTTTGTGTTAAAAAATTTTTTTTTTTTTTTGGTTTTTTATGATAAGAGAAAATAATTGAAATAAACTGTATCGTGAAATTTTCCAATAAGCTTTTTGGACTTTTCATTCAGTGAAAACAGTTGGTGTATGTAGACTTTTGTCCGCCACTGTATGTATATTTGCAAAGTATATAAGAAGTTTTGAGTTGGCAGAATATCATGTATGTAAAAAATTTTAAAAGAAATTCTAAAATCGATATCTCGAAAATAATATCTTCTATGTTTCGTTAATAATAAGCACAAAGTTTAGTTATGAAAGTTGATAAATAAACTCCGGCGCTTTTTTAAAGTAATAAGTTCCAAAGTTTATTTTCAGATTTTCCATTTTTTCTTTTCTCAATATTTGTGAGGGCCTCCATAAAATTTAATCAATTTATGTGAATAGATAGGGTTACAAAAATATTGCACTTATAAAAAAATTATTATTTGCCGTTATAGGTTACAAATGTATTTAGAAAGATATTTTCCTCGATGAAATATGCATAGTCCCCAGTTTTCTATTAACTCTATTTTGTCTGTGGGTGTCAGCTTGTTTCATGTTGTTGCGTTGGTTTGTTTATTTGGAGTTTTAGTTGCAAACTTTTCAAACTTGATACATATTTTACAAGGCGGATACATGCACACGATTACATAAATATTTACTACACACTTCAAAAACTATTTAAAAAATCTGTGGGATAAAAAGAAAATAAAGAAAGGTTTTTGTGAAAAGAGTTTGATGTGTGTTACGAAGCTGTAAGGCATGAATGATACGTTTGTATAATGCGTACATTTAGTCACACCAGCGTTATGAAGTAGAGTTATTAACAGCCGTGGCAAAATGCTTCTTGAAACTTTCGCCACGCTCAATGTCACAGTGGCTAATACATACCGAAAGGCAGGAGTAGGCTCAATAATAGATATTACACTTGTAAGTGACTGTCTGGTTAGCAAAACTAAATGGAGTGTTAGTGAAAGTTACACGCATAACGATCACCAAGCAGTAATTATAGATATAGTCAATAGAACCTTAATTAAGGCTCCGGAAAAATTAACTGGCCCTAAATGGAAAGATAATGCCAATGGCAACGTCTTTGAATATATGATTAATCAACCTCAGGTCGAGTCACAGTCAGCGGAGCTATCAGCTTCTCATCTCGTGAAAAGTTTGAAAAATGCCTGCGATGCATGCTTCTCAGTGTTACTGGTGGAAGGATAGTATAAGATTGCTGAGATCACTAAGAATGGCGAGGAAGCTTCTAAAAAACTGAATAAAATTTAGTAAAGAGCACAGCTTTAAAGACATTTGCAATGAAGCGAACTTAAATCCATGGGGTACTGCTTATAGAGTAGTAATGAAGAGAGTTAAATCTCAAAACACTCCTAGGTCGGAGAATCTAGCCTCCTATGCTACACAGTATTGTACAGAGGATATACCAATGATTACTCGGGACGAAGTGAAATTTGCCAGTAGAAAAATCCTGGACAAAAACGCTCCGGGTCCAGATAGTATTCCCAACATGGCATTGAATTTGGCGATTGCGAAGAGAGTGTTCGTTGATACGTTCCAAAAGTGTTTGAATGAAGGTACTTTCCCTAGAAGGTGGAAAGTGCAAACGTTACTGCTTCTCCCCAAAGGTAATAAGAATCCGGGTTATCCATCCTCCTATCGCCCAATATGCTTGCTAGACACCCTGGGGAAGATCCTCGAGGGTATTATTAGTGAAAAGTTATTGAAGTTCGCAGAAGAAGGGGGTTATCTCTCGCCGCTTCAGTTTGGCTTTAGAAAATCTCATTGATCGATGCTATTAAAGCTATTACTGATACAGTGGCAGCAGCTATTGAAGGAAAACGGTGGCGCTTTGGTAAAAAATAATATTGTGCCGTAGTTACCATAGATGTTAAAAACGCATTTAACACTGTGAGCTGCTGTTGTATATTGGATACTCTTGCTAGTATGAAAGCCCCAAATTATGTTACTAAAATAATTACTAGTTACTTCACAGATCGGAAGCTGAGCTATATAAGCGATGACGGTTCCGGGGTCTATACGATCTCGGCAGGCGTCCCCCAAGGATCTGTGCTTGGCCCGCTCCTTTGGAATTTGATGAATGATGGCATATTAAGGTTACAACTTCCAAATAGAACCAAGGTAATAGGTTTTGCCGACGATATCGCCGTGGTCACAGTGGCAAAAACTATACCCGAGGTGGAAGACAAGGTCAAAGAATCAATAAAAAAGATTATAGATTGGCTCTCAACAAGAAATCTGCAACTGGCTGCACATAAAACAGAGGCCGTACTAATTAGCAGCAGAAAATTTGTAGAGGTGATTAATATCAGAGTAGGGTCAGAGCTGTTCACATCTAAGCCCGCAATAAAATATCTTGGCGTTATGATCGATAACCAATTATCTTTTAAAGTTCACATAGAGTATACGGTTGATAAGGCTTCAAAAGTCTACGCTAGTCTATTTCGTATTATGTCGAATAATGGCGGGCCTACACATAGTAAGAGAAAGCTATTAAGCAGGGTGGTAAGTTCTATTTTGCTATACGCTGCACCAGCTTGGGTCGAAGCTTTGAGCAACAACTCACAAAAAATAAAGTTGACCGCCCTATATCGATTCAGCTCAATTAGAGTTATTTGTGGATTCCGAACTATATCGGATTAAGCATCATATGTTCTAGGTAGTCAAATCCCAATTGACATCCTCGTTGAGGAAATGAAAATGGTGTATTTAAAGCTCTCGGTTCTAAACGTGGCCGTTAATCGAAGAAAAATTGCTGCCGAAGAAAGGCGTCGGTCTACAGGTGACTGGTAAGAGCGATGGAATAACTCTGCGAAGGGCAGATGCACTTACGAGCTCATTCCTTGCTTAAGCCGGTGGATGGATAGAAGACACGGGGACACCGACTTCTTCCTGACGCAATTCCTTTCAAGACATGAAGTTTTCAGGAAATACCTCAACAGATTCGGCCATGACAACTCCGCGTCTTGTCCAATATGCCCAGAGTGTGAGGAAGATGCGCGACACGTAATGTTTCGATGTCCGAGATATCGTTCAGACACCATCAAGGCTTTGAATGAAAGCAATTTATTAACTTATATGTTGCTTTCTCCTGAAAACTGGCAAAGAATATGTATGATTTCGAAAGTCATATATACAAGTTTAAGACAAGCGGAAATTTTAAGGCGCCAGAACCTTTAATAAAGAAATTGTAATGTGGTGCAATTCGCGATGTATGGCAAATGATATGATAAAATGCAAAGTTAGCCTGGATCGGAAACTCGTCCTTTCCGACCACGCTTAAAAGCCTATCAGTTGAGCGGAGCGCAAACAAGGCCTTTCCGCCTACCCTACCTTGATTTGTGGCACTCTTAATAATGGGAATATGGAGCGAAAGTAAGGACTTTCCGACCATAACCCTGTGTCTGCTAAGAGAGAAAGGATCGGAAACTTGGACTTTCCGCCCGCAGTAGAATGTTGTAGACTGGAGACTAGGCTTCCCCAGCTACTCAGCTTGTGTATCGCAGCTCGTTGTTAAAGTAGCGCGTAATAGGTAAAGTGCTTACCAGCCCCGCGAGGTAGTACTTTATGGATAGTTCCGTGGGGAGAGTGGTAGTGAGTGGAGAGGTTTTCTGTACGTACGTGCAGCTGTGAGGTTGCAGGTCGTGCATACTGTTATGTAGATGTAGCAGTACCCATGAGAGTTTTCTTTTCACGGGCGTCGTCCCAAAAAAAAAAAAAAAAAAATTGCGTTATAAACAATTGCTTTTATGCATAGCACAATAAACCCCACCTTTGTTCGAAGCCGCTGAAGAGCTTTTATTTCATGTCAAACATACACTCCGAGGGCTCGACTTTCCCTGACGTGGGTCAACGACAATTAGAATAATTAGATTTCTATAATTTTGGATTTATATAGGGTTTTTCAATAAGAGTGATATGATTTCTTTTGATTTGAAGTACAATCGATACAATTAAGTTCTGAATATAACATCATTCAAATGGCCTCCACGACTTCTTTTGCAGAAAAAAACTCGATGAACCCAATTTTTGAGCTCTTTTTAAACTAAATCAAGTCGTAGCCTGAAAATAGTCCCCCGTCTTTAGTTGTCAAAAAAACTTTAACCAGTGGTGTGGAAACTGGGGGTATGATTCATTGGTTTCAACGTATAATCCCGCATATTCTGTTACCACATAATCCGGTTATAATAATACTCATTGTATTGGATAGGGAATTTGTTGAAGTTAGTGCCACATATAGGTGGAGAAATATTTTCTTCAATTGAGATGGAGAGATGGGGAAAAGGCGAATAATGCATTGATTTCAACGAAGACTGCGAATATTCCGTTACCACGTACTCCGGATCGAAGTTTATTCCCACATAAAATTGAAAAATATTGCAGCCTCCAACAAACCCCGAAACAAACGCATATCTTCGCTGGAGGTGTCAAAATTTTAGGTTTGATATGTTAGTTTTAAATATGAACGATCAAAATTATCAAGAACCCACTTCACGCTACTTTTTATTTAAGCCGCCGTTTTTAATAACTTTTGAAGGATAATTAATCTGGAACTTTTAAAATCTGCATGTGTTAATTTTCACTGTCAGATAATTCGGCTGCATATATATTGCTAAAAACACTAAAGTATTTTTCATGTGCATCGAAACTAAAAATCTTAAAAAGGTATTTGTTCGTAATTACTCGTGCGGGTAGTGTGGTTTATTGTAAATTCTATGTTACGAAAAAATTATTTAGAATGGAAGTATGTTGTAATTAACAGATTAGGGCCACAAAAAATAGTTAAAATCTAATTGAAAATGCTGAAAACTAAGTAGAATACATATATATTTTTTTTTATTTAGCCTTAATAGATAAATTTTTAATCTAATGTACTTGGTAGGGACATAAATACTGTTACAACATTAAACACACCCATTTCAATAGAAGGATTGAGCATACCACATAATTCCGATATGATTTATAAAATATAACCTGTAAAGCGTTAGTCTGTATTGAGAATTCTAAATTGTGTGAGTTTTCAACATGGAATGGTCAGATAATGAAAACCGTATCGCTGTTATAGCGCTTTTTAAGCGTGAAATGAAAAAAGGTGATATTTTCAAAACACTCCGTCCGCTCGGCATTAGTCGCGTGTTCGTCTACCGGTGCATAAAACTGTTTGGGGAGACTGGGTATGTTAAAGACTGCCGCAGGTCGGGCCGTCCACGCACAGTTCGAACGCCGCAAGTCATCAAAGCTGTCAAATCAAGAATTCTGCGAAATCCGCTCCGAAAACAGAAAATCATGGCCCGGGAGATGAATGTTTCGCAAAAGTCCATGAGTCGAATTATTAAAAAAGACTTAGGACTTTCAAACGCCGTACCGGACATTTGTTGACTGCAGCTTTGAAAAAAAATAGGGTGGTAAAAAACTTCTTTTGGTGAAGAACGCTGATAACTTGCACAGAAAAATGTTGTTTAAAAAATTTTTACCGTGCAGGAAAAATTTAATAAACAAAATGATAGGTTGTATGCACGGTCATCTAAGGAAGCATCTGAACTGATTCCGTGGGGTCGAAAAAGGTCATCACCCAGCTTCAGTCATGGTTTGGTGGGGTGTCTCTTATGATGGGGTAACTGACTTGCATGTTTGCGAACAAGGGGTCAAAACATCGGCCAAAGTTTACCAAGGAACCGTTTTGGAAGCTGTTGTAAGACCACTTAACCATTCCGTGTTCATGGACCTTTCAGCAAGACTCTGCGCCGGCGCCCCAAATATGGCTCCAAAACAATTTACCAGCATTCATTTCCTCTGAAGAGTGGCCCTCTGGCAGTCCTGATTTGAAACCGCTGAATTACAAATTGTGGACAGTTTTAGAGGACACGGTTTGCCACAAAAGATACCCCAACATTGATTCCCTTAAGACAGCTTTTATTCGTGCTGTGGCCAATTTCCCAATGGAGGAGGTGCGTGCGGCTATTGATGATTGGCCAGTCCGACTTAAGGCGTGCGTGAAGGCCAAAGGCGGGTATTTCGAATGAATACTGCTTTTTTGTATACAATACATATCAATAAATATTTAAAAAAAAAATTGGTCTAAAAACATTCATTATTTTTTATTTTATAGCATAAAATGTGTGTAACAGTATTTATGTCCCTACAGTAGGTAGACCTTAATAATTATGAAACTTTGCAGTGCGTCATTTGCTAAAAGTAAAGTTACATTTGGTCTCTTTTCATACATTTTGACAACTCTCAAAGCAAAGCAAGTAAAACTAGCCAGCATTAGGTCATTACTTTAACATTTAAAAAACAAATGCGCTCTCCTCATGAAAACTCTCAGCGACGAGGTTCCTCAAGCAAAGTCGAATTCAGAAACGACTATCGCTGGGGGGTCTAAAATAATTTCTTTTTAAACAAATATGTTTTTCGAAATCATGGTCGTAGTTTGGAACCAACTCAAATTACAATTTGCGTTTGGTGACAGTTTAGTATGACTTCTTTCTGAATAATTCCAAAGCAAATTTGAGAATACGATTTATCCCAAATACACTATTTCTATAAGATTTAGAGCTCTCGGAGGGAATGTTCCCAATATTCCCACACCTACGTCACGTGTGCCATTCGTATTGCTGGCTGGCTTAGCTTCGTAAACGCTCGATATTTTCACGTGAAACGTCGATCTTCTTAAATTTATTTAAAAAAAATTATTAATTTTTGCTTTTTAATTTTTCGACGGTTGATTTTTTTTTTTTGGTTTTTATTAACTTTAATTCAAGTAAAAATATTACATTCAGATTCTCCTAAATAAAATTGAGCTACCCTAATATTGTGTATATATATATGTTCAATATACTTAGCATTTCCAATCAGCCTCAATAGTAATGTATTTGTTTTCGCACTCTAGGGAAAAAACAATAATGCTTACTGTTATGATAATGGTATGCAAAATAACCATTGCAAATTTTGAGAATTTAAAAGTTTTTTATTCCATAAAACAACCTAAGGGGAAGCAAATTTGAAAAAAAATATATATATATATATGTATATAGATATATATAACTCTTGAATTCAAGCGTAAAATATACATATGAGCGATTTGAGTGGGAGAAAGTGAGAAAAATTAATATTAAAAAAAAATGTTTTCTTTTTTTTCAAAGATAGTTCGAATATATCCTGTGGTGTTTCACATTATCGAAGCGCCACCTATTGTTGTTATTTTTCTCATTCTTACATATGTAACATTCTAAATATCCTTTGTACCCTTACTTGCCATAACCGTGCCATCCTTTTTCCCAGCCTCAATTGAAAATCTGCGCTTTTTTTTCCAATGCCTGCTTATTTATTATGCATTGTCTGTTTGCCACACCATACAATTCATTATTTATAACCGTTTGCAAAGAAATAAAACTTTCACAGCTTTCAACATGCCATGTGCCCAGCTGCTGCTGTTCTGGCGCTGGTAGTTGGGATGATGGACGTTCGCATAGGTGACTCTTTGCACGCCTCGCAACCATATTTTTCTTATACCTACAGATACATACATATGTCTGTACGTAAATAAATATATGGACATTATGTGAATATGAGTGGAAAGTTAGAAATCGTAGAGAGTACTTTGACCTGACATCTTCTCCCTATGAACAGGGTTGGCAATGTTCTCGCGTGTCGCATTTGCTTTTACTGTTGCGATCATAAATTTTCTATTTAAGTCTGCATTTCAATAAATTTATGATTATGTTTGAAGAAACCCAGATATGTACATTAAAATATTTTCACAATCACACGGAGGAATACTCGTATATATTTATTTGAGTGTGGTTAAGTATGAGTGAAACAATAAAACAAGCGCTGACAGCTTCATTGAAAATCATATGAATATATGTATAATAAATATTTATAATAAAAAATACATACAATCGTATATACATATTCTCGTAAATATACAAATTTATTTATATATATGAGTTCTGAAAATTCTCATACATGAGTTTCTAAATATGCTGAGCATATTTAAGTTCTTTTTCGTTGTTGTATTAAACTTTTACCAATTCTTCGAATTGTTAGTCTTCGAATGTCGACGAGTTAGAGTTTTGACATGTTTGCGGTTTAGATAATGGAAAAGTGAAATTTATTGCGGCATTATTATGTCAGCCGGTAAGTAAATTTTTTTTTGCATAGAAAGTTTTGTTGAGCAAATTATATAGATTTATTATCGAAATTTTCTTTGTACATTTAGAGTCAAACCATGTATGTATGTATGTAAATTTTGTTTACAAAAACTTTTATATTAAACAAATTAAGACATTTCTTTTTGAAAGTTTTCTTCTGAAAACCTGTAACCCAAATGATATTCACTGTGTTTCCCACAAATGTCTGTCAATTGCCTCTTTACTTATTCTCAAGCATTTGAACTTTGTTTTGCCCAGAGTCTCTGGTTAGTGGAGTAGTTACGGAGGAACGGTCATACAGGGCCTGTATCGCACTATCTGCCCATTTTATCTGCTAGAGAAGGTAGGTGTTTCCGTTTATCGGTAACATCTCACAGGAGCTACAGAGCTAAACAACAACTGCGTCATTATTTCGAAAGCCCTTAAAATTCCCATCCTGGTATATGGGGACGAAGGCAGAAAAATTTTAATGTGCGCAGACTGTGGGGTCCCCTCTTATGGATTGACCTTAGGGTCAAATCGTTGGGGATGCTTTCGTCCGACCATATTCTGCAAAGAAGCTAATGCATGCACCTTGTAAATTCTTTGACGCCGTATTGAAAAGCTCTGCCGGTAAGCCGTCCGCTCACACTACTTTGTAATTTTTTATGCGGACAATCGCTATTCTTAATTGGCCATAGTCATGTATTGGGGTATTATCTCCGGTAGTCGCACTTGCACTGCCTTCAGCAGGTTTTAGAAGTGTATCCTCCATAAACTCAGTATGTCCTAGACATCTGATTACATTTTTGATTCTTACATGAGTATACGCCGGTCTTAAAACGTTCTGTAAGTTGCCGAATTTTTCCACAGCATTACCCATGTCGGTCAGCTTCTCAAGCTCTTCATACTCACGGATCTCGGCCTTTTTCTTGCGAATGTGTCTGCTTCTCTTTCAGCTGTCGATATCTAACCCACCGCTAGCACAACGTTGCAAAGTAGGCAACCTGATTTCTCTTTACTGCGGAATGACGATCTTCATCGCATAAAGTTGCTAATGAATGCTCTCACAGAGCAGGAGTGGAAGTTGAGTAAAAAGCTACTCGGCTGTCTGTTGTGATTGCGGCACTTTGACTTCCAACCTTCCTTGTGTTTCTTGATAGGAGTTTTTTGCTACACAAAAGCTCAGAGCATATCGTAGAGACAACAATGTAGCTTAATTAATTTTCTTGATCCGTATGCTGGTACTATATACAATCATATTTAGGGCCCGGCGAAATCGAACGGCCTCAGCGCGTTTGGAGATGATTCATCATGAAGTTTGAATTTTCGGATCGTTATACCAAAAATACCTTCTTTACTCACCCTGACGTTGAAATCGCCAAGCTCGAAGTTGACATCATGGCGAAGGCATCTCACAATGGCGTTCTGGTTGCTCATTGAAAGCATTTTTGGTTACATCGTCCTTCTCTTCTGCCGGAGCATGATGCTGATTGTGGCTAGCCCTTAATCCACCGGGGTGAATGCTAGTCTCTCTCCCACCATACTTTTTTTTTTAATTTTTGTAAAATTTATTTTTAAATATATTTGAATTAAATTTTTTTCCACTCTATCTATCTCTTTCAACACCACACACAACGTAATTTACGCGTATTTTGGAATTTTACATGTATTTGTTGTTGTTGCATGTATTTTGTATGTTCACTAAAATGGGCATATCTCTGGAATCTCATAACACTTTAACCATCTCCTAATATCCCTTTACAACTTTTAATGTTTTTTGATCTGGTGGTTCTCAAGTTATAGGCGTTCATCAAAATTTGCATTGATTTTTATATATATAGATTGAGTTTCAATGGAAACCTTTTCAATAATTACCAATAAAAATTTGAATTCTTAAAGTAATACAAAGGAGTTTTTCGAAATAATTCGTCAATTCTCAATCTAGAAAAACTGATCACCAGCAACCAAACAGTTGAATTCGCATGACTTGATGTTTTTTCTATTATTTGACCACGTTTATTTTCATCGAAATTATTTTATTCAACAAATAACCTAAATTATTATACTTACACATCACATTTAGTAAAAGTGAATCCTCTATTGCTGAGATTGGCAAACGTGGATTCGAACCTGCACATTTCAGCAGTGTGCCATCATCTTCGGGTTGTGGATGGAAGGATAAGGTTGAGAAGACTTTCCCGTTACTTTGTGTTGTCGTTAGCTGCAAGGAGAAATAAATAAATCATTGTTATCACATCGGATATAGTAAACTCCATGTAAATAAATTTTGTAAAAATCGGATAATAAATTCAAATTTGGGAAATAACTTAATTCATTTGCTTTCTGGGGCGTAATCTCTTTTTATTTAAACGTATTTTTTACATTTACGGTTAACTTTAAAAGCCACTAGAATTAGGCTGTAAGAGTGTGGCATGCGAAAAGTCAAGAAGCGTCTTATTTACTTATATTACGTTCGAAAAAAAAGTCAAACCGAATGAGTTTTTCATAAATATTTTAAATTTATTGATAACTACAACTTATTTTTCATCCGATTTATACATAAAATAAAACTTATTTTATTAAATGTGAATCGGTCTTTGCTTTTTAATATCAACTTACCGTTCCTCTTTTGAATGGTCGATTATTTTGCGTCCATCGTATTTCCGTATCCGGCACAGAGCCGGCAACCACACATGTTAAATTATATTGATTATCAGATGAGAAGACTTTCAGTTTATTTGTGAGATTTACAGAGGTGGGGCTTACTGTAATGATCATGAAAAGGTAATTTATTATTTAACAGATTTACTGATAAATATCGTAACAATGTAAAAATGAAATATTAAAAATATATTAGAGAATATTAAAATTTAAGTACCGATTGGGCTTTCGATTTTTACCTCAAATTAAGGTGCTACTGAACGCTACCAGTAGAGTTTTCGTGATAAAGTATGGTTCATAAAAAAAAAGAAAAAGATAGAACGGATATCTTTGACTAAAGTCTTTACACCTTTCATGAACATATAAAATTTATTGCAAATTACAAAATTCGATTTTTATAATTTTCTTTGTCAATATCAACTTCAATTTATGTCAGTAGAATACCAAATTTCGCGCTCTTAGATGCTTTTTTGACGGTTTTTTGACCCAAAACCTAATATCTGAACAAATCGGTTGTGTGGAAGCTATATGATATAACATTCCGATTTCGAAGATTTTCATTGCTAATATTCAATTCATAATCTGTGTGCTTAATACCAAATTTTAATTTCTTAGATGGGGACATGTGTAGTAGTGAGGAAAGTCTTTGACTGTCATTCAACTGGGAGCGGCTAGAAACGATTCTTTTACATATGGTTCAAGCTAAGTACGGCATCCGTTTGGAGCCGAGCTAAAGTGAGAAGGCAAATCCTCTGCGGTTGTGCGTAGGGTTGGGGCGCACCACATAAAAACTATACTGTAATGAAAAATCAATAAATGCCTTGGATGAAAGATTCCCCTTATGATGACGACCCCTTCAAAAGTTTAAGGGATCACGATTTGAGAGCATGCAACAATCGGAAAATTCAGTCTCCACGACGAAACATCCCCAAACGGGCTGAGGATGATTGACTTCGCCGGGGCCCAAAATATGGTTGTCTGTAGAATCAGATTCCAGCAAACGAAAATTCATTACGATACATGGCCGTCGCTAGATCGAAAAACACGCAACCAAATCGATCATGCTGTGATAAACAGGAGTCATGTATCCAGGATTCTAGACTTGCGTACGTTCCGAGGGCCATATATCGATTCGAATCATTATCTTGTAGCAACAAAAATACGCACCCGCCTCTGTGCAGCAAAGAATGCCCGTCAAAAAACACAAGGAAGGTTTAACGTCGAAAAGCTGCAATCACAGCAGACTGCCAGCAGCTTTTCTACTCAGCTTTGACACCTGCTCTCTGAGAGCACTCATCAGCCACTCGACATAAAGGAGCTGCGGAACGAAATAGCAAATACCTTGCGTACCGCAGCTTCGGCCGCTGCGACTTACAGAAGGTTTCAAGATCGGAGCAAACTCCTATATGGACCAAGGAAGTAATCTGGTAACAGATGTCCAGAGCATACTTGGTATATTGAGGGAACACTTATCCAACCTGCTCAATGGGTGTGAAAGTTAGAACCCCGGATATGACGAACCCGAAACCCCAATCGATAACGATGGTATAAACGTGCCTTCACCCGAGACTACGAAGAAATACGAATAGCGATTGCCCGCTTAAAAAATAATAAAGCGGCGGGAGCCGATGACTTACTGGCAGAACTATTAAAATACGGCGGCGAAGAGCTGATAAGGAGTATGCACCAACTTCTTTGCAGAATATGGTCGGACGAAAGCATGCCTGACGAATGGAAATTAAATGTGGTCTGATTACTAGAAAAAAAAAAAAGAAAAAAGACCCCACCGTCACCGTCAATAAGCCTCCTTATTATCGCATATAATGTCCTATATAGCGCATTGTATAAAAGATTAAAGCTTACTATCAGCAAACTCATCGGCCCTTATCAGTGTGGCTTTAGACCTGGCAAATTCACCATGAGCCACATTTTGCAGCAGACAGGAGAGAAAAGAATCGATAAACACCACCTTTTCATCGATTTAAGCGGCCTTCGAAAGCTCGATAAGGAACTGCCTCTACGCCACAATGTCTGAATTTGATCTCCCCACAAAACTCGTACGACTATGTTAACTAACCCTGGATAATACCAAAAGCGCAGGGAAGGAGCTCTCTGAGCCGTTCCATGCCAAATAAGATTTCAGACAAGGTGACTTTTTATCGTGTGATTTCTTCAATTTGAAGCTGAAGAAAATAATACGAGATTCAGAGCCAAATAGACCCGGTGCAATTTTCTACAACAATGTACAATTGTTGGCGTATGCCAAAGATACTGATATAATTGGTCATAACAACCGCACCGTAAGCTCTGATTTCTACAAGCTAGACAAAGAAGCGAAGCGAATGGGTCTGGTAGTGAAGAAGGGCAAGACGAAATATCTCCTGTCATCAAATAAGCAGTCATCGCATTCGCGACTTGGCTCCCACCTTATTTTTGCCAGTTTTCGAAGTTATCGAAGTCGTAAATAATTGCGCTCCAGATTTGAAAGTATTCGATGGAGTACCCGCTGGTGGAAGCAGAGGAAGAGGAAGACCTCCACTTCGTTGGAAGGATCAGGTGGAGGGCAATCTAGTCTCACTTGGTATTTCCAACTGGCGCCAAACAGCAAAGAGAAGAAATGAGTGGCGCGCTATTGTGGGCGAGGCTATAATCGCGTAAGCGGAGCCTACGCCAAATTAGAAGAAAAAAAGCTTTTTTGCTGGATATCTGAACGAATCGGTTGTATGGGGCTATAAGATCGAGATGCGAGATCGATGGCTTTCAATGCCAATATTAATAAGAATATTCATGTGTAGAATCCCATATTTCACACTACCAAATGCCTTTCGGGATGACTTTTTACCCAAAACCTCATAACTAAGCGAATCGCTGGTATGACATGCCAAGTTTCATTGAAACATCTCGAAAACTGAGATATTGATTTGCGTTCAAACAGACGGTCGGACAGATGGACATGACTAAATCAACTGAGCTCGTCATTCCAATACGATGGGTATAAATTTTTTCTGGTACTTATATTGTTTCTTGGAAGGTATAATAACAAATAATTCAAAATATTTTCAAAAATTAATTTTAACAAAGAGCTTTTTGAAAATTTTCTGGTGGCCTTTAGTTTGATAATTTCAATTTTTTCTTGGAAAGGTATTCGCATTATTTTTGTATAAAATAAAATATAAGTGCTCAAAATTTAGAAATTCATTTCAAAGTTTTAATAAAACTTATTTCTTATTATTATAAAGGGTGTTTTTTTATAGACGTATAGAACTTTATGTTGGCATTACTTTTCAAGATGGCGACCGATTTAACAGCTGTCAAGTGATTTATTCTCAGTTTGGTTTGGCAATTCATCATGAATTCATAAAGTAAGGCGTAGATTCGTCGAATGGGCCCAAAACGAGATTACCGTTGTTCCCGATTTTCATAAGCGAATTTTGTTTAGCGATGAAGCGCAATTCTGGTTGAATGGCTATGTCAACAAACAAAACTGCCGCATTTGGAGTGAAGGTAATCCTCAAGTGTATGTTGAAACACCGTTACATCCAGAAAAACTAACTGTTTGGTGCGCTTTATGGGCTGGTGGAATCATTGGTCCGTACTTTTTCAAAAACGATGGTGGCCAGAACGTTACAGTCAATGGTGATCGGTATAGAGCCATGATTACTAACTTTTTCATTCCTGAATTGAATAACCATGATGTCCAGGAGATGTGGTTTCAACAAGACGGCGCAACATGTCACACAGCTCGTGCCACAATAGATTTATTGAAAGACACTTTTGGTGACCGCCTAATTTCACGTTTTGGACCTGTGAATTGGCCTCCAAGATCTTGTGATTTAACACCGCTAGACTACTTTCTGTGGGGCTATGTAAAGTCAATGGTATATGCGGATATGCCACAAACGCTTGACCATTTGGAAGACAACATTCGCCGTGTTATTGCCGATATACGGCCACATATGTTGGAAAAAGTCATCGAAAATTGGACGTCCAGATTGGACTATATCCTCACCAGCCGTGGCAGTCATATGCCAGAATTCATATTTAAAATGTAATGCCACAAGATTATCTTTCGGATAAATAAAATTCATGTCAATCGAATAATCCATCGTTGTTTTATTGCAACTTAAAGTTCTATACCTCTATAAAAAACACCCTTTATATATGTATTTATATCTCCAGTACGGCGTTATTATCGCCTGTACTATTTCGACTCTGTGTACTTGGCAATAATTTATGTTACTATGTAATATGACGTACACATGTAGATATCTTTACATAAATAATTTCTTGATCCTTCAATAAATTCACACTTACACAACATTTCAATGCGTATACTACGTTCCACTGGCGGTACCAATTTCGTATTTGAAGCCTGACAGCGATATGTATTGTTCAGAGCTGCACGCGAAATATTCGGCACCTCTAAGCGATTTACAGTTACATGACGACCCATCGAAACACCATTACCAGACTCCAATTGCCGTGTGCCATTTATCCAGGTGACGACAGGTTCAGGTCGTCCTGAAAATAAATGCAAAGAAATATGATTTTAAAAGAATTTCGGCACAAAGGAGAGAGAAAATAGTACAATTTATATATATATATATTTATAATATATATGCTTATATTTCTACAAGTAGAAACTTTAGCTCAAACAATAAAATTCATTATTAAAAAAACAAACACAGCATTACATATATGCATCTCCTCTTATTGCATTTTATTTCACTAACCTAGATATTTGCACATTTTCCAACTGTAAAGTGCAATGACTGCCATAACAAGATTCTAATTTTCTTTCAAATATCTACTGTGAGTATAATGCAAACTTTCAGCACAGTCATAATAGTAAAACAGGATGTGACCAAGATGGTCGTCATATATTTACTAGTATGTATTAGGGTGTTAGAAATAAAATTGAGAAGAATTAATAAAATTATAGAATTATACAGATTTTTTTTTTATATTTAACTTGAATTAAAATAACAATTTAATAATAATTATGGCAAAAAAATATTTCAGAAATAAGTTAAAAATTAAATAAAAAATTATAGATTTATTTAAATGCTTTAAATAATTTTACTGTTTTTATTTTCATTAAAGAATTACTTATTTTTAGTGAATTTAAATAGTTAAAATAATAATGTTTTATTAGAGAAACAAATTTTAATAATAATAAAGAGATAATATATTTATAAACAAGCTAACTTCTTTATTAAAAAATGAATGGAAAAGAGTAATCTAATAATGGGTTAATTCAATTTGCATGGAGGAAATACTTGGATGATCCAAGTAGAGGTAATTTTTTCAATAGCCTTTTTTGACAGATCACGCATGAGTCGTATCAAGCTGTCATGTTATTTTTGTTCAGTATTGTTTGGCATTTCAACATGAAAAGACTTACGCCTGACGTTACGTTTGCAAATCATTCAACTTTATTACCAAAATTCACGTTCTGTAAAGAATGTGTTTCGCGCGCTTCGCTCAACTTATGATCAACATAATCAGCCTATTGAGCCTACTATTCGCAACACTATCACCCATATTGAAACACAGCATTCATTGTTGTATAATATTCGACCGAATAGACCACGTCCAGCGCACAGTGCAGAAAATATAGCGGCCGTAGCTGAGAGTGTACACGAAGACCGTGGAGAGTCGATTTGGTGCCGTTCGCAGCAACACGGACTGACGTATAGAACGACTGGGTGCATTTTACGTCGGGATCTTGAAAGCGCTTGTGCAAGAACTGAAGCCGCTCGATCTAACCAAGCAACATCGCTTCGCTCTATGGTCTCGAGATAAGTTCCAAGAAGGTCTGACGTCTTCGAGCAAAATTTTGTTCAGCGATGAGACAATGGCTATGTAAAAAATAAAATTGTCGCTTTTGAGACGAAGAGCAACCTGAATAGATTCAAGGGCTGCCATTTCATCCAGAAAAACAACGTTTGGTATGATTTGTAGGCCGGTGGAGTCATCGGTCCATATTTCTTCAAAAATGATGCCGATGAGAACGTAACCGTCAATGGCGACGGTTATCGCGCTATGGCATCCGACTACTGATGCCTAAAATTGAAACTCGTGATCTCCGGGGCATTTGGTTTCAACAAGGTGGTGCCACTTCTCACACATCGCACCAATCAGTGGATTTATTGAGAGAACACTTCGGTTAGCAGATAATTTCACGCTTTGGGCCGGTCGATTATCCACCAAGATGAGTGATATCACACAATTAGACTTTTTCCTGTGGGGAAATGTAAAGTCTAAAACCTATGCGGACATACTCACTTCGATTCAGGCCTCAGAGAAAAACATCACGCGTGTCATTCGACAGTTACCAGTCGAAATGGTCGAAATGCTCGAACGGGTCATCGAAAATTGTACTCAATGGATGGCCCATCTGAGACGTAGCTGCGGCCAACATTTGAAAGAGAAAATCTTCAAAAAATAAATGCCAAAGAATGTTCTTTCGAATGATGAATAAACATTTCCCACTAAATTTGAATTTTCTGTGTTTTTTTCTTTGAAAAAGTAGGGAATCTATAAGTGGATCACCCTTTATATTGATTTATTTAAATTTGAATATAATTGGTATAAAATATTACTATATTATATTATTTATTGAGTAATCTATATAAAAAACACAAACTTCAAAATTTCTTCTATTAATACCTTGACAATAAAAACAAAAATAAAAGTTTTTAGTATTTTTGTGGCTGCGGGGAAAAAGCGCAAAAAAACTAAAACATCGAAAATAGGCTGCATTTTTATATTACCCTAAAGTTAATGTGTCCATGTGTGCATATATAGCTTGGTCTCAATATGCTCATAAATGCACACAAATCTACAATTTAAGTATGCCCTCTTACGAAGCGACTTATTTTACACTTCAAACCCCGACTTATTTTACACTACCACCCCACCCGCTCTCCATCGGTTACATATTGCACTCATCGTCCGCAATATATTTTTTGATGGCATTTTTTTTCTTACTTCTACTATGGCACTTACATAAGAAAATGTAATAATTTTGCAGCACTCACCGCGCACGAAACGAACGAATGCCGAGCTGTTGGTTGGTTGGTTGGGTCAGTGCAGGAAATGAAAACCACAGAATTATTATTATTTTAAGTAATGCAAAGTGCAAAGTTCCCGAACCACTAACACATACATACTTGCAAACATACATACGCAAGCATGTATTACTCTGGTGTTAGATATGCGAGTACAGCAGTAGAGTGAATTTGGCGCTTGAATGGCTCAACTTGGGCTTGAACGAAGGACTGCAATAATAGAACCCACACATACTTATTAAGAAATAATAAAATACATTTTTGTTGGTGTTTCACTACTATGTTAGTTGTTATTAACGCCAATGTTGCTGTTGTGCTTGGTTGGTGTTTGGTGCTACTGTCGGTATTGCATTGCATTGCAGCCACAAGACAGTCACCACAAGCTTACTTGATTACTTTTACCATCAACGTTCGTGTTACGGGTCGTTTGACGGTCTGGCCTACGTCAGCTGTTTACATCCTGCCCACTGCACCAAAATTATTTCTTCAACACCCTACTAAATTCTATGTGTGTGCATGTTTTTCTGCTGAATTCACTCGTTCTGATCATTGCGATGTGTTTGATCCTACGTGGAAACGGTGATTGGATGGTTCAAGTACCGGTTATGCAGACAAGTGAAAAAATATTAGTTTAATGTCATAAATGAAATTGAGCCAAAATCGTATTCTCTTTCAAAAAGTTAATGTATGAGTGGAGAACTTTGTTGCTTAGAGATGGCGCCGTAAATCAAATCCGTTATATATAGGGTGTTTCTTATAGAGGTATAGAACTTTATATAGATGGCGACCGATTTAATAGCTGTCAAGTGACTTATTCTCAGTTTGGTTTGACAATTCATCATGAATAGACTCACGCCTGAACAACGCTTGCGAATAATGCAAATTTCGAAAATAATGGTTCTGTGCTGAAAACGTATCGCGCACTACGTCCAATGATACGGACCAATGATTCCACCAGCCCATAAGCGCACCAAACAGTCAGTTTTTCTGGATGTAACGGTGTTTCAACATACACTTGAGGATTACCTTCACTCCAAATGTGGCAGTTTTGTTTGTTGACGTAGCCATTCAACCAGAAGTGCGCTTCATCGCTAAACATCGTCCAATGATACGGACCAATGACTCCACCAGCCCATAAAGCGCACCAAACAGTCAGTTTTTCTGGATGTAACGGTGTTTCAACATACACTTGAGGATTACCTTCACTCCAAATGCGGCAGTTTTGTTTGTTGACGTAGCCATTCAACCAGAAGTGCGCTTCATCGCTAAACATCGCTAAAATGGAGGTAGTGCGCGATACGTCTTCCGCACAGAACCATTATTTTCGAAATAAAATTGCACTATTCGCAAGCGTTGTTCAGGCGTGAGTCTATTCATGATGAATTGCCAAACCAAACTGAGAATAAATCACTTGACAACTGTTAAATCGGTCGCCATCTTGAAAAGTAATACCAACTTAAATTTCTATACCTCTATAAAAAACACCCTATAGATGGTGCACGAAAGCATTTGGTTGTTGTTAGTTATTGTGAGTGTTGAGAATGCTGATTTTTATTAATTTTCAATCGCTTTATTTTTTGCATTTTAATTTAAAGAGTAGTTCTTAGGAGTGGCTCTAATGCGACTCGCTGTCATCGACATTTTAGAGCAAGAACCTAAACGAAAAAAATTATTGGTATAGGTCGAAAACAGAACTCGACTTAGTCAGAACTCGAACTTAGTCAATGTAAATGATACTGTGTTCTTATTCTTTATTGGCGTAGGTGCCGCTCATGCAATTTTAGCCGAATTAGTAATAGCTCATCATTCGATTCTTCTCTTAGCTGTTTGACGCTAAGTGGGGACATTAAGTGAAGCTAGTTGCCCTCCATCTGATTTTAGTCTGATTTGAAGGTCCTCCTCTTCCTGCTGGAGTGTATGATGAATAATCCTAGCCACTGTCTCTTAATTTGCAGAAGCTTTTCGTTTCATCGCCTGTGTTTTTCGCCGTCAACTATACGTAGACTTAACTTTACCAACTCATGAGCTTTTTAATTATCGAAAATGTTCCTGTGGCCGGGATCACAGTTTATAGAAATGTCGAGTGTTGAGAATGTCTACTAACGAATATAGAGCTTTCCTACAGTTATTAAAGACGCATGATTTATCATTGATAACGATAGGGCCACCAGGACCGCCTGGTATCCCCCGTTTCTCATTACAGCTCTGTAGGAATTTTTAATACCTATTACTTCTCGCTTAGTTGAATTTGATAGACGTAAAGAGATGAAGATTGTGAGATTCTCTGTCCCACTCTGTCCTTTTTGGACCGAGCTGTGTAGATTCATATGGTATCCTCCTTTCTAGGAAAACTTCCAAATTGTTTCTGTCTCTAACAACACCACTCAATAAGTCTAATAGCGGAACCTGCTGTAGCTTCGTGAATGAAGATATCTATAGGAATTAAGATAATAATAAAGGAACACGTTCAGCGCCTCTGTGGGACATAACTAAATATATCTGCTGTAGCCCCTGTACAAGTTGCTCATTTAACTTGCTATAATTGTACAGTATCTGTAATGTTGGTCACCAAACCTAGGCTCCATATACTATAATTGGGCATATAACGGCCTTATAAATCCACATTAATATATTTGCTTTATGGCTACAGTTCCTGATAAGCATTCTTTTGCCTTATTATTGTTTTCTCGAAATTCATGTTCCAATCAATCTCAACTTCAGGTGAAGGTAGATCAGCCCCTTTGATGTTGTATTTGAGTCTTCTTTGTGAATACCATTAGGTACGTCTTACTAACATTAACACTTAGTTTGTTTTTCATGCCCCTTGAATGTAATATTCATGACGCTCTCTTCATAATTTCACAGAATATCACTCCTCTTCCGTTGAGATTAAGTAGTACTTCATTGTTCACCACCACCCATTGAAGAATGGATAAAACTCGTCCTTGAAGAATATCTCTGCTGATTTATCTTACTACTTCGTGTAGAGTAGTTTCTGTTGATCGGACCTTTATGAACGCATGTTGAGCCGTTGACAAAGTTATTACCGTTAGAATTGATCGTATATAAATATCCATTGATTTCTTTAACTTTTGCAGCATTATGGGGATAATCCCATTTGAACTTTCTGCTTTATATAGTAATGCGGGTAACAAATATGATTTTGCTCCTGCTCATGATAACGCCAACTTGGTCTGTTGTAGCCTGCAGTGATGGTTGTACTTCCCTTTTGGTTGTTTGATGATAATTCTCATGAGCTAAAGATTTTTTTCGAAAAATCTGAAACAGCTAACAAAATTTTATTTTTACTTCGCCAAAAAAAAAGAAAAAAAAGTCATTTGTCCCGCTGCTACTTACAATTACACAAGGGGAGTTATGTTAACTGCTTACTCTAAAACAAAAAATATGCTTGGACTAGACCTGTCGTTTGTCTTATTTTAGAAAAAAAAAAATGTTATGAAAATTGCATGGGCAAAAGCAGAAATGATTGAAAATGTTTTTACGAAGATATAATTCTTCCGACTTTGACTGATTGTATATTTTTAACCATAATTGAAAGTTATTGAGATTTTCTAATATACTTAAAATCTTTTATTTCAAATATTTAAAATATATATATATACTTTTTTCATTTTCAATAACATTTTATAACACTATGCCCACCAAGTTCAGTTTTTTAACTTAATATTGTGAAGTTCTAATTTAAACTTTTAACAAGTATATTACATCTTAGGGTGACTACTTTGAATTCACCAAATACGAGTTGATAAATTAATAAGTATTTTTTGAACATTCATGATAATACCGAATTTTCTTTTAAAGCTATGTTTTGGTTGATATTATAAGTAGAATGTTTGAACTTGTCTTAAAGTTCACATACAAACAATTTCGATCAGATGTGTGATAAAGTTATAGGAAATTTCTATCATCAACAGCGATCAAAATACTGTATATGTATTTTCTTAAAATTTCAATTTCATCATGACCCGAAAGTTCGAATTAAAGTTTAAATAAATACAATTACTTACATTGTTATTTCAAGTAGACTATGCGTATATTTCATAACTTCCGCCTGGAATGTAACTTAGATAACCTTGTCATTATTTTAAGTCTTAACTTATTCAGTGAGCGCAAAATGTAGTAAAAAACTACAACAATCTGAAGTCGAGTTTGAGTCAAACCAAAATTTATTTCCTTCCTTTTCTGCTTATTATTGCTTATTTGTATATTATTTTTGGCAAAAAAAGCTTCTCACAAAAATTTATCAGCTGTTCAGCTGTTTAAGAAACAATATTTAAATTGGATGAGAAGGCCGACCGAAAAATTGTAAGCTGTCATAAAGCACTAAATTATTCCATTTTTCTGCGGTTTACTGAATGTATGTATGTATGACTTAATAAAGAGCTTATTAAAAATGTTTTTGGAAGCCTTAACACCCTTTTTTCATTAAATTTCAATATAATTTGAATTTTTTCGACCACAAATTCTTCACACCACGAAGCGGAAAAGTTTACTAATTTAACCACTGAGCATCACCGTTATACAAGCTCATAAGATGAAAATAGTCAAAGAGCTTTTAAATTTGTTGGCGTTAAATTAGCTGTAACAAACAATGATATTGCTGGTGCGTGAAGGAAAAAAAAATAAACCGAACATTAACTGAGCACGTGTGTATAACGTCGTACAAATTCACGTACAAAAAGTTTGTGGAGCGAAAGAGTGCGTATGAGTTACCGTAGAACCAATTTTTTTATACCTTTCATGTGTGTACATGAAATGATTATTAACTTTGGTCCGAAGTGTGTAAATACTAGAAGAAGAAGAGGTATACCCATTGAAATTTATACCAATCGAATCAGAATGACGAGCTGAATTAATTTAGCCATGTCCGTTTATCCGTCTGTCTGTTTGAACGCAAACTAGTCCCTCAAGTTTTGAGATATTTCAACCAAATTTGGTAGGAAGATGTATAAATTTAAACGTTAATTTGTCAGAACCGGCCAGATCGAACCACTATAACATATATATGAGCGATTTTCAGATATACACAATAGAATTTCAGATTGCACCGATATTTTCAAATGTTAGGTTTTGATCAAAACACTGCCCAAAAAGCATTTGGGAGCATGAAATTTGGTATTATCCACAAATATTATGAATTATATATTGGTACTGAAAATCATCGAATTCGGAATACTATATCATATAGCCCCATACAATCGATTTGTTTAGATATGAGGATTTGGGTCAAAAATCCTTTTATAAAAGCATCTAAGAGCGTAAAATTTGGTATTCTGCAGACGTTAATTCAAGTTTGTATTGACGTTGAAAATCAGCGATATCGAATTTTGCAATTTGAAATCAATTTGATATGTTCATGAAAGGTATAAAGACCTCGGCCGTACTGACAATAACCGTTTTTTTTTTTTTTTGTACTTGGTTTTATTAAACATCGTTTTTCCGTGTAAAAAGTTTGAGCCAAAAATTTTAATTATATTTCAGGTTAATGAAATTTTGGAAATTAATCTAAAATTTTCAAAGTAACATAGATGACTGCCAAAGTCAGCATAATTGCGCTTTACGTATTTGTTTTTAATATTACTAAAATATTTGTTGCATATTTCATTAACGAAAAATATAAATATATAAAATAATCAAAATAAATGAATACTGAAATTTAATGAATTAAAATGTTTAATGGCACATAGTAAATATTTTAGTTTTACCTATGCAAAAATACATAAACTATTAAGAATGGTTTTTGCTAATAAGAAAAAACAAATATTTTATACACCAAGCTCGTGTGTTTACAATTATTTATATAAACTTTGATATGCATATCTACGTACGTATATGTAAGTTGCATATTTTGATAAAACTTATGCAATCAGAAATTGCTAGCAAGATTCAAAAAGTAATGGGCGGCACCGTCAAACGCCTTGATTAACTTTTAACCTTCTCGGGCACGAAAGTTTGGTTTGGACGACTCTACTTGAAAAGCCCAAAAGTACAAATGTTTTATTATACATTTATATGTATATATATTCACAAAAAAAGATTTAACAACACTCTTTTGTATACAAATGTTTGCATAAAAATGAACAACTTCTCTACACATACAAGTAAATAGTGTGCGTGTCCTCAGCCTGACTGACTTACTGGTTATTGGTTGCCTGGTTGGTTGTTAAGCAAACGAAAATGATTGTGTTAAAGGCGAGGCAAAATGTGGCTTAAAAACTGACACTACCTCACTTCACACCTACCGTTAGGCATTGAAAATAGCAAGTACTTCTTTCTCATTCAACTTCAAATTCTCCTCTTCACCGCTCTTTTGTTAGGAATTTTTACGAAAAGCATATTATGCTGAATATGTAAGTTAAATAAGCAAGTACATAGGAGATTTAGTAGGGCTTCGAGCTATTTTTTCGCATTTCAAAATATGCAAATATGCACATAGTAAAGCTGCTGAGAACAATATAACAACAAAACAATAAGAAAATGAATTTCAAAAAAATCAAAATGTAGAAATAAAACATAGAGAAAAACACAAACAAAAATAGTACTTCAAAAAATAAAAAATAAATAAATAATATTAATAGAAACAGGCAACGAAATGAATTCATATTGAGTCAACAGTCGAAATTGTCCATTCAGTCGAGTTTTGTAGGCAAACAAACTCTTCACTTAAAATGTAAATGAATACAAAAGAGGCATTTGCAATAAAACAAAGATACAAACGCTGACAAACAAACACAAATACCAGCAGTAGATATTTTAAATACAAAATGCAAAAAAATCATACATTAGTCAACTTTAAGTCGACAAGGATATAAGTACAAAACATGCATAACAAAAATCGCTTTACTTTAACAACAAACAACCGCAACAACAATATGCCCAAATAGAGCTACAACGTAGCGGAAAAGCAAACGGAAAACAAGCGGCAATGCAACAAAAGACCAAGGCAGCGAACAAGCAGCCAGTCATTCGAAGTAAAGGATTTAAGGCCAACCAAATTGTGCGGTACGAACGAGTATTCCGTCCAAGTTGTAAGTTGTAGGTGCAACGTTAATGCCGGAAACTAAATGTAAATTTTTACCTAAGCGCACCCAAAGGGCAATCGAGTGCGACAGTACAAGGAGTCGGAGTATGTAGCTTAGGTGTTCTGCATAATTTCAACACAGCATGAGAGACCACAAAATTTAATGGTTTACAAGTTGAAATTTAGTTAAAAGAATATTTTTTAAGGAGTTGACTGCATGCATTTTATACAATAAAGAATTTATTTATTCGTTTGCGCCTCTAATGGTAATTGGAGCATTGCGAGAAGTGCTAGAGCGTTTGTTAGCAATTGAATAACTATTGAAGGTGTTCAAATGAAAATGCATGCTCATTTACATACTTTTTGATTATGGAGAATATTAAAAAATAGAAAAAAGGGAAGCAACAAATTTATAATGTCTCAGTGATTTATAAAATGTTTATTCAACTAAAAACAAGAGATTTGTTCTTTTTTTTTGCTATTAGTTATATTTAGGAGTAAAAATCAAGGCTGTTTTACAAATTTGTTGCACGTTTGTAGTAACTTGAAAATCAGACATGTTTCACTCGAAAAAAACTATATAAAAATATGATGCAGCGATCTACGCACGAGCTATATTTTTACCCACATCATGCCTACTTCTACCAATCTGTTGATCTGTGGTCTCATCCCGGCATAAAAGTATTGTATATGTTAATCCCGAAAAAACCATTTCAACTTACTAAATTTAAAACAAATCAAACTTGTTCCCTAGTCAATTTAAAAGCAATTGCTAAGCAATGGTTAAATCTTATCTGTGTGAATCTTGGAAAAGACTAGTGAGATAATTATCGACATACACCAACTCTTTTTAAAACTGCCTTCAACAGTGCTGCCTCTATTGTGATATGTCTGAGCTTGGTATTTCCGCAAAACTTCCAAAAGCTTTGTCAGGACTGTGAAGAATCTCTCTTAGCCTTCCAAGTGATGTTTTATACATGGTGGAGACTATTCAATCTCTTTCTGAAAAAAATTAGAAGAATTGTCGAGCTAAATAGACAAAGTACAATCTTTTCCAATACTGGCGTTTGCCGATAATATAGATACGAGTATCATGCTCTCTCCAGACTGGACAAGGTGAAGCAAACGGATCTTGTGGTGATTGAGGGGAAAATGAAATATCTTCTGTCATCAAACAAACAGTCAGGGCGCCTCAGCTTCCATGTGACTCATTGTCATAAAATTGAAGTAGACGATAATTTCGTCTATCTTGGAACCGGCATAAACACCAATAACAAAGTAAGTCTTGAAATCAAATGCAGAATCACTCTTGTCAACTTTGACCTGAGTAAGTAATTGAAAACATTTGATGAGCGCTTGTTGTTAGGCTGGATGAGAGCACTCCAGCTTTGCCCACTGATGGGAGCATAAGAAAAGTAAGATCTCCGTTTTGTCGGGAAGATCAGATGGAGAGCGATCTAGTTTTATTTGGTATTTCAAATTGAAAAGTAAAGATTTTTTCTTCAAGCGTGCTCGACTTTAGTTTCTTACATATATATTTCGATAAATATCTTATGAAAAACTAAAGTATTTGAATCAGCTATGAAGAAAAAGCATGGAAAATCGGTTAACAGATTTATTATAAAATTAATGAAATAATTGACGAAAGAGGATTTGTGAAATACGACTTTAATGAGATAATTGTAATCCAACCAAAATACCTAAAAATTATATATACATATATATTGTCACACAAGAGTAACTACTTGAGGCATGTTAATTAAAGCTTAGTAAACAATCCATGAAGCTGGTACAATTAATAAAAAAACACACCAGCCAGCAGACGATGAATCAACAAGAGAACTTTACTTCAACAATGAGAACAGCAATAGCACATTTGATAAATCCAACTTGATTCAGACGTGAGTAAAAGCAATTTGACTATATTGCTTTCGACAGTTGCCTATGTTGTTATCACTGATGGGTGTCTACCTGCTTGTCTGCCTGCTTGCTTGTTGGCTTAATCCTATATTTTTTCTCATTTAATATCTAACCAAAGTAGCCAAAAGCTTGAATAAAGGAATGAATAATGATTAAATGAGTGAGTGAGCGAGTGAGAGAAAGATGGAGTGAGTGAGGATAAAAGACGTTGCATAAAATGATGTCAAAGTGAAGGCTTTGCTTCGTTGGTATGTCAACAGAAAATTCGGTTTTTGGGTAATATCAGTCAGACAGGCTGATGGTTGTGCCATTACATGGCCTTGGTCATTTGCGCTCTTGTTAAAATGATCTCCCTCACTTGCATGCCCACATACAAGCAAACATACATTTTTATTCACAAATTCTTTTATTTGCTTATATTTGTAAGAGAATTCTTTTGTTGTAATTTTTGTTACTTATTTGCATTCTGCTTTAAACTTTGTTTATATTGCGACAGTGATGCTGAACTAGAGCTACAGACCTTTGCCAAATTACAGCTGTTGCAACAAGGGTGAATACAATTGAAATAAGAAAATAAAATAAAATTTCTAAAAGAGGAGCAACAAATGTTGCCATTCAACGAGAGAGTCAAGTTTCATTTAGAATTTACTTAATCTGCATGTTTTTATATTTTTTTATATCAGACAACCAAATGCCAAACACTAAGTGGGCAGTGGAAACAAGTTTGTGTTGCCTGTGAATGTTAAGTAAAAAAATTTAGGACATCCAACAGGATAAATGCTTAAAGATGTAATTTTAGTATTTTCTTTTTTCTTTATTTATTCATTTTTTTTAGTTTTTGTTTTCATTTACACCATAATTCGGCTTGACAGGAGATTTTCCAACCAACAAATGATTTTGCGATAGAGCGCAAAGTTAAAGAAAGAAAATAGAAATTGCAAAAGCAAATTATTATCGGTATATTAAAAATTTTCTGACCGGCATTGTATAGCAGGCAAGAGTGCAATAAGCTATCAAAATTTGTAGAAATTTAAAGCTAAGATGTACGAAATAATAAAACCATAAATATATATTTGTCTCCGATGGAGATATTAATGATTTTTCCAGCTTTTATTAAAGTAAGGACATTCTTTATTTAAAACTAACATTAAATTCAATATATAAAACATAGAAAAGTCAAAATAAGTTAGAGAGGAATATGTTTGGTCTATATATATATATATATAAAATTCACAATTCTGTTTTGAATGAAAGGATTTAAATCCGACATGTACATATTTATTTCCCACGAAAACCCATTTTTCTGATATAAAGGGTGATCCAGGTAGAGATATTTTTTTCAATAGCCTTTTTTTACAGATCACGCGTGACTCGTGTGAAGCTGTCATGTTATTTTTGTTCAGTATTGTTTGGCAAAGCATCGTGGAAAATCTACACTTGAACAACGTTTAAAAATCACTCAACTTTATTACGAAAATTCACGTTCTGTAAAGAATGTGCTTCGCGCACTTCGCTCAACTTATGATCAACATAATCCGCCTATTGAGCGTACTATTCGCAACACCATCACCCACCTTGAGACCCAGCATTCATTATTGGATAATACTCGACCGAATTGACCACGTCCAGCACGCAGTGAAGAAAATAAAGCGGTCGTAGCTGCGAGTGAACACGAAGATCGTGGGGAGTTGATTCTAGCTCAATGGGTATGTAAGCAAACAAAATTGCCGCATTTGGGACGAACAGCAACCTTAAGAGATTCAAGAGCTGCCATTTCATCCAGAAAACACAATGGTTTGGTGTGGTCTGTGGGTCGGTGCCTTAAATTGAAGCTCGTGATCTCCGCGACATTCGGTTTCAACAAGACAGCGCCACTTCCCACACATCGCATCAATCAATGTATTTATTGAGAGAACACTTCAGTGAGCAGATAATTTCACGTTTTGGGCCGGTCGAGGGCCACCAAGATCGTGTAGTATCACACCGTTAGACTTTCTTTTTAGATATATAAAGTCTAAAGTCTATGCGGACAACCCCGCTTCGATTCAGGCCTTGGAGCAAAACATCACACGTGTCTTTCGCCAGTTATCCTGTCAAAATGATCGGTTTAGTCATCAAAAATTGGACTCAACGGATGGACCACCTGAGGCGTAGCCGCGGCCAACATTTGAAATGGGTAATCTTCAAAAAATAAATGCCAAAGAATGTTCTTTCGAATGATAATAAACATTCCCCATTAAATTTGAATTTTCTGTGTTTTGTGCTTATGCTTTTCTGAGTTATATGCTTATAAGTTGGCGGCCCCAATAACCGAATGGCTAGCATCATAAACTAGAATCGGAATCTAAATGACATGAAATAAAAGCTCATCATAAAAGTCCATGTATGCCCCTTTATTTGTTGGTAAAAACGTAAAATCTCAAATTGGAGTAGGAGCTCAACCGAAAATCGTTTCAGCGGTTACAAAGTGCCAAATATATTTATGTATATATATGTTCATAAGCTCGTCTGTACCCATTTAAAATGTTCTTTAAATTTATTAATAATTGCTCAGTTTTGCAATTTATTTCGAAAATTACAATATTTATCTCAATTAAACATTGAAAAAATCATTGAAAAAACATTTTCTATAATATTAATATTATTTCTAGTAAATAAGTGTTTCCCCATATTAAAAATAAACAGTTTATATTTTTATGCATCCTCTTGTCCCTTGTCAGCCCTTCCAATTCAATTGTATGTGTGACCTGGTGTTTGTTTCTATTTTGTTTTAATTTTTTTAAGCATTTCATTATGTATCTTTTGCAAGATACAAATCTAAATTTTACTGGAAGGTATTGGTAATATATTCCAAGCTATGTAAATCATAAAATAGTAGTCGAAGTGTTTGGATTTGCATTTTAAATCTTTTGTTTTAAGCGTTATTGTTGTGTTGTGAATAAGTATTTTTGCGTATTCCATATTTTATATCATCATTCCTAAACCGACTTATGAGATGTGACTATATGATCATGCTGAGCACGATATGGGATAATTTTCACAGTTTTTTTCTCGAACTAAAATAAAAATTTATGCTACATAGTCCAACTGAGGAAGTGTGAATTAAATCAATTTAAAATTGTTTATTAAAAAAATTTTGCAAAAGATTTTACAGATCATATTTAATAATTATGATAGTTAAGTAATTTTTGAGTGAAATTTCTCAAAATATTTTACGCAGGCCCCAAATCCGTTCTACCAACAGAAACGCACAAATCATCAGCCCATCCTCATTTTCTTTGGAATGGACGAACGAAGAGATTACGCCCATTATATCTCAACGTCTTACCTACTGTGGCTTTTAAAGATCTTTTTCGGGGTCCCTTTGATTTAGGCTGCCCAGAAAAGTGCTTAAGAAATAGCCATTTTCACCGATACTCAAGCTCTTTCCTCGTATACCTATTAACTACAAGCCCACATATTGATCCATAAAATCTACACCGCTCATAAATTTATTGTATTCACGGGTAACTAATTGCGGTGGAACATCATAAATATTTTTTTTGCTGCTGTAATTATTTAACAGAATTCGTTACCGTGTTTGAGCCAAATTTGCTGCTGTGAATGTTTAACAGAATTTGTTACCGAGTTTGCGCGATACGTAGTCGAAGCGTTACTAACAACTGCGCTGTCATTCCATTTTGTGAGAAAATTATACTATTTTTAAAATTATTATTTCTTTGATAAACTTCAACGTTCATCAAATATCCTGATGACAGTTACGAGGAATAAACTTTGTATGCAAAATGCAACGGTTTTCCTTTAATGAATCATAAGTGACGTCCAAAAATAGGATATCATGCTCTCGTCCAAATGAAAGGTGTTTTACCGAATGGAAATGATTTAACATATTTGATTTCAATTAGTCGGTAAAGGGATTGTAGTTTCCACATCTGGCATCCATCAGTAACTTTTTACCACTACCCCCAAAGTTCAATAATCTCGAAATTTCATCGAATTGATTTCTACGCGCCACCGACTAACCTACGAGAACTTAGTCGATTTCTGGGAATAGCGTTTTGGTACAGGAGATTCGTTCACGACTTCTCGCGAGTATCACATACCCTAACGTCAATGCTGAAGAAGGGTAAGAAGTGGAAGTGGGCTGAAGAACATCGATAGCGTTTGAGGCATTGAAAGACGCCCTCACTAAAGCACCAGTACTAGCCTGCCCGGATTTTACGAAGGGGTTTACCTTGCAAACAGATGAGAGTGATTTTGGACAAGGAGCAGTTCTCACACAGGAGCTAGAGGACAAGGAAGGAGTGATAGCATATGCGAGAAGTCGGCTGAGCAAAGCCGATATCAACTACTCGTCGACGGAGAAGGAGCGCTTGATGATAGTCTGGGCAGTAAGAAAGATGACGTGGAGTACAGGAACGGAAAGTTGAATGTAATAGCAGACGCATTGTCAAGGCAACCGCAGGAAGAACAGTTGGGTACCGTGCTAGAAGGAGGCGACAAAGAAGACTGCGGATGGCTCAATGGAAAGATGGCGAAGGTGAAGGAAGATCCACAGAACATTCCAGATTACGTGGTGGAAGAAGGCAAGCTTTATAGGCGGGTGACAACCCAAGTCGATGGGGAAGAAGCCACTCCGTGGAAGTTGTCCGTACCGACGTCCCAGAGACTACGAGTCCTGAAGGAGATTCACGACACGGCGTTACTATTGGCCAGGAATGTTCAGAGACGTGGGGAGATATGTGCAACAGTGCCATGAATGCCAGATCTACAAACCGAGTCAGCAGCAAACCGCAAGTAATATGTTTACGCAAATAGCAGAGGAACCATGGGCGACGGTGTGTGCAGACTTCGTAGGCCCACTACCACGATCGCAGAACGGCAATACAAAGGCTCTGGTCTTCCTGGACCGATTCTCGAAATGGGTAGAAGTCGTAGCAGTCCGCAAGGCAACCACCGAAGGTCTCATCCGAGCTTTTAGAGAGAGAATCCTAGCTCGTTTTGGCGTCCCGAAGGTACTGATAACGGACAACGGAGCTCAGTTTACCGGCAGACGATTTAAAGACTTCCTGTGTGAGCATAACGTAAAACATCAGCTAACAGCGCCCTGCACACCACAGGAGAACCCGACCGAAAGAGCGAACTGGAATATCAAGAGGTTGATCGCACAGTTCACCGGCAAAGAGCATCGCAACTGGGACGAATTATTACCGGAGATAACGCTCGCACTCAATACCTGCGTATGTGAATCCACAGGATACAGCCCAGCGTACATAGTTCAAAGTAGAGACCCAAGAATGCCGAATACGTTGTACGACGAACATACATTCGGCGCGGCACAGAAGACGCAAACAGCAGTGGTGGTAGCACTGTGCTCTAAGAGTTTAAAAATTATAGTTTCTCTGCTTAGATAAACATGTATTTGCCAAAATGACAAAGAAAAAACTTAAATTCAAGACCAATATGATCTTATGTGATTTATAATGAAGGCGACTAGTCTGCAATGCTTATACATGCAGCTACAATCTCTTCTAAATACCAAAATGTGATCGAAATACTAATTGTAGTCTAGTTGGAAATATTCTAAGCCCCAAGCAAAAACGAGATTACATACAAAAAGCAGATTAAACTCGAAAACTCTCTAACACAAAATTAATACAACTCCTCTAGAATATTTAACCAGAAGCACAGTTAAAATATATTCCAACAACGATTCTACTTACATAAAGATGTGTCGGTAACGTTTGAATAATCTTTTTTTTTTACATTTACGAAAATATGGAATACGAAAATATTCATTTATTCAAATACTTTTTTATTTTTATGTGTTCTGGAAATTGGAGAAATAAATAAATAAAAATTCTTTGAAAGAAGAAAATGCGTCAGAAATTCGAAGTAAAGTTTACAAATGGGATAAAATGTCGCATTCTCGACAAAACAGCTACATTAATAACTTAAAATTTATGCTTCACTAAAGACTTGATTCATCGGATACCATACTTTCGAGTATATAACTTTTAAAATAAAAACACTAACCATAAATATGAAGAATTGTCACCAAAAGTAATCGAACTTTTCGCTGAACCTAATGGTTAAAACGAAAATCATTTGAGAAAAGATCATATATAATGTTTTTTATAACATATATAGGCAGTATGAAAGGTATGTCAGATATTGTTTTCAAATTTTTATATATTATTACGATCATGTACACAAAATTTAACACGATAATATATTTATATATGTTTTGTAATCGCTGAAGCGATTTTCGGTTTTTCTTCCAGTTTATGATTTTTCGTTTTGATGACTTTGCCAACAAATTGGGGGGGATCTATTTAGTTTATCCTAAGCCGCCTTAGAACGGGCGATGAATTGTAATGAAGAGCTTTCATTTCAGGTGAGAAATACACTCGGAGGGCTTGACATTCCTGTCGAAAGGCGACCGCAATTAGAAAAATTAATCTCTATGATTTTGGATGTTGGTCGAACCTGGATTCGAACCCTGGCCTTCCGAATGAAAGTATGCAAAGCTAACCATTCGGCTATTACCGCCAAAAATAAAACTAATACGATAATAAGATAATAAGACATTTAAATTTATGCCCATATTTCCGTAAAATCTGCTACTGTAATAAGAATGTTGAGAAATTTCAATAAAGCGAATATCATTGATAAATATTTATCCGTCTTAAATTATAATAATTTTAAAACGAAATTTTTCGTGGCTCAAACGTTAATTATTTATATACATTTTTTTATTTTATATATATATATATATTTGGCGCTTTGTACCCGCTGAAGCGAATTTCGGCCGAGCTCCTCCTCCAATTTGTGCTTTTGCGTCTTGATGTCTTTACCAACAAATGAAGGGACCTACAGTTTATTCTAAGCAGCCTCCGAACGGCCGATGGATTTTTATGAGGAGCTTATATTTCATGTCAGAAATACACTCGGAGGGCTTGACATTCCCTGCCGAGGAGCGACCGCAAATAGAAAGATTTATTTTCTATAATTTTTGATGTTGCTCGAACCTGGGCTCGTACCCAGGCCTTTTTTATTTTTGCTTAAGTATATTTTCGGGATCTCCGAAATCATCTTTCAGATAATACTTAGAATTAGACAGTTTGTTCTCTTGCTTAGGATAAACACCACTTACTTTTATACTTGTTTGTTTTTTCTTTTTTTGCTAGAACTGTGCTTTTAATGTCAAAATTAAACTTAATGTTAAAGAAATGAGAAATTAGGCATGAAAAATGGTAATCGATACCTCTACCGGATGCAAAACATTGCAACTGAAAACGAGTTGATTAAAAGCGTTTTCCCAAATATCTCACGGAGCTATAAAAATCTACATTGGATGGGCTGAGTGCGTGTACTATATGAGAGTCCAAAAATATGGAGGTCAATGCTATAAACTTAAGCTTATAAATCAAATATCCTCAAATGCAACTCTTTTTAAATCCGTAGAGACTGTTTTAAGACGATATCATTAATTATTCAACTCTCACTTCATTCAGTTATAATCCTTCTCCGAACTATTAGTTCGGCACGATTATGCATAGACTTTTAGTTAAAAAGTTAAAATCATTAAAACAACAAGTTTTCTGAAAATTTATACCGACCGTATCACAATGACGAGCTGAATTGATTTTGCCAGTCCATCCGTCCGTGTGTCCTTCTGTCTGTCTATCTTTTTGAACGCAAACTCGTCTATCAGTTTTTGAGATATTTCAACCAAACTTGGAACTAAGATGCACCTATAGGATTACACGATCAGTTGTTTAAACGGGCCAGATCGGGCCATATAGCATATATACAACTGATTTTTCAGATTTGAAATTTCAGGCCTACTATACTTCACATTCATAATGAGTTGCATATTGGTTCTGAAAATCATCGAAATCGGACGAATATAACATATGGCTCCCACACAACCAATTTGTTCAGCTATGAGGTTTTGGGTCAAAAAATCACGCTAAGAAAACTTAAAATGCAATGATGAATGCAAGGTACAACCGATTTTTTGGAATATGAGGTTTTGGATAAAAATATCCGCTAAATGAACATCTGGGAGGGTTTCGACAGACATAATTTTAAGTTTATATTGACACTGAAAATCATCGATATCGAATTTTGCACTTTGCAATAAATTTGGTATGTTCTTGAAAGGTATAAAGGCTTCGGCGTTTCCAAAGCAGCCATTCAACAAGAAATGTTTCAGAATGATTACTACTCCTTACTTTTGGTACCTTTTTTGATTAATTTTGGTAAAAGTACAATAAAATTAGTAGCAACCCTGGCTACAATTTGTATTGTTTTGGCAATGTTTGCGCAGGAAAGCACCTTTGTAGAGTTTGCATATATGATAAGTCGCATGAAAGTAATTTAAAAAAAAATGTGTAAAATATTTTATTTTCCATAATTTTTTATGTTATTTCTCATTCCTCTTAGATAGCTTGTGTATAAATTATTATTGGTGGCATAAAAATAATGATATTTTAAAGAATTCATTACCATTGCGGAAGATACTTGCGAAAAATTTTAGTGAAACTATCTTTTAATTAATAGACTAGAAGAATTAAAGTCATAGAATTTGCTAATAATATCACAAATTATTTTATTTGTCATTTTGTTCAAATTATTTTTTTTTTTTCTTTGTAATTGCCAAAACTTGGATCTGTTGTTCAGGAGAAAAAATTAGCTGTGAAATTAAAAAGAAAATTGTGAATTTAAATTTTAATAAAAGTCATTGTTAACTTTTTGAAAAAAGTGATAACCATTTTTACATTCTAAATTTTTATTATTTCAAATCTTAGTATTTTGCAATATATCAAAAAATTGTAATTAATCTGTGATTTGAAAAATATGCAATAAATCACAACGAACTTAATGTATATATATACATTATTAAGGTATGAGGTAGTTCAACACTACTCAACTTTGAAATTTTTCGACACAAAAGAACAACAATAATTAACTTAATTTTTCCATGAAATTAAAAATTTTAATACACATTCAAATGAATATCACTCGTTACAGAAATTGAGGAAAGACATTTTTCCCTATGGCTTTAAATCAACCAAAAATGAATATTAAAAAGCCTGGTCACCTCTTAATACCAAATACTACTCACATATATATAGATTCGAATCCCCTAAAGCAACTACTATCAATGGCACATTCACTTTCAATTAAATGGTTTCAATTTCATTGGAATTTCAATAGAAGGGCATTTAATCGTTAAAAGATGCTATCGTAAATACATAACCTATATTTAGAAATGTAGTGTGTGTATGTATGCAGGAGTATATGCAACCAAAGTGCATTCGACTAAAAATGGAGTGCATATACTGAGTGTGGGTAACATCAAATCATGCAATTTAATCAATTTAGCAGAAGCGTACAGCATTACATACACAGTACAGTTGGCAATAAAAGTCCTTGCAATCAGTTGGTAAAAATTTCGTTTACGTGTGGCATGCAACATGCGTTTTGTATTTGCAGAAAAAAGTAAGAATAGCAAGCACACTAGGTAGGTTTGCTTCCAAAGGAAGAGAAAATTTCGATTTGTTTATTTTTAGTTTTTCTTTAATTTTTTAAGCTTTTTTTATTTCTTACTTCCAAGGAAGTTGGTCATCATCGGCTCCGCTGCCGTCGTGCAAGATTTTTCATTTTATGCTTACGCTGATAGCAGCAGTATATTTGAAAATATATATGCACAGAATTGCCTGAGCCACAAGATGCTCCACGCTGTGACGTAGCGGGCCGCGGTTCTGCATGGCTCTAAATGGAACTAAGCGAGTGAAAGCTTAACGGGTTAATATATTTACGTGAATTTGCAGCTACTATACCATTAGATAGCTTACAGCAGTACATGAAGTCCTCGGACGGACGGTTTATTTCATTGCTCCGTTTTAGCAAGTCACGCTGGACCCCATCTATAGTGCAAAGTGACATTAATCCTACCATTGCCAACATCGTCGCGGACATATTTGGTTTTCGTGTTTTTTTTTTTATACCCAACAGCTCACTTGCTTTATCTATTTCCAATTGAAATTACCCCATTCAAAGGCAATAAAGCACCACGTACATATATACTCGCGTATGTGGGTATGTACATAAGTAAGCAAGGCATCCAGCAACGAATTCTTTTGGCACGTTTGCCCAAGTAATGTGATTGTAGTTAAGTAAGAAAGAATAATTGCAATGAAGGTGAAAAACATAAAATAGTGTAAATGCAAGTAAAAGAAATTTAGAAAAAAAGTAAAATTATATGAATGTTTAGAAACTGTGTTGTGGCATTTCGATCGGATTTCGATTGCTTAATTGCAATTTAATTTACTGATTGCGAACGAAATTGGCAATTATTTCTAAATATACGAGTCTCTCTCGAGCACAACTCGAATTCAGCAGATGACATACCCTGCCATGCTTATTGTCTTTTGGATGCGATTGTGGGTGTGTAGATATATAACACATACCATACAAATTTACTTTGAGTAACAGTTGAAGTACCATTACCAGCTACTGTTACCAATGCCCCATCCCCACTTAAATGCGATAGATGAGTATATTAGTTTTCACAATCATATTTACACATACATACATGAAATGAATGTCACAAATGCACTTATAGTCAACAACGCAACCGAAGTCACATCGAACAAAGTAGCAGCGTTCCATCCATACTTTTAACAATACTACATACAGTGATTTTTCGTTTGTACTGTTGTGCTATGGCTGTATATATGGATATATGTATGTATATAAGCATGTGTGTGTACGTGTGATTTAAGTGAGCAAGTGAAAATAGCATCCAGCTAATGAAAAGCCTTACTCCATTTTAATCTGAACGACTGCCATGCCACTAACTGTCCTCACTAACGTACACACACACACACGCACGTGTAGGTAGGCAAAGAGAGAAGTAAAGAGTAGCATCTAAATGTCAAGCTCAATCGTACGTGCACCGTAAATGTATGAGCAGCTGAAGTAGACGTACACATACACGTGTCCCAAGTACATAAAAACACTGCGAACAGCGCGAGTACCCCGTGCACGCGTGAAATATATACTGCACGGTGTCAATAGAGTACTCCAAAACCAATCACAAATACATATAAAATATATAGTTCAATCAACATTGTTGTCGATGGCTAAGCCATATACTCCGCCTCAGCTTAACAGTCGAATACTGCATGGAGTACTTACAGGAGATGGAGTATCTGCGAAAAATTACATTCGGCCACACTTTTTAGTTACGAATAAAATTCGCTTTGGTGAAAACTAGTAAGACATAATACTTTCCATTTAAATGTATATTAATAGTAAAAATTTATTACTAAATAAATATATAATATTATTCAATTAGCGAATTTTTTCTATTTTCTATTAGCTCCAACCAATAGAGCTCGCTAACAAAACGAAAATGACTCAATTTCAGTTTCCTTATTTTTCTGTATAAGAGTATAACTTTAATTGCGCAAAAAACTTCGTATAGTAATTTCGATCGTTAAAACACGTTCAATGATCAGTTAAGAACAGAATGATGGCGAGCCGTCTGTTTGTCCAACGCTACATTACAGTGGATTAATTCGATAGGTACTCCAATGGATCATATGGTCCACACATTTTTGTAGGGAAAATGCACACATATACAAATACACATTTGTTCTCATACCGTTACCAATGTTTTGTTGGACGTTCTTTGATATCAACACACATATGTACATATGTATGTACTAAGTTGTATGTATGTAGTTACTGCTGCTGCCATCAGCAAATCTATCCAACTACCGCTGTCAGCCACAATTGAACGTTTCAAATGCCACTCCGCCTAGCAATATGCTACAATCTGGGCATTTGTATTAAGTGTACGAGTGCATACATACAATACATATCCATACATATAGAAGGTATGCCCAAATTAGTCTCATTGAATAAATTGCCATTGTGTATTGTAGAGTCAGTTAAAAAAAAGGTGTTACTTAAACATGTGAAGTGTATTAATAGATTCCAAAAATTTATTTAATTAATTAATTTGGATGAAAAGTAAGTTAAAATATATAAGTAATGTAGGAATTTAGGTGCAGTTATATAAAAATAAAACTTTATTAAAAATTATATTCCACGACTTTTCCTTTTGATTTCGGTGACAATAAGGATTTTCAGTTCAAATGGGTTTTTCGAGAGAGGTGAACAAAAAATACTGTCACTCTCTATTAAGACCACGAACATGAATAGAATTTAACAAAATTGTGTCATCTTAAAATAAAAGTATTCAAACAATTTGTTAAACGACAACAAGCTGAAGAAATCTCTTTTTCGAATAGAACACACAAATTAAATTTAAAGGAAATGGTTTAATAAGTGCCAAATAATTTTGCGGAGCAAAATCCGTCAAGTTTAGATATATGTTTTGCATATTTGCACATACATATTTTCATTATATAATTACTATTTTTATATCATTCATAAATTAAAATGGTATACTTTCTTTGATCGGAAGTACGTAAAGGGTAATCCAAATAGAGGTAATTTTTTCAATAGCCTTTCTTTTACAGATCACGCGTGAGTCGTGTCAAGCCGTGTTATTTTTGTTCAGTATTGTTTGGCATTTCATCATGGAAAGACTTCTTACCATTTCTGGCTCAATAAAATTGTCACACTTGTAACAAAGAAAAACCTGAAGAGATTCAAGAGCTGCCATTTCGTCCAAAGAAAACAACAGTTTCGTGCGGTTTGCGGGCTGGTGAAATCATCGGTCCATATTTGTTCAAAAATGATGCCGTTGAGAAAGTAACCGTCAATGGTGACAGTAATCGCGCTATGACTATTTGATGCCTGAAATTGAAGCCCGTGATCTCCACGACATTTGTTTTCAACAAGACTTCGCCACTTTCCACACATCGCATTAACCAATGAATTTATTGAGAGAACACTTCGATGAGCAGATAATTTCGCGTTTTGGGATGGTCGATTGGCACCAAAGATCGTATGATATCACACCATTAGACCTTTTTCTGTGAGGATATGTAAAGTCTAAAGTTTATGCGGACAATTCCGCTTCGATTCAGGCCTTGGAGAAAAACATCAGGCGTGTCATTCGCCTTACCAGTTACCAGCCAAAATGCTCGAAAGAGTCATCGAAAATTGGACTCAACGGATGGACCATCTGAGACGTTGCCACGGCCAACATTTGAAAGAGATAATCTTCAAAGAATAAATGTCAAAGAATGTTATTTCGAATGATAATAAACATTTTCCATTAGGTTTGAGTTTTCTGTTTTTTTTTTTCTTAAAAAAATAGGGATCCGCGAAATAAATCACCCTTTAGGTGCCAGAAGGAGAAGAGATAAACTCACCAAAATTTATAACAATCATATCAGAATGACGAACTTTGTTGACAGTATGTTTGAACGCGAATTAGTCTCTCCTTTTTTGAGATTTTTCAACGAATCATACCAGATTATATATTTTTGTAATATATTGATCTTTTTTCGGAACCCGCCGAATCTATCGACTATATTATATAGCTCCCATGCAATTGAAATGCTTAGATGTGTTATTTTGGATCATAAATACTTCAATAAAGCATCGAAGACCAAAAAAACTTCTAATAGTGAAATTTGGTATGCTACCCACGTAAATTCAAATATATAATAACACAGAAAGTCTTCGAAAACGAATTTAGCATTTTGCAATATATTTTATATATTCATGAAGGCTATAAAGACTTCGTTATGACCAATGACAACACTTCTTTCTTGTTTTTGCTTGTATGGTAAAAATATTTAGTAGTTTTTGCTAAGCGCGATCGGATTTACTTCAAAAATTTGGTATATAACTTTGTTACCGTATTTATTTTCGATGAGTGTTACTGCAAGCATTATCAATGCTATTTATATTTTTTTTAATTTCTTTAGATAACTGTGTGAAGTAAATCATTTATCCACAAAGAAATTTAATTAAACAAATATTTTTTTTTCGCTGAATTATTAAAAATGTTTGGTGAATAGTGATTGGAAGTAAGTTTAATGTTAATAAATGCACCGGAAACTATGTACATGTACTAAATGTTTTCGACATTTGTAAAAGAAAGATCGCGAATGGAGAATTTTTGACATATGTTTAATATATATTATTTTGAAGTATGAAAGAAATTGACAAATAAAATCTGAATGTCCATAGGAGAAATCTGCATTACCAAATAAAGATATTTGACAAATATGGAAATTCATCCACTAGTCCAAAGCGAATGTTTTCTGAAACGTATTACATTAACATGAATGTGCTGAATTTTAATAGTAACATAGTATTCATAGTCATCAATACAATTTGAATATCAATGCGTAGTAGTCGAAGTGGCAATCGCCATGAATGTGACAGCACTGTCCAAATAAAAAATTCACATCATTGATATGATTAATTTTTCAGGGTTATACGATTCAATATTACTTGGATAATAGCGACTATCTGGATCTATCCATCATCAGCCGCCGTATGTTAATAAAGGGCAGCAAAAGTTTTTTCCTTTACACATCCATTGTAAAAAATATGCTTTTGAGCATGAGTATGAACAGCTAATAAATAAAAATTCGAAATAAACAACTCTTTCATCGCCTGGTATTATAAAAAACCGATTCCTAAAACCAGAAAACCTCTTTCTGCAAGCCATAGGTAAATCCCTAATGGATTCAAAAAACGTCAATCTGTCATTATGCGCTAGCGTCACCATGCTACTACAATAAAATATGAGCCCAGTTGGCATTTTAAGAAAATGTGTTGTGTTTATTGAAAAATGTGGGATAAACATATCCCTAAAAAATATGAATACCATAGTGTTTTCAAGAAAAATGCGATTTCAGCTAGTCTAGTTGATGACATGATCTCTAAACTTACAAACTGCTGTGAAGTGGTAGGTCTTGTAATAAAATTAAATTTCTGTCGTAGCTTTTCAAAATTATAATAAGTAATAAACAATAATATTAGTAAATAAATCGCTGTAAATTCCCTTATAGTCCTCATTCCCAAACTCACCGCTTCTTCAGAGAGTTGTGCATTTTGAATAACATCGAGAGCGTGAATTATTATTTAATTTTATAGATAATGCCACGAATATTTGGATGTTAGTTTTCTTATAACAAGCACACATTTTTTCAATTTTCCACATTAATTTTACACCCTGATCATTCATAATTTACTTTCACTTTCCCACACCATTGAAAATATATTACCAAAAGAGGTAATAGAGGTTCGCCGACCCATTTTTCTTACAAAACTCGCACTGGATATTTGCTTCCCCTTTCACAAATCGTTCTCTATCTTCTAAAAATGTCGACTGAGAGATCACCAACTAGGCGAAGCTGAGACTACAACTTCTTCTATATCTTGAATCAATATATTTATATGGATTTCCAATAAGAGTGCTATAGTTTCTTTTAAAGAACACATTAAGTGTTAAGGAAATTCAAATGTTTTTTATTTAGTGTTTATTTGATACAATATTTCGATACAATCAAGTTCTGAATATAACATCACTCAAATGGCCTCAACGACTTCTTTTGCACCAACGAATTCGGTGAACCCAATTTTTGAGCACTTTTCCAGTAATTCAAGTATAATGTCATGAATAGCACGTTCAATATTGACTTTTAAAGTTTGAAGAGAGTCAGAGTCTGGTTTTTTTCAAAAGATCAATGACTTCAAATAACCCCACAAGAAGTAGTCTAATGGATTTAAATCACAACTTCTTGGAGGCCATTCAATGTCACAATGCCTTGAAATAATCGAATCTCTAAAACTTTCTCGCAATAGATCGTTTGTTGCACGTGCAGTGTGACACATAGTCCCTTCTTGTTGGAACCAGATGTTGTTATGATCAACTTTTTTCAATTGTGGTCATAACAAGTTGGTTATCATCGATTTATACCGCTCTCCATTGACATTAACGGTGCTATCAGCTTCATTTTGAAAGAAGTACGAACCGATGTTTCCACCAGACCAAAAACCACACCAAAGTATCAATTTAGGTGAATGTGATGGTTGTTCATGGATAATTTATGGATTTTCTTCGCACCAGAATCGGCAGTTTTGTTTATTTACTGCACCACTCAGATGAAAGTGAGCCTCATCTGAGAAGATGATTTTCTTAAAAAAATTAAAAATATATTTTTTCAATAATATTGAATAATTTGTAAACGTTTTTCTTGCGTATATCTTACCCTGATTAAATTGTAAACATTACTGAATACAATGAAAAAAAAGACAGATCACGACATATTAGAAATGGCCAAAACGACACTTAGAAATTACATCATTCCTTTTGGAAAACTCTTTATATATAGAAAAATGCACCATTTAATAAGTCAGGTGGGTGATGTAAGGCAAATGGCAAAGAAGAAAAATTTCAATTTTCAATGGAAAACTCTGAGTTTTGCATTATTTCCAATAAAGGCTTAAAATAATGTACATTCAGCTTCAATTCCCATTGCTCATTTAAAAAACAAAACTTTGTTAATGAAAAAAATAAAACTTAACAGAAAATCTGTTGTAATTTATAAATGTAACGATTTTCTTTAAAAAATATTTGTGTGCATGAAAATCTAACAAAATAAATGAATAAATATAGGCGTTTTTGAAAATTGCTCAGCGAATTAAATCAAATGAAATTAAAGTGTTTGCATGAAACAAACTAAAGTTGCATTTCTTTTTCCTTTGGGTTTCATCATCTGTAGAACCTTTTACATTTTCCTCACTATCAGAATTGTGGATTTCATTTAAAAAGTTTTTAGTAATCATAATTTTGCTCGTGTTGAAAAACTAAATTAAAATTGTATTCAATTTAATTTTCTTCCCTTATATAAGGTTTAAAGGTTCTTTAGTATATTTATCGTAAATTAAGAAAGATGATTTTTGAGCATTTTGAAAACGGAAGTTGATTTATTATAATTAATTGACTGGGTCACAAAACATATCAAAAGCTTAAAGACATTTTCATGTTTTGATATTTCGAAATTAAGCCGGCTGTGGAAACGTACTCTTTCTAATTTGTGTTTTCCCTAATTAAAAAAAAAAATATATATATATATACATAATATTATATTTTTCGAATTATAAATATAAAATCTGCATCAAAAAAACTTACTCACAATATATTTATTGTATGTTTGTTTCCCTCCTCGAAAGGAAGTATTCTATATGCAAACATAAGCAAAACAATTGCAACAGACAGAATTTTCAAGTAATTAAAACTGGTTCTAAGTCCATCTGATTCTTTCGAAAAGAACGGAAATAGTTTTCTTTGCACGAAGTGCACCATACACAGGTGTTTTTGAATAAAAAAATATATTTTTGTCTTGATTTTGGTGAAATTTCATACGAAGGTATCTTTGTGTCTAAACAAAAGTAGTGATCATACCAATCTGAAAGAGTACCAAATTTTAAGTAAATCGAACTATAAATACCAGTCTTGGTCCACTTTCCTTTTATCATAGATAGAAACAAACTGACAAATTTTCGATATAACTTAAGTAGATCGGTTTTCATAGCGCACAAACATCGTTAAGTTACGTTGTCCCATACGAACTTTGCGCCCCATATCCAACCCCTTAGGTGTAGAATATTAAAAAATCCTTAACTGGAGCCTAAATCATGCACAGAGCACACTATAAAAGGTTCAGGTTTCTGCGAACGGCAGTTTAGACTGTGCGTTGATCAGTCAGTGAACTGCATGTTACATTGGTGAAGTTTTTAACAAAGTGGAATTCATTATTAAAAAATGCATATCCACATAGTTATTAAGTTCATTACTTATAGTGCTATATTTTACTTTTATCTATTTCATTTTCTTGTATTTTTTTATATAAATTTGAAATAAAAACTTAAAATTCTTAAAATTGAAAAACAATGAAGTCGAACGTAGTTTTCAATTGACGAATTTAACTAGAAATAACATCAAGAGATCATCTATAAACATTATTACGATGTTAAATAGTTTAAGCTACTGGAATTTGTTAAATTTAAAGTTTTCTATTAGATTACCCCCGTTATTACACGCTAATATGTGCAAAATAATTAAACAACTTTTCTTCACTAATTAAATATGATAAACACCTTTGCGTCGTAGTCTCCGCAACAACAGGCAAAATAATACATGTGCACATACACTATATTATATATCTATGCATACTTTCTCGTGTATCAGACTTTTTAATAAAAGACTAGACATAGCCAAGGGACATAGAATTTACCGCAACTACGGCCTAAAAAACTTATTTCGCTAATAAGTCGCTATAACAAAGTACACTATAAATTACATACACATATGCAAATATTATAATTTACGATGATTGTAGCATTGGTTGCACGATGAACACACACTGGGCAAATATAGATGTGTAGCAGCACAGCTTTCAGCAGCCAACAAGGACGTTGCCTTGTACCTCTGGCTGTACGTTGTTAAAACTTTTGCAAATAATTGAAATTTATGTGCGATACAGAAAATAAACCAAACTAAAACTACATTATTCTATTTATTCATGGCCAAGACATGGGTTATATGAAATGAGAGGGGAAAAGAATGTTTAATGTAGTCAGTAATCTTTTCAGCTGAACCATGTAAATAACCTATTGAGAAAAGATTTTAATACAACACTTGTATATATAAAAACGTCTTACTTCTACGTTTTCCGCACAGAACCATTATTTTTGAAATAAAATTGCACTATTTGCAAGCGTTGTTCAGGCGTGAGTCTATTCATGATGAATTGCCAAACCAAACTGAGAATAAATCACTTGACAGCTGCTAAATCGGTCGCCATCTTGAAAAGTATTGCCAACTTAAAGTTCTATACCTCTATAAAAAAACACCCTTTATATATATATGGCACTTTGTAACCGCTGAAGCGATTTTCGGCCGAGCTTCTCCTCCAATTTGTGGTTTTGCGTCTTGATGTTTTTACCAACAAATGGAGGGACCTACAGTTTATTCTAAGCCGCTTCCGAATGGCTGATGGATTTTTTATGAGGAGCTTTATTTCATGCCAGAAATACAATCGGAAGGCTTGACATTCCTGCCGATGGGCGACCGCAATTAGAAATTTTTTTTTCTTTCATTTTGGATGTTGCTCGAACCTGCGCTCGAACCCAGGCCTTCCGAATGTCAGTACACAATGCTAACCACTCGGCTATCGCGGCCTTCCCTACTACATATGTAACATAAATATATCAAGGTACTTAAAAAAAATCCTGATATTTTAAATATGCAATTGAAAAATATATCTAAAAAAATATAGAAACAATAAATCAGCACAAACAGATTTGTATAATTCACCTTTGATATTACTTTATAAAATTTCAAAACTCAGTCAGTTAATAGGGGTTATAATTTTGACTACTTTATTTCCATGAAGCATGAGCCGCTCATTAATTATAAAAATAAATAACACTCTTCACTACCTTACTTAATTTATACACACTTGTATGGCTAAGAGTGTATTATATACACATATGACGATAAAAATATATGTTTACAGAGATTATGACCAGTCGCTCTAAAGTAATTTAAGTACATGTAATTCAAAAAAAATTTATTACTTTTTAATGCCCCTCACGTCACTTTACGCCCTTCTCTAATAAAAGCTATTATTATAAACCTCAATTTCAATGCTTGTCATTGTATTCTTAATAAATATACCCATGGGGCTGCTCAAAGGAAAGTTATTAACTTTCAAGTAATGCTGTCGGGTTTTGTCTCATTTTATATTAGTTTACTTAATTTCATTTTATATTATTATATTTTTTATATTTTATTTATTTTTTTTTAGTTTTATTTTATTTTATTTATTTAATCTTTTTCTATTATATTTTTTTTATTTTTTTTTTTATGTTACAGTATTTTAATTAAATTTTACTTTTTATTTTATTTTATTTCATTTTATTTTATTTGCTTTAATTTTGTTTTTTATATCATTTTTTTTTAATTTTATTTTATTTTAAAATATATTTTATTTTATTTTATTTTATTTTATTTTTTTATTTTATTTTATTTTATTTTAATTTATTTTATTTTATTTTTTTATTACTTTTTTATTGTATTTTGTTTAATTTTTTTTTAATATTATTTTATTTTATTTTAATTTAATATAGAATTTTTTTAATTTTATTTTATCTTTCATTTTATTTTATTTACTTTTAATTTTATTATATTTTATTTTATTTTATTTTATTTCATTTTAATTTAATATATTATTTTTATTTATTTTTTCATTTTATTTTATTTACTTTTCATTTTATTTTAATCTATTTTATTTTATTTTATTTTATGCTGTTCTATACTATTTCATTTGATTTTATTTTATCTCATTTTTCCAATTTTACTTTATTCTTTTATTTTCTTATTTTTTTGTTATATATATATTTTTTTCATTTTAATTTACTTTATTGTATTTTATATTATTTTATATAATTTTATATTTTTTGCAAATTTTTTGATTTTTTTTGTGTGTCTTGTTTAATTTTTTGATTTTATTTAAATATATTTTTTGTTATATTTTATTTATTTATTTTTTTATTTATATTATTGCATTTTATTGTATTTTTATTTTATTTTATTTTATATTATTTTAATTTAGTTTATTTTTTATATTTTTATTTTTTATTATTAGATTTTATTTTGTTTTATTTATTTTATATTATTTTATTGTAATTTATTTTCTTTAGTTCTGTTTTGTTTTATTTTGCCTTACTCCGTTTTATTTTATTTCAATTAATTCATTATAGTTATTTGAATTTTTTATTTTATTTGAATTTTTCATTTTATTTTATTTATATATATATTTTTTTTTTGGTATTTTACTTTCTGTATTTTTATTTTATATCATTTTATCCATTCCAGGTTTTATTTCATTTTCATTTTCATTTTCATTTTTTAATTTTATTCTATTATTATTATTATTATTATTATTATTATTATTATTATTATTATTATTATTATTATTATTATTATTATTATTATTATTATTATTATTATTATTATTATTATTATTATTATTATTATTATTATTATTATTATTATTATTATTATTATTATTATTATTATTATTATTATTATTATTATTATTATTATTATTATTATTATTATTATTATTATTATTATTATTATTATTATTATTATTATTATTATTATTATTATTATTATTATTATTATTATTATTATTATTATTATTATTATTATTATTATTATTATTATTATTATTATTATTATTATTATTATTATTATTATTATTATTATTATTATTATTATTATTATTATTATTATTATTATTATTATTATTATTATTATTATTATTATTATTATTATTATTATTATTATTATTATTATTATTATTATTATTATTATTTCCTCAGGGGCAGCACAATGAGCCATACTCGCTCCAGTCCTCTGGAACGTCAGCTACGACGGGATGTTAAAACTCCAGATGCCTTATGACACATTCTTAGTTGGTTACGCAGATGATATTGCTGCAGTTATAACAGCGAAGATGCGCGTAGGAAGCTAAACCAAGTAATGATATGAACTCAAATCTGGCTAGACTCACACTGTCTCAAGCTACCCACGAAGAAAACCGAGCTTCTGTTATTAACAAATAAGCACATTCCACTGGAAAAGGGCTTGCAGACTACATTTGCTACCTTTCAAACAAAAAAGGTCATAAATTACCTTGGCGTAAGACTGGATTCGCGACTGACGTTCTGAGCACAGGTACAATACGCCACAGCTAAAGCAGAGAAGATAACAGCGCAACTCAGCCAACTAATGGCATACATTGGAGGACCAACACAACAAAAGAGGAAATTGCTATTGTCGACCACCACAAGCATCCTTCTATATGGTGCAGAAGTATGGGCAGAAAGGCTGAAAATCAAGCACCAATGTAATATACTAAGCAGAGTACAACGCCTAGCAGCCCTGAGAGTGTCCTCAGCCTACCGAACAGTATCAGGCCCGGTAATCTTAGTAATAAGTGGCTGCATACCAATCGACCTCCTGGCTATTGAACGAAAAAATATCTGGGAGCTGAAAAGTCGTTGGCAAGATAGGACTAATATAAACTACAAAAAAGAGGTGAGGTCAGGAACTCTATCAAAATGGCAAAATAGGTGGAATAGGAATCTGGAGGTAGTTGGACGAATAAATTAATTAAAAACCTGTATAAATTGATCAGCAGAGACTTCGGGTAAGTAAACTTCTATACCAGGCAAATGCTATCCGGGCACTGATATTTTAAAAAGTACCTCTTCAAAATGGGAAAAACAGAGAACCCTAAGTGCATTTACGGCGACTCAGAGCATGTTGATGCCGATCACACATTTTTTAAGTGTATACGGTAGCAAGACATGACATGATTCCAAAATGCTTTATTAAATATTGTGCTGAAAATTTGTACCGGCCTTTGACCAACCTCTTTAATGCATCCCTAAAACAAGGCATATTCCCTTTGACATGGAAAAAATCATTTATAATACCCTTGCATAAGAATGGTAGTAGATCTTCGATTGAAAAAGATAGAGGGATAGCAAAGATATTTGCTATACCTAAACTTTTTGAAGCCATAATTACTGCCCAATTAACTTTTTCCATATTTCCTTTAATATCCAGTTGGATTTTGCAAAGGGATATCTACTATTACTAATTTCCTGGAATTTGTTACTCACGTTTCAAATGGATTTAGAGAAAACAAGGATACTGATTGATATTGACTTCAGTAAAGCATTCGACAGAGTAAATCATACAATACTTATTAAAAAACTAGATCTTCTTGAATTTGAACCAAGCCTTCTGCAATGGATATCTTCCTATCTCTGCAACAGGACTCAAAGAGTATTATTTAATGATACCTTTTCTGACATAATTGATGTAACATCTGGTAGCCACCTGGGGCCGATTCTGTTCTTGTTATTTATTAACGATTTGTCTTCAGTTAGAAAATATTCAAAGATTTTATTATATGTCGATGATGTAAAGCTTTTCCAATCTTATACCTCAATTAATGAAAGATATTTATTACAAACCGATTTGAACAATTTAGTAACTTTGTGTAATAACAATGATATGCCTCTTAATCTTAATAAATGTAAAACCATGTTATTTACGCGAAAATATGTTCAACCACCATCTTACACAATAAGAAACTATAGTCTAGAGAAAGTATATAATTTTGTTGATTCGGGTGTAACAATAAATACCAAACTCAAATTCAATCTGCATATTAATAACTAACTTAACTGTGTTAAAAGCTAAATGTGTCCTTGCCTTTGTAACGCGGTGGTCTAAAGAATTCAGAGACCCTTATATTACGAAAATACTTTTTACGTCATTAGTAAGACCAATATTAAAGTACGGTTCGGTTGTGAGGAACCCTAATTATAAAATCCATTCTGATAAAATTGAGTTCGTGCAAAAACAGTTTCTCTTGTTTGCTTTGCGTCATTTGCACTAGGATTCCCGCCAAAATCTTCCTCCGTATACTAGTCGATTAAAACTTATAAATTTACCCACATTTTCTAGCCGTAGAGAAATGTTTGGAATAATTTTTTAGCCAAGCTTCTAAATGGACTTATTTGCAGCTCATTTCTCTTAGGTGAAATAAATTTTAATGTCCCCATCCGATTATCACGACAATTTAGACCAATATTCTTAAAATCTTGTAAAACAAACTTCGAACTATATGAACCGTTTCGCCCTTTATGCCAGGATTTCAATTGTTATTCCAGCGTATTTATATGACAGACTCACTTTTCGTAACAAAAAATGCTATACTAACTTCTCTTAACAAGTAACGGATGGCTTAAAAACGGTTGGGCTTAAAAAAAGACAAAACGGAGGACCACACTAGCAGAAGTGACCATTGCGATAACAGCAGATAATGTAGTTGACATTATGCTATCTAGCGAAGAAAAATGACGATTAATATCAGAATACGTAGAGAATGCACTCCGTAATAAAAAGTGGGACCTGGACGCAGGTGCAGAGATGTAAATCTTACAAACAGAAACATGGAACGCCACGCTGAAGTAATGCGAAAGCGGTTTCCAGGGTAGGCAACAGTCCCTTAGAGGAAAGTCTTTTAGTGACCTGCAAGTGGCACATACCATTGCTGTGACGACGCAGTGACGATGCGGTAGGCATTTTCTTTCCTCACCCGCAAAAAAAAATAATATTACTATTATTATTATTATTATTATTATTATTATTATTATTATTATTATTATTATTATTATTATTATTATTATTATTATTATTATTATTATTATTATTATTATTATTATTATTATGATTATTATTATTATTATTATCTTTATTATTATTATTATTATTATTATTATTATTATTATTATTATTATTATTATTATTATTATTATTATTATTATTATTATTTTTATTATTATCATTATTATTATTATTATAATTTTTTTTTTTTAACTCTATAAAGGTATACATTAAGTATCGGTCGTTTTACAGCAAAATACCTAATACTATTGTTATAGCTGATAAATTATATACTGTACATTGGTTATGAATAACAATAAGTACATGTTTGAAGGATACAAGAATCTGATTACAATTATTATTAATATATATATATATATATATATATATTTTTTTTTTAATTATTCTATGTTTAAAAATTTTGTAACTATTGAAGTAATGGATAATATAATAGCCTTCTGTATCAGGTGTCGCTTTTCAGTCATTTTTAATTTATCTAACTCGTGTTTAAATTTTTCGGAATAACTCCCGTAGATGATATGATAATTGGAATTATATCGACGTTATCTAGTCTCCACATTTCCCTAACTTCGTGCGCTAAGTTGAGTATTTTCTACACTTTTCTGTGTATCATTCTTGCAGGTTGTGCGTGTTCGGCACTCCTATGTCTATTAGCAGGGCCCTTTTTTGTTTTTCTCGATTACAGTTATGTCAGGTCTGTTGTGCTACGTGGGATGATTCGTCAATATTGATCGATCCCAGTATAGCTTTGTTGAACTGTTTTCTAAAACTGTTTGGGGGTTGTATTTGAAATACGGACATTCCTCCGTCATTAATCCATATCTGAGTGCTAAGCATTGATGCACAATTTTTGCGACGTACACCAAAAGTGTGTGTCTTGTGAGATATTCGGTGGCTGCTAATGGAGCACATGCACCTGTAATGTGGTGAATAGTTTCAGGAAGTCTTTGGCATCGTCGACATAAATCATTTTCAATGGCCGCACGGATGATATATTTTTTATAGTTTTTAGTTGCAATCACTTCGTCCTGTATAGCGCACATAAAACCTTCGGTTTCAGCAAAGATTCCTGGTCTGTTTAGCCAGTCGTTGGATGCAGTTGAGTCTGTTTCCGGTTGATCTATTGCATGTGGATATTTTCCGTGGACTGACTTTATTTTCCATTGTAAAATTAATGACTGAAAATGCTGAACGTCTGTTAGGATATCACTCGTTGAGGTGTCACTTAAATTTAGCGCGGTGTATTTCACATCTGACTGGCATACTACTTTATGCAATTGGCTTTGTTGCTTATGAAAAAACAGCCTGAGGTTGTATACACACTTTTGGTGTAGATGTTTGATGTCTGCCATTCCTCTTTGTCTTCGTGGTAAGTAGGCACAATGTACGGTTGATTTCGGATGATGTACTCCAAATTTTGTAAGTAATACCCTTGTCGTCCTTTTGGAGTTTTCTAGGTCTGTGCCAGATTATTTCGTCGTTTCAAACGTGTATGTTAACACTGCGATAGCAAATGTGTTTATAGCTTTGAATAGGTTAAAACCATTAAGGTGAGACTTCAGCGAGCTTTTCACTCGCCTTACATATTCATCCGTTGTTGTTCTAGCGATTTCAGAATGATGCATTCTTTTTGCTTGAGTCAAGCCAAGGTATTTGTATGTATCATTCTCTGACATGGCACTAATCTTTTCACTGTTTGCTAACTCAAAATCTCGCATAATAATCCGACCACTTGCTACACTAAGTCTACGGCATTTTTGTGTAAATGACATTTTAATGTCATTGGGGAAGTCTTCGGTCAGTTCCAGTAATGTTTTTAGCTGACGTTCATTTGACGCATATAGCTTAATGTCATCTATATATAATAGGAGGGAAAGCTTATGTTGAGATGAACGTAGTCCTTTTATGTTAAAACCGTAATTTGTTTCATTTAATATTGATGAAAGTGGGTTTAATGCAAGGCAAAACCATAAAGGGCTCAGAGCATCTCCTTGAAATATACCTCGTTTAATAGGTATTGGAGCTGTTCTTATGAGGCCTTTTTTGTGCGTTAACTTTAGAGTTACCACGAGCTCATCATTTTTCGTAATAGTCGTTTAACATTTGTGGATATTTTATAAATGTCTAGCACTTCTAGTAGCCATGAGTGTGGAATGTTGTCAAACGCTTTAGTGTAGTCAATATAAGCAGTATAAATATTTCGTTGTTTGTGCTAAGCATGCTCCATAACGACCGAATCTATTACAAGCTGTTCTTTGCATCCTTTGCTTTTTTATGCACCCCCTTTGCTCGATAGCCATAATGTTGTGCCTGTTGATAAAGTCATATATTTTGGATGCTACGCAAGATGTTAATAGTTTATATAAGGTGCACAGACATGTAATAGGACGAGGGATTTTTAGTATTTTCTACTTCCTTTGGTAGAAGGTGTGTTTGTCCCTTCATCATAAATGCGGATACTTGAGCTTCATTTTGAAGGAATGATGTAAAGTAATGAGCTATCAAAGCATGAGTACTCGTGAACTTTTTTAGCCAAAACTTGTGAATACCATCCGGGCCTGGGTCTTTTCAATTGTGGGTATTTTTTACTGCTTGTTTCATATCTTCTTCGTCGAGCGTGATATCTTCCATCGTGTTAATACTTTCCAGTCTAGTGTATTCATCTGAAATCCATTGTAAGTTCATATTGTGTGTTGTGCTGGGAGACCATATAGATTTCCAGAATAGTTCGATTTGCTCACTGCTAGGTATTTCTGCTAGGTGGTTATTTTTATTTTCTTTCAGTCTCATGTAAAAACTTTTTTCGCTTTTGTAGAATGCAGCATTTGCAGTTCTTCTCTTTTCTGATATGGTATATCTGCGCAAACGGTTGGATTTTATGGCTAGCTTTTGTCGTAATGTGTCCAAAAATTCTTGGTCATCCTGATTTGGTGGATCCTGTTACTCAAAGGTACTGATATACTCGGACAGAAATGTTGGTAAAATATTTTTATTTACTATGCATACTGCTATGGCCACTGATTTTGTTGCCTTTTCTTTAGGTATAAAAGGACGTAGTGTCCTTTCCTTGGCTAAACCACACGATATTCCCATATCAGAGAGCACACCAGGGCAATCCACTTCAAAACGACGTGCTACTAGCCCGGTAGACTCACAAACGGTAGTGAGAGCCCGCAAGGCAGATGACGGAAAATGGCAAACAGTGTTGTAAAAAAAGAAGAAACGAAGTGAAAGCGGGCAGCCACCAGGAACTACAATCAACCCCACTAGAAAAAAAGAAGAATGGACAAAGGCAACCGGAAAAGACAAACCGCCGAGTAAAACCAGAAAATAATCCGAAGCAGTGATTAACAAACCAGCAGAGGAAAAAAGCTACGCTGAAATCCTAAGAAACATCCGAGGCAAGACAAAACCAGAAGAGATAGACATACAAATTAAGGGTATCCGAAAAACCCGGGCTGGTGCGGTATTACTAGAAATGGAAAAAGGGCAAATCGTTAACTCAAGCTTCTGCGATATGCTTAAGAAACCCCTGCTGAACACCGCCACGGTAACAGATAAAGCCTAAATTGACAGTAGAAATAAGAGACATCGATTCCCTAACGACAAGGGAAGAAGTACAAGACGCAATAAACAGTGCGCTCGGAGAACCTGTCACTGATACCAAAATCAACATCTCGATACCAAATAGCAGAGAACAAGTAAGAGCCTACGTAACCTTACCAAGCCAAATGGCAGAACCATTGTTAAAATCATTAATTATTAACTGTATGCTACGACTGAAGGAAACCATTAAAAGATGCTTCCGATACTTTGGGCCAGGCCACTTAACATGGGACTGCAAGGGACCAGACTGGAAAGCTCAAGGACTATGCATAAAGTGTGGCCAACCAGGACATAAGCTGAAAGATCGCACCAGACAGCCACTCTGTTGCCTATGTTCGGACGCAAAGATTAAACAGACAAATCACATACCGGGCTCTACGAATTGCGCGGTATATAAAGGTCTTCCGCCAGAATGAAAGCCCTACAAGCGAATATGCATGACCCAAATGACCCTTGAAAATCACTACGCCGTGGTCGTTATAAGCGAACAATATAAAAAGAAGGAGAACGTAATATCGCTTAACGACAACAGCGGAACTGCCGCAATGTGGCTTCCAACCGGCAGTAAGCTCTGCATCACTGCCAGAGGCAACGGAAATGGCTACGTTTGGGCAAAATTTTACAATTTTACTATAATCAGCTGCTATTTAACACCTAGCGATAGCATTAATGACTTCCAATCCAAGCTCGATAGTATAGAAGACGCAGCGCGAGGGATTGAAGGAAACTTCGTAATTGCTGGAGACCTAAACTCGAAAGCAATCGAATGGGGAATGCCAAATACTGACTCCAGAGGTAAACGAATACTCGAAATGGCTGCCCGACTTGGTCTTTTGGTGATTAACACCGGCGCCGCAACGACTTTCAGAAGACCAGGATGCGAGGAAACTACACCAGATATCACATTAGCATCAGAGCGCATAGAAGGTATGGTAAAAAACTGGGAGGTACTTGAAGATTACACTGGTAGTGACCACCAATATATATCATTCACAATAGATTTACAAAACCGATCAACACAATACAAAAAACATCACACTACGCGTAAATGGAACGTATCAAAACTAAACTCCAGCGCATTGATATCCGAAATTGATGAACATACATTCAGCGAGAATAACCTTGGAAATGCAAGAAAAACAGTTGAAGCTACAATGCTTGCGATCACCCAAGCATGCAATAAAGCGATGCCAAAATCAGTAAACATGAACTCAAAACGCGCTGCGTACTGGTGGACAGAGAATATAGCGCATTGCGAAGAGCTTGCCTTCATCTTAGGCGTGTATATACGAGAACCAGGAAAAGACGAGATGCAACCGCAGAAAGGAAAACATATCACGCTGCGAAAAGAGAACTTAAACTCGCAATTGTTAAAAGTAAAAAGGAAAAATGGGAAGAGCTGCGCAACGATTTAAATAGGAATCCATGGGGTTTGGGTACAAAGTCGTCATGGGAAAGCTAGGAGGCAGAGCACATCCGCCAGAGCTGAGCGCCCTCAAAATGGACCGAATCGTAAACGCTTTATTTCCGACTTACGAAGAAATAGTGGATGAACTAAAAGCTGAAGGAGCTCCCACAGGGATACCGCCTTTTACAATTGAAGAGCAGCAGTCAGCAACAAGCAAGTTGAAGCCCAAAAAATCGCCTGGCCCCGACGGAATACCTGTTCAAGTGCTAAAAGTAATAGCCATCAGCCGCCCCAAAGTACTGCAAATAACGCAGCCAATGCTATGCAAACGATTGGGTCAAATATTAATGCTAGCCATACTAGAAATCATACAGCAAGTTCTTATAGTAGTGCTCCTTCAAATGTTACCCTTACTCAAGATCAATTCCGACAGCTATTAGGTAACTTGCATGTTAACCAAGAACCTAAAGCAACTTTTAGCAAATGTAGCGCGCGATTTTGTGGTGGTCAGAGTATTAGTCAGGTCGAGGATTTTATTGCTGCCATACTCGTTTACAAAGATGCTGAAAATGTAACTGATGACCGAGCTTTGGTTAGTCTCCCATTGCTTCTTGAAGGTTACGCAGCAAGCTGGTGGCAAGGTGTTAAGCATGAGGCGAGGTCTTTTAATGATGCCATTGAACTCCTTAGGAAAGCATTCTCTCCACCGAAGCCAGATTGGCGAATATTTGCCGAAATTAATCAAGAGAAACAAAAATTTTCGGAATCAATAGATGCATTTATATGCAAGAAAGGACAGTTATTTGCACAACTAAGGGAGAAAATCAGTGAGACAACAATGTTAAATATAATTTATGCACAACTTTTGTTTAAAATTCGCGAGAGAGTTCCACGCGAAAGCGTAGAGTCATTCCACGAGCTCCTAGACAAAGCAAGAGAAGCGGAAATGTTGATCGTAGAGAATAAAGATGATGTCTTTAGGCCCGGTGAAATTCCGTTTAAATCCGACGAAACTGTAAAGTCTGCTGCTCGTTGTAGTTATTGTAGGAAAAGAAACCATAGCGCTGAAAATTGTTACAAAAAGTTGGAAGCTGAAAAGAAAGACGCGATAAAGGTGAAGGAAACCATTGTAAATTGTTACGATAAACAGTCCCCAAAACCTAGATTTTAACTCCGTACAAACTACTCTTGTTGGAAGACATGTACCTACCATAGATATAAATGTAAATGGGCTGAATGGGGAGGCATATTTAGATACAGCCGCGCGTACAAGCGTTGCTAGTAGTAAACTTTTTGAAAGGCTTAAGCAAAAGGGCGTAGAGTTCCGAGAAGTGTTTGCCGAAATTGTGTTGGCTGATGGCATGCCTCGTAAGGACAAAGTATACTCGACGATCGCAGATATTTTGATAGGAAAACGTTATAAGCGGATTCGTTTCATATGTTTATCAAATGCTAAAAATAACGGAACGTTGCTTGGTATTGATTTTATCGAGCAAGCTTGCATCGTAATGGATTTAGCTCAGCGAACATGGCATTTTAAAGATAATCCGACCGCAATATTCGAGTTTAAAATGCATCCAACAAAACCTGAAGACTTCATAACGCTAACAGCAGCAAATGTTCGAAATCATGATGATAAATATAATGATGCTTTTAATTTTATGTCCTGGTTTGAGAAAACTAATTGCGAAGCCTCAAATAGCGAAGGTCCTGCTGATTATTCACCGACGGTTATCAATAAAATTTTCAAAGATAGTTTACCGATGAGTTATAAAACCCCCGATTTATTTCCGCCTATGAAAGAGAGCAAGAAAGCCGAAAGGAAAGTGGGCTGCTCAATAAAATTGCATTCTTTTGGAGTGAAACTACGCATTGATGAAGCCTCATACCTTAGCAAGGAACAGAAAACGATTTAAGAAGAGCTACTAACAGAACAAAAAGGTATTTTTGAAAATTCTATGAAGCCAATAGGGCATGTTGAGCATTGCATTAAAACAGAAGTTCACGCCCCTATTTCATGTCAACGATATCGCATTTCACCAGCTATGAAAACTAGGCTTAAAAACGAATTAGATGAAATGTTGAAAACCGGCGTGATAGAGGAAAGTGAGTCACCATGGTCATTCCCGGTTGTATTAATACCTAAAAGCGATGGAAGTTTAAGGTTTTGCGTAGATTACCGCCGCCTAAATGCTATTACCGTAACCGATACGTACCCGTTACCAAGAATGGATGACTTACTTCACGCAGCTAAGGCTACTCCGTTTATGTCTACAATTGATTTGAAAGCCGGATATTGGCAAATTAAAATGTCTGAAAAAGGCAAAGCAAAAACAGCTTTTACGACGCCATTCGGAATATTTGTCTTTAACCGCATGCCATTCGGGTTAAAAAATGCCCCAGCTACATTTCAACGGTTAATAGATAAATTTCGCTCTGATTTGCCACAAATATTAATCTTGGCGTACCTCGATGACATAATTATATGCTCAAAGGACATTGATTCACATAACATAGATTTGCGACTAACTTTTAAAAGACTGCATGATTTTGGGTTTCAACTAAACAGACGAAAATGTTTATTCTGCTGCTCAGAGGTTAAATACCTGGGCCATATTTTAACAATAAATGGATTGAAAGTCGATAGCGAAAAGACAGAGGCCATTGTAAAGCGAGCTAATCCGAAAAATCTGAAGCAATTGGTATCTTTTTTGCAAACATGCTCGTGGTATAGACGTTTTATCCCCAATTTCGCAGAGGTATCGAAACCTTTATCTTCTTTGACAAAGAAAAATATTACGTGGAAATGGTCGGCTCAGCAGCAACAAGCTTTCAATGAGCTTAAAAGACTTTTATCGTCTCCACCGGTTTTACAACAAGTCAACGAAACGAAGCCATTTGTATTAAAAATAGATGCAAGCAACTATGCTCTCGGAGCTGTGCTACTCCAGGGGGAGAAGGAAGAGGAGCATCCCATTGAATATGCTAGTCGTCTGTTACTCCCGGCAGAGAAAAATTACTCCACAACAGAGCGTGAGGCGCTGGCTGTAGTATGGGAAACGCAAAAATTCCGTGGTTACATTGAAGGAGCAGAGGTTACAGTGCTTACGGACCATCAACCATTAAAGTGGCTGTTCAGCCTTAAAACGCCTACTGGACGACTTGCCATATGGGCTTTACAGCTCCAAACGTTTAACTTAAAATTCGATTACACCGCAGGTAAACAGAATGTGGTTGCAGATATGCTGTCTCGACCACCATATTCACTTGATGACCGTGTAGAATTGAACTGCGAATGCCGCGCTATTGAAATAGATTTTCCAAGAAAAGGCGCTTCAGAATTTCGAAACGCACAAATTCAAGATGAAGATATAAAAGAACTGCCGGTCATTATGGTATCGATCGTACCACTAGTCGAATTACATCCCATTATTATTGGAAAGGCATGCGCACAGAAATCGCCAATTATGTGAAATCTTGCCTAGAGTGCAAGAAGTATAAACCAACAAACTTAAAGCCTGCTGGACTACTTCAAACAGTTTGAAGCCACAAAAGGTTTGAAATCATCGCAATTGATTTGTTTGGACCTTTGCCACACACAAGTGGTGGTAATAGATGGATCCTAGTCATTGAAGACATTTGCAGCAGATGGGTAGAACTATTCCCGATGAGAGATGCCACAGCAGAAAAGAGTGCAACAATTATTTTGAATGAAGTCATATTGAGGTATGGCGTTCCTAGACGTATACATTCGGACAATGGAAGCCAGTTTGTATCAGCGGTAATGCAGAAACTAACATTTTGCCTCGGGATTCAGCAATCCTTTACGCCTGTTTATCACCCAGAAGCAAATCCAGTCGAGAGAAAGAATAGAGATCTAAAAACCCAATTATCGATATATGTTAACAAAAACCACACCAGATGGGACACTTGTTTGCCTTCAATCAGGTTTGCTATGAATACAGCAAAATGCGAAAGTACTGTCTACACATCAGCGTACATACATTTGGCCGAGAACTAAGAAGCCCGCTTGAAGTTCACCATGACTTGAAAGCCATCATTGAAGTAGAAAATTTCATACCGCAAATAACGCCTCATTTGCTAAAACTTGCAGAAACCCTGAAGTTGGCAATGGAGATGCAAGAAAAGCAGCAAGATAAAAATAAAAACATTGCCGACGGGAAAAGACGACCACAACCCACTTTTAATAGTGGAGACAAAGTACTAGTCACTACACATGTACTTAGTAATGCTAGTGAACTTGTTACGTCAAAATTTGCCACACGCCGAGATGGTCCATATCGTATTATAGCAAAGAAATGAACATCATGCTATACCATCGCGTCGCTTGATGGTACTGACGATCCAATAGCAACACACTATGCATCAGATTTAACCCCATACATAGGCCAAAATGCAGAGCCAAGTTACCCGCACCGGAAACGAGGACGTCCAAGAAAGAATTCCTTAGAAGTTCCAAGCAATATAGCATCCATAAGTAAAAAAAAGTGACATACAACACAACAACAACGCCTCCGGGAGGACATTACGCCAAAGGAAGTTTCCTTGAATGCTGACTGCATCATCGGGACGATTTCTGCCTCAGAGGGGGAGGATGTAACGGTGCTGTTTATGATACATCCCACATACGTTCATTTTTATCGTATTCTTTATTTGAGCCAAATATTGTAAATGTAGAACTAAATGTTCTTATTCCAAATTGTTTCTGTAGTAATCGTTTTGGCTGTTTGAAATATAATTGTAAGAATTCATTCGATCAGCGACAAGCAAATAAAGCGGACATATCACTCCTCATTTTAGTTTTTTTCTTTAAACGATAGCATTTGAACGCACGACAGAAGACATTCGTGGCTCTGTCGGCCTTCAATATTAAAGATAAGTATAAAAGCAGAAAATAATAGTTTTTGCTTAATTCCCCAATAATTATCTTGACGACAGTAGACAGTAGTGGCTCTGTCGGCAGGTAATTTTGGGGTAAACTTTAGGGAAAACTACTTTTCCCTATATATTATTATTATTATTATTATTATTATTATTATTATTATTATTATTATTATTATTATTATTATTATTATTATTATTATTATTATTATTATTATTATTATTATTATTATTATTATTATTATTATTATTATTATTATTATTATTATTATTATTATTATTATTATTATTATTATTATTATTATTATTATTATTATTATTATTATTATTATTATTATTATTATTATTATTATTATTATTATTATTATTAATATTATTATTATTCTTATTATTATTATTCTACGTAATTGATGAAACCAATTGCAGATGAAACTCCCTGTGTATGAGAAAAGTTGATTAAAACTTGATCAAATGAAGCAATTTTAGATGGGTTTTTTTGTATGTCGCTTTTTTTGGATCGAGGAACTCATTTTTGACATTAACTTTTACCTAAATCTTACGATAGGTGGCGCTGTCATACAATTTGTCTTATTTTTCATAAAAATAGTATTTTTAGTTTTATTGTAGAAATGTTCGTATATGATACATATAGAAAAGAACATTACACTATATTTGGCACACAAAAAAGATGATAAATGGTATACATATACACATATGTAGGCATGAAAAGTTTAAAATAAAAAATTAAGTATACGTACAAAGTAATATTTCTGTTAACAATTAAATTGTTTTCTGACATTTTGAAAAAATATGCTTAAAACTAAAACTTGAATCTTTTTGAAGGCGGAAAGTTTACTTCCTCCTCTTCCTCGTCGGTATTGTCTTCTTCATTTTTCGTTAGCCACCAGCATAGATCTGCTAACATTGGTAGTAGTTTTTTTCCCCTATACCGTGTCTCCATTGTTAAAGCGACCTGGTGAAAACGTTCGCCTTGTTCATCCGATTCCGTTGCGATTTGGTGTTCAAACCAATCTATATGGTGATGGAGAAAATGTACCTTCAAACTCATATGTACACCGAGCTTCTCAAACATATTCATGAGATGATCTACTTTTTCTCTGATGTTCGTGACACGATGTTTACCGAGAACATTAGCTATTACGTCTTTTATGGCATTCCAGACATTAAGCTCATTTTCATTTAAAGAGTTATCAAACTTACTATTTTTTATCAATTTTCTTATGTATGGACCATTAAGCATACCTGTAAAACGATATAGCAATTACATAAATCTTAAAAAATCTTATTTTATATGTAAATATAAAATACCTTCTTTTACTTTGCTTGCACTAAGTCGTGGAAATATTGACCTTAGTGTAATAAAACCTGGTCCATCTGCAGGAAGTGCTTTTACAAATTTTTTAAAAATACCCTAATTGATATGTAGTGGAGGTAGGAACACTTTTTCAATTGGAACAAGGGACGTGTGTATTACATTACCTGATCCAACAACTAAATCTTCTCTGTTCTCCCAGTCATGTTTTTGGTATTGGTTCGTTTTATATTGTATTCCACAAACATATAAAACACATATTCTTCGTATATCCACCTTGTAATCCACAAAGCAGAGCTACCATTTTCAAATCGCAACATATACACCATTTATGGCTTTCATAGTTTATTGCTTCTAGTAGATGCCTCACAGATTCGTACGTTTCTTAAGTGTTCAAAATGTATGCTATCGGAACGCTAGGTTTCTTGTTGTTGCAGTACAGCAAAACTGCTTTCATACTAGTTTTGGATGATTTAATAAATAACCTCCATTCGTGGGGAATATAAGTCATACCCATTTCTGCAACAAGTTTTTCAATATCGTTACAGTAAACGAAGGTGTTTTCTTCATTGGCAGATAAAAATGGCCGAAATTTTACTTGGCGATGACGTTAACTTGTAAATTTAACATCAGGTGTCAGTAAAATTATTTTGTTTTAACTTATGTGCTATATACTCTGCATCACGTTTTGAAAAATTGACATGTTTTACCACGTCATCCATCCGATTTTGAGATATTGGTATCATATTTTTGGAAGCTTCAGATATTTCATAATCAGGATCCTGCAACTGGTTTTGCAAGTTCGCAGTCCATATAGAAATCGTAGTAGGGCTTGGTGGCCGTGGTACAGGAATAGCATCTGAATGCGATAATGGCAGGCTTACATAATCTGTTCCAATATATTTCATTGATCTTCGCGATCTTTTAGTTTTTCCATTTACATAATTCAAACACACATAACAACTCGCTTCACTATGCTCACCTGAATGCACAACCATTCTGAATGAGTACATAGATTCAACGCAATAAATAAAATAAACTTACCTGGATCAGTCCAAATCATCGGAACACCAAACTTCAGCGATTTTTTAATTCTTTTAACCCAGAGACGTAAGTCGTCGTAGCAGGTTTTACATATATCTTTGGGAACCCAGCTTACGTCTTGAACAACCGGCATCCCACAATAATGTTCATACCACTCTTTCGCTTTGCTATGCTGAATTTACCGCAAACAAAGCAATAAAACGCTAACTTTCGCAAACATTTATTCGTTTTAAATTTATTTTATAAGACGCTTTACGCTACCAAAATCTTCAGAATTTACTTTGCTGTGGTATTGCAAGAGAGCTGACACGAAACTCACAGAAATTGTGATTGGTAAAAAAAAACTACATATATTAATACTATTTTTGCATGAAAAACTATCAAAAATAAGACAAATTGTATGACAGCGCCACCTATCGTAAGATTTAGGTAAAAGTTAATGTCAAAAATGAGTTCCTCGATCCAAAAAAAAGCGATATACAAAAAAAACCATCTAAAATTGCTTCATTTGATCAAGTTTTAATCAACTTTTCTCATACACAGGGTTGCCAACTTTAATTAAAAATAAAAATGAAACCAGACCTATAGGCCAAAAACCCAGTATGAGGTTTTGATATGGGAGGGATAGAGTTTCATCTCCATTTGGTTTCATCAATTACGGAGAGATGAACACTCATTTTGTGTTAGAGTGTTATTATTATTATTATTATTATTATATTATTTTTTGAGTCATTGTTAATATTATTATCCCCTCGCGTCTTCATCAACAATTTGGTAAAATAATATAACAAGAAGTAATCATTCCTCCTTTGTAGTGGCTGACGCTGGTAAGTGGTATGTGAGGGTTTGTGTTGTTGGTGAGTATGAAAGTCACAACACATGAGGCAAGTGGCTTGCGGCATATGTTTTAACGCCAAACACTGGGTCGGCAGCTTCGATTATTTTCTTTTACAATTACTTGGCTTTATCAGCAAGCTTTCTGGCTGCTTTGGTACATAGTGAAAGTTTTTATACTTACTCGCATAAATTTTTCTTAACACAATTAATGTTTGAATGTAAGCATATATATATATATATATCATGTACGTTGTATATCTCCCTTATTTTTCCTGCACTTAAAACATCGATTTAATTAATTTTCTCATAAACTTAACTGTGGGAAGGCTTTTGTTTTCGGCACATTAAACAAATGCGAAAAATTCTAAGGAGAGTCCGCACACAAGCACTCACACACACTCTCAAGCACTTTCAGTACTCTTTGCACTTAATATGCGATTTCTTTTAATTGTTAATATGTATGTGAGCATGTCGTTGCGGGCGTTTCTTTAACCAAATACCTCTTCACCTTTTATTGCCGGCCACTATTGCTTCTTGTCTTCATGATGGGCTGAAAGTTCTTAAAGTAACGTAGACATGGTAGCCGGAAGTGGGTTGCTATTGAAATTTCTTTTTCAAGTCGGATGTGAATTAGCGCTTACGGATAATTTATAAAGCTCTAAATACAATGTGATCAACATGCCGCAAATTACCATTAAGCCCTTTTTCCGCACTATAACCTTCTATACGAGTATATATATTAGCTCGTGCATAAAAATATCTAAATAAAGATATTTATATAGGCTTGTTCGTTTTGTTCCCTTTTGCTTTTAAGGGACATCGCTTTAATTGTGATTAAGTTGAAAAGTTCCCTTCTGATATATTTTATCGTTTCTTTTTTTTAACCTTTTTAAAAAATATATATATTTAAATTCTTTGCTAACTACGTAAACATTTCCAGAGTCTAATCATTAAATTTCTGCTTTAATTTAAAAAATTCTCAGACCGTATTGAAAGAAAGAATTTTCTCTTAAGGGAAAAGAAAAAGTAAATAAAATTACATTAAAAATAGCAGAAATAGCAAATTTCCACTGTTGTCAAGCAAAAATTATGATTTATATTTAACGCTTGTGTTGCGAAAAGCAAAAACAGCGAAAGATGTTAAAAAAATCCATTTTTTAAAACAAGCTCTGGCAGCGGTTATAAGTTCAACATCGCCCCTATCCAGCATACAAACACTTTAACGTTGCTTTGGTTATGCAGCGCAAGAGTAATGGCCGGTACATTGCATTGTTGAACGTCTTTAAAGGCGGCATCTGTTTTTCACACATTCTTCGCCACAATTTCTCAAATTACACACATATGTACATAATTTCTTGCAGGTGGTTTTTCTGCAGGTTTTTGGTTATTTTACTTTTATTATGATTTTCGTTGTCTTGTGGTTTTGCACCTTGAGAACTTTCCACAAGATTTACGATACTGTGAATGCTCGCAGGTTCATACGTATGTACGTAAGCGTAGAAAAGGTGGTAAAAATTATATATAAAAGAAAATCTTAAATTATGACAAATAAATTATCGTGGGAATTCTTCATAGTGCTTTTATTTTCTTAAGATTATTGATTTGATATTTTTCACTTTAAAGGGTATAAGTGGTGAACAAATATTTTAAGTATGATCTTACTTGTTATCTACACCACATCACAACTGCAGATTTATTAAACACTCTAGTTCATTTTAAGGATTCATACCTTGTAAGTGGTTTTAACAGAATTACTTATATATCTCCATAGTTTAATCGAAATGAGATCATAAATACAGATTTTCTTAATACCTTTCCTCTAATAAGAATACATTGGCCGGTCGCAGGCGGCTTATAATAAACAGTAGGTCTCCCCAATTATTGGTAAAAACATCAAGACGCAAAACCCACAAATTATAGTAGGGGCTCGGAAAAATCGCTTCAGCGATTACAAAGCACCAAATATATATAAATATAACCTTAAAATAGGGTTCGAAATAACAAAAAAAAATCCACAAAAAATTCTAGAGAGTATCAGGTAGAGCATGGGCTGAATTAATTTAAAGATACATTTATGACAATTTCACTTTATTGACTAGAAGATGAATGATGTAAACGAACCAGACGAAAATGATTGATGAAGCTTAAAAAAATTGGCAATCATTTTCTTTTGAAGAATATTCACTTGAAAGAAATAAGAGAACATAATATCTATTCATTCGTCTGCATTGATGTTGGAACCTTCAAAAAAGTGCCATTAGAATTTATTTGCTTGCAACAGCTCCTACGCCAATTCCTGAAACCCTTCTCAAACATGATGTTTGAGATAGCCCTTGGTTATTTCCGCAATGCATTTTTGGTGTCACATACTACTGTAAAATGAGGGGGTTTAAGTTTCTCTTTATTTTTGGAACTAGGGAACATACACTGAACCACATCTTATGAATATGTAGGCCGGGGCATGTTTCAAGTATTAATTTTGGTTGAAATATCTCGAATAAGCATTGTGTTAATATATTATTATCGTGAAGCGAATTTCTTCACGAAAACAGCGTTGAGCTTTTATGAAGCAAGTACTTTATATTGACTGAATGACATGGTGGCAGGAATTCATGATGCTCTATGCCATTAAGATCGAAGAGCAAAGTAAGCTTACTCTTCACGTTCAACTACATTTATCGAGCTTTTTCGATCTTACACTGCCGTGGTTTTACCTTAGTTTCAATGTCATATCCGTAAACCCATGTTTCGTTTCCTTTTACAATATGTTTCGGTTATTCTGCATCTTCGTCACCCCATCTCATGATCCCTGAGCAATTTCGACGCTGTTTTTGTTCACAATTCCTTAATTTTGGAGCACAGTTTTCTGTAATGCGTTTAATATTCAAATATTCTCTTTATTCTCATAACCTCGTATATTTATGATGAAATTCCTTTAAATTATCGTCAGATAATATCAGTTACTCCAATTTTTAAATTAAGTAAAAAAAAATTATAATACTTAGCTTATAAGGTCATCTCGAAATCGACCACTGGATCAAAGCTTATTGAAGTATAATTAATAAGAATCAACATGGTTTTTTAGCCAGTAGGTCTACAATTACAAAACTCCCTGTTCTGAGGACTATCCACTATCATTGAAGATTGTCAGGTAGATACCAAAAACTGACTTTTAAAAACCATTTGACAGAATTTTACACAAAATTCAAGTGAAGAATTTCACGATATTGAACCTTGTTTTTCTACGTCTAAATTTCTTCTGTATCTGAATAAAAACTTTATCTTGTAATTAGATATCTCAACGCCTCTACTGCACTTCAGGTAGCGCTAAGCTATTTGTATTCTTATTAATAAGTTTTATGTAGTCAATTATACGTAGCTTCAAACGCCCTTGCGTACTTCTTAACTTAGTTCGAATACGTACTTAAAATCCGTAAGGCTTACCAAATATCATAACTAATAACTAACGCTAATTCGTACCTTATGTTAGCTTTCATCTAAAAAATTATGTGGTTTTTATAATCCCCTACAAATTAAAAACTTAATATTCTTCTTTTTATTCGTTCAAAATTAGATATAGCAGCAACAAGGTTTTATACCCAATGCTCTACGTTCCCTAAGTTTTATAGAACCAAAATATTCATAATTTTCTCGGTGCAAAATATTCTAACAACACTTCAAAACATATGATAAGTTCTTTCTATTAGTTTCATGCTTGATATAATATCCAACAGAATAGACTTCCCTCCTCCCTATTGAAAAAATCATACGTACTTCCGTAGCTATTGCTATTTACAAACGGAAGCCGTTCAACAACTTATTAAAATAAAAAAATTACAGGAGCTGTATATCCTGCCGTGGTTTCCGAAAAAATGGAGAAATCCTAGGGTAAACGCTTTATAGCCGCCATTTTTAAATTAATTTTTCTTAAAAAATAGTTATATGCAATTTATTATATACATAAAAAATGCCTTTTGTCAAAAATCAGATTTATTTAATAGTTTTCCTGAAACAAATCTCATAAAAGGCCAATTTTGTGGCTCTCTAGATTGGCCTAACTCCTTAAGTTCTTTATTATGCTTGAACTGCTAATGCTGAAGACGTTTTAATTACATTTTATTTTAAAAGGCTATTGTATAAGTAGATGACGCGCATAAAAATCGTTTAGAATAATTCCATTCGTAGCTCTTTCTTGTCATATGATTGCACAAACGGGCATTACATTGAGAATATATATGAAACTTTATGACAAAAGTGGTCAGTTTTACTTACCACCACGCACTTCACATGTCAACACAATGTTGTCGCCCTCAAGCAATGGACCCACAGCACCGGCAACATCACGTCCAGAGGCATCGTAAACCAGAATTTGATGTGGAGGAACTACAGTGATGACAAATTAATAAAGAAATAGCACATATATTTGAATATATATACATATACACATAGACCATAAAGTATGCGTACACTCAACACATTCTTTAAAGTAAAGTACAAACACAACTGAAATAGTGAATTCAGTTAAAAAATTTTACATGCATTCATTCATTATATTTCTCAGTTCAAAATGCAAAAACAAAACCCTATATTCCTATTTCCATTTTCGAGATAACGGTATCTCAGTACAACAACAAGTAAACATAGTTACCACAAAGTCTGCGTTCAGTTTGCTTAATTTGAGAATAGCGTTACTTTTCATGAGGATGTTTCTTCTTTTTGCACATTTTCTATTGTCTTTTATCCTAATTAATCATTTAAATAGTTCGTGACCTGTTTTAATATTAGTTTGAAAAGGAAATCAAAAAGAAAGAATTTTTAAGAAAGAAAAAAAATTAATGAACTGTGGAAAGATGGCGAAAGTTTCCGAAAAATTGGACAAATTATTGGAAAAATGTATTCCTCCATCCAGCGCGTAGTAAATAATTTCAAGCAAACCGGTGTTTTTACGTCAAACCCCCGATCTGGCCGTCCGAAAATGTTATCAGTACGGGAAGAACGCAAAATAATAAATCTGGAGAAAGTTAACTCGCAAATTTCGTCAATAAATATAGCTGAAAACGTAAATAAAACGTTTAAAAAACAATTTATGCAGAAACTTCTGGAAAATTTTTACGTAAAGCTGCATATCGTGGTACAGTCGCTCGAAAAAAACCTTATATCGTAAACAGGCGAGAGCACATTGAATTTGCTCATAATTATATAAATAAGTCTCCGGAATTCTAAAAATAAGTTATTTTTCGGATAAGAGCAAATTTTGTATATTCGGCATAAAAGGCCGTAAAATTGTGTTCCACAAATCAGGAACTGCTTTTGAAAAACAAAATATTACTGGGACAGTAAAACACGGTGGGGGTGGAATTATGGTGTAGGGGTTCATGGCGGCTAATGGTGTCGGTCAGCTTGAATTTATCGAATCGACAATGGATAAATGGGGATATTTAAAAAAAAAAGAGCTTGAAACAAAGTGCAGAAAATCTAAGCTTATCTTCAACGTTTTGGTTTCAAGAGAATATCGATCCGAAGCATATTTCTCAAATAGTTAGACTTTGGCTCTTGTACAATGCCCCTAGACAGCTTAAAACGCCTCCTCAGTCACCCGATTTCAGTCCTATAGGATAAAGAATTCGTCAGCATATAAAAACAAGTAAAGGGTTTTGCGAAGAGTTATGCTGGCAAAATGGTCCCGAATTGTAGTTGAGGAAACAGATAAAATGGTAAATTCAATGCCAAACTGATCAAGTGGGATATTAAAATAACGTGGTTATCCGACAAAATATTTAATTTAATTATTCTTTTTAAGTTTTAGTGCTTTTGTAAATAATTATAAACTTGAACGCAGACTTTGTTTACATGTTGGTACATTTAAATTTTTGCTTTTGCATTTAGAACTGAGAAATATAATGAATAAATGCATGTAAAAAATTTTAACTGAATTAACTATTTCAATTGTGTTTGTACTTTACTTTAAAAAAATCTGTTGGGTGAACACAGACTTTATGGTCTATGGTTTAAAATGGTGGGAGGTTATTAATGACTATACAAATTAAGGATATGTACTGAATACGAGTAGATACTTTAAATTTGTACATAGGTATTTAAATTCTATATAATTGTATTTATATATGCTAAATTGTTTTGTGAATTGCTTACTTTTCAATAGAAATATATTCATATATACATAAATCGTAGAGATGTGTATATGTATATATATATATAATTACACATTTCGTCTGATTTAAACTTCACTGTGTGTATATGTACATACCAATAACCGTTAAATTAATTCGATGATTACGCGTGGGAGAATTCTGAAAATCGACGCGACATCTGTACACCTGTGGGACAATGAGAAATGAAATAAGATAATTTAATAACGTTAATGGAAATTTAAGATACGAAATGAAAAACGAATGAAAGAAAGAAAATGAAAAAAAAGAAATGTTTATTGTTATACAAGGAATGTTTAAGGAGCAGTGTTTAAATTTTAACAAATTGTATTCAATTACAACAAGTTTGCTAAAAATTTGCTAAAATCATAGAAGCTAAACTAAGGAAAAGATACGGGATTTGCAATATGAAAAACAAAATGAAAGAAAAGTTTTTGTTTCGTTTCGACGACGATGTTATAGAAACGAAATGAAATAGTTAATGCTGAAACGTCACTAACTCATCGTTAACATTAATTTCAACATGGCTCCTTGCTATGGAATTAACAGCACGTTTAAATTTAAACGTTTCTATTAACGACTTAACGTTGAAAACGAGATAAAATTTATTTTGATAACTTTTTTATCCATAACATTTTCAAATTAAGGTGAACGTGATATAAATTTTCTGATTAACGTCAAATTCAACGTTGTGATGGAGCATTGGCTCAAGTACATATAAAGACCTTCATATAACCTAAATTACGAAATTCCGTTAAGTTTACTTTTCATTTGAAATTTCAAATATTTTTTTTTAAATTGAAATTAAAAATAATTAACATAAAATGTAGCTTTATTTGTGGTAGTCAGTTGCTCCTTCTTAGGGTCATAAAATTGGAAATTGGCAACCTAAGGAGCAGAAAAAGAAAGTAAAACAAATTTACATTGTATATTGATGTAGTAGTACTTTAACTTCCATCTAGATTTTCAGGACTACAACGAAAAAAAAAGTTAAATATATTCAATCTGAAAAGATGCGGACATATAATTTTTGTCTTTTATTCTGATAGATTTTTGGCGATTGTGAAATAAATTGTATTGAATAATACACCCTATTTTGACAGCTCACGTAGATATCTAAAATTGAGATTCTAAAATATTTTATATTTCTAGAAATCTAGAAATTTCTTAAGAAAGCTTATGGTTAGAAAAAATTAGTAAAAAATCGTGCATAAAAATTGTTCAACATTAGTAGATATATTTTTGAGGACCACCCAGAAGGATGTCAAAATTTCCGCCTATGTTTGGAGCAGGAAAACTCTTTCTTCAAGTTTTAGCAACTAACTCTTCAAGTCTTCAATATATAAAGGGGGATTCAAGTTAGGGTGCTTTTTTCAAAAGCCTTTTTTTTGACAGATCACGCATGAATCGTGTCAAGCAATCATGTTATTTTTGTTCAGTATTATTTGGCATTTCATCACGGAAAGCCTTACGCCTGAACAACGTTTACAAATTATTCAACTTTATTACGGAAATTCACGTTCTGTAAAGAATCGGCCTACTGAGCGTACTATTCCCAACACTATCACCCATATTGATATCCAGCGTTCATTATTGCATAAAATTCTACCGAATAGACCACGTCCAGCACGCAGTGAAGAAAATATAGTGGCCGTAGCTGAGGCCATGGAGAGTCGATTCGATGCCGTTCGCAGCAACTCGGACTGGCGTATTGAACGCCTTGGCGCATTTTACGCCGAGATCTTAAATTGAAAGAGTAACACAAAACAGCTTGTGCAAGAACTGAATCTGCTCTATCTTCCCAAGCGGCATCGCTTCGCTCTATGGAGTTTTGAAAACTTCCAAAAAGATCCGACGTTCATTTCTGGTTCAAGCAAAATTGCCGCATTTGGGACAAAGAGCAACCTGAAAAGATTAAAGAGCTGCCATTTCATCCAGAAACAGCAACGATTTGGTGTGGTTTGTGGGCTGGTGGAATCATCGGTCTATATTTCTTCAAAATTATACCGTTGAGAACGTTACCGTCAATGGCGACAGTAATCGCGCTATGACAACCGACTATTTGATGCCTGAAATTGAAGCTCATGATCTCCGCGACATTTAGTTTCAACAAGATGGTGCCGCTTCCCACACATCGCATCAATCAATGGATTTATTGAGAGAACATTTCGGTGAGCAGATACTTTCACGTTTTGGGCCGGTCCATTGGTCACCAAGATCGTATGATATCACACCGTTAGATTTTTTCCTGTGGGGATATGTAAAGTCTAAAGTCTATGCAGACAATCCCGCTCCGATTCAGGCCTTGGAGCAAAACATCACGCGTGTTATTCGCCAGTTGCTAGACGAAATGGTCGAACGAGTCATCGCAAATTGGACTCAACGGATGGACCATCTGAGATGTCGCCGCGGCCAACATTTGAAAGAGAAAATCTTCAAAAAATAAATGCCAAACAATGTTCTTTCGAATGATAATTCCCCATTAAATTTGAATTTTTGAATAGGGAACCTGAATTGTTTCACCCTTTATAAAAGTAATCACTTGATCTACTTTCCGAAAGATGGTATTTTTATAGCAATGCTAGAATAATAAGCAAGCTACGCACAAAATTTTCGGAGCCTATTCGAAATAAACAATTAACCCTTTCCTTGATATTCGTTGAACAAAAATTATCAAAAAAAATAAAAAATAAGTGTTTTATGAAATACTGCTTTGTGCAATTATATCACTGTGGAATATTTCCATAAAATCATCACTCATCTCTGAGTTTTTGAAATTTAAATAAAATTTTAATACATTTATTTAGAAACAATTCATTATTACAATTTTTATGAAAGGAATAAAATTATAAAATATTAAGTTAAGTACCAGAGTTACATTGTATATTTCGGAATTTGGCAACCCTAGTGTTGCAATCAGGCAACTGACAACTTTAACGTAAAGTTTGACATTTTTGATATTATATAGAACTTTTTGACATATGAGTACAAGTATTGTTTGCAGTAATTTAAAATATTCATCTCGGCCAAAAAATCGGAAACAAATCCGCGCGAATAATTTTACAACTTTCGACGTGGATTAACTTAGTAACAAAGCATCGATGAACTTTACTAAATTATTGACGATGACTCCCCATCAGGCACCAGTGTTTAAATTCAATCAAAGGTCGGAGATCACTCAAAGACGAATTTCATGAAGGTCGCGTCCAAAAACAGTTTTAAACTATTGGTGATGTGCGTAAACTGATATTGAAAGTTCGTCATGTAAATAAATAAATAAATAAATAAATTATAGGCATTAGCGTTAGATCCCACACCATTTGTCAATAGCTCAACAAAAGGCTCGTGTCAGTTGGTCGGGAGAAATGTTAAAAAATACGATAGCGGCTTCGAAACACATCTATGGCATAGGTGATGAATTTTGGATTTACGCGTATGAGCCCGAAAGTAAACAGCAGTCGACTGTATTGGTGTTTGAAAATGAGCTGAATCCTACAAAAATTTATTTACGCACGAAACACTTACAAGCAAATAGTTGTCTGTTTTTATTTTTTTTATTTTTTATTTTTTTGGAAAAACTGGACATGTCGCAATTGTATTACTAGAACAACGCGGATCGGTAAATTCTGAGTGGTACACAATATTTTCTTTGCAAGTTATCTTTTAGGAAATCAGGGAAATCAACCGCCAAAGACGGATCACTCTTCACTACGCCAATGCGACCTTTCACAAATCAACCAAAACAACTGCATTTTTGTGCAATTAAAACATCGATGCGATGAGTTATCTGCTGTATAGTAATGACTTGGTACTGAATGACTTCTTTGTATTCCCGTAAGTAAAAAATAAACTAATAGGCCAACGTTTTTCAACACCTGAAGAGAGGGTTGATGTATTGAGAACGCATGTTTTAGAGATATCTCAAGAATGGCAAAAGTTTCGACAATTGGTTCAATCGCATACAAAATTGTATAGATCTTAACGGAGAATATTCACTGAATAATATTTGTTTTTGTACTCTAACACAAAATATATAATGAAATCATTGTATAAGTAGAAGAATTTTTTAATTATATGGAATATATGATTTTACTTACGCCTTCATCGTCCAGTTGTATATTTTCTACTGTCAATTTTGCAGGTTGTTGATTTGTAACGAAATACGCACGCGGTCCAAATGAATTTGTATCTGACCAATATAGAGCTTTTTCGAAAGCTCTCCCCCGAACATCGAAGCTAAAAGTATAAAATAAGATAAGAAATTTAATCAAAATAATTTACGGATGATAATTCTTCTATTATTTCCTCATTTAGGATGGTAATATTCTATATTTACCACTTAGAGGGAACGCATTAGCCAAGTGGTTAGATGCGAGCTTTACCGATATGCCAGCATACAAACTTAAAGAAATTTAATTTCCAAAAAACTAATATTTTTCCAATTGTGGTCGCCCTCTGCAGGTAATGTGAATTCATTCGATTATATTTCTGACATGAAATAAAAAGCTACTCATAAAAAGCCAACTGCCGCTTACATGCGGCTTAGAAAATATTTTATGTGACTCTATTTGTTGGAAATACATCTAGACGTACACACATATTATTAATTAAATATAAAATATTATTTTTTGCTATAAATATTTCTTTATATTTTTGAAAGGAAAATAATATCTTGTTTCGTTTGTGCTATATTTCTTTAATATATATATTTTTTAATAATAATTGAATATAAGGAAGTTTAAAATTAAAAAACCAAGCACACTCTGGATTTAAATCTCTACAATGAACCATTGATAAATAATACCCACATTCGTTGTAAATTATACATACATATGCATATGCATAACCACAGAATTTTACAACGAAAGTAACATAAATGAGAGTATCCAAAAATATATACGAATTTTGTATATAAATAATAAAAATACCTTTTCTTATTAAATTACTGTGTTCATAGTTCTTATAAAATGCGTGAGTGTATAAGACACAAAAAAGAGCACTTTTTACCACCAGAAAGGAACAAATCTGATTTTGATACAAAACCTTCACTTTTTTTTATATTACTCAATGTTAAGCATGATTAGGCTTTTCAATATCTTTGCTTCTTTCTTTCCACATTAAAAGTGAAAAAAATGTAACTACGACCCTTAAGTGTAAAATGAAACTACGACCCTTAAGTGTATACTAATTAAACTTTAGCTGATTGCATAGCTCAACAGAAGTTTTAAATGAGATTTAGATTTTTTTATTTCTAAAGACAAATTCTTACACTTAATTTAATAATAATTAGAATTCCTTAACCTGTACAATACAACACTTTAAACACTCTTGTGTGAAGAATAAAAAATTTCAGAACCTTCAGTCAATGTGGTCGTGATTATTAATATATAATACTGCTTTAAATATGTATTTCAATTCATTCCAGTTGGTCCGTTATAAGTAACACAGTCAATGGGCACGTGAATGATCGTAATTCGTGGCTTCAGTGCTATTGTTTTGTTATGACGCCGGAGTCTATCATTCGAGCAAAAATCGATCGTTTAAAATTATGACAAAAACAGGTGGTTATAATCTTACTAGTTGCTGGAGAGACACTGCAATATTGAGCACGAACAATAATTTCAAATATTTCATAGTTTTTAATCTTAATTTCCCGGTTTTTTTTTTTTAGTAGTCTGCATTATGCTGTCTAAGCGTGTGGAGAAGAATGTTTGAGTTTATTCATTGAGCACCATGCCCGCTGAGGAAAAACCCAATGCCATCAGAGGAATTTGACACTGTGCAGACGACAATCGCAAACCACTGAAGAGTGCAAGGATGGGATAACCCAAAAAACAGATCAGATAATCAGATATCTGATATGGACCATAAGATTATGATTTCCGTTGCAAACAGTAAGCACTTTCGCCGTATCACTTCACTGACCACTTGAGAATTGCATTATTGTATATATGCATAAACGTACATACTTACATACATACACATATGCCGGGATGCAAAAGACTCAAAGCTTGCTGCAATTAGACTAGGCTTAAAGTTATGCAAATATTTACGCTTCTCGCATATACATATATTTTACGTTCACGATATATTTATTTTTATTTAATATTTTCCTGCAAAGGGTTGTAGAAAATAAAAGTAAATAATAGAAAGAGATATATCAATAATAATTTTCACAATATGTCAAAGAAAGCTGATTTAGCTATATCAAAAGTAAAAAATTCAGATCTAAGGGATGTATCTATGATTAAAAATCTTGATAAACTAGACAAACCATAACTATGAAAATATATTATTATTTTTTATATATCGGGGTCGAAACAATATAGTAATTACATGCAGCTCTCTAAATAAAAATTATACGAAACCAAATTTTTCTCCTTAATATATATGTATATATATATTATGACTTGCTTAACCAGTTTCGGTGTGGAGATCGATATCTCTCAAGCTATTCAATTCGACTTGCGTGCATATAAATATAAGTATATATATGTCTTATAGTACTCAGTAGACTATACAGAAATATGCGATGAATTGAATGAGAAATAGGCTATAAGCTCCTTTAAAAGATTTTTTTCCCGAACATAACAAACCAAACCCAACTAACCTCGCAAAATACATAATTTCTAATTTTCGTAATTTTCTCTTTCTAATATAAATTTAATATAAACTTTAATGTGAATATAACTTAAATTTAAATTATACCCTTAGTAATATAAAAAATGCTTGTTTTTATTACTTCGACTAAGTAATCCTGTCATCCGCTGATTCGATCGACGAAGCTTACAAAACAAAAATATATTCTCAAACATGGAAGAGAAAAATATCTAATTTAGTCAGTTTAAATAACGAAAACATTATCTGAATTTAATGGGAATGGTTTTTTCAATGATATATATTTCCAAGTAATCACTTTGATGGTTTTTTGAATATAAGTCAAAATACGAAAAGATATGGCTATGGGAACCAATAAGAATTTCGTACAACATTGCAGAAGAAAAACCAGAATACAGTGATGTATTTGCTTACTTACCGAAGTTTCCGTCGTTTTTATCCTTTGTCTTTTACATTCAACTTTAGACATTTATGTTGTTTCTGCAAATGCTTACAATATACTTCAGTTATTCCTTTTATATCTTAAATTTTGATAAATTATTTTATTTTTTGGTATATACTTATATAATGTAAATAAACAATTTGGAATGTCCACATGGCCTGTTCAAGAGGCCATATCTTAAACTTTCACCTCTCATGAATCAGTTAACCGAATTATGGTACAGTTCACATAAACTTTATGCTCGATTATAGACAATTTTTGTCTCTTATTAGTAATAATAATGTATTCCCGTATGACTGAACGCTTTGTGCATTCACTCCAGAAATGAAAGCAATTTTGGAATTTTTGTCATCTGGATTTTGGCAGCTTCAAATATGTCGAAAGAATAATGAAAAAATATTTGCTTGATTTATATTGTTGATATTATATAATGTTATTAATCATTATTTTAATATAAAACATTCTAACAGGTGGACATCTTTTTCAAAGGTATTTTTTCACTAAGCCTTTCTTATATATCTTCAACTTGATACCCTCATCGCCTCATTTTTTATCTTAATAATTTTATTATAATTATAATATGCAAAGGGTAGCTCGTTCTAATTCTTTTTAGTTTGATGCTCTCAATTTAACAATTAATTTAATTTATGAATTTAATTGTTTTAACATTTTTAAACATGTATTTTGAATTGGAAAGCAGTAGAAACGCTGTTCTAAATTATTTGTTCATTTATTTTTCTTTTATATCTTCTTGATACTCATATTGTAATATTTCATTTATTTTATTGCTTTGTTGAAATTTAGATTTCAATACAGGTGGTGTCACTTCTGGAGTGTAAATCTAAGTTGTCTGAATCATTCTTGAGTCCACTTGAATTCACACACACAATTTCTTAAAATCGGTTAAGCCGTTTAGGACGCATTTGGTCACAAGCACATGAACAAAACATTTGTGTTATATCTTTTCCGAATTGGGGAATACATAAAGCACTGCAGTAAAATAGAATTCGTTGAAATTTTTCATTAGTTATAAAGAAAAACCAAAACGTGGATTTCCTTACTTATACATAAGTATAGGAAGACAGAACTGTCACCTTCATATTGACTTATAAGAACAAATGCGGATTTTAAACATAAGAAAATATTAAAATTACTAAGATCCACAGTGCATTTGCTAAATATCTAAAAATAATATTGTTATAAAAAATATGAAACAAACTCCAGTAAGTCACTTTGGAACTTTGCAGACCTCCCTCTTTAGATTTCAAAAACAGAAAATCACTTGACTACTCAACCGATTTTTGAACAAGCCCTTCCCTTACTTCGTGGTTAGTTATACTTTCGAGGTATTTTTTAAAGAAAAAAACACAGAAAATTCAAATTTGATGGGAACATTTTATAATCATTCGAAATAACAATCTTTGGAATTTATTTTTTGAAGATTATCTCTTTCAAATGTTGGCTACGTGTCCATATTCGATGACTCGTTCGAGCGTTTCGACTGGTAACTGGCGAATGACACGCGTGATGTTTTGCTTCAAGGAATGAATCGAAGTGCGATTATCCCCATAGACTTTAGACTTTACATATCCCCACAGAAAAAGTCTAACGGTGTGATATCACACGACGTGAAATTATCTGCTGACCGAAGTGTTCTCTCAATAAATCCATTGATTTATGCGATGTTTGGGAAGTGACGCCGTCTTGCTGAAACCAAATGACGCGGATATCACAACTTTCGGGCATCAAATAGTCGGTTATCATGATGCGATAACGATCGCCATTGTTGGTTACGTTCTCACCGGCATTTTTGAAGAAATATGGACCTATGATTCCACCGTTGTTTTTTCTGGATAAAATGGCAGCTCTTGAATCTCTTAAGGTTGCTCTTCGTCCCAAATGCGGCAATTTTGTTTGTTTACATACCCATTGAGTCAGAAATGGTTCGCATCGCTGAAGAAAATTTGGCTCGAGGACGTCGGATCTTCTTGGAACTTTTCAAGAACCCATAGAACGAAGCGATGCCACTTGGGAAGATCGAGCGGCTTCAGTTCTTGCACAAGCTGTATTTTGTACGCTTTCAAGTTAAGATCTCGATGTAGAATACGCCAAGTCGTTCCACACGTCAGTCCGAGTTGCTGCGAACGACCGATAAGTTGACCATAAGTTGAGCGGAGCGCGCGAAAAACACTCTTTACAGAACGTTAATTTTCGTAATAATGTTGAATGATTTGTAAACATTGTTCAGGTGTTAATCTTTTTATGATGAATTGCCAAATGACAGCTTGACATGACTCACGCATGATCTGTCAGAAAAGGTCATTGAAAAAAGTATCTCTACTTGGATCACCTTTTATTACTTTTTCCATAAAGAAAAATAAACTTTTCCTGTAATATCCAAAGTTAGTCTGGACAAAATTTTAACTCATAATTGTAGCTACTCAAGTTAGCTACAGAGGAGTAAAAAAATTTACGCAACCTTTATGAAATAGAAGGTAACAAAAAATAAAATATCTGAACAGAGAGTTTGTGCAGTTTTAAATGTAAAATAATTTTCCATAATTTTTACAATTGCAACTTTAAATCAAAACCAAAATACACGGGAATAGTTGGAGGTGTTCCCTCATCTTTTTACATTCGCTTCTCTACGCACCATACAACAGAATCACTTCTTCCGCTGTGCTTCCGTCATCAAAGACATAAATAAATTTATTAAAAGTCCTTGTCAAAGTGATTTTTCTGTCAGAACTATCAGACAATGTGAGGTTGAAAATGAAATTAAAATTCTTAATAATGCCAAATCTCCCGGTTTTGATCTAATGCACACAAGAGTAATAAAAATGTTAACAAAAAAAAAAAAAAAAAAAACCTTTTAACACATTAAATGCAATGCTACCACTTTCCTTCTCAATGGAAGTCAGCGCAAATTATTATGACCAGTAAGCCAAAAAAACCTGTAAGGATGCTGAAGTCGTACAGACCGATAAGCTTACTATTATTTTTTTCCAAATTATTTGAGAAAATATTTTTGCAACGATTATTACCAGTTTTATATAAAAACTCAATCATTCCGGAGCAAAAATTCTGATTTCGTTACAAACACGGCACTCCTGAACAAAGTCATCGTATTGTTTGCTTTATTAATAATAGTCTAAAATGTAAGGAATATCGCTTAGCAGCTTCAGATATTCAGAAAGTTTTTGATCCATCCTGGCACACTGGGTTGATGTATGAAATTAAAAAACTGCTCGCTGCTCCATTTTTTTGTTCTGAAAACTTACATCTTAGGTAAATACATCTACGTAAGAGTCAAAGACGAATGCTCAAATATTGGCCCCATATGTGCGGGAATACAAATAAATCTAAACATGTCAAATTTACTATGAAAAAATACTCTTGCCCAAATATTATTTTGAATAATGCAAAGATTCCAAATTCCGATACAGTTAAGTATCTGGGCCTCCAACTCGATAGAAAATTCAGTTGGAAAGACAACGTTAAAGCAAAACGGAAAAGGATTAAATTAAAGTCTAATAAAATGTACTGGTTTTTAGGACCTAAATCTGAATTAAACTTTGAAAACAAAGTTTTATTGTACAAAATAATATTAAAACCTGTTTGGATGGATGGAATTCAGCTCATGGGTATTTGCAGCAATTGAAATGTTGAAATTTTACAGCGGTATAAGAACAATATTCTGAGACAGATCATAAATGCTACTTGGTATGTCTCAAACAACACACTCAACAATGATTTAAATGTACCAGGAAGATAAGGATTAGGAAAAATAAATTAAATTAAGAAATTTAGTTTAAGATATCTGGAAAGGCTGAGAAATCATTCAAATTCTTTATATATGGCGTTATAAGATGAACCGATTTCACGTCCTAGACCTCCCGTATAGGAAATAAATATTTATTAAGTTTGTTTGTTATCCATAGCTTAAGCTTTCGAATTAATTATTACTTTTGAGCCTATTTGAAAATTTTATTATTATACTAAATAAAGATAGATTTTAAATATAATAATTTGAATAAAAAAAATGTTTTCTTGCGAACGAATAGTTCCCTTCTGTAGTCCGCTTCAGATACCACCTGAATATCTCGGAAATTTCAGTTAAATAGTATTTCCTATACTCGTGTTAGCGATCGCCGGGAAGCAACTATTGCTATAGTAAAATACAATTTTAGAATCAATTTAATTTTTTTTAAACATATATAAAAGTTGCCCAAATAATATATTTTTTTATACAATTAATTATGCGTATAAGGAAAATTTGTAATAATGGACAACACATTTTTATTTTATTTTTTCAAAGCACCCAGCGATCGAATTAATAATCTTTTAGCTATGAAATTATGTAGCTTTCTGCTAAATTCAAAAAATTCAAAATCTGCAAATTTCCCTATATACCAATTTAAAATAATTTTCCAGCAATTTAGTACAATGCATTTAACAGCAGTTTCCAAACGCTAACAAACACACCCTTGTGCTAATAGCTTGAAGTTTATTTGCCGACAAACATTAACAATGGCGCCACCAATGCCGCCCTAAACTCATTTACGCTACCATTAAACCAAATAAATATACAAAACACTCTTATACATACAAATATGAGTATTATGTATACTTTTTCAATAGCTTTAGCAGCTAAATTTTTCGATGCTGGGGCTACGCATTGATGGACTTCACTGCCCGAGAGGTGTTGTGTGCCTTAGAATTTTCATTTGAAAAACGCAATTAATTCGACAACTCCACTCCCGCCTTAAACCGCAAATGACAAAAGATTTTTATGTGCAGTCTCGCGTTACTTTTCATTGTAGCGGCGGTCAAAATAATGTAACGCACAGTGGTCGCCAACAATATGAAGGCATGTCAAATTGACGGACATTTCGCTTAATGTGTATATACGTATTGCATAAAAAACGCTGTTTTGTATTTGACGAGTTGCCATGTAAGAGCTTTAATTTCTTTTTTGCCTGCAATGCCTTTTTCCCGCTCGATTGTTGGTTGTTTGTGTAATTTTTTTTATCGTTTGGTAGCAACATTTTTCAATTGCTTGTTATGCCAAAAAAAGAATCCAACGGTGTCAAGTATAACAAAAGCAATAATAACGGAAATAATATAAGGAGAGAAAAGAAAAAAAATCTACGCAAATTAGTTAGAAGCGAAACAAAAGGCATCGTCACACCGCTGTCGATATCGAAGTTTTGGCCTTGTGTGGCAAAAATTTGTGGACGACATTATTCACTCTCACTTACCGTTTCTAATAGTTGCCTGATGAAAGTGCAGCTTTATATATCCTTTGTTTGTGTATATATAATACATATACATTTTTGTTGAATGGTATTGCCTGAGTTAGATAACAGCGAATATTCCGTCAAGGCAAAATAAATAACAAAGTAGCAACAGAAGCGAGAAGTTTTAAATACGGAATTTTGCGCAAAAAAAAAAATGCGAAAGTTAAAAAAATCATTCTTTTAACATAGTTTTTTTTAAATATTTTTATATATATATATATATATTTTTTTTATAAATTTTTCTCTGCTTGGAATTTTTTTCTGCACCACGCGCCCACAAGTATAGAAGTATGTAGGGGAGCAAAAGTAAGGAAACTCAAAGAAGTGCAAAAATTAAAGAAAAAAATACTTAGCCAAGAGAAAAGTTAGCTGTGGAAAATCTTAAAAATTTACTCGGGTGTGAAATTCTCCACAGACGTTGGAAAAATAATAATCTTCACCTACTGCATATTGGCTCAGCGAGTGAGAGAGTGGCCGAAATATGAAAGGCAATTTGTTGTAGTTGCTGGTGGTCACTGAGTGACTGTAGTATCCATGTACCTACCTCTGTATATACAGACTTTAAATATATGTATAGGAGTATTTTTGTCGGTTGCTATTAGCAGTCTTGCCTTTTTTTTTTTTTGGCAAATATTATTCTTTTCTTCGCCTTTCCTGCATATTCGCGGCGGATTCAGATAAGAAATATTAATGAGCGTATAATGGTAATAATCTCACTTCAATGCATAAAAGATAGCAAATTTGCTGTCGTTAGCCATTCAAGTCTTTTTCGCGCTATTTTCTTTGTATATCGAATGATTTGAGTGAAATCAATCAATCTCATTTAAAGAAATGAACGTTTAATATATATATCGTATAGCGCCTAGATATATACAAAATTTTTTGCTTTTAATAAATAAATAAAAATGTTTAAAATTGTATACGATTTTATGTTTTTTTATGGATGGCAAGTGACTGGTTTAAAGGTAAGAAAAAAGTGTATAACCTTTCATCCATTTGCTACTGTTGATTTAAGACATTTGTGCTTTATTAATGGAAGAGTGAATGTCCAGTAATGAAAAAATATAGAAACTATTTTCTTAGGAAAGTTTTCATTACTCTATTCTTCAGGCTAACTTCGAATTTTATTTCTATCAACGTAGATGCTACACAACTTTTTGAACCACGTGATAGTATTAAATATATTCAAAACTCTAAGTTTATTTCTGGACTATAACTAATGTCTCAAAAAAGTTGTAGCGCTAAGTTGCCTGCTCTCACGTCGGCAGCCATTTTCATCTTGGTCAAGAGTGAGTTTTTAGCTGTGACAAAGTTCTAACGGAAATCTGGAGGGAGTGCAGACTGTTTTGAGTTTTCACATTTATTGTCACATTATAAAAAAGAAATAAAGCTTTGGTGTATCTGGCAACACTTATGGGATCATAACTGTAAAAAAACCCCAAGCAGTCTATGAAGGCATGGATATTTTATTTCCATTTGCCTCTCTTAATTCGCTGGACTATTTCATTTTAGGTGGACAGAGTCCCAAACTTCACTCTCTCATTTCATTGGATGTTGTTTATCGTCTATACCTTGTGTTCTTTGTTCGTCGAGAGAAGACATTAGTTTACAATTAGGTGCTGAATAATCAGGTTCCAATTGTCTGAAAAGCTTTTATCCGAACTTATTCTGTATAAGAGTTAATCGCTCACCTTCTCAGCTTTTTTTTTTTGGAATTTTTTGTTTTTAAAGCAAGCAATTTTCCTAGAGAAGTGTTTCCTCGAAGGCCTTAAACATCGGTTAGCAGCTCGCTGTCAACTTTCCACTGTGATAAAAATCGATTGTTCTCCTAAAAGCGATACTAAGATATTCGCACTACAGATATATTTAATTTTTATCCAATTTATTTTCTACTATATTTGGTTTGTTTTTTACCAAATGTTTTATATGTAAATAATTTAATTTTTTTTAACAAAGCAGAGTATTTTCGTAGCCTCATTTTGGCTGTTGCACATTCCCAGTTGTACTATTATAGTAATATTCAAACTGAATACTTAGCATTCGCTTCTTTGCTTCACTTTACTCTGGTGGGTCAATTGCTTATGTGTATGCTGCTATGCCGGCTTCAACCGTTAACGGCTATAGCACCCTCTTTCATTACTTCTCCAGCTGTCATGGCTACCGCTGCTTCAGCGACTACGACTACCTTATTAGCATTGTCAACACAATTGTCTCCTTCAATGTTTCGCTTTTGTGCTTAGGTACCCGCATTACGGACCCTTCTGAATACTATTCGCGACTCTATGGTTTCACTTCGTCTCTGTTTCTGTCTTCATCGTCTAACAATTCATTGTGCAATTGTCGTTGTCGTCGTCATCGCAACGCCACCGCTATTGTTTGCTCCTTTAAGTGGTTTTTTATCATTTCACCGCTGACACAATTTATATCCTGTGCTCATATTTCTTATGCTTATCACGCCAAGGATGCCGTTATTTTTGTAAGAATTTATATAAAGCTACACATATATACGTGGAAATACCAAGTTGGTGAGTGTGCAGATATTTCGCATTTCGAAGTGATTTTCAACGCCGTCGACATTATCATACGTTTTTTTTTATAATTTTTTTTATTACTTTTCTCTTTATTGTACTCCAATTTTTTGTCTTTTGCTTATTTCTCCATCCTATTACAGCAGCTGCTGTATTCTGTATGATATATTTAAATATGTCAACTCATTTTGTGATTTTCTCTTCTTTCTTGTGATATATAAAGGGTGTTATTATAGAGGTATAGAACTTTAATTTGGCATTACTTTTCAAGATAGCGACCGATTTAACAGCTGTCAAGTGATTTATTCTCAGTTTTGTTTGGCAATTCATCATGAATAGACTCACGCCTGAACAACGCTTGCAAATAGTGCAAATTTATTTCGAAAATAATGGTTCTGTGCGGAAACGTATCGCGCACTACGTCCATTTTAGCGATGTTTAGCGATGAAGCGCACTTCTGGTTGAATGGCTACGTCAACAAACAAAACTGCCGCATTTGGAGTGAAGGTAATCCTCAAGTGTATGTTGAAACACCGTTACATCCAGAAAAACTGACTGGTTGGTGCGCTTTATGGGCTGGTGGGATCATTGGTCCGTATCATTGGACGTAGTGCGCGATACGTTTTGCGCACATAACCATTATTTTCGAAATAAAATTGCACTATTTGCAAGCGTTGTTCAGGCGTGAGTCTATTCATGATGAATTGCCAAACCAAACTGAGAATAAATCACTTGACAGCTGTTAAATCGGTCGCCATCTTGAAAAGTAATGCCAACTTAAAGTTCTCTACCTCTATAAAACACCCTATATTTTCTTCTTATTCCGCATGATATCTTTCTTTTCCTATCTTCAGGGATTTTTTCAGCACTTACTGGACTTTTAAGGGAGGTTTCTTTACTTTTCACTCGCTCAGCGATCGAGGAAGTGGAAGTTAAGTCACATTTAAGTGATAAATTTATACAATTATCCGGTGTATTTTCCAAATTTTTGTGTGTATATAGGTGTGTGTGTGTGTCATATGTAAATACGATATATACAATTATGTGTCTGTAAGTTTGTAAATTTACACTGATTGTAAGATAAATTCGTCGCGACGATTTTAAATGGCTTCATAGCGGCTGTTGGTGGATTAAGTAAATTGGGCGAAAGAACAAACGAGAATTATGGGACTTCTTTCATTATTTGTTACGCATCAATATTTACCCTTATACAAACATTTAATTAACAGCTGACCGTCATAAAGAATTATGTTAAATAAGTTAATTTGTAATTAACGAAATGGACAGAATAATAATTATTTCGCATATAATTTACTAAATTTTATGGTTCATTGGAAATATTGACATTCTTGTTTTATTAAAATAATTTTTATTTTATTGTTATTTTGTGTTATTATATTTTTTTCATTTTTTTTCAACCTTATGTTTTTTTATTTATTTTTTAGTTAATTTTATTTTATCATATTCCATTTTATTTTATTTTGTTTAATTTTAACAATTATTTTAATTTATTAATTTATTATATTTAATATTTTGTATTTCGCATATTTTGAATTTAATTGTTTTCACTATTTTTTATATCATTTTATATAATTTAATATTTTTCTATTTAATATTACTCTATTTTACTTCTTTTTATTTTGTTTCTCTTATTTTTTTTATTTTTATTTATTTCATTTTTTATTACATGTTTTCCTTTGGTTTATTATATATATACTTTTGCAGTTTTATTTTTGTAATTCATTGGGTTTAATTTCTTTATTTTGTTGCAACAAGCTGTTGTTGCATGATATTAAATTTTATAGTTGTTTCATTTTAATATATATAAGCAATTTATATTATTTTATTTTATTTTACTTAAATTTATTTTATTTTATGTTTCATGTCATGTTTTTTCATTAGATTTTCTTTTCTTTATAACATTTAATTTTTTTATTTCTTAATTTAATCTTATTTTAGGTTAATCTTATTTTAGGTTATTTTATTTTACATATTTTTGTTTTGAATAGTTTTATATAATTTTTTGTTAAATTTATTTTATTTCACGAATTTTTTTTTTTTTTTTTTTAAGTTTTAATTATTTTTTCTTTTTTTATATTGTTTTATTATATTTTCTTATTTTTGTATTTCTTATTTTTTGTTATTTTATTTTATGTTACTAATATTTACTTTTTTTATTTTATTATATTTTATTTATTTTAATTTTTTTTTAGTTTACTTTATTTAATTTTATTTTAAATTTAATGTATTATTTTAATTTTTTTAATTTGTTTTATTTTATTACATCATATTTTATATATATATATATATTATATTATATTAAATTATATTATATTATATAATATTATATTATATTATATTATATTATATTATATAATATTATATTATATTTTATTATATTATATTGCATTTTAGATTAGTTGATTTTATGTTAGTTTATTTTATTTTAATTAATTGAATTTATTTTATTTTATTTTAATTTAATTTATATTATTTTATTTTATTTTATTTTATTTTATTTTATTTATTTTATTTTATTTTTTATTTATTTATTTCTTTAATTTTTTTTATTTTATGTTTTGGTATTTTATTTTATTATATTTTACATTTATTTTAATTTATTTTACTTTTATATTTTATTTTATTTAATTTTTTTTATATTTTTTTTTATATATTTTTTATCTTTTTTTACATTATTTATTTTTTTTATTTTATTTTTTGTTTTGGTTATTTTATTTGATTTTATTTTTTTATATTTAAAAAAAAAATTTTTATTTTAATTTTTTTTTTTTTTTGATTAATCTGTTTTATTTTTATCTTAATATTTGGGTTTTTAAGCTTCAGAAATGTAAAATTTCTTGACACTCCCAACTAACTTCCATGAAATTAATACGAAAGAAAATATTATATCAATAGGAAGAATTTAAATATATCGTGGACTAGGTTTATACATTGATATTATAAGTTAAGAAAACCAAACTTTAAAAGTTCATAGCTTTTTAACGAGATTTTTAGGCACACAGATGACCGCCCAAGGAATACGAGTATGCCGTAAAAAAATAAAAATGTAAAATAATAAATTATAAAAAACTTCAACAAATAAAATATTTAGTTGTTAAAAATCGCCTCCCTTACCTAAACAAACACAGCAAAATATGTAAAAACTTTCTCATAGTTCCTTTTGTAAATATTTATATTAAATTTCTGCATGGATGTAATACTAGGCGTATACGTAACCTCCACATGAATATAAAGCTTGTATCTAATGCACAATACATGCCATGAAAACATAAGCAAATTACGTTAATTTTTTATGGATAAAAGTTACTTTTCTTTACAAAAAAGACAATGACAAAATAGTCTCAAAAACGTTTGTTCACAATTGAATATATTTAAAAAGTTTTTAAAGTTTCAAATTTCCTTCGGGTATTTCTTTTGCATTGCACCCAAGCGTACAATATAATATAGGCAGTACACTTACCAGAAAACAGTTTTATGCACGAAGATGTGTCATATGAAAATAAAACAATGTATAATGTTTTAAAAGATAAGACAAAGGCTAGACGAAAAGTGGCGAAAGCAAAGTAGAAAAAAAAGCATTCAAATAGTCTTTCGCTTAAAATTCCTTCAGTATTGTTGCTCGTACATTCACTGAAGGAATATATGTATGTATGTTATTATGTTTACATTTAAACAAGCATTCGCTCCAATCTACGAATTTTCTATTTTAAATATTTAATTTTGCAAGCGAATTTAGTTTTAAATGCGCTTGTATTAAAGCTACAATAAAAATGTGAAACAAAATAACCACAACTACATTTTTATAATTATTCTTGCGCCTCTGTTTATAATGAACAGAAATTCAAATAAGCAAAAAATTAAAACTAAAATACAATAAGTGCAATCAGAAATGTATATGCGTATATGTGTCTTTAAATCTTACAAATTTTTTTTTACTTCCTTTGCGTCTTTGTATTTTCTTTCTTTTTTGTTGGAATTTTCCCCTTGCATTTTTTTATGTATTCTTTGTTTGCAGACTTTTTAAACAATTAGTTGAGTTTTATTTATTTTGCGTTAATTGGAAGTGCTTTATCTTGCGCCTGAATGAACGAGTTAAATTTTGCGTAACTTTCAAAAGCGAAAACAATATTTCGAGTGTGGTAATTGAATGACAAAAAAGGATTTGCCGGCGAAGTTTGCGTGCTCGTAAAAAAGTGTTTGAGATTTCTCTCTCAAAGGAAATTAATTTAATAAACTTTGTATCGTAAGAGCTGTTGAAATGTTGAGTTTTTTAAAGTAAGGTAATTTTAATGAATAATATAAAGTTTAAATATTTAATTAATTTATTTATTTATTTATTTATGTATTTAACTAATGCTCTAATGGATAAATGAAGTTTTTACTTTTATCGATTTATCTTTCGTTACAAATAAGGGCACAATTTTTTTTTAGTTATAGAAGAGTATGCTGTGGAAACGAAACATATTTAGGTTAATTTTAAATTCATATCAGTCAACCATTTATGTTATAGTTCCGAGGGAAATTTGAAAAGTATTTAGCTCAAAGACGCTACTACAAGCTTACTCAAAAGCTACCATTTAGTATTATTCTTCAAACCGCCAGTATCCTCAGCAATGTACTATGTCCAATTATTCAATGATCATTCAATGTAATATAAAATATATATTATTTACAATGTTCACATATGTGACGGGACATTGCTAAATTGGTTGACTTGATGCATGAGCTGCTACTCCTTCACCATTTTTCTAAGGTTTGTCTTTCATGATGACGAAATTTTTTTGTTTTCAAACTTCAAACTTCAAACTTCAAAAGACACTCTTCGGAGTCGAATATAAAAATAATCACCATTGCCGAGGTCTAGCCTGCAGATTTACAGCTAACGTATTTTTCAGAAAGACTAAAGAAGTGCATATGGGCATCTCTAGGTCATGTGTTTTGAATTAAATTGCAATTTTCTGTAAGAAATGGGTTGAGCCTAGCTTTTTAAGAATCATTTTAACCTATATTTCTCTTCATTTTTTTCTAAGAAGCTACCATTATTACTCATATCAATCACTTCACAAGGTGCTGTGAAGGAAATTGTTTCTTGATACTGATATTTTATTTATTTATTTATTCAAAAACGGTGATAAATAAAGATATGAAATTTACATCTTTCTGGGGTTGATTCACTACATTTATCCTTCTATGATCTTTCGCAAATTCAAAGCAGCTGTCATTTATTAACAAAACAAAGAGCAACGGACATAAAATACCTTAAGAAACCCCATAAGAGACAAATCAGAGCTACAAAAGATGCCATCAATTATTAATACATATCTTTTGTAAAGTAGGCTCTAAGTCTAAGCCGCCTGTGGCCTCTTGTACAATTTAGGTTTTTAATTTTTGCATACATACACGTCCGTAGAATGGGCATGGTAATAACACCTTATCGCGAAGGGTATCGTAGAAACTTTTGCAATATACTTAAAAATCAAATTACTATAGATGCAATGCATTTCTATTTCATTTATTATGCGTCACCATCCTTTATAAGAGTTTCTTCATTTGCTCTTAAAACATGTCGGTATCATCTTGACTCAATAAATATGGCAGCTTAGTGTGGTTTTCACCTTTAGTTTTTATAAAATTTAAATTTTAATGCTATCTTTCGTAACCCTTGCTCGATTTCGATTTGGAAAAAAGTGTCATAATCGATTATTTTCAAATAACCTATAATTTATGTTTCGAAACTAGTTTTACTTATCAACTAATCAATGGGAAACATACTTGATACATACGATTCTGATTAACTAATGGTCATCATAACGGATTTACAAAACAAATTGTCTAATGTTCCCTTGAATGAAAATGTTTTAAGAACTGTTGATGATGATTCCATTTGAAATAACACCGGATACTTTTTTCCACATTTTTGTTGATTTGTTTTTCTTATGAAAAGGTAATAAATGATTTAATTTTGAATGAGTATGGGAAATTGTGTCAGTTAACATCATGATTCAATAACTAAAAGTGGGATAAGTAGTAACAGGGTAGTTTTGACACTCTCTTGCAAACGGTTTCTTTTTGGAAAGTAATAGAAATAGCGTAAATAATTTCCGATTTGTGAAAAGGCAGTGATAATGAATAATAATAGAAAAGAAATAGAAAAGTAGGAATCTTAGTAGTTTATTTAGTAGTTTTTTTTTTAATTTTATATATTTGAAACAAATATTATAGACTTTTATATCAAAGAAAAGTTTTTAATTCAAAATTTGACTTACAACTATTAAAAATAAGTATATTGTTGACTTTTGTTGTGTACTTTGATTGTGCACTTTTCTTAAAATTTTACAAAAAAATTAATAAAAAAGAAATAGAATCTTGTCGGCGAATGTGGGCAATTTATCGTAATTTAAAAATTATTCAACACATTCCTTTTTATATTCAGCAAATAAATATCCCTTCAAGCGAAGGACTGGACTTTATCTCCCAACTCCAGGTCTTATTTTAGCAAAAAAAAATATCAGTTTGGAGCGAGCTAAAGTGAAAACCCGTGGAGTTTGGGACCCACGTTGTTAGTACCTTTTACTTCACTCGTCTCACACCAAGCGTTGCCAGTAACATCTGTTGGCGCCTAGTTGTAAATTTAATGACAAATTGAATGACGCAAGTGCTGCAATCGGTGTTTGTACGTACCCAGACCACAAATTTCATTAGTGGTTGTTTGTACACGCTATTTTTCCTGTGACGAAGGTATAACTCCCTCCGTTATTTTCCTACGCATCCTTTTAGCATCCCGCACCTAGAGCCCAGTAATACAGGAGAGTTAAGGTTGCCTCCGGTAGCACGAGAATAGTGCGAGTGGGTTCGTTATCAGTTTGGTTGGACCACACCTCGGGTGCACTCCAAAAACATAGTTTGTTTATTCGGATTTGGTGGTAAAATATATTTTCATTATTAATAATATGTTGTTGTTCGTTTTTCTAATAGCCTTTTTCCTGTCAGTTGTTGTGGTGCAATTTTCTACTAAGTAAATTTTCTTCGTCTTCTCCTTTTTGGAAGGCGCCCCTGTGCGACACTAGTTCCTTCTCCTTGCTGTTTGGCGCCACTTGGAAATACCAAGTGAAACCAGGTCGCTTTTTACCTGATCGCTCCAACGAAGTGGAGGTCTTCTTGCGCCAGCGGGTACTCCATCGAATACTTTCAAAGCTGGAGCGCTTTCATCCACTCGGGTAACATGACCTAGCCAGGTTATCGTTCCATTGTCTGCGGTATTCGCCGTTGCCAACGCGCAAAGGACCTTAAATCTTCCGCAAAACTTTTCTCTTCGAAAATTCCTAAAGCCGGCTCATCGGACGTCGATAATGTTCAGGCTTCTGCACTATATGTCAGGACGGGAGTGATGAGTAACTGGTAGGGTTTGGTTTTGGTTCGTTGAGAGAGGACTTCACTTTTCAATTGCCTACTCAGTCCAAAATATCACCTATTGGCAAGTATGATTCTGCGTTGTTTTCAAGGCTACGACTTCAAGTGAACAGTGGCATGGAAGCCAAGTCGCGAATGCGATAACTGTTTACTTGATAACAGGAGATTTTTCGTCTGATCATTCGTTGAATGATGCTATATTCAGAGCTTAATTTTATCGATAGTAGTTAAGATTAAATAAATAAAAATTGAATTTCTGTAACAATTAGTGTGCTTTTTGTTTTAAAGAAATCATATCACTCTTATTGGAAACCCCTTTATTAGTATATTTACAAAAATATTATGTGTAATTGTGCGCCAAAAATTGGAGCAACAGCAGCATTTATTTTATAGGGGTTTCCTTATGTAATTTGGTTGCAATAAATAATAGTTTTGCGAATAGAAACGCTAATTTTTTCAAAAAAAAAGAAACCTTCATAATGGAAAAATATTTTCGAATAAATTGTTATGTATGGATATTTTGGAGTAATAGAAAAGCATTGTTTAGGTTTGATAAAAAAGGGCATTACTCGTATATATGTAATATACTCGCTAAAATATATTCTTTATATTGAGATTAAAATACATTGTTTACTTGACAACAGGCGATTTTTCATCTGCCCTCGTTCACTACCCTGGAGAACGCAGAACTTACGGTTGTTATATTAATATCATCGGTATTCGCCAACAATTGTACACTCTTGTAGAATATTGTACCTGGTCTGTTTAGCTCTGAATCTCGTATTAATTTCTCTAGCATCAAATGGAAGAAATCACACGATAAATAGTCTTGTCTGAAACCTCGTTTGGTATCGAACGGCTCGGAGAGGTCCTTCCCAATTCTGGCTGCGCTTCTGGTATTGTCCAGGGTCAGTTTACAAAATCCGTATGAGTTTTGTGTGGATATCAAATTCAGACATAGCGGCGTAGAGGTAGTTCTTTATAGTGCTGTCGAAAGCGGATTTAAATTGATAAAAAGGTGGTGTTTATCGTCTCTTTTCTATTGGGTCTTCTCCAAGATTTGACGCATAGTGAATATCTGGTCAATGGTGGAGTTGCCCGGTCTAAAGTCGCACTGATAAGGGCCGATCAGTTTGTTGACGTTGGGCTTAAATATTTCATACAATACGCTAGATAGGAACTTATATGGGTTTTTAAGGGGGCTTATCCCACGATAATTGGCTTGTTTTGGATTGCGCAGAGCACACTTAGGTTCCATTCGTCGGCAATGCTTTCGTCCGACCATATTCTGCAAAAAAGCTGATGCATACTCCTTGTCAGTTCTTCACCGCCGTATTTGAATAGTTTCGTAATCGCTGGAATCTGGTGCTAGAGACAACCATATTTCCAAAAAATACCGTATTTGCCCACCCTGGCGTTGAAATCGTCTAGCACAATTTTAAAATCGTAGCGGGGGCAGCACCGATGGGTGCTTTCTAGGCTCTCATAGAAAGCATTTTTAGTCACATCATCCTTTTCTACCGCCAGTGCGTGAGCGCAAATCAGCGAAATGTTGAAGAGCTTCGGTTTGATGCGGATTTTGACTAGACGTTCATCTACCTGTGTGATTGCCTCAACGACGGAGTCTCTCTCCCACCACAAACCCAACACCAAATTTGTGCTCCTTTAAATGGCCACTGTAGTAGATTTCATGTTGACCCACCTTTTTCCGTCCCTGTCCCGTCCATCAAATTTCTTGGACGGCGGTGATGTCAGCCTTTAGTCTTATGAGGACATCAACCGGCTGTGCAGCGGTACCTTCCCAATTAAGGGAACGGACATTTAAGGCACCTGCCCTCAAATCGTGATCCCTTTAACGCTTGAAGGAGTCGTCATCAAAAAGTGAATCTCTCATCCGAGGCATTTGTTGATTTTTCATAGGAATATAGTGTTATGTGGTGGGTCCCAAACCCTACACAAAACCGCAGAAGTTTTTGTTATTGTATTTAGCTGACAACCCGTGCCATCTCCACCAAGGTGGCCGGTCGCTCTTTTTAGATTTTGTCGCTTTTCAATCATTCGTTTAGTCAGTTGGTAGGCTTTTAACCAAAAGCCTCTGTAAACATATGTACGTATAAAATATACACACATTTATATTTACATATCAACAAAATTTAATATTACTTTAGTTCGATTTCAATTCCTTTAAAAGATATTTGAATTTAATTTAAGAAATTAGTGTGAAAAATAATTAACTAGTAATTCGAATGGTAGACATAGACACTCTGTCGGAAAGACCCTACTCATCACTAATTATTGCAATAAAAATTTCAAAGGCAATTTTGTTTGGAAACGCCATTTAAGAGCAAAAGTTACAACCTTTTTCATACGTATTTGTTAATATGTATATGTGTTTGAAAGGGATTTTATATTGCTAATGCGTGAAATACAATCAACAGTGACGGAACCTTTTTTACACGTGACAATTTTACTAAAGCACACATGTCGATGCTTGTGGGTGGGAGCGTGTGTGAGTGTGCAAAACGCTACACATCTAAATAGTTTTATAAAGGTAAAGGCATTGAAGCCAACAAAGGTCACAATTCAATACACAATTACATAAATAAGAAAAGTGTAAAAAATGGCAGATACCAAAAGTGGTAAAATGGGAAAAAACTGTGCGAGAAAAAAGGAAAAATGATAAATGAAATAACAACAAAAAGTAGAAAATTCACTTTTCATGTCTATACACAAAGTTGCTTTACAATTTTTTGTTGTTGAATTTTATGCTTTTATCCTGCAACGCTCGTGCCAAGGCGTCAGCATGAATTTATGATATTTTGCTTGCAAAAGCAGAAAGCCAAAAAAAAGTACGCTTTGAATTGTGCAAAAATAAATATGTAGGTATGTTTGTGTTTAATACATATCTATCGACATGTAGATGTACATGAATATATACAAACATGGCGGCGTTTAATCTCACTGGAAATGGAGAGAGGGGAAATTTTGTTTGGCGTTGAACCAGAAACATTTTCGATTGCAAGCAGCATAGCTTTGTCACAATATGTGTCAAAGCGTTGTCGGCATATATACACTCTATACTACAAGTAATAAATATAAGTAAAAATATGTATCTGGATAAATTTTGACAATTTTTTTTTTGACATGTGAACGTTTGGGCTTGTAAAACTTGCACAGGTGATATTTAAATGCGGCAAAAAGTATTTTGCTGTTGTTGTTGACTTCAATTATGCGCCTTTCACTCAAATCACACGCACACTTACATATGCACTTTGTGAGGTGAAAAAATATTACAGTGAAATTGTGAAAACTGCCCATTTATGGCGGCCTACGAGCTAACAAGTATACGATTGTGTAAATATATGTGTTTGTATGGCGCAGAAATAATATAAAAAGGTTAACTTTGCTTGCTTTTGGATACATTTTACACTATAAATTGGAGCAAAGTGGATTTACTGTCGAGCTCAATCAAATTGTTGCTTGTACAGAGGTGTGGTTATAGCGAAAAAAAATTTTTGAAGGAAAAAAGTTTATAAGCGTTGATAAAGAATACACAAATATAAATAAGCGCATTAATTTTTTTTTGTAACATTAATAATTCCTTAGAGGATATACTATTTGTGCTTGCTTAAAAAATATCTATTGGTCGCATTCTACTGCAAAGTCTTGCCTATAAATAAGTTACACTACAATTTCCCACACCTACAAAATCCAATAAATAAACACTTATTTTCTTCCTTTTTATATTTATTTTTTCACATCCTATTTATACTTTTTTATTATTATTTTTTTAGGAGCATTATTGACGTTTGCAAAATAGGTTATTGCTATTGTTTCGCAAATGACCGGTAAAAATATTTTTGTTCCTTACAAAAATATAAACAAAATAAAAAAGCTTCATGTAAATATAGGGTTTTCAAATAAGGATGATATGATTTCTAAGTGTCTTTTTGGCCATTTCTAATATGTCATGATCTGTAATTTTTTTCTTTCTTTCATTGTATTCAGTAATGTTCACAATTTCATCATGGCAAGATATACGCAAGAACAATGTTTACAAATTATTGAATATTATTATCAAAATAATCTTTGAGAAATTGCAGCTTTTTGTGCGCTTTTGCAATTTTATGGTCGTAATAATCGTCCACTTGCGCTCATTATCCGTCGAGTTGTTGAAAATGCCGAAAATACATTCTCTTTGTATAATGTTTAAGTGCCAATAGGGCAAAGAACCGGTCTAAGTATTGAAATTGTAGCTGCCGTTCAGGCAAGTGTTGCTGAAGACCGCAAATTGTGGATTCCAAGACGTTCTCAACAATTGGTACTATCTTAAACCACAACCTGGCGGATTTTGAGAAAGAGTTTGGGCTTGCATCCATATAAAATTGTTCTCACTCAAGAACTGAAGCCATTCGACCATCATAAACGTCCTGAATTTGCTAATTTTGTCTTGGAACAACTTAAAAACGATAACGATTTTTTTAAGAAAATCATCTTCTCCGATGAGGCTCACTTTCATCTGAGTGGTGCGGTAAATAAACAAAACTTTCCATTAGACTATTTCTTGTGGGGTTATTCGGTTATTTGAAATCATTGGTATTTAGTAATAAACCAGACTCTCTCCAAGCTTTAAAAGTCAATATTGAACGTGCTATTCATGACATACGATTTGATTTAGTAGAAAAAGTGTTCAAACAAAAATTCGTTCCTGCAAAAGAAGTCGTGGAGGACATTTGAATGATGCTATATTCAGAACTTAATTGTATCGATAGTACTTAACATTAAATAAAAAAAAAATTGAATTTCTGTAACAATGAGTGTGCTTTTTTTTTTAAGAAATCATGTCACTCTTATTGGAAACCCCTTTATTAGTATATTTACAATAATATTATATGTAATTGTGCGCCAAAAATTGGAGCAACAGCAGCAGTTATTTTATAGGGTTTTCCTTATGTAATTTGGTTGCAATAAATAATAGTTTCGCGAATAGAATCGTTGTTTTTCAAAAAAAAAAAAAAAAAAACCTTCATAATGGAAAAATATTTTCGAATAAATTGTTATGTATGGATATTTTGGAGTAATAGAAAAGCATTGTTTAGGTTTGATAAAAAAGGGCATTACTCGTATATATGTAATATACTCGCTAAAATATATTCTTTATGTTGAGATTAAAAATACATTGTATAGAATATATTTTTGGCTATAAATTTTATTTTTATTTTTAACAAAACTAAAAATTGTTTTCTTTCTAAAATAATATTTTTGATAAATTTGGCTACATATGTATTTACTCTAATTGGGAGCAAATATGTGTTGGCTCACTATTCATGTTTTTATTAAAAATATAGGGCTTGCATTGTGATTTTTTCTGCCACATTTTTACTATATGAATGAAAACTGAACTTATGAATTCCTTTGAATCAAATGTTGAATCAGTCTGATTTAGAGATTTCCAGAAAGGTAATATTAATAAAGGATTTTTTCTTAGACATGTGGTTTTCAAGAAGAAGTAAAACGCAAGCATTTAGCTTAGTTATAATGATAAGGGTTCGCCATTATTTTTTAAAAATAGTTTCGGGCAAATGACCGCCGCGACCGGGACGAAAAAATTCTTAACCATGCAGAGTGCAAATCAAGTAGAGAAGACTTCATACCTCTTAACGTTGCGCTCATTCGATCACGGCACGCTCACGGCGGGATAGATTCCGAGAGCTGCAGAGGGAAGCGAGAGCTATTGTATGCAAATGCAAAAATAAGGAGATCAAGGTGAGTGTGAAGAGTTGAGAAGCTGTTTGACAGGGGCAATGTTCTTCTAGTGTCAGCAGAAATAGGGTAACAAGAAACTGCGCATTTATCGAGAAAGGAATCGATGCAAGCTATGCCTGAATTTGATATATCTGCAATACTTATACAGTTTTTTAAACTCACGTTGGATAATAAGAGAAGCGCAGACAGATTTGGAAAGAGTTTCTAGAAGCTGCTCTTTACTAAATGAGGTTTCAGACAGGTGCTGGAGAAAATAATATTAATAACAGCTGCAGGGCTATATAAATATCGTGTTCAGAGTGTGAACTGCTGATATATGCCGCTGATATTTACATCATCATCTTTAGCAATCGTACCGTTTGTTCACTTTTTTTAGGTTGAACAAAAAGGAAAGTACGAACATTGTATAACGAAATATTCAATTCAAAATATTAACAAATATGCCTTTCGAATAAAGCTCATTTACTTATAACCACAAAAAATTACAGGCCGCAATAAACAATTAAAAATACGAAATTTCTTCGGTTTGCTTGATCAGGTAGCGCATTCGCGTCTTGGCGCCCACGTCACTGTCATAACTTTGAAGTTCTTTATAATTTCTTCTTCTAGCATTCAGCATTAACACCAATATCAATATCTGTCTCGAAATCCAACTTAGAAACACTTTTGCCTACAGGTGTTATATTAGAATGAGTAGATATTTGAAAAGTGAGTTCTGGCGATGAACAAAGTTTTACAGTTTTGGTAAGTGTACTGATGTATTTCCAAGTAATCCAGAAATCTATGGTTTATTCTAAGCTGCCACCAAACTATTAGCGGCAATTTAGGATATTGAGTTCGACACCATCACACTCCGTATGTTAGAACGTAGCGCTAGCCAATTTGCTAAAGTGGATAATAATTTATTTATATTGACTTAAAAAATTAAATATCGACCCAGTAAAAATAAATAACTAATTGTAATAATATAGCTGCTATAAGCCTGTGGCTATCGTGTTTAGGTTTTATGTAAAAGTCTTAGAGCGGCTTATAGATTTTAAAAAAAATAAATTTACAATATTTTCGGAATTTTATCAAACAACCAAAAACCCTTTCTAAAAAATTTTTGATTTTGCTCAGACTAGTCAGACTAGTCAGTTACTGATATAAAAAATATTTGTACATATATATTTATGTACTTTTTTAAAATTTTCTGTCAGCTTTCTCTCACATAATTTACTCGAATTTCTTCAAAATTCTTTTGCATTATTCAATTTGTGAGCACTTACCCAAGCACTCCTGCATACAAGTATTAATAATGTGTTGTTTGTTTTGCATAGCATGATAAATGCACATTGCAATATCAATGGAAAATATTTAGCAAATCATATTAAATTTCATAAAAAAAACTTGCAAGCTAAAATACTTCAATCAATAACTAGCACATAAAAGTATTTAATTTGATTATTGCTTATAAACACGCAATATTGAGGAAAATCTTGCAAACATATTTTTATTCTTTTATGGAAGAAAACAAGTTCTTTACGTAATTTAATATTGAACTTCATTTTTCTTGTATTCATGTAATTTTTAAAAATAGTGAGGTTTAGAGCTTAAATACTGTCCGGTTTTATTTGGTGACAAATGTTGCTTATCTTAAAAACCCATCGGCTGAGAGAAGAGCCGAACGTCTATTTAAGAAACCTAACCTATTTGTATATTTGTGAGATATGCTTGTACACAATTGTTTTATCTTTGTATTCACACCAGCCAAGTGGTGGTTTGTTGCAATTCTATCATTTACAACCGCAGCTAAATTTAAATAAACGCAAAGTAAATTTATCAGCTGCAGGTTTTTGAAATGTGTTTTAGAGCAAAGGAACAGCATCAGCAGCAAGATTTCCACTCACAAAACAAATAAAGTAAAGAAAAAAAAAAGAAAAAAATAATAAATGTAAATATCTGGTAAGAAATTGGCGATATCAAAAAATTAGCAATTCTAAGCACACATTTATCCAACGTTCTCAACGCAATACGGAATACAGACAAATTTATATATATTGCGTAAATTTTGCAGGTGAGAAATGAAACCCGTATGACCTGTTGTTGCTGAAAAAATGTACGAGACGTGTTTTATCTGCACTCGAGTGTAACGAAAAATTCGCAAAGTACTTTCATCATTTTATCTACACAACTATACAAACAAATGTATATATATATAAAGGGTGATCCATTTTGATATTCCCTATTTTTTAAAGAAACAAACACAGAAAATTCAAATTTAATGGCGAATATTTATTATCATTCAAAAGAACATTCTTTGGCATTTATTTTTTGAAGATTATCTCTTTCCAGTTTTAGTCGCGGCTGTATCTTGGATGGTCCATTCGTTGAGCCCAATTTTTAGATGACTCGTTCGAACATTTCGACTGGTAACTGGCCTGAATCGAAGCGGAATTTTCCGCATAGACTTTAAACTTTACATATCCCCACAGGAAAAAGTCTAACGGTGTGATATCACATGATCTTGGTGGCCAATCGACCGGCTCAAAACGTGAAATTATTTGCTCATCGAAGTGATCTCTCAATAAATCCATTGACTGATGCTTTGTGTAGGAAGTGGTGCCGTCCTGTTGAAATAAAATATCACAGAAATCACGGAATTCAATTTCAGACATCAAATAGTCGATTATCATGGCGAGGTAACGGTCGCAATTGACGGTTACGTTCTCATCGGCATCATTGTTGAAGAAATATGGATCGAGATTCCACCGGCCCACAAACCACACCAAATCGTTCTTCTTTCTAGATGAAATGGCAGTCCTTGAATCTCTTCAAGTTTCTCTTCGTCCCAAATGCGACAATTTGGCTTGTTTACATACCCATTGAGCCAGAAATGGGCCTCATCACTTAACAAAATTTGGCTCGAAAACGGGTTTCAAGATGGGTGATGGTGTTGCGAATAGTACGCTCAGTAGGCCGATTATGTTGGTTATAAGTTAGGCGAAGCGCACGAAACACGTTCTTTACACGGGAATTCTCCTAATAAAATTGAATGATTTGTAAGTTTTTTCATGATGAAGTGCCAAACAATATTGAACAAAAATAACTCGACAGCTTGACACGACTCACGCGTGAATTGGTAAGAAAATGGCAATTGAGAATAGTACTTCTACTTGGATCACCCTTTATATATAAACTGCTACATACAACTAAATGTACTTCCGTATCTTCGAAGTTCCTACTTCTTACGTGCATATAGCAACCTATAACATCTGCCGCGGACTGCTATTTTCAAGAAACGGACAAGTAAACAAAATGTGGTAAACAAACGCAATCAAGAAGATGAACGATAAGCAAAGTGCGGACGTTGAGCGCCATAATGAGCAAATGTGTGAGTGCGGCGGGTAAGGTGGGTGGCGCTGGTGTGTTAACTAAATGTGTTGGTGAAGGTGCGGATTACTGCATTACTAGCCACGAACACACACACATATGCATTCATAGTAGATATAAATAAAAAATGATAAAAAATAATACAGGTTTGTATGTATATTTGTTAGTATGCTTTAAACACAAATTACGATGAGTGCAAAACACTTTGGCTAATATTTGGCACCTGGGCATGCTTTATTTTATACACAACCATCTCAATTTGTTACGACGTGTTTACGCCTTGAGTTATGCTTTTAATTTTATACCAGCAGTGGAAATGGACGATTAAAGTATCTAATGTCGAGTGGAAGGCATATAAATAATATGAATGTAGTTTGAAAATATATATTTAATATACATTTTTCATAGTTTGGGAAATGCGGTAAAAGTTTGGATTTTTCAACAAGCAGTTTTTAAATTTAAATTTTATGAATTGGTTGGCGAAAGATATAAAAAAATTATATTATTTTTAAAAAGGTGTATAATTTTTTTCAATTACTTCGGAGAACGCTTAAGTCATAGAATCAAAATGGTAATGTCCAAAATGTCAAAGGACCACACCACGAATTCAAATCTATCGGAGATTTTTATAAATAGTGGGTGCGATACAATCCAGGTCAAAGGTTCTTTTTACATAAAGTTTTGTAAAGTTTTAAAGTGTTTTAAATCGAACGAAATCATTCAGAGCAGCATAGTGGGATATACTATCCATGCTATTTTTTAATATGTATATTTCGAAACTTTCTTCACTATCAGAGGTCGTTTCTATGATCTGATACGCCAAAGAAATTGGCACCTAGACAATAAATATACCGATAAGGTTTGATCGAAAATAAAACTGCTGTTTCGTCCACCTGCCCCAGTTACCCTCTTCACCAGCTGGACGAAGGAGCACGAACTCCAACTGAATGTGAAAGTCGACGACTTCAAAAATCCCACAATAAGCACACAAAAGTTACTGGAAATCACATTCGACAGCATGCACTTCTTCACTTACAGGCCCTAATCGCCATTCAAAGAGAGTCTGTCAATATTGATATAAACTCTTACCGTAAATTCCATGCTCGGAAATTAAGAACCAAACATATCAAACGAAAAGCTTGGTCTGATTTGCGAGAAATGAATTTTACTGGCATAATTAATGTCTGTATACAGTAGGAGAATGATTATATGAGTCACCGTACGTCACTAAATGCATAGGGAATTCATGCCTACTAAAGCCTACTCATCTAACACCCCTATCTCCGGTCCAACCTTTTCGAAACAGCTCTTTTCCTGCAACTCCCGTTAAATGACCACATCTATTACAACAACAACAACAACAAGCAGCTGCTATTGGTCTAAGGGATGTTTTTAAAAAGGTGAGTCGATAGAGGCATTATACATAGAGCAGTTGTAGAGTACATCATCGTCGAAGGTGTATGCACTTGTGCACTTGCAGTATAGAAGTAACTATCGATAGCAGTGAGGAAAAAAATAGATGGCTAGAAACGAGGAAAGGCCTTTACGATCTAGCTGAGGTTATCGGTGGTATTGCTGATAACAACCTTTATCGACTAATGAATGCGGAGTCGACATTGGGTAACTATTGTTCATGACTATAGATGTTGACTTCATAGGTAAAGGTGGGATACCTCCACCTACTGGTAAGACCTCATGAATTGCTCACCTCTGTGAAAAACGATGTAATCTCTAACCAGCAAAGGCATACCTACAAATTATACTGTCGCTGTATATAGCCGCTGTTAATCTTCACAAGTTTAGTGGGTCGAATTATACCAATATTGGTATTCGATGCTCAAGAACAAACCCTTTCCGTTTTATTCTCAACTCACTCACCTTTACAATACTGAGTGCAATATACCTAGATCTTTGAATACGTAGACTTTTAAACTTAGAACATTAAATATTTAAAAGTAAAAAATTACCACCAACGCTATCAATTTTTAAAACAGCTAAGCTTAGGCTGCTGCTCCTTTGTACGCATGTAACTCAAATACAAACACACAAAAACTGTGTGCGCAGTGATTGCCATTTTATAACCGACTGTGGTAAGCTAATTGTCAACTTTTAATTGCTTCTTTCGGTTTTGTTTACCTGCACCTTACACAGCAACAAACTTTACTCTTTTTTTTTTTTTTTTGAATTCGCTTCCCTTCTATTTGTACGCAAACGTTGGAGTGCGAAAAGTAAAAAAAAGTAAAAAGACTTTGTAATATATTTCTTTTGCGGAGTCTCTATTGTTACGCCAATGCTAAAGCTTAGAATTAAAGTTATAACAGTAATTAATAATTTCATATCTTAATGATTGTCATTAAATTATTTTAAATAAGTGTCCAATCGAAGTAAAATTGGCTGTGTTTACGACTTTTTTTTATTAATTTCTTTTGTAATGATTTGCAGGCTAATAACAAGAACTAAGCTCGGATTTATTTCTAGTGTTAATAGCATTTTGTGAAAAAAAGTTTCTTTTATTTTTTATTATTTTTTATTATAAAATCTGAAATAAATAAAACGTATGTACTGAACAGACATTCTCTTTATTTTATTGTTTAGTGTATCAACCATCACAAGAATGCAGTGTGGCATGTCTTTAACAGGGTTTTTTTGTTTCCATATCAGGCCAAGTCGCTCTTACTTTGGACAAATATTATCTAAACTTCATTCACTTGGACCTCAAAATCTTCTCTTACCATGTCACTCTAGCATAGATTATAGCAATATGCAGCAATTTATGATAATTTTGGCAGTATGTTTGCCGATATCGGTTACTAATGTCACTGATAACTTCACTTATGATTCAAATTCACTACACATATTTATATATATATATATATATATATCAATATGCGAAGAGAAAATGATATATATATATATAATTTTCGGTCGAGCTCCTCCTCTAATTTTTGGTTTGGTTTTTCGTCGCTTTTAGTTCATGTCAAAAATATATACTCGGAGAGCACATCTGCCAAGGTGAGACCGCAACTAGAACCATTCATTTTCTATAATTTTTGGATGTTGGTCAAATATGGACTTGAACCCTGGCCTTCCGAATGTTAGTGTGTAATGCTAAGCTCGGCTATTGCAGCCGCACGCTTTTACCTTACTTAAAATCATTAAAAATAAAAATAACAAAAAATAAAAATAATTTTTATAACCTTACCGAACCTAAAATAATGAACCAATCATAAGTCAGAAAATCAAAAAAAATCCCAGGTGGGAAGAATCATATCACATTGATTTAAGGAAGATTTCTAGGATTGAAACTTAGCACAAACAACTAGCTAAAACTAAAAATATATTATGTTTTCCCTCATAAAAAAAAAGAAATACCACTTGCTTGAATGACTTTATATGAAGTCCTTAATCTTACTTCATAAACCACCAAAATATACCAATACAAATAAGTTTTTTTAATAAAATGTGAAATTAGCAAATATTATATAGAAAATAAATATAATCATTTAAGTCTGCAACTGAGAGATTTAGTTTACCTAAAAATTAGGAAAATCGCAAAATTCTGCAAAATTAAAAACCTCTGCTGAAGGTTATGTACTTTGATAAAAAAAATAAAGTTAAAGAAAAAAATGCTTAAAAAGTTTTTTTTAAGTAGTATCATTTTCTCTTCGCAGGTGGCTTCGTAATTATCTGACATTAAACTTGCTTGGTTTTTTCTCTTAAAAGTAAATATAACACTTAAAAAAAAAAAAAAAAATATATGCAGGATTTTAAAACTTCTTTAATGTAATTGAGCCTTAAAAGAGTATTCTAATTTGTATTAATAAGTTAAGAAATTTTCTATTATATTTTGAGACCCCTAAGTATGGATTTGTAAAAAAATTGTGAGCTGAGCTGATTAAAGTGATTTCTATAAAATTGTATCCCTTTTATGATCATTGTTTTACAACTTTAATAGTTTAAAAGAAGAAGATATTGACGCTGAATGGATTTTGTCATATCTGATAATTTAAGGAAATTTTGTGAGCAGACATGATATTGGTTTTCTAAAAGCAGATCTTTGATTTTTTTTATGGATGTATTAACAGAATTCCGATACAAGCCACCTTTACGAATTTCCAGCCACCCGAATTTACTAATTTTGGCTATTTTTCGCATTCTTCCCACCAAAATTAGGAATATATTCTTTGTGGTTACGAAACATACTACTACAGCAAAATAAAAATGTAAAAACTTTGATTGCTGAACTTATCAGTTTGTTTATTTCGGTTAGAGCTGCTTGCATATCCTGCTGCCACCATTTCGGGTGGTGAAATTATTTGTTACTCTCTAATTCTCTGATAATCTGAATGCGACAACACAGGATTGCTTTCAACTTATTTCTATTTATAATTCTCAATTTCAACAACCAACAGTTCAGCCTGGCACTGCCTGTGGTTTTCGTAATGCAAATGTGCTGTTCTTTTGTTTTATTTATTTATTGCTCTTCTTCTACATTCTCTCTTGCAATATGCTCATCAGCATGGTGGAGTATTTTTGTTTTATTCAATGCTTATAAAATAGGAAATTCGCAGAATTATTGAAGTGTATAAATTAGCAAGGAGTAGTAATTCGCTCTCATGTAATTAGCGCTTGATATTTACTTGCATTAACTAGTAGAGTTTTAGCGCATTAGCACATGGGCGCATGTGTTGAATCGGTTAAGAGGGTGAGGGAATAAATAAAGCTTGACATACTCTATAATAACCAAGGTTAGTTGGTGAGAAATAAATATTATTATTTTTATTTTTACTTTACGATTTCAAACTGACATCTAAGAAATAAGGAGGACGTAATTTGGATGGAAATGAGAACTAGATACTTGGCTGTTATTTATTTAAGAAGGTATTTGTTGTGATTGAATTCATTCAATTAGGTTACTGGGAAAAGTTATATTTAAAAAGAACTAAAAATAACAAAAAATATAACTATCTATTACCACGTGAATTTTCTCAAATGATTGATATAGGACAAATATTTTTATAGATGATTAGCCTTTGCTTAAAATCTCCAGACACGAATTATAAAATTAATCTTAATAGTTTTCAAATTAGCTGTGTCGGGATTTATTTAATTATTTTAGAAAAAGTTGTTCAAATTGAAAATTTATCACACAAAGTTTTGCATCTTGACCATAAAGTCATTTAGCTATGTAATGCCCGAAGACTTTTAGTGGAAGATAGATTAATTTTACACATTTTCATAGTTTTATCTAGAAAGCTTGTTCAGTTTGTGTTTGAGACAAGTGTATTTAGATTTTTACAGAAGGTTAATCGGCCGCAATAGCTGAGTGGTGAGCATTGCGTATTACCATTTGGAATGCTAGGGTTTGAGTCCTAGTTCAACCATTATCAAAAGTCACAGAAAAGTTTTTTTTTCTAATTTCGGAGATCCAAGTAGAGGTATGTTTTCAATAGCCTTTTTTTTTTTTTTGACAGATCATACGTGAGTCGTGTTAAGCTGTCATATTATTTTTGTTCAGAATTGTTTGGCATTTCATCACGTTCTGTAAAGAATGTGTTTCGCGCTCTTCGCTGAACTTATAGTCAACCTAATTGGCCTACTGAGCGTACTATTCGCAACACCATTGCCCATCTTGAGACCCAGCATTCATTATTGGATAATATTCGACCGAATAGACCACGTCTAGGAAGCAGTGTAGAAAGTATAGCGGCAAACTCGGACTGATGTATGGAACAACTTGGCGCATTTTACGTCGAAATCTTAAATTGATAGCGTACAAAATACCGCTTGTACAAGGACTGAAACCACTCGACCTTCCCAAGCGACATCGCTTCTCTCTATGGTCTCTTGAAAAGTTCCAAGAAGATTCGACAATTTCGAGCCAAATTTTGTTCAGCGATGAGGCCCATTTCTAGCTCAATGGGTGTGTAAACAAGCAAAATTGCCGCATTTAGGACGAAGAACGGCCTGAAGAGAGCCAAGAGCTGCCAATTCATCCAGCAAAAACAACGGTTTGGTGTGGTTTGTGGGCTAGTGGAACCATCGGTCCATATTTCTTCAAAAATGATGTCGGTGAGAACCGTCAATGGTGACCGTTATCGCGCCATGATAACTGACTATTTGATGCCTGAAATTGAAGCTCGTGATCTCGGCGACATTTGGTTTCAACAAAACGGCACCACTTCCCACACATCACACCAATCAATGGATTTATTGAGAGAACACTACGGTGAGCAGATAATTTCATGTTTTGGGCCGGTCGTTTGGCCGCCAATATCGTGTGATATAACACCGTAAGACTTTTTCCTGTGAAACAAAATATCGCGTGTGTTATTCGTCAGTTATCGGTCGAAATGCTCAAACAAGTCATCTTCAAAAAATTAATGCCAAATAATGTTCTTTCGAATGATAATAAATATTCCCTATTAAATTTGAATTTTCTGTGTTTTTTCTTTTTCTTTAATAAGTAGGGAGCCTGGAAATGGATTGCCCTTTATTTCCAACATGAAATAAAACCACTTCAAAAAAAAAAAACAATTTGCCATTCAGAGATGGTTTAGAATAAACTGGAAAAAATTCAAGACGCACACCACAAATCGAAGCTCGGCCGAAAACCGCTTTAGCGGCTACAAAGCACAAATTCAAGTGCCAAAACGGTCTTCGAACAACCATTTGTAGTGCATTATTAATAGCTTGGCTTTAACGGCTGATATGCTCCACAGCTCGTGTGTGTACGCCTATGTTCTAGTGTGCCTTAAAGATGACTTCAACGCTTCACATATACGTACATAAATGCAATTAGTATTTGCATATCAATGAACGAGTATTAGCAGTTCATTAGGTTTTAAAGTTTGACTAGAATTTGTAAACGTCGATTTCTTAATTAGCATCTAAGTAATTAATATTTTACGATTTGACTCCGGTTAAATCGAATATACATCCAACACAACTTTTATTTGTGCAGAATAAATATTAAATTGGTAGAAGAATTTTTTTAATTTTGATTTAAATGTAATTTTTTATTTTGATTTATTAGCAATAGTACAATAAAATTGAATTTTATTAATACCCTCCACAAACCCCTGAAACTCTTAAAAGCAATGCGAAGGAAGCAAATTAAGCAAATCTATAACATATTTTAAAGCACGATTTAATTAAGATACATAAAAGCGATAGTAGATATTTATCTGTTCTGTTCATTGAAAGGTGCAAATTACAAACCCAAATAAATGCGATTTAAGTTTTTTGATAGAATGTTCGAAAATCTTCGAGTATATAATATGTCAAGCGGGTAATGAGAATACATAATTTATTGAGCGTTATGCTCGTAAAAAAACGGGCAAGACTTACTAGTCATTACTGGTTCCCGGAAGGCATCTGAGGAACGCAGCCGTCTCTCTCACTGCTAATTATAAGATGGACGAGAAGTGGCACACCGATCAGGAAGTATGAAATCTGATCTTAATCAGAAATTAAATACTTTTACTTGTAAAAAATAAACCGATTGGAAAACGGGCTTAAAACGTTTTCGCCAACAAACTAAGATCTAACCCAAATAACACGGTCAATATTAGCGTCATAGCCTATAAATTTTAGAATAAGCAGCACTAGAGTCAGTTTTACACTAAGAGAATATGCTCGAAATCAGAAGGGCTAAAAGACAATATTAGAAAATAAATTATATTTATATATATATACCCGTATATTTAAATTTTTTTTCGCCTATAGTCAACATAAAGAATAATAGACCTACTCGTATGTTTATGTGATACTGTTCGACTGCTTAAAGAAGTGCTCAGCATAAGCGACTTGGGAAACATAATTCATTGGAAATTGTTTTAAAGTAGATGTATTTTACATCTTAAATATAGAAAGGTAAAAATTACCAAAATAGTAATAACTCGCATTCAAAAAGTATATTCAGATAGGATATTCAAATACGACATTTCATGAAAACCATACGTTTAGCCGCTTAAAGAATATATTAATTTCCTTTCCGTCGTCAAGAACAAGCGATATCAGCTTCGTAACAGTATTATATTAAGCTATCACATAAGAATAAAATAAAAATCCTTAATTTTCTCCAAGTATTTCTTAAAGGATTAAATATTTCTGAATTTTAAATTGGATTTATTTACCTTGAAAGTGCCATTAAAATTCAATACAAAAAAACCTTAAAGTAAAAAAGGAAATTTGTATGTATGAGAGATGGCAAGCTTTAAAAAGGAAATCACAGAAAAGTATGAGAAAGACCAATATATACATACATACACACCCATATATATGTAAGCGTCTCTGTGTGTTTATACTGTTGCGCGCTTTTCCTAAACATCGGTTAAAATCGCCTTGCACAATCAAAAACAAAAAAGATTATGTACATTCATTCACTTAAAATTTGTATGTGTGTTTATATAAAAATATGCAACAATAGTGGTTGATGCTTCAAAAATCAATTAACCTTGATTGTTGTACGTGTTTCAGCGGTCGTTGTTGGGAAATTGATACCTCAGGCCATGGCCAACGAACCAAATACGCACGCACAAATATATACATACGTATGTTCATACAAATTTATATAAATATTGCACGCACGCACAGTTGACGAAAATGTGAGACAAGGAGTAGATATGCCCACAGGTGATGGTGGGCTGTTCAATGTTTTGGGGGTCTGGCGATAAATATATAGATATAAATATTTATATATATGTATATATGTATATCGATCTAATTTTTCCCTTTTTCTTTATAAATATATTCTATGTGTTTTTTAGTTTCTTTTTTTTCCTTCTTTGCACACTTATCGTGCTGGAACTCTTGTTTCTTTATACATTTAATATTTCAAATAGAAATGATTTTAGCAGCTTTTTTGTTGAATATACCTTTTTCATATATTTTTTATTGTTTTGCAAACAGGTAAGTGTTCATTTGTATATGTATTTTTGTCCTTTTTTTGCTACACCCAAAATAACATTTGTATTGTTTTTTTTTCTTTTTATGGAATTTTCATGGACGTTGCTGATGATGTTGATGGGATTATTGAAAAACGACAGGTTTCAATATTGGACGTGACAGTTGGCTTACTTGGGACTTTTTGTCGATTTTGATCTTGGAAATCTATGGCGTTCGAAGCTACTTTTACAAATACACACACACATACACACTGAGGTATATAACGTTTCCTAGAGTAACATCTTAACTTTCTTCATCGCCTTTTTCTCTTCGGCAACAATTTTCAATTCATTTTTCTTTCCTGCCCCACGTTTTCTTAAATTAATATGCACGGGAAAACATTTTTTTTTTTTGCAGATTATGTGGGATAAATGTTATTTTATTTCTTTATTCTAGGATTTGTTTTACCACATTTTTTGATTTTATGTCTAACTTGTTGATATTATGCTTTGCATTTGATTTGGCAGTTAAGAAGCAATCAGCGGCAAATGAATAAATGATAAATAAACATTGACGGAATGTGAGGCAAGTATTACCTGAAGATGTGATTAAAATGCGGAACATTATTTAATAATAATTTAATAATAAAAATGCTATTAATGTTTCAAATATTTCATATTTAATTATTATTATGCTCCTGAAGTATCATTTTTTATCCTGACTTTGTCTGTGACAGCCACTAAGAAAAGATACAATTAGCGATTTTCACTTGTTGAAAAAAATTTATTAAAGAAATATAGAATAAAGTGTAACAGAGTGTCCAAAATACTAACAAAGACTTATGGTGAGTTTGCAATGAGTAAAGCTAAAGTTTCCGATTGAGAAAGGCGTTTCCAAGAAGATTATGAAAACTTTGAAGGTAATGAAATCCCTGGACATGTCAGCATATCAACTACCGATGAAAGCGTAGGAAAGGCGAAAGAACGATGGAAGATCAAATCATTACATGAAACGCGTGGCAGCAAAACTTATTCCAAAATTGTAGAATTTTGAACAAAATCAGCGTCGAATGGGAGTTTCTTAGGACTCGCTAAATGTAGTCAACGATGACGTTGCAGCCACCAGATTTGGCTCTGTGTCAATTTTTTCTATTTCCAAGAACAAAGAAAACCTTAAAATGGAGCCATTTTATAGCCGTAGATGACATTAAAAATGCATCGCGCATCAAAGATCGAGTTTAAAAAAGGTTTTTGAGGACAGAAAGAAGCACTAACATGAGTACATAATCAGTTCACAATTGAAGAAATATTTGGTTCAAAAAGGGAGTTATCAGTTTTAAACACTCTACAATTTGAGATTTACTGCTTTTGTTATCTTCTATTTTCAGATTTTTGTTTGTTAGAGAGCATGCTTGCTTGCCACTTATGCCTCAAAAATGCCTGATCAATGCAAAAGCTTTATATTCTTCTTCTTCTTTGGCACAAGCACCGCTTATGCGATTATAGCCGAAACAACAATAGCGCGCCACTCGTTCCTTCTCTTCGATATTTGGCGCCGGTTAAAATACTGTGTGAAACTAGGTCGCTCAGGTCCACATGATCCTTCCAATGGAGTGGAGGTCGGTTGGTTAAAATACCAACAAAAGTCTTATAAACACATTAAGTTGTCAGTTCATAAAGAAGTTACTTTAAGGAAAAAATCTGAAATTCGAATACATTAATATAGACCAGAATTAAGTCGCTGATTGGGAACGCATCCAAAACACTAAACGAATGCTAAAAAAATATAATTTTTGACAGTTTTTAACAGAAAATAGGCATATATGCAAATGCTATAATTTTCAGGTTAAAAAAAATACGCATTAAATGCTCACTAGCCATTTTTTATAAAGGTTCGAGAGTATACTATTGAGCACTGTACACTGAAATGCTTATCAGAAGATCGAGTTTTCAGAAAACCTACAATACATGTTCTCTTAATATTAAACAAAAATATCAAATATGTCGAGAATTAGAAAAAAGAAAATAGTGGATCTCCAGGAAGGCGGTTTCAGTTAATTTTCCAAGTGAAGCTCGAGAAAATAATTTTCAGTGAATATATTTTATTTTATTTATAATTTTTTTTTTAATTATTTTTGGCATACGCATACGCGAAAATTTTTTCGATATTAAGTTTTTGATGCAAATCGATAAGATCCCATCATACACATCAACCACCAAAACTTCAAAGCGTTATAAACTATCGTCAACAATTTATGTTTACTTTTTTTTGTGAACACGAAAACGAAATTTACTTGCACTTGATATATCCGATTTTATTGGACAAAAAAATTTTTTTAAATACAATAAACACATGGAAACAAGATAACATTATTTTTAGAAAGGCAGAGTAAGTAAGGTCGAAATCATTTTACTTCCTCCTCATTTTATGCTAAACTAATATCAGTGGAAGCGAAGCATTCTTTTTTTCATAACACATATTTAATTATCTTATTAATTTGTTACACGAAAAACTTCATGTTTAACTTTTTCGTCCCATAGAATAGAAAAAGTGAGGTTTCTAAAAAAGTTGGTGAATATAAAACTGATGAGTAAAGTGAACGGATAAAGCGGATCACTGTGTGAAAGTGTCAAAAAAATTAAGAGACATGAAATATACGTCCAATTCGTATATAAAGAATATACTTTTTCTCAGTTTCTTCATCCAGTGCGAGCTTAACAATTTCTGGCCATATACAAAATTATGTGCGGATAAAGCTCTTAGTTTATTAACTTATTAGTTTGTTAACTCATGAAACTAGTCAACATACCCGCTTTTTGGGTAAATAGAAAAAATATTGACAGCACTTAAATAAATAATTAAAAATGTCATTATTCCAATCTCGCATTATTTGAAATAAACACTTTTCACTTATTAAATTTTCTGTTTTTACAAACAACCAAATGCATAATAATGAATTCTTGTAAGAATGAAAGCTACAGATGCTGCCCACATTAATCGAACAGCCCACAATACCCGGTCTTGCTCTACCTCTTGTCATTTGTTTTATTTAAAAAAAAATGCAAATTAATTTATACAGGTTTGTGTATAAAAAAATAAAATTAAAGCAGTAAATAATTTTTCTTGTTGCCAACAAAACCTTAAGCCGACAACGATAAGTGAAAATAAAATCGTTAATTATATGTAAAAAAATCATTTATTATATCTTACACACGTAAGAAAATGCGAAATCTCCCAACTATTTCGGTGAAATTTCTTCATATTAATATTGTTATATATGTAAATCGAAATTCTTTGTAAATCAAAGTTAATCTGTTGCACTTTTTTAGTATTTTATTTTATATTTTACAAAATACAATATTCATTAGTAATCGTTTTCAATGTTATATGTAAATATTTTTGTGTGTATGTACACTCAATAACAACTAACAAAGAAATTTTCTATTTTCATAGTAGGCAGTAAATACAGCATTAGTCAAGTCAACCATTCAATGCAGCACCAATTTTATATACTTAATAAAGCAAATGACCATTCAAGTGGCACAATGAATTGACCCATAAATGATAAGAATTGCCTTAAATAAAATATACCACCTTTTTCAATTACCATCCACCAATACCACCATTAAAAACACCTGCCGAGCACACATTTTCGGGAGTAGCTCAAAAACACGATAGCCGTTGACTATACCTTGACATAGTGCGCTGGAACAGTTCACACGCATGAAACCCCATATAAACACAACAAACGATTCGTCAGCTACCCACTTCCGTTGCGCTTTAGTTGCCAGAAAACAGTTTGAACTCAAGCTAAAAATATTATAATTCGCTGAATTTATTTAACCACAATAGCCATATTTCTTTTAAACGTATATACATATACAGTTATTTTACTATATAAGTATATGTATGCAACATACATATACCATTGCGTTCATATATTGGTGCGAATTTGGCAGTTTGCTAACGTAAAAGTTGTCAAAACGCCACTACCAAAAGGAACAACAAAAAAAAATCCAGACGCCATCACTTAAGTGGCAGGTAACACGCAAAAAGAGCATCGCGTGCAATGCAGCTCTAATTACTTGTCGCAATCTTGTGAAAATGCGATGCCACCATTCACGACAATAGCAAAACAAATAGCCGCGTGGGCGGAAGAGAGACATTCTGTTTTTTTTTTTTTTAGTACAACTAATAAAACACAAAGTCGTACCAGCCGTGAAATGGCTTAAAAGTTACATTTAAGAAGCTCAAATTCTTACTCTTGTATTATTCTGATTGTTCCATATATTATTTTTACCTTTACTCTTTTCGCTTAACATTAGAATTAAATAATTTTGAAAATTAATTTATTTACGAAATCAATTAATGAATAGAGCATGCAATAAAAATGTTACTTCTTGTGAAAATAATTCTCAACGCACACTCAAGATATACGAGTACTCACAGTTATGAAAACAGAAGAACATTCTATGAAGAGAAATAATTCACTAACGCTTATTCACCAAAGCAACTTGAAGCAAGTGAACAATAACCTACCATGGCAAGATTCGAATTTGTTTTTTTAAATGTCCTGTCTTCTGTTTTTTCATATATTAGATGAGTGCGATAAAAAGTGTTTATTATAGACTTAATAATCTTAAGGGGTTAGGCCACTCTAGAATTTTCGGAAAATTGATTTTTTTTTCTTTCAAATGATACATTATGGTCTCAAAAATGTTATCCCGAAAGATTATGATAGAAAAAAATTTCTAATGCCCCATTTTTGTTCTCTAGCTGAAGCGTCTGTTTCAGTCAGTAAGACATATTCAAAACATAAACACGTTTATCTCAAAACTGCTTATTTCAAGTAGGCCGGAAATAAAACTCAAACAATTTACAACCGATTCAATAAAAATTTTGACAAAATTTTCAGAAATACATTGTCCATAGAAGTATATAGGATCTTTCTTTTATCTTGCGTAGTTTTTTTGTTTTTTTTTTATTAACAAATTTCGAACAATTTTTTAGGCCAAATTGTTGCATTTTCCTTTAAAGACCCGTCATTTTGTCAAAAATGCATATCTTGAAAAATTCCTACGTACTTCTGTAGCCCTTGCTATTTACAAGCGAAACCGTTCAACAAGATATTAAAATAAAAAAATTAGAGGAGCTGTGCGTTCGGCCGTGCTTCCCGAAAAAATGGAGAAATCCTACGGTGAAAGCTGTATAGCCGCCATTTTTAATTAATTAATTTTTCTTAAAAATAGTTATAAGCAGCTAATTATATGTACTTGTATATATAAATGCCTTTTGTTGAAAATCAAATTTATTCAATAGTTTCCCCGAAAAAAAAATCTCATAAAAGGCCTATTTTGTGGCCCTCTAGAGTGGCCTAACGGATTAAAAAGAAAAAAATTAAGACGTTATTCCTAGATATGAATAAGATTAAAATATACCGATTTCTTATTCTTAAGTTCTATTAAAGCTTTTCTAAATAAAGACAGAAAAGAAGGGCTGTCTTCAGTCAGTGTCAATATTAACTCGGGTTCACATCTTTAGAATACCAAATTTCATGTTTCTAAACGATTTTTTTATGGATTTTTTACGCAAACCCTCATATCTGAACAAATCAGTGTGGGCTAGCTGCTATAGTCGTCCGATTTCGATGATTTTCAGAACTGATATGCACTTCATTATGTGTGTGTAGAATACCAAATTTTAGGATCTAAAGTACTGTTTTGACGGAATTATGACCCAAATTTTTAAACCTGAAAAATCGGTCGTATATATGCTTTAGGTCCGATCTGGCCGGTTTCTACAAATGATCATTTAAACTATACGCTCATCTTCGTACCAAGTTTGGTTGATATATCTCAGAAATTGAGGGACTAGTTTGTGTTCCAACAGACAGATGAACAGACGGACAGATAGGCAAACGGATAGACGGACATGGTTAAATCAATTCAGCTCGTTGTTCTGATACGATCGGTATAAATCTCGGTGGATCTATCTCTTCGCAAAGTTAATATACAATTTCATGTACATGAAAGGTATAAAATATAAAATACACATGCATTCATGCATTTACAGTTATTTATATAAGAATATTTTTATGAGTTTCAGTTATTGATGGCAACGCAATAATTTCACGTAGCGGCACTGTTTGGTATGCATATATTTACCGTTCTTGTTTGCATTGTGTTATATCACCTTTTGATGGTATTAAATGTTATAGCAGGTGTGTGCGAGTATATTGTAATATCCTTAAGCTATTTGTCGCAAAAGTGTTGCGTATTTATTGCTAAATTGTATTTTTTACTATATGACGAAGGACAATTCTTGTATGTATGTATGCATAGCAGGATGTGACGCGTGCCCTTTTTGTTGCTACCAAAATTTCATTAAAAGGAAAGTTTACAATTTTTTCGTTACAATCATGACACACACTAAATTAAGTTGAAACAGTTAGTGTTTTACAAATTGGAAACAGTTTCAATTTGTAACCTTATTTTTTCGGTATATAAAAGAAATTACGAAGTTTTTCAGTTAATTCCACCCAGGTTTGCACCTTTCGTTTTCAAATCTCTATACCTTTTTTCACGAATTGCCAACTCAATATTATATTCTAGTCTCTTTACACATGAGTTTCGCTACATTAGTAAATATTATTTTAAAATCAAAATTATGAAAAAATTGTTGAACTTATTTATAAATTGTTTGCAAATATTTTAATTTTTATTTTTTGGTTTTTGAATATAAAGAAAATTTAATTTTTTCCGATTGTTTGTTTTTAAGACAACCGGCTTTTAAATACAAATCTGATTACTCATCTCATAGGGAGTTTTCGTAAATATTAATTATGTAACTAAATTGATTGTGGGAAAATCATTGATGCAGTAAAAAATTTCAAATTTTTGTATCCCAAATTTTTTCGGTATGACAATCGTTTAATCGCTAAAAAATACTGTTTGCTCTTCAAAATAAATATATTAATATAGTTTTGTTTTTAAGAGAATAATGGCTAAAGTGATTTCATTTCACAAATTGAGTGCATTTATGAACAGATCGTTTAAAGAGTAAAAACACCAATTTTAGTAGCTGGTTTGGTTATATACATATGATCGCATTACATAAAATTTGTTAATATTTTGACCAATATTTCATCTTTATTTTTATTTTTTTAATATATTATATGTTTTATCCATATTAAATCTCTTCAAATATAAATTTTGAAAATCAATATTATTTGGAAATCATAGTGGACGTATGTATTAAATACGAATTTGTGTATATTGGTTAGTGGTAGTTCTGGCTTCTTTTTCCATGTATTAAGACTTTGATATCGGCAAACTATTTAGTTATTAAAACACCTATTTTTTTAAATTCATTTCAAAATAACTTCATTTTATATATCAAAGCAGTCATCTGGACTGCTTCAATAATTAAATGTATCAAAATCGGGCATCTAAGATATATTAATTAGAGAAAATGATATTATAGCCACAACACACCAAACAACTAATGTGGTACGGTTCAATCAGTAGAGACTCTTATTTTCGGTTACACCAGAATTTTGCTCTTTCCTAACGAGTTTCTGTCATTCTAAGTCATCATTTTAAGTCGTCATTTTTGTTTACTCCTCCAACTTCGCTGCACGTTGGCCTTTTATTTTTAACTTGTGTTTCGGTCGTGTGTTGCTATTGTAACAACAACACACATATCGCAACAGCAGTTCCTTTATTTCCAAACTGCCAACGTGGCGTCATCAGATTTTGTATTTTGATTTTATTCCTCTTCCTCATTTCCGTCGGAATAATTCAAACGGAAATCGAATTCGTATCACTTACGGATATTTCGGTTTCGATACAGCCAAAAGCTATTGTTATTTCCAGGATATGTCATTCGGCACAATATTCATTTTCTTAACATTTCTTCGATTGTTAGGTCATTTGTTTGCTGTTTTACAAATACATATACTTATGTATATACTCTACCAATTTGAATCCTTATTACACGCACGCGAATGTGCTTCAAATAAAAAGTTTTAATATGTATGCACTATATTGACATAAGTATGTAAGTATGTATGTATATATAATCGTAGATATTTACTTGTCATGTGTGCATTTCTTACAAAATTGAAATTTATTGTCTTCAATTGATTGCACTTACCCACATAAATACACACACACATATATATATATATATATATTTATTTCCCTGGAGGGAAAAGGTATACAAGTATGCAAAGATTTTCGTTTAATACTAGTATTTTTATGACCAGTTCATTATTTGTATAGCAGTTCGCCAGTAACCGGGAAATATAATAATAGCCACCACACGTTATTCGTATGTTGTTGGTATTTCTATTACACCACGGCTGAGTTTCATTTTCTAATAAGCTCTTTTGTAACGTGTGAAATTCTAGGTTCAATACTCACTGTAGGGAAACTAATTGTTCTCTTATTTTTGCTAAAGTAGCAACTCAATATGCAGAACTGAATTAGTATTTAACTAGTATGAAGCTGGTGCATAGCCCGACAATTAAGACAGTTCGTAAGACCCCGCCATGTTAAAAATACCAGTTGCCTACATTGCTTTGTAGCCGCTGAAGCGATTTTTGGCAGAGCTCCTCCTCCAATTTTTGGTTTATCATCTTAGTGTTTATACCGACAAATGGAGCGACCTACAGTTTATTCTAAGCCGCCTCCGAACTGCTGGTGGATTTTTAAGAGGAGCTTTTATTTCATGTCAGAAATACACTCGGAGGGCTTGACATTCCCTGCCGAGGGGCGACCGCAATTAGAAAAATTTATTTTCTATAATTTTGGATGTTATTCGAATCTGGACTCGAACCCAGGCCTTCCGAATGACAGTACGCAATGCTAAGCACTCGGCTATCGCGGCCGCCTGGAAAGATGAACTAGTTAGTGAAAAATGGAAACTAGTTGGACTCTAGTTAACAACTAGTATTTTGCCCTGCTGGGTATTGTATAAATACCTTTCACGCTCATATCGCATCATTCTTTGAGTTAAATGAAACGAAAAGATGCAGAAAGCAAACGAAGGAGAAAGTTCATGTTATTCGTAAATGAAAATGACAGGTCTTAAAGGTATAGATGTCTGTTTATAATGTGCTACATATTAAACTTTTGCGTCTTGACTATAAATAAAACCGGCCCCACCACACACACACGCATCCACCCTCACTCCTCCTATAAACAATGCACAATAAAACAAAAATTTAACCATTGCGAGTGTGTGTGTGACTGTTAAAACCCAGCAAAAATAATTGAAGCGCTTCTTTGAGTAATCGAATATAGAATTGGAAAAATTATCATTCATAAAGTAAAAAGTGGCATCTCTTCACTAATTATTAATACTCATAATATCAGTATGGATTTTGATGATTTTATCTTTTCTTCGAATGACTGACCGATTTTTATTTGGAGTTCTAATTTTCTTGACAGAGATATGAATTTTCTTTGTCAAATACAATAAAAAAAAAACAATATAAAAATGTGCTAAGGATTAGAAAGTTAAAAGAATTTTTAACGTTTTATGTTCATTTAAAATTATTGATCCTTTTTTATAATTATTACTTTCCACTGTGAACACTTTGATATAATTTTTTTTATATTCTTATTCAAAAAAAAAATCCATTTCAAATATTTTTTCTACTTAAAACATTTATATAAGTTTCACATTATTCGATTTGAAAAATGTACGTACAGATCATAGGGGAATCAGAAAAAGGTAGGATTGATAGCATTATAAGGCACACATAGTTTTGACAAAATCGGCAGTCTTAATGGAAATGTTGTTCACTCTAATACATTTCACTGACAAAAAATAAAGAAATGGTACTAAAAGTACTTCGTTCAAGTATTTTTTTATGAAAATTTCCATAGACACCACTGCCTTTGACTTTTTAAATTGACACCAATCGTTATAAAATTTGTTTCTTAAATTGAAAAAATATTGAAAAGAAAAGAAATTTTAAGAAAACTAAGTTCCAGGTAAATATATTTCAACTGATATTGGAAGTCCATGAGGACCTAATATTTTCTTTTTAGACTGAGTAATTAACACCAAATTCATTATTTATTTAAAGCAAATTCAGCCGAAAATCGTAAGTAAAATATTACAACTTATAGTGAAATTCCATGAGGACCGAACGCTGTATTTTTTAGGCTAACTGATTTACAAGATATTCGATCCTTTATTTAAGGCATATTCAAACGCTTCCGTAACTGTGATTCGGTGACCGTTTGTAACTGCTTTTTTACCTTTTTGCACGTTGATCTGTTGGGCGTCCAATGCCTCTTCTTGACTTTGGAAATGCTCATATCATTCCTAAACTCTTCCCGCTTTGATTGCAATCTTAAAAGCGGACTCTCCAAGCCCACGAAATTTAAAAATTCTCGTTAGTTTTTGGCATCTACAAAACGCTTAATTTTTTCTGCGTTTTTTGTCGTACGACGTAAACAAGTGTCAGCGAATTTTTTTCAAAGTTTAGAAGAAACGGCATAAAGAAAATGAAAAAAAGGCTTACGGAATAGAACTTCTAAAGAGATTTCGAGAATTTGTGAGCTTCAATTTCATTCGCAAGACTTTGAAGTCGATTTTGGAGGGCAATATAAGCGCTTATCAAAATCAGCAGTTAAAATGAAAGTAAAATATTTGTCGCCGAATGAGCCACTTTTAATGAACTATTCTAAAACTGATGAATTGCCTCAAACAGAGTATGTTTCTATCAACAATATATGGGTTGCTACTCAAATGTCTAGAAAGGAAAGTATATTATTTTCAGAAGTAGCTAAAAAATGATAATCCCAGTCCAATGCAATTCCAATACAGAGTTCGAAAATAAATTCTAAAAAGGTTTTAATGCGAACAGTAATTTTAAAAATATATTTATGTACATATATATGTATATATGCTCAACATACTGAACTATTATCAGTCCGAAAAAATGTCGCACTTGATATCACGGATTGACTTCCGCTGACAGAAATGCCACATTGCAGTAACGTCAGTTGTTATCTCCCGGAATGCGATGCTTGTATCGTTGGTGCGGAAGATTATGAGATAGAAAGCGTTAGAGTAGATTTCTGGGTATATTATACGCAAGTTAAAACTATACTTAGAACTTTTACGTGGAGTGACGAGGTCTATAGAGGTGCTTTAAAAAATTTAATTTTTGCATTTAGAAAATATATTCCACGATAAATCATATGGTATATGAGTTAGTGGTAAGTTAATATTTATTCAGGCCCAAAGTTAATTATGTGGGACCATACCGGGAAGTAAGAAACGTTTAATTTTGAAAACAGTATCTAAAATTACATCATGTTAACGTCGAACTTAGGTTTTTATTCGATTTATATATCCAATAATATATGCTTTAAGCAGAAGCAATGGTATTTTTTTAAACATATATATATTATAACCGCTGACGCAATTCTCATATATTATTCATACTAGATTAATATAAAAATGTAAATAACTCTTTAAATTTACCTCTTCTACTACTTTAATAACAATACTGAAATAAGGCTGTGGAAAAAGTGAGATGAGTCTAGTGATCACACCTAGTAATGATTCTTCAAAAAATGTTATTAAAATGTATATGTAGTAAGCGTAAGTGTGGAATGAAAATGTGTAAATATTTGCAAATTTACATATTAGGGGGATTCTCTACGTCTAGGAAATGCATAATATGCAAATAATTCCTATGGAATTGTGCTAGAGATCGAGAGCACTCCCGTTGCAAAATTGTGACATATTCAAGAGAAACATTAACAACAACACGGCACAGGGTTGCTTTTTTCCTTCTTGCTATCTGTGGGAAATAAATATACATAACTTTGGATATGAGATATTTTTCCTATCATAGCGAGTTTTTTTGCATTCTTTTGTTGTTGTGCCATTGCAGGGATAGGAAAACTTTGCTATCCGTGCATCGTAGCATGCATTTCCTAGACATAAAGAATCCCCCTATTAATTGAAATCACTTATCCTATCTAATTCCTTTCTAGAAAAGCATTATATGCATAGCAAAGCATTATATGAAAAAACATGTATGTATGTACATATGTATGCATGTATGAAGTATGTATGAATACACTAGGTTTGTATGTCCAGCATATTGGGATTCCGCTAAACAAATTTTAAAAGAAATCCCAATGCTTAATTATTAAGCGTTTAAAACGCATTTCAATTTTTTTTTATTTGTATCCTCATTCATATATTCTGCATTCGTACCTAGAGATATGTGTAACGTAAGGTGTTACATTTATTTAAATGTAACCTTTCCACGAAATTAGAAACGTAAGGAGTTCCTCATTTGTGTCTATGTACATCGATATGGTAAGACATTTCCCATGCGCTTCTCAACCGCTTACTTGCAAGGCATTACCTCCAATGGCATGCCTATGTTAAAATAATGGATTATAGAATTTTCGTCTCTGACGTAAGCGAGTTTTTTTTACTGGGAAGCTCTGAGGTATACACACAAAGGTTGTTGAAGGCTGTGAAAGGCTTGCTTACTTGCTGTGTAGTTGTCGTCAAGCGGACGAGCACCCAAAAACATTGTGAAAGGCGGGTCAATTTAGTCAAAGTCACAGCTGTCGCCGAAGGTCAATGTTAAGTAAATAACTGTACATAAATTATTTGTGTACAATTAACTGACAGCATTCTGTTGCGGAACGTTAAACATTGGCATAATGTTGGCAACAAATGGCTCCCATTTTGTATGTTATGTGCGTTGCGATAGATATTTTCGCATTCGATTTGAATCAATGGATTGAAATGAAATGAATGAAAGTAAAGTGAAGTAAATTGGGTAGAATTGGAAGAAATTATTAATTTTTTTTTACAGTAATATGCAGGCCTATGATATATGAATAAGAATACCACAAATATCAATATATATTTAAATTTAATTACAAAATGTATTCTTCATAAATATTTCAGTAACTATTGTAACATTTAATTATTGTAAAAAAAACTGGAAATTTTTTTACAATTTTCCGTATTTCTAGAAAATGTCCCAGTTGAAAGAAAGACGATATTGGATAAATCCTTTTTTGTTGCCATTTTCTTTGAAAATTCCTAAAAGGAACTAAAACAGTTCATGTATCTGACAAAACTTTTTCCAATTTTTATTTTTTAACCTGTACGTCCAACGCAGAGTTCAAGAATCTAGTGAAGAAGTTTAGATCATTTGTCGTTTAAGTTTTTAAATTTATAAATTTTTTTTAATTTATTTCAATTGAATTATAAGAAAAAATTATCTAGAAGTTTTTTGGGACTGTAAGGAAAACTTAAAAATAACGTACAGGAGTAATTGGAAAATTCAAGTTTGTTATTACTATTTATAAATATCTAATGTTAAATGCTATATTCTAGATAGAAATATTTGTAATAGAATTTTTCATAGCCTTTTAATCAAAATTTTGTAAAAAAAAATTATCAACTTGAACTTATAAAAATTAATTTAAAAACGCTTAAATATTTGGGAATCAATTTAAATTTAGTACAAGTGTTAGTCGCGGGTGTTAGCATCACGCAACTATCGTATAAAAATAGAAATGAAGTTGACTTATAAACAAATAATTGATTAATATCAGCTATAAAATCCAGTTCTATATGTATTTGCAGGATGCAATATTAAATTAAATCATTAAAACAATATTTTTTTTGACTGTGACGGGATATATAGGTGATGCTTCACGTCCGAACACCAAAACACTTATATTACTACTGCTAACATAAAGGTCGGTATGCAGATCTAACGAAAACGCAAAAAAAAGCGATAAATTTTATTACGAAGTAGTAAGTACTTCGATTTATAAAGTTATTAAACAAATACGGAAGCAGGGCAACACAGGTTTCCGAGCGAAATAAGCAGTCTCACATATATTTCGCGACAAGCAAGAAGAAGACAAATTTTCAAACATATTAAAGCAAGTTCATAAAGAAATTTATGTAATGTTTTTAGTTTTTTTTTTCAATTTCTACACCTTTTATATATTTTTAGCTATTGAAAACGTTAGTATACATAGTCTGCGACAAATATTTGCCGCGCTCTACTCATGTTTTTCATTTTGTTTATTTACTTTTGTGCACATTCTTCCTATGTAAAAATCTATTCACAATAGAAAATCAATGTGTCATATTTCCGTGGCAGCTGTATTTTTCCATCCACGAAATATATGAGTTTTTTCGTTAGAGCTGAGTACCGACCTTAACAAAGAAAACGCACGTACACTTAAGAAAAATTGTTTAATGTGAGTTAAAAAAATAACTAGAATTTTTGTATAAAAAAAAAAAAATTTCGTCCACATGAATGTTGTCGCCTTTGACATAATCCATACTAGGTATTATTTACTTGTGACTTCTTTGAATAACTGAAACACTCTTCAAGCTCGAGTTTTGAGAGAGCCAAACGTTACCGTATTGTTTTTGAACAAAAACTCTCAAACAAGCAATGCAGTATGAGCAAGTGCACTGTCGCAATCGTGGAAAAATTTTGCTGTTACGCGTTTCATAACTAAATAAAGATTGATTTACTCAGAACATAAAATAAAATTGTGTACAATTTCTTAAAGACAATAATCGCCGAGCTTGTCTACCCTTAATGGGTGACACAGACAAAGTCAATAAATGAAAACAGCTGAAAGTTTTATCAAACTTTTGGGCACGTATATCAATCAAATAGAAAAAATGTTGATAGTCAGCCTCTCCAAGCACGTTAAATTTAAGAATTGGCAAAAATATCTCTTTTTTTTACTTTAGGGCACACAGCTTCAAATAAAGTCGAAATCAGTAATACAATATGCGCCCAAAGCGCAATTAGGAAAAATTGTTTTTTATGTTCTCGGAAACTGAACTCGAACGTTGGCCTTCCGACTGGTAGTACGCAATTTTATGAACTCGGCAATTGCGGCCGCCCAACCATATTATTATTCCATTTTTTGTAAAATAAACTAACAAATTTCACCTGACTGTTTATTTTACATCAAAATTGTATTTTGGATCTAAAGTATTAAATTTTCATTGAAAACTAAAAGATTAAAAAAAAAAAAGAAAACATTATTAAGGAAAGTTTTATTTATGCAATTTATCCTAAAATGGGTTAAAAAACTCTACAGTCATATAGTTAAAGAATGTCCAAAATAAAGGTGGTTTTCCCGGCAATTCCTAGTATTTCCCTTTTGATAAACAACCATAATATAAAAAGTAAAAGTCTCCATTAAAAACATATCAATAGGATCAATTATTTCACAACTTGTTCATAAAACCACAAATATTTATATGCTCTCATACATGGCATAATCTATGGCACAAAATTTCCTAATCATTAACTATAATTTTGGATCCCTAAACGAATGGAGGCGAAATAAAATTAGATCATCGAAAAAATTTAACAAGAAATTCCCAAAATTCTCACAAAAAAACAAAAATACCCAAAGCGACTAAAAATATGCAAGCATTGAATAGAGCGGCAGAGGATAAACTGGACTGAGTGAAATCGCGCAATTTCGCAAATCGTTTTCACAAAAAATCATACGAGTAATATCGATGTGAAAAAAATACAATAAAAAATTGATGCCGCTCGCAATTGCAGACATTAGAAACCGACGCGTAAAATAACAGAATAACGGCATATGCACTAGTATCTGTATGAGCCTTGCATATACATGCAGTTATACTTTCATGCGTCGAAAGAATGAAATCAACAGCAGTTTTCCCTAAAAAAAAATAAAACAATTCTTGATTTTTTTTTTTTTTTTGTATTCCACACTGAAAACAAGGTTTTAACGTGCGAAAATGCGATTGTATTGGTATAAATGTCGTATGCATACATATTTGTATGTAAATGAGTGTGGGTGTATTAATCCCCAGAGGCACACATGAGTGAGTCCGCTTTCGCAGCTTTATTTGCCACACTCTGTTCGCTAGCGCCGTCGCCAGTTTCCGACAGCAAGCTGCTATAGCTGACAGCCACATCCAATTAAATTCCACTTGTGCTGCTATTATTTTTGCCCACGCAAATTCCTCAACGCTCACACCTTTTACTTTTACCACACAGTTTGGTTGGGCTCTAACCTTGCAGTCGACAATTTTCCACTAAAAAACGCTGAAATTGTTCTCTGCAGTCGAAGGATGCTACTTGTTCATACCCCATATGCCTTCTCTACTTTTCTACCATTGTCTTTCTGCTGGTTAGTTGACTTCGTTACGTATTTTCTTTTTTCATCTCTTTTTTTACTTTTAACCTACTTCTTAGTTTTTTCACTCACCTGTAAAGTGGTTTGCCAGCACTCTCACGAAACCACAATACCATATAAACTCTGTCATCCTTCGCTTCCGGCTCAATGTCACATGGCAACGTTGCGGTCCGTCCCAGCACAGCCTCAACGGCAACGGTGGATACTGCAAATAAAGAGATACGTAAACGTGAGAAATTAGCAAAGCAGAAATTAAATAGGGATTTATATGTTTATGTGTAAGCATATATATCTATTCTCCATATAAAATACATACAAAAATTACTTAACGTGCGTAAAGCGCTTTCTATTGTTGCAAAAGCGACAACTTTAGTATGAACTGTAATATTGTCTACTTCTATAGTATGGACTTTTTTAAATAAATTTCTAGTACTTCAATAATTTTCTTCAAACGCTTTTTCTTCTCGGTTTTTGTACTCACTATTTTGCACAAAACTAGGTTTCTTTGGCAAAAACTGGGCTGATAAGAGTACACAGATTGAAGGAGCAATAACTTTCAATAACTTTCTTGAATGGATTGTAATTAGATGAAATACGTTTGAGGGAATGGCAACAATCAAGAAAAGAGGATATTACTGCGACGTTTAGCGTCGGGCTTGCATAAATAGTAACTTTTTATTCGTTATCATAAACTAATGTAACCTTACCTAACCTAACGTAATCTAACATGAACCGCATCTTTCCTAGCCCAACTCAACCAAGGTTAACCTAGCTAACCTAACATAATTTGAACCTAACGTAATCTAACCTAACCAAATCTGATTTTTCTATCGTTTTTACCCCTTAATGTAAATAAAAATTTGAATTTTTGGGACTTTTGAAAGTTTTTAGAAACTACTCATTATTTTACATTCGCTTATCACGCATGGACGAAGACGACATCCAATGGTTTTTCGAGAGGAAATGTTTTTGCGAGAGATTTTTTCAGTGTTGTGTGCGACAGCGAATATCGTACACGATGAAACGTGGATCTATATGAGAAATACGACGATATTGAGTTAGTTAATCGATTTAAAAGAGAGAGAAAAAGAGAGGGCCCTATTTCGTCAATGGAAAAGGTACGGTCATGTTTTGTTCATTGCCAATTAACAAAGTATTTCGAGAATATGAGGATGTCATTATGTTGAGGGTTCGCATTTTCATCATCATGAGAACATTACTTTATGCGTATAACTTTTATCAAGTACAATGAAAAATATTTCTACTTAGACGAAAGTCTTTGGAGGTCGCAATGAAAGTACTTTGCGACCGAAGCTTGAGTGCTCAATGGAATATCTCGATTGCTTTGGTTTTTACGAACACATAAATAGTATTTGATTCGAATAAAATGGATCCTACAGTGCTTCTCAAGGGAAAGACCATTGACCACTGAGACAGCTGTTTATCTATTTCTCCGTTTTCGTTATTTATTCAACATGAAGTTGTGTTTTCGATTTACCATATTCGCATAATCACAGTCAATTACGTGAGTGGGGATATTAATATTGTGAGATTGACAATTTCTGTTTATTTATTTTTTCTTTCTTTGAGTTCTTCTTGGTTTCCTTTTCACTTTTGCATTTAAATTGCCAATTGATCGCGTAGCAACAACGGTTATGGGGATGTCGTAAGTGCGCTTTGAGGAAATCGTATTGACGGTTCAATTGTTGTTAATGGTGTCGGTGGTGATGACTGGAAGACTTAAAAGGAAATCGTAAAAAGGGCATAACGGAACTTGAATGTTAGCGGAGCAAAAAAGATAAAGGAAAAAAATAAGCACAAACAAAAACAAAACCAAAAACTACACTACCAAGCAAAACAAGAAATATAAATGAGACAATTGGCAAACCATGAGATAAGCAGGTACTTGTTTGTGGGAAATTACTGATTTCAAGTGCCAGTAATACTATAAACACACATACATATTTACTTGTACATAAATGTAGATATACAAGGACAATAGATAAAACACCTACAAACAAAGCTGAGATAGGAAAGTGCAAGTGCATTAAAGGCAAGAGCTTCATATGGAATCTAACTTGAAAAGCTCCTGAAAGGCTGCATTGCACATATGCCTGCAAAACCTCTTTAAATATATTACATATATGAATGTATGTGCGTAAACTGAAGAGTCTGAAGAGTATTGGTTTGTGGTAACTCTGCTAGTGCATACAATTGTTTCGTTGTAAGCGCATTTGCCGCCACCTTAACTTTAAGCCGACATTAATGATACAGTTCTTGCCGTTGGCATTAGCTTCGGTAGTAATTATCATAGTCACCTTCACGAGACACACACACATACACAAACGCATATGTAACATGCATGCAAACACTTTCTTCCATATGGAAGTCATATAACAATACCTCGCCATCACGCTGCTACACCTCATTGCCAGCACTCAAACGTTATGTGCACGTCAGTAGCATTACAGCGGCGGAGGTAGTAGCAATGACAAGACAACTTCACGTAACTTGCATTTTGCTCTAATGCTTCTGAGAAAATATATAAGTCGGCATATATGCAGGAATTTCACTGCAATCCACCAAACGCTAACTGAAGCTACTACATAAGATACCCCATTCTTGGAGCTCTGTGTTGCGTTGGGTTGAGCTGAATTAAATTGAGTTGAGTTCAGTTCAGTTCAGTGTAGTCAAATCGAATCGAGTTAAGGTAAATGGTATGTCAAGATGTTTTGGAACTTTCGAGGGGATTTGAATTTCTTTTATGTTGTATTGGTACGCTCCAATTGCGTATACCTTAGAAGCATGTAAGTATGTAAATTCATATATCTCAGCATCTACGCAGCAGCTACATTTCGAAGTGCTTTAAGTGCTCTTTTGGATTGCTTTTGAAATTGGGTTAATTTGCAGTTAAAGCAAAATAAATTTGCACTCAAGCAGACATTTGGTAAGATATGTCGTTATAGATAAGTATGGAAAGTAAAGAGTGGACACAATTGTATTTTTGTATTTGACAGTTGGATTATTGGTCTTTGCATGTACTGGCAAAGAGAAATGAAAATTAAAATCAACATGAATGTATGCATAAACGTTTATGCTTAATATAGTTAATGGAAGGTGATTTAGTGACATTATATTCTTCTTCTTCTTCTACTTCTTCATCTTCTTCTTCGTACAGTTCATCGTTTCATCTCTTGTGGTGATCGCCGTTGCAGACAAAGCTTCAAAAAAATTTCGCAAAACCCCTCTTTCAAAAACACCTAATGCAGGCCCTTCAAAATGTCACCATAATGATGATAATGAGCGATTTGTAGAATATGGTTTTGCTTCTTCGAAAGAGGACTTTATTTTCTAACTACCTACTTAGTTTAAAGGAGCATCTGTTGGAAAGAGAGATTTTCTATTGGATTTTGAGGCTGATATTATTATTGCTGTTGATGCTAAGTTACATGAAATTATCTAGAAATTCAATGGTTTGACTGCCGACAATGGCCTGGGAGTCAAAACGCGAACGCCGTGACTGTTTGTTTGATGTAAGAATTTGCTTTGTCTCCGTGAAATTTGTGTGTGTATACGAGATATGTTCAAGTGAAAATATGAAGCTTTTGCTCACTGTTTTCTTTGATTACAATGGTGTGGTGCATCATGAGTTCCTGCCAAAAGGCCGTAGATCGTGCAGTTAATAAAGAATACTACAAGGAAGCTATGCAACGGCTCGAACGATCGGAATTGTGGAAAAGCAAATCATAGATTCTGCATCAGGATATTGCACCAGCTCACACATCAATGCTTATTCGTGATTTTTTGGCCAAAAACAAAACCGTAATCATGCCTCAACTACCGTATTCACTTGGCACCCTGCGACTTTTTTCTATTTTCAAAACTAAAGAAACCAGAATCAAAGAAAGAGCTGATGGCAATACTGCATTTCAGAAGTGCTTCGAGGATTGAAAAAAGCGTTGGCACAAGTGTATTATATCCGATGGGGATTACTTTGAAGGAAACAAAATAGATAGAGACGATGAGCAACATTAAAAGCTCCTTTTCTAGTAGGGTAACTCTTTATCGTATGATTTCTACAAAATGCTGAAAAAAGCACAAGTGCTGCAGAGGTAAAAGGAGATAGTACTATCTTCTATACGAGCATACAACTGCTGGACTTTGCCGATGATATTAATGTAAACAGTCTAAATAACCGCGTTATGATGATAATAAAGCGAGGTAAATAGGTCTGGATTAAACGAGGACATTATGAATTATCTTCCGTTATCAAACAAATAGCATTGCCTAAGTAGGAATAGTACAGTTCTCTAGGTGAGAAAACACAAAATTCTATGAGTCACTCATCATTTCCTTCCTGATGCAGAAGCGTGCACGTTGACAACATCCAATAAGTCGGGGCTAGTTTTCGAGAGAAACATTTTGAAAACTATGAATTAAAGTCTAAATTGTAAATGTAGTAAGTTTCTGACCAGGAAAATTATTTCACTATATTTAAAACCAATCAAATCTATATCTCAATAGAAGTTCTAGATTAAACCAGTGTTCAGAAATTTTTCTTTAATAGGCTAGTTTTTCATGAGAATAATGCTAAGATTCACCAATTATATTAAACACGATAATTCATTTCCATTGTATTTCGTATAGTATTCCTAAAAGATATAAAACTTTGACCACAAGTTCAGCGTGGTCTAAAAAATGACGCCTTCTAGCTAAAAATTGCTGTAACTATGGAATCGTTTATACTTCTACGAACACACATGAATACAAATGCATATATCCAAATACTTATTTGGTGAGACCCGACCTAACCCTACATCTATATAAAGTCCAGCTCACAAACGAACTGAAGTCAGCTGACTATTCACAACGCCGTAGTTACGTTGATTGGGTGTTTGAACAACAAGCAGTGGACCTCCATTTTCCCAACAAAATTTTCTTTAGTGACGACGCATATTTCTCACTTGTCCAATGCGTAAAAAAGCAAAATTGTCGCATTTATTGCTCCGAGAATCCTCAAATAATTGAAGAGAGGTCAATAAACTCAATAAAAACGTACTCTCCGTTCTTTGGTCCGGAAGTAAGATTGGACCTTACTTCTTTAAAAACAATAACGGCGAGATTGCAATTGAAGAACGCGACTGAGACCATATGCGGCTCCAACAAGACCGGCACCGTCTCATAACACGAGCGAATATGGTTTTATTGGGAGAGAAATTTTCTCGTTACGTAATCTCTCGTCTCGACGGTGTCAATTGGCCACCGATAACGTTGGACCTTTTTTTTTGTGGGGCAACGCAAAACACTGCGCTTATGCGGATAACCTGAAAAGTATTATTTTAAATGCATTTTATTTACATTTATTTTGGAAATCACAAAATAGATGACTCAGTTTCATTAGCAAAGACATTCTTTAATAAATTCAATTTACAAAATCTACATTTAATAGGTGCCACCAATAACACCTACATGATAATGTATGTAAGCAAGTTAGAAACCACAAAAATACATTTAACTCACAAGCACACACGAATAAATTTTGACAATTGTTGTACACTTGTGAAATCTAAAAACATGAAGCCTAACATCCCGATGAGTAAATGCGATTTTAAGAAATTGTGACTGAGCTGTATATGTGGGATGTGTGTTTGTAGGTATATACATATGTATTTGATACAAGGACATCCAATGAATTCCATGTAAGCGAAAAACGCCCTGTGGTTTAATTTATTACCCACAGTTAAAGCGCACAAAACTACCGCTTTTCATCTCTGATGTACTTGCGGTTAAGCAGAGGCAGATATGCTTATTCGCACATACATATGTCGGTACATGCACACCCACAAGTGAATGAATAAAAATTAATGTAGATATGTGTTCACATACACAAGTGAGTATTCGCATGTAATATATTAAATGCGGGCAAACATGGAACATACATATCAGGGCATATAAGGCATATATATAGATACAAAAGTAGGTGCCAAAAATCTGAAGCTCATGTCTCGTCCAGCGATGGGAAAAGTATAGCCATAGTATATATTGAATTCATCATAGCGCATGTGTGCTTTTTTGGATAAAGCTCAGTTGCCAGAAGCAGGTAACAGCTGAAAAATGGCAATGCCAGCGAAAAAAATTAACATAATTTGTGATGTCTGTTCGGGTCTGCTTAAATATTTCCCTGTAGAAAATCCTCATTGAAGATATTAATATAAAAACTTAGCTCTACCCCAGAATGTACTCCCTTCTTTTGCATCTTTCTGATATTTTTCATTTGGTTATATGTTTTATTCGCAGATTTTATAACACAAAATAAAATATTTCACGTTTGCGTCACAGAAAATTATTATATTAAGAAAATAATTTATTGTATTTATATTTATTTTGTTTTATTTTTTATTTTTTTTTATTTTTTAATTATAATATTTTAAATTTTTTAATTTAATTTAATTTTATTTTATTTTAATTTAAGTTTATCTTATTTTATTTATTTTTAATTTTTTCATTTTTTTTCGTTTTCTATTATCTCCCCCTTTATTGGTTGTATATGATTGAATAGTTTCTTAATTAAATGATAATCTGAGTAAAAATTTATTGTTTTTTGAATGCAGAAATTTATTTAATAAAAGGACTGGTGCTCATATCTTTATTAGTGAGTTTTGTTACTAAATATCAAAATGTATAAGCATGAGGTTATCTTGAGGGTACATGGATTTGGATTTTTTTAATATATTCTAAGTGTTTTAATATACAGTGCATGATTTGGCTAAGAAAACGTGGCAGAAAATGGGAACTAGCCGAATATACGAGCAAATACGAGGTAATTTCCAATGAACATTCCCTAACTTTTTTGTTGTAATTCTGGTCAGACTTTATTTGAGCCCTGGTCTGTCCTATATCTAAAAAGTAGATTAAAGATGTGGTTGCCCTTAGATTGGGTAAGTCCATGACTCCAAATGTATTTGTAACATTGAAAAGGTTTTTCATTACTGTTGGGCTCTATTTCCCGAAGTTTTCGTATATAAACCAAACGAAGTATTATAAATAAACAATAGAATTAAATATAATAGTTTGTACTTTCCTACTTACTAATATACTCTCCTTAGACTATTTTCTTCAAATACTGACCTTAAAGTACTCACCTGCAACCCTATACATCCCTCCGTTACATATGTATTTAATTCTGAGTACAAATCATAAATCGGTTGCTAAGCTTCGAAGCGATTGGAGTATCCTCTCTTCAAATTATAAATAATAAAAAGTGATTATGAATCTATAGTATATAAGCATAAAAAGTGTGTTTTTCCCGCAAAAAGGTAAAAGAAACAAATTAAACTTACTAATTATTGGAAGTACAATTACAATTAGCTAACCATAAATCTCTTGGAAGTAATAGGCAGCATACAATTGGATTTATATTGAGATATTTCGTGGAAATATTTTATTAATCCAAGAAGTGAAAATAACAAGAGTTTCCGTCTTTATACTCATTCGCCATAGGACTGTGTGTTGATTTCAGTGTTATAAATAGGAAATATTTATTATTAGTATATAAGTAAATATATACAAACGAATATATACCAGCAATGTGACCATCTAGATTTTACAGAAAGAAATATAGAGGAGGAGCTCGGCCGAAAATCGCTTTATCGGTTTCAAGGCGCCAATTATATATATATAAATACATATATATATGCATTATCTTAAATATGCATATTACATATTTGCGCCTATTTCGGGTGTCAATAATAAATCGATAAACATGCATTAAACATACTAAATAAAATTGACACCTTGCCAAGGGCGCGCGTGACATCTACTAATGTCAATGATATGTCATCGAGTTAAACTTATTTACATCTTTATTTTATTAAATATAAAGGTATAAGAAACTTGACTAAAACAATATATATGTTGAGAAGGCAGTAGTTTCTAAAAATTTCAGCAAACGACCAATATACAAAGGTGCTATGTGTATTATGTTCTTTACAAAATTGCTTACGTATAAATATACCTATAATGTGCCAAGCGTATTAATGCTTTATTATAAAAATTAAAGCACTCACAGTACCTCAGATCAGTTTTTAATACACTTGGAGTTGTTGACATTCGTAGGTGCCGGGGAGTGTCCGGAATTAGAAAAAAAATTTCCGTAATTTTGCAAGTTAGTTCGCCCTGGTTATTTTTAAGGTCGTGCAAAAGGCTTTCTCAATTCTTTATTTAGTTGATTTTTTTGATACAATATCTTGTGATCAAAGTTGCGGTAAGTTAAGATTAGCGTATGCAAAAATCTAGCTGACTATTCTCCTAAATTTTAAACGTAAAAGCAAAGGATATGTTCGAATTAAATACCGGCAAAGAAGTTTTCCCTAAATCATCCCTTGATAATCTTTATAAAAAAAACCAGATCAAATGGAAGAAAATATTGAGGAATTATCTCATCAGCATAAATAAATTTTATTAGTATGATCAAGCTTACTTATATATCCAGTAATGTAATTTCTGTCATATCAGAAATTGAGCAAAAAAATCTAGAACCCACTTTCAAGCACATATTGAGGTATTTTTGTTCGTAAGAGAGCCAGCCAAATAAAACGGAAATGATACTCCCCATCAGGAGATACAAACTAATATTATTTCAGCTCTTTACAGATGTATCAATACTTAATAGCAGGATAGAATGCGGGATCCACTTTCCATGACTCTTTCTCAACTTCAACATGAGAGCACCGGACCACTACAGCCATCCATGCAATATTTACTGCAACTACATAATAAATCGAAACCCTGATTAAATCTACTATTACTATCCAGTCTATTTCTATATAAAAACTTTAACGGCCCAGCCGCAATCAGATCTCCACAATGCCACTTTACCATGTCAAAATAGGCAATGAAATTTCAAATCGTTTTCAATAAAATTTTGAGAAAATGCAGTACGTTTCTGATCCAAGTACCTATGCATAGAGATATACCGAACATTTGCACGGGGGGCGAGCTGACAAAAGAAGACACTCAACTAATACTAACACTATACAAGATGCGGACATACCTCGATATACTGAAACAAATTTTGTAAGTAGAAAATCCATTCATTGCTGCAAGGCAAGTTTGAACAACGCTAGATTCTAAAAGGTCCAGAAATATTCTTTTCCTGGACCGGTTCTACATCAGTATCACTACAGAAATACTTAAGAGATTAATATTTAATGGTGACTCGCGGTAAAATAATGAGGTACTTCTCTAATGACAGGTAGAGGAAGAGACTGTCATACCCTAAATCTGTGTTTGTCCAACACTTAGCCTTTTTCTCAGAAAATCTCAAAGCATTTGTTGGACATACTAAATGTTTTGCGCATTTGAGAAGACAATAGGAGTCTTTTAGTGGTATCAAAATTATCAATAAGCCCTAAGTGTGCTAGCATAAGTCGTCCGCCACATCATTTAAATTCAACTCAATCTTTACAAACCAAGCATCAAAACTGAATTAGAAAAACACTGCTGATCAGTGTTGTAAAATTAGCAAAACACATATATGTATATATATATATAAGAGAATGTATATCTGTATGTAGTTTATAGACTCCGAAAGTACTGAGCCGATTTTATTCAAATTTTCATGATAGCTGCATTGGATCCCGGAGAGTGTTCCTGTGAAGTTAAACAGTTGCCGTCTTTAAGAAAAATAATAATATAAATAACCCTTCAATTGAGAATGACTGTGCTGATTTAACACACATTTTTAACATGTTTTTTTTTATGAAACTGGACTCGGGTCCTGATCTAATTGTGAGAAATATGTTTGAGATTCAGTTTTGTTAAATTTTGAATATATTTTGTCCAGACAAAGGTCCATACAATCCTTCATTTACGGGAATGGGATGATATATCAACAGATCGAAGAAGATAGACACGATTTGAATTAAAATATAGATCGTTCGTAAATCGCAGTAATTAATCTCTGGCTGTCTCTGGTAATAACTAAAGTAACATATAAGTTTAACATTTTGTATTAACTACATCGTTCTCCACCACTCTTCTATTCCTTTACATCTACATCAATTACATCAATTGTAAAATCTAAATTCGTCCAAACAGTAAAAAGCCACTAAAACATGTAATAGGACCTACTGTTATAAATATAAGGGGTTCACAACTTTTTAAAAGAAAAAACACACAAAATTCAAATTAAGTGTGGAATGTTCATTATCATTCAAAAGAAAATTCTTTGGCATTTATTTTTTGAAGATTTCCTCTTTCAAATATTGGCCACGGCTATATCTTGGATGGTCCATCCGTTGAGTCCAACTTTCGTTGACTCGTTCGACCATTTCGTGTGGCATCTGGCGAATGACACGCATGATGTTTTGTTCCAAGGCCTGAATCGGAGCGGGATTTTCCGCATAGACTTTAGACTTTACATATCCCCACAGAAAAAAGTCTAACGGTGTGATATCACATGATCTTGGCGGCCAATCGACCGGCTCAAAACGTGAAATTATCTGCTCACCGAAGTGTTCTTTCATTAAATCCGTTGTTTGATGCAATGTATGGGAAGTGGCATCGTATTGCTGAAACCAAATGTTGCGGACATCACGAGCTGATGCCGGTGAGAAGGTAACCGTCACGTTGCCATTGACGGTTACCTTCTCACCGGCATCATTTTTGAATAAAAATGGACCGATCACTACACCGGCCCGCAAACAACACCAAACCGTTGTTCTTTCTGGATGAAATAGCAACTCTTGAATCTCTGCAGGTTGCTCTTCGTCTCAAATGTGGCAATTTTACTTGTTTACATACCCATTGAGCCAAAAATGGGCCTCATCGCAGAACAAAATTTGGCTCGAAAACGTCAGATCTTCTTGAAATTTTTCAAGAGCCCATAGAGCGAATCGATATCGCTTGGGAAGGTCGAGCTGCTTCAGTTCTTGCGCTAGCTGTATTTTGTATGCTTTCAATTTAATTTGAGCTCTCGACGTAAAATGCGCCAAGTCGTTCCATACGTCAGTCCGAGTTGCTGTGAACGGCGTCGAATCGACTCTCCACGGTCTTCGTGTACACTCTCAGCTACGACCGCTATATTTTCTTCACTGCATGCTGGACGTGGTTCACCAATTTTACTTGTAAATAATTCCTTAAATTAAAGAAAAATCAATTTGCCTGATTCATTTAATTGTCCAGACAAATTTAAGTCCCCTAAGAATTTCCGTTCACATTGCTTTATAGCCCTTCCTAGGTAAAGTAAGTACGCAGCAAACTTTTAAATATCTATTACCAAATGCAATGTCATCCTTGTCGCTTTGCCGTCTGCAATTGGCATAGCCAATTTCCGAACACTGCTATACAAATGAACAGCGACATCAAAACGACAAATTGAAGTTATCAATTGATAACTGCAAATACGCCGTAAGGTATGCAAAGTTTATGAAGAAACGATGATGCTAACTGAAAAGAGGAAAAAAATACAACGAAAATTGACAACTTGCCTTCTCCTTTCTCTCTCACGCTGTACTGTCAGTTAGTTATTGCAACATTATCAGCGCGTAACTTTTATCAGTAAAAACATACGGCAAAGTAATATTAAATGAATATTAAAATAAATGATTACACATAAAGCCTGCGGCGCTGACATAGTCGCTGTCACTTTATTAACTGATTTGATGAAATTCACTCACTTGTTTCAAATCACAGTTGGTAGCAAGAATTACACCGATCGATAAACATTTTTGGAAAATTGTGGTTATTGGAATATTCATTGAGCTCTAAACACAAAAATATTCACACAACATTTTACCTCTGTAATATTTGGTTTTACTGCAAAAGAAAAAACATTTATTTAAATTTTTTAAGAAGAATATAATCATTATTTTACGCAGTTCATATTCCATTATTTCACTCGTACTAAAAACAATTGCTGACCTTACAGCATAGTTCAAATTTTAAGTTCTTAACAATGCTGCCAAGTGTTAATATTAAAATCAATTTTATTAATATTTAGTATATCTAAACTTACATGCGTTTCATGAACGAAGTAAGCTATGAAAACAGAAGTGTATTGATTGAAGTTATGTGTGTTAGTCTACTTATAGCCGACTCTTTTTTTCAACAGCGAGAATCCTGTTACATTAATCTAATGATTCTTTACTGCATTCTGCATATTCTATATAACTTTTTCTATATAAAGCATATTGTGTCTCAGGATATAGCAGGTGGTTATTATGAAGTCTAGATCGATAATGTAAGTACCAGAAGGAGAAGATATATTTATATTGATCGTATCGGAACGTGAAAGTTGGTATATTACATATACATAATGAACTGCCAGTTAATTGTGAAAATCATCGAAATCGGAACGCTATATCATATAGCTTTCCTACAACCAATTTTTTCATATATGAGTCAAAAATCTGCAAAAAAAAAAGCACCTAAGAGCCTGAAATTCGGTATTCTATGGACGTGAATTCAAGTTAATATTGACAATGAAAATCATCGAAATCGAATTTTGCAATTTTTAATCAATTTTATATGTTCTCAAACGGTGTAGAGAGAAGTCAGCCGCTTGTTAATTTGTTAATAATTTTTAATTAGCCCTAACCTTCAAGAGACGCGTGTATTATTTTGACAGCTGACGCATAATTAGCTTGTAAATTATAGTTTTGAATAAAGCAAAGTTTGTTTATGGTATGTCTCGATAAATGTATATAGCACTTTTATTTTCCTGGAATGTACGACGATCGATTTGCTTGAAATTAAGTATATTCATAGTTCTTTGCCTAGATTAACATATAGAATAATTAATTCTTGAGAAGGGGATCTCACATAAACAGTTTGATGAAAACTGATGCGATGTTAATATGCTACAACTGCATTGCCACAAAGACCCGAATTTTACGCAAATTATTAACAATTTGTAGGAAAGCTATCAAATGATTGGAACCAGAATGTCTCTGAAGATACATTTGTTGCATTCCCACTAAGTTATTTTCTTTTTTTTTTGAGAAACGATCGACGAACAAGTAAAGCGGCTACAACAAGATCTATCCAACATCAAAAGACGAAACTAATATGTTGTTGGCCTCTTAAGGTCGGTATGCAGCTTTAACGAAAAAAATCTCATATATTTCGTAGATGCAAAAATGTAGTAAACACGGAAATTCGACAGATTGATTTTCTATTGTGAGCAGCTCTTTACATAGGAAGAAGATATGCAAACGTAAGTAAAGAAAACGAAAAACATGAGTAGAGTATGTATACTAACATTTTATATGGCTAAAAATAAAAAATGGGTATAGAAATTGTTAGGAAAATTTAAAATATTACATAAGTTTCTTTATAAGCTTGCTTTAATACATTAAAAAAAATTTTTCTTCTTTTTTGTCGCGAAATATATGTGAGACTATTTATTTCGCTCGGAAACCTGTGTTGCCGTGCTTTCATATATGCTTAATAACTTAAGAAATAAGCAGTAGAAAGTGGAGTTTTTTTTCGTTCGAAGTGCATACTTTTTCGTAAAAACATGTTTCGCGCATCGCTTTTTTGCACTTTTTTATATGGAGTTTTTGGATTTCGTTAGAGCTGCATACCGACCTTTATACGCGAAACAGATCCTGATCAATTCAAAAAGCTAAACTTACTCACTCATATGTTCCGATTTCTTACTTTTTTTTAAAAAAACATAACCTTCAGTTGTCGAAAATTATAAAAAAAATTAGTTATTGGCTATATCCAAAACTAGAGTAAATCTTAAAACAAGCTGTAAAGATTCGGACTTAACGTAATAAGTTATCATAGGAACAACATTTGGTTGCCAAAGCCCAAAATATTGCACTAATTACAAAGAAGAAAATTTTTAAGAAACTAATTAATTAATATATTTCAAACCTTTTCCTGAAAATTCATATATTATTTTTCTTAAAAATATTTCATCTTTAGTTCGCTAAAATACTGTAATTGCATTATTTTAAATTCTTCGTTTACAGGAACGAAATAGATGAACCCAATTTCTGGGCAGTTTTTCCACTAAATCAAGTCGTATGTCATGAATAGCACGTTCAATATTGACTTTTAAAGCTTGAAGAAATACTGGTTTATTGCTAAATACCAATAACTTCAAATAACCCCACAAGAAGTAGTCTAATGGTGTTAAGTCACAACTTCTTGGAGGCCATTCATTGTCACGATTTCTTGAAATAATCGAATATCCAAACCTTTCTCGCAATAATTCCGTTGTTGCACTGCTGTGTGACACGTAGTCCCGTCTTGTTGTAACCAGATTTTGTTAAGATCCAATTGCAGCCATAAAATGTTGGTTATCTTCGATCTATACCGCTCTCCATTGACAGTAACGGTGCTACCCGCATTCCGAAAGAAGTATGGACCGATGATTCCACTAGACCAAGAACCACACCAAACTCTCAATTTAGGTGAATGTAATGGTTGTTCATGAATAATTTGTGGAGCTTCTTCACACCAGAACCAACAGTTTTGTTTATTTACCGCACCACTCAGATGAAAGCGAGCCTCATCGCAGAAGATGATTTTCTTAAAAATCAGAACGATTATTTTGATAATAATATTAAACAATTTATAAACGTTTTTCCTACGTATATCTTGCCATGATGAAATTGTAAACATTACTGAATACAATGAAAAAAAGACAGATTATGACATATTAAAAAATGATCAAAACGACACTCAGAAATCATATCATCCCTATTGGAAAGCCCGCAGAGAAATCCAAAAGAATGTAGTGTAAGCGTACACGTTTATGAAAATTTTAATTTCATATTGCCTACAGTTGATTTTGATAAAAATAGAAGAGATAAAATTTCTTATTAAGATTCAGAACAAAACCAAATAATGAAATCCAATGAACTGATACGAAGATTTTTATTGCTATAAATTTACGAAACTGTTTTAAAAATATATGCATTTTTGTGTCAAAATGATCAGTATGTTGAATTTAATTTAAAAAAATTTTTTTTTTGTTATTAGAAAATCGAGAAAGTCATATAAAAATTATTTATAAACTATTTTAACCAGCCATAGTTTCTAACTAAAATTTGCTTTACAATAAACTGAATTAATTTAAAAAAAATATTTAAAAATTATTTGTGTGTGTTGAAATCAGTTATCAAAAATACTGTATCTGAGTAGAATTATCGATTAAAAGAGCCAAATTAAAATTGCATTTTTTTCTTTTTAAATCAATGTTGTTTTCTAAATTTAGACAAAAGAAAACTGAAAAATTTTAAACTAAAAGTCAACTCGTTTACTTATATGCAATGCTTTTATTACAATAACCGATATATCTGAAGCGACTAGTTGCTAGCAGTACAAAAATTGAAAAATGCTACAAGTGAGACGTCACAGATACATGTTTGACCTCGTCGTAAGTGTGAGTGTGTCTGGCTACAATTCACAGGAGCATTTTTAAATCCCCCGCATTGTTAAATAACAGAATTTATTTATAAATGTTGCCACAGTCTCTGGGCAGTCATTTCACTAGAAAAGACACCTGCAATATTCAGATCGTACACATCATACACTTTTACCTGCCGGTGCTACCAGCACACGTATGCTGTTGCTCATTTCATGCACTTTGAACAATTACATTTGCACTTTTATTTTTTTGCTGAACATTGTGTCTACATTGGAAAAATAAGAAAGCAAATGAGGTAGCCAGTAGTGCAGAGAAACAGCAATGGTGCGAAGGATAAGCGGCAACTATTGACCGGTCAAAGCAAGGAGCGAGAAACTACTACAAATTTTCTGCGCTACAGTGACCTCCACTTACTGATTGTTGTTGCGGTTATATGTCCACTTGACCCTTATTTGTTTCCATATATATATGTATATATATATATATATATATATATATATATATCTGTATAAGCGGACATAAATGTGCATTATACATACATATGTAGTCAGGTCTGTTAAAATTCTATATGCACGTTCAAATTGTTGGCTCTCTCTTTCCTCATATTCAACATTATACATACTCGGCAATTATTCCTTTGGTTCCTTTGAATCCTTTTTTTTTTTTTTTTTGTAAAAATTTTCAATTCTTATTTTGCGTCAGAATCCTGTTAGCATTACATATTTGCGGTTCCACTTCGGTTCGGCCAGCTGGTCGGTTTGTCAGTTGGTCGCTTATTCAGTGCCCTGCGAAATAATCTCTTTTGTTGAAATTTTTATACATTGCTACTTATATCACTTCTCTTTCACGGATCACCCTTTCTGTTGACATTTACTTTAATTTGCTTTGTGCGATTTCAATGTCTTTGTCAAAAGGTGCCAAAGTGTAAAATTGCATTTCATTGTCTCTTTTCTTTTGAATTTTTGTTTCTCAAAATGAACGAAAAGCAAAACGTTGCATTATTTTGTATGAGATTGGAGTGAGCAGTAAATGACATTAAAGGTTTGGATATGAGAGAATCCTTTGATGATAAATAAGTAATTAAATGAAAAATTTTCGCTTGCTACAAAAATAGTACTTACTACTTACTAGATCTCTAGATGTTGCGAAACCTTTTCGAGAATTTGGGCAACGAGCACTTGCATAATTACTCATTGCTCATTACTCGAAAATTTTCAAACAAGAGCAGGAACATTTCGAGTATTTTAACAAAAACTTTGATTTTTTTCTCCAAATTAAAAAAAAAAATTTTTAAATGTAAGCGTAAAAATCATTAAAATGATAAAGAAATTTTGACAAACAAAATTGAAAATTTTTTTTCTGCAGAGCAGCTGAGTAATGAGGGAGTGTCGAGTGAGCATCCATTTGCTCGCGGTTCTCGATACTCGGGTTTCTATAGCTCTACTTCTTACCACTTACTCCTTATTACTTACTACTTAGTACTTTCTACTTATTACTTACTACTTACTACTTACTACTTGCTACTTTCTACTTACTACTTACTACTTACTACTTTCTACTTACTACTTACTACTTACTACTTACTAATTACTAATTACTGCTTACAGCTTATTATTTATTCTTCTCTTCTTCTCCTTTGGCGTAGACACCGCTTACGCGATTATAACCGCATCAACAATAGCGTGCCACTCGTTTCTTCTCTTTGCTGTTTGGCGCAAGTTGGCTATACCACGTGATACAAGGTCGGGCTCCACCTGATCCTTCCAGCGGAGTGGAAGTCTTCCTTTTCCTCTGCTTCCGCCAACGGGTACTCCATCAAAGCTGGAGCGCTTTCATCCATTCCGACGACATGACCTAGCCAGCGTAGCCGCTGTCTCTTGATTTGCTGAACTATGTCAATCTCGTCGTATAGCTTGTACAGGTCATCGTTCCATCGTCTGCGGTATTCTCGGTTGCCAACGCGCAAAAGACCATATATCTTCCGCAAAAATTTTCTCTCGAAAACCCTTAAAGCCGATTCATTGGCTGTCGACATCGTCCAGGCTTCTGCACCATATATCTGTACGGGAACGATGAGCGACTTGTAGTGTTTGGTTTTGGTTCGTCGAGAGAAGAATTGACTTTTCAATTGCCTACTCAGTTCTAAGTAGGACCTGTTTGCAAGAGTGACTCTGCGTTGGTTTTCAAGGCTGACATTGTTAGTGGAGTTAAGTTGCGAGTGCGATGACTGCTTATTTGATGACAGGAGATATTTCGTCTTGCCTTCATTCACTACCAAACCCATTCGCTTCACTTCTTTGTCTAACCTGGAGAACGCAGAACTTACGGTGCGGTTGTTACGATCAATTATATGAATATCATCGGCACACGTCAACAATTGTACACTCTTGTAGAAGATTCTTGGTCTATTTAGATCTGCGGCTCGTATTATTTTATACAGCATCAAATTGAAGGAATCCCACGATAAAGGGTCTCCTTGTCTGAAACCTCGTTTGGTTCGGAGAGGTCCTTCCCAATTCTGACTGCGCTTTTGGTATTATCCGGGGCCAGTTTACTATTTATTACCTTATACTTATTGCTTACTTATTATTGTTCATATTTGAAAATTTAAACCACCACACAGTAATATCACTTTATTAGATAATTGCAAAACGGGTATGCTTTATTAGTTCAACAAAAGGTGGCATAACACTTCTAAACTATTTGTAATACCTGCCAATCATTGCTCATTAGCCGATTATTATTATAACATAATAATTATATAACACACGTGTGTACTGGTATATGGGGGAATTTATGTTAAGTACAAGTTGAAATTATATAAGTACATATATACTACATTATTTAGGTCAGCAATGGCAGAGAGTACTCTTCGAAATGTGTATGAAAAAATAACGGGCAATTTAGGTGAAGGTAAAATGATACCACCAAAGCTACTGACGTCACATCAATATAAGTTTGCACCTAATGTGCAGCCTTTCAATATGTTAATATTTGTAAGCATCTACATCAACATACTCGTACAAGTATACCGATTGTTTCGTCTAAAACACTACCGGCATTTGTGTGGCAGCATATATGTCAGTAGTGCTGCCAATGTGAAACAAATCAATGTTGCATGCCGGTAATTTCCGGTTACTTTATGCGTCAAAGTAGATTTATTAGCTACACTTGACAGCTGATAGAGATATCAAAATACGAAAACAACAAAATACGTTGTCATGGGTTAGATGGTGTTTAGCGGTGTTCTGTGGAGGTGTAGCAGGCGTGCGGGAAATAACAGGATGTGAAAAGTTTTCATTGTAAGCCAGGCAGGCCAGTGGCAGGCAGGCAGGCAGGTTTTCAATATATACCAATACTTTGAAATATTTATATACATGTCCGTTGAGAGGCATGAGTTGTTACTCAATTTAAGTTACTCATACGTCACGTCGTACTATGAATACTTTTGAATTTGGATAATCATTCGAAATACAGCATTTTCACAGACAACTGAACGGAGTAAATTATGCTTACTGTTGGACGTAATTTTGTACCTCACAGGCTCAAAATCAGCTAATTAATAATGATTAATTAAACTATCAGTTGCAATAAAATTTCGGAAAGCTGAAGTATATTCCAAATCAAGTGGCAACATTGTGAATAGAAGGGCCAAAAATAATGCTAAGTAAATTTAAACAAATCTTGAAATAATATCACGTTGACTGCCAACTAGTTAACGAGTTTCTCGGCGTTTTTTTTTTTTTTTTTTGCTTGGGTACATATGCGGCATGGCTTCGTCGGACGCTGTTTTTTTTCGGTTGGTGGTAGACTCTCAAAATAATGGAGCTCTTGCAATCTAATTTTTTTCCGAACTGGTAGGATTTTTTCTCCGATCAACGCGATTAGGAATTCTTCTCTGAACTTTATCAGTTTTATTTTAGAAGAAGTTACTCTCTAAAAAACTTTTTGAGCATTTTGTATGTACATACATCTCTATAATATGGAGTGCAATCTCTTTGGATCATCTAATAGTATTTCTTAGAAATGAGTAGTACGAAAGCATTTGATCTGATCGGTCAATGCCAGATATTCCATTATTATAATCTCTAATTATATTCGGTTTGATAGGAATTTTTCCATTCCGATTGGTGACCTCTACCAGTTCAACAGGTAAGGACATCTCGTTTGTCTCTCCATTTGCATACAGTAACAGAACCATTTTGCCGCCAAATGCACTCCCCTGTTTTTAGTTTACGATTATCCACATCTCTGGGGTTTCCTTTTCCGTTACTTCGTAAGGTTCCATACACACAAGTTTTTCGTGTATTTAGCAGTTTTGTAAGAGCAACAGAATTATAAAAATTGTCCATGTGAACCGTGTATCATTTACCGAGATAGTCCTCAAGTAAATGTAGAACAACGTCAGCAGTGTGACCTACATTATTTTCAGTTTCCTCAGATCTTCCGCTGTAAATCTTTATTTTTATTACGAGACCGTCAGACTCGCATAGTTCATACAGTTGATACCATATTTGTGTTTTTTATTTTTTTATGTATTGGCGGAGAAACAATCTTCTCCGCCGATAGTATCATGAATTCGTCAATGCAAATATTTCTATCTGGTACAAATATTTCACGCATAATATTATTGAAATGATTTAGTATTGGTCTTACCTTTTATAATCTATCGGCAGATGGTATTGAGTTATCAACCAAATGAAAATAACGAAGTAACATCTGGAATTGATTTCGACTCATATGTGAGCGCCAAAAGTTTACATTATATAGCTTGTTTGTGCTCCAGTAATGTTCAATTGGGGGAAAGTACAAGGCCCCATTTGCTACAAAATTCCAATAAACACTTTAGGTTCTTCAGCTCGGACATCTTGCCACTTTGATAACCTAGTATATTTTTTTATTTCTCTGCCTTTTTCAATTTCTTGCAAAGCATATGAATTAATTTGTTCTACCAGTAATGCAAGGCACTTATCCGAAATCCGAATTTGCTTGGAAAATAAATAATGCAAGATCTTATTGAATTTCTGTCCACAAACTATCATTAGCATTTGATGTTGTTGCTTGAAAATCATTGTCACTTTTTTCTGGTTCTGGATCAATTTCCGGTTCGAGCGCAACTTCATCTTCACTATCACTTGAATTCTCAGAAGATTCATAATCGGTACTGTCGTTACTATCCTCGCCAAAAATTTCGTCGATTTCTGAATCGCTTTGATTTGCCTTGTACTCCATTTTCTCTTGAGTTAGTGGTCTTTTTCTGTCCATATAAGGTTTTTGATAATTTAGTTATAACAATAATTATAAAACAAACACAAGAAAGACACAAATATGAGCACTGGACAATTTCTGAAATACTACTGACAAATATGGACGTGTGTCGATGATTACGAATTAACTCGTAGTTACTAACCGACTATGAGATAGTTCGTAATACCTTTCTTTAATAAAAAAAAAAAAACAATTTTTTTTTAAATTTTGATGAAAAATATGAATTAGAAATAGTTTTTAATAATATAATGTGATTAAATCGAATTGTCATGAAAGAGGAAAAAATAACTATCTTCTTCTCCTTCTTAGTTGGTCTTAATTGTCTTAGTACAAACTTTTTAAATTAACTTTTTTTCTAAATAAAGGTTTTCCAATAGAGATGATATGATTTTTTAGTGTCGGTTTGCCATTTTTAATATGACATGATCTGTCATTTTTTTCATTGTATTTAGTAATGTTTACATTTCATCATTGCATGACATACGCAAGAACAACGTCTACAAATTTTTCAATATTATTATCAAAATAATCGTTCTACAATTGCTATTTTTCGTGCGCTTTTGCCATTTTATGGCCGTAATAATCGTAATCGAATGGTGAGGTAAATAAACAAAACTGTCGATTCTGGTGCGAAGAAAATCCACAAATTATTCATAAACTAACATTACATTCACCTATATAGACAGTTTGGTGTGGTTTTTGGAATCGGTCCGTACTTATTTCGAAATGAAGCTGGAAGCAGCGTTATTGTCAATGGAGAGCGGCATAGATCGTTGGCAACCAACTTTTTATGGCCACAATTAGAAGAAATTGATCTTAACAATAACTGGTTCCAACAAGACGGGGCTACGTGCCACATAGCATGTGCAGAAACCGAATTATCACGAGAAAGGTTTTGATATTCGATTATTTCAAAAAATTTTGACATTGAATGGCCTCCAAGAAGTTGTGATTTAACACCATTAGACAACTTCGTGTGGGGTTATTTGAAGTCATTGTTAGTTAGCAATAAAACAGACTCTTCAAGCTTTAAAAGTCAATGTTGAACGTGATATTCATGACATACGACTTGATTTAGTAGAAAAAGTGTTCAAACGAAAATTCCTTCCTGCAAAAGAAGTCGTGGAGAACATTTGAATGATGTAACATTCAGAACTTAATTGTATCGATTGTACTTGATATTAAATAAAAAACATTTGAATTAGCTTAACAAGGAAAACTTTATATATAGAACGAAGATCAATTAAGTAGATAATTCACAGATTATAAAAAATTAAAAACATTCACAATTTTCATATTTTTTTTGCAAATTCCTCAGCAATGTATATGTATGCAACTGTATTAGAACTTCTAGTATTTTAACCATGTGTTGCTAGATTTATACATCATAAAATATATCCTGCACGCTATCGATAAGTACAAATAAACATAAAATACATCTAGACACATTCCAACAATAATAACAAATAATTCAATTCTACGAGAATTCAATTTGCATACAACGCTTCAACGGCAGTAATATGAGATGAGAAATATGAGAAACATAAAAGGAACAACACTGTCATTGTGTTATAAAAAATAACACCGGTAAATCACATTTCCCAAAATTTCCCTTCAGCACGCAATCAATATCTTCACTTGCAATATATATAAGTACTATGTTCACTCACCATTATTTGATGTTTGCTTTCTTTATACCTTTTTTCGCATTATTTCATGTTTTCTAAGTATTTTTCTTCTGAATTTTTTGTCTGGTTTTAACATATTATGCTTAGTTCATTGTTTTTTCTCTCGTCTTATTTATTTTACTTTTTATTGGTTTCGAAAAGTTTTCGGCTACTGCTTGAGCGGTGTGGAAATGCTTGTTATTATCGCATGAAATAAAAAGTAGCAGACGCATATTGATTTTGAAAATTAAGTCATATACGATTTGAGAAAATTAAGTCATATACGAAGTGAAAAATTGGCAAGAAGAAAATTAAAGATATGAGTCCATGAAATGAGAAAGACACACATATGTAAAGGATATACAGAAAATATTGCAAAAGAAAGTCTTCTGAAAAATGGAATTGGCAGCAATATAGCACAATGACATCGCGCATAAAGACTTCTCAGTCGACAAGAGCAAAATCAACGTCGACGATAGCGATTGAATTTCCATCTGTGCATCTGTTTTTTGCAATTTTATAATATGTATCTCTTACCCTGTAAGAAACAATGGAATAATAAATAAATAAAATATCTTAAAAAAATGTATGGAAAGAAATAAGTAATTTCTGTGTTGAGGTTAAAAAATTTAAGTGCCCTCTGCGTTAAGCATTAAGCTAACACCTTTAAATAAATATTCTGTTAAATAATGAGAAAACTTGAATACGAAAAGAACCGAAACACGTAAAAAATAAAAACTTATTTTTATCTGAGACATTATTTTTTAATCGCTGGTATTTTCATTTTGTGTTTTATATTTATTTTCAATTCTAAAATGCTTGCAAATATGTACATAAATACATATAAAAAAACAAATTTTTAACATGTTGTTCTAAAAGTGTAATTTACCTTTAAAAAAAACATATCTCTCTTAAAAACTGAAAAATTTTCTGTTATGTACGAGTATAGCCTTTTTTTAGAAATGAAATATTTATTATACTTTTTTTTTAAAGGAACCCAAAACGTTGTCTCCGTTTGTTTGTTCCCAACGGATATTCCTATGAACATAATTTTTTCATCTCTACCACCCAGTTTTTATGTCTCTTTGAATGGTTTTTACTCGAATTCATGTAAGTGGGCTCACTCAAACTGATTGAATGTTTGACTGATTGCATGTGTGTATGGTCTTAACGGCTTTGACAAGTTGAATGTCTCAATTCTATTCGTTTATGCAAATTTTAACTCAAAACTAAGAATAATCAAGTATGCTGCGAAACTGTTTTTGACAATTCAGCAATGATTCATATTAGATTTGCTTATTTAGCTGTTCTATGTTGCTTTAGTTCACAGAATTGTGTTTCATGAAAAATTGTTTGTAGTTATATACAGAACTCTTTATTAATGATTTTGCTCTTAGTGGAAATAGAGCAACATAGAGCTCGATTTTTTGCTCAAGTTTCCACGCACCATCGTCCATCGGCAGTATTCGCCGTTCACAAACGCGAAAAAATCCATAAATCTTCTGGAAAGCCTCTCTCTCGAAAACTTCTGATGCCATCTTATTGTCCATCATCATACAGCAGGACGGTAGTATTAAGCGACTTGTAGAATTTGGTTATGTGAATATTATCGGCATATGCCAGCATTTGTACACTCTTGTAAAATATTGTACCTTGTCTATTTAGCTCTGCGGCTCTTATTAATTTTTCCTGCTTCAGGTTGAAGAAATCACACGATAAAGAGTCTTCCAGTCTGAAACCTCGTTTCTCAATTTGGGTTCATCATCACCGGGTGTCGCACTTTCACTGCCATTCATCGGGTTGGAGAAGTGTTCCCTACATAAACTCAGTATGTTATTGACAAAACCTATATTCTGTAAATCGCCGCATCTCGAGCATTCTCGAGCACTACCCTTGTCGGCCAGCATCTTAAGCTCTTCATGCTCATACATTTCGGCCTCTTTCCTTTTTCGTCTGCAATTTTCTTCGTAAATTGAATTTTATAAGTTCAGCTTCCTCTATACTGAATACGGAAGCGATGTGAATGGGTCTGTTAGTGAATAAGAAAAAGCAGAAATCCTACAAAACTTTTAAGAACCAGTATCAACACTAAAAACAAGGTCCGCCTTGAAATCCAATGCAGGATTTCTCTTGCCAAAACTTGCTACTTTAGCCTAAACTCTTTACTTTAGCCTTAACCCTACAAGTTGCTCATCACCATCCTGCGAAGAAGGGTGGACAAAGTCTACTCTTGGTGAGTCATCACTGGGAGTTTTCGAGACAAATGCTTTTCAGAAAATTTATTTTCCGTTCTGTATTGAGAAATATGAATACTACAAACGATGGAACGAAGAGCTGGACAAGATATACGATGACAATAAAGTTCGCCGAATTAAGATACACCGGATGGCTATGTCATGACTTCGTTTGAGCAACAATATTCCTGCCTTGAAACGATTCGATGCAATATCCTCCGTAGTTTTATTTTTGGCTCCAATTTTCACTAACTGAATGAAACAAGGAACGACATTGTTGATTCGGCTGTAATCGTGTAAGTGGTGTCAAGGCCAATGAAGTATAACACACATTTCCATTAGTAACACTTCTGAGGGAAGTTATTTTTTATTTTTTATCGTATTCCAAAATAAACGTTTTTTCATGAAATTCTTTTATTTTGTTGTAAAATTTCAACCCTGGCATTATTCAGATGACGGCCTCGTGAACTTTTGCAAACTTTGAGGTAATTTTCGACCACGTTTTGCACATATTGGGAGGTATCTCAGCCATAACTTGACGAATGTTGGTTTTCCAGTATTCACGAGTTTTTACGTAGCCCCACAAAATAAATCCAATGATGTCAAACCACACGATCTCGGTGGCGAATTGGAAACGAAAAGGGGAGAGATTACGCGGAAATTTTTTCGCAACAAAGCAATATTCGTCCGTGGGGTGTATGTGGCACCATCTTGTTGGAACCAAATATTGTCCAAGTCGTGTTCTTCAATTTCAGGCCAAAAAAAAAGTGGGTTATCATTCGATTATAATACTCTGAACTGACAGGGACAGTCTCGCCGTTATTGTTTTCAAAGAAGTTAGATCCAAACACAACTCCGGACCAACCAAAGAGCGCACCATATAGTAAGTTTTTTTTTTTTTTTTTTGAGTATAATGGCCTCTCTTTAATTTTTTTAGGCTTATTGACCCTATAGCAGACAATTGTGATTATTTATGTATCCACCGAGTGAGAAATGTGCCTTGTCGCTGATACGTATTTTGAAAAAATCGCGGTCCACTGCTTGTTCCACCATGTAATCAACATAACTGCGGCATTTTGAACAGTCAGCTGGCTTCAGTTTTTTTATGAGCTAGACTTTGTATGGATGTAGGTGTAAGTCCAAGTGAAAAATACGCCATAATGTGTCGTAAGAAAGACCCAGCTCTTGAAAATGTCTTCGGCTACACTTTCACTTACAAAAATTTTCTTTCTAACCCTCTGACTTCCTTCGGAAGAAATTTTTTTGAGGGAGTAATGATTATTTGTTTTCGATTGAACCTAACGGAATAGATCGTTCTATGAAACTGATTCTTGTGAGGTTTTTGGTATATTAAATTTTTTTTAACTTTTTGTTTCCCTCAAATATGTATTTTAACCAATTTTTCGTATTATTTTTTTAAATAACTAGCACCAGGTCATGAACAAAGTCAGTGAATTTCCACAAATTTTGTACATAGTGTCGATTGCTTTGCATATTCAAAAGTAATTATTAATTATTTAATTATTTAATTTTTTTTTTGTGTTAACATCATTATTTGAATGTGGTACAAAGTTCACATTAACAGTAGTATTTATAGACATTTTTTCAACTTCATATTTTTAATTAAAATATCTTCACTTTAATGGAGCATTTAATTAAATTTTTGCATCCTTTGTGATTGTTTGAGAGCGCAAAGTAAATATCACATACATATAAGTATTTATTTGTATACAATATAATGCACTAGCAATAGTTTGACATAATAAGTAACACCTTTGCACTGATATAATATATGAATTTTTTCTTTTTTTAATTTTCATATTTAACACATAGTCCAAATAAAATATTTGAAACCTTGAATACATATTAAGCTTTCACTCCACTAACATTTGTAATGAAAATGGCATCAAAAATGCCAAACGGATATTATGATAATAATCATATGCAAACGATATTAAGCGTTGTGCATTAGCTTTTTTTGGTGATGGTTGATTTCATAATTGAAGAGCGTATATAAACTTATACAAACATAGTATTCATATAAATACCTAGTCATATTTATATACATTGTTCTTAGTGCTGCGACTGATGACAAAGATCGATCAATATCGATAACAATTTTTTTCATGCAAATACTCATAATCCTTTACAAATTCGCTTTTTATCTATGGTAGAACACTGATGACAGAAATCTCTTTTGAGAAATTTGTACATATGTATGTACACATGCATTAAATATTCGTATATACTATGTGAGGTCGTTTTCTCCAATATGTTTGTACATATGCTTAACCATAATTATGTTTTTTTTTATATCTTGTAAAAAATTGCTGTAAGCTTCCTGTAAATATGTTTAAAAAAAAAGGAAATACACATAAGTTAATAGCTCAGAATCACTCACAGTCACATATACAAATAAATTGAGAAATTTAAAAACAACAATTAAAAACAACACTGCAATTTCTTTATATATTTCAATGTTTGTGTTTCGTGACGATATCTGCCACCTGCAATTACGCAGTAATTATTTTTCCCATGATGAACAAACAGTACATATAGCATTGCCGACAACAATATAAATAAAAGAATGGAAAAACAACATAAACTATTGATACATTTTTATTACAATTATTCTTGTTGGTATTTCACTTTGTATATTTTCAATTACGATTCACTGTTACATTTGACGTGCATACCCTAAAAACAACGCGAATACTCAATGCACGCATGAAATATATACATATATATATTGTATTACAGGAACAATGGAGTAATACAAAACCTGAAACAATACATACAAAATATATGGTCCAATTTGCATTATAATAATTCTAGGGCTGGACCTCTACGTAGCATCCGAGTACTCCGTGGAGTACTTACAGGGGATTATATTATGGAGTATCTGCGAAAAATTACATTCGAACAAATTTATAGTTTCGAATACAATCCGCTTTGGTGAAAAGTTATTAAAATGTATTATTTGCCGTATAAATTTATATTAATATTAATAATAAATTCTGCACGTCTTTTGTGTACCAGCAGAGCTTACCACCGAAACGAAACTGACTCAGTTTCATTTTCATACATTTTCTGTATAAGAGAAAAAACGTACCACGCTAAGCCCATATAGAAGCATGAGTTGGTCTAATAGTTCCCAAAGAGGGGTATATTTGAAGGTACTGCAATGGACCATATGTTCCACAAATGTTCGAAGAGTATCTATTCATTTACATGTTCATAGTGTTCCTAATTTTTTTTATTATTTTATCGATTGTCAACATAAATATATAAACCTTTTAAGTTAATAAAGATCAAATTAAAAGGAGACATTTATAGCTGGTTAAATTTTAATTTTAAATTAAATATGTTTTTACTTATTTTTGAGGCAAAAATTTCTGTTAGCACCGTGTTAAAATCTATATAGATATGTAAATTTTATTATATGTTTGTATGATTACTCTTGTTTTTAATTAGCGTAAGCATCGAGAGACCAAGTGAAAACAGTTTTCAACACGATATGCAAGGTGAGACCTTATAAACGATTTTGAAAAGATTTGTCCCACGATAAATGGTGCAGATTGTACGATTCTTCTTCTTATATGTTGGACATAGCATACTTCAATTCCACTCATCAGACCAGCAGGCAAATTAGCTGGAGCTTGCATAATTTGCAATTGCTATTCTAATTATATGTATATTGTAAATAAGTTGTGTTCAGAGAATCACTAGAAGCCTTTGGTTAGTCACCTATATAGCATCGAACTCCTTAGTCAATCTTTTGATGAAAACTAAAAGTCTTCAGCTCTACGAACAAACTAATTATTGATATAAAATCAAAAACATACTTCACAGTTCACTGAGGCAGTCGATAATTTGTTCAATAATGAGATTTTATAACATATATTCAAAAAACTGAACAAATTTCTAGAGAAGCACATGTATTCGCACCTTTTTTTTTTAAATTTACCAACATTAACTTTACATTGCATCACCTCAAACAAATAGTTCAGTTCGTTTTGAAAGAGCTTTATATTTTTTAAGTATCGTACAGATTTTAAAAGTTTGACGTCATCTGCGTATATCCAGTGGTATTAGAATGAGGCACCACTTTTGGCATATTACTGATGAGCACCGAGTACAACAGAAGTTACAGAAATTTCTCGAAATATATAGCTTTAGAATTTTGTTTTCTATTTTTAACCAATAATAAAAAATTAAATAATTAAAAAATTAACCAATAATAATAAATAGAGTAGATTGAGAACTTGATCGATTTTTTGTGTGTAAATTAAATAATTTTAAGCTTTAAATTTATCTAAGCAAAACCAATGTTGTAACATAACAATTCTTTAATAATTCGTGATGAGTGGTCTACCATCAGACTTAAAGATGAGTAAAATAAATTATCTTTTCCTCAAACAAGAAAATATATTTTGATTTAGTGAAGCACTTAAATTATTTTATCAGTCACTCAAATTGTAATAATATAATTTTCATCCAATTCGTGATACGCTCACTTTTAATTAACAGAGTTATGGCAAAACTTCGAATTCATAGGAATATTATTTCTTAGTTTAGAACATATACTCGTACATATTTTAACATGATGGAAATACTGTATTTATAGTTGATTATCAGTAGTGGTCAGAGATTTAGTCCGACCTTATGTACAGCCTAAATAATCTAGACTTTAATTTTTGCAAAGCTTTTAGCTTATTAAATAACTATAGAGCGCACGTACACTAATTTCCCTTGGCATGATATCTACTTATATAGAATATGGATAATATTACTTCCGACGCACCTCGACTAACATAAAGAAACATTTCCAACTGCCGTCTCTTAAACTAGTTTCAAAGTAAGTATTTGACATTTATATTATTCAGAAGTTACCTCAAAAAATAAATTGGACTACGAGCTGTTACTTAATACAGCATATACCCAAAATTTACCCATCCATTCTTTTGTTTTAAGAAATTTGAAAAAAAGTATATATACAGTCAGCGTCATAAGACTACAAGCAGCTAAATACAAAAAGTGTGTTTGAAAATATTTTTTAAACTAATATATTTATAAAAGTAAAATTTTATTTTTCTTACACAGTATTGAAGGTAGAATGATGAATTAAATTTTTTTCGCTCAAATTCACCAAACAGACTAGTACCGCTATTTATTTTTCTAATTAACAATAGCAGTGATCAAAAGTCAACAAACACTCAATATTGTCGCGGCATTTGTTCTTGTTTTAAAATATTTGCGCAAATTTTTGATTACACTTTATTGTATTGTTCTTATTAATAAAAAATAGTATCTAAAAACTTTTGATTTTTAACCTTGATCTAAAAATTTGCAATGGTGTCCAATCAGAAAAAAATCAGTGTGGACGAAAGGAATAGTATTATTAAATTTTTGCAGGAAGAAAAATCAAATCGCGAAATTGCACGGGTGACTAGAAGATCGCATGGTTCAGTCTATACAAGAAAGGTTTGCGAAAAATATTTCAGTGGTTACTTCGAGGAGAATTTTGAAACGGGCAGGTTTGTATAGTAGAGTAGCAAGAAAAAACCTCTAGTTTCACCTATTAACCGAAAAAAGCGCATTGACTTTGCAAATAAATATATAAACAGTGCAAATGAGCTTTGGAAAAATGTGATTTTCTCCGACGAATCGAAGTACTGCATTTTCGGCATAAATGGGCGAATTAGTACGGCGTAAACAAGGTGAAGCATACAACGAATGTAACATATATCCAACTATGAAGCATGGAGGCGGTGGTGTGATGGCCTGGGGTTGTATGCCAACAGACAACAATGGATAGGCATATATATTTAGACATTTTAAAACGTAATCGATTGCTGAAAAATTGGGTTTAAAAGCTGGGTATTATTTTCAAAATAATGATCCTAATCAAGCACACAGCATAAATCGTCCGGATTTGCTTGCTCTACAATGCACCCTAGCCTCCACAGTCATCGTTCTTAAGCAAACACACAAAATCGAGTACAAAACAGCTAAAAAAAGAGATACTTAAAGAGTGGTCTGAAATAACAACTCAGGAGACTACCAAGCTTGTCGATTCAATGAAAAACCATTTGGCAGAGATCCTTAAGTACCGCGGCTACCGGACTCGTTAATAAATTTGATAAAAAGTTTAATTTTTACACAGTAATGCCTTCATGTATTTAGTGTTTGTAGACTTTTGATCGCTTGATTTGTTACCCCGAAGGATAAAAGTACCGTTATCTCGTCTGTTTGGCGAACTTGTGAAAAATAATATCACGTATTCAATCTACGTTAAATAATGTATAAGAATAGGAAAATTTTAATTCAATAAATTTCTTAGTTTAAAAAAATTTTCAAATAAACTGCTTGTATATTTATGAGACTGACTGTATTGAGCACATTGGTGAAAAATATTATTTGGAGGTAATATAAAAATAGGAAAAACACTGGAATAAATATAACGAGCTAAACCAAGACTATATTTAGAAATATTTTTTTTTCTGAGATCTTTAAATCACTTTTTACATTTAAATGTTATTGGCTTCTTATTGACGTATTTCTTGTTTTATTTTTTTGCTCTATTGACATTTTTAAAAGCTGTACTCTATTTATATTTATTTTCATTCCTTATGATAATGAGCAATTTTTTCTTTACTCAAGAAATGCTTTAAGTAAGTAATGCAATTCGCGTTTCTGTATGATGTACTTTTACCTGTCATTATATTATATATTATATTTTTCTTGAATTTGGTGTATATTAAAAGTAGCTACATACATATATCCATATTGTGCTTTATGAAGCAGAAAAAAATTATTCGTTTGTTAGTTTTTACGAAAACTATTTACTTTACTTTAGATACAATTTGTGCTATAAAGTGGCATTCAATAACCAAAATGAATGTATAAAGTACCACTGAAATCGTACATCGCACTAAAATTACTAGTAATTCATCGATTTCATTCGTGAAATTTCGCTGTAGCATGGTACATACTGTATGTGCGTTTTATGCATTTTAATTCCCATTTACTATACACATCTACTTGTTTTTCATTTTTCAACTGTATTTTCATGTATAAATTGTACACCATTCATGCACATGAAATGACTTATTACCTCTGGTCCAAAGTATGAAAGAACCAGAAGGAAAAGAGAATTTATACCGATCGGATTTGAACAACGAGTTGAGTGGACTTAGCCATCTCCGTCTGTCCGTCCATATATTTGAACGCAAACAAGTCTTTCTGCTTTTGAGTTATTTCAACGAAACTTAATATGCGGGTTTATGTATATAATATGCCGATCTTTAGTTCAGATATTTGATTTTGGATCTTAGGTGCTGCATTATAACATCTAAGAATATGAGGTTCGGTATTAAGTTCATAAATATTGAACCAAATATTGATACTGAAAATCATCGGGATAGGAAGTCTGTATCATACAGCCCCCATAAAACCGATTCGTTCAGATTTTAGGTTTTTGGGTAAAAAATTTGTCTAAATTCGTAAATTCAAACAAATATTTACACTGAAAATCGTCAAAGTCGAATTTTGCATTTTTCAATAAATTTCATAGGTTCATGAAAGGTATAAAAGCTTCAAGGAAACATTTTTTGTTGCTTTTATTGCATATGTACATAAAAGGTATGATTTTTCAGTAATTCTCGCTTTTCGCTATATACTTTGGCTTTTTGCATTGCGTATTTACTGTATCTATAGCAATTTTTATTGCCTTCAGCGTTTGTGGAATTTTTGTTAAATGTTTAATTACCCTTGCCAATATATTTACAAATGACGAAATACCCATATTTCCCGGCATTCACACAAACATACTTTCACACAAATGCACGTTTTTTATCTACGTGCTGAATTATCTACGTGTTGGTGGCCCTGTGGCTTTAATATTACATGAAAAAGGGTAATTTGGCATAAAAGTTATTAGGCAAAATCAACTAGGAAAAAATAATAAAATAAATAATTACAGATCAGCTTTTTGTAAATAGATATTATTTTACCATTATATTAGAAAAAAATCTGTGATATAGGATAAGGATATGTTGCGATTCCAAACCTTAAAAAAATGAAAATATGAAAATAAAATAATCGTGTACAGAAGAATCGAAATTGAAGTGAGAATCTTCTGCGAATCTGAAAATACTGTTTGGAAAAAAATAAAAAAAAATTGATCACCCTTTTTCTCCAATATTCACATATTTCGCATGTTGTGTATGTTTTTCATATTTTTTCATTTTTATGTTAAACAAATTATTTACTGTACTTTTTGCAGGTATTTTTTTGTGCTTTCCATAGCCTTGGTTTATATTTTTATTATTGCGGTTATGTTTCTCCGCTCGTCAATATACTCGTATTTCATCAAATTTACCAAAGTGCATTATAAAAAGGCATGTCAATGCAGCAAGCTAAAAAAAGTATTAATAACAATGATAATTTTAAGTAGAGAGCAACAGTAAGTAAGGACAACTATAATACAATGATGCTGCTTTAAATATATTTCATACGAAAAAGACAAATATTTTCGATACCTCAATACCATTTTTTTTTTTTTTTTTTTTTTTTAAGGAACAATTTTCATTTGACAAACCAGCAAATTGTGTACTTTTCAAGTTGAAGTTATTTAAGATTTCAGAAAACTCTAACTTAAAAGTAGACAACCTGAAATGTATTTCACAAAAACCAATGTGTATCTTTTAATTTTTTTATTATTTAAATAAAATTAGGAAATGATATTATGATAATTGAATACATGTATAAGTATACTTATTATTTAAAATTCTCGGGTTTCTTTTTTAATGTTTTCTCTATAAAATTGGAATATAAGTATTTTTTTTTTTAATTTTAAGAAACTTATTAAAATTTTTCATCAAAATTTAGGTACTTAAATAATTATATTGAAACATATATGAAAATATTGAGAGAAACTCTAAAATTTGGTTCAATATTAATATATTCATTTTATATTTTATTGCAGTTGCTAGCTTCCCCTTTTCCTTTGAATAGTATTGCTGGGTATAGAGAAATTACTTTGTAGATTCATGTTCATGAATCGAAGATTAAGAACTTCTGTAACATACAATATTCAAATACTTTGTCATTAGCTTGAAGTGGATTTACGCTTAATTTATATCTAGGGCCACCTACTTTTTGATTTAAGGATTATATGAGCTTTAGCATCTTCATTGACATTCCTAATCTGTTAAATATTCAGTGCAAGTTTTGCGATTTAGGAAATAGTTAAGTTTATGCATGAAGAAAGTTGAAAAACATTGAAAACTTTCTTTCTAAAATAATCATTTTTCGATCGCATTTGCAAAAAAAATTAATCGGAATGCGGGTAAATTATATTTAGCGATGAAGCTCATTTTCACTTCGGCGGCTACGTTTACAAGCAAAACTGAGTTTGGGACTCAAAAAACTCCCTCGTAACCATGGAAAAGCCGATGCAACCTCAACGAGTGACTGTTTCAGAGATTATTTGCTTGCTTAAGAGAATAAAAGGGGTGATGTGGGGTTTCAACAGGATGACGCGATATGCCAAACAGTCAACATAACACTCGATCTTTTGTATTGTTTTGTATTGTATTCGAAAATCGCATAATTATCCGAAACTGCGGTGTCATTGGATTATTTTTTGTGAGGTGCCGTTAAGGATAAAGACGGTTCGTGACTTGAAGTCCAAATTGAAGTCACCATTACAACCATAAAGGACTACACATTTGAATGTGTGTTAAAAATTAGGTTGACAGAATGAGATAAGCAAAGCAAGCCGTGGCAACCATATACGTAAATTAAATGGTGAGACATTTTAATAAGGATAAAACCATTGAAAAATAGATTTTGTTTTTTTCTTTATTTCCTGTAAGTTATAATATCTGAATGAGAATTTAGAGAGAGAAAAAGTACAAGACCGGGAACAATAATCTTTAGGTGGAAATTTTGTTAGCTCCGTTCCATACATTTAAAGAGTGACGAAGATAGCTAAGATTATATGACCATACTAGTACATAAAAAATAATTTCTCCATACATGTAGCGTTAAATGATGTAATTAATCCAAAAAAATCTATAATCTAAATATCATAATTTGATCGTGGGTAAGTGTTTCGGTCGAGAGTTATTTATTAAAATAATAATTGCAGCTTTGGGACCACTGAAGCGGTTATTGACCATCCTCTTCCTCCAATTTGTATGTTTATGAGAAGATTTTTTATTTCATGTTAGAAATACACTCGGAGGACTTGATATTCCCCACCGAGGACCGACTGAAATTAGAAAAATTAAATATCTATAATTTTGGATGATAATCGAAACAGGACTCGAACACTGGCCCTCCGAATGATAGTACGTAATGCTAACCACTCTGCGAAAATAATTTAAAAAACGAAAAAATGTCGTCGGCCATATTGTTCTTCTCTTTTGTCGTTGCTTATCCTCTTCTTGTCTTGTATACAGTTGTTATCTTGTGGCATAGAGTTGGCATCGTTATCATATATGCGTAACAGATATTTTATCTGGGTGATTCAAATAAAGATTTAAAAAAGGCACCTGGTACATGAAGAAATGCTGCCAAAAGCGTCATAACTTCCTTGGTTGACACCTAATTTGATGAACGGATATTTACGAATATCTTAAAATCGCGATAATTTTATTTTTTTAAATACTGCTAACAAAGTGGGAATTCTCATTTTTATACTCAGCCGTATTATTTACTTAAACTACATAAGTTTTGTTCAGCTAAGCGCCGTAAGTAACGTCGAGATAGATATGGACACATACAACATACCAACAAAATATCAAATTTTATGGAATGATGAGACATGATATCAAGTAAGGATTGAGATATTTAGATGAAATTTAGCTACCGCACCCAGTGGACCACAAGTACGGATGATGTTGCAAATGAATGAAATTGTACCAAGTTCACGTCCACCTTCCATATAACGGTAATTTAAAAGCGTATGAAAATCGAGGCAACTCTGTATATGTGAGAGTAGATTGCAAAAAAAGGAGAAATATGAGGGTTGAAAAAAACTTTCATGTGGACGTGGCAACCCTTTTGGACAAAATTCGAAGAATTTCGATACTTATAATTCCGCAGTTATTATTTAAGCTATTAATCAAAAGGATTCAACATTTATAGGTATGCTAAATACAAAAGAGTTCTTTCACACTAGAACAGTTCTGCCAGCTGAACAACTCGGTTTGAGGGCAAGAGACATGGTGAGGCCATGGCCAAGTTTTCAGCTTCTATTCCGCTTTAAAATGGCAGTTCTGTTGCAGAGCACTCGCAATTACTAGAATGACCGTACTAGGGTGTTCGAAGCGGCGTGCATACTTGCGCCAATCGTTCTTATTCACTCGGATGGTCGGGGTTGTTTATCCTTGCATTTTACCCTAGCTACTTGGTAATATAATAAATTGATTCATGCTCGGAACTTATATGGAAACTAAAATAAAAAATTAAAGAAAAGTTGCACTCACATTCTACTTGTAAATACACAAGAAAAAAACGGAAAAAATTGACACAGCAGAAAAAAAATCAGCAAGTAAATTTAAAAAAAGTTACAATCGTTCCTATACAATGTTTCTCAATTGCGTAAGCTCTACAAAAATATAGTCATGCGTAAACCAAATCTTCTATTGGTCGTTACCTGCCCTTGTGTGGACTGAATAGGCAACTCAGAAAAGTTCATTTAACAAATTCACTCTTTATTCACATATAACTCTTGAAACTAAACAATTTAGTATTTAAACTCAATAGGGAGTATACACATTGGCCTTATTAATTTTTAAATGCAATGTATTATCGTATATTTAAAATTAAATATCTTAAATAATTTTTAAATGCAATGTATACTTAGTTGCGCTAGGGAATGGAAATGGTTTTTAGTAGACAAAGCAAAAATAATAATTCTGAGTGAAATATACGATATATGTATGTATACTTTTACTCCTTTTGCTGTTTCCAAAATAGATGTTAATAAAACGCATTAAAAATTTTTTTGCAAGAATTTCATTTTTTATTATAAAGTTTTAGCCCTGGCAAACTTTGATCCGTTTCAGATAATTTTCGACAACTATTTGTCACGATGATGCACAGGTCTTACACTATTTCTAACCAAGCCTATTTCTTTAAGTTTCTTTATTTCCCCATTTGCTATAGTAGTTGGATGATTATATGGCCTTTAATCTCCTCTTAAAGCGCGAAACGTGTCCACGTTCGACCATTTTTGTGGTAAATTTTAATAATTTTAACGCGTGTGCGGTTGTCAAGCGATCCATTTTTTAAATGCCTGACTTTTTACCAAAACAAAACATGTTTGGTTTCACAGTTAAGCGTGACGGATGTCAAAATACAGCCATGCACTTTCGAAATCACTAAATGGATAACCCTTTATGTAAAAAAAATGTATTTAGGCTTGTCAACTACACAATTATAATGGAAAATATATATAATGAAATTAATAACAATTAATAACAATTAATCCAACGATGTTTGCGAACTATGTTAGAGGTCCAGAAATAAAGCTATCTCCCATATAACAGCCCATTAATTTCTGAAACTAGATAAAAGTTGATATTGGATATGATAATAATAGTACGTTACAAACATCTGTCAAAAAACATTAAAATGAGTCCACAAAAATTCTTACCTTCCATATTGCTGAGACCGAAGAGTACTCAAAATCGAAATGAAGTATAACTCGAAAATCACCTGCATCTATGAACGTAAAATAAAACCCATTATTAATTCTGTGAAATTCAGCTGAGCATCTAATATTTGTGTACACACGACCTTAGTCCTCACTATTTATTTAATATGTAAAGAAACAGAAGAATCTGTGAAAGTAAGACATTCAAATTTGTGTCTAAAGTGAATTAGACGGGAAAAGAAGTGCTGTCTACACCAAAGACTATACATTTCATGAACATAATACATTTTTTTAAATGCCTTTGAGGACTAAATATTAAATCGCAAAAATTGGTTGTTTGTGGGCTTTATGATAGAATCATACGTTTCCGCTGTCAATATTTATTTGAACTTCGTGTGCAGAAAACCAAATTACACGATCTTAGATGCTTTTTTAACCTCAAAACCTCGTATCCGAACTAATCGGTTGTAAAGGGTGTTTTTCATAGAGGTATAGAACTTTAAGTTAGCATTACTTTTCAAGATGGCGACCGATTTAACAGCTGTCAAGTGATTTATTCTCAGTTTGGTTTGGCAATTCATCATAAATAGACTCACGCCTGAACAACGCTTGCAAATAGTGCAATTTTATTTCGAAAATAATGGTTCTGTGCGGAAAACGTATCGCGCACTACGTCCATTAGCGATGAAGCGCACTTCTGGTTGAATGGCTACGTCAACAAACAAAACTGCCGCATTTGGAGTGAAGGTAATCCTCAAGTGTATGTTGAAACACCGTTACATCCAGAAAAACTGACTGTTTGGTGCGCTTTATGGGCTGGTGGAATCATTGGTCCGTACTTTTTCAAAAACGATGGTGGCCAGAACGTTACAGTCAATGGTGATCGGTATAGAGCCATGATTACTAACTTTTTCATTCCTGAATTGAATAACCATGATGTCCAGGAGATGTGGTTTCAACAAGACGGCGCAACATGTCACACAGCTCGTGCCACAATAGATTTATTGAAACACACGTTTGGTGACGACCTAATTGCACGTTGTGGACCTGTGAATTGGCCTCCAAGATCTTGTGATTTAACACCGCTAGACTACTTTCTGTGGGGCTATGTAAAGTCATTGGTCTATGCGGATAAGCCACAAACGCTTGACTATTTGGCCGTATTATTGCCGATATACGGCCACAAATGTTGGAAAAAGTCATCGAAAATTGGACGTTCAGATTGGACTACATCCGCGCCAGCTGTGGCTGTCATATGCCAGAAATCATATTTAAAATGTAATGCCACAAGATAATATTTCGGATAAATAAAATTCATGTCAATCGAATAATCCATCATTGTTTTATTGCAACTTAAAGTTCTATACCTTAATAAAAAACACCCTTTATTATAGCTATATGTTCTGGAATACCAATATGGCAGACGTCGTTCTTATCCGATCGGTATAATATTTGGTTATTGGTTCCTTATAATACTAACATACTTCGGACCAAAGTTCATGTATAATTTCATGTTCAAAAAGCTAAAAATAACGAAAATATAGTTTTATTATTAGGTTACATAGGTTTAGTAGATATATATTTTTCTAATATGCTATTGTTAATGATGCATTTCATTTCCTAGTTTTTTTTTTTATTTAAAATTGGACTTATAAATTTAATAAAAAAATTTAAAAATTCTATATATTTTCGTCATCTGAGCCCCAACCTGATTCTTTTCTTTTTTTTTTGGTATTTAAAGCTATTAATTCAAGCGAATAATTCAAGGCTTTCAAACACATAAAAAAGAAATACTAAAATAAAAATAAAAAAGCAGAATAAATGTCAATCACATCGTCTGCCGAAAATTACAATTTAACTATCTTCAGTATGTATCTTCAACTGGTGCACGCACCATGCATTTATATTATTAAATACGGACGAAAATTCTCTAAATAAAATATTTTGAAAATTTCCATTTTTGCGCATAATATTTCTAATGTTAACAACTTTCACTGGCGATGAAATCAGCTGAAAATTTCTAACATTTATATGTTGAGTTAACAACAGTACAAATTATTTACTAAAATACCAAAAGCAATGAACTATATTGCAAGTGATAATAATTTCAATTTCATAACTGAAAATTAAAGATGACAATAAATTCCATTTCGCGCGTTCGTGTTTTCCCCGCTGCTGCATTTGAAATTTGCATTATAATTTTTGAATTTGAAGTAACCCATCCTATTACCAGCTATGAGAAAATAATTTGCAAAGCCAAAAGGATACTTTGGTAAATATTTAAAATTCAGGTAAATGTATTTAAAACATGTTGCTTAGTACGGTATTTATATAGTGTATACGTTTTCCATATAGCACATCTATATAAGTATACGAGTAGATATTTGTACGTTCATATATCTATAATTTATAATTGCATTTGAGTTGGTTAAGTGTCGTTGAGATTAATATTTAATTTGCTATTTACCTATCGCTTAATTACAATATTGTTTCGGTTTGTTTTCGTGGTTCGGTTGTTGTTGTTATAATTTTTTGTTATTTTCAGTATCCTGTGTCGCCTAAATTTATTTCAATACAATTTGGTTACGCTTCTCCACATGTGGGTTTTTCAGCACATATTTTGTTGGTTAGTCTGGTTGACTAGTTAAGCCGTTTAAGCTAAGGTCGGTTGATCGCCTGGTCATTTTGACAATCGAATTGCGGATTTACCGGTTATGGGGTTAGGGAGTGAGTGAAGAAAGACTTTATGCGAGCAAGTACATATTTTGCACGCTTTGGAAGGAATTTAATTGACAAATGAAATGAAATGAGGCTGGGCTTATATTATGTAACTGACTGTGGATTTGAGAAAGAAAAATATATTAATATAAATATATATATGTATATATGTATATACTTTAGAGTAAGATTTTTGAATGATTTCTGTAGCTAACTCCAATTTAAGTTTTTTTCAAAACTTACTTACAAAGTATTATAATAAACTGAAGCTGTGAAGATCTAAATTGTAGTGAATGGAATATATTTCTTTATGGAGGCTTTTCCACACTCCAAAATGATTTTTTATATCTCACACACTTAGCAAAGGTTTAAAAAAAAAATTTTGTTTTCTAAAGGAGCACCCTTATAATATATATTAAATAGTGCTTTTGTACAACAGGCGCACATATAAATAATAACAATGCACAAAAAATAACAAAACAGACTTACCGAATTTATATTTACTACTTTTAATGTTGACTTTGCTTTTGTGGCTGCATGTGAATAATTGGAAATTTTTATGATTTTTTAAAGTAATCGCATTAAAGACACTTGCGGCGGATAACATATATGCCCAAATTATATGTTCACAAAGCATTTATTTTTGCAAAAGCAGGTTATTTATATATATTTGTAAAATTTTATAAAATTTTAGTTGAATTTATTTCATTTCATTTTATTTTACCTTAATCCATTTTTTAATTTAATTTTATTTTTTACATTTCCTTTTTATTAAATTGTACTTTCCTTAATTTTATTTTATTTCATTTAATTAACTTATTTAATTTAATATAATATAATTTATTTAATTTTGTTTTGTTCAATTTCTTTTATTTATTTTCTTTTATTTTATTTTATTTTATTTTATTTCACTTTATTTTATTTTATTTTATTTTAGTTAATTATATTTTATTTCCCTTTTTATTGCATTCCGTTAGGGAGTAAATTTCATTTGTTGGCGACAGCTTAGCTACAGGCCAATAATGTACATTTCATTAATTCTAAATATGCTTAAGAATATATAATAACCAACTTTAAATATATAATAACTAACATTAATTGTAAACGTTTACTGCAAAAAATTTCGAATAATATGGCATGGTCAATAAGGCTGCTTTCTGCATGTCGAAGATGATGTGACCTGGCAACTGGAGGATTCGTATATTTTCCTTAAGATTAAAATGCACCAGGCCGTGCGCAGATATGATGATTGGCAGTAGATACACTTTTCTTAACTTTCATTGGCGTTTTACATCAATGCCTAAGTCAGAGTACTTTGCTATTTTTTCCGAATATGTTTTTTGCATGTTTTTGTTGAGAGGAACCGCAATATCAATTATAAATGCTATTTTACTAGCCTTGTCAACCACAAATATATCTGGTCCATTGTGGTCTCTCGTGGCATCCGTCAAAACGGTTCGATCATAATATAGAAGCTTGCTGGCATCTTCGTGCACTGGTTCCGGAATATATCTGTACGGTGTTTTATTTTGGTAAAAGTTGTACTTCTGGGCAGGTTGCAAATGAATTATTTTCGCGATATCATTATGTCGCCTAAGATTCATCGAATTAGCGAGCGTAACACATCCAGCAAGTACATGGTCTAGAGTTTCGTTTCTTATATCGCATCTGCGGCATCTGTCTGCAGGAGCATTTACGTCACGAATTATATACTTCATATAATTTCTGGTGGGAACGACTCCATCTTGCATTGCATTGTCCCTTCCGTTTCGGCGAATAATGCTCTGTTTGTGAGCCATAAGTGCGACAATTTTTAGTCGACATGCGGACTCAGCAAATCCTTCCGATATACGCCGTGGACTACCATTACAGACCATTTCTGCAGTTTTTCATCCGTTGATATCGTATTATTTATTTTATTTTTTTTTATTTTTTTTTATTTTATCTTATTTTATATTATTAAATTTATTTCATTTTATTAAATTTTATTTTATTTTGTTTAATTTTTTTAATTTTATTTTTGTTTTTTGTTTTTTTTAACTTGTTTTTATTTGCTTTTATATCATTTTAATTTATATTATTTATTTTATATTTTATTTTATTTTATTTTACTTTATTTTTTAATTTATTTTATTTTTTTCTAATTTAATTATTATTATATTTCTTTATTTGGGTTTTTTTAATTTACTTTATTTTAATTTAATTTATTTAATTTTATTTTATTTTATTTTATTTTATTTTATTTTATTTTATCTTATCTTATTTTATTTTATTTATTTTTTATTCTACTTATTTCATTTTTTTTATTTTTATTTTTATTTTTTTTATTTTTTTGTATTTTATTTTATCTTATATTATATAGTTTTTATTTTATTTTATTTTATTTTATTTTATTTTATTTTATTTATATTATTTTATTTCTTTACATTTTATTTTATTTTACTTTATTTTATTGCTATGTTAGATAATTTTAATTTTTTTTATATTTCTTTTTATTTTTAATTTTTTATTTTTTATTTTTGAATTTAATTTTGCTTTATTTTATTTATTTTATATTATTTTATTTTATTTTATATAATTATATTTAATTTTTTTTATTTTATTTTTTTTTTATTTTTAAAATTTTTTTTTTTATTTTTTTTCATTTAATTTTATATAATTTTTTTTATTTTTTTTATTTTATTTTATGTTATTTTATTTTATTGATTTTATTTATATAATTTTATTTTATATTATTTTAATTCATTTTATTTTATTTTTATGTTAGTTAATTTTTATTTTTTTATATTTTTTTTTTTTTTATTTTTATTTTTTTTTGGATTTTATTTTGTTTCATTTTATTTATTTTATTTTATTTTATTTTATTTTATTTTATTTTATTTTACTTTACTTCACTTTATTTTATTTTATTTATTTGATTTGATTTTATTTTATTTTGGTATATTTTGAGTAATATTATTTAATATTTTTGTTTTGTTTTATTTTATTTTGAGTAATTTCATTTAATTTTGTTTCATATTATTTATATTATTTTGTTTCATATAATTTATATTATTTTGTTTTAATTTCTAGTATATTATTTGATTTTATTTTTCTTTATTTTATTTTATTTTAATTGATTTAATTTAATATTTTTATTTTCTTTTATAATACTTTATTATATTTTTATATTTCGCTTTACATTAATTAATTTTTTAATTATTTTATTTATTTATTTATTTATTTATTTTATATATATATATATAAATATTTTTATATATTATTTTTTATATTTTTATATTGATTTAGTTTATATAATTAATTTTAAAGTTTTTATGTTATATTATGTTATTTTTTTATTAATTTTACATTATTGTATTGTAATTTATTTAATTAAAATTTTTTAATTTATTATACTAATTTTATTATTTTAATTTAGTTTATTAATTTTCGTATACACGTTTTGCTTATACATATAATACTGAACATCCTCAGAACAGTGCCTTAAAGTTTCTCAGAAGCTATGCATTTTCTGTTACCGCTTTAATAATGTGTCAATTTCAGTTTCTTCTCATGTTCATTCAATGGCACATAAAATTATGTTTAATACTGCGTGTACTTGCGTTTGTCATTAAGTTTGATGTAAATTTAATAGCGCTTTCCCCTGTGGGCGTGTGTACGCAAATGCAAATTTAAGGTAAACAAATCATAAAAAGGGGTTAAAAGTCTCTCGAGGGCAGCAGCCAGCCTGTAGTCAAAATCATCAGTAGCTAACAAGTGAGACAATAACAATTCAGTTCAGTTGTTGGACTTTAAAATATAAAGTGATGGTGCCGTCTATGCAATAAGCTCTAGGCAGATGTCGTGTTTAACGTAAACAAACACCAGGGCATGAAAGATTGCCCTCAGACATAACAAAAGTGTTAATGTGTATGAGGTAGTTTGGGTGTGTAAGTGTATGCTGATTTTTCATATGCGTGCTCCAGTGCGGTATATTTTAAGGCTTTTGATAGCACACCAATATAACGTCTGCGATTTGCTGTAAATACAGTTATAACCATATACCTAGCTACGTTTGTGTATAGTTAAATACCTTCGGAGCAACAACAACGGCACACTTACTCATAATTTGTGAACATTAATTTTCAAACCAAAAAAATCTTTAAAGTTTATGACCGACAGCGCATTTCATATACTCATATATGGGAATTGACATATATAAAGGGTGTTTTTCATAGAGGTATAGAACTTTAAGTTGCAATAAAACAACGATGGATTATTCGATTGACATAAATTTTATTTATCCGAAAGATAATCTTGTGGCATTACATTTTAAATATGATTTCTGGTATATGACCACCATGGCTGGCGCGGATGTAGTCCAATCTGGACGTCCAATTTTCGATGACTTTTTCCAACATTTGTGGCCGTATATCGGCAATAACACGGCGAATGTTGTCTTCCAAATGGTCAAGCGTTTGTGGCTTATCCCCATAGACCAATGACTTTACATAGCCCCACAGAAAGTAGTCTAGCGGTGTTAAATCACAAGATCTTGGAGGCCAATTCACAGGTCCACAACGTGAAATTAGACGGTCACCAAACGTGTGTTTCAATAAATCTAATGTGGCACGAGCTGTGTGACATGTTGCGCCGTCTTGTTGAAACCACATCTCCTGGTCATCATGGTTATTCAATTCAGGAATGAAAAAGTTAGTAATCATGGCTCTATACCGATCACCATTGACTGTAACGTTCTGGCCACCATCGTTTTTGAAAAAGTACGGACCAATGATTCCACCAGCGCACCATAAAGCGCACCAAACAGTCAGTTTTTCTGGATGTAACGGTGTTTCAACATACACTTTAGGATTACCTTCACTCCAAATGCGTCAGTTTTATTTGTTGACGTAGCCATTCAACCAGAAGTGCGCTTCATCGCTAAACATCGCTAAAATGGACGTAGTGCGCGATACGTTTTCCGCACAGAACCATTATTTTTGAAATAAAATTGCACTATTTGCAAGCGTTGTTCAGGCCTGAGTCTATTCATGATGAATTGCCAAACCAAACTGAGAATAAATCACTTGACAGCTGTTAAATCGGTCGCCATCTTGAAAAGTAATGCCAACTTAAAGTTCTATACCTCTATAAAAAACACCCTTTACATTCAGATGCTTATATATGTGTTTGACGAAATACCCTGCATGCACAGTGGCGTAATGTCAGTGGTTAATAATAGGTCATAGTGGTTGAAAGCGTCTATCAGACTTAATGACTTGGGTGTGTTTATTCGTATATATATATTTTTTATATATATATTTTTTATATTCGACAATTTTAGTGTAATTTATTTTCATGATGTTGATGGTTAAGATTCTGCTTAATTGTTAGCTAACACCAAGTAAAAGTGTATGTTTGTGTGGAATATTGCGGACACACATTTAAATGATATATGGGCAGTACGTAAATACGTAAGTAAGTAAGTAAGCACAGTAGAGTAAGTGTTGTTACGAAAATGAGTAAATATTACAAAATTCTTCGTGCTTTACCACCATGGAAATGTGTATGTATCAGCGTGTTTGCTAAAATGCATACCAAGCTATACACATACATGTGCATACATTCATATGTAGGACGTTCAAGGCCTTTTAAGTGCGTGCTTTTTGATAAATGGTTGACATATATAATAATAGTGTTGAGTAATTATATCCTTAGCAGAAAAAGTAAACTACTTTCTTTACACAAATATGAATATAAATATATTGCATATGCACATATACATGTATTTAAGTAAATATATGTAAATACCTTCAAGGCGACAACAGTACAACAAATTTTGAATTTTTTTTTTGATTTCAATAAAATTATAAAATTTTTAATGTAAATAATTAACTGTTGACCTTGTCAAAATGTATATATATTTGAACACATTTTTGCATTTATATATAATAATATTTTTGAATATAATTATACTTTTTCTAAAAATTAATAATAACTTGATTACGTTAACGCTTATGGACGAAATTTGACAAAACAGAATTATACAACAACAACAAATTATTTTTATGACGAAAATAATTGCTACTTTGTCTTTTACTTTCACTTAATTATTATCTAAATTTGAATTAGACCTAAGCTTCTAACTACAAATTGACTCCAAGGTAATAAATGTTTGGAATATGAAGATGATTCTCTGTACCTGCAACGAGATGTGATCCCGCTTGTAATTGTGCAGTTACCGTTGCATTCAATACTATGCGTTCACGTCGCACACCCAGGAATCGCGAGCAGACCTTGTGGAGACTTTGCCGATGGCTATAGTTTGAATTTAAATAAAACTCTTGTATTTTGATTAGTAAAAAAGTTAAGACATTAAATATATTGATAATCGTACAAAGTATTTGCAAGGAGATCATACACAGAATCTGTTTATGTTCAAAATCGTGTCAATATAGTCAGGTTCCAATACACTGCTGGTTGATGTCCTCGTAGGACCATAGCTGAAATCACAACCGCGCAAGAAGTTCTATGGACGGGACAATGACAGAAGGTGGTGGGGCCTTGTAAAATTTATTACAGCGGTCATTGAAAGGAGCGTAAATATGGTGTCGTGTTATTCACCCCGGTGAACGAAAGTCTCGCCATAATCTGCATCAAACTTAAGATTTTTAAATATCTCCGATTTGCGCTCTCGCTCCGTCGGAAGAGAATAATGTTGTGATCGAAAATGCTTTCTATGAGCATCTCGAATGGCATGCAATGTCAAAATTGTGCTTCACATCTTTATAGCCAGGGTTGACAAAGAAGGTATCTTTAGTACAACAGTCGGAAAATTTAGCTCCCTGAGAGCACTCATCATAAGGAAAATGCGGAACGTCATTTCAAGCTTCCTACGCAGAGGTGCAAAATAAACTATTGTCAATACAAGTGCTGGTACGATGAGATTTTTCGTATCGTAGTTAAAAGCAAAAAACTACATATTTCGAAACATTGCGATCAACCGAATAACGCGGTGTGTGGACAAGATACCATTATTTCTTTATGCCCCTTATGGAAACGGAAACAGATCTTTGGTAGAAAATTCCGGAGGTATAGATAAACTCTCTGCGATTGCTAAATTATTTGAATCACTTATCACTGACTATTTGACTCACTCAATCTCTCCATTTATATCACATTCCCAACATGGATTTGTTAAAGGAAAACCTACAACCCCCAATTTACTTGAGTTTTCACTTCTTATACCATTAATGTGTTCAGTAAGAACCGCAGCGTTGACGTAATATATACTGACTTCAGCAAAGCTTTTGATAAAGTCTGTCACTCGTTGCTTATTAAGAAACTTGACTTACTGGGTTTCCAACCAAAATTTTTACAATGGATCTCCACATATCTGTATGATCGAACTCAAAGTGTAATGTTTATTAATTCCATCTTAACAGTATCGGAGTTAATGTTTCTTCAGGAGTACCTCAGGGTAGCCATCTAGGCCCAATTCTGTTTTCACTATTTATAACCGGTATATATTCTCAGATAAAATTTTCAAAACTTTTAATGTATGCGGATAATGTAAACCTTTATAAATCTTACACTTCTGCAAATGAAGGTTTCTTATTGCAAAAAGACATAAACGGCATGGTTGAATGGTGTAAAATAAATCAGATGCCCCTCAACATCACATTGGTGTGATAATCAACAAAGCCAAAGGCGTCAAATCTACTCTGATAGGACAGAGTATATTCAAAAACAATTCCTCCTATTTGCATTAAAATTTGCATTGGGACTCTCAGTACAATCTTCCTTCTTACACTAGTCGTCTGAAACTTATCAATCTCCCTACTCTCACCAGCCGTTGGGAAATGCTTGATGTAATTTTCATGGTTAAAATAATAACTGGCTGAATTTCTAGCCCCCTCATTCTCTCTGCAATCAAATTTAATGTTCCTTTTAGAATATCCAAACATTTTTGCCCCTTGCTTCTGAAAACTTGTAAAACGAATTATGAATTTCACGAGCCTTCGCATTGTTTGTGTCTTGATTTCAGCTCTCATTCAAGCACATTTGACATATCTGAATCGCTTTTTCATATTACGAAAACTATTTTGTCGAGTGTCAACTAATCGTTACATTACATTTTATATTTGAAATAATTCTTAAAAAGCAGCTGATGAATTTTGTTCTGTAGCTGAACTTTTTTAGTTCTCGACACTAAACCAACCTCTAATCATCGTGACTCGGCATTGATGAAAAACAAAACAAATTCCGTACGTTATGCGGGGACAGCACCCCTCGTGCGGATTGGCGGGAGGTAGGTAAACCGTCGGGATTAATAATAATAATAATAATAAAGAGGGGAACGAGATTCATTTGCTGACAGAAAAACCAAGATGCAGAAATGTGTGAATATGAAGGGCTTGAGAGGTTGGACTACAGAGGCAATACTCGAATATTCTATTAGAAAAGGAAATGCGTCGGTTTACAGTAGTTTTCAAGACTGCAGTATACTCTTTTAGGACCCAATGTCGTGATTTAGCGACTGATGACTAAAGTATACTGAATTTATGAAGGAAAAACTTCTGCAACCTGTTGAATTGCAATGAAAATGAAACACCAGGAACAATAAAGTGGCGGGAGCAGATGGCCTACCAGGTGGACTATTCAACTATGGGCAAGGTGTATGCATAAATTTCTTAGAATAATATGGTCGGACGAATGCATGCCCGGCGATTGGTACCTAACCGTGCTCTGATCAATTTACGAAAATAGAGACCCCACCACTTGCGCCTATTATTCTGGGATAACACTAATCATTAACGCATATAAATAAAATTGTGTTGATCAGTGTAATATATCTAGCGAAGTAGGTATGAAACTATTGGAAGAACAAAAAAATCCTTGAAGTTTGCAGCGCATGTTATTTCCTAACTTAACTGTGTCCTTGAAAATTTGCAACACAAATTATCAAATTCTACATTTTTCATTGGATTAATTTTCTAATTGGATTTTTTTAGTAATTATGCGGATACCTTCAAGAAATTTTCATAAATACGGAAGACGTTATTTCAAAGTATGATGTTATTCGAAAATAAATAACATACACATGACAGAAAAAGTCTGCGTTCACTCACTATATTGAAGTATTCAACTAAAATAGTTTTGCATTTTAAAATAATCACTATTTTATTTTCACTTATTTTGAAGAAAATTATTTAAAGAATGTTTGAGCAAAAATTTTTAGAATTTGAGCTGCGTCGTTCTAGGTTAACGGGACTGTAATTCCACTACTTAGGTAAGTTGAGCAGAAAAAGTGTGCGTTCACTTTAAAAAGCGATGGTTTGTTGCATTGAAAATACAAATTATTTGTATTTAATTTAATTTTAAATGATAAACCATAATAATCGCGATTAGGAAGAAGCTAAAGTGTAAGTAAATATAGGATAACCACATTATTTTTTGACCATGGACCAGTAGCGAAAATAAATTTGAAATTGGCGAAATTAAAATCATTGTTGGTTTGTGGCAGAATGGTAAAAGTTATCGGGAAATCGCGAAAACTGTTCGGTGACAGTACTCCTCTCTCCAGAGAGTAATAAGCAACTTCAAACAAACAAAATCTTATGAGTCTAAGTCAAGTTCTGTTCGTCCAATAAAACTGAGGAAAAGAAAAGAGCGCAACCTGTGAAGTCTAACCCACTAACACTAACAGCATGCCAACTTTCAAAAATATTGCATTAAAGTTCCAAAGAAATTATGTTCATATACGGTACGAAAAATTTTGAAAAGGACCGGATTTCATGGCTGAGTCGCACGAAGAAAGCCCTTCATATGGAGAATAAATCGTCTCAAGCGGATGACCTTTGCGAAGGAGCACTTTAACAAGCCTCCAGAGTTTTGGAAAAAGTTTTGAATTTTTGGAATAAAAGGCCGTAAGATTATTTGAAAGAAAAGCGGAACAGCTCTGGAAAAGCAAAATATTGTACCCACGGTAAAGCACGGTGGTGGAGGTGCTATAATATGGGGTTGCATGGCAAGTTCGGGTGTAAGAAAATTTCAGTTTATTGAGTCGATCATTAAGAAGCATGATTATCTTAATAGTTTAAAAACAAATTTAAAGGAAAGTGTAGTGATGCTGAGACTCGGTGAGCAATTTATTTTCTTACAGGACAAAGACCAGAAGTACACAGCAGAAATTGTTAAGCTTTGGTTGCTGCACAATATTCTTAAACAACTGCATAAACCCCCGCAACCACCTGATTTTAACCCTATTGAGCACTTATGGGACGTACTAGAAAGAAAAATTAGACAGCATACTATAACCAGCAAGGAACTGCTTAGTGGCGGGTTTAAAGAGGAATGGGAAGCTATAAGCCAAGAAGTAACAACCAAACTTGTTGGGTCAATGAAAACCCGCCTTCTAGAAGTCATTAAAAGTCGTCAATATGCAACAAGTTATTGAATTAATATATATTTTTTAATTTTTAGCCTTTCGTTTCATAATTCTTGAAGTGAACGCAGAATTTTCTGTTTGGTTTGAGTGATCTTCTTGTTTATATGTGATCTCATTTTAAATTTATATTAATTATTGGTACCAAAGTTTATGTAGCAGTTACTTTTTATTGAACTAAATAAAATAATGTAGAAAAAGTTTATAAATAATTTATTGTTTTGGACTTTTCAAACAAAATATACTTAGATGAACGCAGACTTTTTCTGCCATGTGTAAATGGCGGATATATACATTTTCAGAAAAAAGTACAACGTAAATAGTCCTTTGTGCCTATTTGATTATCAAAAGTATTTCGCTGAATGAAACGTATTTATGTTAAAATTAGAGACTTTTCTGTAAATTTTCGCTTACGAAATCTTTGTCTACCCGATTTTTTGCACAAATACTATATAATTTTAAATTGATTTCAGTTATGAAGTGAATTTTTTTTTTTGGTAAACTGCAGTTTTATTTAAAATGTTTCCATTCTTCACGTCGATTGAAGCTGGAAAAAACAGAATCATGTAGTTGATAGCTTTAGTAAATGTAAATAACATTGTGCATGATGCTGTCATAGTTTAGTGCCATAATTTATGTAAAATGTTGCTGTTAGATATTAACTTACAACCGTTTGCTCTAAGTTCAATTATTCAAGTATAAAGTAATTACAATGTGAAAACTATACTAAGGGTTTGTACTAAAAGTTATATCATATTTGGGTTGCCTAAATTGCATACTTTAGCTATGCATTTTCTAACAATTTAAATAATAAGATAAAATTATTTCCCATACAACCTATGAAATTACTTGATTTACTTGATTATTCAAAATTCATTTTGCTAATAACTTATGTAACTAATTAATCTAATTATACAAAAATAGAATTTTTCATTTTATTTTCGATTTCTTCATGTGTATGCCTTTGAAATATTATTTACGAAAACTCTGTGAATTAATTTGCCGAGAGTTTTCTTACTGCAGCAACAAATATCTGTTTTCAAATAAAATAATATTTAAAAAGAACCAACTTCAAGCTTTTAGAATTTATTTTAATTAATTATAAAATTATTAATAAAATAACATAGCTAATGAAGTAGCCTGACTTAAGGTATTATTACGATGTCACATAGCCGCAAGAGCTTACTTGCTATTTAGTTTGTAAACTATCTTAATTGCTGGAAGATGCAAAGAGATTCAACTAGAGGTAAAAAGTTTGAAAACAGAGAAATATTGACGAAAAGGCTTTTAAGTTGCGAAAGAAAAGAGCTGGACTGTTAGCGTTAAGCAACATCTCTTGCCAACATACACACATATTTACAAATATATGCACGTATTATACATACATATGTAGATACTATATTGGAGCACCCACCAAGAGTAAACGGAAACAGATACGAAATTACGGAGCAACGAAATCACAATCCTGCAAAGTGAGTGGCACAGGAGACCGGTTACTTCCTGATTTAAATAACTAGCTTTAAATGGGTTGAGGTAGTTGTAGGTTGACTGTAAAGAAGCATACTGAAAACAAAGTTGCATGTTTGTTCTCTTTGCTTTCCTTTAGTTACTTTTTTGCCTTTTCTGGCTTATACTATTGCCAACGGTCGTCTTGGCAAAGTAATACCCATAATGCTATGGAAAATTGAGCACACAAGCGAAATGAGCGCAAAAACATCTACGCTTGTTGATGTTACTATGTAGCGGTGCCGTGATATTCACAGGAGTAAACTTAGCCAACAGCTGCAATAAAGGCATACATATAGTTATATAAATATATTTTTAGAATATGTAAATATGCGCAAGTATGCAATTATATTATACATAGTTATATATGTATGTAAAAATTTTGCAAGCTTCTAAGTTTTTCTTACTTGCTGACCTAAAATACACCCTTCGTTTTCTTTCTCCTATTATTTGAACTCTAGAAAGTTTATACCCAGTAAGTTCTTGGGGTTGAGTTGAACTTGCGATTGAGATAAAAACTGACATATATTTTAATTCTCCTTTTCCACAAAATGTTGAATACTACCGTCAGGTTTATTTTTTAAGAGATTTTTAGAAATAATATATAGCTCAAGTTTTTATCATTATTTTTCTAAAATATCTAAGCAGAATCATCTAATATTGATATATAATTGAAAACAAACTACAGTATAATAATAGTAGTTTAATCGTAGTTTGAGAATGGAAAATGTACTTCTCAACTTTCGAATATCATTTCTCAACAATTTATTCAGTGGAGTGTTATAGCATCAGCTTTACTTATAAAATATCTTTTAAATTCTCAAACATTTTTAAATTACAGTATCTAAATTTGATAAACATAGTTTAAGGTTAAGTGTAAAACTAAACATCGCAACATTGTTCCAAGGCGAAATCAGCAACATTGTCCTTGTGTATATCTTGCCATCATGAAATTGTAATCATTACTGAATACAGTGAAAAAAGACATATTAAAAATGGCCAAAACGACACTTAGAAATCATATCATCCCTATTAGAAAACCCTTTAGATATATCATAACATGCATTTCCGCTATACTGACTGTACATATATCTAATACTCGTATATAAAATTCTCATGACACTTTTTTGTTACCAAACTCCTCCCAAACGGCTAGATAGAATTTTATGAAATTTTGTAAGTGTAAGAATTGGCCGGGAGTTGGACCATCGCTTGCTCTGCTCGAAAATATATTTGTCGCTTTTTAAGCGATGAAGTGATTCATGTCAGAAACAAACTTGGAGGGCTTGATATTACTTGCTGAAGGGCGACTGAAATTTAAAAAAATAGTTTTCTATATTGTACGCAATGCCAACAACTCGGCTATCGGGGCCGTCAAAAACTATTATTATGATTATTCATGGTGCGATTTACTTGAAATTTGGTATCTTTTTGCTTAGCTTAGGTGGAACACTACGTTTCTCTCCAGGAAGTGGACCATGGACCGACCTATTCGAAAAAATCGTATTTATAATTAGTTTTACTTGAAATTCTTTTTCACAAGGTGGTCGACCGATCTATTTGAAAAAATTTGTATATTTATGTTTCGATTTAGTTAAATTTTTAGATAATGGATAGAAATGGACCGGTAAGCGGAAAAAGGATCACCGACAGATTGATACAAAATTAATGTGATTTCAATATAAGCATAGATCCTGCGTAGGTATATTCGCTGTGCAATGTTATTATTCTTCGGCTGCGGGTTACAAGATATCCTAATAAGTTACACTTCATTGAAAATTTACAATACCCGGCCATACATTGCTGTAGCTCTTTCTCATCATAAATATTTAAGGTTTTTTTATTGTTGACCTTTCTACAGATTTGTATTTATGTATTTGCAACATTTCCTGATTACATTTTGCAGCTGCTGAGTTATTACCACAGATAGTCGGAGATTAGTTGAGGAAGTAAGCCAAACGCCATTATTTTGGTCTACCTGTGTATAGTAAGATTTGTCGTCTAAAAATAGGACACAACCAAATAGCTCACTTGGAAATTTCAAGCATTGATTTGTCTATATAAAAATATACCTCCGCACAAATATTCAAAAAAATCAAAAAAAAAATTATAATTTTTTGAATAGGTTCTAGAACCAGTTCTCAGCAGATAAGTTATGCAAAATCTACCTTTTTGCCGAATTTCAATTAAATTAAATCATAAATAACATATTTTGGTATAGATCGGCCCCAGGTCCGCTTCGCGGATGAAGAAGTTGTACTCATCTCAATTTAGACAAGAAGCTATCTATGCACCAAATTTCAAATAAATCGAACAATAAAAAACATTTTTTGAAAAAAATCTTTTCCTCGTTTCCCGGGCAAGAGGTTATTTTGTATTTATATATATATATGTATATATATATATATATATATAAGTTCTTCTTATTTAAGTATATATATATTTTTTCAAAAAAGCTTCTCCTAGCACATATGAACTATCAGGAAAATAATTTGAGCCTAATCGAAATATTTATATATAAATGAATTTTAATTTTCTGACAGGCTACTTAACTTTTTTATTTAAATTAGTTTTCAATAATATTAGTTGTTGATATCGTCATGATTCGAACTCATGATCTTCCTTATAATATTATGCACCTCCAACCGCCCGGTTGTTGCTGTCGCCAGTTAAACTTGGGAATTAATTTGAAAATAAAACTAATGTTTTTCCAATTGTAGTTATACCAATTATTGTCCAATTATAGTTTGAGATAAAAATGATTCCAACTCTCACACATGAAACTGTAAGCAAAACTTTATCTCAAAATTTACTAAAATATCGTTACCAAAGTTAGTTGGGTTATACCAAACCGACTAAGATTTGTCATGGCTTACATTGTGACGCATCTGTCTGGTGCTATGTGGAGTATGTCCTTTTGATGATTCAACAATAATACCGACAACAGGAGCACCATCAAGTGGAGCAGTTGAGCTGGGTTTTGTGCAAGCCATAGCAGCGAGCGTAGTTAGAAAGATGAAAATGAATAAAGGTTAAGCAACAGGAAGTTGCAATTTGCGAAATAATAAGAGAAGCAACCCTAAAATGAAAGGGTTAATTAGAAATACAGCAAAAAAGACGGAAACTTGATGCCACGCAAACTGATCTGATCACTAAATTTTCTGCTATTTTGTTTTCGCCAGCATAGCTACCTACGAGGTGTATTCAAAGTAAAGGTGAATTTTGAGTTTTTTTGAAAAGTACTTATTTATTCATCAATATCTATTTTGTCCTCTTAAAAGTAATCCCCCTCGAATATAATACACTTGTGCATACTCTTTTTCCAATCTTCGAAGCACTTCTGAAATGCGCTTTTCGGTATGGCCATCAGCTCTTTCTGACTTGATATCATAAACTTTGGCAAAACGCTTTCCTTTTATTGGTTTCTTTCGTTTTGGAAAAAGAAAAAGTCGGAGGGAGCCAAATCTGATGAATCCATGATTTGTTTATCCACAATTCCGATCGTTTGAGCCATATTGCTTCACGGAAACTTTGCATAACTTCCTTGTGGTATTCTTTATTAACTGTACGACCTTTTGGAAGGAACTCATGATGCACCACACCATTGTACTCAAAGAAAACAGTGAGCAAAACCTTCACCTTTTCCTTCGAACATACCTCGTACATACATTCCTTTCATATTTTATTTCTTTCTTTCTTTTATTTTCTTTCTTTAACCATGCGCTAGCGCTTTGAAATCATTTTCACACCAAAAGCTTCAAAGGCGTGTGGGCACTTGATTTATAAAATATTATTACTTGGCTTTAATTACAAATTTAATTACTTTTATTTTATAAATTTAGTAAGCGAAGAAATATTTTTAAATATATATACTCTATATTATTTTATCTCTATGTAATATATAAGCATAAATAAGAAAAGGTTTAAATGCACAAAATTTAAAATTCCACAATTTCTTATTTTTATTCATGATGTAGCTAGGAAAGGTGACGTACGCAGACAGCTTCTCACTCTAATTTCGCCATATTGACTGTCTTAGTAAAACAATTTCTATTTTTTTACAATTTTGTGTATTTGGAGAAATTTTGTTGAACAATAGTAAAAAAGTTTAAAATATATGGAGTCGGGATCACGGTTTCATTTTGTTTGTCATTATTTATTTTTAGATAATATTATAATGCAGGCTTATATCGTTCAAAGACATTGTAACGAAGCTTTCCTGTCGCCCCGGTGCTTCTTTAGTAATTGCTGGGGTATACTCGCCGTGTCCAAGGTTCGTTTACAATAAATTTGTAAGATCGGGACACTGCGCAAATCGTTTCGTATATTAAACTTTATTTAATTCTATATGGTCCCATAATCTTAATTCAATAGTACTTCATTTCAAAATTTTCTTATAGTTAACTTCCTACCACCTGGCCGTGGTGGCGTAGCTTAACGGGCCGGCCGTGTTCCGTTAGTTGGATCCCGTTAGTATCTGGTGCGTTGCGTTCTGCCGCGCCTTCTGCTGGCGTCGCTGTTGAGTGCTATGCTGGCGTATGGGCGTCGCCGTCGTTTATTGCGGGGCGATGCTCTGCCACGCCTTGTGCCGGCGTCTATCTCAGGTGCTCTGCTCCTTCACGCCTTGCGTTCTCCGCTGGCGTATCTCCGTCGTGCGGTGCTTCGCCGCTCTGCTGGCGTATTCTCTGCCGCGCTGTGCTTCGTCGTTCTGCCGCCGTATCTCCGTAGCGGCGCGGTCAGCGTCGGTGTATTCTCTGCGGCGCTGAGCTTCGTCGCTCTGCTGCCGTATCTCTGTCACGGCGCGGTCCGCGTCGGCGTAGGCGAACGGACGTCACCTGTTTCGCGGTTGCGCGTTGCTGTGGCGGGACTTTTGCTTGTGCGGGCTCGTACGAGGTCTCAAGCGGGTCCTGGTGGTATAACCGACACGTTCACCGCTTAAAACCCACGACTCACTTCTACGAAACGACCCTTTCTTGCCTAGAGTAAAAATCAGTTGCAACCGAGGGGCGCTTCGCTAGTAGCTCCGATCACAACCACAGCTCCGTACTCACTGCCCGCTGTGCTGCTGAATTGCTCTTTTTATAGCTTTCGTACTTGGTGTCGCTAGCTCAAATGGTTGCGTTGCCATGGTTACTGTTGTTGATGTAAAATGTTGCTATTGATTGTGTAGGCATGTTGTGATTCATGATAACAACATGTTGTGTGTTTGTGTTTCTTCGATTTATCGTGTAGGTTGCGTGGGTGCGGCTTGTTGTGTTGTGGAATTGGTTGCGCTGTGTTTCGGCAACATGTTATGTGTTTGTGTTTCATCGCTCGTTGTTGTTTGTCTGGTTGTGTGGGGTCGTTTTTGTGTGGGCCAAATTAATGAGGATTTATTTGGTCCTCACCACATATAGATAATTTTATTATTATTAAATATTAATTGGAAATACTGTGAAAATGATTCAGGAAGATCAGTCTAAAGTTTGTATTTAATTGTCATTTGCATTAGTCCGATAACTAACTACGGTCGCATATGTTATACATAGTAGAGCTCAAGATTTATTTTGAACATTTTCAATAGGTCGAGATTTGAATGACGAAAGCTTTAACTTTTCAATATTCTTTACTCGTTGAAATTCTAAAGAAATTTTAGATAATTAAATTGAAAATTTTTCTTCTTCGGATCGAACTTTTTTCAATGGCTCGAACAAACATTTAGTCGGGTGAACAACTAAAAACCATCGAGTTGATTACATTGCTCCTTATTCGAGTCATACATATATCAATTGGCTAATAAATGCTCGTTTCCCCTAAATTTACTCTCCCTTACCTGCCATATAAGTAAATTTGAATATGCAAATTTTACTATTTTCAAGAAAAACCCATTGTTTGAAATGAACTCACACATATATAGGGGTTTCCATTAAAAGTGACATGATTACTTAAAAAAAATTGATTGTTCAGTAAATTCAATTTTTTTAAATTTAATGTGAAGTACAATCAATACAATTAAGTTCTGAATATAACATCATTGAAATGGCCTCCACGACTTCTTTTGCAGCAACGAATTTGATGAACCCAATTTTTTAGCACTTTTTCCACTAAATCAAGCCGTATGTTACGAATAGCATGCTCAATATTGACCTTTAAAGCCTGAAGAGGGTCTGGCTTATTGCTAAAGACCAATAACTTCAAATAACCCCACAAGAAGTAGTCTAATGGTGTTAAATCACAACTTCTGGAGGCCATTCAATGTTACAAATTCTTCAAATAATCGAATATCCAATCCTTTCTCGCAATAATTCGGTTATTGCACGTGTTTTGTGGCACTTAGCCCCGTCTTGTTGGAACTAGATGTTATTAAGATCAACTTCTGTCATTTGTGACCATAAAAAGTTGGTTATAATCGATCTATACCACTCGCCTTTGACAGTAACGGTGCTACCAGCTTCATTTCGAAAGAAGCACACCAAAATGTCAGTTTAGGTGAATGTAATAGAGTGTGGATTTTCTTTACATCAGGATCAACTGCTTTGTTTATTTACCGCACCACTGGATTACGATTATTATGACCATAAAATGTCAAAAGCGCACGAGAAGTTACAATTGCAGAACGATTATTTTGGTCATAATATTGTATAATTTGTAAACGTTGTTCTTGCGTATGGCTTGCAATGATGAAATTGTAAACATTGTTGAATACAATGAAAAAAAAAATTGCAGATTATGGCATATTAAAAATGGTCAAAACGACTCTTAGAAATCTATCATCTCTTTTGGATAGAAAGTATATCTTTTTTAGAGTAAAGGCCAGCCTATAAACTTTCTAGTTAGCATAGCGAGTGGTGTTCGACACTCTTATTTTTCACAAACCGTCTAAAAACTATCATGCAGATTTCAACCAATTTTTCGATTTTATTAAAAAATTAAAAATTTAAAATATATATCAAAAGATTACTTTTTTCAGAAGAAGAAAATGATATCATAAAAATAAACGGGTTTTTTACGAAAATTTCTTTGAGATGAAAGGTTAGAGGACAGAATTAATGGCATGTAGAAATATATATAATTGACGCTTGTCAACCGCTAAAGCTTTTTTTGCTAAGCTCCTCTCCCAAATTGTGGTTTTGCGTATTTTTTGAACAAATGAAGAGCTCAACACCCTAATTCGTTCAGATAATTGATTTTTGATCATAAATTATTCAAAAAAGCAGCTAAGATCATGAAATTCGCTACATTAAACTCATGTAATGTACATTGGTAATGCGAAACTTTGAAATCCGACTACAATAATATATAGCCACCTGGAAAATATCGATTAAATCAACATATTTTGGATCTCTTTGAAGCAAAGTGTGTCAAAGGCAGACAACATGACAATCCCACCTTTACACAGTTTAAATTCAGATTCCGAAAATATATTTTGAGTAAATAAATTGAGTAAATTCGAGTAAATAAAGTTTATAATATTATTTATTAAATTATACATGTAACGCTACTTTAAATTATATCAACTTAGAACGAAATTTGAAAGCAGTGGTTGATCGCGGTAATGTAAAGGCTGATTATAAAATATAGATAGCTTTTGATAATTAAGCAGATACGAACCTAAGCATGCTTGAAAGTTAAAGCGAAGTGAAGAAATGTGGGGACAAAATGGTTGGAAGTGATATTTAATGTTAAGCGTCGAACACTGGTCAAAACCTGTGTAGAAAAACTGCAAGGTTTTCTAAAATAAAGATTTTTTTTCTTTGGAATTCTTTACATTATGGTCTCAAAAATGTTATAGCGAAAGATTATGACAGATAAAAATTTCTAATTGCCCCATTTCAGTTCTCTGGTTGAAGCGTCTATTTCAGTCAGTAAAGCATACTCAAAATTTTAAAAGCGTTTATCTCAAAACTGCTTTTTTCAATTTGACCGGAAACATAATTCAAACCATTTACAACCGATTTACTTGAAATTTTAACAACATCTTCAGAAATACACTATCTGCAGAAGAAAGTAATTTTTTTTTTATCTTCCATAGTTTTTTTTTTTAACCAACAAATTTCGAAAAAAAATTTTATGCCAAATTATTACTTTTCCTTTATAGCCCCGCCGTTTTGTCAAAAATGCATATATTGAAAAATCCTACGTACTTCTGTACGTACTTTTGGTTACGTCCAAGCGGAAACCGTTCAACAACCTATTAAAATATAAAAATTACAGGATTCCGACCGTGGTTCCGGAAAAATGAAGATGTCCTAGGGAGAACTCTGTATAGCCGCCATTTTTAATTTAATTTTTCTTAAAAATAGTTATAAGCAGTCAATTATATGTAAAATAAATGCCTTTTGTCAAAAATTATATTTATTTAATAGTTTTCCCCGAACAAAATTTCAAGAAAGGCCTATTTTGTGGCCCTCTAGAGGGAATTTGATAATTATTTATTGTATATACATATATATATATATATATATATATGAATTTTTTTTATCGATAATGACATATACATAAAGCTCATATATTTTTTCGCGATAATATTTGTTTTAATTCTGAAGTATAAATTTTTTATGCATTCCCGCATAAATATCTAATAAAAAAATAAAACATTAGAAATGGCATATTACGTCTGATTCCTCAAAAATATTGGATATTTGATATATTTTCGTTACGACATATTTATTAAGGTTAAGAACTCTAACTCTGCCTTACTTTCTTTCGTATTTACTTGTAACCCAAATAATATTCGAACTAAAAGTACCCGTAATTTGTTCCTGTTTTTCTAAAATACAACGTTAAACTAAGGCAGCTAAAAAACAAGCTGTCACTATGCATATTGCTTTTTCTTATTGTATCATGATTTTTATGAAAAAAAAAACTATAAAAAAATAAAAATTATAATATATAATTGCTTTTAGTTCGCTAGATATTTCAATTAAGAGCCAACCATTACTTGTATTTTAATTTATTTTTTTAATACCCACTCTAACCACATTTCATTTATTTCTTTATTCGGATTGCCCGCCATAGAGATTGCAACAAGGGAAAATTACAAAATCCACTAGCTCTATGCAAGGATTAAATTAATTGAACTTAAATGTTTCACTCACCACAATGTGAACAGCGTTTGATCGATCAGCATGTATATACCATTACTGGCAGTTGCAGCGGGCAAAAGCACGGCAACTAGTGACCTCCAGCAACGAACCAACCATGCAGTACATTCTGTCCACACACGCCTTTTATTGAACTAGCTGGTGAGCTCTGGTGTACATTTGTGCGCTCGTGTGTGAGTTCATGCAAAATAAATGCTAAATTGATGTTCGTAATTTGATTTTCGACTTGATTTGCAATCGTAAAAGCTTTCGATTTTCACCAATGCGATTAGTGGGCGTACTAACACATGTTTGTAGCGCACATCCACACACATGCATATGTTATGTGCATTTAATCTGGGCGTAACAAGTTTTTTCTGATTGAATGATTTAATATTGATGGGATTTTTTTTTTTAATTTTTTACTTTTTCAATTATTCACATAATGAATTTAGAGATAGAAATATATATTTTTTGTTGAGAACAAACAAAATGAAGAAGCAGTTTTTGAGATAATTTCGTTAAAAAAACTGGGTTGGGTGGTAGTTATTTATGGAATTTCATCTCCAACTTTGGTAAATATGACTCGGTGAGTTAGATAATAGGTTTAAAGTCTTTAAAGGAATCTTTTGTATCAAATTATAACATTTTCCGACAATATTAATTTAAGCATTTAAAGAACTGCGAACAATGAAAAGCTTAATAAAATTAATATATTTTTGGCAATGTCCTAAAAAACATAGAAATTGTTATTGAATACAAAAACCAATTAAACACTGTTTTACTCTCTCTCTCTCTCTTCATGTTATTACTTTCGTGTACGACAGAGGTGGCGAGCTTACTTGATATTCTTCATTCTGCGCAAGCCGCAATTAAACACAGATTTAAAATGTATCCAAATGAATGTATTAGTGCTATAGATAACAGGTTATCGAGAAATGCGAGCAGCTCGATGCTAGATATTTTAACATTCTCGCTCACTGCTCAACTGCTCAGCAGAAAAAAAACTTTTCAATTTTGTTTGTAAAATTTTTTTTTGGCGTTTCAATGATTTTTAACCTTATATAAATAAATTTTAAATTATTTATAAAATTCTGAGCGAAAATTCAAAGTTTTTGTTAAAATACTCGAAATGCGTGTACCCGTTCACGAAATTTTTCGACTAATGAGCAATGATCAGGAGTGTGTGTGCTCGTTGCTCAAATGATCGTACTGTTCGAAAATATTTGAGCAAAATTTTGAACTCTAGTATGTAATCAATTTTTTTACAGAAATTATATTCATCGAAAACATATAATAGCTGAAAGTTGGCAAGATTGCACAAATTCTATCATATATGAAATCTGAAGAGTGTTTATTAATCCGATATTTGGGAAAAAAAATTACTTAAGGTCAAAGGTCACAAATACAGAGTATCGCAGAATATGTGTTTAAACAGGAATTATAGATCAGAAATTAACTATAAAAAATGTCTAAATACTTTTTTTCTAGCTGCCACAGTTTCTGAGAATAACGATTGTAATCAATTGGAAGGTTTGTAATCAATAAATTTTAAATACTTTTATTGACTGAGGGATCAACGCAAAGATAGGAAATGATTTTTCGAAATTTTATCACTAAGTGAGTGGGCACGTTTGCCCATACAACCTTTTCCCCCCCTTTAACCTCCTTCAGTAAATAATTTCTGACAGCACTTCTCAGAAATTTTTGAGATACTGGCTAGTTAATATTGACCTATGTTTGAATTTTACGAATTTTAAATGAATTTTTTGTTAGACTTAAACTTGACGGTAAAATTCTATCTCATACTTTGAAACGATTGTTTGATATTTTTATATCGATTCAAGAAAACGTAGCTCACTCAAAGTCAACTTAAAGGTTAGATTAGAAAAAAAACTAAAAATTTTCACAGCAGTTAAAAATAAATCTCAAGATTAAGGTAATAATTTTCTGAAGAAATTAAAAATTTAATGAAATTAAATTTAATTTGATGTTAAGCTATTGGTTGTGGATAGTAATATATCAACACAGTTTTTATCAGAAAGCATTTTTATTACGAAAAATCACTTAAACTGCTCTTATGTGTTTAATTTATTTTTAGATAAAATTTAGAGGTTTTCTCTGCTACTAATTATGCCTCTTGAGTTTGGAAAGATTACTACAACAAAATTATCACAATTTTAAAATCAAATGAGAGTCGAATTTAATGTGGACGAATGTTCTTAGTTAGTCTCCAAATTACCTCTTGTTTATTTGGACATATTATTATAAAGTGAATTGTAAACATATTATCAAAAAAATGTTAATTGAATGTTTTATAACGTGTTAACTTAAAATCAAGTATACTTTTCAAATTAATAAAAAATTAAAAAATAAAATTATAATTAATTGTGAGATCCGCATAAAAATATTTTCTCCAATGATCTTAAAAAAACAAGTAAGAAGGGCTATCTTCGGCCATGCCGAAAGTCTTTATACCCTGTAAAGTATATATATTACTTTGGTGATATAGTTTCAATGCCTTTATGCTTAAAATATCCATGCTACGGTAACATAAAATTTAAGTATATGCATTAATTTTATTGCCAAAATTTATCCAAAAGAAGCTGCAATTTCTATTCCTTAAATAATACATAGATAATATTATATATTACTTATATAGGGTGTTTTTTATAGAGGTATAGAACTACGTAGTGCGCTATACGTTTTCCGCACAGAACCATTATTTTCGAAATAAAATTCCACTATTTGCAAGCATTGTTCAGGCGTGAGTCTATTCATGATGAATTGCCAAACCAAACTGAGAATAAATCACTTGACAGCTGTTAAATCGGTCGCCATCTTGAAAAGTAATGCCAACTTAAAGTTCTATACCTCTATAAATAACATTCTTTATATTATTATACCATGATTTTTGCTCGGAGAGGTTACCATCTAATATTGAAAAGTCAATCTTGATTAGTTGCCCAAGCGGGAGTGTCAATCAATATATATATATATGTAAGATTTAAAAAAACTTAGGCTTGAAAAAGAATCTGAGCTTAATGATTTCCAGGATCGTTTTATGCATAGAAATTTAAAAAATGTGGATTTATTAGCCCACATATCATCTCAGCACTTCATCTCCTTTGACAAATTTCTTTCAAATAAATGGTTCCTTTAATTTCAGTTAGATGAGTCCTTGATTATAAAAGTACAGCTCTTTTTTGTCAGAGTTTGTAAAATTGTCTCCAAATCAAAATCTTCATCTTTTTTTGAGTTCCGAGTTCTCAAAATTTACAGAGATATTTTATATGTGATCAGAAAGCACAAGCAATCAAATAAGTGTATACTACTTTTAATTAGCTTTAAAAAAAATTATTTTTTCTAGCAAAAATTATCAATTAAAACTATGTTTTATTATAAAATATACAACGTATCTAAAACTATTAGATCAGCTGCAGCAGCGAGTAAGTAATATTTACTTAAAATATTACATCATGTTATACCAGCAAGAAGTGTAATCCTAAGCAAAAAAATTTGTTTAATTTTAATTAATTTGAAAATATTAATGCGCGTACTTTGGCACATTCATGCATACAAACACTCAGCCGCATACATCCATACAAAAATTACTTTGCTTACTTATACTACCTCCGGTGCACGCACCAGATCAAAGCAACCGTATCCCTGAACACTCGTCAACTTTACTGTGCTTTGCCGCAAACCAATAGCCAACCTTCAACTGCCACCCACTCAGCAACAAGAAAACGTATTTTAACCACAAATTTTGAATAGCGTTGCAGACAAAATGTTTGCGTTGTAAATTAGATTTTCATAACTTAATTATAACTTGGCACTTTTTAGTTCTACGCACAAGACTCAAGGATGTGCCAACGCGCTTTTACTAAACTCATTTACATTGACTTACATACATACGTATATAAGTATAAGTATAGTATATACTAAGTTAAGAAAATCTTACCATATGAATTCCACAGACCAAAAGCAATCGCGAGAAATTTAACACGAGAATGACAACTTCTGGAGCAGAATGACATTAAATTTTATATTAAAGTTTACGCGTTTGCATTTTGCGGCGACGAGGGGCGTTAACATTGGCAACAAAGTTATGCGCTTTGCGTTTTGCACACAAAATTTTCAGCGCATAATGACGCACTATTGCAATTTACGAGCTAAGATTGTATAGATATGTTAGTGTGCGCGTGAGAATAGTACTTATATTCTACAGGCTAAGAAATTTTTGGTTTTCACAGCATACCGCTTTGAACTAATGCCGAACGGTTTATAGCATATAAAACGAGGAAAAAACTTTAGTAAACAACTAAAACACGTACACATATACGTATGTATATACCCCGCGGGGAAAATACTAGTTGTTAACTAGAATCTAACTTTTTTTGCATTTTTGCACTAACTTAATCATTTTTGATCTATTTCTCTTATAAGCAACTTATTTTTTTAACATCGTGATGTCCTATGCACTGTCATATATAAGTAGGCGTGGAATTTCAAATTAAAAAAAATTATATATGTATGTATAAAAAATTATGTTTGTCTGTATGTAGCTTATATAAGTAGACTAAGAAACCACTCTCGATTTTATTCAAGATTCCAGGATGGCTTCTTTGGAGCCCGGAGAGTGTTCCTATGAAGTTTGGTTATTTTTAGAAGGGTTGCTACCTCACAGAAAAATAAAATTACGTTAGATATAAATAATTTATCAATTGAGAACGGTTGAACCAATTTGTAATTTTTTTATTGTTTACAGGTGCTTGGCAGAGGTTTTTATGGAAAAATTACATTTTTTTCGGGGACGGGGCTACGTTTTTTCTGTAAAATTTTTATTTATGGTTTGATTTACTTGAAATTCGGTGCACAGTTAGCTTTAATTTAATTTTTTAGCACACCTCGGGTCATTTCATTTTCTGATAAGCCTGAATAAAGAGTTTTTTGTTAAAATAATCATTTGGTTAGGTACCGTCACTGTCAAGTATGAGATTGATTCACAGCTCTAAACTCAGCTCATACGAGTATATGACATCAAACAAAACGTTATCGAACTATTTAGGAACTTTCTTTCTTAAATCGAAGAAATAAGAAATTAATTTTAATTTTTATATGTTTATCGAATTCTAATCATTGAGTTAAATAAAAAATTACTCAGTAATTTAAAATTGATCGCAAAATGTTTAATTTTTAATTTATATCAAATATTAAGTCTAAATGAGTTAAATGATAATTTTGAATACAATACAATGATTTAAAGATATTTAAAGGGTGATCCAAGTAAGGGTGCCTTTTTTGACAGATCACGGGTGAGTCATGTTATTTTTGTTCACTATTGTTAGGTATTTCTTTTCTTCATGGAAAGACTTACGCCTGAACAATGTTTACAAATCATTCAACTTTATTACCAAAATTCACGTTCTGTAAAGAATATGTTTCGCGGGCTTCGCTTAAATTATGATCAACATAATCGGCCTTCCGGCTCAATGATTATCCAAACAAGCGAAATTTCCGCATTTGGGACGAAGAAAAACTTCAACAGATTCAAGGGCTGTCATTTCATCAAAAAAAAAAAGTTTGGTGTGGTTTGTGGGCCGATGGAATCATCGGTCCTTATTTCTTCAAGAATGATGACGGTGAGAACGTAACCGTCAATGGCGACCGTTATCGCGCCATGATAAGCGATTATTTTATGTATGAAATTGGAGCTCGTGATCTCCGCGACATTTGGTTTTAACAAGGCGGCGCCACTTCTCACACACTGCATCAATCAATGTTTTATGGAAGAAATAAAATCTCTCTTAACTTCTCTGTACAAACAACATTGTTGTATTGTAGTAACGTGGTCAAATAGTTAGGTTCAAGTGCTTAAAAATCTAAGTTGAGAACCCTTTGTAGGATATTTCTATATTTTTTTTTTTTTTATAGCAAGGATAAGTTGTGAAAATTTTTCTTTACTTTAATTTAAATAAAATTAGTAAATATATCTCGATTACTTTTTACTTTATTGTTTCATTACAAAGTTATGAAATCATTAATATGATGTCTTAAAGTCTCTTGAAAATTATATTTTGGATATTAATAATTTAGAATACTTTAGGACATATAATTTATATTTGGATTTTATAGGCAAGGTTATAGATACAACATATATTTGGCGCCTTGTAACCGCTGAAGAGATTTTCGGTCGAACCCCTCCTCCAATTTGTGGTTTTGCGTCTTGCTGTTTTTACCAACGAATTATTCTCCGAACGACCGATGGATTATTTACAAGGAGCTTTTGTTTCCTATCAGAAATACACTGGGAGGGCATGACATTACCTGCTGAGTGGCGACTGCTATTTGAAAAAATAGGCTTTGGAAATTCAAGTACGCAGTGCAAGCCACTCGGTTATTGAAGCCGGCAAGATATATTTCTGAAAACTAATAAATTTTTCAATAGCACCAAATTTAAAAGAGTTGTTTAATCAATTATCTTTTATAATTTCGCGTACGTAAAATCTATTACATTCCTTTAAAAGAGCTTATAAATAGCACACACACACAAGCAAGAAAATCTCTGGAAAGTATGCATGTATGTGTAAATACATGATATTAAAGTTATAAATCAGGTCGCATACATATATATAGGGCCATCCATTTAGTGGCTTCGAAAATGCAGGTGTATATTTTGGCATCTTTTAAACTTAACTGTCATACCAAACATGTCTTTTTTTTTTGTTAAAAGTCAGGAATTTATGAAAATAGATCGCTTACCAACCGCACAAGGCGTTAAAATTGTTGAGATTTTGTAGAAAATGGTAATTCAACGTGACCAAGTTTCATGCTTTAAGAGAAGATTATCTTGCATGCAAAGAAATTTTAAAAGACTGGATCGGTTACAGATATTGTAAGATCTGTGCATCATCGTTTTGAAGACCCGAATGTGTCTATTTTACGACGTTCTCAATAGTAGGGACTTTCTTACGATATATTATGGCGTATTTTCTACTTGGATTTACGTCTACATCCATAAAGAGTCCAGCTCACACAACAACTGAAGCCAGCTGACCATTCACAAGACCGTAGTTACGTCGATTGGGTGCTTGAACAATAAGAAGTGAGCCGCGATTTTTTCCGACTAAATTTTCTTCAGCGACGAGGCATGATTCTCACTTGGTAATTCTTTTTTTGGTCTGCAATTGAGGAACACGATTTGGACAATATGTGGTTCCAACAAGATGATGCCACGTGCCACACAATATGAACGAATATGGCATTATTGCGAGAAAAATTGCCCAGTAGTCTTTTTTTAAGGGACTACGCGAAAGATCGTGTTTATGTGGATAAACCTTTAACTTGTGAGCACTTGAAAACAAATATTCGTCAAGTTCGTTGGCTGAAATACCGCCAAATATTTGCCAAAAAGTGGTCGAAAATTATCTCAGGCTGTTCAAAGTTTACAAGAATTCATGAGGTGGTCAAAGGTTCAAATTTTATAATAAAAAAGGAGTTTAAGGAAAACAAATTTCTATATAGATTTTGTTTACTTTTATTTTGGAAACTGCACAATGGATAATCCTGTATTCTGTATATTTAATACATATTTATTTATATGTTCATGCCTTATTTTTACATGCTTTGTTGGTTTCTTTCCAAAATTGTGTTAATGGCAATATGCAATTTTCTTAATTACTTTCGTTCATAAATTAAATATGTGTGGTTAGATAAATGCACATAAAAACGCTTTTCTATTTATGATTTTGTAGATTACGCCTTTGTGTAAATAAATGCAATATACAATACAGTATCCAGCGAAGAAAATTTGAATTAATGTGTCAAAAATCTAGTTACAAACTATTATTTAGTAAATGAAATTACGAGTATACCAGTTCGCTTTGCTTGGCAGCAGTCAATTAGCGGGAATATTACTTATTGCTAACACAATTTATTGGGGTATGCTCTAGTTTGCAACCTGCTTGGGTGTTCTATCTCCAGATACTCTCTATTGTAGTACGCTCTTTAACGTCACTTTTCATATGCGTAGCCAGGATAGTAGTGCATTGCCTGATTACCGTTGGCTCAAATAAATAATATCTCTATTTTGTTTTGTTATCTTCGTGAAGTAATAATTGAACATTACTAAACTAACTGGTACTTATGTAGTATGAAGCTGTTGTGTGGCAGGATAATTGATGTTTCGAAAATTTTTAAAAAGACAATATTATATGTAGGCAAATTATGAACGCTGAGCTAGTGTGCATATAAATGTTAACTAGTAGTTTTATAGCTCATAACTGGTATCTTTCGTTGTAAGGAATACTTGCTTAACTCACCCACAGAAATAAGTGTGAATGTAGTCAGTAAGAGAGTAAAGTTCATTTTCAAATATTTGGCATTTTACAGAAAATTAAGTGATTTCTTTGTGCATTTCTATTTATATACACAAGCAATATATTCACCTGAATTTTAATATTTTATGTTTCCTCAAATTTATACGTACATACACTCAAGTGTAAGACAGTATATATCTGTTATTATGTATATTTTCTTTTGTTATACCTTAATGTTTTGAGTGATTGAAGGCAGCCTTTAATATGCTAAATTAATTTGTTTTATCGTAAAAGTACTCAATTAGACTAATCTAAGGATTGCATGTGTTTATGGTGTTTGTTTAGGTATATATATATACATACATATAACTTAGGTACATCTATTGTATATTCTCAAACAAAAGTAGACAGATTTTCGTATCAATTTATTAACATTTTTTATTGCCTTTGAGAGCACAAAGATTTCACCGAAATTATTAAATAAAGCTTAGAAAAATCAATTATTTTACTATGACGATTAATTGGAAAATGTGTTATTAGTTTTCACAATAATTTACCAAAGAATTCAGAATAGGAACCTGAAATAAGCGGTTTTGTAAATGAAATAAAATTGAATGAGGGGAAAAAAATTTTATTTTTTCATAACTTTATCTCTCATATATTATTTTAAATTGCTTACTAAATAGTTAAAAGTGTTCACAGGATATTTATATTGTTTAGTTAAAAATGAAAATTCATTAACGAAATGTGTGTATTTCTTTACGAATATCAGTACCTACAGCAAGCAAAGAAGAGATGATATTAAATTCAAGGCCGCTGAACTTTTACACAGGTTGAGCTTTTCGCTTCAATTACCCTTATATAAATGCCTCGACATTTAATTTATCACTGCAATACCCGCCTGCACTGCCTATGTTTTTGATTTAATTTCATTAATCTGTTGAACTGAAACTCAAGTTAACGTCGACGGTCACATTATAATATACATAGACATTTAATTTTCTCAGGATACGGGCGTGTTTACGTGTGAAACAACAGTTTAATTAAACTAGTATTTGCCTGCGGTGGTACTTGTGTGGGAAAAGTAAGAAAAAATAAAATTTGTTTAAGGTAACAAGATAAGGATAGTGCTCACTAAAAAGCTAAGTGAGTACGAAATATTAATTTAGTGAACTTTCCAAAATATAAATAAATAAATATATTTATATATAAACCTGCGATATTTGGTTTGTTTGTTTGACGTGTTGTTATCTTGTTTTAATAAAGAATTTTATTAATTCATGAATTAAATATTAGTATTAAAGGCAAGCAAATATTTATTTTGGAATCAATTTGAAATAAAAATTATAATTTAGAAAATACGAGTGTAAAATTTGCTTTCAATTATAAATAAATATGTTGAGTAAAATATGGAATTATTTTTATAAATAATCCATATTTGGCAAGTATTTAGATCGCAAATAAAATAAATTTGAAATTGAGATTTACACAAACACTTTCTCCATATTTTCTTATCCATTTATGAGTTTACAAGTCGAAAAGTTTCCATTTACCTGAAAATAAGAAAAAACACAAATATTTTAGTATTCGGTTTTAAAATAGTATATTTATATTTTGTATATACATATATATATATTTAATTTTTATAAACAATTTAATTGATTTTTACTGCTAATTCCGTAAAATTTATTAGATTGTAAGGTAAGTTTTGATTTTTTTTTTAAGGAAAATATTGGCCTATTGATTTACGAGTGAAGTATTGTATATAGAAATTTAAGAACTTGAAATAAAATAGATATATACATCGAAAACAACTGTTAACTTGAGTAGTTGCAAACCCGTATTACAACAGCGCTGAGCGAGGAGGGATGAAGAGAGAGACTACTCCGAGATAAACAAAACACACAGTGAAGCAAGGGGGAAATTTTAATGTGTGGAGTTAATATTCATGGCCTTCTGTTAGAGTACCTGTTAAGAAAGGAGGAAATATAGTCAAATTTGCTCATATTGATATAGTAAACCCTGAAATTCCTTTGAATTTTTGTATCTAAATTGGATTTTAATGCACGAACATAAAGACTTTTTAGACATGAAAGAAGTGCTGTTGCACCTTTCATAAAAATATCGAATTTATTGCATTGCATGATTGCTATTCGATATAATCTTCCGATTTTAATGGTTTTCAGTGTCAATATTTATTTGAATTTACGTGTTCACAATACTAAATTTCCACACGCTCTGTTGTTGTTTTTTTTTTTTTTGAGCTGTATGATATAGTGGTCCGAACTGGAAGATTCCGACAAGTTATTAATACAGTAAATTAATAAAGGATGATCCACGTAGAGGTACTTTTTTCAATTGCCTTTTTTGACAGATCACGCATGAGTCGTGTCAACCTGTCATGTTATTTTTGTTCAGTATTGTTTGTCATCTCATCGTGGAAAGACTTATGCCTGAACAACGTTTACAAATCATTCAACTTTTTCGGTCAACATAATCGGCCTACTGAGCGTACTATTCGCAACACCATCTCCCATTTTGAGAACCAGTATTCATTATTTGATAATATTCGACCAAATAGACCACACCCAGCACGCAGAGAAGAAAATATAGCGGCCGTAGCTGAGATTGTACAAGAAAACCGTTGAGAGCCGATTCCGCGCCGTTCACAGCAACTCGCACTGACGTATGGAACAACTTGGCACAGTTTAAGTCGAGATCTTAAATTGGAAGCGTACAAAATACAGCTTGTTCATGAACTGAAGTTGCTTGACCATCCCAAGCGACATCGCTTCGCTGCATGTGCTCTTGAAAAGTTCCAAGAAGATCCGATGTTTTCGAACCAAATTTTTTTCAGCGATGGATCCCATTTCTGGCTCAATGGGTTTGTAAACAGGCAAAATTGTCGCATTTGGGACAAAAAGCAGCCTGAAAAGATTCAAGAGCTGTCATTTCATCCAGAAAAACATCGGTCCATATTTCTTCAAAAAAGATGGCGGTGAGAACGTAACCGTCAATGGCGACCATTATCGCACCATTATAACCGACAATTTTATGACTGAAATTGAAACTCGTGATCTCCGCAGCATTTGGTATCAACAAAACGGTGCCACATTCCACACATCGCATCAATCAATGAGCTTATTGAGAGAACACTTTGGTGAGCAGATAATTTCACGCTTTTGGCCGTCGATTGGTCAAGATCGTGTGATATCACACCGGTAGACCTTCTCCTGATTGGATATGTAAAGTCTAAAGACTATGCGGACAATCCCTCTTCGATTCCAATCCTTGGAGCAAAACATCGCGCGTGTTATTCGCCAGTTACCGGTCGAAATGATCGAACGAGTCATCGAAAATTGGACTCAACGGATGGGCCATCTGAGACATAGACACGGCCAACATTTGAAAGGGGTAATCTTCAAAAAATAAATGCCAAAGAATGTTCTTTCGAATGATAATAAACATTCCGCATTAAATTTGAATTTTTTGTGTGTGGGTTTGTGTAGGAAACCTCGAAATGGATCACCCTTTATGTCTGTATACCCAATTTGGTTGAAGTCTATAAAAAACTAAAGAACTAGTTTGCGTTTAGCACTTGGCTTAATCGAATCTCTAACGCTTCTTTTGGTACTTATAACTTCAAACCAAATTTACATAACACAATTTAGTGTTCATGAAAGTATAAAAGTTGTTTATCACAATAGCGTTCATTAAGTGACCAGTAACACTCATTAAGTGACCAGCTCGATCTTCTTGCATCCAAACAAGAACTTGTGGAATGAAAATAAAAATTAGAAGGAGAAAAATTAAAAATTCCTATCAAACTTCTGAATTTTGAGTATAGGAAGCATATAGCTCTACTCTGTTAGATGAGTGCCAAAGAAAGAGAAATTTATTAGGTGAGTTTATTAAGCTGCTCTAGGCTACTTTAATTCAAAAAATGGGGCTACGCGAACATTTTTTCCCCACTAATTGCCCTACTGTATTTAATAAAGCAATTCAGCGAACGATTTTCTGCTGTACATTTTTTGGTATAGTAACTTAGATCAAGCAATAACATTTTTTGACAGGTGCAATTAAAACGAAAGATAAATGGAATGTTAAAGTGAAATGAAAAAAGAATTAGATAAAATAAATATATAAAAAATCTTAAATATTTTGAAATGTTTTTTTTTTTTTTTTTTTTTTTTTTGAAATAGAGAAACCAAAAATTTACATTTGGAAATTATTACCTGTAGTCTTATAATATTAGATTCTTACTCCGAGTTGCTCAAACTTGCTATTGAACTTGAGCAGCTCTATTCTATTTTCACTTTCCATTAACAAATCTTTTATATTTTTGTTGTATGTGGTATCCATAAATGAAGTTATTTTATTTTCCCATGGAGAAATAATTCATTTTTATGCCAAAACGAATTATGATTTAAAATTAGGCTGTTCGCTAAAGCGTTGTCTTTACCTACATATGTACCATTTATTTATCATTTTGGCTTGTTTTACAGCATCTTATGTAATATTAAAAACTATATATTTTTCAAATATAAATTACAAACTGAAAATAAAACAAGAAAGAACGGCTATGCCGAAGTATTTATACTTATACCATTCATGAACATATCAAACTTATGAACTTGAATTTTCGTCTGTAAATTTCAGGTTCTTAGATGATTTTTTTGCGGATTTTTAATCCAAAATCCCATATCTGAAAAAATCGATTGGATGAGTTCTGTATTATATTGTAATCTGATTTCAACGATTTTTACTACCAATATGCCATTCATATTATGTGTGGATATACCAAATTTCACACTCACATGGTTATTTGTATGGGGGCTATATGATATAGGATTTCGATTTCGATGCTTTTCTTTACAAATATAGAATTCATTATATGTGTGTATTAGACCAATTTTCATGCTCCCAAATGCTTTTTTGACTGGATTTGACCAAATTTCCACATTAAAAAATAGCGGTGTATGTGAAATATATTTCTACTTGTATATACATCCGATATCGATTATTTTTAGAACCCTTTTGTAATTCGTTTTGTCTATGAAGTATACCGAATTTCATATTCGTAGGTACTTTTCAAATTTTATAAAGGGTTTGTATATATGCTATAGTGGTTCGATCGGGCCGGTTCTGACAACTGATAGTTTAAACGACAGGCTTGATTGAAATATCTCCAAAATTTAATGACTAGTTTGCGCTCAAACAGAGAGACGGAGAGAAAACATGGCCAAATCAATACAGCTCTTATTCTGATTTAATTCTGATTTCGGTGAGTCTATCTCTTCTCCTTCTGGTACTTAACATATGTACATACTTCGGACCAAACTTAATAAACCATTTCATTTATATGAAAGTTATAAAAATCCTATAAAAGTCCTGAATCCAGTAATTCTTAAAAAAAATTAGTTTCAGTACGAATATTTTTCTACAATTCTAGAAATAATTAATAATTTCAATATCTATTGCAAGCATCTCTAAATTAAATTTCATTATCTTAAACTTCTAAAGAGCAAAAAAAAATTATAGCCTCGATTATACGAGTATACAAAATTGGAAAGCTTTTCGCAGCAGGCATGAGTTATGGGAAAAAAAGAGCTGATATTAGTTAAACCAAAAAGTGTTCTTATTACCTATAGATGTTACCTCAGTCATCTTGAATTAGCTTAAATATGATATAAATGTAACTGTATATATATTGAAGGATTTTGTCTGCAGGATAGGGAAACAAACACGAACATCAAGAAAAAAACTGTCTAAACTAATCTTAAAATTTTCTACAATAACAAAAGTAAGGAATTCTGTTAAATGATAATACCTTTACGCAGTCACGTGTAAGATTACATTTATTTTTTCACATGTACTTATAAATATATATATTGGGTAAGTGTTTGTAGGTTTCGGCTATCCTGCAATTATTAACGTTCCTCTTATGCCTTTCAAAGTTGTTGAACTGCTATTTTGGTTAACACATAAAAATAGGAAAAATAATTAATGAATATAAAGGGTGTTTTTTTAAATTTAAGTTGCAATAAAACAACGATGGATTATTCGATTGATATGAATTTTATTTATCCGAAAGATAATCTTGTGGCATTACATTTTAAATATGATTTCTGGCATATGACCGCCACGGCTGGCGCGGATGTAGTCCAATCTGGACGTCCAATTTTCGATGACTTATTCCAACATTTGTGGCCGTATATCGGCAATAACACGGCGAATGTTGTCTTCCAAAGGGTCAAGCGTCCGTGGCTTATCCGCATAGACCAATGACTTTACATAGCCCCACAGAAAGTAGTCTAGCTGTGTTAAATCACAAGATCTTGGAGGCCAGTTTAAGGTCCAAAACGTGAAATTAGGCGGTCACCAAATGTGTCTTTCAATAAATCTATTGTGGCACGAGCTGTGTGATATGTTGTGCCATCTTGTTGAAACCACATCTCCTGGACATTATGGTTATTCAATTCAGGAATGAAAAAGTTAGTAATCATGGCTCTATACTGATCACCACTGACTGTAACGTTCTGGCCACCATCGTTCTTGAAAAAGTACGGACCAATGATTCCACCAGCCCATAAAGCGCACCAAACAGTCAGTTTTTCTGGATGTAACGGTGTTTCAACATACACTTGAGGATTACCTTCACTCCAAATGCGGCAGTTTTGTTTGTTGACGTAGCCATTCAACTTGAAGTGCGCTTCATCGCTAAACATCGCTAAAATGGACGTAGTGCGCGATACGTTTTCCGCGCAGAACCATTATTTTCGAAATAAAATTGCACTATTTGCAAGCGTTGTTCAGGCGTGACTCTATTCATGATGAATTGCCAAACCAAGCTGAGAATAAATCACTTGACAGCTGTTAAATCGGTCGCCATCTTGAAAAGTAATGCCAACTTAAAGATCTATACCTCTATAAAAAACACCCTTTACCAATAAAAAACATAGTATATGCTCATACATATATATGTGTGCATGCAAATAATTCGATATTTCATAAAATTCGCCAAACGAATTCAATATGAAGAAAAAATTTAGTTAGCATTTAACTAACTTTGACTCATATAAAATTTTTTACGCATACAATTTTTGTTTCGTTAATATTGGCAAATGCATTTCACTGTACCCGCGCAAATTTCTATTTCTTAAACATTCACATTTTTATATATTTAAAATCCTTGTGTACAGGATTTGCAATTCAATTAATGAAAAGTTGGAAAAGTTCATTAAAAAATTATTTTCTTTATTAAATTATTAAAGAAATACTCCTACTGTGTTATTTATTTATTTTTTTATAAAAAATGCCGCCCGCAATATGACATGAGAACGTCCAAAATTATTTCTAAATATTCTAGGAGAGAAGTTAAATGGCGATATTTGTTGAGTAGAAGAGTACTTAGAAGCGAGCGTTCCACTTGAGAATGCGGCCTGCTTTGTATTTATATGCGGATGTTGATGAGCAAACGTCTTTGTGAAACGAGATTGCGCCATCAATTCAACACCACACCCGAAATCAAATATATGTTTGTATAACATTAAAATAAAATAGTCCGCCTGAGATGAGAAATTTGGTTAATTCGGTTACTTAATTTAAAGGTGCTGCTGATCAGCTTTTCGAGATCCTCGAAAAAGATTGAGAACTTCGTAGAGTCTGGTCCTACTCTCGGTAGGAACACCACTAGAAATGAGTTTTCCGATCCAACCAAATATAAGGTCCGAAGTTAGTGTAGAAATTCAATGTAGATTCATTATACCAAACCATACCAAACTCTACAATTGGCTCATCATTTTCATCCTATTAAATTCAGCAGAAACCTGTATGATGAGAACAGTCGATGAGAGCGAAGTTTTTTACAACAGAGTTTTTCGCAAGATTTATGCTCCTGAAAATGAAATATATATTGGTATAATGAACTATACGACATATTCGACATATATGTAGTTCAGCGTTGGAAAGATCAGAAAGGTCTGCCCTTACTTAGTGCGTCCAATCGGGAAATGATGACGTGATATTTATTGTTTCAACCGTTAACTTTACTATGCCATAAATATTAGAAAATCAAAATAGTCTCAGCAGTTTATTTTAATTTATTCCTATAAGTATGGAACTTCTGTGGTTCGCGTAGAATTTGGACAGCGGTTCTTCAGTCGGCCAATTTTTTAACATCAAGAGAGTATTTCAGAGACCGAAAGAAATGGTAGTCAGGTGTTGCAAGGTCCGGGATATATGCTCCACCAATTTTTCATGTAAAAACTAATCCATAACGTATTCCTTCGGAAATTTCACTCATTTTCAAATTAAAAAAACTTTTCACGCGAATGAAGATTTACAGAGCTGTCGTGGTTAGAAACAATATTTTTCTCAAGATTTTCATATTTAAATTTTGGATATAATCTAAATAATAACAGTAGCTTATAAGGAAAAACAATTAAAGCTTTCTCGGCTCAAAATATTCTCCACAAAAACGAGGATACGTTCGGAATTTCCATAATTTGAATATTAAAGCAGGATTCTGATATAATTTCGAAACGCTTTTTTTTTTTTTTAAATTCCTAACTCAATTTTTTATGGATTTATGAGTGTCGTAAATTAAAAAAAAAACGGAACGCCATACTGAAAAAAATGAAAAACCGATTTTTATTACTTAACGTCCCACGGACTATAAATTTTCGAAAAAATTTATCTTTTTTCCTTTTAATTTCAAATTAAATTCCTTTTTCGTGTATATATGGGCATATAAAAATTTGATATATATGCTCTACAATTTGGTCCATGTCTCTACATTTTTATTGCCATAAAATTCCTGTAATTAGCCATTTAATAAACTAATTTCCGTTCCATACAGATGAAAAGAGCCGAAAAACTTTCGCCACAAAACCGGGCTAGCAACTAAGAACATATGAAAATAATGTGCAGAAAGCAGTATTTTCTGCCAAAAAAATAACCGCAAAAAAAACGAACAAAGTGAGAAAAAAACAACAAGAAGCAAGAAACAAAAACATCAACACCAATGATAGCGAGCGTATAAACGAATAAAAGCACCAGCAGACGGACCAAGTTTAATTTATGAGCTTCACATGATAAACTACTCTAAACGCGTTTCTAACTCACACGAGCGCAACGCATACAAACGTATGCACCTACACACTTAGGTTCATATCAAATGTGAACGCTAATGAATATGTGCACTCGAGCATACAAACTAGTATATATTTATGCACGTATAAATTGATGTAATGTTATGCAATTTATGTGTTTGTTTGTGTGTTGGCAAGTTTAAGGCAAAGTGAGCTCTACACCTTTGTAAATAAATGCGCAATTAAGCACTTTCTCAAGTTGCTCAAACACATACGAGTGCTGGCTGAATCTTACACGTCCTGCAGCTACTTTGCTCTTATGCTTCCTTATTTGTTAGAAATTTTCGCAAAGTGGCAGTCTCTTCTACATATACGCCAAGGAAATTTATGTTCATATATTGACCAGGTAGTTTATGAGGTGTACCTGTTACGGGAACGGTGGCAGCAAAGGCAATCTCCACATTCACTGATGATTGTCCATATCCTAAAGAAGCATTCAGTATTCACACACATATAATATATTTTTGATAATCTTATTACATATTTGAGGTAAATATATATATTGACATACATTCATATGGCATATTATAGGTAAGAAGGTATAGGTAAGAAGGAAAAGTTATTAAGTCCACTTTTCATGAAAAAAACAAAATTATTTAAATGCAAAACGTTATATAAATTTAAGGAAACTAACCACAAATTATTAAATCTTATAACTGAAAATATTGGGGACTATAGAATCTCGCTTTTCGTAAATTTTAATAAAAGGTCCTGGTAAAAACTTGTTGTAGGATAAATTTTGTTCTTTTGAAATTGAAAAAATCAATTTACTCATTTTTAATATGCATATTTCATTAACTTATAATTCAATTCAAATTAGAAAATTAAAGAAAATTAGCAAATGTTTGCCAAACATAGTTGTAAATGTGCAAAAATATTCATTTGCACAACCCTCTATTACCAAAAATTATTCAGAAATTCAAAACGGAAATTTGTTCATCAAAGTGGAACTGTTGGCAAATGTTATATAAGTGTGGATTTTTGAGAGCGCTCCCACAAGGTAAGGAGTTTCGTATCTAGTCATTTTTGTTTGATATGCCGTTGCTACGCTCTGACAATTACTTCTCAACGCCTTGTGCCTAAAGCCATGCAGACTTAGTTAGATAAGAATATTCTGTAATGTGCTTGCTTGTGTAGCAGGTGAATTAAGAAGTCCCCATCATCCCATAGTAAAACACATTTTCACCTTGAAGGGCGATACACTGATTATAGCGACCCTCCAACTTTTCGATACCATTTTTGTAGTACGATTAGTCCTTTGTTTCAAAGCCTCTGTTTTGGCGATAACCTCTTCATTCCTAGGGAAATGTCCGAAAACTTGTCATCAAGATAAGTTTTTGCCTCAACTGCATTTTCTCTCTTCAAAAAGCAGTAGTTTATCAACACGCGAAATTTCTTTCATTCATATTTTTATCCATATTGCTTCACTCAAATTGCTATAATTTACAAACTAATAATCCGATAGCTGTCAAATTTATATACGCGTCTTTTGAAGTTTAGGGCTAACTAAAAATCTTTAACTCATTAATTCTAATTGTACCATCTATGTTTCAGGCCGGGGACTTTTCAATTGACCTGTTATGTAAATAAATCCTGTTAGCATCACACTGTGTTCTCAAGGAACAATAAGTATTTTTGTGCTCCCAAACATTAAAAATGGTCAGTTTAATCAACTATGAGTGAAAAAGAAAACTATTCCGGATGCAGCAATCATTTATTTGAAGAACCTGATTTACGCCTAATGCTTTCTTTGAAAATATCATCCGAAAAACTATTTTCATGGTGATTCTTAAGAGAGGCTTTATTAAAAATTTTGCCACTGTTTGGTGATCTGACTTAATACTTAAACTGGAATCTAAATCGATTAGCTTACTAATTCAATATTTGAGAAGCCTAGGAATATTAAATATTTTTTAGAAATATGTTTACTTTTCTTAAACCCTTAAATACCAAACACAAACTAAAACCCGCATATTTTCCAAACAACCAACGTACGCTAAGCGCTTGTGGCGTAAAATAGCCGCAGAGTCTTTTTTTCGAATCTAAGAAATAAATCTTTCAGTTTTGCCGTATACTACACTTAGCCGGGCACAAGAAGAACATACTCGTTTAATACCATATGCCTGCATTAGTATATAATTGTGTAAGAATATGTATGGCCACATCCGACCGTCATTTTACCGCTACCGCTGCCACTTAGTATGTTCGCTACCACAGTTTTCAACCGGCATTTGTTTAACTAGCCATTTCGCAATATGGCTGCTGAGTTGGCAGGCAGCTGCTTCCTGACATGCCAATGAGAATATATGTACATATTACAGTACAATATAAAATGAGTTTTCTCTGTTGTAGTAATATGTAAATATGTGCATTGCAGCTTAGCGAATTAGTTAAAAACTACTTCCAAACTAATATGCCAAGTAACTAGTCAGAAATTTCAGATTTCTTTTTTGCATAGAAGAAATTGGTAGTTTTTAACTCCGTGATGGCTACGGATAAAAGTGTTAGATGTTTATCAGAAATATACTAGTCTCATACTAGTTCAATACTAAAAACAAACATTGGTAAAATATGGAAATTGAAACGAAATATTAAATAAATATTTTATATTTAGTACAAGTTTGCTATTTTTCAAACTGATACGATTAGAGTCTATAATTTTGCAGTGAAATACCCAATTGGTGTGAAGGAATTTCACTGCAGGATATCTGGTTATTTGTGTATATGCGCTTCACTAGCCAATACGAATAGAGTTTTTGCCACTTCTTTGTTTATAGCTTTCTAAAAGCTGTCTGTAGTAGTTTCTTGAGATATTCTTGTAAGCTTCTTTTGTTTTAGCTTTCTCTAGCTATATATGCTTACGTATGTAATAAGTTTTCTTTTTAAATTGCTTCTTTTTCACCCTTTCCTGTTTTATTAGCCTCTTTAGGCACTTTACTATTCGCACGTGTAGCGTCTTCCGACTTCAGATCCTACGTCCTGACTATTATTTAGCCTTTGTTGAGTGAGTAAACGCTACAATAAATTTTCGAAACATCCTGATATGTTTGTAAGTAAATACTATTAGTCTATATGCACTGCATACTCACATATAATTTACTTATCTACCTGTATTAATTCGAAAGTTTTGCAGTAACGCTTGCCAAATGTGTTTTACCATCAAAATAATGACTGCAATAATGTTTCCTTTTTGTTTCTTTTTAAGGGATAAAATGGTCTATCTATTTAATTCACTTAAGATAATGGCGAATGTATACACTCATATGGTGATTTGAATCTATGAATATTTATAGTATAGTCTTGTTTAGATATACACACATATGTATATTATAAAAATATTGCATAATTATTAATAATAATAAAATACGTTTATGAAAATATATCTAATGGTGCTGCAGTTATGATATATTTTCTTCTGCTAGAAGTATTTAAACATGTTTTCATAGTAATAAATTTTTCAATTCAATTTTTTGCTAAATAAATGTACTACCTATTACCAAAAAGAATTAGATCCATTCAGTCACAAAATATTATATTACAAATAATCAATAATAATTAAGGGTTACTTCACCACAAAGATTATAAAAATTAATATCATCTACCGTTAGAAATTAAATAAGAACAAACTTACCTAACAATTGTGATATCTACTAATTTAATTTAATATCCATCAAATTTCAGTAAACCAGCTGAAGCATTATATGAGGTGACTGATCGCTTTATTCGATAACCACAATTCCTTTAGAAATTTTGACTCAAAGAATATTAATAGTCTATCTTCTAATGCATCTTTACTTAATACACCAACATTTTCCTGGTGAGTCGTTCTTAAGTAAATTCATCAAATCATAATTTTCAATTTTCTTCTGCAACCTAAACAATCTGGTACCCTTTTACCTAATTGATCAGCACAACTGTAATTCAAATCATAATCAGACACGCAAAATTGCACAATCTATTCTTTTCACTCAATGCAATAAATTTATAGTCGAGAAAATTCCACAAAGAGGGTGAACCAATGAAGCAACAATATTTACTCGTGCAAAGTACGCAAAACGGTGAGTATAAAGAGCGCTTGTAACCTGAAGCAAGAAATCTGGCAAATTAGCAAGTAAATTATAAACAAATAGTAAGAAAAACGAATAAAAGTATTAAATAAGCAAACAAGGAAAGAATTATTTGCAAAAGTGGGGGAAACACAAAAGATGAGCGCAGCAGCCGCAAGCAAATCGGATTTGTTTAGTTGTGTGTAGGAGTGAGGGTTGAGTGATGGTGGGAAACTTGAGTTAAATTGAAGATGCGTGAAATAAAAAATAAATTCTATTATATATTATATAAAAAAAGATGTAAGTGCAGTTTTGCACAAAAATTGTAAGTAATAGCATCCTTAGTCTTAAACACTACCCTCAAAACAATAAAATAAAATAAAATAAAATAAAATTAAAGAGACACTAAATAAAAATATAGAATAAATAAATAAAATATAATTATATGAAATTACTTTAATAAAATAACATAATAATAGAATAAATATTTTAAAACAAATGATAAATAGAATAAAATAAAACAAATTAATAAATATAAATTCTGAGTTGATTTGGTTTTGTGTTTTTCCGACAGGGTGGATACTAGATTTATATCGGAACGAATTTCCGATATAAATATAAATTCGTTTCAAATTAATTTTGTTTGCCGGTTTAAGGTGGATATATACATACAACACAATACCTTTTATGTTTTCCCATATATTTCGGCTACAAATCGGCAACATCCTCCAGAATAAAACCGGCAAAAAAAAGTATTTAAAAGTGAAAAGAATGATCGCCAAAACCAATAATATAAAAAATCGAAATAAAATATAATTGAATAAGATAAATTAAAATAAACAAAATAAAATAAATAAAAATAAAATAAATTGAAGGAAAATAAAATTAAAAAATAACAGTCTTATAAAAAATTAAATAAAATCAAAAATAATAAAATAAATGAAAATTATATAAAATAATAATAATAAAATAAATTTAAAAATACGTATGATGAGTAAAGTATAAAAAAAAAATAAAATAAAATTATTGAGTCCAATTTTCGATGGTTCGTTCGATCACTTCGACTGATAACTGGCGAATGACACGCCTGACATTTTGCTCCAAGCCCTGAATCGAAGAGGGATTGTCCGCATAGTCTTTAAACTTTACATATATATCCCCACAGGAAAAAGTCTAACGGTGTGATATCACAAGATCTTGGTGGCCAATCAACGGGCCCAAAACGTGAAATTATCTACTCAGCGAAGTGTTCTCGCAATAAATTCATTGATTGATGCGATGTGTGGAAAGTGGTGCCCTTTTGTTGAAACCAATTGTCGCGGAGATCACGAGCTTTAATATCAGGCATCAAATAGTCGGTTGTCACGGAACGATAACGGTCACCATTGACTGTTACGTTCTCACCGGCATCATTTTTGAAGAAATATGGACCGATGATTCCACCGGTCCACAAACCCACAAAACTGATGAAATGTCAGCTCTTGAATCCTTTCAGGTTGCTCTTCAGTCCAAATTCGACAATTTCCCTTGTTTACATATTCATTGAGTCAGAAATGGGCCTCATCGCTGAACAAAATTTGGCTCAAAAAGGTCGGATCTTCTTGGAACTTTTCAAGAGCCCATTGAGCGAAGAAATGTCGCTTGGGAAGGTCAAGCGGCTTCAGTTCTTGCACAAGCTTTTGTATGCTTTCAATTTAAGATATCGACGTAGAATGCGCCAAGTTGTTCCATACGTCAGTGCGAGTTGCTGTGAATGGTGCCGACTCGACTCTCTACGGTCTTCGTGTACACTTTCAGCTATGACCGCTATATTTTCTTCACTGCGTGCAGGACGTAGTCTATTCGATACAATATTATCCAATGGGTCTCAAGATGAGTTATGGTGTTTTGAATAGTATGCTCAGTAGGCCGAATACACTGACCATTAGTCACGAAACACATTCTCTAAAGAACTTGAATTTCGGTAATACAGTTGAATGATTTATAAACGTTGTTCTTTCCATGAAATGCCAAACAATACTGAACAAAAAGTAAATTAAATATAATAAAAGTATTTAAATCAAAATGAATTAAAAATATGTAAAATAAAAGAAATTTAAACAAAAAATATTAATTTCAATTCTACTAAATAAAGTTAATTTTATTAATTAAATTAATTTTTCAAATTGCAAAATAAAATTTTATTGAATTAAAAAAAAAATTTGATTAAAATAATAAACAAACAAAAATACTCCGCAAAAACAACTTTTTTAATAGAAAGATACCTCTTTGTTATTAAAATAAGTGAAGCCATTTAATGTCCTTAATTTTTATGCAAATATAGACTTACGCCATTTTCTTTCCTGTTTGTTGTTATCACAGTTGATTTGCACTCCGCGAGGAAATTTTCGAATTTTTTTTAATGAAGTTTAAAAAAATCAGTTCAATCAGGGAAATTAGTTTACAGGATATTGAAACGTTAATGCTGTATTTTATTCCTTGTTTTTTTTCAAACCTTTGTTAGGTCGGACCAACCGGCTTCTTTTGTTTCAAACTTTCACTTTTTGTATGGCAATGATTTCGGTTAAAAGTGCTGCCTTTTGATGCAATTGTAAAATTTGTTCAAATAAATACCAGGCGGAAGAAATAAAGCACAAAGCATAAAGTCTGGTAAAAAAAGTTTGCACCATTTGTTGCTTTTTATTTGAAGAATGGAAAGGAACGGAAATCAATCGACAAATCACTCGAGTGAGGTATTGATGAATAAAAAAAACGAGTTAACAACACAAAGGATAACGTTTTGAGTAACACAGCGAAATACAGAAATTCCTTATAGGAAAGAAGAGATGAGAAAATACAAAATAATACAAAAATCGAAGGACACTTATTGCGGCGCAAGCCTGTTGTCTCTAAGTCGCCCGATTCGACAATGCTGTAACGCATGCAGGCACATCACTTCCGTTTCCGTATCCGCACAAACAGCACATTACCGAAAGCGAGAAACAAACCACTGAACGTTTTAAGGCATCCATAGAGGCGAGATGTATACTGATGAAGTGGAAAATTTGAATGTCTCTTCCTTATTCGATTTTCTCGTTTTGTCATTTTGGTGTTTTCGGCAAATTTTCCTCTTATTTCTTCTCCCATAGTCCGGTGCTGACAGCTATGTTAGTGAAGTGAAATGAAATTTGCATGTTACCCGCACACTACAATGCTCTTATATATATATGTGTAACAGTGTGTGTGTGCCGCAATAGCCGAGTGGTTAGCATTGCGTACTACAATTCGGCAGGCCTGGGTTCGAGCCCAGGTTCGAGCAACATCAAAAATTATAGAAAATAAATTTTTCTAATTGCGATCGCCCCTCGGCAGGGAATATCAAGCCCTCCGAGTGTATTTCTGACATGAAATAAAAGCTCCTCATAAAAATCCATCAGCGGTTCGGAGGCGGCTTATAATAAACTGTAGGTCCCTCCATTTGTTGTTAAAAACATCAAGACGCAAAACCACAAATTGGAGGAGGAGCTCGGCCGAAAATAGCTTCAGCGGTTACAAGGCGCCAAATATATATATAACAGTGTTTGCGAAGGCAAAATATAAAAGCAAAAACAAAAAAAAAATCGTAAGAAAATTAAAATGTACAATTCAAGCACCAAATCTGGTGGCGGAAAAGTAAAATTAAATTTTGAGATAAACGCAAGAAAAACAACATGTTCGTCACTGCGAACACAGACAAACAGATAAAGAGGCAACACGCTGAGGGACAACGCTAAACCAGCAAAAAAGCAGCCACTCAGTAAACGGGCCAGCCAGTCTCTCTGGCGGCGACTCAGTCAGTCAACCAGCTAGGATGTGAGCAACAAGCGTATAATTGAATTTAAAAATTTATCGAATTGTGTGGCTTTCAATGAAAATATGTAACTAAATGCAATGCAATGTCGCACATACTTAAATGATAATGTAATGAGATTTTAACGCACTTTATACGGGTAAAGAAAAAACAAAAGAATATAAAATTGGAAATACAGTTATTTAGATTTTAGAACATAGATATAATCACAATATGAATGAGATGTGAATTTTTTTATTTCTAGTTTTTTAGGTTTAAGGTTAGTTATTTTTGAATTTTTTTTATATTAAAAAATATTTACAAAAAAATTTAAAACGTTAAATATCCAAAATTTTAGAAATTGTTCAACATTTCAATTAAAACGCCATTACCAAACAGTAGAATCATTCGAAATTTGGTTATTCTTTTCTGAAAATGTTCTTGAAAACATTCCGAAATTTTTATTTATTTATTTGTTTTAAAATGTCATCAACAATATTTAATTTATTAAAAATTAAAAAAAAAGTAGTTTAAGTAGTTATGGAAAAATTAAATATTAATTAATATAAATAAATAAATTAATGTATTTTTTGTTGTACTAAAACAAATATTTCAATGTTGTTCTGTAACAATATGTCATTAGGCATAAAAAAAACTCTAGAACTCTAGAACCATTGATGAAAGCCATGATTTTTTTTTAATATAAAACAAATTGCAAATTTAATTTCATTTTCTTAAAAACTTAAGATTTTCCCAATTAAATATTACTATATCTTACCGTTTCAAAAAATATTTTCAAAATTTCAAATAAAGTTTCATTACACTATACACTATAATTAAAACACTTCTAGCAAAAACTAATTGCTATGAAATATAACCTCTCTTCCACTGTATCACACATAAATAGTACATATATTGTACAAAATTATACAATATATGTACTTATATATATATATATATATATATATATATATATATATATATTTATATATTAACAATTTCAATATATTAAGTGCTAAATCCATAGATACCACGACCAGGAATTTCCGCTTTATAGAATTGTAATTAAAATACATTTTTATTAGTACACATATGTACATATATGGAGAGAAAAAATGTTGTAATGTGAATTCCTACAAGCAATTTAATAAAATTTTAGTGGGTAAATGTATGTATGTGATTAACTCAATTTATCGCATTTTAAATAATTATCTCACTTTGCTTTAATTGTAAATTATATACATACGAGTATATATAATAATTGGCGCTTTTATAACAATTTACAAGTTAAATGACAAAAAAATTCAAAATTTTTGATAGTGAAACTAACGAACGAAAATCTGTAATTTCCATGAAATTGATTTAAAAATATTTAAATCAATTTCAGTTGGTATTCGTTAATGAATATTTGAATTTATGTATCTGGTAGAGGGAGTAGATTTAATAAAATTGTACTGGTTGGTTCAAAGTCACCGAGAAGAAAAATTTCCCAGTTTAATGAGTAATGGAAATCTAAGCTTCAAGCGACAAGTCTTAAAGCCAAATTTCATTTATATAATGAAAATGAAAAGATTTTAGAATAAAATTTAGGGTGCAAAAGATTTAAAAAAAGAAAAAAAAACGGTTATCTTCGGCCATGCCGAAGTCTTTATTCTTTTCATGAAAGTTAAAAATTTATTGCAAATTGCAAAATTTTATTTTGATAATTTTCAGTGTCAATATTAAATTAACTAAAATTTAATGGATTGATTGACTGAATTGATCGCTTAAACGTATAGATGCATCTTCCTACCAAGTTTGATTGAAATATCTCAAAACTTAATGGACTAGTTTGTATTCACACATACAGACTTCTTCTACTTCGGACCAAAGTTAATATTTTATTTCATGTACATGGAAATTATAAAAAATGCTTGAAACGAAGAAAAAAACTAACTTGCGCATTAGAAATTTATTTCATTTCGACAACTTCACTTAGTTAAGCTGAGTTGACAAGGAGTTTTCAAATCCCGAATTACGTTATGTTAGAATGCAACTATCGCATTTAGCTTAACAATTTTGTCTATTGTCCGGCAGACTTAATTATATTTTTTATTCCACATACCAAAAAATATTTCCTCTATAGAGGTGATAATAAAATAACGGGTGATCCATTTCGTTTCCCTACTGTTTATAGAAAAAAATACAAAAAATTCAAATTTAATGAGGATTGTTAATTATCATTCAAAAGAGCATTCTTTGTCTTTAATTTGTTGAAGATTATCTCTTTCAAATGTTGGCCGCTGCTACGTCTCAGATGGTCCATCCCTTGAGTCCAATTTTCGATGACTCTTTCGAGTATTTCAACTGGTAACTGGCGAATGACATGTGTGATGTTTTGCTTGAAGACCTGAATCGAAGCGGGATTTGCCGCATAGAGTTAGAGTTTAGACTTTACACATCCCAAAAGAAAAAGGTCTAACGGTGTCACACGATCTTGGTGGCCAATCGACGGCCAAAAACGTGAAATTATCTGCTCACCGAAGTGTTTTCCCAATAAATCCTTTGAGTGATGCGATGTGTGGGAAGTTGGCCCATCTTGTTGAAACCAAATGTCGCGGAGATCACGAATTTCAATTTCGGTTATCAAATTGTCGGTTATAATAGCGCGATAACGGTCGTCATTGACGGTTACGTTCTCACCGGCATCATTTTTGAAGAAATATGTACCGATGATTCCACCGGACCTCAAACCACACCAAATCGTTCTTCTTTCTAGATGAAATGGCAGTCCTTGAATCTCTTCTAGCTTCTCTTCGTCCCAAATGCGACAATTTGGCTTGTTTACATACCCATTGAGCCAGAAATGGGCCTCATCACTTAACAAAATTTGGCTCGAAAACGTCGAATCTTCTTTGAACTTTTCAAGCGCTCATAGAGCGAAACAATATCACTTGGAAAGGTCGGGTGGCTTAAGTTCTTGCACAAGCTGTATTTTGTACGCGTTCAATATAAGATCACGACCTAAAATGCGCCAAGTCGTTTTATATGTCAGTCCGAGGAGCTGCGAACGGCGCCGAATCGTCTTCGTGTACACTTTCAGCTACGGCCGTTATATTTTCTTCACTGAGTGCTGGACTTGGTCTATTCGGTCGAATATTATCCAATAATGAATAATGGGTCTCAAGATGGGACATGGTGTTGCGAATAGTTCGCTCAGTTGGCCGAATATACTGACCATAAGTTGAGCGAAGCGTACGAAACACATTCTTTAAAGAACTTGAATTTCGGTAATACAGTTGAGTGATTTGTAGACGTTGTTCAGGCGTAAGTCTTTAAAAAAATATCACATCTTGACACGACTCACGCGTGATCTGTCAAAAAAAAGGCTATTGAAAAAATTACCTCTACTTGGATCACCCTATAACATAGCAGCCGTTAATTCTCACTGTAAACTTATAACAACTTAATTTTCTAGTATTCTCTATATTTTAGTTTCTACTGTTGATGCAAATAAAATTTTCCTTTCAATCTATCAGTTCTCATCCACGTTTTGGTGAATTGGGATCACATATTAAACCACTGAGTTTATTTTGAAAAAATATATTTTGTGTAGATGTTTCACCCCTCCAAAATATTTAGAATCTATTACACAAAGGTTATAATCGTCAAGAGGATTCTGAAACTACACGCAGATCGTAAGAATACCCAAATCTAACCCTTTCTTCTTTTTTTACGCAACCATAAAGTATCAACGCAGGACTAACAAACTGGGTGAGGAGATGAGTTTTGTCTAGCTTGTCTATTTAAAAACCGAAATATCCAGTACTAGTTTCCTTGAGAAAGTATGTGATATTTCTATCTTTTTTTATACTATATTTACACTTTTTTTTTTCTTGATGAACTCTTGTTTTAAAGGACAAGACAATATTTATTACAGTAGATATTCAATGAATAAAAAAAATATTAACACGTGACAAGTTATTGACGTGTAAGTGATTCGCAACTGTCAAATAACTGAGCTTTCAGCTGTTTGTATGAACAGAAAGATGAACAGAAGGCTAACCGTAAATGGGAAAATTAATTTTATTATTAACAGGCAACACAAGAAAACTTTTAAAAATCATAAAAACACACTTGAAAACTTTGCAAATTTTAAATATATTCAGAAAAAAATATTTTGTTTTAAAGACAGCAGAGGATTATAAAAAAAATTAGAACTGTTATCCATACTATATACGAAAAAGGTTTGCTATACTTTTTATTTGTTTCAAGATTCCAAGTAAAACAATAGTGCTTATAACAAAACAATAACATTAAGTGAACTGAAATAATAAACTGGTGATTCTACGATAAGTGATAACTTGTACTGAAATCCATTTGAAACAATTAATTTGTTCTATATGCATCTAATTTTGCAATGAATTATATTATTTTAATGTCCTCCATTAAATGACATAGGGGGAGATAGGTTTCATTATAAGATGTTCGTTCTAACGCTGGCACCCGAATTGAAGATGTGACGCTGGACAATCTCACAAGCCCAGTCAAAATCTCCGATCCGTTCGGTACCAAGTGAGATTTGACGGTGAATTTTTATCGCATAATTTCTTCAACTTGATGCTGGAGAAAATAATAAGAGCCGCAGAGATAAATAAACGAGGTACAAAATTTTTCTAGAGTGCACAATTGCTGGCTTGGGTGAATGACATTGATATCAATGGCCTTAGCAGTTCCGCTTTCTCCAAAGAAGTGGGGCAAATGAATCACCGAAATATCTTCTTTTGTAAAAAAATATTCAATGGATTCGCGATTTGGCTCCCACGTTACTGTTGACAGTCATAACTTCGAATTCGTAGATAATTTCGTATACCTAGGAACTAGTATTAACAGCAACAACAATATCAGCCTTGAAATCAACGCAAAATCACTCTTGGCTACGGGTGCTACTTTGGATTGAGTAGGCAATTGAAAAGTAAAGTACTATCCCGAAGAATCAAAACCGAACTCCAAATGTTGCTCATTATTCCCGTACTTCTGCATGGTGCTGAGGCGCGGAAGATGTCGAAATCTAATGAGATGGCACTAGGAGTTTTCGAGAGAAAGGTTTTCCGGAAAATTTATTAACCTTAGTACATTGAAAACGGTGTGCTATACGAGTTATGTGACGACATTTACACAGTTCACCGAATAAAAAGATAGCGGCTCATGTCATCCGAATGGATGAAAGCCCTACTGTTTTGAAAGTTTTCGATGCATTACTTGCAAATGGAAACAGATAAAGGGTAAGACCTCCAATACGTTGGAATGATCAAGCTTAAGAGGGCCTGGTTTCGCTTGGTATATCCAATTGGCGACAAACTGCGAGAAGAATATACAAATGACGGTAATTATTAATTCGGCTATAATCGCGCAAGTGCTGCCTATGTTACACTAGTAGTGGATGTGTTCAAAACATAGCCATACAAAGAACTCGCTGAATTGAAATCTTGTATTAAATTTTTACAGAGCAACATCGTTTATATTTAATTATACTCCATACTTGTATGAAATTAATTTTTTAACAATTAAAGATATATAAGCTTACGTTCAGCGAAAGTGGTTTAATTTCAATAAAAGGACTTCTATACAGTAAAGAAAATTTGAAGAAAGGAAGCAAGCATACTAATAGATGGCACAATATTAAATAAAAAGCAAATAGTTGCTTACGTAGCCAATTTTCTCGACTCTTGATGATGGCCTAGGGGTTTGTCCTATAGTGAATCTCCAAGAAAATTTTAAACACCAAACGCCATTATTCATTACCAAGAGCCGGCCGCAAGAGCCGAGTGTTTAACATTGCGTACTACAATTCGGAAGGTCTGGATTCGAGTCCAGGTTCGTTCAACATCCAAATTAAATAAAAATAGATTTTCTAATTGCAGTCGCTCCTCGGCAGGACATGGCAAGCCCTCATGGTGTATTTTTGACATGATATAAAAAGTCCTCGTAATAAACTATTGGTCGTTCGGAGGTGGCTCAGAATAAATTGTAGCTCGCTCCATTTATTAGTAAAATCAACAAGATGCAATATCACAAATTGAAGGAGGAGCTCGTCCGAAAATCGCTTCAGCGGTAATGTTACGGTATATATTTTTTCATCACAATTTGGGCCAAAACACTTAAGAATTGACTTGCGAATATAAGTTCTTTTTCCATTCATACGAGTATTTCTTTCACCCCCAAGCCAAACACATTAAATAAAAAGTGAAGCACTAGCACTCAATAGCTTGGTGAAAATGAACAACCGGCAGCAGCGAAGACAGCAAAGCAATAAAAAAACCCAAATATGTTAACTATTGCACAAATATGTAAGGAACGAATAACAGTTTTAATGTTAGAAGAAAAGAAAAAAAATAGTGAAAAATAAAAAAATATTTGGTGGTAAACAGAAAAGTAAGTGTGGTAATCAAAAAATAATCTGCATATAATAAAAAATTACCAGCATAAATCTATGGCATAACACAACGTACCCTAAAATTTACATATATTTTTATGCATAAAGACTTTGAATGCCGAAAAATCGTTTGGTGAACATAAATGCATACATATATTTTTTCAATATATGAGTAAATTACATAGAGCATAGTCCATATGTAAGAGTATATATTCGAAACATTAAAGGAGACTGCAATTACTCCACAACAAGATGTACACACCTACACATCGCTATTTACAAAAAAAAAAAAAAACATGCAATAAAAATTGCAAGCCGACCCATAAATAACGATTGCTCCGAAGAAAATAAAAAAAAAGCATACCATATACGCACATACATTCAGAAAATCAGAAAATAAAAAAATCATACAGGCATCAATATAAAAGTGTTGGCGCGCAAATAAAACCAAAGTGCTGAGGGGGATCAGCAAAGAAAGTTAAAGTAAATGCAGCCAATTCAAATTTGTGTATAGCGTGGGCGCAAAAATGTGCTATTTATACACTTATATGCACACACAAATGCACATGTACATGTACTTAAATTGTGCCGATTTATTTGGCAAATGCCAACATAAAATGGTTCACTGCTTTTCTCACCACTTGAAAGAAGAATCAGTGTGAAAGGGAAGTTTGCCATTTTGGGACGGACGCAGTTTGATTTTATTACGCTGACAAATGGTGTACGCCGAATTCAACTTAACTCAACTGAGCTCAATTCACTTTTCACACACACACATAAAACAAACTCTCTCATATTTATATGTTCAACTGGTTGTTTGTATGATTGTAGCCTTCACTTTGTCCCACAATGATGGCTACAATGCCTGACTTGAATTTGACTAACATGTAAATTCGAGATATCTATTATACATATATGTAAAAATAAATATGTACATTAGACTGAGTTATTAAAAGGAAGAGTTACTTTAAATTAGTTGCGAAGATTTAATTACAAAATTCAACATTTTTACCTAGAGGTGTTCGCAGTAGCCGAGTATTTGACAGGGCGTGCATTCTCGCCGGCAACTGTCAACCTCAAACATTAATACAACAAGACACACGCCACAATTTGGAATAGTTGTTCGATTGAAACTCGCAGCTATAAGTAATAGCTAAGTATTTTTATATGCGAATAAGAAATTAATTACTTTCGTGAGCGGTCATATATCAAAAAAATTCCTTTTTTTACAAGCAGTTTCCCAATGGGAAAGCCAAAACTATTTTTATATTATTTCCAGTGAAGGTTGAGAATTCTGCACAACAGAAAAGTAGTAAAAATTACATACATTTGGGCGCAATAATTGAAAATTAAATAAACTTGGAATAAATATATTTCGAGATAATACTTTAACAGAAGAAGCCTTTCGGGGGACGTAAATTTTTAAAATATATTTATTAAATCATGGAAAGCATTCTATGCATTTTAATATAAAAATATGTTATTTTTCTTTTATTATTGTAAATTTTATCAAACAATAATGAAATAATATAGATTATAACGCGTCATAATAATGAAATTAAAATAATGAAATAAAAAAACATTTAATTTTGAAAGGAGTTTTTTTTTAAGTTTTCTTTGAGTATATATATATATATATATATTTAAGTATATATATATATATATATATATATATATATATATATTTATATATATTTATTAACTCCTCGTCGGGAGGAAATATTAAACCACATCTCTGAATGAAGAACCGTTAAAATATTTTTCATGCAACTACATTGGTATTGTAAACAAATGTCATAATTTTCTCTCTGGTTACCTTTTTAAATATGATGTAAACCTACTTAAAACGTCTTACACTTTGTTTTAAGTATTTGGAGAGAAAGCTTCCTTCAAAATTGTTTTACTTGTACTCAGTTCATGTTGGGAAGTTATTTTAAATTACACTAATGAACTCAATGTGATATTTCCTCAATCGAAAAGTTGGATTACTGGAGACAAGTTGTTTTTATGGAATGCAATAAAAACAGGATTAAAATTATTTTTTATTTAAAATTAAATTTTTATTTCAGAATTTTATCTCTGCTAATTTGATTTGTAAATATATATCAACTCTTTTCCATTGGCCTAAAGCTATTTTATATGTATTCTATTTGAACCCTATATTTCAGTCTTTTAATGGAACCAAAAGTTAATGATTTGGCTTCAAAACTTTCGTGAGGTAGAAACATGTTGGTCTCAAAACCTTCTAAAATTATAATATTTTATCCAAATTATTTTTCTTTTTTAAATAATATGAAGTGGCATCTCTATTAGAATTATTTTTAGGGAACGTATTCGAAAATAAAACCAGTACGTTTTATGTACCGTAATAATTTATTTGCATATTTGGATTGTATTTACCAAGCAGATGGCAACAATTTCACAAATAGTGAAATTTCACAAATATACTCTTCTATGAAAAAATATCAAAAAAGTAGCCATTTGAAAAATATTATATAATTACTATATTTTAATATCGAAAAAGTAGCTTATTTTCCTTTTTTTGTTATTTAAAATATGTCACTCTAGCAGTAATAGCGGCGAAATTCAAGACTATTTTGTAAATTTTTTTAATTTGACTATTTAATGAGATTATTAATACACATTTAAATATATACTTAATACAATAAAATAAAATAATTGAATTTAAAAATAAAACTGTATTACTCTCAGTGTTTTGAATGACATCTTTTTCTCGAAGGATTTGTTTTTTTGGTGCTGAAAGTTTAAAAATTCTAAAATAAAAAATTAAATTAAAATATTGGTTAATATTTATAATATAAAAATTATTTTGTTTATATATATTTTGAATTATTATAATAGATACAAACTTTTCTCGGGAATAAAATTCATTGATTGCTTTTGCCCTAATTAATTTTCATTATCTCAATACATGCATTTTAAATTTTTACACAATTAGCAACCCTCTTTTCCAAAATTCACTGAAATCGTTGTTAAACAAAATCATCCATGATAAAAAAATCAAAAATCTTAAATAATAGGAAAATCTGTTAAAATTTAAAGAGTTCTTTTTTTTCAAAGCAAAGATTTTTACACGACTTTTTTAAAGAAGTGATCAATTTCTTAATATTATCATTCGAAATAAAACAAAATTAGAAATCAGATCAGCATTCCAGTGGCTGGAGTACTGTGCTTTCACGAAAATTATGGTTGTAAGTTTAAGATCATCCCACCAGTAACTACTGAAGCGCTGTCGAGACTACGTAACGATTCCTGATTCAAAAAAAAAAAAAAGAAAAAACGACTTGTTTTGCAGAGCACCTTATTACGGTATTCCAACTAAATACTGATTCAGATATGCACCTTCGCCACTAAATCATAGTGCTCCAAGATACTATGCTTCTTGCTGTACTAGTGATTTAGGGCTCAAACAGATAATTGCTGTCCTAGATAATAAAAAAGTCTCCTTGATATGATTACATCACACCAAAGATGCTAAAAGAACTGCTCAGCATTGCCCTCGTTTTTCTCGCAAAGTTTTCCAGTTTTATTTTAAAATTAGGATATTGTCCACAAACCTGGAAAAAGACGCAGATAATTATGATAGCTAAACCAGGTAAATATGTAATTCTGCCATCATCATTTAAATCAATCAATCTATTGTCTTTCCTTTTCAAACCTTTCGAAATAGTTCTGCTATAAAAAATGTCTCCTTTTCTCTATGAAAATGATATTATTCCTATACATCAGTTGGTTTCCGCGAAAAACACGGCACAATTTAACAAGTACATCGTATAGCTAATAAAATAAGAAAAGCTTTCGAATTCAGAGAGTATTACTCGGCTGTTTTTCGCGATATGGCTCAAGCTTTTGACAAGGTGATAATGGACTTATTCCTAAAATTAAAAAAATATTAACTAACTTATTCATAATATCCTTGAATTCTACTTATAAAACAGTCGATTTACTGGAAAAGTAAATGAATATATAAGAGAGGTCCCCAATAACGGCAGGTATTCCGCAAGGTAGTGTTCTTGGGCCACTATTATATATACTTGTACTGTACACGGCAGGCATTCCTGCAAGTGACCAAGTAATGACGTCAACTTTTGCGGATGACACTGCTATATTAAGTCGTTTGTGCCGACTACATTCACAGTGTTAGAGCAACACTTTAAGCTAATTGAAGGATGGCTAGCAAAAATCGGGCCCTACTTTACAATGTAACTATTCCGCAAGCTAACGAAATTAAATACAGCGGAATTCTTACTGGCGCCTAATATGAAGACGACACATATCCGCCAAAACATTGCAGTTGAAACTTAAATATGCCAATCTACATTGGCTTATAAGCAAGAAATCTGGACTCAGTCTGAACAACAAAGTAGTCCTATATATTGCGATCATAAGGCCGATATGGATGTACGGAATCCAGTAATGGTGTCCAACATGCGCGACCTATATTGATATTTTGTTAAGATTTTAGTGCAAACCTCTAAGAACTATAGCCGGCGCACCACGGTATATTCGTAATGAAAACATCCACAAAGACCGAAGCGTACGTAAAATAAAGCTAGAAATCATCACACAAAAATACATAACAAAACTGTGTAATCATCCGAACCCTTTGGCAAACACCTTGGTATCCGCAACAATATTGAGCCAGCAGCCCATTCCGGTTAATATTTAAATTTAGTTTTAAGATTTTATTAGGGTTTCTGATGGCGAAGCAAATTTAGTAAATAAATAAAATGTTAATAAAAAAGAGGCATTCCCCTCCAACACAAGGTTCAAATATAGTTATAAGTGTATTTTAACAATTTTTTTGAACCAGTCTAATGTTGATATGTGGGAATTTTTATAGTTCTCTGATATTGTTGGCCAGCAACTCGTTTTACTTTTCATTGCACTTATTTGATTTTTATGCCTTATTTCTTTTGTGCAGTCAACAGTCAAATCAGCACACTAAACATTTCAACCAGACAGCCTAAATTGTTGTCGTTGTTGCCACCATAAGCAATAGCCGCAGAGTTGGAGAAAACATTTTAAATTTTGGCAAACATATACACATGAATGAATATAAACATACATCAATACTCTTTCAAATCTCTCTAACTCATAGATGCATGTAAATATATATTTTGCATACATAAATCGTTTTTGAAAAATACCAAAAGCCTGACTGACTACTTGACTGTTTTTTTCCATGATTGCTTGCTTATACATATATACATTCAAAACATTTACAAACAAATCAGTACATACATGTATGTGTATGGCTGACCTGCAAGTTATTTTTACTTTCCATAATGTGTGTAGCACGCTTTTTAGGCTATTGTATGAAAATAAATCGTTTCACTCTTTGCAAAAGGATGAAAACACATTTATTTCTTTGTAATTTTGTGTTGCTTGATTATTGATTTTTATGCTTTCTATTTTTTAATTTGGCATAAAAGATTTGGCGGAAAGCATGTGTGTGGCATTTTTAATAGAAAATGTGGCCGCGCCAAATGTTGTTGTACTTGATAGGGGAGGAAAATTTGTATGTATAAAAGAATTTCAAAGGTAAAAGTCAAATGTAGTGCCATTCAACTTCGTCTTTTTATTTAGAATTGCGTCTTTGTAGAAGGCATTTGATTCAATTACTTATGAATTCGGTGAGTTTTTGTTTTTGTTGTATACAAGTATATATAAATGATGATGATGTAATATGACTCATACAAATTTATCCTTTTTTATCCTCCCTAATAACTATTTCTGCGGACGAAGTAGGTAAGTCATTAACAGTACATGCTACCATGTGCTACAGATCAACATCCAAAATTATAGAAACAAGTTGTTGAGTTGATTTGGTTTGGAGAACGAAACCAAACACTGAAGATGGCGGTTTGCCGAAACCGGTGTGTTACTAAACCAAATTTGACAAGGGATGACGGAAATTCGTTCCGATATAAAACAGGTTGTTGTTTTCCATTGCTCTTCGCCAGGAAATGTAAACTACGACGAATATATGATAAAAAAGCTCCTCATAATAAACCACCAGCTTTTCGAAGGTGGCTCGATCACCAGTTATATCTGCGTATATACCAGTGGATCCAGTATAATCCCTCTTTCTTCAATTTAACGACATTAAATAAACTCCTTGTTGATTATAGAGATGAGAGTTATAATTTTAATGTAATTTGTTTGAGTGGTATCGAAAACAGTAAAGGGCTGACAAGCTTTGAGCGATTGGGGCTTGAGATCTATTTATTGTAATAATTCAAATCTCTGGTGATATCGATTATTCTGCGTAATCACTTGTTCAAAGGTTAATCTCTAATAAAAGTCATTGTCAAGCAAATAAATTTCCCTAAAAAATAACAAAGACTAACCTTATACAAAAGAAAATTCTGTGCGAAAATGAATGTTGCAAGAAAGCTAGAACAATAGAAAACAAGAAAGAAAGGTTGCATTCGGCCATGCCGAGTCCTTTATAGCTTTAATATGCATTTCTAAATCTCATATCTGACCAATTCGGTTATGTGATATCCGATTTTCATGATGTTCAGAACAAATATTTATTCGAATCTATTTGCTTTTTGAAAGATTCTTTACGCCACACCTCACATCTGAACAAATCGATCATGTGGAGTCTATATGATATAGTATTTTGATATATAGTTCGGCGAATTTCAGTACCAATTTTAAATTAATTATATGAGTATAGAAAACCGAATTTCTTGTTCTTAGATTCTATACTGAAATATTTATGACCCAGAATTGTAATATATAAAATTACAATTGGCAAATGATGATAAGTGCTAAATTGCATATAGCCTAAGTAAGTCAACGTAAAATTTGTTCTGAGAGGTTATGAACCCCCTTGCATCGACAAAAACTTACGATTATAACAACTAGATCGGATTAAACAAATGGCTACCAGTATAACATATTTCAAATAAATCCAAGCTCAAGTACCATTTTTTGGCGAATAAATCAATCTCTGGACTACTTTCTGGTAAAATTGTTTCGCATGTCATTTTGAACTTAAAGCTATCTGTGTTTTAAGTACATCGAACAATAAATGCAATTGTTTTCTGGAAATGTTTCTACGTAAAAACATTATCCTGATATTATCCGAATCAGACCCTCTGGTGAGTTACTATTTATCTTTTCCATCATTTTTGTATAAATTCATTGATAATAGCTATTCCTTTTCAATTATTTCCTCTTAAGTTTTCCTTTCAGAATATTTCTACTGAATTTCCCATTCAGATAGCACAGTTCGTAGCAGAAAACCGCATTTTTTATTGGGTTTCTAAACAAGTGTTAAAATTTTAAATGAATTTTATGTTTCAATAGTTGAAGCAACATTTGATAAAACATTCTTTCGTCCAATAAAAACCAAATATTAAAACATTAATTTATGTAACAACTTAAATATTTAAAAAATATAAAAAAATTTCCAGCCTTCAAATAAAAGCAACACCCTTCCGAGAAACACTAAAAGCGGAAACATGAATTTCAACAATGTTTCAAAAAAATTTCACTACCTCCAAAAATATGTATGTATATAAAATATTCAAATGGTTAACTGATTAACTGCTACGCTCACATCCCCAATAACTGGTATCAGAGACGATACATAACAGGCATTAAACGAAGCTTGTAGAAAGGAATTCCGTTATATACGCAAAAGTCCTATGCAAACACACATACACACTATTGTTGCAAAAATTATATATGGATATGACGAAAATATCTAGGCATAAAATATGTCAACACATGCGTTTAGCATATTCACATCCGTCGCTGAAATACCAACAAACAAACACACACATACACTACGCACTCGTCAACGCATTGCGTATATCATTTTAAATTTATACATAAACAAACGCCAACATATAAGCGTATAATCACGGAAATTGTATGCTATTTTTAAATACTTCCGGATTTGTCGAGCAAGTAAATCATGCGTTTTTTGAATACAATACTCTTACGCTATGTGTCACCCTAAAAAATAAATATACACCTTTACCTTATACCTGAACTTATTTTCGTGTAGGCCCTAAAGACCTTCTCCTGTTAATGATAATTTTATCTAATTTTTTGGTGATGTTCTCGCATCTGTATGTAAGCGCGCAGTTTTTCTTGTCCGCCTGTTTATAAATCTTTATATATTTTTTCTTATTTTTCGCCAGATAATCTCGTTATGTCAGCCAACATTTGTCACACAAACGCAGCGCAACTTAAGTTAAGGGCGGATAAAGTTCATCATCACAGACCTTAAGTAGTCAGTATGCTGAGTGCTAAAGAAAGGTGTTTGCGCGAGAAACGAAAAAAATAATAATATTAAATAAAAATAAATAAAAGAAGGTGGAAAGAAGACAAGTCAACAAAACAAAAACTAGTCAAGAGGAGTTAAACAATATGCGAGCAAGGGTATGTATGACATATTTTAGGCTTCTATATACCAGCTTATGAAAGCGTTTATGTGTCTGAAATCTTGTTTATGCATATGTACTTTTGGAGGAAGCAGCACCTGATGTGAAGTTAGCATTTAAGTAGCAAGAAAAGTAAATAAGCAATAGAAACTTTAAAAAATTGATGGATTCTAAGCGAAGCAGAAATTAACTTATTTGCCATTTTGAAATAAATGAATAATTATTGTCAAGAAAATCGCTATACTATTGGTAGAGAATGGCCAAATATATGTAAGTTATTAAACTTAGAAACCAAATCGATCTGAACTAAATTATATTTTACGCAACTTGTGACCATTCCCCTATCTTTTTTTTTATTATTGTTGTTTTTTTAGGACGACATAAAATCATTTTTAAGTTGTTTAAGCGCTTCGCTTAAATTAATATTAAAAATTTTTGTAACCAGCACCACCTTAATTTTCAAAAGCAATAAATAGTGTCGAGTCTTTAATATGGTCCTTCGAGCCAGATATAAATCAGCAGCCTATGGAAAATATAATAAAAACACTCCAATACTGCCGTAGCCTTAATTCATTGTAGGCAAAATGAGATTTGTATAAATCATGTCATTTTTCGTCAAAATCTTTGAGCTCTGCAAGGGAATTAAATTGTCTCCTAATTTTAAAAAATCAAGAACCATATCCAAAAGTTTTAAATAAAATTCAGCAGATTTTACTTTATATACCATTCGTGAACATGGAAGTGTGCGCATACAAAAGGGAGAAGAGATAAACACACAAAATGTATACCGATCGCATCAGAACGACAAGCTAAGTTTATTTAGCCCTGTTCATCTGTCTGCAAAGTAGTCCCTCAGTTTTTTTTTTCTTTTGGATATTTCCATCAAACCTGGTATGCAGATGTACTTTGATATTTACACGATCGTTTTACGGAACCGGCAACAACGGACAACTATAAACTATATACCACCAATTTTTCAGATTTAAGATTTGGGGTCTTAAAAAGGGTCCGTCAAAAAGAATGTGAAAATCATAAGACAAGACAAAAAATAATATTTAAACCTAATCTTTAATACAGTAAATTTGATTGGTTCATCAGAAAATTAATTTCAATATATAATCAACCCGATTGCAATTCTGTCATGAAATATTGAAAGCTCCTTATAATGATCCATTAACAGTTTGGCGGAAAATTGTAAAAAACCATAAATCATTTTCAGCTAGAAAGTAAAAGATCTGAAACTTGGTATCACTATTTCCTGAAATGATGAGCTCTTTATTCTTCTGGGACAGACTTATTTATCGTCGTGAAATTATTTTTGTTTTAATCGGTAATTATTACTCTATGCTAGTGATGGCTATAAAGATATTCCTTATCAAGCTCAACGAAGTTTTGACCAAATTAAAAAATTTATAACTGCTATACAAGCTCAATTCGATGGCTAAAATTTCAAGACTTTTTAGAAATATAACAGAGCATTATATCTGGTACAGCAATTTTTTAAAATCGATCAGTTATAAGTGGTTATAACCTTATTAAAGAAGAGCAATATTTCAAGAGTTGGGTAAATTCCATTAAAGTATAGATGCTAAGCTATAAAAACGATACTCATAATAGTATTTTGAAAACAGATAAAATTTAGCCAAAAGAGTTTTATATTCACATGTTCCTTGCTTTGAAAATGACGCAGAAGAAATAAATTCTTTCAAATTTCATTAAATAGGGCAGGAACTATCAAGTTATCAAATAAGCTTGGTGACTTCGGAATAATGTTAATCTGCATAATTTAAGCTGGATTGCGTTAAAAAATTTATATATTATATAGAGTATTCTGAAAAATTTACTTACACTACGCTCTTGCGTTTTTATTTACGCGTATGAATAAATACATATTTTTTAGCGAAGGAAGCGGGATTGTCCGCATATATACCAGCATACATATCCCTACAGAAAAAAGTCTAACGATGTGATATCACACGATCTTGGTGGCCAATCGACCGGTCCAAAACGTGAAATTATCTGCTCAGCGAAGTTTTCTCTCAATAAATCCTTTGATTGATGCGATGTGTGGGAAGTTTAGCCATCTTGTTGAAACCAAATGTCGCGGAGATCACGAGTTTCAATTTAGGCATTAATAGTCGGTTATCATGACGCGATAATGGTAGTCATTGACGGTAACGTTCTCACCAGCATAATTTTTGAAGAAATATGGACCGATGATTCCACCGGCCCACAAATCATACCAAACTGTTGTTTTCTCTGGTTGTTCATTGTTCCAAATGCGGCAATTTCCCAATGGCCAACTGAGCCAGAAATGGACCTCAACGCTGAACAAAATTTAGTACGAAAACGACGGATCTTCTTGGAATTTTTCAAGAGTCCATAGAGCAAAGCGATGTCGCTTGGGAAGGTCGAGCACTTCAGTTCTTGCACAAGCTGTATTTTGTACGCGTTCAATATAAGATCTCAACCTAAAATGCGCCAAGTCGTTCCATACATCAGTCCGAATTGCTGCGAGCGGCTCCAAATCGAATCTCCACGATCTTCTTCACTGCGTGCTGTTCGGTCGAATATTATCCAATAATGAATAATGGGTATCAAGATGGGTGATGGTGTTGCGAATAGTACGCTCAGTAGGCCGATTAAGTTGACCTTAAGTTGAGCGAAGCGCACGGAGCACAATATTTACAGAATGTGAATTTTAGTAATAAAATTTAATAATTTGTAAACTTTGTTCAGGCGTAGGTCTTTCCATTATGAGATGTCAAACAATACTGTACAAAAATAACAAGAGAGCTTGGCACGACTCATGCGTGATCTGTCAAAAAAAGGTTATTGAAAAAAGTACCTCTACTTTAATTTCCCTATTTTGCTTCAAAAAAAAAATTCATACGTTCCAACAAAAAAAAAAAACATTGAAAAATATCACATCTGCGAAAACGACACATAAGGGTAGACAGCGTCATATATTTAAAGGAGCAGCTGAGGGTTAAGAAAAACATACATCTTTCATTATTTAAATAATTCACCAGTGGTCGGATTCGGTAACATCGGATTAAGTTTTCAGAATCGTCAAAATTTTGGGTATATTTTTTAGGAAAAATCCGCATCAAATCACTTACAGAAGTGCGAAAACTTTCGTCGAAAATTGAAGATCGATTGATCGAGAGTACTAAAAAGTTCAATAATTTTTTGTGTGTAAATACTGAAAGAAAGTTAAAGCACATTTTAGAAGAAATATATGCGTTAATATGAATTTAGTTAATTTTTTATGGTGTTTTTGGAGTTCCGAATGATAATGTCTGGTGAGGCGCTGCGAAGTGATATAATTTGGTGTTTGATTAGTGAAGCATAGTGAGTTTCCATATATTAGAAATATATATTAATTTGTCGTTCATGAACAAAAATTCACTTTTTATATAAATAAATACACTTACGAACAATGGGAATACGGAATATAAGTTCATTAAAAAATATTATTATACTTATCTTTTATTTTAAGTAAAAGTAAACTAAATAAATAAAAAAATAGTTCAAATGAAAAAAAATTTAAAATATCATACCAAATAATTTAAAAGTTACTAACATTTAGTAATTTTTTTTACTATTTCGTTCTTTTTTTGTTTTCTTTCAATTCACATTTTTTCTTCGATTATAAATTATTAACCAGCGCAAGTTATCGAATAGCAACAATAGAATACAAACGAGTTATTACTGATATCTTACGACACACCTACATACCCCAAGCCATATTATTTTTCACAATACCTTGAATAAATATACATTGCCATTTGATTGTTTATATTGTGGGTGTTGTGTCAGGGCTAAGCCGTGTCCTCGGGATCATGCCTTTTCTTCAATCTTGATACATATGTAAATATATCAAAAGAGAGATAAGCTGCGTTTCGAGACATCCACATGTATATACATACATACAAAAATACAGGCAAATAGTCATACATAAATAACGGCGCTTATACACGGCTGTACGTAACGATGGAAGAAAAATATTTTGTTGCCGCTCGTAAATAACGAATAAATTTATCACTTTACACGTTGTTGCTGGCTTTGATGATGAAATGTTGAGAAGTGAATTAATATTGACATTGGAGCAGACACTTACATACGTATAACCTACATGCGTATACAGCCAATAGGATACCAGGCTTTACAATATTGTCTGCCAAGGTTGCACATGTGGTGAAAATGTAAAATATTAGTATTTGAATATGAACTTAGCATAAGTTATTCCTCTACTTACCCAGTCCAGGGCAGTCAGCGCACTTTCATGGCGGAAAATTTTATGTCCCCAATGGTATATTTTCAAAATTTTTTCAACGCCAGCATTTTATTCTCATTACTTTTCATTGGTATTTTATGATATTTAAATTGTGTTGGGTGCCATAATTTATTTTCTGTCGATCGCTGTGATAAAATTAAATTATTGCAAACTTTACGATTTATACATTGTGTATTTTCCAATACGCATAAGCGCACATACAAACACGGACCAATTCATGTATATGCCGAGTTATTAGTACTATGAAAACTACATAAAAAGTAAATTTCTTATTTATTAGAAAAGTTCACATGCAAAATATGGCACACACTTTTTCCCCAATATGCGATTCCCTTTTAGAGCTTTGTTTGGGTATTTTACAATATTTTTTTTTTTTTAATAAGTATATCTTAATAGGTATATCTTAAGTCATCAAATGAGTGCGAATATAGAGCTACATCCTTAGAATTTATTTAACTTATCAATTCCCTGAGCGTTTCTTGCAAATATAAATTTGGGTACCAACTGAGAGTCTTCATATATATTTTTCTATCGAAATAAAATTAATAGCTGATCATTTTACTTCAATGTGACCATGTGATGCGCCTTCTACATTTTACTTTTGGTCCAAGCAAATGCCACTTAAATCTCATAACTAATAGAACTTATTTAAATATTTTTTGATTAAAAAATATAAACTTATAAAATATGGGAAAGTTTATGTACTTTATGTACGGGTACTTTTCTGTATGTCCTGTCTGCCTGTCGTTCTGTTCATTTGGCTTAACACAAACTAATCTCTCAGTTTTTGAGATATTTTAACTAAACTTAGCATGCGGGCGCATTTTTGTAATCTATTGATAATTTGTCATAACTGGCGTAACCAGATCGGACGACTATATAGTATAATTCCCATAAAATCGATATGATCAAATATGTGATTTTGGGTTTTAATAATTGTATAGAGCACCTAAAAACATGAAAAGGGCATCGGCATAGCTCCCTTTTCTTGTTTTTTTTTTACTTCTTTTTATACTTATCATGAAATTGTATATTAACTTTGGTACAAAGTATGTAAGTACCAGCACAAAATTTATACCGATCGTATCAGAATCACGAGCTGAGTTGATTCAGCCATGTCCACCTGTTCTTCTGTCTGTTTGAATGCAAGCTAGTCCATAATTTTTAGAAATATTTCAACCAAACTTGGAAGGAGATGCTCCTATACGTTTTAACGATAATTTCCTGGCCGGCTCGGACCATACAACATATACACGACAGATTTTTCAGATTTTAAAATGTTGGGTCATCATTTGTCAAAAATATGCCAGACTATTGAATTTTGGTATACTACACATATATAATGAATTAAAAATTGGTTCTGAATATCATCGAAGTCGGACTACTAAAACATAAAGCTGCCATCCACCGATTTGTTCAGATGTGAGGCTTTGGTCAAAACTCAGTCAACAAAGCTTTAAGAGCATGAAATTTGGTATCCTACACATATATTATGAATTGCGCGTTGGTACTGGAAATCATCGAGATCGAACTACTATATCATATAGCTCCCATACAACCGATTTCTTCATATATGAGGTTTTGGTTCAAAAATCCGCTAAGAAGGCATCCAGGAGCGTGAAATTTGGTATTATACAGACTTACCAAGCCAAAAAAATTTTGAAGTTATTTCTCTACGCCTTAAGCGCGAAATCATTGTGAATTTATGTGCTTGGAAATTCGCTAACTGCCAACGTAAATGTTAAAGTAGTTCTAGCGGTACGAAAATCGCTGGAAATACATGTAGGCATGTGTAAATACAAAGCTCTACACTACTACTGAGCTTGTCTATCCACACGCATTCACATTTGTTAATCTATACGTGCGTATCTGCAATATATTTAATACACCTACTGTACACTGCTAAACATATCCAAACACAAATTGTGCCCTTATTGTAAGGCAGCGCCTTTTATGCGTTGGAATTTTTCTCCATCATTACGCCCTGCGAGTATAAGCTGATAACATCTTAAGTAACTCCTACACGATACATACATATACTCGTAGGTATAAGTATATATGTATATGTTTATAAGTATATATATATATATATATACGTTTATATATATATATATATATTATATGTATGTTACATAATCTATAAGAGCACAGCGTTTTTGTTATGGCTTCAGCTATAACTGTGTTCCTGCATTTGTGTACGTTTTCGATTTATCCTTTCGTTCATCAAATATTTTTCATAACTTATACGTGATTCTGTTACTTGTGCCTATCTCAACCGGTACACTCGTGAGGTTGTTCGCTTTATCGTGTCGTATGATTTGTGTGTGGTTGTGGGTGTGTGGAAATAAGAAATATGTGCCATAACACGTGTAGACATACCTACTCAGTTACTTAGATATAATATAGACTGTGGCTACGTGTTTACGAAATATTGGCCTGGCAAAATATGTAATACGCACGCTCTTTCACCTTGCATATGTATAGAAAATGTGTCTTATTGTAGGTAAGGTAATGTGTATTCCTATATGTTTGATCAGACTTTTACTATTACTTTAACTGTTAGTTCAGTCAAGTACTAAGTCCGAATAATTGCTGATAATTATGTGGATAATGTTTGAAGTCCTTAAATTAAGTTATATCCGAGTTCTAAGTTTCATTTTGAAATTAGAGTGCTACGTAATTTATACTGTAAAGATTTCAACTAAAGATTTATTTAATTTTATATGCGATCTCTCTTCGTTAAAACTATTCACAAAAGAATGCAATTGCAGAATGAATTAGTAACAATTATTTCAATAAAAACGTAAATCTACATTGATTTTAGGAAGTTGAGTTTGAAATTTAGAAGAAAAACAAGAAACCAATCAAAATCTAAAGCGCAGCTCGTGGAAATTTTTCTTAGTATAGTAAATTAAACTAAAGTTTTAAAATTGATTTAGGTTACAAAGAAAAATTTGGTTTTCTTCGTCTAAAGAAATTTTCTCTCAAAAGATATTCACATTTCCTATTAAACACAAAACTTAATACTATAATCTATCCTTGACAATTTCATTATAAATTAAGCTCATTAGACTCATTTCGTCTTATTCCCAACAGTATAAGTAGACATCCTAAAAAGGATAACAGAATAATAGAAAATAAATAAATAAAATATTATAATATATAGATAAAATAATAGGAGGAAAACACAAATTTTCATATATAAATATTGTAACGTGTTTCGGGCTACCCTCGATGATTTCCCAAATCCTTCGAGTCCGATCACTGGATTGCTAAATAAAACTCCCAAGATTTGTTCGTTTGGCCTCTTAATCGTCAGGAATTTACTCAACGTTTATTAAGTCTTTAATAATTACAATTCTTTGCTATACCCAAGGGCTTATTTACAATTCTTTATAGCACACAATTATTCTCTGCTTCACACAGCTTATCCGATCACTGGATTGCTAAATAAAACTCCCAAGATTTGTTCGTTTGGTCTCTTAATCGTCAGGAATTTACTCAACGTTTATTAAGTCTTTAATAATTACAATTCTTTGCTATACCCAAGGGCTTATTTACAATTCTTTATAGCACACAATTATTCTCTGCTTCACACAGCTTATCCGTTTCTAAACCACACAGCTCACAGCAATATTTACTCCGCTGAGTTGTCTACTCGTCTCCTCTTTTGATAGCGGCTGCTGGTCTTTTTATACCTGAGGATGACCCAAACATTCTGTTCTGCCTGCAGTAGCTGCAGCCGCTCCGTGGGGATGTGTAAAGATTTAAGTTTATGCAGACAATCCCGCTTCGATTCAGGCCTTGGAGCAAAACGTCTCGCGTGTCACTCGCCAGCTACCAGTCGAAATGTTGGAACGAGTAATCGAAAATTAGACTCAATGGATGAACCTTCGGAGACGTAGCAATGGTCATAATTTGAAAGAGCTAATCTTCAAAAAAATGAACGCTAAAGAATGTGCTTTCGAATGATAATAAACATTCCACATTAAATTTGACGTTTTTGTGTGTTTTTTTTTGTTTTTTTTTTTTTGAAAAAGTAGGGAACCTCGAAATGAATCACCTTTATATATATGTGTATTTACATGTAAGTGAGTAACTTTTTAAATAAAACACATTTTTCGACAAATAAGACTTTTATTTATCAACATAGTCTCCTTTAGTCTCTCTTTATACATTCAGTTCAGCGTTTTTCCAATTTTTGCATTTCTTCCAAATAATTTCAAGGCACTAAAAAAAAGCATTTGTTTGAAGTGGTCTTCATTCGATTCATTTGTCTTATCGCTCAGCCATTCGTTCAGTTTTGGAAACAATAAATAGTCGCAAAAGGTTAAATCGGGAAAATATGCTGGATGGGAAGCTGTTCTTAGCCCAATTTATTAATTTTTGCCATGATGACTACACACCTGTGTAACCGTGTATTGTCCTGTAGGAAAAGTACTTTTCTGTTTCATGTACAACTATTCATGTAAAATGTGATGTAACCACTTAGTTGGGATGCCTAAAACCTCAGCCACCTCACGCAATTCTATTCTTCGATTGTCCAATATCACTAAATGGATTTTATCGACGATTTTCGGCGAGACGTCCTCTGTTAAGCGACCTGAACATTCGGCGCCACTTGTACTGGTACGACCACAACGAATCTCAGTAAACCCCTTCATAACCAGTGAAATTGATGGTGCGGAGTAACCATATTATTTATGAAGTTTATGAAACACAAACTTAATGGTGCAGCTTGCTCAAAATTTTACAGCAGTCTGTTAATTGATAACAGTTTAAGGGAGCAGTGTTCTATTTACAGTGATTACGGGCCAAACTCAAATAGTCACTGAATTTTTAAACAGCCCAAATTTCATATGCAGCCCATATGCAGTTGGTGCATTTAAATCTTTATAGATTTTTAAAAATCACAACAAAATTAGGTGTTTTGAACCGTCTTACTGAAACATCCTAAACTCAGACTTTATTTATTTTTATTATATATATATAATTGGCGTTTTGCAAACGCTGATGCGATTTTCGGCCGAGTTCCTCTTCTAATTTGTGGTTTTGCGTCACGATGTTTTTACCAACAAATGGAATAACCTACAGTTTATTCTAAGCCGCCTCCTAATGGTCGATGGTTTTTTATAAGGAGTTTTTATTTCATTTCATAAATACACTCGGAGGGCTTGACATTCCCTGCGGAGGGGTGTTCGCAATTAGAAAAGTTAATTTTCTATTATTTTAATTTTAGTTATATACTCGAATCATATAAATCTATTGATTTTGGCTTCTAAATGCTGATATCTACAAAAAAAATTTTTATCCAAAATGAGAATTAACTTTAACAAAATTCACTTCAAATACTTACAAGTAAATATTCCATCTTTGAAAATGATAATTTCTTTTTAAATTCTTGAGTTTTAGACCTCATTCGAAATAAATAAAATATTTAGTAGCATGAGCATAAAATGCGTTGCTCTTGACTTTGAGATTAATTTTTTTATTTAAAACTGAATCACATAAATGTCGACATGCCGGAACGAGTTTTTTCTGGTCTGACAGTCATAAAACGTATTATAACTGTAAATTAGAAATTAGGAAATAAGAACTTCTATAAGGATTGGGGAAATATTTTTTTTTTCTTTTGGAAGAATGGACTCTTATACGAGGCATATATAATGGGTTTTGTCGAAAAATTCAGTCGAACAGACATTTGATTCCAATGGTGTAACGAAGTGTGAAATATATATTATTTTAACTTAATATCAATTTTCAACAATTTCTTGAGCGCAAAAACAGAAGGCTAACAATAAGACTGGTTCCATTGGTGAAAAATACGTTGTTTGTTTCTTCTTAGCGTCGGACGGATCCATATTGTAAAAGAAAAAGAGAAAAAGATATATATAGAGAGAGAGCTAGAGAGAGAGAGAGTGATGCAGTCAGAAGTTCGAACCGTGTTTCAATCTTTTTATTCTTCTTTGTTGCATTAAAACTATTCTAATGAATTATGGAGCCACAGCACCGTCGTACTCTTTTTCATTAATCATATTTTAAATCATTTCTTTTTTAATATTATTTTATTTCTGTAAATTTTTTCAATTATATTTGCTCTTTTCAATCGAAACTAATATTTTTTATTTATTTACTCAGTTTTTAAGCAAGCAACATCAGCTTGCAGAAATATAACATTGTGAATCGAGCACGTGTCATAAAAAGAAATTCAAATTTCGCATATATTTGATCCATAACTGTGAATTTGTAGAATTTTCCAAGAAAATTTTACAAATTAAGCAGAAAATCGTGTGCTTTATTTTAAAAGAATAATTTAATAAATAAAAAGTATTTTAAAAATAAAAATTCCTAAAATCCGTGTTTCAAAGAATTCCTGCAAATTTTATATTCTTTGCTACATCTCTCTCTCTCACTAATCCGTATTTGTGACTTTGCACAAGAATGGAATGATAACAGCATAATAAACTCTTATTGAGTGTTGAAAGCTATCACTCGACTAAGAGTGTGCTCATAAGAAAGTTACGAAAAAATGCTGAGTAACTGCTAGTACGTGGTAAAATTTAATGCTTGAAATTGCAAAGACAAGGAGAAAAAAAGAATCAAAGCAAATTGAAATTATTACTAGACAATGACAATAGATACTTTGGAGGTGTGAAAATGAATTTTAAATTTTTATAATTATTGTTTGTTTTTATAATTTATACGATTTAATATATCTGTATGAAAAATAAAGTATTATAGGAAGGAACGGTTGGCCATGCCGACGGCTTTTTGATCCAAAACATCATATCTGGCCAAAACTTCACATCCGAAAATATCGGTATATGGAAGATATATGTTATCTTTGTCTGATTTCGATGATTTTCAGAACCAATATTCAATTCGTTATGTATAGGGGTTTCCAATAAGAGTGATATGATTTCTTAAAAAAACAAAACGCGCTAAGTTTTAAGGAAATTCAAATGTGAAGTAAAATCGATACAATTAAGTTCCGAATATAACATTATTCAAATGGCCTCCACGACGTCTTTTGCAGGATCGAATTCAATTAACCCAATTTTTGAGCATATTTTCCACTAAATCAAATCGTATGTCATGAATAGCACGTTCAATATTGACTTTTAAAGTTTGAAGAGAGTCAGAGTCTGGTTTTATGCTAAAGACCAATGACTTCAAATAACCCCACAAGAAGTAGTCTAATGCTGTTAAATGAAAACTTCGTGGAGGTCATTCAATGTCAAAATTTCTTGAAATAATTGAATCTCCAAACCTTTCCCGCAATAATTCGGTTGTTGCACGTGCTATGTGACACGAAGCCTCGTCTTGCTGGAACCTGATGTAGTTAAGATCAACTTCTTCCAATTTTGGGCATAAAAAGTTAGTTATTATCGATCTATACCGCTCTCCTTTGACAGTAGCGGTGCTTCCAGCTTTATTTCGAAAGAAGTACGGACCGGTGACTCCACCAGACCAAAAACCACACCAAACTGTCAATTTAGGTGAATGGAGTAATGGTTGCTCATGAATAATTTGTGCATTTTCTTCGCACCAGAATCGACAATTTTTTTATTTACCGCACCGCTCAGATGAACGTGAGCCTCATCGGAGAAGTTAATTTTCTTAAAAAATCGTTATCGTTTTAAAATTGTTCCAAGGGAAAATCAACAAATTCACGACGTTTATGGTGGTCCAATGATAAAATTATAAATATTACTGAATACAATAAAAAAATGACAGATCATGACATATTAAAAATGGCCAAAACGATACTTAGAAATCATACCATCCCTGTTTGGAAACCCTTTATATGTGTATACCGAATTTCACGTTCTTAGGTACTTTTTGACGGATTTATGACCCAAAATTTCAAATCTGAAACATCGGTGGTATATATGCTGTAATAGTCCGATCTGGCCGGTTAATCTTACCACCGACTGAAGGACATGGCTAAATCAGTTCAGCTCGTGATTCTGATCGGTATAAATTTCGGTGTGTCTATCTCTTCTCTCTCTGGTCTTGTAAATGAAAGGTATAAAAAGTAAAAATAATTTTCGTGTTTTGTGTAAAAGGAATCTAATTATTTAATTTGTTATATTATTTTTGTAGTTCGTGGTTTCCTATTTTACTATACTTCTACCGCACACATTTACATATTAAGTAAATTCTGCTTAACAATTTCCTTATTGATAGCAATCAGCTTATTTACTCCCCCCAATCTATTCACATAGTCGACAGTGACTTGTAAAATAATAACAACAACTAAAATCAAAATATACATCTGCACATACATATATGTGTGTTCTTATACAAGAATATATACATTCACATAGGTATAATAGTATATGCAAGTAGGGCATCATCACATAGTTCATTATTTACACAACTTGAATAAAAGTGATTTTATTTTAGTAATTTATTTTCTTTTCCTTGTTAATATTTTTATTATTTTCTTACTTTTGCATTATCGAGTGTTCGTGAGTATGACAGTATGGACGGTAAAATTGAATATATTCAATAAACTTATAGCACGTTCTATAGACACTGATGTACACTTTCAATAAAATTTTTCTCATTTTTTTTAATTTAAATTCTTTTTCATTATTTTTATTTGCTTTTTGTGGCTTTCAAATAATGCCTGGTATGTCACATCTTTTATGTAGGTAAGGAGGAAGTAATGCACGAGTTTACGTTTGCTAGAGAATTTAGTTACATCCTTTGCAAAACACATGCGAACTTATGAATGTACTATGTAAGTATATACTATGCACTCGTTTGTGTTTATGCATGAGAGTGCAGCATCTCAGAAAGTTGATCGGTCAGGCAGTGAATGTTGTGTGTTGGTGAAACGGAAGGATATACAAGGAAACAAGCGCAATCAGTTTGCAATATGCAACTGAGAAAAGTTGCAAAGAAAAACGAACTTAAATGCCACAGCAACCACAAAGCTAAGCATATTTGCACATGCTTGAAAAGCACACATACCTACATACGTACATAAAAGATATAGAAATGTATGTATATTCCCACACAAACAAGCACAACCTTGTACTCATAGTTATCACGCACTGTCAACGTTTCTCACATTCTCTCCCCACCCCCATCCTCAACTGCATCAACAGATATATATTTTTAAGCATTTTGCACAAATACCGTGACAACTTGACGCGATAACAGCAATGCAATATATTGAGTGAAAGAAATTTGAAAAAATTGCTATGCACTTCAAAATTGTACAGCAGAGTAAAAAGAAAAATAACAAAAAGGCATTAAAAAAAAAACAAAAAGAAAAAGTTGACATACAACAAACAAGTCATGCTCGATGTCACTGTCATTGGTAAAGCTCCTGTTAGCATCACAATGCAGCGACAGTTGCAACTTGTGGCGATAAATGTCATAAATGCAACGTGTCATTGGATAAAAGGCGAAATTTTGAATGCGTAACAGAAATTGCAAAAGCAGAGAAACAAAATTGAGCACGTTTTTCGCGCATTGGGTGCGATTGTTATTTGTTCATTTATTCATTGGTATATATTATTTTTAGTCTCCCTCTTTTTTTGAATTGCCAACTAATAGCATTTGTGTGAGCATGATTATCACTTCAGATTAAAGTTATTTAAAAAAAAAAATATAATTATATGAATTATACCTCCAAAGCCTCATTTAATCTTCCTTCCTATCGTTATTAAAAACTTAAAAATAATATATAGATTTTATGAAATAGAATATTTTTAGGTTAGTAAAACTATATATCGATGTTATATACTTACAATCGCTACTTTTATATACTCATGTAGGAACCATGGAAATAATCTGGTATACCAACTATACTGACTCTATGGAGGGTACGCTCTCCCAGCCCGCTGAATGGTAGTGAAAGCACGGCGTGGAACTGACTAAATGAATGCATCAGATTTACAGAAAATGGATAGATGATATACCCAACGATGGGAATTTAAGTGTGCTTTGCCGAATCCGTAAAAAAGCGAGACCTCTTGATCTGCGCTATTTACCATGGGACAAATCTCCTCAATATTGCATTTAAAGTCCTATCTAGCGTATTGTGTAACCGGTTAAAGACTTTCGTTACCATACTAAGGGAGAATCCCCTTATTACTTTAAGCCTTGATAAGTCCACGATTGACCAGATGTTGAAGATGCGTGAAGTCTTGGAAAATACCCATGAAAAACGAATGAGCACGCACTACGTATTCATAGATTTTAAAGTTGCATTAGACAGTAAGAATTGTCTGATTCGGCTAAATAAACAGACGCTAGATAATACTAGAGACGGTGCCAGGATTAGGAATGAATTGAAAAAGAAAGTCCTGCCTTCATCACCCATCAGGTGAAAGGAGGAAGTGGAGGGAGGTATGTCGAATTGGCGCTAAACAGTGAGAAGAAGAAGCGATGGATGAGCTATTCATGATTCGGTTATAATCACGTAAGCCTACGCCAATTAAGAAAAATAAACGCGAATTTGATTATTACAACAACAGATTACATGGCTGCCATAAGAAATTTGATGAGGAGATGTGGTGATCTCCGAAACAGCTGTCACTCTTGCCATTTTTCTTTGTTTTATAACAAAATATTCAATTCAAAAGGACACAAATCACAGGCTGCAATAAACAATTAACAAAAATTTGTCATTCTACCAGCTTTTTTGAAGAGAAAATTATATTTAAGTTTAATCCTCTTCTGGCTGGCTGAAGCTTATCCAATGTTTACCATTTTTGAGATCTGATGTATATATATTGATAATAATAAACATCAGTCGATTTCATATTTCAAAAAGCATGATCTTAAAAATTTCTTACGAGTATAAGAGATATTTCTGATCAACAGAAATACCCCGACTGCTTCAACATCGTTTCAATTTAAACTTAATCCTACCATCATTCATATATACATATGTACTACATACAACTTTTTAGTTTGTATTATTTTATATATTAAATATCAGAGAGAAAAGTATTCATAAGAAAATCAGTGGAAAATATATTAAAATTGCAATGTGACTCCACACAATTTATTCTTAAATTCAACTCTTACTTAAAGGGGATAAAAGTCAATGCATCTTATAATGCTGGCCAATCCTTAAAATATTAATGAACAATAAAAGAAAATCGCAAAAAAGAGGAAAATAAGAAAGAAATGTATATAAAGAGTAAAAAGTCAAAGTGCAGCGAAAGTTAACGAACCAAATCAGCGGAGAAAGCTAAGATGTCCATGAATTCGCTCAATCAGGCAACGAGACAGTTTGCGGAGACGGCTGAACGAGATTGATGCAAAGACGAACAGCGACAATACCCGAAATTTTGCGAAATAAAGCATCAACAATACTTAAAATAATAAATAAAGTGAAGGGAACAAGGCAAACAAGAGCTGCTGCAAAAACAGGGACCTGAATTGCAAAAGATGAGCGAAGAAAGGAAGAAGATGATACAATAACAACGAAGAAGTACTCGTATGACGAAGAAGCCTATCCCAAAATGACAGCAGGGCGGGTTAAAGAGCGAACAAAATGTGCCACTGAAGATGCCTTGGCAGCCAACAGCAGACAATGTAACTACTTAGAGCAGCCTGCTGTTGCTGCAGCAATTTCGACTTTATTGCTGTTGGCAGCCCAAGGCGCTAAAACTATTTTATATGCAAAATACTATATATAATTGGCGCTTTTTAACCGCTGAAGCGATTTTCGGCCGAACTCCTCCTGCAAATTGTGCTTCTGCGTCTTGATGTTTTCACCAACAAATGGAAAGATCTACAGTTCGTTCTAAGCCGCCTCCGAACGGCCGATGCATTTTTACGAGAAGCTTTTATTACATGTCAGAAATATACTCGGAGCGCTTGACATTTCCTGCCGAAGGGCGAACGCAAGTAGAAAAATTAATTTTCTATAATATTGGATGTTGCTCGAACCTGAACTCGAACTTTGGCCTTCGAAATGATAGTACGCAACGCTACCCACTCGACTGTCTCTTCGAACATATGTATGTATATGTGTATTTATTCATATAGACAACATTATATAAAGTATTACATAGCTATATATTACAGTTACATTTATTGCTATAAGGAAACACAACAACATTAGCACCGCTTTTGCTGTAAATATGTAATAAATAAGTATGTATGTAAGTAAGCAGGTCACAACAGATAGAAGTCAAACTTGGAATAGCAGCCACCAGGGCAATAGTAGCAACAACAAATACGGAAGCAGGAAGCCGAAGGAGAAATTATTTAAAACCATTAAAGTGAACTAGCGAAAATGTATGCTTCCTTCTGTAAGCGCCCACGGTTGCAGCAATAAAAGAAAAAATGTGCTACTGCAGCATAAAGTGAAGAGAGAGAAATCCTTAAAGAAATATTGAGAATAAAATATTGAAAAAAAAAGTTACAAAAAAATAAAATAAAAATTATTGTATTATTCGAATATATAGGTAATTCACAAAATTTAAAATATATTTTGAAGAATTTATATTTCTACTCTTCTATATTATTACTTCGCAAGGATGCATTGAAATAAGCATTAAGAATTTTCTCACTGTGCATTCAAAACTGAAACACATAAATTAATTACTATGACCTGCAGCATTTTAGTTTATTGATTTTGATAGCGAACAAATCATGCTGTCAGCAATGCACCGGCACACAAAAATAAATATGTACTATGGATACATAAAAAAGTGACAAAACAAATTAATTTGCAACAATGCAGCGGCGCTAATGCAATTGTAAAAGCTTAGAAAACAAGTTTTTATTTGAAAAGGTGCATACTTACTACATACTATTTCAACACGTTACAACTATATTTTAAAAAATGTTAACCATACTTCAATATATTTGTGATTTCATCAACAGCATTGTAACTAAAACTCGCAACATTGACACAAAATGACTTTTTTTTACTGTTTCGCTTTTACTTATTCTTTCCATTTTTCATTATTTTAAAAGCAACAAAATTGTGGAATTTTCATAAATGCATTTACAAACTATTGCTTTTTTCACTGACTGCGAGTTACTAACGAAATGAAAAAATGTATCAATCCCCCAATAGACTACTTCTTGTGGGGTTATTTGAAGTCTTTGGTATTTAGCAATAAACCAGACTCTCTTCAAGCTTTAAAAATCAATATTGAAAGTGCTATTCATGACATATGACTTGATTTAGTGGAAAAAGTGCTCAAAAATTGTGCTCATCGAATTCCTTCCTGCAAAAGAAGTCGTGGTGGCTATTTGAATGATGTTATATTCAGAACTTAATTGTATCGATTGTACCTCATAAAAAACATTTAAATTTCCTTAACAATTAGTGTGTTTTGTTTTTAACCTTGTTTCGAGTTACGACTTCTCATCTTCATGATTTAACGTATTTTTATAAAATAAGCGTATTTAGTGAAGAAAGCGTAGTACTTTTTGTACTTTTGGCTTATCGCCTAATACATCTCGCTAAAAAATGGAATAAACTTTAATAAAAGATTGAAAAGTAAAAAAATGAGATTTGTTATAAACTTACACAAATATGTTAATTAAAATTCAAGAAGTTAAACCTTTTAGAAAATGGATACCGCAGATTTGTGATTCGATAATTCACTAACCTATTAACTAACTAACTAACCTAATTAACGTAACTTATGTTAAAGGATGTTGCCAGAATCACGCTCTTCCAACACCTGATTTTCTCCTTCTCCTCCAATCGTTTGCCGCCGGAAGCTTTCTTTTTGTAAAGAGAAGATTTTTCCATCAATGAAACCACTTTTTTTTTTGTTTTGTGCACGTTTAAATTATTAAAACTTTGTATTGTATTATGGAATGAAAGTATTGAATAATATAAGTGCATAGGTATTTATATACACTTAAATATTTGTATGGAAAAACACTGTGCTATGTTCTATAAGCACATAGAACATCCATAAGCGCATCTAAAATAAGACTGCTATAGATGACTCGTTCGAGCATTTCGACTGAATGACATACTTTCATATCATAGTGGTACCGTCTTGTTGAAATAAAATATCGAGGAGATCACGAGCTTTCTGGCATCAAAAAGTGGGTTATCATGGCGCTTTAACGGTCGCCATTGACGGTTACGTTCTAACCAGCATCATTTTTGAAGAAATATGGACCGATGATTCCACCGGGCAACAAACCATAACAAACCGTTGTTTTCAAATGGCAGCTCTTGAATTTCTTCAGGTTGCACTTCGTCCCAAAATCGACAATTCTGCTTGCTTACATACCCCATTGAACCAGAAATGCTTTTAATTTAAGATATCGACGTTTAATACGTCAGTCCGAGTGGCTGCGAATGGCACCGAATCGACTCTCCACGGTCTTCGTGTACACTCTCAGCTACGGCCGCTATATTTTCTTCCCTGCGTGCTGGATGTGGTCTGTTCGGTGGAATATTTTCCAATGATGAGTGCTGAGTCTCAAGATGATGGTGTTGCGAATAGTACGCTCAGTAGGCCGATTATATTGACCATAAGTTGAGCGAAGTGCGCGAAACACATTCTTTACAGAATGTGAATTTTCGTAATAAAGTTGAATGACCACGTTCACAGTTCAGGCGTAAGTCTTTCCATGATGAAATGCCAAACAATATTGAAAAAGAGATACTTTACTTTATATTTGGATCGCTTTTATACTTGGATCGCCCTTTATAATAATGGCCTCTCTTCAATTATTTGAGGATTCTTGGAGCTCCAAGTGAAGCAATTTTGATTATTTACGAATCCACTAAGTGAAAATTTTGCCTCGTTGTTGCAGAAAATTTTGTAGTAAAAATCACTGTCCACTGCTCGTTCTTCTAGAACCCAATCGACGTTACTACGGCATTGCGAATGGTCAGCTGGCTTCAGTTGATTCTCAAAGTATTTGAAGAGTAGGGAGTTTTCTTGCTGTCGAACACAACGAATATTCTTAATGACAATGCTAATCTATTAATACAAAGTTCTGGTAAAGTATAGGCTACTTTCGAGCAAAGTAGCAGTTGGAAGAGTGTTAGAATGAGTTCTTTCCATCAGAAAGCAAAATAATAAGCTGGTATGCCGACTTCAAACGTAGTCTTAGATCCGAGGTAGGTTCAAAGGAAACGATGAATTTTGATTTTTCGCGGGCTGTGTACATTCGAAATGGATCAAAAACATGTATTAAATGGATAAAATGTATGTATTAAATTTCGCGTTAAAAATAGAATACAGCGCTCCAAGGCACTTGAAATGTTGACATTGGCATTCAGTGAGTCCACTTTCTCTCAAAAAAGTGTTAATAAGTGGTACTAGCACTTTACATATGGTCGAGAAGGATGAGCGTCCTGGAGGTGCAACCACGTCAACAAGCAAAGAAAATATCGAAACAGTGAAAAATATGTTCTTGAAAATCGTCAGTTCACTATTAGGGAAGTTGCAGATGATGTTGGTATATTAATCGGGTCGAGCCATTCAATTTTCTCGAAAGTTTTGGACATGAAGTTTGTGGCAACGAAATTTGTTCCGAAATTTCTAAAATTTGAGCAAAAGCAGTGTCGCATTAGTATAGGTCAGGAGTTGTTGAATGACGTCAACAACGATCCGCGAGTACCAATGAAGTTGCCTGATGAATCAAGACCGAAAAGGGCATGCCAAGTTCGATCAAATTTCAAGGTTTTGCTCTCTGTTTTCTTGGATTACAATGGTATGGTGCATCATGAGTTCCTGCCAAAAGGTCGTACAGTTAACAAGGATTACTACAAGGAAGTTATGCAACACTTGCCTGAAGCAATACAGCTCAAAAGGTCGGAATTGTGGAAGAACAAATCGTGGATTCTGCATCACATTTATGCACGAGCTCAAATATCAAAGCTCGTTCGTGATTTTTGGGCCAAAAACATAAACCGTAATCATGCCTCTACCACCGTATTCACCAGAATTGGCTCCCAATGGCGACTTTTTCCTATTCCCAAAACTAAAAAAAAAACAATGAATGGAAAGCGTTTTGCCGCAATTGATGACAAGAAGGCAGAATCGAAAAAGAGCTGATGGCTATACCGAAAAGCGTATTTCAGAAGAACTTCGAGGATTGGAAAGTGTCCGCGCAAGTATTTTATATTCGAGGGGGATTACTGTGAAGGGCACAAAATATATGTTGATGAATATATAAGTACCTTTCAAAAAAATTAAAATTCGCCCTTTCCTTTGAACCACCTCGTACTCCGAAGATGCAAAACACAGAGGATGACGAAATAATTGGGTTAAACTAAAAATAATAATCTGTTAAAGATTCTGAAGAGTTTTTAACCATACTTCAACGTTATTAGAATTGCGCTGTCATCATTGATGACTTGCATTAGGCTGATAAATAAAGTCAATTTTGAACAACAAAAAAATCGCCTTTTTTATATAAGCTAAATGAATAAAAAAAATATTTTTTTTGCAAGCATTTATTTTATTTAATGAATTAAATTCTGAACTAAACTAAAGTTTACACCTATTTCTTAAGCTAAGCTTTCGGCCAACGTTACTCACATGCATTTCAAATGTGAATTGCCTGAGAATCAAGGTTTGTGCATTGGAGTAATGAGTATGATATAAAAATTTCTTAGACATATTGTCAGCGGAAAGTGTGTTGGGCGTGGAAACGTCATTTACAATGTTTGCGACGTTAACTTATTTATGAATTATTATAAAACATGAAATTTCTGCAAGTGTATTCCCTCAAATCGGTGTGCGTTTCATTGTAATAAAGGTCAAGTTTCTCTAAAAAAGTCGTCGCACTGACAGATGGGCCGAATTACAGACAAACATGACTAAATTAGCTCATCTCATCGTTAATTGAAATTTTATGTCATATTTATATCGATTACTTTATCGATAGTTGTACAAAGCAAATAATTAATTGTTCTCACAGTACCGATGGTTGTAAACTGTTTAAAATACTATGATGTTGTTAACTGAAATCTACCGCCGAAAATGTAAATTACTTGAAATCAAAAGAAAAAATTCTCTGTCTTCCAGACATATATACAAGTATTTAAGATTCGAAAAACTACTCGAATCAACATTCATTTTTATAGAATTAGTAAATATTTATTCAATCCAAATGCGTTACCATAGTAGCGATTAAGTTCTATTTCGCTCTGAACTTATTAAGATTGAAAATATTAGCAATAAATTTAATATTCTGTTATTTCAACTTAAGCTGCCTCAAATTATAATTAATTATATTAATTGCTGTCTATAATTTATTAGTATATTGTATTTTACTAATACTCACAGGTAACAGAAAATGGCTTTTCCCTACCTCCTCAAAGTGTAATTTTAAATATAGCACTTACCAATTTTCCTAACACACAGATTTGGTACAGTACTGATAGATATGTTGCCGACATAACCTCAAATGCATATACCTACAAATACCTATGCATATCTAACATACATATGTAATTGACATTGTTTGCTGTATCATTATGATGTTTGAATTCAATGCTCGTTACGTAATACAATCGATATAATTATTAGCTTGCATTCACAATAATAAATGACTTGCATTGAAACAATATGTATGCACAAAATACAATTTATTCATATCAATATATTCACACATATTTCACTGATTTCACATACAAAATAACAACAAGAGTTGAGCTGGATAACAGCAACCACTGCCATTGCCATTACTATCAACAGGGGTCAGTCAGTAAGCAAGCAAACCCCAATACAAACAATACCAACAATAACAATAACAAAGTTGTAATTGCATCAATAAAATTGCAACAAAAACCAAAGTAATGACAATATTAGCAGTAGCAGTCGCACGAAACAGAATCAGAAACAATAGCAGAAGTAAAATGAAAGCCAAACCCAAAAAAAAAAAATATGGAAATCACATTGTGTAAATTTTATGTCGGTCATTCGTTCGAACACCTCTTTCGGACACACTACCCGCCACCACAAGTGACCGTGTTCGAAAGTTACCACATTTTGGTTAATCTACATATTTACATAAGTAAAATATTGAACTAATTCTACCAATAAGCACAAAAATGAGACAGTTTCGCGATAATGATTTTGGATAAACACGAAAAAATAATTACGCCGAACTTTTTCTCGAAATTGTTTCATCCCATCGTCGTAAAGACACAAGAAGAAAATATATTTTTTCGGTTTTTTTTCCAGAAAAAAAAACATCTTATGCTATTTTTGTTTATTGAAACTTAAAGTAAAGTAAAGTAGCTCAAGTTCGAGCAGAGCAGCTGTCAAAAAAAAAAGAGAAAGCGTGGTAAATTTCTAGAAGGTAAAGTTGTCATATCATATGCTTGGTTGTTCTTTTTCCTAATTTGTCAATTACACAAACAAAATGCATAAGAAATATTGCTACAACAGCAACAACAATATAGGAAGAATTCGACGAATTCATCTTTTGACATTACGAATGTGATTTCACACAGGCAAAATACACAAGGAAAATTGAGAGAATTCATCTTTTGACATTTCGAAAATAAGTTTACACAAACAAATTACATGGGTCTTTTGTTTTTGCATTCTTGCTACTACCGCGTGCGAATTCACCTTGGGAGCAAATTAAAACAACTCGACCTTGAATGAAACACTCATCGACCGAAAATCGCTTTATCAGTACAAAGCTCAAATGTATATATAAATGTTTGACATTTCTATAGAAAAAAATTCTAATATATAAATTTTTTCATTTTACTTTTATTTAAGTTGTTTTCGTTGACCGGTAAACGTTCGTCTGTCCAAAAAATTTTATCGTTTACTCTAAATTACTCTACCAAAAAAGCTGAAGCAGAGAATTGTACTCTTAATAGCTCCCTTTCTGCTTAAAGCAGATTAATGCAAAAAAGTAGATAAAAAAAATTTTCACGAAACATATTTTTTTTTTTTTAATAGAGTAACCCGGTGTTATCCAGAGCAACTCAATAAACAAATATATTTTTATATCCTTTTAAAGGCTTTTATTTAAGCTTTTATTTAAGTTTAAAATTTCACTATTATCTCCCCGCGACGATAGTTCTAACAGAAAAAGCCAGTTTGCCTCGTATTCAAAGCGAATTCGTTTTGTCCATTGGGTGACCATTATAACCGGCCGTCGGTCCCAGAAACGTTAAAGTCATCAAATCGTGTGTTGGTCAATATCCTTGTATGGGTATTGTAACGTGTATGTTAGTTTGTAGTTTTGATTATAGCTGCTACTACATACACTCTATTGGACCTCCTACAACTTTGGCCTAAAACACATATCCGTTGCTACTCATTGCACAACATAATGGTCCGAGTGCAAATGAATGGCGATGCAAAATTTTCCAACTAATCGCATTCTAAATGGCAAAGTAATTATCCAAGTCAAAGCAGCAAATGTTCAATATGATATATATAGTAGTCATACATACATATATACGAGCACGTAAGTTCAAATTGTAACACATATGAATAGTATTTGAACTCGCAAAACGACATATACTTATATACGTTTGTATGTATGAATGTATATTTGATTGTAAACATACACCAAGAATGAGTGAGTATATGTTAAATTTGTGTCGTTGAGCGCATAGAAGCATGTGACATCGCCTTCACAAGCCTTTGGCTATTGCAACAGCAACAGCAACAACAATGCCAAACGCAAATATATTTCGTGGGTCATTAGTTTTGAATTTGCGGTCATTGCTGAGGTTAGCCACAGCACGAGATGCCACAAAGTTTTAAGTTAACGGAAATGAAGCTGAATCAATGATGTTCACGTATGCATTTTCTATATGTATACATATGAATAAACTTATATAAGAAATCCCATGTGAAAGGTTTATTATTAAAAAATTTCTAAAATTTACTTAAGTTTGGGTTGTTAGCAACTTTTATAATGTATAATTTAAGATGTTTTAAACTATATTATATTTAAACTTTATTATATTTATTTAATATATTTTAAATTATTTATTTAATCTTATTTTATTCAAAATATTTACACATTTCATATACATAAAATAGTATATTAACTTTGTTCCGAAGTATGTAAGTACAGAAGGAGAAGTGATAGATCCACCAAAATTTGTACTGAGAATGATGAGACGAAATAAACTTAGTATGCTGGTATATTTTTGAACTGTATTGATCATATAAAAAAAAATCAATGACAAAGGTATCTGAGAACATGAAATTCGGTATAGTACACACTTATAATTAATTAAAAATGTATACTGAAAATCATGGAAATCGAACATTGAGTTTTTCAAAAATTTTGAATTTTTGTTTTGCACTTCTTTCATATTTTATTTCAGTTTATATTATTTTATTTTAATTTATTTTGTATAATTATATTAAAAATTTTATAATTTAGATTTTTTTTCTTTTATTTTATTTTTTTCATTTTTTATTTTTTTTTGTATTTAATTTTATTTAATTAATTTTTTTTTCTTAAATTTTATTTTATTTTATTTACAATTTTTAATTTTTTGTTTTATTTTATTTTATTTCTCTTCTTCTTCTTTGGCGTAGGCACCGCTTACGCGATTATAGCCTCGTCAACAATAGCGCGCCACTCGTTTCTTCTTCTTGCTGTTTGGCGCCAGTTAGAAATACCAAGTGACACCAGGTCGCTCTCCACCTGATCTTTCCAACGGAGTGGAGGTCTCCCTCTTCCTCTGCTTCCACCAGCGGGTACTCCATCGAATACTTTCAAAGCTGGAGCGCTTTCATCCATTCGGACGACATGACCTAGCCAGCGTAGCCGCTGTCTCTTTATTCGCTGAGCTATGTCAATGTCGTCGTATAGCTCGTACAGCTCATCGTTCCATCGTCTGCGGTATTCGCCGTTGCCAACGCGCAAAGGACCATAAATCTTCCGCAAAACTTTTCTCTCGAAAACTCCTAAAGCCGACTCATCGGATGTAGGCATCGTCCAGGCTTCTGCACCATATGTCAGGACGGGGATGATGAGCGACTTGTAGAGTTTGGTTTTAGTTCGTCGAGAGTGGACTTTACTTTGCAATTGCCTACTCAGTCCAAAGTAGCACCTGTTAGCAAGAGTGATTCTGCGTTGGATTTCTTTAATTTTATTAGATTTGATTTCTTTTATTTATCAGATTGATTTTCTTTTATTTTATTTAGTTATATTTTAGTTATTTAGTTTTTTAAATATTTTTTAGTCTTTTTTATTAATTTTTTAATATTTTTTATTTAATTTATTTTTATTTTTTTTTATTTATTTTATTTATTTATTTTTTTTTATTTTATTTTACTTTATTTTATTTTATATTATCTTATTTTAATTTATATTATTTAATTTCTTTATTTTTTAATTACATTTAATTTATTTAATTTTTATTTATTTGTGTTATTTATCTTGTTTTATTTTTTTATTTTATTTTTTCATCCTTTTTTATTTTAATTTTTTAACATTTTTTTATATTTTTTTTTTGTTTTATTTTTTTTTTTTAATTTTATTTAATTTCTTTTAATTTTTATTTATTTATATATTTTATCTTGTCTTATTTGTTTTTTTTTTGTCTTTTTATATTCTAATTTTCATTATTTTATTTTATTTTATTTTATTTTATATTATTTTAATTCAATTGATTGCTTTTTTTAATTTTCTATGAAGCAGTTGTTACCTACAAAACTCTTTCAAAATTTTATGCGTACTTATTTTCATTACTTTCCAACGATCGGGTGAATTACCTTTCGTCGTTTCTGTGAAACCACCCTCAATAACGGCACATAACTTTTCTTATTACACATATACCTACCCTATGTATATATACATATATATATTTGAGCATAACTATTTCGAAGTAACATTGTATACATATTAGGAAGTAAACCTCAAGCAACCATGTGTGCAAGTGAAAATTATTGATACTTTTATACCTGTAAATTTTTATGAGTCCGAAGAGTGTAGGTATGGTGAGTAACAATAACAACATCACAATTTTAGGTAATTCTAATAGCGATGGTGCTGTTGCTAATGTTGTTGGCATACATCGAAACATTAGTGTGGTATACCGTTGCAAATTTTGAATAATATTCAATTAAGTATACCAAAACCATTACATAAATTCACAGTGGCCAAGACCATTTAACACTCTATGTGTTGGAAAGCGAGCCTGTTTGAAAATTTACAAGGAGGATCAGTAGAAAACCGTATGGTTTTTTAGCACATACATACTATATAGTGTACATATGTATGAATGAGAAGATATCGCTTATGGGTAATATATTTGCCATTGAATTAGTGTTAGTGTTGTTGTCCGTTTTCTTGTATGACACTAGTAATATACAAATGTGAAGACAACATAGCACGGACACGCTTGTTACTACAACTGAGATCTCTTAATGGCTACATTAATAAAACTTTTTTGTTGGTACGCCAAAGCGAAAACTGGTGTCTTTTAGTTCATGCCATTTGCCACAGGCTATGGTGAAGCATAGTAAAACCGACTGCCCTACATGCTTCAGTACCGATGAAATTGCAAAAACCGTTATTATAGCAAAAATTGGCTGTTTCAGTACTAAAAAAAATTTTGTGGATCTAAGGCAAGCCCAATTTTAATACATTTCTATTCGTTAAATACTAATCTAAAGAGTGCATCAACCATAAGTCCTTTTCTCAGATTTGAATTAACTTTTTTAATTGCTTTGTTGTTGACAAAATGTTACTCATTCGATACACCTTTTACTTTTAATTAAAATGTTATTAAGAGAATATATTTTCATTAGTACAGGGTTGCGAAATTCTTGCTTTCACTTCAATCTCAATTTTAAGATATTCCATATGATCTTTTCTTAAATTCCGAGCCAATAGAAACTGAAAAACTCAGAGCTGTTTCGAGAAAAATTTTTTGTCTCTCCACTCACATTTTTTATGACACTCTTCTGATGAAATTCTGTTCAAGACTAGTCTTAAAATAATTTTACAACGGACTTAAGTAATTTAATGAATTACATATCTAGCAATTATTTATTTTTATTTTGATAAATGCTATTATAGGGATATTGATTTAAAAAATTATAAAAAAAAATTTAAAGTTTTTATTTATCATAATTCTGCAAAACTGGAACACTTTATGTTTATGCAAAAATAAAGAAAGAGCTATCCTTAGTCAATCCAGGTTGTTATCAATGACGGTAATTTTTTGTGATATATAAAAAATTTAAGTAAATATTCTTTCAGTAAGAATCTAAATTAAATAAATTTTGTTATATTTTCACACCTAGCTTTTGGAAATAATTGTATGATTTTTACAGTTTTAAAAACTATTTATTTTCGATTTCATTTTTTCAAGTCTTAGTAACATTTGGTTGTAAAATCGCTAATGATGAAACTTCAAATAATCAAAATATTCAATATTATTTTAGTGAATTTTTCAAATGCTTTCGTACGAGCATATAGATGGATAGAAGAAAGTGGTTATTGAGTTTTGCTATATCAGTATATACATATTTTTTTTTTAATTTTATAAAGTAATTGCACCTATTAAGAAATTTACACAGACATCGTAATTTGGAGTAAAAAGTTGCTTGTGTAAATGATACTTACAAATATTTAAACAATTTGCATATCACCATACTAATTACGCAGCTTATATTGATGAAAATATAGGAAAAGTACCGTTAAATAATCTTTCTTTAGCTTCAAAAAGGAATAAAATAAATATTCATGCAAGTATATCTGCGTACACATATGAGCATAAAAGTATTCCAGCTCACAATTATAAAGCCACTTTTACAACACAACAAACAGTCAACATTTGGATTTTCACATTTTAATGCGAAATAATTGCATTTTTGCATATGTTTGTGGGTATTATGAATCAAGCGACAGCGCACCCTATCGCACTGTACTGCATCAAACAACTACTTTACCACAAAATATTATTATTTACAGGGTGAACGGTACGCAGGAGTTGGCTCGACAACCCGATCAACAAACATATGCAAATATATTTTTTCTTTTACATACAAACTCATGAGAATTTTTGTTTACACAAATACTTTGTTTGTAACAGCTCAGCTCAGTTCAGCTCAACTTAGCTCAGTTCAATGCAGCTCATCTAGGAACCAACTACAACTTTTTTTTACAGTTCCTAATAAACATTACCCTACCTTTCCAACAACATTTTCCTCCGACATTCTTCGAAGTTTTCCATAATTACTTCCAACTGAAGTGGAGTTGTTTGCTTATTCTTTTACTTTTGTAACACACATACGTTCATACATACGTTAGTTGCTTGAGTCTATACAGTGGCAAAAGTTGTTTGAGTTATTAAATTAAAATTGAGTTACGAAACTACTTACCCAACAACTTGTTTGGATGTACATATATAGTCGTAAGCATACACCGATAATTGTTAAAACATACATTGAATATTATGTATATTTGCATGTAAATATTTACAAAGGTATATAACATATTTACATATGCACTCGTATACAGCACATTTTCTCTCAAATGAGACTGTGTTCCAGTTGGTTTTTATATTTTCTTCTGCACCTGTATATCAAAATAAAATAAGACTAACTGGAGTTGCCACAGCAGATTAGTTTTTAAATTATTAATAAAATTATATATAAACAATAAATTTCTTAATCACAAAATTGTGCATTTTGATCGAATTGATGAAATTGAATTTATTAGAGTAATTAAAAGATTTATTTACAAATAAATCTGTCGATGAAAAATAATACATGGAGTAAATAAAAAAGCAATTGAAACTAAATGAAAATGAATACACGTACGTTTAGTTATTTAGGTAATAAATTGCATCAATGTAAACAGTCATCTTTAACTAAAGCAATACAAATCATTTTTTTTTTTTTACAGAAAAAATATTTTATTGAAAAGTTATTATTTTAACCCTTTATAATCTGAATGTAAGTAGCGAGAAAAATTTCGAGTTGAATAAAATATGCAGTAGAAGCAATGCAGAATTTGAAAAAGCACTGTATGAGACCAATATGCCACAATATTCCTTGGACATTGCGCCTACTGACCTAAGCTCAATGCTGTTCAAGCTGAAGTGAAGCGTCATGTATAGCAGACCAAGAGCAACTTCAATCAATCTCAGTCTACTGCTCTTCTATCATGATAAAATAAATCTGATCGAATAATATTTTTTATGCAAGTGAAATTTATGCATTTCTCAATTAACTTGAACTGCAGCAAAAGTGCTACATCAGGCCTGCACCACCTAAGGTATCACTCTTAGAGGTTTTAAGCGTCCTGTATTGTAGATACTTCGGTTTCATTTACGAATCTATAGTTGAAAGTAGAATTCTTTCCGTTCAATTTCCCTATCGAGCTTTTTTTTAATTCTAATTTCTGAAAATAGTACAGGGCCCCATTGCCTATACCTTTCCGTAAGCAGCCTTCAACGGAAGTATCGACTACTTGTGTCGCTATCGCTGAGAGTAGAATTTTTGAGGCTTTGATACCTGGCTAGACCAGCAGCAACAATTATGCAAAAACATTTCTAAATGCGTTCGTCCCTTGACAAGAATTCTTAATCCATTTGAGTGTGTTTTCATATGAAATAAAATCTTCTTATAAATATTTATCGGATTAACATGATACTGAGTGGAACTGTTGAAGACTTTTTCCATGCTATTATTTGCTGAGTGAGAATATTTTCTAAAATTTATTTCAAAATAAGAAACCCCTGGCTCGCCAAATTTAACAATAAATTTGTATTTAATTAAAAATATATATTTATTTTATATTACAAATTAATTCGGTACATTTTTTTCTTGTGGTCAAGAAAGGTTTTTTTAGTGAGAAAAGGAAAAAACTCATCATTCAAATTTGTCTATCAGAAGCGACTACTTTTTCACATCTCTCAGATAATTTTCGAAAACCATTTTTAGAAATCAGTTATCTCATTCCTGAATCTATTCATTGAGCCATTAATCGATTTCTTGAAAATACCCGAACCGGCGACCCCCCAATCTTTTCAGCTTCTCCAGGAAGTTTTTAATATTACAGCGTGTTCTGAGCATTGTCATGTTGCAAAATCACCTATTTGAGTTTGGCACGGATCTCGATCCAGTAAGGCCTTCAATTCCTCATCTTCAAATTTTTTGGTCTTTCTCGCTTAAATCTTCACTTTTGAAGCATCGAAACCACTCTCTGCATAACCTAGCGAGAGGCGCAGATTCACCATAAACTTCCACTAGCGCTCAATGTGTTTCAGCTGCACCTTTTTTCTGATTAAAATAGAAAATCAAACCTATCGCAAATATTTTTTATTTAACACAAATGCGAACATTTTTGAGGAGGCAAAAAACAATGTTGTTTTTAGAAAATACGACGTTGATGCGCACTAATTATCGTTGACAGTTGTGAAGCCTTTCTAATTAAATAGGCAATCGCTTCCAAGATCAGCAAAAACTTACAGATGGAGCCGTTTTTTTGAGAACGAACCAAATTAGTTTGTACACCCTATGTATATATATATATATATATATATATATATATATGCATATACTCGTATTTATATAGTTTATAAGTTTTATTTAAATATCGCTTCATAGCGCTGCCGGAATTACCGATAAGAAATATAGTCTTTTTTAATGTTTTCCAGGCAGGTGATAAGAGACTAAAGTGATTCTACGCCACTACTTGGTAGAAGTTCCTCGGTTGACATCGCTTTACATGAAGAAGTTAGGAATAAATAGAAAAATCTGCCAATAAACGATAAAATATTCTTGCAGTATTCATTAACGCACACACAACCCGTATTTCTTAAAGGAAAAGATCATAATACCTTCCAACTTAATCAAATATCTGGTAGTATTCCTTGGCTCACACGTCATTGTTGACACTCATAACTTTTAAGTTGTTGATAACTTCGTCTATCGTGGAACTCGACAAATCAAAACAAAGCTCAGGAAATTGCTCATCATTTTTGTCCTGCTTTATGGTATAGAAGCTTGAACGATTTAGACATCGGATGAGTTCGCTTTAGAAGCTTTCGAGAGAAAAGTTTTCTGTTGCGCGTTGGCAACTTCGAAAGCCGCAGACAGTGGAACATTGACATAGTTGAGCGACTTTGACATAATTCAGTGAATGAAGACACAAGGGCTACGTTAGCTAAGTAATGACAACTAACAGATGAATGCACTCTATCTTTGAAAATATTCGACGTAGTACCGGTTGGTTGGAGCAGAGTAAGAGGAAGATCACCACTCTGACACGCTATTGTTGATTCGGCATAATCTCGTCATCGGTGCTTTCACCAAAGAAGAATAATTATTTTTAATAAAAATCTCAGTTGGAGGAAACATATCGAAAGCAGGGCCAGAAAAGCGCGCCAAATATGAAATACTTGCAGAAGGGGCATTGCACCAAAATAGGATCAGCGCCCCAAATGGTATTTTGACTTACAAAAATACTGACATATGGGACATTAGTGCGGTTGGCTACACTTTATTTTCCAAGCAGAAATTGTGTTCATTACGGAAGATACCAAATGGGATACCACTTTATTAAGGAAATATATTAATCGCGGATTTTCGACATGGTAACCCATTTATTTCATTAAGCAAAAGCGAACTTAGTATTCTTGTGAGTGTATCGACTGAACATGTACACCCTAGGTATCGTCTCCATAAGCTAGGTAAAGCGGTATTAACAGAAGATTACAAACAGCATACTCAATAACTTAAGTGCAGCCGCTTGCGGTCAAATTCTCAACCTACTAATGTGCGGAACACAAGAAATGGTGCGTTTTACTGAGATGGTAGCTCCTACAATTCTAACATTCAATACTTTTTACCATTTAAAAGAACTGGTGGTCAAGATCTCCTTTGATAGAAATTTGCTACATTTATTTTTATCATTTGTGGGTCCGCATTCGTACAACATTATATTGATCTTGGCTTGAATGATGAAAAAATAGGTTTAATCAATATAAACAGTTCACTACAATTATATTCTGGAGACTCTGTCATTAACCAACAGAAGTTATAGAAGATTTAAGGATAAATTTTTTATAAGAAATCATCACTTTTGCGATTATTGTTGTGTCAGTCATGTCTTGCCAGCATTTATTTATTTCTTGCGGTTTGGCGTTCAAACGTAAGTGGTGCCTGAAGGCAGAACTTTATCGCTTGATTTTTGCCAAAACTGTAATAATAATAAACTATAATTTCTTCCTGTATTATTTGAAAAGATCCGACCTCACAACGCACATAGGGACAAAACCGTTTTCTTGAAAACTTCTGTTGTCAACTCATGGCATCTTTTCATTTCTTACTCATTGGCCGTCGGGAAAGGATTTCACTTTTTATATTTGAATGGCGTCGCAAATAACAAAGGTTACCTAACTTAAACAAATTCTCATTTATACATGAATAAAAGTGTTATGTTATTTATCAAAAATAGATCAAAACCCTTGTAATGGTATGGTAACATACAGTGCGTATGAGTAATATTTAAGGCAAACAAAAGGCGGTTTCCTTCATATATTTGAACTACTCTAATTTTTTGTTAATAAAGTAAATACTATTCATATATTATATACCAAAATTACACTAACTTCTTACTTCAAAACTTCACACAATGGAAAAGTTAAGCAAACACAAGTAAACAAACACTTTGGTATATAATTAATACACACTAATGTCGCTGTTTGTTTTTCTGTGGGCGCAAAGATAATTACAAAAAATTAATTACACCTAAAGAGCAACATCATCCACACAAACATATACAGCGTATATATTTTATATAACATAGATAAATATAATTTGAATGTTAACCCGAAATTCTTCTATTTGGATACAAATTTATTTTCACTTTCTAATGCTTTTAATCTGGTTAAAGTCATTAAGACAAATAAATTTGCATATATTAATCAAGGCATTGAAACATAAAAGTACAAACACGGGAAGAAGTTGGTATTAAATAAAAACATTTTTTTAACTAATTTACTTTTAACCTCATACACCAGCTAAGATGCTAAGACAAATCTAAATAAAATAAAAATTAAAATAATATGATTCATGGATAAAAATAAACAAAGAACTGAAACACAGCAAAAGTTTTCAATTCCAATATAAATCTTATTCAGATATTAATTACGCTATTACACATGCCCTGACATACACATATATGTACATAATATATATAATTAGCACATATTTAGCCATTAAGGCCAGACTTCAGTTAATTTACTAAAAATCAATTGAATAGAGTTGGTTTTAATTAAATGCCAAATAGTGTATGTACATACACACAGCAAGAGCTGAAAATGGACTCATTTGTACTTTTACAAACATTTCTACACTTCATTCTTCCATTTCTATAGGGCATAATGCCTAGGCAGGATTCGCATTGATTTGTTTTGGTTTGATTTTGATTCATACGTTTTCTACTGTTAATTCTTAAACATGTATGTATGTATGTATGTATGTACGCAACATACATAATTGCCGCTAACGTTAATGGTATGTTTTTTGTCAGTGCCTGTCTGAACTAATTACAGCATTAATTCAATTTGCTTGCCAAGAAGAAAATCCATTACATTTCATTCACACATCCATACATATAAGTAAACGTAAATATATATGTGCAGCGAAGGGAATATAAAAAAATAGAAATTAACGCTTTTAGCAGTTTGGCAGCTATGTGTATAATGTATGTAAATATTATGTTTAATATACATAATACGAAAATTACACTGAATCATTCTATGCGCAGATATACAGTCCGGTTAAATTGAATAATAAACCATGGTGTTTTAATTAGCACCAAAAACTTACCATGCACTTAAAATATCAGGTATATGTACTTCATATGAAAATATAAAAATATTGACATATTAATCCAGTTAATGGTATTTTATAACCACAAAACTATCTGATTTTTTAATTTTAGGCTCAATTTATGGGTCACTTAAATAGAGACAATTTCTTAATAAAAGTAAAAAAGAAAGAGTATAGGAATATTATGTTGGTTTATTGAAATTTAATTTTGGGCAAAAATTGCTGGTACTTAATACCGTTGACTGGATTAATATGTCAATGTTTTAAATTTTGATATGAAAAATATCTGACGTTTGAAGTAAATTAAATATTGTGACAGAAATCCTAAATACGAAGGACAGACAAAAGGAGTGGCAGTGCGATGGAAATTCCCGCTACAAAGGACAGACAAAAAGAAGAGGCAGTGCGATGGAAATTTCCAGTACAAAGAATAGACGGAAAGAGCGGCAACAACTACTACAGGCATTATTAGCTATCAACTAATGCAAGATATTTAACTTTTTAATATATTATGAACTTTACTCAATATATCTATATCTCTGAGGTAATAGTTATAGGTAATGTGTGTTTATTTTACTAATTAAAATTTTTTTGCCAACTATAATTTAATATTTTTATTTTTCTTGAATTGTTTATAAAAATTTCTTAAATTAATTTGTATACATTTTTTTTGAGTATTATGAAGTGTTTGGTAGGTAATCTTTTCAGAATATTTCACAATATTTATTTTCTATTCATTTAATGATTTTTTATTTTTTTTAAATAAAATAAAAGGGCCTGACACACAAATAGCGCCATTAAATCCATATAATTTTTAGTTTGCTCTAAGCTTCAAAAGATGCGTGTATAAACTTCATTAGTTTGTGAATTATAACATTTTGAATGAAGCAGTTTTTTTATTATGAAAAAATGGATAAAAAGGATAAAATATTGTTTTTCAAAAAAAAAAAAAAATTATGCAGAAGCTTGGCTTGATGGTGAGTTTGTGGGCATTGTCCCAGGAAAATCAAACGTCAATAATTGATATGCAAAGTTTAGACGTGGTGAAATGAGCACTGAAGACGGTGAAAGCAGTGGACGTCCAAAGAGGGTGTTACCAATGAAAACATCAAAAAAAAACCGTAAGATGGTTTTGAGTGACCGTAAATTGAAATTGAATGAAATGGTAGGCACTCTAAAGAAATCAACTGAATGTGTACATCATATCATTCACGATTATTTGGGTATGAGAAAGCTCTGTGAAATTAGGTGCCGCGCGAACTCACTCTTGACAAAAAACAACGACGAACTGATGATTCGGAGCAGTGTTTGGAGATGTTCAAGCGTAATAAACCCGTGTATTTTTTATGCACATGACATAATTTTCATTGAGTACCTTCAAAAAAGGAAGGATCATCAACAGCGACTATTACATAGCGTTATTGGATCGTTAGAAGGACAAAATCTCTGAAAAGCAGCCGAATTTTAAGAAAAAGGAAGTGCTGTTTCAACAAGACAATGCATCATGTCGCAGGTCGGTTAAATCTCTGGAAAAAATCCATGAATCTTCGAAATGCTGCTTCATCTGGCCCCCAGTGACTATATCTTATTCTTTGATCTCAACAGAATTATCACTGAGAAGAAATTTTCGTCGAATAAAGGCATGATCGCCACAACTGAGACCTACATATTTTGAAGCAAAGGACAAATCGTACTGCAAAGATGATATCAAAAAATTGGAGGGTGGCTATAATCAATGAATTTTGCCAAAAAAAATGGCTTTACTATGGTAGACCGGGCACTTTTCAATTATTTAAAATGTTTCCATGAATCATCAGTTGCATATTATTTAATAAACATACTAATAAAGAAAAAACGTATTTATTTATTTTAACCATCAAACGAAGTTACGTGTTTATATAAAAATTACATTTAACTAACGGCAATTTCGAAAAGCAAGTTTAAACCAGGACAACAAACATTTTGTGATTGCAAAAGTACATTTTGATGACATAATAAATAGATAAATAAAAATTTGTGTAAATAAATGCGCATGAATGGTGGCGGCACACTTCTTTGACAAGGCATTTTATTTGTATACATTCTGACATTTGCTTGTCTATTTTCGTTTGAATCAAAAAGATAGAAATATGTTGATTCCATAAGCAAATACAGGTGACTGTTTGTGTAAGTAAATACAAGTATGTAAGTGGAGTGTAATTGTGTCACGCCAATCAGCGGTTATTTTACACACGATATTTAATGTTGATGCCTGAACACTGTGAGTCAGTTAAACGAATTGAGAAAAGCTGGTAGGAGGAGACAGATAGTGTAAGAGAACGCCTACTCTTGTTGTCACACGTCATATGACTGCCGAGTGAACTGCCAAAATTCAACTGTCATAATATTTGAACTCTTGCATGACCCACGCACACTAATAATGAAATCAGCAAGAACAAGAACAAAAACAATAACAAAGCAATAACCATTGAAAATGTGTAATTTTCAACGAGTCAACCAATTGGAATTCTCATGACAGTAATTTTAATTATATTTGCGCATTCAAATAAACATCTACACATGTGTGTATGAATGCTTGTCATTACAACTGCATTGCAACAGTAAAGAACAACATCACGTTAGCAGTAAACACACAACTGAAACATAATTTATCAATGCCCTGCAGTGAAAACGTATACCAGTATACAAAAATTCTAGTTGAAAACTAGTATGAAATAGGATGAAATCATACCAGTTCGTTATTTGTATAGCAGTTCACCAGTACCAGGAATAATAAAATTTTAACCACCACGCCCTTCGTATGTTTTTCTTATTTTTATTACGCCTCGGCTGAATTTCATTCCCTAATGAGCTGTTGAAGAACGCATTGCGTCGTCACTCTTTACATCGTCATGAGAGCCGAGTGATTATAGCCTAGCACTGTATTGCGTCAGACTCAGATTTCGAGTCTCGCTGCAGGTAAACTTATTTTTATTTTAAATTTTATTTTTGTTAAATTATAAATTCAACAAATACTTATATACATATCGCAGTTCGTAGGACATCGCTGTGTTAAAAATTCCAGTTGCTTACATGGGAAATATAGGGAAGATGAACTAGTTAGTGCAGAATTGCGAACTAGTAGGATTCAAGTTAACAACTGTTTTTTTTTTCATATATACTTATATATTTATAAGGCCTATCAACGATGTGCTTAAATAAATGCTACATTTTTTGCAATTGTAAAAATACATACATATGTAAGTTTGCTGGCATGTCAGCAGCGGATGACGGCAATCGCCACAGCAATAAAAGTAAGTCCAAATATCAACATCAAAATGATTATCTTTACGAGTGAAACTGTTCTTTTTAAGCAACCAGCAACACTCATTCATAGACTCCAATCATATACATACAAAATAACATACATACATCATGTATATTTATTATTTGCATACATACACACAAATCTGCGCAAAGGTACGTTATCTTATCTCTTTGCATCTGTCATCTACAAAAATTGTTGCGGAAAGACCAACGAGACTATTAACATTATTACCGCTCTTTTCGTAATGAAAATTATCACTAGCAGCAGCGGAGGCAACAGTGACAGGTTGATGCTGGTCATATAGTATATAGTACATATATTTATGTTTTTCTATATTCTCTATACACAAGTATAGACAAAGGCCTGACATGACCTCATTAGCGACTAAAACGTGACTTACTATTTGTCCTTGATGTGCAGCAATTACAGCCGACTTATTTACCAAACGTAAATAGAAACAAATGGAGACAACTAAAGAGAATATTCTCAAATACAATTTTGTTCTATGTACAGATACAAGTTGGGAATACCATGATCTGATTTAAACATTCTACAGTGGAATATAGGAGCATACAATTTTAACCACTAAAGCTAAAAGTTATGTCTTTCTCCCGAAGAGACATACAGACAATTACTTACACTCTAGATAATTACAATTTGGAACAGGTTCACCGTTTTATTGACCTCACATCACATTGGTGTGATATTCAGCAAAGCCAAAGGCATCTTCGCTTTTGTAAAACGGAGTTTAATGATTCTAATGTTACTAAAGCTTTGTGTATAACATTAGTAAGACCATTCTCAAATCTTCTCTGACAGGATGGAGTCTATTCAAAAACAATTCCTCCTATTTGCCCTAAGAAATTTGCATTGAGACTCTCAGTACAAGCTTCCTTCTCATACTAGTTGTCTGCAACTTATCAATCTCCCTACGCTCGCCAGTTGTCGGGAAATGCTTGGTGTAATTTTCATGGTTAAAATAATAACAGGCTCAATTTTCAGCCCCCTTATTCTGTCTGAAATCAAATTTACTGTTCCGTTTGGAATGTCCAGACATTTTAGTCCCTTGTTACTGAAAACTTGTAAAACGAATTTTGAATTTCACTCAATCGTTATATCATCATGACTCTGCATTGACGAAAAACAAAACAAGTTCCGTACGTCATACTGACAGCACCCCTCGTGCGGATGAGCGGGAGGTGGGTAAACCGTGTCGTTATCTGAGCGTCAAGTTTTTTAAAAGCTTCAAGAGATCTTTAGCAGACCCAGTGTGAATAACTAACAGTTTTATCTCGTAGATAGTAGAACTCTAGTTACCTGCCTATCGATCACTGCGAGCAGTTCAATGCTCGCTCGATAATCGCTCGTTGCTCAACTATTCAGAAAAACAAAACAAAATTAATTTTGTTTGTCAAAGTTTATTTGGCGTTTCAGTGATGAAAGTTTTGAGAAAAAGTCAAAATTTTTCGAGTAATGAGTAATAAGCAGATGTGCGAGTGCTCGTTGCTCAAATGATCGCACTGCTCGAAAATGTTTGAGCAATATCTGGAGCTCTAGTGGATGGCAGTACCGACAGTGAAGGAAATTCTTACAACGATTAAATTTGTATATTATTGAAGAAAATATATAACCTTCACCAGAAAAATTATGATATACGTTACATACTGGATATGTAGATAGGTAAAGAGCTAAGCTACTCTATGCAGTAACCCGCACTATTTTATCACCCGTGGGAATCGAGCATTAGTGCGAAAAACAACATCTAGGCCGATCTTTTCATTATGTTGTTTATCGCTTTGTTGAAAACCACAAATCCACAAAGATTTGGACTAGAATTTCTATAGGATACATTTCAGCTATTCCCACATCGTTCTTTTTTTCCTGAAAACTTGGACGGCCCGAGGAACGGAGAAGGAGCGCACGAAGGTATAGCCAATATTGCCAGATTTTGTGATAAAGGCATGATGAACAACTAGTGTTTTTCTCTAGTACGTGAAACAGATCCCAAGCAGTGAAAACAAACTCACCTCCCTTCATTTTAGATTTGTTACTTTTAATTTAATTAAATGACAACTAATTGCCAATAATCATAAAAGTTTAAGTTGATGAATATATCAAAAACTAGAATCAATCTTAAAAATCACAATGAAGATTATCATAGAAACAAAGTTCGGTTACCTTGATCCAAAAGCGTATATACCTTTGCTATCATAAAGCTCCACGAGAAAGGGGTCTAATATTTTAATTTTCGGTAAATTCTTGACAAGACTGGTTCTAAATCAGCGTATTAATTTTTTATTTTTTATTTTTTTTTTTATTTATTTTTTTTTTTTTTATGATGAATTCGGCGGAAAGTCGCTTCAGCGATTAATAAGTTTAATTTTATTGTGTTGTAGTGTACAAAATATCTTGGATATTTAGTTTTGTTAATATTAGAATGATGATCTGCGAAAACTGTTAATTGTAATTATTATAAGAAAAATCTGGTTAGCGTATTGGATATTAGGGTGATCAATCAAGTGGTCCAAGAAATTTTATACAGCGTTAATCCGGTTTTGAAAAGAGAATGAAATTTGCATTAGTCACCAGTTAGAATTTAATAGGCATCAGATTTCATTGTGTTTTGAAAACCAACTGCTTCCAAATCTACTTTAGTCTTTGTAATTATATTAATTATTTGAAAATACATTCTTCATATTTAATATATTAAAAAAAAAAAAATTATAAAAGAAAAAAAAAATGTGCTTATTTCATATATATACATTAGTGTGAATTATTACGGGTAAACATGATTTTCTTGGAACAGTTAGAGCAGTTGAAAAAGGTATACACGGATATATGATAGCCTTTGCGTTCTTCTCTGAGTATTTTAAATAAAATTACTTGGACTTTTTCATTTATTTCCCTGCACATTGTGCATAGTTCTAAATTAATTAATGTATAATGTTAAAATAACAGAATTTACAAAGAAAGTTTAAATACTTAATTAAATATTTTTATTTACTTTTAAACGATCAGCTTGTATTATATTAAAGTTTATTTTATAAATTTGATTATTGTAATCAGGTTTTTATTTGGGCAAATAAAACAATTTCATTCCACTTATTTCCCGACGTTTCGCTTAATATTTTATTATCTTCATTTAGATGAAATTTTTTTAGAATAACAAATTATAACAAAATAATTACAAGTAAATTATTAAACTTTTCGCACTATATACATTTATTACTACCCTCAGCTGTGGTAGCTTAATATATACTAAATAAGTATGTTAGTATATTATTTAAATATAATAGGGGGATTCTCTGTGTCTAGGCAATGCATACTATGCAAATATTTCCTATGGCATTGTGCTAGAGATCTAGAGCACTCCCGTTGCGAAATTGTGACATATTCAAGTTAAATAATAACAACAACACTGCACTGGGTTGCTCTTTTCTTCTAGTAAGGGAAATAAATATATATGTTTTTTGCATGTTGTGCCATTGCACGAATAGAAAAATTTTGCAAACCAGGCACCGCAGCATGTATTTCCTAGAACCAGAGAATATCCGTAATAGGTACGTGCATAATAGTCTGGGTATTTTTTATTTTTATTGTCTTATTTCGCTTTTCTGAAATTCTCAGACTCTAACTCATATCAAATTCTTTCACTCTTCTCCCCGTCTAACATTCTGATGTTATCAAAATTTAGCTTAGGTGAATGACCGTATGACCGTGGTTTATTACGTGAAAGTAGTTTTTTTTTTATATATTTACTGGAATATTTAATATATTTATAAGCTCGATTTTACTATGAAATAACCATATAATATAATTTCATAAATTTGGAATAGAAAATATTTGAAATTCAAATCAAAATTATCAAGTAAGCAAAATTTTGGTTTCTCTTTAGGAATTGAAATTAAAAATAGAGATGGTAATTATTATGAGTTTTATCAAAAAAAATTGCGCAATAAACATTATTTAGTGATTTAAAAATGTTCGACCATCAATAATTATTAATTTTCCAGGTATATCTAATCGCTCAAAAAGTGATATTTAAATTAATTTATAGTTTTTCAATCATTTATAACTTTTAGTGTTAGATTTTTATAATTCCGTTTTTAGTTAGAAACGTTCACAGAATATGGAAGAAAAATTTTACATCATTATTTCTTTAAGTAAAAAATATAATGACATTAATTTTTATATCTACTGTACATATTTTCTTTTCATGATGAGTAAGAATTATGAAGATATGATAACCAGTGCCTATAGATACAATGCAATCTTTTGTTCACTTACGAGAGTTTTGATATTGATACTTCAGCTGTGAGCAAGAAATTTGAAGTTATGCTTGTTTTCATTATTATAAGAAAAATTTCATTGTTAAAACCTTCAACATCTCAAAATTAAGCTATTGTATTTAATTCATAATAATATTAATATTTGTGCATAAGTACATATGCACATAGTTGATATATAAAGATTCAATATAATATACTTATAGTACAAAGTTTTGCCCTTTTCATTACAATGACTGAACTCTCATGGCCTATTCGGAGTTCAAAGAAACGTATCTGCATACTTTACAATAATTATAAAAATTAAGTAACATATTGTATTTACATGAAATATGAGATAATATAATTCGAATAAATAAAAAACAATTCATATTGAAAGAAAGTACATATCAAAACTAATATATTTATATAAAAGGCTATGTGGGAGCTTATATAACAGTAATAGTATAAAGGCGAATTTCATGTTCCTATCTCATAAGTGAACAAAGATTGTTATTATTATATATATAATAAGCCGTCGCTAAACGGCTATGAACAGACCTATGTCCTGAGCGTTGGCGGACGCTGAGAAACAAGTTTGCCTAATTAATCTCAAAATCTTCCCGAAAACATTTGTTTTAATCAAATTTCATATACATTATTCAAGATTACTTTTTGGCCGTCATATTGCATTGGACATTTTCAATTTTTCAAATCTCACCTTAAATTCGTGTTCAGCGAACTTAAATATCCTTATATTCAAAGTTTCATTGATATTAATGAATATTTCACTTCTTTAGTCCGCCACATTGGATCCATCATTCTGAATTTGTCAAATTTGACCTCAAATTTGTGTTCAGCGACGTAAAAAACCAATATAAACTCATTTAACCAATCAACTTCGCGTTTTTCCCGTCTAAAAGAAGACAAAATTTTCCGGCGCTGTAACCTCCAAAATCGAAATATTTTGATCAGTAATATTTTTTACAGCCGGCCAAAACGGAAAAATCATGCGGAAACGCGATACTTAATTTTCTAGTAGTCACCATTTTGTTTCCATAACGAATTTTTTAAAGTTTTTTAAGTTAAGCTGCCTCTATGGAATGTAATATTCAAGATCGTTTCGGTTTTCTGCTCGTAGACGACGAATTGCGACCTGTATCGTGCCCGCAGATGAGGTCGGTTTTCAAAACACCTTTTGCCGCCATTTTGGACGCGATTCAAATTTTCGATTGTATAAAGAAAACCTAAATAAACGCTTTGAAGAACAGCGCAGATGTCTAAGTTATTTTACTTCTTCAAAAAAAATTATCAAACATAAGGTAACTTTTGCACAATTATATAAGAGGACCCCCTTAAAGAAATAATGGCGCAATGTTTTTTTCTACAAATTCAGTTAACCTTTCTAAGTAAATACTCAAGCATATGTATTTCAATTGGATGTCAGTTTATACCTCATAAATTGATGAATTAAGAACAGAGAGATTTTGTCATCTACCATTTATTGGAAAGGAGCTGTGACGTTTTGAGCGATTCGTTGTGATCAGAAAAATAATTATCCAAAATTGGTTTTTATTTTCAAATGAAAAAATTTTGCTCAGAAAATATTTTTGGTTTGATTAGAAAAATAAAACTTACAAAATAATTATTATTCCTGAAGAAAATTTTAAAACGCAGGGTGCAGTGAAATTATTATTGTTGATGAAAAAAATATAAAACTAAAAAGGAAAATATTATTTTAGATCAAAAAACTTATTAAACAAGATAATGATAATTTTTTATCGGAAAAATATAAAATTCATAAATAGTTATTATTTTTTAGCGAAATTATATCTGATTGAAAAAATGTAACTCAATTTTTAATAATTATTTTCTGGACGATAAGTAAAAATTTAAATTAATTATTAATTTTGATTTTTATAGATATTGATCACATTTTTAAAAATCACTACAGAATCGCAAAGAACTTATAAAAATATGGCTCCAAAAGTCTTTTCTTTCCATTAAAAAAAAAAAGAAAAAAAGAAATCCATAAAAAGTATAAAAATGTTTTGCTGCAAATTATATATTTTTGCGCATTTTTTTATGAATAGGGCTGATAAAATATTTGTTTATGAAAGAAATAAAACACTACTGCACTTTCTATTTTATTCTTTCTATGATAATGGCAAATTACTTTTAAGAATTATAGCATAGATTTAGGCGTTAGAAATGGCTCAGTGGTCACGTGCATGCATAGAATACATAAAATTTAACCGCATTTGTAAATTACTCACAACGAGTTTGAATTTTTTTATTCAACCCAGATGCACATACATATCTATATCTATAAGCGTACACTAGAAGGAATTTATAAATACCATTTAAAAAAAAATTTTTTTTTTAATAAATTGGCCTATTCAAGCGGATAGTAAATGCCTTGCGTGTTTGAATGGGAAGTTCAAAATTACGTGTCTGCAGACCAGTAAAATTTTTTTTTTACAAATTGTGTATATTTTTAGAAATTGGGGGTAATTGTTTGGCATTTAGGTTGCCTTTCTTCATTTTACATCTATTCTATAAAAATAGCGAACGGTAATGCGAAGGTAGCGAAATTTTTCACACAATCATATTACATGGGAAATTCCACAGTAATTATTTGACGAAATAATATAAGTAAACAAATTACCAGTGCATAAAAATATCCTTTTTTACTAATAAAACCTAAAATATTAAAAAAAAACTCTTTGAAGTATATACTGAAGAGTTTTGTCAATACAATATCTTCTGCCTTTATTACCTTTCAAACTCATTTTTAGAAAATTTTGAAGTAGGTTAAGGTTGTAAGTTATGTACGCTAAGTATTTTATGTAATTATAATGAAATGTAAATTGAAAGTTTCCTAAAAACATTTTAATACACTTAGTTATCTGGTAAAAGAAAGTGTTTTTAATAATTTAATAGCCCAAATGAATTGCAAAACTATAAATCAGTAAAACTACCTCAACTAAGTAAGTAGAAAAAAAAGGTTTGGATAAAATGTTGTAGGTTTGGATAAATCTAAAAACCGAAGGTGGATAACTTTTTGACTATACATACATATTATTTTTAATATATTAATTTTCCTTACATCTAATTTCGCTGTCGACAGCGGTAAGCTCAAAACTATGATAAGAACGCATGCACCTAAAAAGTCGCTGAGTTGGAAAGCCACTGTTGTTAGTATACCACGTTGTGATAGACGGCGAACAATTCTCTTCTTTTATAGATCTGCATCTTTACGAGATGCTAACCTCGCGTAGGGTCACTAAGGTCACACTCTTGCTCACTGATAGCATTCGTCAACAAGTCGTTTACGTGTGCCGCCAAAAAAATGAGCTTCGATGATTTCAAAAAACCAGTTGATATGATGACGATTGATGTGCTTCAGTGAAGCGAATGCAATTTGAAATAAATCGTAAAACTTTGCATATGGAAATAATATCGAGATGACGAGGTGGAACACAAAACGAATTTTCCCAAGCCTATGGCAAAAACCGTTCTGGTACTCTGAAAATTTTAAATGAAGTCTTAAAATTAAATAAATATAATAAATAATTTTTGCAACATAGTGCTACATTTCAGAGTAAATTTCTGATATCAAATAAAAGCTCCTCATAAAAATCCATCAGCCGTTCGAAGGTGGCTTAGAATAAACTGTAAGTCCCTGCAATTTTTCGTAAAATCATCAAGACGAAAAACACAAATTGGAGGAGAAGCTCGGCCGAAAATTGCTTCAGTGATTACAAAGCGCCAAATATATATATATATATATATATATAATGTACTTGGTAGTTCTACAAGCTATCAATAGACGATTTCTAAGTTTAAAAAAAAATATCTTTAAAGCCTCTAACTAAATGATATGATAAATTTGGCAATAAAAACTGAGTAAAATAAAAAAATCATTTAATATTTAAAAACTTAAAATAAAAAATAGTAAAATGGCTTAAAATTAGTATTTTCCTAAATAAAGTTTCATTACTAAAGGAGTATTTTATCTATGTATTAAATATGCCTAGGCTTCAATTTGGTTCAATATAAAAACAATTTTTATTGCGAATTCTGAGTTCAATAAAACTTATTAAAAAACTTCAGAAATGCTGTTTGGAACTACGCACACTACTACTCCCTCCTCTTTGCATAACGAGAGCAAGAGAAATCATCATTGAAAAATTTAAAAAAAAAATCTTAAAAGAAGTCAGCCGCAATGCGGCAAATTATTGCACAAACTTCTTGTAACTTTCCATGTTTCTTTGGTGACTTCTAAGTTTTCTGCAAGCTTTCATTTATTTTCTTGCTACTTTTCTCTCTCTCTAGCTGACTTGCCTTCCGGCAAATTACTATAGTGTAGTAATAATAGTTTCCAATGCGACTTGTATATACAGCGCAAGGATATGTAAGTATGTGAGTAAATATATATGTAATGTCATCACAGACGCTGCCAATATAAGGTGACGGCTGTGATGAAAGAGGAAGAAAGCAATGTAATGGAATAGTGGTAAAGTGTTAACAAGCTGATGCTGCAGTTGATAACATCCGTTTACTGTGAGAGCAAAATGTATAATGTAGTGAAGAGTAGAGAAGAGCAGTGAAGAGAAGAGAAGAGAGAGTGATGAAGACAGCACGTGGCGTACAAACAAGGCGGAAAAGCAGAGACATTAAGCGGATGAGGTTACCAAGAAGCATCACTATAATAATAAAAGCTGACAAAAAGCAATTTTAGTTCGTTGTTGTTGTTGCAATGACAACTACTTAGGCTGTTATGCACTATTTAATAAATAAATGATTATTGTACGGAAATGACAGGGAAATTAAGCAGTTATTAAAGATGACCCCTGGAAATTAATGGCATAAAAACAGCTGTAATAAAAATATAACGACAAAAACACCGAGAAAAGCAAAACACAGTTATGGCATTTGCCACTTAGTAAAAAAATGTATGAAATACAATTAAAAATTCACTGTCTATACCATCTCTATGCATTTTAGCACTTTACTCAACTTCTTAAATACAATTTTGGTCTGAAAAACTACTCTCCCCACACATTCACTTTATAATAAATTTATTTTTGTCTTTTGAATTAATTTATCTTTTTTGCCTAACAAGGCAAAAAAAAATTAAACCTCAAGAGCAACCAATAAACAAAAAGTAACTACTTTCGTTTGGTCGCTTAATCACGGTCTTTATTGCATTTTTAATATTCCCCTGATACAATAATGATGCCAGTAAAACCCTTCTTATCCAACATAACTACACGTTCACTTGAAAGTCAGCCTTAACTTCTTTGTTGACAGTTGTTTTTGTGAACTTGTAAATATTTGCATAATATCCTGCCGGACAAACACAAGAAACCAGAGTAGTAGAAACCAAAAGTTCACAACTAGATTGTAAGAATTTCGCCTTTGGCATTATAAATGTCAGAATAAAAGCGAAAAAAAAATTTTCACATCACAAGGAAGAATTACTGAAAAAAATGTTCCAAAAACAATAAAAGAAATAAAACACACAATCGCAGCAAGAAAGACGATCTTACTCACTCAATATGCATAGTTTTATGAAAGTACTTACAAGACAATATATATAATCGGAATTACACAAGATAACGAAAACCTTGCTCGGTTAGCTAGAAAAAAGGAGAAATCTGTACTCATGCTGAGTTGTGAGTGCGAGTCAAACCAAAAAACCCAAATCACCAGGAATGAAAATATTATTAAAAAAATATATATAAAATAAAAGTAGAAGTTGCTGGCAAGAAAAGTGTCACCTAAAGTTGACCAAAAAGAAGTAAAGCAAAGAAAATTCATTGATAGAATTTTAAAAAACATTATTCAGCTGCTAAACATATTTTCACAATAAAAAATCTAACACCAGTCAACAGTTTTTAAAATTGATATCTTTAATAAAGCACAACAAAATAAAAACGTTAATAAAATTAAATTAAATTAAACTGCATTAAACAAAATCTAATTTAATAAATCCGATAAAATAAATTAGATGAAATAACAGACACAAAATAAAATAAAAAAATAAAATTATAATAAACTAAATTAAATAAATGAAATAAATGAAAACAAAACAATAAATAAAATAAATAAATAAAATAATTAAAATTTATAAAATAAATAAAATGATATAAAATAAATTAAAGCAAAATACAATACAATAAAATAAAATAAGATATAATGAAAAAAAAAATAAAAAATAAAAAAATGAATAAATAAAATTAAAAGGCCCATTTTTGTTGGAAAAATTATTTTTAATTGAATATTTTGTTATATACATTTCTCAGACAATTAATGCCTGAATGTATGCAGGTTTGTAAAAACTCGCTAACCCAACATTGGCGGCCGTTGGCTCAGCTGTTACAGCACTCGCCTGTGATGCCAGAATCCGTCGGTTCGATTCCTGGCAAAAAAAAGACTGATGAGGAAATGTGGAGAAACAGCTGTCACTTCTACCAATTTTTCTTTGTTTTATAACAAAATATTCAATTAAAAAAAATTTTCTAACAAAAATAGGCCTTTGAATACATCTCATTTACTTATAACCAAAAACATTTACAGGACGCATTAAACAATCCATAAAATTAAAATAAATGTGGAATACACGTTATTGTGGGTTTCTTTAATTATGATTAAAAGTTCTAATGAAATTTATTGAATTTCTATCTACACAAAATTTTTATGTATTAGCATAAAATGTTTGGCGTTTGGAATAAATGGACATTTTCTACTTAAAATCTTTATAGGCTGATCCATTTACATGTGAATTTCAAAAAATAAAGCAATGTCAAAAAATCGAACCATAAACACACACACGGAAAAAATAAATAAATATAAAAGTATAAAATTAATTAAAATAAAATGAAACAAAAGAAAACAAAAAAATACAATAAATAAAATAAAATTATCTAAAATTAAGGTAAAGCTTTCTTTTTTTATAATATTGATCAATTAATTAACTATGACGCAAATTCAAGTATTTCTTCATGTAATTAATTTAGCAAAAAATACAGCATTTTAGTTGAACATTGCCATCGACTCAAATTCATTGTCTGTGCTCAAATTTGACTTTTATTATTCCTTACCTATATTAGTCAAATAGAGGATTTGTTGAAGCAACAATTTTCTTACAATGCATATGCAATGCTTTCAACATCAAAAAAGTTTTAAATTCATACACATTAAGTACATACATACACACAACCATTTTGGGCAATTTAGTTGGCCAAGAACTTATACTTCTTACATTCATTTCCTGCTAAAAATCTTAGGAAAATGTACAGAAAAACGATATGTTGCCACGCTCTGTAAATAATCTCATTGTATGCTAACAACAAGCATTACTTTATGTCCAATCTTTGAGCTACTTAACTCCCTCCATGCAGTCTTTGTCTACTTTGGTAAACATTTATACTTAGCAAGAAATTGTGATACATATGAAAAGTTTATCCTTTATTCTGATAATAACTTTTTTGGCTTGCTAGCTTTATCTTGCGGGTTTATTGTACAAATTAACTTGTTCCAATTAATAATCCCCAAGCAATATGTCAACTGTTTTGTGAGGGCAAAAAGTCTTATTACTCCTGTCTCGATGCGGGCATGGTTATGAGGGTGATGCGGATATGGATGCGGCTGTTAATATGTTTTGTGTACAAACTATTCAAAGTAATTTTTTGAGTTGTGGACGTTTGTGGTTTTCTTCTATTTATTTTTGCATATTTGTCTATATATATGCAAATATATATATATATATATAAATATATATATAACCAAAAATATAAATATAGATATAAATATATATATAACCAAACACATATTTAACTTTTCGCTATTAGATTTTTTTTATAGCAGTCATCGGGTAGCTAACTCAAGTTCAAATTTTAATATTTGCTAATGAAGAATTATGTGACAAAAACAATACACACTCACAAGGGATTATGGTTGAGTAAAAATATGTTGTTTAACTGCAGAGTAATACCAACATATACATATTTCTTAACATATTTTCTGTTAGAGATAAATCATGCAGTTTGTTCTCCTTGTTCTTGTTCTTGTTATTATCGCCCACACAAATAAAGTTTTCATTCAAAAATTAGATTCTCTAATGTTAGATTTGCGTTTTTATGTATCACTTTGTGTACGAAATGAGCGTGTCTGTGTATCTGTGGAACATTATAAGGGACGAAATTTGCTCGTATATGCTAATGAGGGTACGCTGTATATGCTCTTGAGTTCCGTTAACGTATTAACAATACAAACAATTGATTGTCGAATAAATTATGCCAATAACCTTTGATTATGATAACACATTGTAACATGTGCAGTTGGAAAATTGAAAAATTTTACGAAAAAAGGAAGCTTAGAAATAAAGTTAAATACGACAGAGCACAATTAAAAACTTCAGCTATTTTTGGAGGCATGAAAATTTATTAAACTTTTAATAAATAGTACCGAAGAAGGATGGATCTTACCATAACAGCAGATAAAAAGGAAGTACTAGAAAGTTTCTAAAACATTATCTTTGAAAACTTGTGTATATTAATTAGTTGATCTCCGAAGCATTTCTCAATATTTCTCTTTTTTTTTTAAATATTTCATATTTTATAAACCGATGGATATAAGAGTTCAGAATTTGACGCATATGTATTTTTTTTATTATGTGTGACCACGCATAACTTTTTACAGATCAGTCTTGTCTTGATTATTCCCATTTTATTGGAAATGGTATATATAGCCTGAAGTTGGTCCTATAGAAAGTTGGAAAAAATCTTATCCTTAGGGAAGAGTGGGGCTGGGGAAGGATTGATTTTAGCTGCTTTTAACGTATGAGGACGCATAGTATATATGTAATTGTCGCTGTGTTAGCGCTGAGTTTTCCGACGAGCCCCTCCTTCAAACGGTCGATACATTTTTTTAAAAAGCTTTTATTTAATATTAGAAATACACTCCGAGGGCTTGTCAACCCTTACCGAGGGCAAACGCAATTAAAAAAATATTATACCTTTCATGTAGATGAAATGGTATATTAATTTTGGTCCGAAGTATGCAAGTATCAGAAGGAGAAAAGATGGAGCCATCGAAATTTATACCAATCGTATCAGAATAAAGGACTGAGTAAATTAGTTATGTCCGTTGGTCCGTCTGTCCATCTGTCTCTCTGTCCGTCTGTCTGTTTGAACGCAAACAAGCCCCTCAATTTTTGAGATATTTCAACCAAACTTGATAGGAAAATGCTCCTAAACATTCAAACAATCATTTGTCGGTAATGGACAGATCGGACCATTATAGCATATTTACACACAATTTTTAATATTTAAAAATTTATGTTGCAAATCCGTCAAAAAAGTATTTAATTAAAGACAGTTGACTACATATACATAAAGAATTGCACATTGGTTTTGAAAATCATAACAGATAGCTCACATACACCGATATTTTTAGTTGTGAGGTTTGTTCAAAACTCAGTTAAAAAAGCATTTATTAGCATGAAGTTTGGTATTATCCACACATATAATGAATTTCATATCTAATCTAAATATTATATTATACAGCCCCATACAACCGATTTGTAGGTATGAGGTTTTGGATCAAAAAGCCGCCAAAAAAGCATCTAAGAGCGCGAAATTTGATATTCTGCAGACGTTCCAATTCATATTGACACAGAAAATTATCAAAACCAAATTTTGCAAACTTGCAGTAAGTTTAATATGTTCGTGAAAGGTATGACCGAAACTTCGAGCTATATCGTTCTAAAAAATTCTTTAAAAATACCAGCCTATGTTCAAATTTGAATTTGGATTTTTAAGAACGTTACGATTCCGGCATAATTTCGAAACTTTTTTTCTTCAAATACATATTAAATTCTCTATAGATTTATGAGTATCGTAAACTTTCAAAAACGAAACAACACGTTGTAATATATTATACAAAAAATATAGTATACAAAAAATCTTACTACGATTTAACCCAAAAATATGGAACTTATTCGCATACTGTTTTATTTAAAACAACAAATAACATAAGAAATACTCCTCGGAATAATTTCGCTATTTCTGAGGAATTTTTTGAAACGATATTGCTGTCATTTTATTTCGTAGAAGCTTCAATATTATTTTATATATATAAATTTTTTTAAATATAAAATAAGAGAAAAATCTGTGTTCTATCAAGCTATTCGAGTTTTAGCAAGACAGACGATCAGCACTTTTTATATGCATATATAAATATATATATGTATATGCACCTAGAAATATATAGTATATCGATATAATAAATATTTTGACAAATTTCAAAAATTCTTCAACATTTCTGCAACTCCTTTGAATTTATTTTTTCAGAATTACATTTGTAGTTTTCATGGATTTGCATTTTCGGAAATTTGAGTATTTCTACAATTACAAAATTACTTACATGTGAGTAACATTAATTCAAATCCTCTCTAAAAACTATTTATTTTAATATCGTTTGGGCTTTTACAAATAACTTACCTGAAAAAGAAAGAATATATAATATTCATTAATATTATGTAATATTAGATTGAATTATAATGATTTTAAACATTGATTAACAGACAAATGAGGTTATATTGTTGTATTTAACGGCATAATATAATTGAAAGAGATATGTACATATGTGTATCAAACAACATGGAATGATGATGAGACGAATTGTTTAAGCCATATCTGCCTGTACGTCCGTCTGTCCCTTTGTGTGAATGATAACCTCACTAAGCTCTGTCCAATCCATAAATAGGGGGACCTCACGATCTGCGCGAATTATAGTGGGATAAGCCTCCTCAATCTGGTGTAACTTACGGCAGTCATCTCGTTACCTTACTATTTCTTTTATTCATTAATGAGCTGCCAACAGAGGTTCGTTATTCTAAGGCACTTATATACGCAGGTCATGTCAAACTCTTCAAATCAGTTCGTTCTATAGAAGATAGAGAACTCTTGCAACTTGACCTAAGTAATGTGGTAAGGTGATGTGATGTGAACTGTAGGAAGTTAAATTTAATTAAGTGGAAATATATGTCCTACTCTAGAAAATATTTGCAATCCTTTGCCTATATGATTCAAAATCACAATGTTGAACAAGTTACTGATTTCCTTGACTTGAGTGTTACAATGGACCCTAAGCTAGATTTTATAAATCATATAAATTCCTGCGATAATAAGGCTAAAGAAGTCATTAAACGTTGTGCTAAGGAGTTTAATGACCCATATATTACCAAACTATTCTACGCCTCACTCGTTAGACCCATTTTTGAATATGGTTCCGTTGGATGGAACTCACATTATCAATTTTTGCGTGATAAATTGGAATATGAACAAAAACAGTTGTTATTATTCGCGTTAAGGAATTTAAAGTCGTATGCGAATAAAAAACTCCCGCCTTATCAAAGGCGATTAAGACTTATTAATATGACTTCACACCAGAGCCGACGAGAGATGCTTGGAGTTTTATTTTTAGTTGAGGTATTATCAATAGGCCATTCCTACTTAGCGAGCTTAACTTTAATATCCTTTTAAGATCATCTAGACACTTCAGGTGCCTTTCCTTGTGTAACCATGTTAATTCTCATTACGTTAGCTTTGACTCCTTTTTTTTTTTTTTTTTTTTTTTTTTTGTATAAAGAAATATTTACTGAGAGTTTTAAATTCATAAATAATCTCTTTATTCTCAAAATTTCTTAATCGCAAATTACTTGAATAGCTGCTCAGTGTAAGAGGCAAATGTAGCTGCGACTTTCAGCGATCGGTTTCGGATTCAGGACAGTCAGGCCACACCTTTTTTTTTTGGTCACCGGTCTTTTGGATTTTACGTTTATCCATTAGACGCGCCCTCGGTCGGTTGGGTAAGAGGTTGAGAAACGCTGTGCTCGTAGTCGAAAAAAAAATATCGCATATAAAGTCCTATCTAGCATACTGTTAAAATGAAGAACATCCACCGTTAACAAACTAATCGTCACACTCCATTTTTTCTCAGACTTCGATAGAACAAAAAGAAGCTGACTCTATGCCGCTATGTTTGACTTTGGTATCTCTGGAAAACTTATAACTGACGATGGGCAATACCAGAAGCGCAGTCAGAATTGGGAAAAACCTCCCGGAGCCATTCGATACTAAATAAGGTATCAGACAGGGTAATTCTTTATCCTGTGATTTCTTCATTTTATGCTGGAGAAAATAATAAGAGCCGCACAGCTAAATAGTGCCTACGCCTACGCGAATGAATTAGAAGTAGTGGTACAAACCACTGTTAATGAAAAATGTCTCATTCTCTGCTCCATATGCGGACAAGTCGTTAGCAATGAAACACAACAAATTTTCAATAGCCCGTAAATAAATGTAAAATACGTACACTTACGTAAATCGGATGTATGCAAAAAAAAAAAAAAAAAATAAAGTGTACAAAAAATAGATCTACCACGTGTTACCTAAAAAGTAAGGAGTGACGAGGGTTCGCAGGCGGCGTACGGAATGCTAACCGTTTGATGTTATGGAATTTAAATATTTGCAACAACAATAAAGCCAGCGGATATTATTTTGCTTTTGAAAAGGATAATAAAATCACTTGACACTATTTTCATTGATTTTGGTACATGTCACTATTGAATAGGGTTTCAACCTGTTTCAAATATAAATTGAATTAACTATTATAATATGGGTATCAAAACAATGAAATTTAAAAAAGGGCTTTCAACATTGTTGCAATCTATTAGAAAATTTTTATGCAGATGGCCTAAGAAGTTCGTCACCAAAATCAACTTGTTGTAAGACATGCACAACGAACGCAACAACATTAATTCGTTTCGCTAACATGAAAAATTAGCTCAACGAAATGAAATCGTTTCGTTTCGGCGCAATGTTGTCAAAACGAAATGAGATCGTCCATGTTAAAGTGGAACTAAATTTTAATTTGCATTAATTTCGAAGTATCTGGCAACTCCGTAACGAAACAAACGTCCGAACGATAATGTTTGAATTTACGGAAAGGTACGTGAATAACAATTAATATAACACATAAACTAAAACAATTGCTTTGTTTTATGGTATAGAATAAGGAATAGTTGTTTATGGAATCGCTTTTATCAACTAAGTTTTTAAACACGAAACTTTTCTTCATATAAATTACAAACCCACAAAACACGTTCAAAAAATTTTGCAACAACTTATACTAATGTGTAATGTTTAATTTTGAAAACTGATTTAATGTGAATATTTCCAGATGTTTCAATCAAACGATATAAGTTTTTGGATTAACGTGAAATTTATCGTTATGATGCATCCGTGGTTGTCATTATTCCAGTCAAACGTTTGAAAAATTTAGTTTACGACCAGATAGAATTCGGCAGATGCAAAAAATTCGAGAATGCGTTTACTGCTTGAAGTGAATACACAATGGGGTTTGCTGATCGTGATGGAGATTTAAATCATTCCCTAACAAATAAGCAAATTAAAATAAAACAAACCTTTGAAATTTTAAAATTAAAATTTGTAGGATTTAATTTATATTTATTTATTTATTTATTTATTTTTATTTTTTTGTTCAATATTCATTTTGGTGTAGCAGCTAACTGAAGTCCTGTAATCCAAATTATTTCTTATGGCCAAACATTTATGATGCTGTACGTGTAGATCATTTGAGGTTTTTCAGAGGCAATAGCCAAGTGGTTCGAGGCCTGGTGCGATGAACATCCAAAATTATAAAAAATTAAATCTTATATTTTTAATGTAGTTATATTAAGTTGTATATTTACTTCAGTTCGAAGTTTATAAAAACCAGAAGGTAATAAGATGGGGAATAGAGAGACGTCCGTTTGTCCATTCGTCTGCTTGTACGCAAACTAGTCTCTCAGTTCTTGAGTTATTTGAACAAACCTTAGTTTGCGGTTGCATTTTTACAATGTATTGATCATTTGTTGGAATCGGGTAGATCTATTTGTTCACATATGTGAATTTTTGGGTAATAAATAATTTAATAAAGCATCTAAGAATTTGAAATTCGGTGTTCTACATAAACATGTAACAACTTTATATAACAGATTTGTTCAGATATGAATCAATGGGTCGAAAATACGTTAAAAAAGCATCAAACAGTGTGAAATTTTTAAAATTGTCGAAATAGAATTTAGAATTTTGCAATAAATTATATAGGCTCCTGAAAGGTATAAAACTTCGGTATGGCCGAAGACAGCACTGCTTTCTCTACGCCTATATTTCTGACAGGAAAAAAGCTCTTCATAAAAATCTATCGGAAAAATGCTCAAGAAATTGAAGGAGGAGCTCAGCTGAAAATATCTTCACCGTTACTAATCGCTAATTATATACATATATATATAGAGATATAAGCTTATTTGCAGAACGATCGCATGATAGTATGCCAGAGTGTCTTCTGCATACGGTGCGGCAATGAAAAGCCAACCAGAGGAAATATTTAAGTACGTGCAAACAACAAGTGGCACGTACATATGTATGTACACCAAATTACAAACCAACGAGGCAACAACATCAACAACAAGCTGTTTGCATAAGAAAATGCACAAATGCGCATAACAATTGCAGTTTGGAAAACACAAACATATATACATATATGTATACATATACAAGCATATATATATATATGTATGTTTTGTATTTATGCACGTTGCTAAACTTAGATGTATATAGCTACTGTGTTAACGTAACATATAAATAAGTACGTGCCTTTACTAATTTCTCTAGCAAGACAAGTCTCAAATTTTACTCCCGCTATTGTTATACATAGTTTTTTATTTAAGTCAGTTCGTAGATGAACTTTTGCTAGGATATATCATGCTTATGCTTGAATAGATATTATAGAGCTAAAAATAAGACTAAGAAAAATATAAAGATCGAGCTGCATAGAAAGGGTGTTTTTTATAGAGGTATAGAACTTTAAGTTGGCATTACTTTTCAAGATGGCGACCGATTTAACAGCTGTCAAGTGATTTATTCTCAGTTTGGTTTGGCAATTCATCATGAATAGACTCACGCCTAACCAACGCTTGCAAATAGTGCAATTTTATTTCGAAAATAATGGTTCTGTGCGGAAAACGTATCGCCCACTACGTCCATTTTAGCGATGTTTAGCGATGAAGCGCACTTCTGGTTGAACGGCTACGTCAACAAACAAAACTGCCACATTTGGAGTGAAGGTAATCCTCAAGTGTATGTTGAAACATCGTTACATCCAGAAAAACTGACAGTTTGGTGCGCTTTATGGGCTGGTGGAATCATTAATCTGTATCATTGGAAGTAGTGCACGATACGTTTTCCGCACAGAACCATTATTTTCGAAATAAAATTGCACTATTTGCAAGCGTTGTTCAGGTGTGAGTCTATTCATGATGAATTGCCAAACCAAACTGAGAATAAATCACTGGACAGCTGTTAAATCGGTCGCCATCTTGAAAAGTAGTGCCAACTTAAAGTTCTGTACCTCTATAAAAAACACCCTATATGTATTTACAATATTACAATAAAATATGGTGCTATTGTGAATAGTAGACTGGACAGTTCTAAAAAAAATTCAGATAAATGTCAAATGTTGGCAATTTATATTAAAACTCTATATACATAGATTATCAGTAATTAAAACTATCAAAGATTACTTGGACTGAAAAGCCGGGGCCTAACACATAGATGACGTTGGTTTTATTACTTTCGCCGCTTAAGGGGGTCCTCTTCTAAATTTAGATTTATTTTATTTTACAAATCGAAGGCTGAAAGTGTCTAGAATATGTTGGTAAAATGTTTTTCGGATCCGTGAATCGAAAGCTACACGGCTTTGAACGGACCTATGTCCCGAGCTTTGTCGGACGCTCAGAAACAAATTTGCCGCGCGCTCCAAAACAAATTACTATACCGATCATGTGTTTTGATCAAATTTCATAAACATTAATCAAGATTACTTTTTGACCGTCATATTGGATCGAACATTTTCAGTTTTCCAAATCTCACCTTAAATTCGTGTTCAGTGACCGTAAATATCCTTATATTCAAAGTTTCATTGACATTAATAAATATTTCACTTTTTTAATCCGCTATATTGGATCCATCATTTTGAATTTGTGAAATTTGATCTCAAATTTGGGTTCAGAGACCCGAAAAACCAATATAAACGAAGTTTTATTCAAATTGATAAATATTTTACTTTTTAAGTTCGCCATATTGGATCCGCCATTTTGAATTTTTCAAACCTCCAAAATCGCAATATTTTGATCAGTAATGATTTTATACAGCCGGCCTAATTGGAAAAATCATGCGAAAAAACGATACTTAATTTTCAAGTAGTCGACATTTTGTTTCTATAACGAATTTTTTAAAGTTTTTTAGGTTAAGGTGCCTCTATGGAATGTAATATTCAAGATCGTTTCGGTTTTCTACTCGTAGACGACGAATTGCGACCTGTATCGTGCCCGCAGATGAGGTCAGTTTTCAAAACAGCTTTTGCTGGAGCCGCCATTTTGGACATTTTTTTGACACCCGACACTCAAAATTTTCGATTGTATAAAAGAAAACCTAAATAAATATTTTGTAGAACAGCGCACATGTCTAAGTTATTTTACTTCTTCAAAAAAAAAAATCAAACAAATAGTAATTTTTGCACTATTATATAAGTGGACCCCTTAAGTTAGAAGATTCTTCAATAGAAAGGTGTTAAAATTTTGTGTTTGTCTCTTCTTAAGTTAGCGAGTTATTGTGGTAAGAGTGATACGATGATTGTCATTTTCAAAATAATGGATAAAATAAGTCTTGTGTCGTGTCGTTTTCGAAGTTAAATGGAGGCCCTAACATCAGTAAACACCGAAAAATGTTCAAAATCATTTTGAACGATTTAAAAATAAAGTTGATTCAGTGAGATGACGTCGTAATGATACAAAATGATCGTGCTTGGCTTAATATTATATGAGCATTTGGACGAAATTGCAATTAAACGATCGCAACTTATTTCCAGCTCACTAGCTCTCTAGAAATTTCGTTCGAATGAAAAGGTTATAGCTGAAGTTGTATTTTAAGACCAAATAAATCGTTCTTCGAAATTGGCTTTGTTGGGCCCAGTGTTATAATAATTTTTTTTTTAAATTCGGTAACCTAAATATGAAACGGCGAATATGGATCCGCGAAAAAACCAGAAATTGTTTAAGGTATTACTCTTCTGTGTAGGAGAAATTCTTTTACAACACCAACAACAATATCCACCTTGAAATCCAATGCAGATTCGATCTGCAACAAATGCAACTCTTGACTGAGTAAGCAATTAGAAAGAAAAATCCTTGCTCGATGCACAAAGACTAAAATTTACAAGTATGAGATATATAGGTTGGATATTGATAACATTCGATGTGTCGGTTTCTGACGTTTCTGATAAAAAGGTTGTGAAAAAGATTTATTGTTTTCTGCGTACGAGCACAAAATAAAGGGCTTTCCAATAGGCATGATATGATTTTTAAGTATCGTTTTGGCCATTTTTAATATGTCATGATCTGTCTTTTTTTCATTGTATTCAGCAATGTTTACAATTTCATCATTAGACCGCCATAAACGTGAATTTGCCTTGGAACAACTTGAAAACGATAACGATTTCTTTAAGACAATCGTTTTCTCCGATGAGGCTAACTTTCATGTGATTGGTGCGATAAATAAACAAAACTGTCGATTCTGGTGCGAAGAATATTAACAACCTATTCATGAAGAACCATTGCATTCACCTAAATTGACAGTTGGGTGTGGTGTTTGGTCTGGCGGAATCATCGATCCGTACATCTTTCAAAATGAAACTGGTAGCACCGTTACTGTCGGTATAGATCGATTACAACCAACTTTTTATGGCCACAATTGTAAGAAGTTGATTTTAAAAACATCTGCTTCCAACAAGACGGGGCTACGTGTCACATAGTACTTGCAACAAACGAATTATTGCGAGAAAGCTTTGTAGATTCGATTATTTCAAGAAATTGTGATATTGAATGGCCTCCAAAAAGTTGTGATTTAACACCATTAGACTACTTCTTGTGGGTTATTTGAAGTCATTGGTCGATAGCAATAAACCAGTATTTCTTCAAGCTTTAAAATCCAATATTGAACATGCTATTCATGACCTACGATTTGATTTAGTGGAAAATGTGCTCAAAAATTGGGTTAATAGAATTCGTTCCTGCAAAAGAAGTCGTTGAGGCCATTTGAATGATGTTATATTCAGAACTTAATTATATCGATCGTACTTAACATTAAATAAAAAACATTTGAATTTCCTTAACAATTAGTGTTTTTTTTTTTTAAGAAATCATATTACTCTTATTGGAGAACCCTATTTCGATCCATGATCTTTAATAAAGGCATTCTAGGTGTAAGGAGTTAAATACTAGGGATCTTTATGAATTTACATTTATCTGCCATTTAAAGAATTCATATAAGTTATTCCATACAACGATTTTTTTTAACCATAAAACAAGCTATATTCAACACTGCTCTTGTGAGATCACAAATGAGTGAACTTATACAAAATATTTTTAATTTCGTCCAAGCGTTCAAGAATGATATAATTGTGCAAAACAAGCATCAACCTGAAACGATCAACAACATACACTGCATAAAATTACTAAAACTGAAGGAGTAGAAGTAAAAGAATAAAATTTTTCAAAAATTCTGACCATAAATACACGTAAACTTGATGCGAAGGAACAGTATTGGAAGAAGCCGCAATTTAAAAATAAAGTCAAAGCAACAAGGAAAATTTCTGAACTGCATTGAGGCCGCCAACTTATGAATGGCATGGTGTTAAAGATTTTTATCACAACAACACGATAAAATGTCAGCCGCATTGCAAAGGAATTTGCTGTCTACATTTTTATGTAAGCGTATTTGTGGTTGTTAATAGTATTGGTTGCGATACAAATAGCAGTAGCTGCAAACAACAAGTTAAGGGAACAAAAAATACGAATAATGTGCCAATATGCTTACTAATATATGTGTATATATATATATATGTACACATAAGTGTGTACATAACCACATACGAGGAAAAAATGCGCAAGTGAAAGGCGTTACTAACATAGAGGCGAAACTACAAAATTGAAAGAGAAGAAAAGCCAAAAGAAAAGACAAAGATCTGTAAACAAAACCCTAGCAGTGCCATAAAAGCACACGAAACTACTAAATTAGCTGTCGCTGCTATTTACTGTGGCAGAGAAATGTTGTCGTTGACGCGACCGCTGCCGCTGCAACCACTTTTCACCACTTAACTCAGACCCTGGCACCCATACACTTACATATCAGTGAATGAGAGAGTTTTGTGTATAACATGTAGGACCCAACAAACATTGAAAAACGTTTGATGAAAATTTCGGCTATAATGTCGATATGAAATGCTTAATGCTCAAATATTTTATAGTTTTAAACCTGTTAAATGCATACACATTAGGGGTATTCTCTTAGTCTAGGAAATGCATCCTACGGTGCACGGATAGAAAATTTTTCCTATTCGTGCAATGGCACAACAACAAAACACATGCGAAAAACATATGGTACGATAGGAAAAATATCCTATACCAAAACCTATGTATATTTATTTCCCACAGATAGCAAGAAGGAAAATGCAACCCTGTGAAGGGAAAAGCAACCCTATGCCTGTGTGGTTGTTATTGTTTCACTTGAATATGTCACAATTTTGCAACGGGGTGCTCTCGATCTCTAGCACAATTCCGTAGGAAATATTTGCATAGTATGCATTTCCTAGACAAAGAGAATACCCTTATTTATTTTAAATCTTCTACATGGTTTTCCAAGATTCAACGAAGAATTGTTTTCAAAGTACAACAAAATTTAAAAAAAATATCAAATTATACATATTTATGCAAGTATATGCATTACGTATATACTAAAATTAATAAATTAAATGAAAAAAATAAAAATAATTTAAAAAAATATAATAAAATATAATTGTAATATAATAAAATGAAATAAAATAATGTGTATTGAAAAAAAATAAATAAATAAAATAGATAGCAAAATTATTAAATTAAATTTATATAAAAGTCAAATTAAAGAAATAAATTAAAGTAAAATAAAAGAATACATAAAATAAAATATTTTATCATAAAATAAATTTAAAGAAAATAAAATAAAATGAGTAATTAAATTTAAACTAAAAATAAAATAAATATAAAAAAATAAAAACATTAATTAAAATGTAAAATAAAAAAAGATAAAATTAATTAATATAAATATAATTTAAATAATATAATATAAAATTCATATAATAAAATATTACAAATTTAAAAGAAATAAAATAAAATATTTTAATAAGCAATATCTAATTTATTTAAATTGAACTAAATTAAATTAATTTAATGTTTATTGGGAAAAATGAAGGCTATTATATTGTATGTATGCGTGTTTTTAAGTGGATACTGCGAAATTCTAGCGCCAGTGGCAGCAGCTGTCAGTGGGGCAATAAAAATTCCTTAAATTTCTGCAAAAGTCATTTCGAAGTAGTTGCTTCCGTTCGTTTGTTCATTTCATTTTTAACTCCTTCGTAGACAATTTAACACTGCCTTTTACTCCTGTCATTTCAGTTTTTATATTTTTTTTCTTTATAACTCAAAGTTAACTTTCGCTGCTCATTTATTTTATTTTTTAGTAGTTTATGTTCAAGTTTGTCTTTAACACTTGGGATTTTCATTTTTGGTTCTTTATATTTGTATGTAAAATCTTGATTTTGACTTTAGTGAAGGCAGTGTGTGGTAATATACAAATGATTTTTTTTTTCGATATATTAAGAGAAACAATAAATGCTTTCTTGCAATTTTTTCAAAATTCTTTACTAATTTTGCTGTATGAATGCAGCATGCTGAGCGTCTTGCTTTGACAGCTGTTGATCGGTATTTGGGTTAACCACTCACCCAGTTCTGCCATCTCTTATGTACACACATACTCGTACTAGCATATGTAACATTTGTATGTATCAATTTATGTATACTCAAGCAAGAGAAATACCATTTTATGCACAGTTTGTAGAACCAAAAAAAAAAAATTCTATTTACAGCTTAAATAGACATTTGGAATTTCGGAATGTCCAACACCACAGGCTTTTGTATAATTTGTTGTTACGTACATATGTACACCATGTAAATATATTTCAATGCGTAACTCTGAAGTTTTTCTAAACATATATGTTGATGTATTTCGGAATTTTCTGATATTTCAAAAAGTTAAATAAAGCACGATACATAACAGTAGCACTGTTATTTAAGTCACGTAATGATTCAATGATAAAAATTTCAACACGTCTCCGCAAAAAAGAAAGAAAACAAAAGTCAAATACTGTTACCATACATAAAAACCATCTCACAATTACTTATATACGTCACATGTGTATTTTCCTCAAAAAAAATGCTCCCACTTCTACAAAAGTCAGTCTTAAAACACGAGCAAAAATTTGAACTACTGTCCAGTGCCGCTTAACGTGTTAAAATTAATTCGAAAGTATATTTGTTTGCGCAAACATATATTCCTGCCTATGTACTCGTATATAGTACATACATACATTTTGATGGCTTGTTGAAGTGTTGCACGTATGGTCAATTGTGACTATTAGTACAGAAAAATTAATCGGCATTATACTCTACGTTGTAGTTATTCATGAGACATATCCATGTATATGTGAAGCCTTTAACGCTTTGCGAACCTTTGGGATTGTCGCAGATTTAATGTGTTTGTCACGAATGCATATGAGCCAGTTCATTTGTAGGTTGCTAGCTATTAAGCTTAATGCTCGTTTTGGGGATGTTTTAGAAAAGTTTGTTTGATAGCTTTTTTTTGTTCTCTTTGAATTTAGTTCGGTTTGTTATTTCCCTTTTTGTCTACCTATTTTCAACAACTTGACGCAAATTAAGCAAGTTTAACGTTGCGTGATTGGCTTAAATGAAGAGCGGTGGGAGTTATATTGGCAGTTATGAGTTTTTTTGGAACTGGATAAATTTTGGTTTTGTTCACACAAAAAGTTTAAAAAATAAATTATTAAATGTTTAGTTTTTAAAACGCGTTTTATATTGAATTGTACTAAGAACTTACCTTCACCGAAGTTAGGAAGGTTAGGTGTGATTGCCTTTATTTAGCTGATTGGCGTTAACATTTTTTGTTCATTTATACTAAACTGATATAATAAATTCAGGCGGTTATGGAGTGGAAGTGGTGTCAGTTAATTCTTGACATGTTTTATACTTCTGCAAAAGAGCCTTATATTTCTCCTTATGGTTTTCATGATTGATCTCTTTATATTTAGTGCTTTAAATAACGAGTTTAACAAGCAAGTAAACTCAGCACATGGATTATCAAAATAATGAAAATTATATCATATATATTTGAAACCGCCAAAGCTTTGCGTCTTGATGTTTTTACCAATAGAATATACTATAATTAATTAATATAAGGCTTCCCAACGGCCGATGGATTTTTATGAGGAGCTTTTTGATATTCTATATCAGAAATATGTTCTGAGGACTTGACTTTCGCTGTCGAGGGGCGACCGCGATTAGAAAAATTGATTTTCCATAATTTCGGATGTTCACCAAACCGGGCTCGAACCCTGAACGTCCGAATAGTAGTATGCAATGATAACCACACGGCTATTCCGGCCGCTGACTATTTAATTACAAAATCGTATTATTGTAGTAGCAACTATTAGGAAGAATTGAAAAATATTACGGCTTGTGTAATATACTAAATTTACAGTCGCAAGTAATAAAAATATCAGTCAATTTGACGAAAGTCTATATGCAAATCCAAAAAATGAATTTTAAGTGACCTATTATATTCTGTTGCTTCAAATCTAGCAAGAAGATTCCAAATACTCTATTGATAGTTGGTAGCTTTTGTATTCCTTACAAAATCGCTGCACACTTCTACAAATTTCGCTTCTGCTTATTTCTGCATATTTAGCTTTGAATTAAAGGTTTCATCTGGGATTAGCTTTCGGATCTGCAGCCCTACAGATATTTACTCTTTCAATTTCAATTTTCTTTGTTGATAATATTTCACTCTGGGACTCTTTTGGCTTCTTGGGAGACTGCCTCACCCACATTAAAAAACAAAACTTTTATTCGGTTGGTACCGAAAACATAATTTTTTGTTTCAAGTATTGCGTTCAGACATTTCATAAAGGTTTTTGTCACCATTATGGATAAAAGAGGCTTTAAAACTTTTTTTAATACATCCATAAATAACATAGTCTCCATTAATAAGGTTTTTCAGAAAAACTTATTTTTTCGAAGAAATCCCGAGTATTGCATTCTAGATAACTTATTTTAGAAGAGTATCTTTTTCACTGGCCCAACAATTTAGACGACAATTTCGACCTTGGTCTGTTTAACTTCAACTTATATTTTGATAGCCTATGTCTCTAACAAGATGTTTCAAATCAAATTGAATAATTCAATAAATTTATTTGAAGGCTATGAAGCTCCCAATAATGTATAAGAATATAAAAATGTACAGGTAAAAGTAAAACTCCATTAAGTCTGCAGACCAGAAATAATTTTAATTTCCTTCTTTTCGTTATTTTTAATAGAACGATATGATGGCCCTTTTATATCGATTTTCTTGTGTTCAGTTTTAATATTTGCGGATGGTAGATAATCTAAAGTAGACTACACCCTTTCCCTATAGTTTTCAGCTGAGAGTAATTTGCAAGGAACCCCAACATTCATGTTGTTCACATATCCAAGTAATTGTTAGTACAATTCAAAGTTTGAATTCTACTTGTCTAGCTTCTCGTTTGCTACGATAAGTTAGTGATTTTTACATTTAGTCCAGCGTTATTCCAATTATTGTATTCCAAATAATAATAATCAAGGTCCTCAAAATAGGCGTTTGTTTCGGTGATGACCACTTCATTCGACCCGAATATTCTAACTTTCAGTCATTCCTTCAGGTTTGGAAGCAAGAAATAGTCACAGAGGTCTAAACCGGGAGAATATGCTGGATGGGGTAGCAGTTCGTAGCACAATTTATGATTTTTTGCCATGAGGACTATACACGTGTGAACCTGTGCATTACATAGATGGAACAACAATTTTTTTTACCAAAAACTGTCGTTTCAGCTTTAAGTCAATATGGAATCTGTCCAAAAGCTATTTTACCCTCTTCGAGGCAATGGATGGGAATGATACCTCGAGAATCCCAAAAAGCTATGACCTTATTGACCGACAGATCCACCTTTGCCTTCTTTGGTGCACGTTCACCCGGAGTGGTGTGGTGCGGTTGATCCGTAACGAAACGGTGCAAAAATTCGTTGAAGTAGTTACACGGTTGCGTTTATGGTCGTGTGTGAACAGTCGCGGCACCCATCACTCGAATGAATTCTTCATGTGCAAATATTCATGTACCCGCTAAGTTGAGAAACCTACAGTCTCAGCCACCTCAGGTACATTTATTCTCCGTTCGTCCCATATCATTCCACGTGTTTTCCCGACAACTTCTGGTGTGATGATGCGATCACAACGGGACTAAGTAAATCACTTCTAAACTATTGAAATTGATAGTGCAGAGTCCACATATTATTTACCAAGTCTTTCTTTAATGTCGGTAATGGCTTTTTACACAAGAAAAAATGCTTGGTCAGCACAAGAAATTCCATTTTTTCCACTTTCGTCACGAGGTCGTCTGCTTTCAATATTTTGACATATTGGAAATAACTATGCAGATCTTTACTTTTAACCAATCTGTTTTTTGTATAGAGCCCGACCCGTTCGATACTAAACAGTATTTGCGAAAAAACGACTATTCGCCTTCTTTTTGATTTTTTTAGCTTAGATAGGAAGCGAAGCGTATGGGTCAAGACGAAATATCTTCTTTCATCAAACATCGCGTTTTGGTTCATACTGTTGAGAGTAATAACTTTGAAGTTGTGGTTTATCTAGAAACCAGTTCAAAACCAGAACATACAAAAATCCCTACAAATCCCTCACCACAACCCGATCCGATGAATATGCAAAAGCAGTTTTAAAAAAAGATTTCGGGAACAATTTGTGGTACTCTGCGACGAACAACAACACACGACCGATGAGACGACGATGACGACATTGACATAGCTCAATAATCTGTATAGTAAATGCAGGTTCAAGCAAAGAAAGAAGAGAACCTGCAATTCTTTGGAAAAATTGGGGTCTCCAATTTGCGCAGATCTGTCTAAAGAAGAAACCACGGGTGCGGTATTATTTACACGACTACAATCGCGTAATCGTTTTCCACGTTAATGAAGAAGAAGAATAGTCTAAAGTTTAGCCTCCAAAATAGTTAAAAAGTTTAAAAGTGGCGTACAAAATAAATTTTGCTAATAATTTTTTTCAAAAACCACAAATTAAAATCACTAAATCGAATTACTTCATCGCCTTCAAATTATATCCGTATAAAGTTTTCTTAAAAATTTTAAACTTATAATTTGGAAAAGTTTCTAGAAAATATAATTTTAAATTTTTTAAAAAAGATTTCTATAAGAAAATAAAAAAGTTTGCGTAAGTTAATTTCTTCAACTAACGTCTTGATATAATATAAATCAGTAAATTTAACGTTTATATTTGGGGCTAAATTCGCCAAGTGTACCAGGTCAAAAACTTTTGGTCTCCGATTTTGTTGAAATTTACACAAGTTGTTGCTCTGGTGACAAAAGATCATTCAAAAGTTATAAAGCGTTGAAATTTGTCAATTTCGTACTTTTTCTTCGGATCGCTTTCTATTCTAAAATTCACAAATTCTATTAATCGCTTCAGAAAATATTCATATGCAGTAAACAATGAAGTTTACAGGGTTTTGAATAAAAAAAAAATTGTGCAAAAATTTATAATTTTGCGAAATATTGCATTTCTTTGCACAATGTGTATTTTTTTATTTTTATTTTTCAAAATAGCCTAAGACTAAAGTGTATTTAGTGACCTTCAACATATAATATATATATATATATATATAATATGTGTCGAAATTTAGGAGTAATCAAACAATTGTATTCATCTAAAACAGAAGATTTTATTAAACTTTACACAATTCACATCTGATTAACTTACCTAAAACAGAAGAATCAACAATTAAGGTTTTTTACTTCCAGTGCTAAGTATTTCGATCGGAAAAGTATTCACAACTTCAATTCATTACTAAATTATATTTAATAGTATAATCACTTCAATGTTAAATTAAATTAGGAGAATTTATTATAATTTACACAATTCACATGTGCTCAGCTTACTTTGATATCCAGAAATTTTTTTTCTCTCATTCACTTCTTCTAGCACCTTTCTTTTACATTCTTTTCCCACTTCTTCGTATCGTTGTGTTGCTTCACATAAGGTGCATTCACATATAACTTAACTTTAATAAACAGAGTAATATAAAAAGCTTACATATACATATATAGAGTGGGTCGGATAGGTAGAAGGACATTTTTTTGTATTTGCATGTGCGCAGTCCTGCCTATCGAGTAGCTACTTCACTGACCGACGCGTTGTTAGGTGGTAGATACTTGTTTACGGATTCAAAATAATTATATATGACAATTCAATTCACGGTTTTCAGCCGTGATTCTTATTCACCAGAGCAACAACTTGTGTAAATTTGAACAATATCGAACACCAAAATTTTTTGACCACACTTGGCGAATTTTGCCCCATTTATATAAAAGGTTGAATATATTAGAAGAATTTTTTTCAAATTACCGTCAAACACGCGCTGAATATTAATTTTCACAGAAAAATAAATATGTATTTGTTTATACATATACATGTATATATACCAAAGATAAATATATAAATTTTTATATATTTTTGCCTTGCGAAATATTTTATATAAATGCACATACATATATTAACTATTTATTGTGCCAACATATAAAATATGTAGTAACCTTCTACGATTGACCGAAAAACTTCTAACATAAAGGGAAAAATTGGGCTACTTGGCTTATGGCACATCTTTCAATCACATAGACGTGTAATATATATGCGTTCCAATATGTGTGAATATATGAGCGAATATTTCTGTAGAATAATCTATTTTTTCTCGGGTAGCCAAACAATTTGACTCCTTTTTTTCTGTAAATTTTATTTTTGCGTATTAAACATGTCAGAAAAAATTAGAAAAAGCTCCTATACAAAGGATAACGATGTGTAACATAAGTTTTTGTTAGCATAATGACGACCGTTTGAATAAATTGGCAGGTTTGAAAGGGTTAACGATTTTGCTATTTTTCACACTTTGCCTGCAAAATGGTCACTTCCCGGCTGACACTCATTTTTCCCTTAGTTTTCTCATTTATGCACTTTCTGTGTTGAATGTTCTTGTTTGGGTCAACAATTTGTACGGATTAGTCGCATGCAAGTGACAACAGAAGTGGCGTGAGTTAGTGGGTGGGCACTAAATGGGCGGACGGCTGATTTGGTGACCGTCTTTTATTGTGAAAGCGCTGGAGGTGAATGTAAAGAGAAAGGGAGAGAGACATAGAGTTTGCTGATGACATCTAATATTCTTATAATTTGAGTGAGGCAAAATATGAAAGTTGTATTTATGTATTTGTGTGTTGGTTTTTTTTTTAATACTATAAAATTTCGGCTTCATATTTATGTTTCTCTCAAAGTAGAATTTCAGTTTTATTTGTTCTTTGCAAAGATAAGACAGAAAATCGATGAAACTAAAAGGGCTAACGGTCGGCGTATTTTTCATATTTTTTAAGTTCTCTTTAAAAAAACAGACAGACATTTGTATATATCTTCTAAATTTAAAAATAAATTAAATGGAAAAATGAATTAACCTCACAACATTCAGTTTTTAATAGGCTGCGAGTGCATACGGATGTTATGACAAGAGTTGCACTTCAATCAAAAATACACACTTTCCATTTATTTCGATCAACCTGCCATCATAAATGTGAAGCATAAGAATCCGATATGTAGCTTTTCTCTCTTTCTCGTGATCGTTTTCACATCTACAGCAGTTCACTATGAAGATGTCCTACATTCATTTACATGACTTTTTCCATTTGACTTGGTTTTCGGTAAGTCGAGCCTTCTTTCATAGGTAAATCATCTGGGCAGCACGTTGGGGCAGAATCTCCTTGATTGTACTTTGTCAAGCAACCTCGTCAGCTTTACAGATTTCATTTATGTCACAGTGACCAAGGACTCAAGTTAGAGATGATCTTTTCTGTATGACATAGCAATCTTTTATGTATTTATTCCTCCGGCCATCAGGTCTGTAGAAATTATGCGCTCATTCTCAGGCTCGACCACGCTCAAAGTAAATTTGGTGGTCGTGCTTTTCAAAAGAGAGAAACGATACTTGTTCGAAGAAGAAGGCAGATTCTATTATGAATAACAACAAAGAGATTAATAACATGCGAAAATATACCAAATTCTTTAATGTGAGTTATTAAAGCATTACAAAAATCTAAAAACTTAACCCATCTCTAGCCATTATTCTGTATTTAAAAGGTTTTTTTTTCTTCTAAAAACTTAAAATATTCTCATGAGAACTTTTAATGTATTCTTTATTAGACAAAACTTGATTTTGAACTGATTTAGAACCATGATGAAATAATAATTAGGTGAAGTAAGTAGAAGTAAGTTTAAATAATTAAGCAACAACAAGTGTTTATACAAAAATTTATGTATGTGTGTTCTTGTATTTATTCATACAATAATCCTTAATGTTGTAGCAAAAAATATAAAATTTTTATTAAAATTTAATTGATATTTTAACAACCTTTAATGGATATTTCTGACGGGTTCTTGTATTTTTATTTAGGTTTTTAATTATAAAATGCATTCTGCACTTAAACAAAAAAAATTTTGCATCCGTACTATTGTGCTTCGTGCTTGTTTTTGTTTTCTAATTTCTTCAGAAAACTGTAACAAAGTCTTTAAATATTGCTTCAAATTATTTAACAGATATTTCATCAACCCACGCATATGTTGCCTCAGATGATGAACAATTTTTGAGGCCCCATTTTCTGATGATGCAGCCAGCGACTTACTTCACGTCATCTTCATGAAGGCTGCTCTTTTCGTCGGTACTATTTTCATATTCCTCTATAAATGTGCTTTTCTAGATCTACATTATTTTCTTCCAATAAAGCTATTAAGAAATCAAACCCATTTTCCGTGGCGCGAAACCACGAAATCATCGGCTTCCACATTTCCTCGAACGATAAAACTTTCTGTCTTTCTTGCTGTATAAGCACAAAAACCCTCGACCACAAATCGTACCAAAAAATCTTCAATAACAGTTTGGTTTAGCCTATACGTCAGCAAGTACTGCAAATAAAACTTCATCTTGACATATTAATATAACTCATGTAAGGATTTGTTATTTAAGAGAATACCTTTCTGACAAAGCAAAAATGTTGACCGGCTCCCTGCTCAGTTATCCATTTTGTTTAGCATTTCTAACTGCAACATCAAATCCAAACAGAAAATTTTCTTTGCGGCACTTGTTTGTGGCCTTGAGTACTTCGAATTTTGAACATCAAACTAGTTATTAATTGTTTCGAAAAACTCTGATTTTTCGAGACTCTTAAAGTTATTCAAGCCTAACATAACACAACGACGAATAGCACTTGCAACGCTATGAGAAAAAATTGCAAAGCCGGCTTAAATTTTTGTCGTTCGGCATTATGAACGGGAAGATGTTTTTCGATCAACTTATATACTAATAATTGCGCTGTTGATTTTGGATATATTTACTGATACAGCTGTATCCAGTGTTAAAATTATTATTACCACAATTAACACCCAGCTCCTTCCACAAATTTTGATTTGACTGGTCCATGTCTGACACAATGCCAATAACTGGATAGTCAATTCCGTATAATTTTACAAGTATGTTATTCAGGATCTAATTCAGCAGTCGTTGTTTCCATGAGTTTTTCAAACCACGAGCCATTACTAATTTGACGTAGTTACATGGTTTACGAATATTATCTTGACATTTTTGATTTAGTTTCAAATTCAAAATATATAATTTTCTTCAAAAGCAGGTTTTAAACCGTGCCTTGCACAAATACTCACTTTCTAATATACCCTTTAATTTGATGCTTTTATTTTAGCAAAACAAATACCACTTTTATAGAGGGTTTTCCAATAGAGAGATTATATGATTTCTAGGTGTGATTTTAGCCATTTTTAATATGTCATGATCTGTCTTTGTTTTCATTTATTCAGTAATATTTACAATTTCATCATGGCAAGATATACGCTAGAACAACGTTTAAAAATTATTCAATATTATTATCAAAATAGTCGTTCTGGAATAGCAATTGTTTTAAGAAAATCATCTTCCCCCATGAGGCTCACTTTCATCTGAGTGGTGCGGTAAATAAACAAAACTGTCGATTCTGGTGCGAAAAAAATCCACAAATTATTCATAAGCAACCATTACATTCACCTAAATTGACAGTTTGGTGTGGTTTTTGGTCTGGTGGAATAATCGGTCCGTACTTATTTCGAGATGAAGCTGGTAGCACCATTAATGTCAATAGAAGAAGTCGATCTTAGCAACATTTGATTCCAACAAGAGAAACAGCTAATAAATTTATTAATTAACACAAGTCTTCAAGAATTTGCTTTCATTTACATTTAAATTCGCTTAGAAAATATGTATCCGCAAAAACAAAACAAACTGTGAAGCATGGTAAAGGTAATCTAATGGTTTGGGGATGTTTCACATGTCATGTAAGTACGTATCCCGAAGACGAGGTTTGTTTTCAACGAGACGGTGATCCTAAGCACACTGCTAAAATCGTGAAAAATTGGTTGAATGATCAACGTTTCCAAGTGCTAAAGTGGGCTGCACAAAGCCCAGATCTCAACCCTATCGATAATCTATGGGCCCTTTTAAAAAAAGGTTAGCAGTGTATTAAAGAGCCCCTAAAAATATGGACGAGCTGATGTAACTAACTGAATTTTCACTCACGTGCAAAATTGGATGAATGGGGAGATATGTTTAGTTTTTTGCCTTAGAATTTTTTGCATTTAATATTTTTTGACTTTTCCTTGCATAATATGTTAGTACAATATATGGATAAAAAATTTAAAAAGAAATGGTTTTATTTGAATAAGTACAACGGATGTTATGAACAAATAAGTGCAGAAGTGACAAACATTCATCCACTTATGCTCGCCAGTGTATATTGGAAGAATACACACTGACCACTGAAAAATTATATATACCTAATAAATATTATTAAAGAGAAGTAAATCAAAGAAATGTATTTACTATGTACTAGGGACAGATATTTGACAGATGATTTTCTATTGTCTTTCTATTTCTTTACAAAGTAATAAGATCAGCAAACGTTAATAAGCAGAACGAAAAACATGAGTAGAGTGCGGTAAATATTTGCCGTTGATTACGTATTCTTACCTTTTTCATGGCTAAAACTAAATGAATGGTGTAGAAATTGATGAAAAAACTAAAACCATTACATAAATTGCTTTATAAGCTTGCTTTAATACGTTTGAAAATTAGTCTTCCTCTTGTTTCTCGCCAAATTTTTATATGCGAATATTTATTTCGCTCGGAAACCTGTGTTGCCGTGACTTCGTATTTGTTTAAAAAGTTTAGAAATAGGCAGTAAAAAATGGAGTTTTTTTTCATTAGAGGTGCGTACTGCTTTGTAACAAAATTTTCCGCGCATCGTTTTTTTGCACAATTTTTTTATGGAGTTTTTGGTTTTCGTAAGAGATGCATACCGACCTTTACTTGAAAAACTGCTCCTAACGTTTTTTTCTTTCTAAAAGACACATTGAAAAACTTTAATTATAACGAAAGTCATCATAATGAATAGAGGCAATACACTGTAATGTCTATTCTATTTTTTGTGAAAATACTTTAAATTTGTCCTTTTTCCAATTTTTTATTTTTTTTCAAATAGGGGACCATAATTAAAAACAACACCGTTTTCCTAAGGCAGCTTTTGAGAGGGGGACAACTGTTTACTTACTCCACCTCGTTATTATTTCTTTATTATTTAGAATTACGAAATCTTGATCTGCTATATCGGCAAAAAATTTTTCTATTCCATATGTATTTAAAAAAAATCATAACATGAATCTTTATAAAATTCTTCTAGAGGTAAGAGAAAATTTAAGGCTCAGCACTATTCATTATTAACACAAAAATCGAAATTTAAAACCTCTTTTCTATTTGTGAAAAATTATTTTTGCAACTAATATGTACATACATATAACACACAAATGTATGTAAATAATATAATATTTATAACACACAAACTGCTGAAAACCGTCTCATGCTAATTAAAACTTTCTACTCAATGCATTCAACATAAAACTGTTTTACTCAGTTTGATATAACTTTTCTACTGTGCCCATAGGTATGAAAATTGTATAACAAAAGAGAGGGAGAGAGAGAGAGAGAGAAAGAGAAAGCCAAAATTGCGCATAAAGTCATAGTAGTCGACTGAAGTGAAGTGTGAGCTACGGAATAAAGTGACAAATGCAAAACTTTCAAACAAATCTACGAGTAGAACTGTGGACTGTCAGATGACAAATAGTCGCTAGAGCTTTAGCACCATGTGAGAAAAATACAAAGCAATTTGGAAATGTTGAAAAATCTTTATACGTAAAAAGGTGTGAGTTGGATTAATAAATTTAAAAAGTAAATTTAACAACATATTGTTATATACTTGTTTTTACTTAAAAATATTTTTCTTCGTATATTGTATGTCTACGGGTATCATTAAAAATTATGAAATATTTAAAAGTATAGTAAAAATATATATAAATAATAAATATATTTATAATAATATTAAAAGTAATTAATATTAAAAATTTTAATATATATTCATAAAATAATTTAGAGATTTTTTTGTGGATTTCCTTGGATTGGATTGGATTAGAGTATATCCAACCAAATAATACTTCGCCACCGAATATAAAAACGACCCCTATTTTTATTATTCCTAAATACATAATTTAAAAAAAATACTTATATGAAGCTGGACATTAATTCAATGAAATTCAAGGTTCAGTTATTTTTAACGCTTATTTGTATAAAAGGAGTCAATGACATATCTCTCTGACTAATAATTGGTTTCGCAAACTTGGCAGCAATCAAAATTATATGCAGTGTACATACATATATTGGTAAATTAAAATAAACCATATATGTAACTAAAATTAATTACATACATATATGCACATACACAGTATATATGTCTACTAACTAAGCATTTCACATTTTGACAGCATTTATTTTTCCATTATATATTCTTCGAAATATTGCTAATGAAATTTCCATTCGCAAGTTTTGAATTTTAAATAAAAATTTAGAATATTGAATATTTGCACATATTAATTTGCTTCACATAAACATATATTATATGAAGGTACATGCGTACATATGTGTATCTATCAATATAAGTGAAGTATGTTCCAAACATTTGATGACACTTTCTTTACTTTACTTTTTATTTTGACATTTTACATATGCCAAGGCAACAAACAAAAGTAATTAAATCTGCAAAATGGTACTTTATTAAAACTTCATAGCTTATCAAAAGATACCAAAGCTAAAATCGGGAAATGACAATAAAATAAGCATTCGAAAATTCATTTTATATTAATTGAAATCAATGCCAACGGAGTGATTCTTCGAATAGAATCAAATAATTAGATTTTCAATGGTAAATAATACCATACTTTTTATAAGAGCATGCAATTGCCTTTATATTCCCACCGATTGTTTTTTATTTTAAAGAAAAAGCTACCCGTAATTAATTAACGTTGAACAAGACATATTTATTCTTCATTACTGGCATAGACATCGCTTACGCTATTAAAGCCGCTTACGCTATATTGCCGCCAAGAAGAAATACCAAGTGAAGTCCCTTTTCAATCTGATCTTTTTAATGGAGTAGATGTCTTCGTCTTCCGCCGAAAACTTTGAGAGTTGGTGCGTTCTCATCCATCAATGCATATCAATGTGGTGTATTTTCAAAAATTTATTCAAGATTAAGATCAATCGCTTAAAAAAATCCTGGGAAAAAATTGTTACTTGACATTGAGAAATATTTTTCGAAAACCGTAATAAATAGAAATCTTAAACTTGCAGTTTCTAACTATCTTAGTTATACCAATATTTCCTGAAATGATGAGCCGAATACCTTTCTGCAGCGAACTCACTATGACCTTTAATGGGCAAATGAAATTTACAGCCCCTACTCGAAGAAGATATGTCATCAATAAGAAGTACTTCTGTACCATAAAAGGAAATTTTGCTTCCCGCCGATTAAATTACTTTAAAAAGGGGTTTTGGAATTCAATTCAATTTTAATACTGCTGAATGTATTTCTGTTATATGTAAGATGAAAGCTACTTAAAAGAATTCATTATGGGACGGATGAAGAAAAACTCATATAAATGTTATAAGCACACAATAAAACAAAGCGTTAAAGAATTATCCCAACTCATTAAACGTGATGGCTAAGCAGCTCTCTCTAAACTTACTATGTGCGCCGGGTCACATTAATATGCCAGGTAACAAAATTATGGAGCGGCTTGCAAGAAAGGGAACTTCCCTTCTATGATCCAACAAGAAACCTAAAATGAAAGAGTCTCAATTATTACAATGGGACTAGAAACGAGAGAGCTTATCTAGCTAAAATTAAATGATATTTCTACAATGATGGGTAATCCTATGGGACTAATACTATTGGGCAGTTATGCACAGAGGCTGGGAGTATCCTCAAAAAATATTTGCAGAAGTTGCAGAGAGCAAAAAGAGCCTGGTACCTCAAAGCACTTTCCTTGAAAATGCCCCTCACTTAGGAGGAGAAGGATGAAGCCCTTCTGGGCGGTAAACTTTAGATAATTGAACGAAATAGAGAGTGTAAAGATAGTTCTTATTATTCTGCTTTACTAACTTCAAAGACTGATTTGACTGGGGAGTGTGCAGCAGTAAAATCCAAAATGGGTGTTTGCTGACCAAAATATTCTGATGTCCAGCATACACGTCCAAATGTCATATCATAAAGCATCAAAGTGGTTTTCAACCAAAACCGGGCTAGAAAAATGTACGATAAAGCTATAAACTTTAAACCTATAGGCCTCATCTTCTTCATGCTTAAGGTTCTAGTAAGAAGAATATTCACATAAGTTTACAATATGCATACATAGAAGGTAGATCAACAGAAACTTCCATTTACGAGATGATAAATGCAAAAACTAAGTCATTACACAACAAAGCGAGACAATGTGAACGAAATACTATAGACGAGTGAAGGCAGCAGTATTTCCAGGAAATCTCGTGTTTATGGTGTCAGGGCTGTTTCCTTACACAATAAATGAGTTTATTCAAATAGCTTTACGAAGATTAGACTTACGTATCGCGAAAAACGAACTAGGGGTTGATCCTAATAAAACAGTGCTGAAGCCATTATCATATAAATAAAACTAAAATACTTCAGTTTCATCTTCCTTCACTCTGCGGTACAGCAATTTCTCTCTCCCCAAGAGCATAATATCAAGGGCTACAATTACTACCAAACTTAACTGTAAGATACCAAATGAAAAACGAATAAAGAAAGCTTATGTGGAGCTTGCGTATAAGATGAAGAAGATCGGTATGGCTCCGAAGTTTCAGGAAAAGCCGAACTGTAATGATGGCAAGGCAAGATCGACACAATTTTTATACTTTTCTTGTACGAGGTGTGTTCAAAGGGGAAGGTGAATTTTGAACTTTTTTGAAAAGTACTTATTTATTCAGCAATATCTATTTTGTCCCCTTCAAAGTAATCCCCTCGGATATAATACACTTATGCCAACGCTTTTTCCAATTCTCGAAGCACTTCTAAAATGCGCTTGTCGGTATGCCATCAGCTCTTTTTTTGATTCTGACGTGATCTTATTAATTGTGACAAAACGCTTTACTTTCATTGGTTTCTTTATTCTTCTTTTGGGAATAGGAAAAAGTTGCTGAGAGCCAAATCTGGTGAATACGGTGGTTGAGGCAGGATTACGGTTTGGTTTTTGGCCAAAAAATCACGAATAAGCATTGATTTGTGAGCTGGTGCAATATTCTGATTTGTTTTTCCACAATTTCGATCGTTTGAGGCGTATTGCTTCACGCAAACGTTGCATCACTTCCTTGTAGTATTCCTTATTAACTGTACGACTTTTGGCAGGAACTCATGATGCACCACACCATATTAATCAAAGAAAACAGTGATCAAAATTTTCACCTTTTCTTTTGAATATACCATGTATTCTGTTTTAGTATTAGGTTTGACTTTGTACGAATAAACAGTTTTGTTAGTTTTCATCACTTGAATAACTAAGAAAATATGAAAAATTCTTAGAAATAATGAAGTGAAGTTCAGATCATTATTTTAGACCGCTCAGTGTTTTCCAATGGTAATAAATATTTTCGCTTAACCAATCTATCTCAGCTGACATGATTGTATTGGATATATTTTCTTCTGATTCGAAGAAAATGTACGTGCACAATTTAATACCTTTTAAGGACGTAAATGAAATAAGTGGGGCAGATTATTTATATCACTTAATAAATAAATGAATTCTTATTTTTAATATTATGATATAAAAATGATGGTTTATTTAAAAAAAATTTCTGAAAAATAGCACTTATATGCAAACGGGTGGTTTTTGATTAAATTTGCAGAGGTCAGGGCTTAGTCTGTGTGGAAATCCCGATATTTACATTAAATTATTGTCATTCGACCATTTCCGATGGATGTTTTACTCAAAACAAGTTTACTCAATATCTGAAAGCTTTGCATCGCAATAAAGGAACAATTAAATTATTCTAAAGAGGCTATAAGTCTCTTCCAGCTTCATGATACCCTAATTTTTTGTATAAATATATTTCAATTGTAATCGTTAATAAATCATGCATAATTTTTATAAATTTATGTATATGCACAAGTAACATACATATATCCTTATCATGCATCACTAATTTATTCATACTCTTGGCTACTGCTATCAAATATCCTTCTCGAGTAGGCAAATTTTTCATGAATTTGAAATAAATGAATACCAATTTGCCTTTATTAGTAATGTGGGTCAACTTTTGGTAGCCAACAAAACAGAAAAACAAGAAAGAAGAAAAACCTATAAAAAAACTAAACTCAAAGTTGACTAACAAAAATTATTTTAAACTAAAATGAATGAATGCATGCAAAGCCTAACTATCGTATTATATTTATTTATGTGTACGTGTATCCGTATTTGCATCTGTATAGAATAGCTGGCACTACGAAAAGCTGCTCGTCTGAATTGCCGCCAAAGTCTATAAATTGTGCATTGATTTATGCAAAATTCACATGCTAATCCGATGCCAGCCGCCGACGGCCACGAAAATTTCAAAGCAACAGCAACATTTCCGCAACAATGACGACAAACAACATGCACGCTGAATGGAAGGCAGAAAAAATTTGAAATAAGAAAACACAAATATTAGCATAAGCATACATAAATATGTATTTACATTTTCATAGAAATATGTATATGTATCAAAAGGCAGCTGGTATTCAAGTAGAAATTCAAATTCGTTATTGCATTCAACAAAAGCTAAGGAAAGCAGAGTATTGTTGTAGCGATAGAGTGAGTGTTGGCCAACACCGCCCCCACGAACAATCGCAAACACCAACCATCGCCATTTAGAAACTTCAAGCCCATTTGGCTGCTGGCGGTACTTTACAGTCTCAACAATAAGAAAACGACAACGACAACTGCAATGACTACAAATACATCAGGCGATGGAGTTATCCTTTTGATTTGTGTACATTGCAATGAGACACTGACACATCACACACCAAAACCAAAACACACACACCGGCACATAACAGAAGCAAAGCGCTATTTAGCCTCCAACGGCCAAAGTTGATTTTGGGCCATCAAAAATACAAGGATATGCATGAAATGCAGCCAACTACAATGAAGGATGGACAACTGCAGCAAACTATGCAAACTACAGACGGCAAACTGGAAACGGCAAACTGGAAACGGAAAATTGTCATCGTCGAGAGACAAGTGTACAAAGGATATGCCATGACCAATGGTGGTCGCAGTTAGAAGCAGAAAAAGATGCCACTTGAATGCATCAACTCGAGCGATAGGACCAACTAAACTAAAAGCAAATGTGTATACATGCGCCAGGCATGACAACTGTACGCTAATCGATCAAAAAAGTACGTTGACCATTGTCCTAAGAGCATTTATTTTGATGGTGAATATTCAAATATGCATTTTATTTAAAAAAAAAAAGTTTAAAAATTACACTATTTTTGACAACCGTAAACTAAAGCAATCAATATGTGAAGCTAGTAAGAGGTACTAATACTAAATAAATTTGTTAAAGGGCCCTTTGAAAGCATTATACATACATCTCGGTCACAAATGATCTTCGGAATCCTTCTTAAATGCTCTACAAGCATTTAGATAATATTTCAAAACATCATTATGTTTAAAAACTGAAACATAGGAAACCATCTTGGCTAGAGCTCTATGACATTAAGAATCCGAATATATATATATACTTACAGACATCACACACGACGAACGTGAGTTGAGTAAGTATAGGATTCTTCTACTTTTTATTCTTCTTTATTAGCTTATACACCACTTACGCGATTTTATGTGGGCTCTGAACGATAACAAGCCGATTGTTTCGTTTTTCGTTGTTCGGAGCCAATCGGAGACACAACGTGAAATTAGGTTCACTCCAAATGATCTTTCAAACTGAGGTGTTGATCTTCGTCTTCTACTTCCGCCAGTGGTTACTGCATCGGATATTTTCAGCGCTGAAGTGTCGATCGGAATTATTAGGTCCACGCAGCCGCGCTCTTAATTATTTCGTCATATTTCACATTAGATATATTTTTAGGTTGGCTTACTACTAGGAGTTTTTGAAAAAGAGATTTTAGTAAAGATTTGTGAACATTTGTGCAATAGTGAATACAGTAGATGATAGAACGATGAACTGTACGATATTGAAATTAAAAAATAGTGGCTGCGCTGGATAATTATTGCAAGATGGACGTAAATACTCGAGCTCTGAAAGTCGGTACAGTTACCGCTAGTGTACGGATAGAAAGATTGTAATGGCTTCACTCAGTGTCTCCAAGTGGAGACGATGAGAAAAAGAAACAGCGGCATTGTTGACTAGATTGCAAATACGTAAGGAGGCTTATCCTCAAAAAAAATAAAATTTTGTGTATTTGCATGTATTTTCAGCGTTCATCTTCAGTTTTGACTCGTGTTTAAAGGTTATGTTAGGTTGCGCAGGCCGGCTGCTTAAGAAGTTATAACATAGAAAGATAGACAATACTTCGTCCATAGCGGCATCAGATGCATTATATACGCCCGTTAGACACAGCTACCCTTCCTGGTATATACCTAGCTTCACTAACATTGCTTTTTTCTTGCAGTAGTCACAGATTATACGCATTACTATCTCTACTCTTCTTAACCAAGCCTAATTGAAATCATACGGCGCTCGAAGACAATGCCCTGTTAATAACCTTACTTGCAGCGTGAGCTCTGGCAATGTATTTGATAGTATAAATCTATTAGGCTTTTCGTTATATGTTTTTCCCATAATTTTAGTTATTTTACCCCAAGGATTATTAGATACGAATGCGTTTCTTATGTATTCCTTTACTTAATGAGATTGGTAGATCCGTAGCTACGTCCTATGTAGAGAGTTAGTTTGTTGGTTACATCATTTCCTTAAATACCCATATGCTATCGGACCTAATAAATATAAACTCCCCCTTTTCCACAGATATATTAATTGTCTCCTTGCTGGATGAGAGTAACTCTGCCACCATTTTTATTGCAAATATCTCAACTTGGAAGATACTACAGTGGTTTGGTACCTTTAATGTCTTGCTTTTTGCTTGTGCGCGCGTGAATTCTCCAGTTTTGGCTATTAGGTGTACGGGTCGTATGTTCAAATAGCATGAAAAGCTGCAGATGCCGTTGTTTTAGGTACTCTGGTGGTGTTGATCATCGATAGATTTTTTCCAGTCTTTTCAGATACGTTGCTATTTGTGAAGTTTTCAAGTGCCAAAGTGATTATGAAAAACCCCAAGTACAGCCCCAAATTCTTGTGTGCAAAAGAATTATAAAAATATGTATTGAAATTGATCCAATGAATGCTAAAATGTTTTAATCTGTATTTCGTACTTATAAAAAAACAAGTTTTTAGTAAATAAAAGTACACAATAATAATCTCCGCAAATTTAATTATTTAATAATATAAAATTAATACGCAGGGAATAAGCTTATAGAATCTTCACTAACAGGCGTCATCTATATTACTTACAAGGCATTTCCTGCAACACATCTCCAACACAAACATATCTATTTGTAAAGCTTATATGGAGAATCATGATTCGCCACTCAAACACTTGGGATATCAACACTTCAAAAGCCCTTCACCTTTCGGCCCCTTCCTTTACGATCAAGGCGCGACCATATTTGTTTGTACACAAAACAGAGCAAAAACGTTATTTAACGAGGAAGCACGTTCCGAGTGGCAAAAACTCCCCAACAAACATGCCTAAGCGGGTGATTAAAGGGGTGTAAATGTTATAGTACACTCGGTCGTTGCAACTTATTCTAATGACTGCATACTTTACACGTTCATGAATATAATACAATAAGAAGAGGAAAAAATACAAAAACTTTGTACAAAATAACAATAAACACTTGGCAATGACCAGCACACGGACGCACTTACATGCATAATATTTGAAGTGCATTTGCATACCCTACAGATGCACATGCATACGTACTATATACTCGTACATAAATGCGCATATGTGCTTAAGAGTTCGGAATAAACAAATACAATACCGACGCCAGCAGGCCATTGTTAAGCTATGCTAAACCAGGTGATGAGGTAGACAGTAGATATTTGTGTGAAGGATATTTATGTTTGTATGTATGTTTGTGTGTAATAAAAACTTTAAGTAAGCGTATATAAGCGTAATATGGGTAAGCGTAATACGGGATGGTATATATGAAGTGTAAATATGTGTGAAACCTAGCCCGACGACAACACAATTTTTACATACAAACACACATATACATACATGCTAAAAATTTATTTGTTGTTGTTGATTGTTTATAATGTGCTTGTTTGCATTTCAGTTCTCATGCACTCTTCTCCTGCTGGCATTGCGATTTAGGCTTTCTGTTGTTTTGTTGTGATTGTTATTGCTATTGTTATTGTACGAGGAGTGTATGCAGTTGTTAGTACTTGCTCACTTCAATAAATATTCAGTGATGTAGAAGTTTCAACTTTTGTTTATGCATATTTAAAATTATTAATTGTTTTTTGTGTATACTCGCTGAAGTTGGTGGGAAGTTGTAGAGAGTTGCTTTGCAGAAAAAAAACACAAAATAAAAACAAAAAAACGTAGAATAAATAGTTAACTAAATATAAAATTCACAACTTTTTACTCTAAAATGAATTAATTATTTAAAATTTTGTGTTAAAACTCCATATATGAATAGCTGTTTAATTTGTAGTGCAATTAATAGTTATAATAAAGTAGTTTATATCATAAAATAATAATAATATAAAATTTCAAGAACAGTTTTCAAAAATACTGCTTAAGGCATAATTTTTTTTTTTTTTTTTTTTTTTTGTCAACTAATGCTATTTGTTTATAAAATTTCGAATATTTTAGAACTACAACTAAGCTCTCACCAAGGCGAGGAAGCAGAAAGTGGATCTGCGGAAAACACAAACTTTTATTTCAGAAGTATGAAAATGAATTACAATTTTCACCATACTTAATTTCTGAATATATTTTCCTCCATAGAATCGACGTACTGGCCATCAGATCCAAATAAAATTCCTAATCTCGTCAATTTCTACATAACGAAAAGGCTACCAAATGTACAAGTCATATACAAAACTAGGCTTGATCTTTTTTCAGATCGTTCTCCCATGATTGCTACTACAGCCAGAAAGCTGCAAAATGACATTCAAAGCTTCCAGCTTTGTAATAGACGTACCAATTGGATCCAGTTTAAAACCATTGTCTGTCCGATTCTTACCACAAAATCTTCTTGAAACTGAGGAAAATAGTATTGAGGCCAAGAACCACTGTATTACATACATACAAAAGGCTGCGTGGTAAATCACACCTGCTCAAAAACCTCACAAACTAAGATTAAAGAAAAACTTTAGGCAATGGAATCTGCCATCAGAACAAGTAATATGAAGATAAAATTTTTTTGAAATAGACATACAAAGGAGCTAATAAATATTATCCTGAGGCAAAGGAACTTAGAAATGTAGAAAGCTAAAATCTTCCATTGATTGTTAGTCCCCGTCTTTCTAGAGGTACTTCATCAAATGAAACTGTTGTTGAGAAAATTCCCTGAAAGTGAAAAAAGCAGATATTACGCACTCTCCATAACCTTTAAGATCATAAAGTTTCATAGCATGATTGAATCTCTGACGAAGTTCCTTCGTCTTTATCACTCACCTGTTTAGCACATGCCTAAAGGTGTTTTTCCTGCCCAGTGAAAGGTAGTTGAGATGAAGATGGTTTTGAAACTAGAAAACATCACAATACAGTTGAGCGAGTTCATTGTCATGTAGAAAAATCTCCATAGGCATTTGAAAAAAAAAAATTTGCTCAGCCGCTTTTTTAGGCTTTTCTCAAGCCGTTGACAGACTATGGGACAAATATGTATTATTTTCAATTAAAAAGTAGCTACCACTAAATTTATATTTGCTAATAAAATTATATCAGAGCCAAAGATTTTTCGATGCTTAATGAATCTGGGGCAGTATTTATCTACAACTTATCTATGATGTACTAACATCAAATCACGTTCTAACTGGAGCTTTTGCTAATTATAACGCTGCTAGTTATCACGACTACCCGCATTGTAAAAGCTTCATCCTCAAAGCTTCAAATTCCAAGTGATTGAATTTCCAGCTGGATGAAGCGGCGCTTGGAGGTTAACTATACAAAACTACCTCATAAAACATTTAATACTAGGAGAGACACTTGTATATAAATCAAAGCAGATAACTTCATAACATAATCTCTCAATGAGACTCAGCTAAGTACTTGGGGCAGGCCTGTAATATAGATAGATGTGTGCTCTCTCAGCCTATTCTCTATATTTAGCTTTCTGTGGCTTTTTAAAGTTTCCAATTCTGGAAAAGGGCATGGCGGTAAGAGATTCGGGTCAAATGAAGAGGTCATCACGAAAACAAATACCTATTTTGAGGGCCTCGTATTTCCAGAGAATATAAACATTAGAAGAACGCTTGACTAAATGTATAGAGCTAAAAGTAGATTATGTTGAGAAATAAATCGCTTACTTGACAAAAAAAAATATTCTATTCAAAAATTAACTGACTCATCTAACCTACATCGCATATTAAAAGCGCGTTTTTATAAAGAAATGAAAAGGAGTACAACATCTTTTAAGTTTTTTCAAGTTCGAATTATCACAACTCAGTTAGACTAAATTTCAAAATTTTTAATCGACTTGAAACTAAATTATTATTGCCGATATATACATATGTATACGCATCAATCTCAAAAACAAACAAAAAATAAAAAAATATTCTGTCAGCATACAAAATTTCGTAAAAAACACTTTAAAATTCTTGAATAAGTTTGCTTGCAAAGAGGGAGTTAAGAATAATGAAGTCTACTCTACTCTTCATCTTCATAAATTCGGTAGTATTATTCAAAAGAAAGATTTTTTTAAGAGGAGTAGTGCGAAAAACGATATATGGTTAACGTCAGATAGCTATGAAGTCGACAGCAAAGAGGGAACTAAAGTAATTTATTGTATAAAGGTATATACTAGCTGTTAAATTATCAATTGCCTCTCTCTATGAACAACAAGTTTCTCTTACATAAATCCACACTGAAGTCAGCATGAACGTACGGTAATAAACTGTGTGGCCAGCCTCTAATTCCAATTAAGAAACTCTCCTTAAGTTTTAGCTCAAGGCGTTAAGAAACCTTTGTAAATACTCTCTCCTTCATTAAATAGACCAAAATTCAACGCAGTTTTGAAAAAACTCACTAGTAAAAAAGGTGAAATAAAAAATTTGCCGCAAAATATCGTGATCGCCTTCAAGCACAAAAAAAAACGAAGTGGCAGTGGAGCTTAAATTTAAAGTCTGCTTCTGTCAGTTGAACTTCAAAGTGGTCAGCAATAGGAAACGGCAATCAGCTCTCCACGCCAGACACTCACAGATCAAGTGCTCTACATCTTCTGAATCTTCTAAGTATTTTCTGAATTTTTTGCCCTCAACGAGTGTCGTTGATCAATAATTATTACATCCGCTTCACAACATTAACTGGGTTATTCAGACGCGTGTTATATAGTTATACACGCGCTTTTGGTCTTAGCGCCATTTAAACTGGCGTGAATAAAGTATTTAAATTTTTGTTTAATGCTTACGATTGCTTGTTTACTTTTTAATTTCTATAGATTTTTATTCCATTCTTTTCCTGCTTTCCTCAGCTTCTTTAAATTTCGAATAACTTTCTTCATATCAATTTCTCACAAATTATTAAAAAAGATAAAGGAGTACATCTTTAAATTATTGTCTCTGTAAATGTAAATATTTAAGATTTCTTGTAAAGACTAACATCACTCCATTTCCATCATTTTGTTGTAACAAGGTGAAGATTTATATTATATTTTTTCATAAGCGCAATTATATTTATTTACATACATACTTATATGTATCCATGGAATATATATATATGGAAGCATATCCACGCATGTGTATCTAAAGTTTAAACCAAACACTTTTCTTCTAAATTTCAGTGAAGATAAGGGACTTTTCTGTCAAAAGGATTTAAAAAAAATTCTTTGAGGACAACAAGCAAGCAAATGAGCAGTCTAATACAAACTTGATATGGCACGAGCTGTGCTTGGTGAAAGCTTCTTATTGTTATTTTTAACTCTTTTCTTCATATTTACATTTGCCATTTTTGTTACCACTTTGCTCATGTTGTCAGAAAAGTTTAAATTGTTTACGTTCAGCAGTTCATTTTTCAGAATTACAGTCTCGGTCTTTTTTTCTTTAACATATGTTTTCTTTTCTATATTGCTTCTTCATTGTTATGCCAAAATGTTTTGCACTTGATGTGAAACAAATTAATTGCAGTGACGCGACAATGTTGAGTATTTCTAAAATATTTTCGTACGTATTTCTCTTGGTTCATAGCCTAAATTGAGACATCAAAATAATGAAAGTAAGAAAAAAAACTAATTATACCAGGAATATAAATTATGGAAGTGTGTTTCAGGAAATGTGAAATGAATTGTATATTAGTCGAACGAAATCTTAGAATTTTGGAGTGGATTCCAAATAAAAATTTTAAATAAATCTTGTAGTTCATACTTTAAAATCCACTCACCTTTTTATAAATTCATTGAGGACTTTCTAAAATCTAATAGATTTTTCCTTGCCTACCTCGAACGATGACAACAGAAATGGAAAAGTACTGATATCTGAAGTGGGAAGCGAGACGCTTTTGTTGAGGAAAAAATCACAGAATGTTCCTGTAGGAAAAGGGATCTAGCGAGTTTATGGTGGAAATACTTAACTAGACTACTTAACTGCAATATAAAGGAATGACATGAGACGGCAAACCCGAAGCTCAAGTCCTTGACAAGGATATAACCACTACATCACCCGACTATGATGAAGTTGGAACAGCGATTGCTCGCTTAACATAAAGAATAACAAAGTGATGGAAGCCAAGGGTTTAGCGGCTTAGTTTTACAAGCTTGCCAGCTTTGCCCAATCGATAATAAATGTGCGATAATTATTGCAGGATTTTTGTTCTTAATATCGCATATAAAATTCTGTACGGCATTCTGTGTAAAAGACTAAAATCCAGCGTAAACGAACAGTTTGGACCTTACCAGTATGGATAAAGAACTTTTATATTCACGATAAACCAGACATTTATCATGAGCTAAATCTTGGATAGGAACAGTGAGTAAACACCACACCTTCGTCAATTTTAAATCCGCATTCGACCATAAGAAATATAGCAGCCGCTAAAACGCTATGTCCGAGTTTGGTATCCTCAAAAAAATTATATTCTTATGCAAACTGACGCTGAGCAACACCAAATGCTCTATGAGAATCGGTTATGGTCTCTCCGAGCAAATTGATATCAAGCGAGAATTCAGAAGAAGTAATTCTTTTTTGTGTGATTTTTTCAACAGAACTAAATACAAAATGCACAAAATTCACAACTGCTGGCTTCTGCCGATGATATTTATATCATTCATAATATTCATAACAGTCATAACAACCGCACCGTAAGTTCTTTGCCTGGCAGTGAATGAGATTAGTTAAACAATTTTCTGTCATGAAACAAACAGTCACCCTCTCGCGATTGGGCTCCCACGTCACTCACACTCACACAATCTTAATTTTGAAGTTGTAAATAATCTCGTCTTCCTGTGAATCAGAATCAACAATAATAACAATGCCAGTCTGGAAATCTAACGCTTAATCACTCTTGTCGACATGGTGAAAATCATGGACGATAATAATATCTGATAAGACGGATATACGAGTTTTCGGAGTAAAGGTTTTACGAATACGTTGATTTATAGGAGATATACGTTTTGAATGTTTAACGAGCGGTGGAAGTAAAGGAAGAGGAAGACATCCATTTTGACGAAAATAAAAGGATTAGAGTGCCACTTGGACTAGACTGTAATCGCGTTAGCGTTAGTAAAGAAAAAGAATAAGAAGAAGAACACTAATTGTAGAACTTATACAAAAAATTTTTTTTAAAAAGAAATAAATTATTAATAATCGTATCCAAAAAACCATTATAAAAACGATATTACTCAAAATTTGCCTTTGGAAAGCGTAAACACAGATCAATGTATGTACTGGCACTAAAATCCTAAAAAGATTTTTAAGTTAATTTTAATACTATTTTAAAATACTTTTATTTACACATATTTGTCAACAAAATATATACTTCATATTTTCATGAAATAAATTCATTTGTAAGCTGACTTCTTTTGGTAAGAACGATAATCCATCATAACCCGCTTGCGACTGACCGAACCCACTTTTCTAATAAGAGGTGTATTATACATTACAAAATATACACATATACTCGTACAAGCTTTATTATATCTATAAAATTGACTTCACATCACTTAACGTTAACATATATTTTTAGTTAAAATGACACTTCCTTCATACAACGAACTGAAAATTAATTTTTTTTTCATTGTCACGTTGTAATACGTTGCGAACAAAGTGAGTGAATTATTGGCGGATATTAAATATGTATGTGTGTATGTGTGTATGGCTTTCCCACAAAAGTTGTCGACTGCTACATACCACGTCATACATGAAGTTATTGGCGTTATGCATGGTATGAGCAATTTTAGATGCAGTCAGTATTTTACAAAACAAACTCTTCTAACCCTTGTTAAAACTGTATTGGGAACATATACAGTCATACATACAAACTTGTACAATCGCACATACATATATATACTTGTATACTCGGACATGCAGGTGCTATAAATGTATAAAAGGTCATATTCGTGTTCGTTTATTTATTTATATATCCACAATCAGCGAACATAGATACAGATGTGTGTATTTGTGTTTGAAGCTACTACAGTACAACACAACTTTCCATATATGCATATTGTACAATATATTTGTGCTCGTAGAAACGCTCAGCCATCGCGCTACAAAAAATTATGCGCTTGAATGAATGAAAATGGACGAGCAAAATGTTGACTGCTACATATATATATATATATATATATATATATATATACTTTTATAAGTGGATATAAAAAGTTTATAAATTTGCGACACATCTTTCACGTGCTGGTATAGAATTACTATGTACATATATATGTATATATATATGTAGATGTTTACATCATGGAGTTTCCTCCACGAAAAGCGCTGTCAGTGGCTACTCAAAGCGGTGAAGTTGGTGAATGACAGTAAATTCCATCGCCATCCATCTAACTATCTATTCACATTGTGTTTGAACAAAAAAAAAAAAATATATATATATATATATATATATATAAATTACATTTTCATTATTAAAGCAAAAAATATCGCGTGTTCACAGCTAATCTAACATTTTTTACCGACAGCGGCAATAAATGTTTCGAAAAATATGGTTTATATATGTATACATATGAATTTACAGTATATACATATTTTCGTCTATTGGCCAACAACTAAATTCAAGCACACAGTGATTTTATTGCAAATAAAAGTTATGGAATAATAATGAAATAAATATTTTAACTGAATATAATTCTATAATCGTTATAAAGGGAGATCCAAGTAGAGGTACTTTTTTCTATAGCCTTTTTTTGACATATCACGAGTGAGACGTATAAAGCTGTCATATTATTTCAGTTCAGCATTGTTTGGTATTTCATCGTGGAAAGACTTACGCCTGAGCAACATTAACGAATCATTCAACTTTATTATGAAAATTCACGTTCTGTAAAGATGTCTCGAGCGCTTCGCTCTCTGGAGACCCAGCATTTATTATTGGATAATATTCGACCGAATAGAACACGTCCAGCAAGCATTGAAGAAAATATAGCGGTCGTAGCTGAGAGTGTACACGAAGACCGTGGAGAGTCGATTGGGCGCCGTTCGCAACAACTTGGACTGACATATGGAACGACTTAGCGCATTTTATGTCGATATCAAAAATGATGCCGGCGAGAACGGAACCGTCAATGGCAACCGTTAACGCACCATGATAACCGGCCATTTGATGCCTGAAATTGAAGCTCATGATCTCCATTTGGTTTCAACAAGACGGCGCCACGGATTTATTGAGAGAACACTTGCGTTTTTGGCCGGTTGATTGGCCACCAAAATCGTATGATATCACACCGTTAGACTATTCCCTGTGGGGATGTGTAAAGTTCTAAGTCTATGCTGGCAATCCCGCTTCAATTCAGGGCTCGGAGCAAAATATCCTGCGTGTCTTTCGCCAGCTACCAGTCGAAATACTCGAACGAGTCATCCAAAATTGGACTCAACAGATGGACCATCTGAGACGTAGCCACGGCCAACATTTGAAAGAGATAATCTTCAAATAATAAATGCCAAAGAATATTCCTTCGAATGATAATAACTATTCCCCAATAAATTTGAATTTTCTGTGTATTTTGCTTTACAAAAGTAAAGAACCTCGAAATGGATCACCCGTTACAAATTTACAGTTTAAATTGAAGCTTAAATTAGTAATAGTATCAAAAAAACTAAATTCAACAGTCACTAAGGAGTCTAGAACTGATCACCATTTCTTAAGTCAGCATAAAGCTATACCATACCTAAAACTTCGAAACCAGAATTATTAAGATTACAAATTTAATACTTTCTTTATCTTTTTTTTTCTTTTAAAATTTTTTGAGGATTGTTTTCATTTTATACCTAACCTAAAGCAGAAATAAATCGTATTATATGGAGAATTCAATGTAAACCGATTTACAACCAGACAGCTAAAGTTAAGCTACATCTAGTTTATTGTTGAAAGAATAAATCAGAAAAGCGTATGGTATCAGTTAAATCTACTGAGAAATCAGGAGTGAATTATGAAAAATAAATATTTTGTACAACATTTATATATAATTGGCGCTTTATAGCTTTTTATACAGAAAAAAAAGTGTAATTCTTAGCCTATATATACGGCAGTGTCATACCCGATTAATTAAAAACAGAATTGGAATTAATTATGATGCTTCTACAACCCCAAACAAATTTAGTGATTATAGAAAATCCTTCATTAAGTCGAGTCAAAGCCTTATTCTAATTAAGAACTATTTTCAAATGTAAGAATTATTGCTTCGTTCAGTTGATCCAACAGGTACGTACACAGATAAAATTTGATTTACCAAAAATTTTAAGAATTCGTATAGGAGTTTTAAATAAGCATTGCAAGAAATATACCTATAATATATGACAACTTACAAACAAAATCCACATAGTACAAGACCTTAAATGATTTTCCTCAAATTTTTTGGATGGGGGAGAGGGAAATGTTTTTTAATATTTAGCTTTAAAGCATTTTCACTTTTTTACTGCTGTTTGCATTTAAAAATTGTAGATCAGATTAATTGCGCAATCTCCCCTTAATGTTGGTTCAAAAATAGATTTTTTTTAATATTTCAGAAGTATTGCTTTTAGGAATATGCTGTTAAAATTTTGTAATGATATCTACAGTATTTTTGGTTCTACAGGTCTTTGAGCGGCCGAGTGGTTAGCATTGCGTACTGGCATTCGGAAGGCCTGGGTTCGAGCCAAGGTTCGAGCAACATCCAAAATTATAGAAAATAAATTTTTCTAATTGCGTTCGCCCCTCGGCAGGGAATGTCAAGCCCTCCGAGTGTATTTCTGACATGAAATAAAAGCTCCTCATAAAAATCCATCGGCCGTTCGGAGGCGGCTTAGAATAAACTGTAGGTCCCTCCATTTGTTAGTAAAAACATCAAGACCCAAAACCACAAATTGGAGGAGGAGCTCGGCCGAAAATCGCTTCAGCGGTTACAAAGCGCCAAATATATATGTATAGGTCTTTGAGCAGGTAGCGGCCGACCGCTTGGCTTCATACATTTCAAACTTTAAACTTATTTTTGAGGTAACATTTTTTTTTAAACGGTGCAGGCAAAAAAACATTATTTCTCCGAATGATCTGAAATTTGGAAATATTATTCAGTACACTAATAGCTTTGTCCAGTAGCATTAAATTATCTTGATAACTTCTTTCTTTTTAAGCTCAAAAACTGACAAAGGATAAGCCTGTTTCGGTTATCGAAATTGAAAAAATCACTATTTATAGCTACACTTGTACATATTAATTATCTTTTTGGTTTTTATATTTCAAATAAGTACAAGAGCCAGAATTTCATGCACCACCCACATCCAATTTTTGGAAAAGATTAACTTCAAGACCAATTTTAAAACATTAAAGAAAAAAAAAATTTTTTCTAAATGTTTTTGTGTTACAACTTACATTGTAAAGTATACCTACAAAGTTTATATATTGTTGTTTATTATTATCATCTTAAAAAAATATAGAAATTTCCTGAAATTTACGATCTCTGGACCACCATATCCTCTTAATTGGAAGTAACGGAATTATTTTTTGATTTAAGAGTTTTTGCAATCGTTAGAAATATTTGCTGTAAGCTGCTTTATGGGGAAAAGGATTTTGAAAGATTTCTTGCCAATAGTGTGAAAATTCGAAGCTTTAGGTTAAAGTAACATAAAATAAACCTAAAACTATACAGCTCTTGTTTAGATACAAAGCTATAATATTTGGATTTTTGGGTCAACGCTTTTAGACCGGTCAATGGTCAAGAACAGAATATTCCCATTCTAACCAAGTAACATATGGGCTGAACAATTCAAAGCTTAACAAGGAAAACGAAATTTTTTGTTCATAATTGATTTTATTCATCAACATCAAGTCACGCAATCATGCCGGCGTCGCTCTATATACCATCTATATACCTCTTTTCTGGAACGATTTCTTTTTCGCCTTAAAATTGGTCTCAGTCTCAATGATAACCTCTCATTCGAAACTTTTATCGGTAAGCATAGCCAGCAGTAACCGCAAACAAATCTATAGATGTGGGAACAATTCGATGTTCAATTCATATAGTTTGGTCGTTGTTTTGATTGAATTGTGACACGGTGCATTGTTTTGATGACACAAACTTATTTTTATCGTCATATACGGTCGTCACTCTTCAACCAGTTTCTGTCACTCAGATGACATTTGTTTTTATTACGGAGTGAAAAGATGAATCCATGTTTAATTAATTATTACATATCGATGGAAAAATTCCTGTTCGTTTCATTTAAACATGGCCAGACACTGCTGATGGGAGTCGTCGTCGTTGATGTCTTTGCTCAACAGTGAACAAACGTAGGACCCACTTTGAAGAAACTTTTCTCATAGTCAAATGCATTCAAAAGGTCAAAATATTCTTTTGATATCTACATCACTGAAATTCATTGTTTGATTGATCCAACGATTTTGTGGACATTTTTAACGTTTTTTTTTTTTTTGGTGTTATCAGGAACATTCACATTGTCAGAGTCTCTGCGACCACGTTTGAAGTTAGTAAACCAACGATTTGCTTTTGTGCCTGGTGAGTGAAAGTAATTTTGACACTTTTCCATCAAGATGCAGTTTAAACACAAAATTTTTTTTAATCCAACGTTTTAAAAAATACAAAATTGGTGTGGCTTTTAGCAAAATCACTCTTAAATTAATGAGTAAATTATTATAAAATTTTAGCAACGTTCTTTCGAAGATTATTGCTGACTTATGAAGTGGTGAATTCTAAAAAGTAATGGTCAATATCTTGACTTGTTTTCTAGTTGGAAAATTTTTTTTTGCTTCTCCCAATTTAAAAACACAAGTTCAATAGTGAAAATCTTAGTTTGCCAACAAAATGAAGAGATTTCGGAAACTCTTAGTAAAAATAGATAAAGGTACATGATATCATAAATAAAGTTTAATAGTTTCTTGATGTGATTCAATATACAAAAAACCATTTGGACATGTTGTTTTCTATGTGAAACTCCTCAACGAGTCAATCAGCTCAATATATTATTAATAGAATATATTTTTTAAAGAAATAATAAGTATTATTGGAAAAGCTGTTTACTATACTGAAGAAAATACTGTGAAAGCGACTTGCAAATTTTTCCGAACAAACCAAACTGACGGTCGCCACTCTGGCCAAGCTGAACTGTCAAGAAGTAGGGAAACTAGCGCACGTTATAAACAAGGAAATCAAGCAAGCCTCAAATACAAATTAATATATACGTATATAAATAAAATATATATGAAAGCAAGATAAGTGTATAGAAATTTAACACACACCCCTTGTAACAAAAATGGCATAGTTTAAGGCGTGCGTGCCTGTATTACCGGCGTATAGTGAAGATGAAGTGATTCCTTCACAAATTACAGTACTTATTGTGGTGGCTGTTAGATATGCGTTTATAAGTAAAATATATATATTATTAAGTTGGTGGTGAAAATATATATGGTGAGTGCATATGTAAGTGATTCCCTTAAGTTTTTTATTGAAACACATGTTACATATAACGGGTGATTCATTTCCAAGCTCCCAAATTTAAAAAAAAAAAACACAGAAAATTCAAATTTAAGGGGAATGTTTAATATCATTTGAAGGAACATTCATTGTCTTTAATTTTTTGAAGATTATACCTTTCAAATGTTTGCCGCGGCTACGTCTGAGATGGTCCATCCGTTGAGTCCAATTTTCGATGACTCGTTCGAGCATTTCGATTGATAACTGGCGAATGACACGCGTGATATATTGCTCCAACCCCTGAATCGAAGTGGGATTGTCCGCATTGTCTTTAGACTTTACATACATATCCCCACAAGAAAAAGTATAACGGCGTGATATCACACCATCTTGGTGGCTAATCGACCGGCCCAAAATGTGAAATTATCTGCTCACCGAAGTGTTATCTCAATAAATCCACTGATTGACGCGATATGTGGGAAGTGTCGCCATCTTGTTGAGACCAAATGTCACGGAGATCACGAGCTTCAATTTTAGGCATCAAATAGTCAGTTATCACGGCGCGATAACACTCACCATTGATCACCGACCTACAAACCATACCAAACCGTTTTTGTTTGGTAGCTCTTGAATCTCTTCAGGTTGCTCTTCGTCCCAAATGCGGCAATTTTGCTTGTTAACATACCCAGTGAGCCATAAATGGGCCTCATCGCTAAAAAAATTTGGATCGAAATCGTCGGGTATTCTTGGAACTTTTCAACAGTCCATAGAGCGAAGCGATGTCGCTTAGGAAGGTCGAGTGGCTTCAGTTCTTGCACAAACCGTATTTTGTATGCTCTCAATTTAAGACCTCGACGTAAAATACGTGAATTTTCGTAATAAAGTTGAATGATTTGTAAACGCTCAGGCGTAAGTCTTTTCATGTTGAAATGCCAAATAATACTGAACAAAAATAACATGACAGCTTGACACGGCTCACGCGTGATCTGTCAAAAAGAGCTATTGGAAAAAGTAACTCCCCTTGGATCACCCTTGCACTTTGTCAAGTTAATACGTATTCGTAAGCTTTCACAATTAAATAAAGGCAAGAATCAGTCAAAATGTTAACAAAATCGTAAGTAAATTGCTTATATTTGCAAAAAAAAAAGTTGAAAACAAATAAAGAAAAATTTTAAAACCAAATAAAAGTACACTATATATGACAAATGATTTTAAAAAACACATAGGTAAAAAATTCAAATTTTTTAACTCTGTTTTGGATGAAAAATGTTTTTTTTTTAAATTTGAGTTTTTTGGCATATATTTTTTATGTTTAAAAATTCAATTTTTTCACACAAAATGTATCACATAATTTCTTGTCAAACATTTTTTTCGCATTTTAAAAAATATATTCTACTTACTTCTCAAATACAACTTTTTTATTTTAAATAAGTAGGTTTGGTATACGCACTTGTGCTCTGAAAATTTTGTGAAAAAAACTATTTTCAAATTTGTGCTCTCTTCGTTATATTTTCTATTTTAATAATTTTAAATAGTTCGTTTCGATTTTTTAAATACATACTATATCCTACTCCACAACTTATTAATATTCAAGTTATGGATTCTCGGTGTCTTTGTTTTAAGATCATAAATAGACTATGCTAGATATCGAACATCCGAATGCTTCTAAATACCCACAGAAATTAGTGAGAATTACAACAATCGGTGCTTTTATGAAATTTGAATTTCTTTGTCTCACTCCTTCAGAATTTTCACCAGCTAGTGAGGAGGCTTGTGGAATCGATGGCGAAAATAGCAAAAATATTTACCACATGACATTTAGTAACAACCATTAAAGTGAGAAAATTAAACGAATCTACACATACATACACACCAAGAAACGTGAGGTTAGAAAGGTCATATTAGAAAATTTAAACTTAATTTAAGCCACAACCCATGTTGTCAATCAAATGAAATGTGAAGTTTTATACATGAATCACACACGAGCAAATATTTATCTACATACATACATCGTACAACGTGACGGAATCGCACTTATTACTTACTATTTACATAAGTCACATAATAAAAGCCCTGATCAACATTCTGTTTTGAACTTTTTAGCTCAGACATTCCTTTACAATTTCACACTCCGCGAATAATTAATGAAGTCGTCTGGTAAAATGGAATTTTATAAAAGCACGCTATTGCTGGTCTCATACACAAAGGTAAGGAGCTGAAGATTTAGCATTTGAAAATATAAAATGTATACATAGTCATTTGCATATTTCATATCCATGTATATATTTAAGTAAATAAAATAGATTAACAAATCTAATCCACTATTTTACTATTCAAATATAATGTAATTATTATTAGTGCTTTTTTTATATATACTACAACATAAATATATTTACAAACATACATATGAAAAAACGTGTGTCCCGCCCTAATAAATGTCATAAAATTGTCATATTTTTTCTTTATATTAATAAACTTTCTGCATTAATTATGTTTTATTACAATTTTATGGCAATTTTTGAAAACTTATACATATCTGTGTGTACATATGTATGTATGTATATAAATATGAATATATTATTTCTTTTAGGGTTGGTCAACTAGCACACAATGCTTTTAATTGTTAAAGTAAAACTTTATTTTACGTTTGCGTTTAAGGGATTTTTTAGTGTAAGTCATTTAGAAATTAAGGTCAGTCTAAAATAGAATTTAAAAATACATTTTAATAAAACAAGAGGTTAATATTTTGTTTTTGTTATGAATGAAGTGATTTGTAAATTTGATAACTAATTTAAATGTATGAAAATATGTTTAAAGTAAATTAATTTTGAAATTTCTTTATTTGTATTTCTATATGTGCCCGACTAACATTAAAAACTACAGCAAATTAATTTAAATAAAAGAAATTGGTTAAATCTTCTAATTACGGTCGCCGCTCGGCAAGGAAAGTAAACTCATGCAAGTGTATTTCTAACATAAAATAAAAATATTTTCATGAATATCCCTCAGTTGTTCTAAAGGGCTTAGAGTTAACTCTAGGTTCATCTCGCCGCAAATCACTTCAGCAGGTACAAAACTACAAAGTGGACTGTGATTTTTCCTGCTTTTTTCCTAACCTTTTTTATTTGGAAAACAACTTTTGATCAATAAATTATTTACGATATTTTCCCATGACAAAATAATTATTATTATTTTGTCCAACGATGTCATCGTGAGCCAATTGAATTTCAATATATTCGGTCTACTACACATGAAATAGTATATTAACTTTGGTACGAATGACGTAAGTACCAGAAGAAGAAGAGAAGAGAAGAATACCATTAAAATTTATACCGATCGTATGGGGATCACGAGCTTAATTGATTTTGCCATGCCCGTCCGTCTGTCTGTTTGAGCGGTAACTCGTCCCTCATTTTTTGAGATATTTCAATCAAACTTGGTAGTCATGACATAGTGGTTCTGAAAACCATCGAAATAGGATCAACGTAACATATAGCTTCCATACACCGATATTTTCAGATGTGAAGTTCTGGTTAAAACTCAGTCATAAAAGCATTCAGAAGCAAGAAATTTTACATCCAACAAATGTTGCGCATTGCATATTCGTAGTGAAAATCATCGAAATCGGGCTGCTTTATCATATAGTCAAATACAACTGTTTTTTACAGATACGTTTTAGGTAAAATATCCGCCGCAAAAGCATATCTGGGATCGTGAATGGCATGGTGCATCATGAATTCCTGCCAAAAATCGTACAGTTAATAAGGTATACTACAAGGAAGCTATGCAACGTTTGCGTGAAGCAATATGGCTCAAACGATCGAAATTGTGGAAAAACAAATCGTGTATTCTGCATCAAGATAATGCACCAGCTCACACATCAACGCTTATTCGTGATTTTTTTTGCGCCAAAAACAAAACCGTAATCATGCCTCAACCACCATATTCACCAGATTTGGCTCCCGGCGACTCTTTTCTATTTCCAAAACTAAGAAACCAATGAAAGAAAAGGATTTTGCCACAAGTGATTAGATCAAGTCAGAATCGAAGAAAGAGCTGATGGCCATACCGAAAGGCGCATTTCAGAAGTGCTTCGAGCATCGTTGGTATAAGTGTATTATGTCCGAGAGGGATTACTTTGAAGGTGACTAAATAGATATTGATGAATAAATAAGTACTTTTCAAAAAAAAATCAAAATTCACCTTTTCCTTTGAACACATTTTTATGAATTTCGTATTTTAATGAAAATCATCCGAATCGGGCTGCTATATCATATAGCCCCCATACAATCGATTCGTTCAGATATGAGGTTTTGTGTCAAGAATCCGTCAGAAAAGCATATAAGAAGAAATTTGGTATTCACTGAAAATTATCAAAATCAAGTTTTGCATTTTGCAATAAATTTGATATGTTCATGAGAGGTATAAAGAATTCGACATTGCCGAATACAGCCTTCTTCCTTTTTTAATAAAAATTCACCAAATGATGAAGCGAAAAAAAAATATTTTAAATAAAAATGGAATCTTATCTGCCCTGTTCCAATCAAATCGAAACTTGCCACCATAACGACTCGCCTCGGTATGCACAGCTTCTATCGACTTGATGTACACACCGAGCAGGTTGCAAGTGGCCAAGGTTATTTTTATGACGAAGGCTGGTAAAGAGGATTATTCTGTACCGAAGTGATATACTATTATATTCCAACAACTTTCATGCTTAAAAACATATAAGGATTTTTGGAAATTGCATCAAACAACAAATACCTCCTGAGCAGGTGTCCTTTTCATAGCACACGTACGATAAGGTTATATATACTGATATCGCTTTACACAAGGTATACGAGAATATACGTTGCGCCATAATTGGAGTAGAGGGAAATTTTAATAATACAAACACCAGCGTCAATTGTCCCATTTGGAATCAACCAGACCTTACTTGCCTGGTTGACGCAAATATTAAGCAATAGACGGACTATATGTGAGAGTGACATTATAAACAAAGTTGCAGGTGGCACTACACATGACGGAATTCTACATCCGTTAATGGGGATGGCACTGACAAACCGACTACTCCAGCTGCTCGCAGCGGGAAAGTTAAAGATCGTATGCGATGTAGGTGACCTCGTCATCTAACGAGTATCTTAAGGCAAACATTTCAACAACGCTTTTACCCGTGCGTACATTTTAAATCTCAGCTGAATGGGTTGAGAGACAAGGACTCATTAAACAATTGGGAAATATAGAGGTCTGCCTCTTCGCGAGAAATAGAAAACTCCATAAATTTAACCCAACGTGTGATGTGCTCTCCGATTCGTTCAAGTACAAAATGTATCCAGAAATTAAGTTTGCTGATTCTCACACGGCAGGAGGAATATTATTGACGTAATGTTGACAGCACGACCGTTTAAGGTTGACAACTGCCCGCGCGAAAACACGTTTCGTGAACAATGTCAATGCAGTCTTCCGCCAAGTGCAAAATATACGCTTTCATTCATTATCTAGTTTGGAAGGAAACCCCTCAGTTTGAGATTTATAATGAGGTAAAAACTGCATATGGAGAAAAGCTATGAATCATACGAGTATGTACAAGTGATGTCACGAGCTTAATAATGATCGAACTTTTCTGCACGAAAAAAATAAAGCGATTCATTAAATCGGGGGATCTATTCGCAAAAACAAAATAGGTTTAAGTAGCTTAGCACAACCAGCCAACCAATAAAATATACTTTAAATTAAAAAATATAAGAATGTCCAAGAAACTGAATGATTAACAAATCATATAATGGCACAGAATAGCATGGATTGAATAACATTTATAAAAAAAGTTTTTAGAAAATTTGTTTCCATGTAGGTGCTTGAAAAGGCAGAAAATTTATAGCTTTATTCAACTCGTTTCTTCTCTTTGCTGTTTGGCGCCAGTTAGAAATACCTCTCCACCTGATCTTTCCAGCGGAGTGAAGGTCTTCCTCTTCCTCTGCTTCCGCCAGCCGGTACTCCATCGAATACTTTCAAAGCTGGAGCGCTTTCATTCATTCGGACGACATGACCTAGCCAGCGTAGCCGCTGTCTCTTAATACGCTGAACTATGTCAATGTCGTCGTATAACTCGTCCAGCTTATCGTTCCGTCGTCTGCGGTATTCACCGTTGCCAACGCGCAAAGGACCATAAATCTTCCGCAAAACTTTTCTCGCGAAACCCCCTAAAGCCGACTCATCGGATGTAGACATCGTCCAGGCTTCTGCATTATATGTCAGGACGGGAATGATGAGCAACTTGTAGAGTTTGGTTTTGGTTCATCGAGAGAGGACTTTACTTTTACTTTTTTGCCTACTCAGTCCAAAGTAGCACCTGTTGGCAAGAGTGATTCTACATTGGATTTCAAGGCTGACATTGTTGATGTTGTTAATGCTAGTTCCCAGATAGACGAAATTATCTACGACTTCGAAGTTGTGACTGTCAACAGTGGCGTGGGAGCCAAGTCGCGAATGCGATGACTGTTTATTTGATGACAGGAGATATTTCGTCTTGCCCTCGTTCACTACCAGACCCATTCGCTTCGCTTCTTTGTCTAATTGTTAAAATTTCACTTTTGTAAGAAAAAGGGAAAGACACTGTCACTGTCACAAAATCTGTGTAAGGGGAAAAATTTGGAAATCTTGAATGATGCCTCTAGGATTTTACTATTCAACGTGCCTTCTTGCAGTGGTCTTCTTTACTGAACGTAAACACTTTTCTTATGTCAAAAATTGCATTTCCCTCAAATGGCGTGGTGTACTTACTTTTTTTCTATATAAGATTTCGCTTTCTAATTAAATTACGCGGAATAAAGAAATTTCCTTCAAATTACTTTTACAAAAAATACTTTTTAGCCTTAAAGCAGAAAAATTTCTTAAGTTTTTCTGAAATGTAAAAAAAAAGAATTTAAACCTTTCATTTTATAAAGTTTCGAAGTTAACGCCATTGAAAAGGACAACAAATTAAACTGAAAATAAATAAAACAGAATAAGAGCATCAAGTGGACTAAGAACCAAAAGGGAACAAATTGAACAAGTATCATTGTCATGAAGCGTCACTCACCCACCGTTGCAACTCATTAAAATTTATGTTGGCTGACCTAATTTGTTTCCTCCACGTCAATACGCCAAAGAAAAGTATTATGTCAGTTATATGCCTCTGTGGCTGTGTATGTGGCATGAGTAATAATGTGCACAAAGTCGGCGTTGTAATTGAATATTTTACACGCGTTGCACATTATAAGTCTAAATGTACGTGTACATATATTTCAGTGAATACTCTCTCGTATTGAAGGTATACCGCGGCGTATACGCATTTTAATTAAGCAAAATTTTATTTTCGCTCTGTAAGGTTATGACACTGGAAATGTAAAGATAATATAACAGTGTATCATTAAAAATGATGTTTTCTAGCAAAGTTGTAGTGTGTTTTTGACATGAATGTACTACAAGTATATAATCTTTTTCATGGAGTAAAATATTTTTTCTTTATTTCTTTTTTGCCTCAATTTCTATTGTGTGTATATCATGTTGATATGACCTAGAAATTATGAAAATCAACAATAAATTTATTTCTTCATATATTTCAACATAGACATGTAGATAATATATATATGTACATATTTATTCATAGTAAAAATAACTCACCTGGATCATCATCATCATCCCAATCGATTTGCCCGGCGCTGATGTGGATATTCGCTGTAAATAGCAACAACGTAACAAAACCAACAATGAAACTTCGCCAGCTAGTTGTTGTCAAACTGGTACTCAGCGGCGAGAGACGTATCATTAAGGAGGTTTGCATAGTGCTTGTATTGTGGCTATCTTTGCTATTCGTTCTGTTGTTGTTACTGTTGCTGTTGCTGTTACTATTCTTGTTGCGGGTTGTTGATATTGTGGGCCCTAAATTTATTGTTGAAGGAAGCATTGGGGTTGTTTTTGTTGTTGCTGCTTTACATACAACTGACATTGAACTGCATATTTGTGGAGCTGTTGCTGATGCTGCCATTGCTGCGGGTGTAAAGGTACCCGATGGCGCTATGGGCATACATACTTGCGCTGCTGTTTCCGGTGCTATTGTTGTTGGCGTCAAATTATTTTTAGTTCTTTTACAGTGCAGCAGTGTTTTCACTGATGGTGACCCTCGTGGTTGTTGTTGTATTTTTAACAAAACCATTTTTTTGTTTTTGTAAGTATTTTTTCCAGTTCTTCGGTTGTTTTATTTTTCTCTTTTAACTCATTACTGTTGTACACTAACCATACTCGATGCTTTCATTGCTCCTTTTCCTTTATTTTGCTAAAATTGTACTTGTATTTTATGTTGTCGTTGTTGCTGTTGTAACCGCATACGGAAGTTACAATTTAATTTGCAGCGTCAAAACTTGTACTTAAGTTTCATGCTACAAACAGACAATTATAGTATTTGGTATGTGAAACTAATTCCCTCTCTCTCTCTCTCTCTCATTCTTTCACGCTGTTGCTTTTTTTCTTACTACAAAAATAATTTGCAGTGCTTTTCCATTTGGGCTGAGAGTTTCTATTTAATCCGCAACTAGTTGTTTTGCTTTTCACGGCGCTTGACACGCTCTAATGAAGTAAATACAACAGCAAGAACACGGCAAAAGTCACCAATGACCAGCCAGCAAAATGTACCTTCAAAAGTTTACGCTACGGCATTGGCTAATTCAAAGTATTCTTTTTTTACAGCTATGTTCGACGGTTCTGTGTAACTTGTTTTAAAAATGCCGTGTTTTTCTTGAATCTCTGATTTCTATGACTTTCCTCTAGTTCTTGCACTTAACTTGCTACTTTGTGGCAGCTATTCATTTTACGCATTTTCTTTCAAATATATGTGTATGTTGATGTATTTATCTGCGTGTATTTGCCTCTTTTCTTTCTTTGCATTCTTCGTCTTCTATTCTTCTGTTGATTAAATCAACTTTGTCTGAGCATCGTTAATTAAGTTGTTCTTCTAGTCAAAATTCCTGCTACTTGCGTGTGCACCGTCTTCATATGTTGTTAAGAAAAAGTTATTTATACCGTTGGCCTTCACAGTTCTTGGAGCATTCCTATTTCTACTGTTCTTCATACTTTTTGTACTCGTATTGTACCATTATTTTTTTCAGTTATATATTCCGCTTTGATTTATAAATACCAATCCAGAAGGACTTTTAAAAATCTGTAAACAAAAAAAAATTATTTACAAAACAGATAAAATAACTTGTAAAATGTTGCAACAATTAAAGAAGAAGCAAATGTTATAAAGACATTGCAACAGGAATTAAATTAATTAAAATTACCTAGATAATGTCACGCGTACTATTAGCTGTTGGTTGGAGAGCGCACAAACGCGAGTATGTTCGCATTCTAAGTAATGTTGTATGCGCGTGACGGTATTAAAGTAAATACAAAAAAATAAAAAATTTACAAACATTGAGAAGGGCACCCTCACTTAAACGAAGCGGCAGTAAAATTCACCAAATACCCACAAATCCCAAAAACACTTTTGGTGAATACATAATCACCCCTCATCAAGTCGCCTTTGGGATTTTAAGTGACTTATTTTGCGTGTAATTAGCGAACTTGGCATTGCCAGTGAGTAAACATATGCGCCTAAAATTACATAACTATATACTATACACGACTTAATGTATATATACAGCCATTCCATATTAAACGTATCAGACTTCTGCGCAATGATTTTCAATTTGGCTGAAAGTTGACATACAGTTTATTTTCATAGCAGAACTGACAAAAATTGATCAGAATTTTTTTTTTAAATTTGTTATAATAGTAGTTATGGGCGTGTCTAAAACTGATAATATCATGAAGGCGGTTCTATTAAATAAGTTATAAGTTGGTTAACGGTTTACCAACTAAAGAAAATTTAGTATCGCAGGAAAGCTAATAAATTGGCTGTATATCCATTGCATCTGATTTAAAAACTTCTTTACTAAATATTGTTAAAGATACTTTTTTGGCTGTATTAAAAAAAAACATTTTAAAAGCTCAAAAGATCAAGAATATAAGGAATATCCGAATGGATGAAGTAACCAAAGATATAAAAATTATATAGCAGTTTCCTTAGAAACTTCTTTCTCACTCACTTTGAGTTAAACACAATAGAAGCAAGTGCACAATTATCAGCAACGAATAGCCGAAAGTCAGATATACAAATTTTAAAGTTAAATTCCTTAGTAGTAGCCATAATTGTCCCAATTGCATTCTTACTTCATTTTTAAAATTTTCTCAAAATAATTTGAATACTCGGAATTAGTGCGCTGGCAATTTGAAGGTGTACTATATTATTAATATTTATATTTCTCGGGAAGGGTGGCGTAAACCAGTATACAGGTAATTTATAACCATTCGCTGACAGATACAAAGTTTTAAGCATAAATACTCAGTTATAGATCTTCTTAAATTTTTTACATACCAGTATTATTTCAAATACCTGCTACTTCTGGACCTCGTAAGACTCTATCTCAAAAAAAAATATTACATTTTGTCGTTGAATATTGTGTGCTAAAATTTTTTTTGGGAATATGAAACGTAAATTATAAATAAACAAAAAAAATTATTTTAAAAAATTATTTTGTATAAAAGCGTTATGCAACAGGCTTATGGTCTCAATGAGAGTAAAGTTTTTTATGTCGGTTAACTATTAGCCAACTTATAACATACTTTATAGGACTAACTTCTGGAATTTCGCAGTTTTCGCAACGTTCATAACATCTTGGTGAATTTTTTTTAAATACTTTTCGAGTCGCTTTCGGTCAGTTTTAGCATGAAAATAATCCATAAGCCGAATTTCATCCAAATCGAATATCATGTCGCAGGAAACCCGCTTTCTTGACATATTGAAAATGGAATGACCATATAATTGTACGTTTCATGTCCATAAATAGTATATTAACTTTGGTCCGAGTAAGTAAGTACCAGAAGGTGAAGAGATACCCTGAACTGATTTAGCCATATACATCTGTTGGTAGGAAGACACACATATCATAAATTGCACATTGGTAGTGAAAATCATCGAAATCGGAATACTAGATCACACAGCTCCCATACATCCGATTTGTTCAGATATGACATTTTGGTTGAAAAAATTATTGAAAATTATCAATATCGAATTTGCAATAAATTTGACATGTTCATGAAAGGTATAAAAACTTAGTCATCGCCGAAGACAGCCGTTATTTTTTTTTTCAAATTAATACAACAAACAATATACAGCAGAAATAACAGTCATCTAAGTGACTTTTTAGTTCACTACATTGCATAAACGCCCCAATCCTACTGCACTAATCCACTGTCGCAAGTGTTTATAGTACATTTTACACACAAGTTAAGGTACCCACGGCTTGTTTTCTGCTACAATTTGCAACTTAAAGCACGAAAAATATGCACTTTTTATGAAATATGTTATAGGTTTCCTGAACTTTTCTATTGTGTATTTCCCACAGAAGTTACAAAATACACTTGGATCTTTGAAACAACTTCTTCGCGATGAAAATATCATATAAAAATCAATATATTTAGGGAAAGATATTAATAAGACTAGAGACCAAGTTCCCGAAATTCTAATTTCAGGAATTTTCAAAAAACTGAGGGTAGCCATAAAACTAAACTTATGGAATAAAAAATATTTTTAGTATTGCCAATGGATACATAACACAATACCACTAACTAGTACTCGTCAATAATTATATTTTTAATGTACATGAAATGGTATATTAACTTCGGTCTGTAGTATGTAAGTATCAGAAGGAGAAGAGATAGACCCACCGATAGACCACCATCTGTGCGTCTGTCTCTTTGAATGCAAACTAGTGCCTCAATTTTTATATATATTATAGGCAGATACACCTATACATTTAAAAAATCATTTGACGCAACCGGCCAGATCAGACCCCTCCCTGTAGCATATACATTCGACCGATTTTCCAGATTTGAAATTTTTGGTCATAACTCCGTCAAATATGTACATAATAACGTGACATATTGGTTCTGGAATGCATTGAAATCAGATGACTACGTCATATAGCCCCCATACAACCCATTTGTTCAGATATGAGGTTTTGGTTCAAAATCCACCAAAAAAGCATCTGGGAGCGTTTATATTGACATTGCAAATCATCGAAATCGAATTTTGCAATATGCAATAAATTTTTTATGTTCATGAAAGGCATGACCAAAGACAATGTGCTCATGGGTTAAGCGATTTTGATGCTAATTTTTTCTTCGAAAGTGTATCTCACTGGTCCTCGAAATTCAAGAAAAAATATGATATTTTGTCCAAGCAATTATTTAGGTTATCTGGCAGTTCAGATAAATATGAACCGTTTTCAAGGTTCAGGCTCGTCCAGAAGCTAATGCTTTTTGTTAGGATACACTTTAATGGGATCTACTCATCTTTAGCATTATTGATTATTTTTCCTTCGTAAGGTTGTAGCATACTGAAACCGACCGAATTTTGAAAAACTGCAGTTTCATACATCTAGAACTTTTTTCCCTATACTTTGATATGCTTTTGAATTTCAGAAAATTTGGTTTGTTATTTAAAGGGTGATCCAAGTAGTAGTACTTAGTAGAGGTTCAAATTTCTTCAAAAATTATGTCGGTGAGAACGCAGCCGTCGATGACGACCGTTATCGCGCCTTGACAACCACCTATTTGTTGCCTGAAACTGAAGCTCGTGATCTCCGCGACATTTGGTTTCAACAATATGGCACCACCACACATCGCATCAATCAACAGATTTATTGAGAGAACACTACGGTGAGTAGATAATTTCACGTTTTGGGCTGGTCGATTGGCCACCAAGATGATGTGATATCACATCGTTGGATTTTTCCTGTGGGGATATGTAAAGTCTAAAGTCAGGCCTTGGAGCAAAACATCACGCGTGTCATTCGCCAGTTACCAGTCGAAATGCTCAAACTTGTCATTGAAAATTGCACTCAATGGATGGACCATCTGATACGTAGCCGCGGCCAACGGTTGAAAGGAATTATCTTCAAAAAAAAAAGCCAAATAATGTTCTTTCTAATGATAAAAAACAGTCCCCATTAAATTTGAATTTTCTGTGTTTTTCTCTTAAAAAAAAGTAGGGAACCTCTAGATGTATCACCCTTTATAAAAAGTTCTGAAAATTTCCAGAAGGAAATCGAGATATGAATTTTTATCGCTTTATCGAGTAATACTGCTTATTTAGATTTATTTCATGAGGTACTCAAATAAGTGTTGAATATATATTTTTTCATCTATCAGTTGGCAGGTCACTTAAAGTTTATATTTATATATTCTTGAACTTTACGTGATTTTCAATCGCTTTAAAATTGTATTTACTTAAAAATAATCATATTTGCCACTGACAAAATATTGTATGGGGCAATCCATTCTTGGTTGGCTTCTTAACATATTTACAACACATCTCTTCGTATCTTATATGCATATTTGTTGAGTGAAAAATGATAGAGATATAAAATCTAAACAAAGTATAAAAGTAATTTAAAAAATCTTGAAATTTTTTAAATATTTTTATACTTTGTCTAGATTTTTCGTCTGCATTATTTGTATGGATTTTTTGCCTGGATTATGTTGTGCCTGAATTTTATCGTGTTTTGATTTTATCTGTACAAATTTGGTCGTACCTGGAATATGTCTGATATGGATTTGGTGGTATCTGGGATTATGTGTTTCGGATGTTGTAGTTCTGGATATTGTGTGCCAGGATTTCATTATAGACGAAATCAGAAAAAGTCAAAGTTTCGCAGGTACATGGAGATTTTTAATAAAGTATAAATAGTAGATAGATAATGTAGAAGATCCGCACTGCGACATTAGGTCTATTGTTTCCTGCAAATTAATTACAATTCTTCGTTTAGCTCAAGTGCTTTTAAGAAACATATAAGACACAGGGATTTAAGGGATAAGCCACTCTAGAATTTTCGGAAAATAGATTTTTTTCTTTCAAATGATACATTATGATCTCAAAAATGTTATCGCGAAAGATTATGACAGATAAAAATTTCTAAATGCCCCATTTTCGGTCTCTAGTTCAAGCGTCTGTTTCAGTCAGTAAGGCATACTCAAAACTTCAAACGCAAACTCATCTCTAAACTGCTTTTTTCAAGTTGGCCGGAAACATAACTCAAACAATTTACTACCGATTCACTTCAAATTTTGACGCATCTTTAGAAATACATAATATACAGAAGATTGCAGTAACTGTGTGTCTGGCCGTGGTTCCCGAAAAAATGGAAACACCCTAGGGAGAACGCTGTATAGCCGCCGTTTTTAAATTAATTTTTCTCAAAAAATAGTTATAAGCATATATGTATAATAAATGCCTTTTGTCAAAAATCAGATCTGTTTAATAGTTTTTTAATAAAGTTCTTATCAGGCTGTAACGCTCCTATGTATTTTAGCCTTCTTCTTGCTACTGCTGCGCATTCTTTTAACAGATGCACCGATGGTTCTGGATTCATGTTACAAAAGCGGCAAGTTTAGCAAGAGAAAATGCTTAGTTTATGCATATGGAATGGGAGTCTGAAGTGTCCTGCCAGAATACCTGAAAAAATTATTATAATTTTTTGCTGAATTAATTTAACTATTTAAATGTATTATTACTATTTTAATAGTTTGATGACCGAATGGAAAGAGGGTTCAGGTCCTGACGCATATTTACTGTCTTTGCTATTTTCTTTCCCTGTATACCTCTCTGCCCGAAGCCCATATGAGTTGAACCTTATTGTATTCGCCCAACCGGTTCAGGTTGGAGACAATACGCTTCCACACCATGTGTGATTTAATTTCACAGGAGGTAAGTGCAGATTGACTGTCAGTGCATATCACTATATGTTGGTTTCAGATATTGCGTCTCATATTTAATTCGGCATACATGCTTATTGCATACATTACTGATTGAAATATTATTGGATATTGTTCCATTGTTAAAGAAAGCTTTGTCCTAGAACCTGAGATGTATGATTCTATTTCTTCATTGATTTTGAAGCGGTCAGTGAATCAGACATGTGTGTGTACTCTAACTAAATTATCCACCTCTACTGCACTCCAAAATGCTTTCTCTCCCATGAGGGTGTTGTATTTCCGTTCAAAAATCCTTCAGGTATATCCTCTCTGTTATGTACTACCAGTGAGATTTTTTCTTTGATTTTATATCTTGTTCTACTGGATATTATTCTACCTTAGTTCCTTCCCTAATGATGGTTAGAAGGGTTTTCTTTACAGTTTGTTTTATTAAATTTTGTAGGGATATAAAATGTAATTTTACTATATTTTACTATGCTGCAGCAGGTTTTACTATCATTGAGTACATTCAGTGTAGGATGATAGGCTAGTATCCCCAGATTTTTTCGCTAACCTTCTATATATCATCAAAAGCCTAGTTTTTTACTAATCATATAGTCCAAGCGCTTTTTTTATGTAACTTTGGTATCCATGAAGGCTCATAATGCCACTTCTGTTTGTTCTACTGCGTGTTCTATAACTTCCGAGAGTTGTAACCCTGCACTGTGTTTCGTTCTGTCCTCTCTGTATGCATTTTGATCATGATGCAGAAGGTATGTGGCCGAGCTTATATCGTTATATAATATAGTTTCCATTGCCTTTAAGCTGAACTATCTGTACCTGATATTAGATACTAGTACCCATCTTGGGGATAGGTGATTTCTTTTTATTTTTTATTGAAAAAAGTATAGTTTATTCTATTTATAAGTAAAAACGTTTAATAAATTCGTAATCAATCGCTGTGTTCTTTGTGTGCCCTTCATCAAATACCTCTTCACGATAGCCTTCTAATATTTTACGGATTGTTAATAAGCATAAGTGAGTATTTTGAAGTTTTATTGCAAAAACTGGTTATAATTAAGAGAAAACCATGTTCAAAATTAAAATCGAGTAAAAAATGTAAGTGGAACATCCAAAAAGAAGTCATGTAAAAAATTCGCGCAAATAAAAAATGTGAAAAAAAAAAAATTGCATAGAAAATTCTGCATTTCACTGTGCAAAGAAATGTCCAAAATATTCAGCACCAAAAAGGACGCACCTGCAAGCATTTATCATGCACACGCAAAACCCGCAAATTTAACACGCACTTATAAAGGTTGACTTGCGAAAATCGTTACAACTACACCAAAGCGATGAGTGTGACATTGTATGTATATATTTATGTATGCGGCATGAGTACGCATTGGGCCGGAAAAAAAACAGGAGGGGTCCAAACAAGCAAACAAATTTTCATAAAAAGTCGCACTTAACTGCAGCAATGCATCTGGACAATGGTCCACTTTGACAGTCTGCAGCTGTTCGTTTTAAAGGAATTTAAGTGCACAACCTGTACCATTGGCTAACGAGTTGGCTGCGCAAGGAATGACTAACCAGATTCTTAAGGTAGAATGCGGTCAAACAACAAAGAATTGTAAAAGCCAGCGGAGTGTGGGTAAAAAACAGACGCATACACATATACATTCAAACGCATCCATGACGAGTAAAGTTGTTGTCCATATAACATAGATGTAGAAATGTATGCTCCTGGCACACACAGGGTCCAACTCTTAAAATAAACTTCTAAACGCAAGTTCACTAGCTAAATGACTAGACGTGCTCAATACTAAGTTTCTTTCATTGTGTTTGTGTGTGTGTGGGTGTATATGTTTGTGGGCTTATGTAGAGAGAGATACAGCCATTGTGCCACTCACTCCCTATCGTTTTATGCCTTATGGGCGCAGGAGTGGTTTAACTTTGGCGTAAACTTCCAAGCCACACAATTGTGTCGAACACTTGAAATTTGATTGGGTGTCCGTTCCTTCAATCTCATGTATATTTGTGTGTTGAAAACCAGTAAATTAATCTAAAATTTTATAATTCATTCCAAAGTTACTCAAAGAAAGTTATGTGCGAGGACTTACAGAAAGTCTGAAATTTTTCAAATGTGATCTGTATCACATATGAAGTAATTGCATGGTCCGAAATCATAGATCCAACAGTTTGTACAACAATATTGTTATAGAGAACTACATATCCGCTTTAAGGCTGCTTTCTTTCTTTATGTTTGGAGGATCATACCTTCCATTTATGCATATTATTTCTTTGGTGGTAAAGTAAGCCAAAGACTGATATTTTTTCCTTGAGACCCAAAACGGAGACGATCCGGTTAATTTGGGTCCGAAATAACCAAATTCGGCCGCAGTAAAAATTGTTTAAGTTGTAAGAAAGTTGGTTTTATGCACTTACAGACTAGTTAGCAGTATTCCTCTCAGTATATCATTGAGTTAGAATAATATATGTTATATATGTTTTTCCTAAACGCATATCGGGTCTATCTGACAGCTTCGATTATATACGCAGCGTTTTCAAAATTCAATATCGTAAAGCAGCTCACAATTTGAAAACTAATTTAGCTAACTATATGTATTTATATATAACCGCTGAAGCGATTTTCGGCTGAGCTTTTCCTATAATTTGAGGTGTGCGTCTTAATATTTTCTAGAAAATGGAAAGGGTGTACAATTTTAATCCACCTCTGAATTGGTGATGAATTTTTATGAAGAACTTTTTATTTCATTTCAAAAATACTGTTAGAGGTAATCAAGGGCTGATATTTTCTTCCGAACTTGGACTGTGCAGATTTTGCTCAGAGATATTGAATTTATACTATGAATTGTAGGAATTTAGAAAAAAAATACTTTTTAGCCATGCCTCTAGTCTACGGCTATGCGACTCTTTGCAAGCTACCACTCCACGGCGTACAGTGCCGCGACTACTAACAAAAATACCGAGATGCAATGTTTTAACTGTACAAATCTAGGTATGAGGCTTTATTGAAAATATATCAATTAAGTTAAGTCGAAAATTTTGATTAATTATACTTATTAGTTTAGAAGTTACGAACTCCCAAAGTAGAAATTTGTTGCAGTACAAAAAATTCTCTGAAAGTTATAGTTTTCCATATTTATTTTGGATCAAATATTTTAGAATAAATTACGACAATTCCCTAAAAAATTTTAAGTTATAATAGATCTGTGATAAGGACAATTTCCGTGATCGTTATAAAGAAAGAAAGAAACTATTAAATTAAAGTGGATCACATAAGTTTTTTTAATAAATTGTATAAATTAGTATATATATATATATTTAGAAATATATATGTATATATATATATATATATATATATATATATATTTATGTGTGTGTTATTGTGAAATTATTAGCTGCGCATATTTTCGCGAACTCCAGATGTTGTTATTTTCCAGTGGGAGACTTTGTGAAAATTCACGAAGTTTTCAACACTTGGTTAAAAATTTTATTGAAGAAACTTATGAAAAATCACTAAAAGCAGGCAAATAGAAGAAAATGAAATTTCTATTTCTAAAATTTATTACATTTTGGTTCAAATTTAATCGAAATGGAGCACTTTTTGAAGATAAATACCTTACTCAAGCCACGTGCTTTGAAAGAGAGGATAAGGATGCTCCTTCAACATCAAAATGTGTATTTACCACATTTTCTAAAATATTTCTTACTTACTTTACTTTTAATTTTCTAGATAATATAAAGCTACGAACTAAATGTCATAAAATTTGAAATACTTTTACTTTTCCGCGCACAGAGAGCGTATCAGTTGACAAATTTTTTCTTTTTTCTATAATAGATGAGGCTTTTGTACCGAATTATAGCGAAATTGTACCAGGGCTGTATTTTGACATTTGTCAAACTTAACTTTCAAGCCAAACACGATTTGTTTCAAATAAAGGTCAGTTATTTATGAAAATGGATCGCCTAACAACTTCACAATTCTTTAAAATTGTTGAAACCTACTACAAAAATGGTGATTCGAACGTAGCCACGTCTAACTGCTCAAGCAATTGGTAAAATTTTAAGGAAATTTTAAGAGACTGGATCGTTCAGAAATATTTTAAGGCATGCGCATGATCGATTTTGCTCGTTCCATCTTAAATAACGCTGCTGTAAGTGAAAGAGTAGCCGAAGACCCGAACGTATCAATTTATCGTCGTTCACAAAAGATTGAATTTTATTATGCCATACTATGGTGTAAGTTGCACACGAACTCACACCTACATCCATATTAGACCTAGCTCGCACCACAACTGAAGTTATCTGACCATTCACAACGCCGTAGTTACGTCGATTGGATGTGCACCCAACAAGCAGTGGACCCCGATTTTTTTCACAAAATTTTCTTCTTCAACGAAATTTGCATTTCTCACGCGGTGGATATTTCTCAAATAACTTAAGAGAGGCCCTTGTATCCAAGAATACTTACTATACGCTCTTTGGTCCGGATGTGTGGGTGGACCTTACTTTTTTTAAAACTAAAACGGCGAGACTGTCACTGACAATTCGGAGCGTTATAGCCGTATGATAACCGAATTTTTGCGGCCTGTAATTGAGGAAATCGACCTGGACAACATGTGGTTCCATTAACATGGTTCCACACGCCACACAGCACGAACGAATATGGCTTTTTTGCGAGAGAAATTTCACGGCCGCGTAATCTCTCATCTTGCTTATTTTAATTGGCCCCCGAGATCGTGCGATTAGACACCGTTCGACTTTTTTTGAGGGGCTAAGCGAAAGACCAGGTTTATGCGGATAAACCTTTAACTCGTGAGCACTTGAAAACCAACATTCGTCAAATCGTGGCTGAGATACCGTTCACAATATGTGCCAAAAGGTGATCGAGAATTTCAGGAAAAAAAGTATTTTAAATGCATTTTATTTACGTTTATTTTGGAAATCACCAAACGGATAAGCTATTGTCGCGAGGTAAGTATATGTGAGTATTGACTACACTGACACCTGCCGCATCCTTCCCGCAATAACTCTGCGAAAGCAATATGTGGTATTCTGAATGCTTACTCACGCACACTTCTACCCTACCTGCTCTTCACAGGTGGAGATAGAACGATATGTATGTCTGTATGAGTATTAGCGCTTCTGTCCAATTCTACTTCCAATAAACTTCTGGCCCTAAACTGATTGAGTGCGAGTACCTTACCTACTTGATAGAACGACATGACGGCAGTTGTAAGCTTGTGCGTTTGATAACTGTTTGGCTGACCGAGTTGAGCTGAGTTGAGTTGAATTATTTACACAGTTACCATGCAGTTGTTGTATGTTGTTGTAGTTGTTATTGAGCTGAGCAGGTGCCAACTGCCAAGTAAGTATATATTTACACAATCACACATACACACATACATACATCTTTATATTTGTAGAATTGTAAAGAAATATGTATATATATATAAATATATAGGTAAGTACATACACGTACAAGTGCACATACATATGTTTCGTAAGTAAATATATGGTCATAGTCATAGTAGTTTTTCACACTGCTCTCGAGCCAACCCGCTCCACTATCTCTCCCCCCAAATGCAACCAACGAAGCCAATGTCCGTCGTTGCCAAAGTATTTTCCGGCTGTAACTGGAAATGTTCCTGTCTTTGTTGTTGCTGTTGTGCAGAATTCATGAACTGCATTCAAGTGTGTGCGCACAGTAGTCATATATCATATTTGCACTAGGTGCCCCAATTTCTAACTTTCCGAACCCTCATCCTTAGTCAAGCACTTACCGAGAAAGTAAGAGCATAGAACGCCTCCTCCGCTGCTTGCACTTGATTTAATGCACCTACACAGACGTGCACGTGTGCTCATGAGTTTTCCTCCTTCTCTACGCCAACCTTCTCCTTTTCCCTTTCTGTCCTGAGTTTAGTACTTTCGTACACACACAATTTTGTTTACGGCTTCAAATGGACACTGATCTAAGGGATATCGGTTGAGTAAATATTGTTAACTAAATACGAAAGTTAAATAAAATAAAGGAGTAAAACGAAGGAATGGAGAAAAAAGTGAAGCAATTTTATTGCACTTAAGTCATAACGTACATATGTACTTATATCTATGTACATACGTTTTTGTTTAACTATATCAGTGTTTTTAGGAGCAATCGAGCAATGAAGGTTTTTAGTCTCTATTGAAATATTTTATCAGTTCCTCAATCCATTACGATGGAGACAAAATAACATTTATAAAATTCAAATTTTGAAATTCCTAAAAAAATTTAATTGAAATTAATGAATGTTAATTACAACAATAATTTAATGTTTGCGTTATCCAAAAAAAAAATTTTCAATTATTAATGCTTAATGTTTTTTTTTAAGTAGTTATTGCTGCATTATAAAATGTTTCATTCTAGCATCACTTTAAAAAAAATGCGCTTGAAAAATAATAAAACCACTAACGCTATTTCACACCCTTTCTCAATACTTAGACTATCTAGTGACGCCCACTAGTTTAAAGTCGCTAGAAAAAATATAGAATATGGGGAGACAACTGCGCTGTCAAGAGGAAGAAGAGTCGAATAATTAAATCTAAAAAAATTTAATAATTTAATATGATACAAATTAAAAAATTATCTCTTATATAAAAGTATGTTACTCTTAAACTTATTATATTTACTTAGTCATTAAATAAATCATATGTAACGGTTCATGCTTGCTTGTTGTGTATGTGAGGCGATAACACCAGCTGTAAGGCTTTTTAACACTTCGGAGTTATTGTCTCTCTATTGAGCGTACATTTCGTTCTTACGGACATTAGTTCGCCGCTTTGTATAAGAAACGAGATACTATTACATAATATTAAGTTAGACTTTTAAATACAAGATCAATTTCTTTACTGGGAAAATTCAGATATCTACATGTATTTATATATTGCACTCGTATTTATACATAGCGACCGCAACTGCTGAGTGCCTAGCATTGCGTACTACAATTCGGAAGGCATGGATTCGAGCCCAGGTTCGAGCAACTTCAAAAATTATGGAAAATTAATTTTTATAATTGCGGTAGCATCTCGGCAGGAAATGGCAAGCCCTCCGAATGTATTTCTTACATGAAATAAAAGCTTCTCATGAATATTCCATCGGCCGTTCGGAGGCGGCTTAGAATAAACTGTAGGTCCCTTCATTTGTTGGCAAAAACAGCAAGACGCAAAACCACAAATTGGAGGAGGAGTTGGGCCAAAAATAGCTTCAGCTGTTACAAAGCGCATATACATATATGTATATATATATACATATATGTATATATATATATATATATGTAGACTCGTGCCATATGTATATGTTTATATCGTAAATAAGTTTTTGTTGAACTTTAATCTGCGCAGATAGTAAATATTTTAAAAGTAGAAAACTACCATTGGTTTTTGGATAAAATTGCTAAAAGTCGATAGTTTTTGCGGTTAAACTGCAATATAAATTTTACTAATTGCTGGAAGGAAACTTGTTCGTACTAAATTGAAAATTCAAATGTACAAGTGTACACACATATATTGTTAATGCATGCATGTTAGTTTAGTAAAGAAATACAAAAGTTTACTTTTTCAAACAGATTCAATTACAAAAAGCTTTTCAGTTCCATGCTTTAGTTTTATAGAATGCCATAGTCGCAGGGTAGGGGAAAAGTTTTTTAATTTATGACGTTACTATCGACTGCTGTACGAGCAATTTATGGAAGAGATCAGGAGTTGAAGTGATCGAAATACTCGTTAAAGGCTGGCCGATATGCCAGAAAAATGATGCGGCGATTTTCGCAGTACATTCCTGTAAGAAGTAGAAATGCGATCTGCGCACCGATTTTCAGACCATACTTAATTTATAGAGGAAACACCTCCCTAGCCTGCTTAATTCCAGTGATGAAGAAAACGTAGATGATGGCGATTGCTTAGACATTCCATTGGCCGAATAAGATAAAGCTCGAGCAGCAATCGCCGTGAAAGCTGATGGAGCTTCCTTCCGGTCGAGATATTGACTGTCAGGATGCATTTAAGAAATTTTGTATATCTTTTAAGTTTTTCAGAAATTCACTAAATGTAATATTTACATTTTCCAGTATATGGACGATACATATAAATAATTTTATAGTACCAATTCTCTGAAAATTTTTAAATAAACTGTCCAAAGGTGAAAATATTTTCTATAATTTAGAAACTACAGCATAAATGGCTGTGTTTGAGCACTTTTTCGCCATGGTGCATCGTGATGATTTTTACAACAAATGGAGCGATCTACAGTTTATACTAAGTCGCCTCTATTGGCGCTGAGCAACAGCAACATGCAATCTAGGGTATCTGGAAATAAACCTGAACAGGAAACGCGATAGTTTCCAAAATAGCTATAATTTCTGCCTGTCAGAGTATTGTTGTATTTTTTTTTACTTTGCCAAAAAATGTGGTCTGATTCAGATCGATTAGAGACAGAGCGTTGCCACTCATTCGTATCGACGAAATCACTCTAACGTTGAAATTATTCGATGCAGTACCCACAAGAAGATCCAGATGAAGTGGAAGACCTACACTACTTGAGAAAGATCAGGTGGATAAATACATGGCTTAACCTAGTGTCTTAAATTGGAGGTATTCTGCGAAGTGAAGATCGGACTGACGGGCTATCTTTGCTTCAGTCATAAACTCTTAAGCGGTGTCAACGGAAATATAAAAAAAGAAGAAGAAGTATATAAAATGCTAAATTCATATAATAAAACCAACAAAGATAACATAAGGCTAAGCCCACTTATATGTTTGCACATATCTGCAAACTTTCTAAATAAATACAAATGCACTCTCATAGTATTTCAGCACCAACTGCACAATTCCCATAAACTAACTACAAAGGAAGGAATGCATGCATATTATGCTACTCAGAAATGTTTTCATATAAGTTTATGCTATTTACGTTTGCTATTTAAGTATTCTTGTACCTCTTTTGTTGCAAGTTTTGACTGTTTGAAAATTTTTCCATGCATATAAGGAGACATAAAAATGTTGAAATCCCCAAATCCTTTCATGCAACTAAATAGCGCAGCGCGTTCAAAAGGATTTAAAGAAAATGCACAGCTGCTAGTTGAAAGTGGATATGTACGCTACAGCTTGTCACCCTGCGAGCCATTGGGCCCATACATACATATATACTCACAACATTAAATTCTTTTATATTTTACAATTTGTATACCTTTCATTTACATGAAATGGTAAACTAACTTTTGTCTAAAGTATGTAAGTACCAGAAGGAGAAGAGATAGACCCAACGAAATTTATACCGATCGTATCAGAATGACGGGGTGAAGGGATTTAGCCATGTCCGTCTTTCCATCTTTTCGTCTGTTCGTCTGTCCCTCTATCTGTTTGAACTCAAACTAGACGCTCAGTATTTGAGATATTCCAACCAAACTTGGTGGACAGATGCCTATAGCTTATATACGACCGATTTATCAAATTTGAAATTTTGTTCATAAATCCGTCAAAAAAGCATCTAACGTCAACAAATTTTTGCTTTAATCAAAAAACTTTTATTTTGGAATTTTACAAGTATTTGTTGTTGTTGCATGGGTAGCGACCAATTTTCACTAAAATGGTCATATCTTGAATACTTCACAATCCAATCTCATGAATACTTCACTTTAACCTTCTCCTAATATCCCTTTATAATTCCCAAAAATTTGGTGCAATTTGATTTGGGGGTTCTTAAGTTATAGGCCTTCATCAAAATTCGCATTGATTTTTATGTATAATATATTTATATGTATATATAGAAAATTGGTACTGAAAATCGTTGAAATCGGAAAACTATAACATTTATAAATCAGAAAACTATCCAAATGCACCGATTTGTTCAGTAATGAATTTTTTTTCTGCTTATGTGAATTTAAGTTAATATTGACACTTAACTTCAACGGAATAGAATTTTTCAATTTGCCATACATTTCATATGTTCATGAAAGGTATAAAAAATTATATAAAACTATATTTATGCATAAATCTAAAATTTTTTGTTTCATAATTTATAGTATATTTTGTCACTGCTCTTTTGTTACACTTCATGTTGGACATTATTTTTCACACTTTACTTCTAACATATGCTTCTCTCATTCCAATTATTTTTACCCTTTATAAGTGACATATAATTGTTTATGTGGTAATTTTTTTACAGATAAGACTGAAAAAGAGGTGATGAAATGAATGCTGTAACGAGATATGTATTTATTCGTTACATGGGGAATGTTCTGTTAAAAATATATCGAGTATTGATAACTTAAAAAGGCCGTTTAAAGGAGTTGTCAAAATTATATTTTCCTTAGGAATCCATTCGCCAGGAAGTCAGAAGGTAAATAAAGAATTATGCGTTATTTGAGGGAAAAAATTCGTTGAAAAAAACTAAAGTTATCATTTTGAGCGAGTTTCTAGCCCAAAATTCGAAACAAATACTGTCGAACAAATACTATATTCAACTGAAATTGCTCGAGCCGACTTCTTCTCTTTCTCCTATTACCCTTTCGAGGCACCTATTGTCAGTGCATACATATATTTTGAATTTAATAAACTTACTAAACATAAATGTAATAGATTTTCCGAATCAGAATCGCCAGCTTCTAAATCTCAGGCATGATTTATTTCTTTTGGTAGCAGTGCTTTTTGCAATACAAAGAATCTCCTATTCTGGTTCTGTCCAAACTCTTAATGCCTTTCATTTGAAGCAAAAACATCAAAAAGCCTATAAAAAATCGAGGCTTGAAATAGAAATCGAACCGTACATTTAAATCTTAATTTGCTTCAATATTGGAATAGCTTAGCTGTTAAACCAGCCTTCCATGAACTCAACGTGTATGCTAAGCAGAAGCTTTTTGCTGCAATAATATACCTGTTCTTTAAAGCTTCAGTCTGTCGATGGTTAAAATAAAAAAAAATATTTGGTAGATTTTCTAAAGCAGAATCTTACGCTCTTTATTCTCTCGCACGTCACATCACTTTCTTTCATGCCCGCATACGAGTCTTGCTTTCCTCTTTACCATCTATATGTCTCATCTTCATTTTCCTTGGGAGCATGGTCAAAAAATATTTGTTAATTAAACTATTTATTTAATTCAGAAAATCTAGACTTCAAAGAACTTTTGCAAACCCATACTATCGGCCTTCTAAATACCTAACCAGAAAGAAATTTTGCACTCAATGACATTGTGCATCATGTTGAATAAAGTCGAATTACGTTTTCCTCCTAAACCATCTGAGTAAGGGAAGCTTCCCAATTATAAGACCAGACAATTCAAATTATCTTAAGGAAAATCGGAAGTGCTCCTCTAGTGATTGTAGCTCTTTCTATTGAAGTTCATTTTTAAGTAAAGAAAGCCAAATTTGATCCGCACCAACTGGTGGTGGCTGGCTTACCACTCAACTTATCATCAAATGTGCGTTTGTTAGCTACCCGGCGTATAGCCGCCTTCCACCAAGCCGGAAGAGATGCATTTAACCCATTTCTCATTAGCCCTTTTACCTATGCTTTTGTATACAAATTAGTAACAGTTAAAATATCCAAACACTTCTATTTAGTAAACATTAACATATTTACATTTCACTTATATAGATGCATGTACCCATCTGCATGACAACTCGCCCCTTGAGTGACAGGTTTACCATTTGCTACTTAATTCATTTTTTTTCTTTTTTAAACATTTTATGCTGCACCTTAGTGCCATCCCTGAGGGGTGGTATTCTTGCATGGTTTGAATGTAATGTTGGCACACAACCAGTTGTTATTGTTAATTACTTTCCCCACATGCACATAGATCCGGGCCACAAACACTAATACATTATGTAGTATGTATAGAGAATACTCACCATCTCACCTGTCAATCATATCACAAATAAATGACATTGAAGAGATTTATTTTTGTGCTTTGTGTGTAAGTGTTAAGGGATTTAGTAAACATAGCGGCGTTGGGAAATACAAACTACATAGATGTTTTTAAGTAAATATAATAAGGTTATGGAAATAATTCTTATATATTTTTATGTAAATATATATATTATGCATGCTTGCATATATACACACATATGGTTATGTAAATTTAAAAAAAATGAATGGGAATAAATTCGCTAATTAAGCAATTATTACAGGTTTCACAGTGTCAACTTCGAATTTTATAACCTCGATATGTTGAGTTATCTAAAACTTAATTTTTAAAACGTACAGGTTACGTACCTATATTTACAAATGCCGACTCAGCATGTCACGTTACAAAAATTTCAGGTAATAAAATATTTAGTTTTATTCTAATCCAAATTTTATAATAACAGATAGTACATTTTTTTTCAAAGATAACGGTTTTACTAAAGATTATTTCGCCAGGAATAACGATTAAATACAGAGGGAAACAGAAGTTTGGTTTTGGTGATTTTTTCGATATTAACAAAATTTTGGGCTTAGAAGATAATAAAATAATAAATTAAATGTTATTAACTCGGTTGTTATAAAATTGGTAATTTAAGACCAATTTAAATCAAAATATTTAATTTAAATTTTCAATATTATGATTACGTGCTCTACTCTCCCCACATATTCCCTTCATTTTCTGCTAAATTTAAAACACGCAATACCAAAAGGCAATGCTCCGCCAATAGTCCTACAAACATTTTGGAGTCTGGCTTCTTTTTCGCTTTTAAAAACTTTGAAAGTTGCTTTGCACATAGTTTTCGAAATTCTGCAACAATTTCCTCGTTTCCAAAGTAAGATTACTTCTCGTACTTTACCTCTCTTAATTTGACTGCTAGGTCCACAGTTGCATCCTGTTCTAGCAGAACCAATTAGCTACATATATCATAGCCTTCGATGACAACATAACTCTGACAGTTTTTTGATGACCTCCTTACACAGTGCAACTACGATTTCTTACTATATAAATTCAAACATTTAGAGTGCATTTGGCTGTCGTATTCCATAATTTTATCACTTAGCGTGCCCAACTTGAGCATATGGTCCTTCTCCCATAAGTATTGAAATAATTTCACAATCAAAAGCGAAAATGTTCTTTCCATATTGAAGTAAAGAAACACGCTTCAATATATACAAATTGTTTAAACTATTATCATTATTGTGCTTTTTCATTGGCGTAACCTACAATATTGCGAGAGAAAAATAGAGATTCGGGCTCGTCAGATCCAGGTGATTTTTTCATGATTGACATGCAGCAGGCTGGAGAAGTGTTCCCTCCATAAAGTCAAAAATTTAAAGGTTTAATGGAAATTTCAAAGAAATATTTGGGCGTACGTTGAAGCCAACGATATGATTTAAAATACTAAAAAAATTTAAAGAAAAAAGACATTTCATTAAGACTGTTTCTTCTTAAATCCTACCATTTATGAAAGGAAATGCATATTGCTCACATCATAAAAAAAACCCTAACAATTCATTTCGAGAATATGAATAGCTCTATATTTCAACCAAAAACTATTTTTGCGCTCTTTTATACTTGTATTAAGTAAGCAAATTTGTTATGATCTTAAAAACAGTTTTAACAATTTATCTACATATTTCTACGCAATTATTAATGGTAAAATATTGAAAACAAACGTTTTTCTAAAACAAAGTTCAAGCAAAATGCTGTCTTCGGCCATTCTGAAGTCTGTATACCTTTAATGAACATATTAAATTTATTGTAATTTACAAAATTGGGTTTTGATGATTTTCAGTGTCACCATTTATTCAAATTTACGTTTGTAAAAAATCAATTTTTTCGCAATCAGATGTTTTTTAAGGGATTTTTCATCCAAAACCTTCTATCTGACAAAATCGATTATATTAGGCTATATGATATAGTGCTCTGATTTCGAAGATTTTCAGTATACATACATATTTATTTAAATTTACATGTATAGAATACCAAATTTGCCTCTCCTAGCTGCTTTTTTGCATGAATTTTAACACAAAATCTTATATCTTAACAAATCGGTTATGAGGAGGCTTATGCTATACTATTTTCAGTATCAATATTTACTTGTATATACGTGTGTAAAATATTGATTTCTACATACTCCAGACCAAATCTAAAACATCATTCCACGTTCATGAAAGGTATACAAATATGATATATTTGTATATGTATTTATATAGAAGTAAATGACAGCATGTAAGTGTTTGAATTACAAAACTTTTCTAATCATTTTGTCCCAGAAAACGTGAGTAGGATAATAATTAAGTATGTGAACGTTAACGACGTTGGTTCATTTCATGAATGCATATATGTGCCGTAACATACATACTATATATGTTTACAAAAAATAAAAGAAAAATAAACGTCCTTGATGGATATCGTTTCACGGGTATTTTATACAAAATTAGTCCTCTGGCATTAAAATGATAATGACTTTCTATTCACTTTAAGGAAATTTACTTAAGGAGCACTTTGTTAAACAACAGTTCACTGTTTCGCCGTGATTTCAGAAATTTGAAGCTCTTTTAGAATATATATATGTATAATGATGGGTCTATACTAACCATATTGAAACAAATTATTATTTTCTAAACTTCTTCCCTTGCTGATGGCGTCTATACACCCATAAATCGAGATACACATGCTACTTTTCTTTACACTAGAACTTAATATGAAGGAGATTAATGCAATAAAAATAATTAACTGAACTCAAGAAAAATACAACATACATTAAGTGTATAATTTTGGCAATTAAAAGAACATTCGACGCATTTTTATGTGCTCATAAAAATTAATTAATTTACTTTCATTTACATGTCCGTAATTATATATATTTTTGGATTTAAGTGTTTATTTACTAGCTTGTTTTTCATGCTATTATTATCACATTTTCTTAAGAACTAAAATTAAGAAGAATGCTGATTATTAAAGTGAATCTTAGAAAAGTCTAACCTAAGCAAATTTTCACAAAAAAAAAAATTAATGAAATTATATACAATATATTTGGCCAGTTTTTGGTTTTGCGTCTTGACGATTTTACCAACAAATGGAGAGACCAGGAGTTTATTCGAAGCCAAAAGATTTTTATGAGGTGTTACTTTGTACGAGGTATGTTAGAAAAATAACAAGAATTTTAATTGTTTAAAGAAAATATTTATTTATTAAACAACATAATAAAACAAACAAAAAAATTTTACAATAAGATTTTCTACGCCAGCGAAATTTGAAATTCTCGTTATTTTTTAACACATCTTTTATATTTTATTGACGAATATTAAGCGTAAAAATGGTTTCAGGTAATATTGCTATCATTCTCTGAAATTTCTGTTATATTAGAAACAAATTTTCTGCTGAAGAATTTGAAATATTTATTTGGAAAGGTTTATTTCTTTTACCTTCTGAAATTAGGCTGACAATATAAAGGTAGTATATCAGATCTCGTGATTACTTGAGATCAAGGAACTTACATAACATAAATTCTGCTCTAGCGAATATCTCTCTAGAAAAACATTTCTTTTTTTCTAGTTTGATGTTACCGGTGAATTTTATTCGACGCAGTCTAATATGTTTCACAAACTAACACCACTTAGCTAATATTTGCCGTTACTCCAAAAACAATGTTCATAATTTGACGAAACAGAGTATCACTATTGTAACTCCTTTCTCTTTCAACGCAAATGCATTCGTTAATATTATAAACCATATACACATATCTACGTATGTATGTACCTTGTATGCCACAAATATATACAAGAACAACCATTAGCGTGCCTCTGAGCTTCCACATAAAAAATTATATCCCATGTCAAATTTCGTTTGATGTTATTTTATTTATTTTTTTTTTTTTTGTATTTAGTCTTAAGCGGCTAAAAATGTCAACAGCAACGGACTTGCTACTCGCATGTAAAATAGTAAAAACGAAGGGAACAAAGTAAAGATGATGTGAAAGCTAGCTACATGTGTGTGTTGTAATCACTACTGAATTTATTGTTTCATCGTTTATATGCGCCGGTTAACGTTGACATGAAATTGCCGAATAATACGTACATTCTTTCATATTACTTTCATGAATATACATGTATATACATATATATATACGAGCGATTACTGAGAGGACTCCAACTTTCATCAGTCCGGAATGACAGCGCCGGTGTCAGTTACGCTTAAAGGTTGGCAGGCAGAATGGTATGCGCGTTGGTATGACCTCATATTAGAATGTATGAAACGTTAACCATCTGTTGCTAATCGTTTTATTCCTGCCTAACAGAGACTAGGATGTCTGGTAATTTTATCCAAAGACATTTTACGAAGTTGACTATATGTGGCAATAAATGTGTTTAATTCATTCACCTAAGTATAAGTACAGCGAAGTTAATTAGATGTCGAGAAAAAAATTAGAGTACGTTTTTTTAAGAATGGTTGTAATAAAAAATGCTATACTAAAGTGGTACATGGCGTCTATAAGTTAATTCTTTAGTCTCTGCCATCACCATGCCATGTGATAAATGTTTTTCTACAAAAGACGACGCTACTTTTTGAAAGAAAAGATCAACTCTTGATATAAATTCAAAATCAGAAATTTTCAAAAAAATTTAAATCGTATACTGAGAAAGTTAGCTATCTCGTTAATTTTTTTTTTTTTTTTTTTTTGTTGTATATTTATTTTTTGCTTTAAGTTCTTGATATGAGTATAAAACTTTAATAGAATCCGTCCGTTTAAAGTAAGTCAAAATCGAGTCGAAAGGGTCGACTTTATATACATACACACATACATCTATAAGTACACATCGTTATTGTTCTGAGCAATGTGATAAAGTAAAGCTTATATAGGGTTTTACAATAAGAGTGAAATGATTTCTTAAAAAAAAAACACTAACGGTTAAAGAAATTCAACTGTTTTTTATTTAATGTGAAGTACAATCGATACAATTAAGTTCTGAGTATAACATCACTCGAATGGCCTCCACGACTTCCTTTGTAGGAACGAATTCGATAAACCCAATTTTTGAGCACCTTTTCCACTAAATCAAGTCGTGTGTCATGAATAGCACGTTCAATATTGACTTTTAAAACTTGAAGAGAGTCATAGTTTGGTTTATTGCTAAAGACCAATAACTTCAAATAACCCCACAAGAAGTAGTCTAATGGTGTTTAATTCACAACTTCTTGGAGGCCATTCAATGTCACAATTACTTGAAATAATTGAATCTCCAAACCTTTCTCGCAATAATTCGGTTGTTACACGTGCTGTGTGACACGTAGCCCCGTCTTGTTGGAACCAAATGTTGTTAAGATCAACTTCTTCCAATTGTGGCTATAAAAAGTTGGTTATCATCAATCTATACCGCTCTCCATTGACAGTAACGGTGCTACCAACTTCATTTCGAAAGAAGTACGGGCCGATGTTTCCAAAAGGCCAAACACCACATCAAACTGTCAATTTAGGTGAACGTAATGGTTGTTCATGAATAATTTGTGGATTTTCTTCGCACCAGAATCGACAGTTTCTAACCGTGTTAAAAAGGGTTTGAATTTTTTTTCACAGAATTGCTTCAACATTGAAATTACTATTTTATAATAATTTATATTAACAATTTAATGGCTAGATCGGTTGCATAGAGCATTCGCAAGTAACAACACTCTTGTAAAGTGAAATCAGTAAAGTGCGTTTACAAAAGAGCTGTATATTTAGTCCCTGTGCATAATGAGATGAAGTATCAATTATTGAGTAATAAGTAAATTGTGTCAATACTTCTTATATAAAAAGCTAAAAGATAAATTCGATGATTAAAATTTCAGTACTCGAATCCGAAAAATTTGGAAAATCATCATGGTTAATTAGTAAAACCGATTCAATATATATTACTTCGCCTACGATTATATGCTTTTTAACTCTGATTACCGTAATGTAATATTTCAATTATCTTATCAATTTAAATACATTTAATTTCTAAACCTATTTTCCTTTTCAAGCTTTCTTAATGCTTTTGGTTTCATAATTATATTGTAATATTGCATTCCTTTGAAATTTAAAAATACTTTTCGATTGTAAGACTTTGTAATTCGCCTCGTTTTTATACGAATACTAGCGGACCCCGGCATGCTTTGCTACATTTATAAAAAATCAAGAAAATCTTATGTAAACTGCTAGCTTTCTATGAAGAAATGTCAAAATATTTGTTTTATTCTAAAAAATGTCATTCTTAAATTAGAATTTTTTTAATAATTGAAAAATTATTTTTATTTTCTTTTTCTTTCACTCTTTTTCTCTCTCTTTCAACACCACATACAACGTAATGTACGCCTATTTTGAATTTTACATGTATTTGTTTTATTGCATGTATTTTGTATGGGTAGCCGCCAATCTCATGAAAACTTCACATTAACCATCTCTTAATATCCCTTTATAACTCCTGATAATTTGGAGCAATTTGATGAGGTGGTTCTTAAGTTAAATCCGTTCATCAAAATTTTCCTTTGATTTTTATATATGCATATAGATAGTAATATTAGTATTATTACTTTAAAAAAGGTGGTAACTCTAAAAAATATTTTTTTAAAATTTATTTTCAATTGCCTTATTTTTTTTTTATACACCATTTTACATTTAGCTCTTAATATTTATATTTTCCTGTCTCATCCTTGGTTAAATTTTTGAGTTCAACCGGTTGATGGAATATTGCGGTTATTTGAAATACTTTTCATTTTTATATTTATGGAAACTAAGTATTACTTCAAAAATTTTCAGTTGTTATTTTCTACACAACCCTTAGAACACTATTTACCAACCTTTCTTCTATATTATTTCTATCTTATTATACTATTTTAGATATATTTTATTGCCATTACTTCATAAGGTTGCATGCTTCAGTGCCATTTTCAACTATCTACATACTAATCCACTGCCTGCCCCTTACGTCAAGTATGTAAGCTACGTCAGTGGTGGTGGAATCAAGTAAATGTATATACATATTTATATATTAGTGATTTAAGCAAAACTTCGTAAAATATTAGGGAATAAAGCCGCTGATAAAAATTATTGCCATAAATTATTTATCTCTGAAATATAACTTAATTATTATAAACAATTAAAAAATAAATTAAAAACAATAAAATGGGGAAATTAAAGGTAAAATTTAAGTAGTTTTGAAATGGATAAACTACAATTAGAATTTCCTATGAATTTTCTTGCATTCAGTAATATAACGCAATCAAAGATACGTAATGCATTCTAGCACATGCTTGCTGCGAAGCAAATAGAGAACAGAGAAGGCCATAAGAAAAAGGAAGGAGGGAATTGCCGACTCTTTCTCCGAGCTACAAGGCTCTTTGAAAACAGAGAGGGCGATAAGAATGAAGAAGATAGGATTTGTCGATCCCGCCTCAGAACTAAAATGCTCATTGAAAACGGAGAAGGCGATAGAAATACGGATAGGGGAAAATACCAATTGCGCCTCTGAACTACAATGCTCATTGAGTACGGAGAGGTCGATGAAATAAGAGGAAGAATATAATATAAATACCTACTACCAAGGTCACTACTATAACTTCTGCTGCTAACACTACTTACCTACCAGCTGGTTGGTTCTTGGTTATCTACCGTCTACGAAATAGCTCGCTGTGAGCAAAGTGCTGCTTATTTAGCGGCTAATTCGGGTTGTGTACTGCTGAATGTTAGTAGCAGCGGAATAGGAGTGGAGTTTCTGGTAGAGTTAGCAGTAGTTAGTAGTGTGGCTTGTTGTAGTTGTTAATAAAAGTAAATTACGTCAATAATACTACTTTAGTGGAGTTTGAAATACAATTGGTGCCATCGGCCAACCGGACGCGTGAGATGCAGCGAACGAGTTGTGGTTTTTCTTAGTAATCAGAACGTCTGTATATAACAGACAATTTTGCCATTGAAAATTGCCATCAAAACCTATAAAATATCAAGTAAAGTAAATAAATCAAAGAGAGTTACATTCGAATGTAACCGAACACTAATTTTTCAACTGCTTCCATCGTAAAGAAAACTAGAGTTTTTGTAGATAAATTTTTATAAAATTATTTGAGACAAAATTAAATATAAAAAATACTACAAATATTTCAAGTTAAGTCTAACGATTAAAGTGATTTGTTGGCGCTCACGAAAAATAATTATGCAAATTTGCCAAGTGGTTTGTAAGATAAACGATTACCTGCATAAAAAAATGTTTTAAATGGTAATATTTTGGGCTTAAATATTATTCATACTATCATATTTAAATTCAATTTCATTATTTAAAATTTAGATTTCAACGTTTTTCAAGCACGTATGGACGGACAGCTAAACACTTTTTCAGTAGATGAATATTGGAACGAGTTCCCGTCGTCCCTTGTCAAATTTGGTTTGGAGACAAACCGGATTCGGCGTTCTGCCATCTTCAGTGTCGCTGATCGTTCTGATCTGTCATTATACTTCATCTGGTATTTATAGTGAATTTCCGTTATTACATTATGTACCTGCTGTTGTTATGCAGTATCCATGTATGTGTGTGTGTGGTGTTAGCTCTCGTGTATAAGGGTTGTTTTTGTGTATACCTGCGGATGTTTTTTGGCTTCATAGTTTGACAGCTGGTGTGGTACCTTGAGGCGGATAGGAGTCAGTAATTTTGGTATATTGCTTTATGCTGTTTCCTGGCTGGTTCTGTTTGTTTATTGTTATGCTTCCTGCTTTGTTCGGTGTACCTGAATCTTTGTGTTGTTTTTTTGTAGATCAGTTTTAAAGGTTCAAATATTTCGTCCGAATTAGTATTTGTTTGCTCGTTTTTCCAATGTTCTTAGTATGAATCGCATGACAGAAGAATTAATTCCAAAATTTTTTTATTTTATTTAATTGTTTTAGTATAACAACAGCAAATGGAAGTCAATGACGATGCAGAATTACTGAATTTTACTACAACAGGTGAAGAAATATGGGTTTAAGGATATGACATATAAGGCTAACTTATCTCAGTGGAGACATTCTGGTTCACCAAGGCCGAAAAAGGCACCAAAAATGAGGTCGAGCGTGAAGGTTATGCTAACTCTGTTCCTACTACCAGGCTTAATGCGTGAAGCAATCTGAAAAAAATAACAGATTTGTGTAAAAACACTTCGTAGATGGCTATTGCATCACGATAATGATGTTAGCATCTCATTATTTGTTCGTGACTTTTTGGTCAAAACCAATAAAGTAAAGATCCTTATTCCCCAGGTATGGCTCTTATTTCCAATTAACAAGAATAAAATAAAAGCCGTAGAGAGCCATCGTCTTACAACTATAGATGACATTAAAGGCACATCTCTGAAAATACTGAAAGCTATGACAAAGAGCGAATTTAAAAAGTACTTCGGGGATTGGAAGAAGCGCTAGCATAGGTGCATAATCTTTAATTGGGACTATTTCGAAGGCGACAATATTTTGTTTAAAAATTAAAATTCCACTTACTTTTTAACATACCTCATATTACTAAAATTCGCTACATAACAACAACTTTTGCTCATTTTTGCTTTTGCTCTTTAGAACCCACCAATAAGAATCAACTTCGAAATTACATCACAGCAATACATATATAATAGAGAAAGATGTTAGTTAATACGCTTATAACTCAAAAACGCTTTGACCAATATCGATGACTTGCACCAATTCGGAATTTTCTCTGGTGAAACAAGAATAATACGAATCCGGGAAGTGGATGAGGATCTATTCGAAAAAATCATATTTTTGCTTCGAAATTTATTATGTAGGTAACCTTATGCTTAGTTTAACACGAACGCTACTTTTTCTTCCGGGAAATGACCTGGCACCGATCTATAGCCAAGAATCATATTTATTATTTGATTTACTAGAAATTTGATACACAGATAGCTCTTTAACTATATTAATACGGGAAACACTAGCTTTTATGAGAGGTAAAAGGTGTTTTTTATAGAGGTATAGAGGAAGGATCTTGGTTTGCGTGCTTACAAAATCCAACTCGTGCAAGAATTGAAGCCAAACGATCATCAAGTAAGGCGTAGATTCGTCGAATGGGCCCAAAACGAGATTACCGTTGTTCCCGATTTTCATAAGCGAATTTTGTTTAGCGATGAAGCGCACTTCTGGTTGAGTGGCTACGTCAACAAACAAAACTGCCGCATTTGGAGTGAGGGTAATCCTCAAGTGTATGTTGAAACAACGTTACATCCAGAAAAACTGACTGTTTGGTGCGCTTTATGGGCTGGTGGAATCATTGGACCGTACTTTTTCAAAAACGATGGTGGCTAGACAGTTACAGTCAATGGTGATCGGTATAGAGCCATGATTACTAACTTTTTCATTCCTGAATTGAATAACCATGATGTCCAAGAGATGTGGTTTCAACAAGACGGCGCAACATGTCACACAGCTCGTGCCACAATAGATAGTGAATAGTGATTTAACACCGCTAGACTACTTTCTGTGGGGCTATGTAAAGTCATTGGTCTACGCGGATAAGCCACAAACGCTTGACCCTTTGGAAGACAACATTCGCCGTGTTATTGCCGATATACGGCCACAAATGTTGGAAAAAGTCATCGAAAGTTGGACGTCCAGATTGGACTACATCCGCGCCAGCCGTGGCGGTCATATGCCAGAAATCATATTTAAAATGTAATGCCACAAGATTATCTTTCGGATAAATAAATAATCCATCGTTGTTTTATTGCATCTTAAAGTTCTATACCTCTATAAAAACACCATTTGGTTTATGGTTCAATTTTACTTTTTGTACGAATTTTGTCTAGACAAAAAAATTCCGGAAATTAACTAAGAAGCAAGTTCGGCTTGCTTGAAATTTAGTACGTTGGTATGTTTTTATCTAAATTAACATATACAAATGCTTCTTTTCGGGAAGGGGATCGCGGATGAACAGATCGACGAAAATAGGCACGATTTGGATAAAAAAGATATAGTATAGAGTCTGTTTTGAATTTAACTATTCGTTTATATCCATATGGCATCGAACTATTTTTAATCGTCCAATCTTATTACGAGTATATAAGAGTGTAGATTGAAGTAGTGGCGTTTGGCTTATTTCGAGTTTTCTATTAACATCTTCGTGGAAAACTTTGAGTGGCATCTGCTCTCTGACTATCTTTGGTAATAGCTCAGCGGGTGCAATATGAAAATACCAAATATTATAAGCACATATCTATGTTAATGCAAATATGTAGATAGCTCAATCATATAAGAAATATTTTAATAATCTGAATTAACTGCATCATTCTTAAGTTCAACAAAATAGGTAAGAGCCACAGCAATGTGTGACTGGGCTTTGCTATCGCATTAATAAAAACATTGTATAATACTGAACCAAAAATATTTTTACTTGTTTTACATATTATCCTTGCACACGTACATTATATACTCAAAAACCAAATAACTTTTTCTTTCCGAGCTCATTTAACATATATTTATCGTATTCATCAAATTTCATTGACGAATTGACTTTCTTTTGATGTATTTTAATTTTGTATTCATTTTTTGTTAAAATCAGAAGAACGCGCCATACGCGCGTACCATATATTATTAATACAAGTTTGACATACATACATTTGTATTTGCAGTTGAAAAACCAGAAGCAGAAAAGCGTGAAGAGCTTGAAAAGCTGGCCGACAAGGGTAATGCTCAAAAATTCTATAAGTAGTTGCGGCGACTTAGAGAAGGCTTCAAGACCAGAGCAAATTCATTTAGGGACCAAGCGGATAATCTGGTGACAGATTCCAGAACATACTTAGTGTATGGAGGCAACACTTCTCCAACTTGCTCAATGACAGTGAAAGTGAATAACCCGGAGATGGCGAGCCAGGAACCCCAATCGATGACAATGGTATATACGTTCCATTAACCGGCTATGATAAGTATCGAAAAGCGATTGTCCGCTTAAAAAATAACAAAGCTGCGGAAGCCGATTGCTTACCGGCAGACCTATTTAAATACAGCGGAGAAGAACTGGTGAGGTGTATTCATCAGCTTCTTTGCAGAATATGGTCGGTTGAAAGCATGCCCGACTAATGGAACCTAAGTGTGCTCTGCCTAATCCAAAACAAGGTCTCCCGAACGATCTGCGCCAATTATCGTGGGATAATACTCCTCAATATCGCATATAAGGTCCTATTAATTGTATTGTGTGAAAGATTAAAGCCCACCGTCAACAAACTGATCGGCCCTTATCAGTGTGGCTTTAGGCCTGGAACATGCACCAGATGTCGACAGCTTTGAAAGTAATCGATGGAGTTCTTACTGGTGGAAGCAGAGGAAAAGAAAGACCTCCACATCGTAGAAAGAATCAAGTGGAAACTTGGTATTACCAACTGGTGCCAAACAGCAAAGAGGAGGAAAAAGCGGTGCGCAAACAAATGAAGGATACATACATTGCGGCGAGGATTTGTGTGTATATTTTTTAAAGCGAATCTTTGGTCATTCGAGCATGTTACTGTCAAAGCATTATTGACAGCATTTTGTCATTTCTGTTACAGTAATTATGTATTTATTTTTCTAATATTGCTTCGACTATTTATTAAAAATCACAATATTTCTGTAAAATACCGGCTTCCTCAGAAATAAGGTGGTGAAGATTTCAGTGACAAGAAAAGGTTTGGAATTTTCAAGATTTAAGCTTTTAATGAACATTTTAGAAATAAAAGTTGTGTGTTTTGGTCACTTTGCTAAAACCAAATCACACAACACAAAGCATTTATATAAATATACACTATACAATATTCTTTTGCATCTGCTGTCTTTAGCATCTGTTTTTATGTGAAATTCATTACTTTGATTTGTATCACCATATTTCTTCCTTTTTTACTCTCCACCACCACCTCTTTTGTTACCCGCTGCAGCCAGAATAATAATATGCCATCATTATTCGTTTAACTTTATTGTCTGCCTTAGTGTACATATTGTCTGATAATGTTATTGGCTCATGGCAAATGTTCTGTGGCACACCTTTTGCACTATCATTACTCATTGTTGAGTCTCATACTCATACGGATCAAAATACCGACTTGCGTGTTTTCATAGCACAACAATATCCATCGTTGTTGTTATTGTTTAAGGGATTAATAAATTTCTTATCGCGATATTCGCTCTATTGTTCGCCCTTTCAGCAATCATTGCCACCTTGTTGTTGTCAGCTAATTTTATTTCACTGTTGTTGTTATCTTTGATTTTGTTTTCAACTTTGGGAAAGGTTGACTTTGCTTTTATTAATTCTTGTTCACTTTGTCGTGTGATTAGCGATTTATTTTATTAATGTTTAATTTTCACTAACTCAATTTGTAATTTCGGGTTGCGTCAGTTACATTTATATATACGAATATATACTTACAGACAAAATGAGCCCGAGATAATTGTTCGTGATTTATGAATTAATTGCGGTTTTAATGAAGCAAAAGAGCTATTTTCGCTTTTTCTTTCCTTTAAAATTAATTAAACGGAAGTTTTATTGACTGAGTGCCTGAAGTTGTGACATTTTTTCAACTGCTACTTGCAATCTAAGATATTTACATATGTATCCATTCAGTACTTAATGGTTGGATAAGTAGTGTCGAGGGCCTTTTGACACTCCCTTGTAAACGGTAGCATTTTTTGATAAAAAATGTTCCGATTTGCGTAAAGGCAATGAAAATGTAGCTAAAAATATGTGGAATATTAGGAATGTTAGTATCATATGTAGTCGTTTTTTTACATCTCATATATTTTTGACAAATACTATCAACTTGTAGATCAGGGAAGAGTTTTTAATTCAAAATTGCACTTTCAAATATACGCATTGTAAGAATATAAGAGAGGTAAAGAAACTTTTCGCAAAAGAGTACGAAAAAGTGGTAAAAAATAATTAAGAAATATGAACATTTTATAGTCATTTAAAGACATTATTTTTTATATTCGACAAATAAATACCCCTAAAAGCGAAGGATTATATATTGCCTTTCGCTGGTAGCAGCCAGTAATGATTCTTTTACATATGGTTCAGGTAGCTTACGACTTCGAATCTTAGACAAAGTATCCTCTGATTAGTCAAATATTCGTTTGTTGTAAGAAATTGTATTTGCCGATATTATTAACCATTTTATCCCATCAACAAAAACCGTATATATATATTCAAAAACATGTTGGTTACAATATGTAATTTTGTTATATAAACATAAATTACACTAACTCAGATATTTAGATTTGTTAACAAAAGGAATAAGCCCTAAAAACACAAATACTTACCAACTTTAACGTGTACGTTTTGTTGATTCTGCAGTAAGAAAATAATAAATTATTGTATATAACTTCCAAAAATATTGAATCAGCCAATTGGAAAAAGGTAAAATAAAAAATAAAGTATTTAGCTACTTTTTAAAAATTTGCTTTGAAAGAATACTTTTTTCCAAAGAATCATTATGGTTTTTCAGTAAGGGAGTCGATTTGTCAAGTGGGAGCGAGAAAACTGTCTACTTATTGAAACTTTAATTATTGAATCATGATGTGTATCCATGATTGCCAAAGTTGAGTAATTATGTACATTATTTATGCACATAGCTAATGATGAAAAGCACTTAAATAAACAATTTTTAATAAAGTGGTGTAAGTGTATCAATCAACCCATTATCCATTAAAAAAAAAAATTCGGATATATTTTTTTGTTTAAAATTAAGAATGGCAAAGAGAAAGTGTAATTAATTAAAATAATTATGAAATATACTAGATTGTCAATATTCTAGATTGAACAAAAATTTTTATACAAAATTTTAACTCTATTTTATTCAATTTTCTTTAATTTTTTTATTTTATTTTATTTATGAATTTTTTTTAATGCTTTTTTTAATTTTAAATTTTGCTTCATTATATATTATTTGATTAATTTTAGCTTTTTTTATTTTTTTATATATTGTTTTAATTTTTTTCATTGTTTTATTTCTCCCCTTTTTTAATTTTCTTTCCTTTAAATTTTATTTTATTTGATTAATTTAAATTTAAAATATTTTATTTTATTTTAAACTAATTTATTTTAATTTTAAATCGTTTTTTTTTCTATGTTAATTTATTTTATTGTATTTTAATTATTTTATTTTTTATTTTTTTTATTTTTTTAATTTTATTTTATTTTTATTTTTTCTTATTTTTTTGTATTTAATTTTGTTTTATTTTAATTGATTTTATTTATTTTATTACATTGTATTATATTTTAGTTTTTTATTTTATTTTATTTAATTTTGTTTTATTTTATTTTAGGTTATTTTATTTTATTTAATTTTGTTTTATTTTATTTTAAGTTATTTTATTTTATTTTTATTACTATTTTATTTTATTTTATTTTATTTTATTTTATTTTATTTTATTAATTTTTTTTTATTAATATCTTTATTTTTTATTTTAATTTAATTTTTTTGTAATCTTTTTTATATTTTTATATACATATTTTTTTTTTTTTTGTATTACTATTTTTTTTTTATATTTTGTATTTTTGTTCGATACGTATATTTTGTAAGCGGATTGTGTAAGTAAATGTTAATTTAATCATTATCTCTTTATGTATTTCGATTAGCAGATGCCTGAAAGGCAAACATAGTAATGATACGCTAACAATCGAAGAGCCGCCATCGCCCGTTGAAGCACACTGTTCTTTTGCCTTCATTGCATGCTCGTGAGACGTTCACAACAAGCGAATGTTCCTATACACCCACAAATGTATACGTTTGTCAATACATTTATTAAAGAAAATGATTGTTATCTCTAACATATATCAGTCATTGACACTACAGCGGGCACCATACTAGAGGTCAGGTATACGTGTTAATATGAATATATGTCTGTTGCAATGTAATGATAGTTCCTGGCGTGCCATGGCATATGCATCGTTTATGCTCTTTTTTCTGTATCCCATTGTTGGCGTGAAGTATCACCACCATGTAACCATTCAACCAATCGTTGCCTTATCGGAACACTTTATCATTTCGCGCCCTTTTAATCATTTCAATTAGCGTTGACATGCCAATCTACAAAATGATAAGAATATTGGTGTATTCGAAGTTTAAGTTTTATCACAATGAATGAATGGCATTGTTGCAAAAAACTATTCAGTGTAATGTTATAAAGTTAAATTATATATATGTATAATTAATATGTATATATATATATAATTAATATAATACATATAAATATGTTTATCATATATATTATCATTTGGTGCTCAGCCACTGCATTAGAAAATCTACAATTTAAACAAAAAATTCGAAAACACAACTCATCGAGCTAACTAAGTACGAAACGAAAATATCTCCAAAACAACTACATGGAAGTGTTATTTTTGGCCCTTTGTAACCGTTAAGGCGAGTTCCTCCCCCGATTTGTAGTTTTGCGTCTTGCTGTTTTTGCCAACAAATTAGAGGGACCTACAGTTTATGCTAAGCCGACTCCGAATGGCCGGTGGATTTTTATGAGGAGATTTTTTTTATGTTAAAATTACACTCGGAGGGATTGACATGCACTGCCGAGGGGCGACCGCAATTAAAAAAAAATAATGTTCTATAATTTTGGATGTTGCTCGAACCTGGACTCGAACCCAGGACTTCTGAATTGTAGTACGGTATTATGACAACTCGTCTATTGCGGCCGCCATAACCTACAATCATACGCACACGAAAATACGGCATATGCCATTTAAAAAAAAATTTACGAGAAAAAAAACGTTGAAACCGTCTCCAAAACTAATTGCAGAACATATTATATTATTTTATTCGATTTGGATAATTTCCCGTTTTTCGACCACTCAATACCAGCAACCACTTAGTGAAATTAAATTACGCTCTGTGCAGCAACAGGTAAGTATTAATATGTTAAGGCTCTCGATTTTATAGTTGCTGTTTCTTTTTCTATTGATAGCTCAATCGATTTGCATTTTCCTTGGAATATAAAGTAGTGAAAGAAAGAGATATAATATGTAGGTAGACTTAGGTATGATTTTGTGTTATAATGAATTAATTTGTTGAAGAAGGCTTTTAGGTGAAATCATTCAAAGAAAAAGAAAACAAATTAGACTCATATAAGTGACTACGTATTTAATAATTAAGCATACAATTGTTCATATGAATGGTATTTGGATTTTTTTTTTAACTTTCGATTGACGATATATCTGCGTTAATGTCATTTAAGCTTACTTAATATATCTTTAACAATTTTATATTGGTTTTTTTTTAATTTTTCAATCTTATAATGTATGCATTTTCAATCGGCGTACATTAACATATGCGAGGGATTAATTAAATGCATGCGTTTTTAATGCGCAAGCAATTAGTGATGTTTTAATTTATTGTCCGCGGAATAATCACTTTTAATTATAATTATTATCAAATAGTGGTGAGTGAAATAAAATTGTATTCTCAATTTTTTTATAAAAATATGATGGAGTTCATTCAAAGTGGATTAATAAAGATATTTCAATAAATCACTCCACTTACGTGTTTTCGAACTTCGTAACCTTTCATTTCATATCTAGTCAATTTCAGTATTGAAACTGAGTAAGAGAAGATAAGGTAAAAAGGTTTCCAATATTTTCGTGCTTGGAAAATCGTTTTTCAATATTTTCCACTCTTTATAAATTTTAGAAAATTATCAATTAATATAATTTAAAATTCAAATAATATCAATCGAATAACTAATTTTAAAAAATAAATTTAAAAAGATTGAAGTATAATATTTTTTTGAACCATTTTAACTGGAAAAAACTTTCAGCTTAAATTACTTCCTTCCTTTCTTCTGTAGTTGCTTATTTTATTTTAATTTTGCACTTTTAATAATTGGTCCTTAAGAGTGTTCAGATAATCGAAATATTTTTAATCGAACACTGAAGGTCACTTATGTGAAAAACACAAAGTATTTCAAAGTCTCATGCTTAGTGGGAAGCCATATCCCTGGTAGCCGATAAATTTCTTTTTCCAAAAATGTAGGAACAAGAATGTATTAATAGATCAATTTTAACATTTTCAAGTTAATATTTTAGTAACTGAACTGATTTTGTAAAATAGCCACGATTATTTTCCAAATACTTCCGGTTCGACCACTGGATTGGTAAATAAAAGTCGCTAAACTTGTCGTACAGCTGCTTTATTCTAACGAATTTTCTCAATGTTTACCCATTACTCAACAACTGATATTTCAATTTAATATACACACAGTGTGTTTCTATACAACATACAACGAATTTTCTCAATGTTTACCCATTACTCAACAACTGATATTTCAATTTAATATACACACAGTGTGTTTCTATAAAACGCCGGTCTCATTTTACAGGTTTCATTTTGCACCAGTGTTGTCATGCACTAGAAGTCTATTCAGCTGATCCTAAATGGGTTTTAATAGCTCTTTTTTTTGACAGATCACGCGTGATTCGTGGCAAGTTGTCATGCTATTTTTGCTCAGTATTGTTTGGGATTTACTCATGGAAGGACTTACGTCTGAACAATGTTTACAACTTATTCCACTTTGTTACGAAAATTCACGTTCTGTAAAGAATGTGTTTCGCGAATTTCGCTCAATTTATGGTCAATATAATCGGCGTACTGAGCGTACTATTCGCAACAACATCACCCATCTTGATACCCAGCATTCATTATTGGATAATATTCGACAGAATAAACTACGTCCAGCACACAGTAAAGAAAATATAGCGGCCGTAGCCGAGCATAAACACGAAGACCCTGGAGAGTCGATTCTACGCCGTTCACAGCAACTCGGACTGACGTATGGAAAGACTTGGCGCTTTTACACCGAGATCTTAAACGGAAAGTGTACAAAATACAGCTTATGCAAGAACTAAAGACGCTCGACCTTCCCAAGTGACATCGCTTCGCTCTATGTGCTCTTGAAAAGTTCCAAGACGGTCTGACGTTTTCGAGCCAAATTGATGAGGCCCATTTCCGGCTCAATGGGTATGTAAACAAGCAAAATTACCGCATTTAGGACGAAGAGCAACCTGAAAGGATTCAAGAGCTGCCATTTCATACAGAAAAAACATCGGTTTGGTGTGGTTTGTCGGCCGGTGGAATTATCGGTCCATATTTTTTCTTAAATGATGCCGGTGAGAAAGTAACCATCAATGGCGACCATTATCGCGCTATGATAACCGACTATTTGATGCCTGAAATTGATGTTCGTGATCTCCGCGACATTTGGTTTCAACTAGACGGCGCCACTTCTCACACGTTGCATCAGTCAATGGATTTATTGACAGAACATTTCGGTGAGCAAATAATTTCACGTTTTAGGCCGGTCAATTAGCCACCAAGATCGTGTGATATCAACTGTTAGACTTTTTCCTGTAGGGTTATGAAAAGTCTAAAGTCTATGCGGGCAATCCCGCTTCGATGCAAACCTTGGAGCAAAACATCACACATGTCATTCGCCAGTTACCAGTCGAAATGCTCGAACGAGTCATCGAAAACTGGACTCAACGGATGGATCATCTAGACGTAGCGGCGACCAACATTTGAAAGAGATAATCTGCAAAAAAAAATTTCAAAAAATGTTCTTTCGAATGATTAATAATTAATAAACATTCTCTATTAAAATAAAATTTTCTGTGTTTTCTTCTTTAAGAAATTAGGGAACCTCGAAATGGATCACCCGCTACTTTCAGTGTGTTCTTTCACATTCTTTCTAGTGATCATCCGATTCGTGCTCCCTAGACATGCGTTTTTCGGTTCCTTCCTTTCATAAGACATTCGTATTTTTGCCATAAAATCCACGTTCGAAGAAGTTTTGGTTTTAAGAACTGGAATAACTCTTTTTTAATAGATTAATCACTTTAGAGAATTTTATCATTCCAGTGGTTTTGAAAGGAATGCGATGTTGCTTAGTCGAGTATAAAGGGGAATGTGGAATAAACTGAATTAAACTCTGTTAGGAAGAAGGCATGAGTCTTTTTAGTTAATATCAGCTTTGGATGTAGGTTCTTTACACCTTTCATTTGCGTATAAAATTTACAGAAATTTGCAAAATTCGAACTCCAAATTTCACCCTCCTAAATTATTTTTTGACGGAGGCTTCACAAAAGCCTCAAGCCTGAACAAATCGGTGTATGAGAGCTATACCAACCAACCAAGTTTCGTTGATATATCTCAAAAACTGAGAGACTAGTTTGCATTTAAACAGACAGACAGACGGCATGGCAATACTCAGCTGGTCATCTCTCCTCCTTCTGTTACTTACATACATCGGACCAAAGTTAATATACCATTTCATGCACATGATTTCTAATATAGGTCGCCCCTCAACAGGGAATGCTATGAAATAAAAGCTCCTCTTAAAAACCTATCAGCCATTCGGAGGCGACTGAATATAAGCAGTATGTTGTTGGAAAAACATCAATACGAGCATAACAAATTGATGGAGGATCTCGGCCGAAATTCGATTCAGCGGATTAAAAAAACCCAAATATTCATTCGAACTAACACCAGACAATATGATTTGGGATATATATTTTAAAGGGTGTACCATCATTTCGGTAAATGAACATTTAATCAAATATCGGCTTTCATCAACCGATTAACGTAATTAGACAACAATTCATTATAATTTTAATCATGAATCGCTTACATCAAAACAATCCATATAAGTAGTAACACTTTACGTTGTATTAACTCAAGTTTATATCGTCAAAAATATCGGCTTTAGTTGAGTAGGTTATAATGGGGGATCGTTAGAAAATGTCTGAAAATTATCATGAAGACCGAAAATTCAATAGCAACAAGTTAGCAGAGTGCCAAGTTCACACAGTAGCTGGCCACAAATTCAACCAACACAAAACACTTTAACATCAGATGTACCACGCCACCAGCAACAACAATAATAGCAATAACAACGAACTTGACTGACATCTAGTCGACTTGCCAATGAGTTCATCATCCTTTATATTACTCGGACTAAAGTGTGCGAAGAATGAGTGAATAAACACACAAACCGATTGTGTTATGCTTGGCGACTGCAATCTGGCAGAAATATTAAATTATCAACAATGCCATCGGGCGTGTTATAAGATGTACTTGTCGCCTGCTTTAAAATGACTGATGTAACCACTATAACCCATTAGGGTTGGTAATAGTTTTAGTTAACATTGTTGCAGTCTTGCATCGCTTGCAACAGATTATGCTTAAGCTGCGGGGATATGCAGGACAGCAAGGTGGTAGTCTGCCAGTAACTATGGTTGCATACTTACTTACATAAATATAAACCTACAAACCTTAGCGAAAGAATTGATTCAATAAAGAAAAGAGTGAGTGGTCTACCTGCTGCTGTGGATGTTGGCATAACATCGAATAGACTTGCTGTAAGCAACAAGAACAGCAATATTTCAAAAGCCATAGCCATAGCAACAGTTACCAAGTCGAATGGCAGCAGGAAAAAAAATTTAGAGAGAGTGAAGACAGATTGTTATTATTGATGGAACCAAAATGTTTTTTTTTTTGTCACTCTACAACTCTGTCTAAGGGGTGTAAATTGATTGGATTTACTCAAAACTGAAGAACAAGAAGAGTAAAAAGATATATCTTTACTTGCAGTCGTCAACAAAGCGTTCGTTGTTGATAATGATGAGCGCGACGGTAAATTGTATTTTAAGTTGGTAATGATGGAAGCGTTTGATTTGAGTGATAGAAAATCTTCATCGTAAGGCAGTGAATTCAGAACACGTACTTACACTCACACATACATTCATATGTACATAAACTTGCGGGGTGGTTAACAGCCAACAGGGCGTATGAGTAATGCGAACGCATTTATGTGAATGAGGATTCATTCATTCATTCACTCATTGCTTTTACTTTTAACCTGTTTGTTTTGAGCTGGCTTTTTTCTATTTTGTACATATACTTTTTTACTGAAGGTGATTTAAATTTTTGATAAATGCTTTGCAATGACTTTAAAATGATGGTAATTGGATGGTCATTAATTAATAATGGTGGCACATAAAAATTTATGTTGGCAAATGGAAAAATGCGCTCGTCAATTAATTGTTAAGAAATGAAAAAACAATTCTTAAAACTGTTTTTAAGAGTCGCAATTTGAATTAGAGCGAGGGTCAATTTAAAATGTAGTATGTCAATGATCATTTCAAGAAGAATATCACTTTTCTTTTCTTTTCTTTCTTTTTTTTTTCAATAAATTTCTGTTGTGTTTAATGGAACATTAACATCCTGCTGTTTTCTTTTTTTTTAATTGGAAAGATTATTTAAAAATTTAAATGTAAAAACTTGTGCAAATTAATAAAGTTGAATTTAATTTTGCTAGGCGGTTTTAGACGACAATAAAAGTTTCAGTAATTTGTATTTTTCAAAATTTCACATTTCTCTTGAAGGCAACAAAATATTAAATATTCGAGGCTGAAATTGCAGGTTGAGAGATTTTGTGCAGGCAATTAGAGAGCTGCAAAACGCCTATATATATATATATAAGACGAATTGTTGCTAAGGACGTACAGAAGCAGAGAAGTTGTTCCAGCGTCTCACTCAAGCCTTCGTCTCCGCTTTTTTCTAACTTGTGTCACAATAACGTTTCTGCTCTTGGTACCAGTAGGTTTGACATTAGTCCAATAACTGTCCTGCATTCCCTTCGAGTCAGCGTAAGCAAAAATCCGCTGTGCGTTATTTCGTTAAGAGATTACTCTAAGTCAAAACCAAAATAAATGTTAGACAAACTTTCGAAAAGTTTCTGAGGATATTGGCATACCTGTTCTGTCATGCCATGCAATTTTTTCCCGAAATTTTGAGCGAGCGTTCCAAACTTAATTGCAGTCGCGATTTCCGAGTGGTTAGCATTGCGTAATGCCATTCGGAAGGCCTGGGTTCGAGCCCTGGTTCGAGCAACATCCAAAACGCAAAACCACAAATTGGAGGGGGAGCTCGGCCAAAAATCGCTTCAGCGGATACAAAGCTAGTATTATATATAAATCAAGTCATAATCATTCAGAGGGAAAAGCCAACACCAAAAATGGAATTCCAAACTCGTTTAAATGTCAAAGATTTCTACTTTAATATCATGCACTACGCCATGATCAAAAGTTCTCGGCACAATATCATACAAGTATAGTCAGCAGCCATTACAAAGGAATATTCAGAATTTTTGAAAAACAATTCTTGTAATTTAATGCATCTCTAATGCACAAGGTAGGTTAGGTACATTAAAAAGTAATAATATTTAATTTTGGTAGGCTAAAGATCTAATTCTTGATAAATTCGGAACTTTCCTAAACTATTTTATTATTTTCAACTGATCAGGACAAACAAAATGGTCAAATTTCGGAAAGCTTGAGAATGTGAAGGTAATATTTAGAAATTTAAAAAGATTATTTCACCTGTCTATTCACTAAAATATTGGAAGAAGCTGCACTCAGATATAATCAGTGTGACATCTATGGCACAGCGATAGTCAAAAATAAGTATTAAAGGATAGACTTTCGAAAAATTGATTGTGTGTCAGCTAAACCAAGTTTTTTTAGTACACTCTAGAAGATACAGAAGTAACAGGAAGAATACTGAAAGTAGGTTATTTTAAGCTGATTCTTCTAATCATAACTAATGCTTAATTTTTTTTAAATTATTGTTAGTTTCTAGAAATAAAGTTTCAATAAAATACTTTGAGGAAAAAACTAAAACATCCGAACCTTAGATCGGGCGTAAAATTTTAAGATTCATTAATTTTTAATTCAATTTTTAATCGAAATTCTATAGCTTCTATCTTTAGCCATTACTTTGACCAATAAATAGTTTGTATTACTAAAATTTAAAACTGCTAGTAAAATATTATAAATATATTTAATTTCAAAAATTCACCGCAAGACCAGAAGGATTATTACCTATACAAACAACGCATGTGAATGAATACTTTAAAGCATGCTTAAGTGCCTTAAACTGTGAATAAATTATTAAAACAGCGTGCCATTAAGGAGGTCTAACTAGGTTCAAAACAAATTTTGGCGTAACTGTTAGTTAACCCGGTAGTGCACACATAGAAAGTATTTACTGAATAAAAGCATATGTATTTCCTATAAATTTGCATGAGAAAACAAACACATATGTACTTATATAATTTGCCTCAGTCATTGTTAACCAGAGATTTTGCTTACAAATACTGTGCAAACTAATTGATAAGCTAATGTCGAAGAAGCTGCTGTGATCGTTAGCGCCATATACAATTACATAAATATGCTAAGTAGAATTTGTAGAAGATTCCGACATCATGACAGCTAAACTCATGCCGTTGGGAATATACTTATATAAATTAGACATATTTTAGGCCTAAATATGTTTGTGTGCAAACACTGTATAAACATATCTACTACTTTGCCTATGTAATAGCTATGAATGTGAGAAAAGAGACCTTCCACATTTTTGCTTATTTATGACAGCTGACTGACAGTTGCCATAAGCATATGCGTCAACAAAAATTAAAGTGTAACAAAGCTCATGCATTTATATACTTTCCTGGAAAATACCAAATATAAATAGACACATTTGTTAGGGATTAAATGAAATAATTTTTGGAATGAGAGAGTAACGACAAGTATGCGGAAATCAAAGATAATATATGTATAACTTTGCACACAAGTATGTATTAAATATCTAGTAAAAAATCTGACTCATATTGGAGTCAAAAAAGTCGCCTTCGAGCGATTGCGTGGTTTAAAAGATGGAAACATGTGTTTCCTTTTCTAGAAGGGTACATCATTACTCTCACAATTTATGAATATTGTTAGAGTATAAAATACGGGAATTTTCTGAGTCTTTATAAAAAAATATTCATTTTTTGACTATGTTTCAAAATTTTGATTCTCTTCGAACTTACAGATGTAAATTAATAGTTATTCTAATTTTAGTTGTTGATACCAAAACGAGTTCGAATCAAGGCAATTTAAAAACCGACCTAAGAATTATATTTATTATGAAAAAACCGTAATTTTATTCTTCATATGCACAATATGTATGTGTATTGGTATATTTCCCAAATATATTAATAATAGAATTGATTCGGTTTTGTGTTTTTCCGACAGGGTGGATACTAGATTTATATTGGAACGAATTTTCGTCATCCCTTGTCAATTTTGGTTTTGTAACAAACCGGTTTCGGCGAACCGCCATCTTCAGTGCTTGATTTCGTTCGGAGAAATTCGAAAATTCGTTCCACTATAAATCTAATAATAGTATGTTTAGCCCACTTTTGCAGACGTTCATGAAATTCTACCAGACTTATGCACCAAATAAATGTCAGAAGCTCATAGCGTTGTCGTAAGTTTTGCAGTAGCCCAAAGCCTTTTCAGACTTTTCCTTTGTTAAATTTCAGCACAGCAGAGGTATCATCGATTCCTCGTTTATAAACTTTAAAGATGATGATGATATATTTATAATTTTAATCTTTTAAGCTCATCTAGTTACCTTCAATAAAACTTTAAGAGAACATCATATTTTGCTTTTTAAGAGCTTTCCTCCTGTTATAAAATAAAGCTTTAAATTTAATTACATTTTTTGCTAAGTTAGACAATAGCAGATATCATCACTTAAACAACTTACACATAAAAAAATATGTACATAGTTTACACACTCACGTGGATGCCTAACGATTCTACCTTCCTTCATACTCTCACTGAGCGCTTCCAGTATCATTGTACTCTTAGGTTGTACCGCTTGACTGACTTTATAATTATACAAAATATAACAAAAAGTTTCAAATTTAGTTTTTAGAGTTGTCTACTCAGGCACTTAAACAACAAGTACTTGTATTACATTTCAAGAATGTCGCATGCACTCGTTTGTGTATACTTACATGTATATGTATGTTGGCAAAGGTATACATCCTTAAAAGTATACTTGCAGTCGCGTTGAAACTTATAAGCTAACTCGTCAACCTATATTTTATTATATTTTCCGATTTGCTTTTTATTAATAAATATTGTTTGTGTGTTGCGAGTCTAACATAAATATAAAAATCTATTAGTTCAGTCAATGAAGGTGCAGCTGTTTTTTTCCTATTTTGAATGATGCAGTTAGTCTCAAATACATAAGCCGACATATTTGTATTTATGTGCCTACAATATTTGATTTTTGAATATTTCCATGGCTGTGATATTACCATAGATAGTCAGAGCTACTCAAAGTTTTCCACGACAATGCAAATATAAATGAAGTAAGCCTAACTCCACAACTTTGATCTATGCTTATGTCCAATAAGATTGGAGGACTGAAAATAGTTCGTTCCCGTATAGATGTAACCGAATAGTAAAACTATAAACAGACTGTATACTAACATGAGGCAGCGATCTACAAGCGATCTATCTGTGAAGTGATCCCCTTCCCAGAAAAAAAGTATAAAATATGTTAATCCAGACAAAAACCATATCAACATACTAAGTTTCAAGCAAATCGAACTAGCGCCATACCCGTTGCCGGTATGTTGTTTGTCTAGATAAAAAGGAAATAAAAAGATTAATCGCCCCTTCATCGAACAATTTTTTTGGATAGACAGTTATAAGGCGCTAAAAAAGCAACAAGTAAAATTCTAAAATTTTTATACACGTATATACATACATAACATAACATAATAATGTTTTATAAATTTTTGTCAGAATTTTGATGAAAATATAGGCTAAATCTCCAACATATATATACTTGTATTATTATTCAACGGATTTTTTCTTTTCTTCTCTGCTGGTTTGTTCATCAATTCATAATTATAAACACTATTGGTTTGCCTATATATTTTACTTTTATATATTTGAATAAAAGTACACAACTACATACGAGTATGTATATGTACGTGTTTCCGTAGGCACTTTTAACTTCCTTCACTTCTTTAGTATTTACAAACAAAATTAACAAACGCCAACATGCATGCCACAGAACACTATACATTACATATAGATAAACCGAGACGTGCTCGAAACTACCATAGAGTGTGCACATATTCGCATTAATTTATGTAGTATATATACATATGTATACTTGTAAATGGGCATACTTGTATAAACTAGTATCAGAATCAAATGTTACTCATACGTCGTGTAGTCTCAGCTTTAGAGTAAAGTGAGAAGAAAAACTACAGCCGACTATTTTCATAAGAATGTATGTATGTTTGTTGGTATATATATTTTAGGCACACTTTTAACATCAGCCGCACTCTTTCGCTCACACACACACACACACACACAGAGAGAGAGAGAGATAGATACGCGCACATCAGTTTGAGCATGTTGACTTTGGTAATCTCTCAAGATGTTGTCAGGGGTTTTGTTTGGTATGCATAGCATTTGACCTCGAAAAAAGGAATTACTCAAACAACCGCAAAAATCACAGCTAAAACATCGAGCGTTGGTGACGGCGTAGCCACAACTAACAAAACACAAATAACCATGTGTGTAAGTACTATATCTATAATATTTTACATATATATGTAGTAGCATGCATCTGCGAGCGTAAAAATACTATATATCACAACATTAACTACAAAATTCCGCCGGGTAACCGTGTTGTCACTTGGAATACTGCCTTGATGCTCTAACAAGGTTTATCAACAGTCTTTAGAAACTGAGAAAATACTACATACATGCATACGCAGTATATGTAGCTGTAAGTGGATATAATATATTTTCATACACTCGCATTGGCATGTTAGACTCGCTTTCGGCGTGTGAATAAAGTAATTATACATACATACATATGTATTTACGAATATATAGTGTTTCTCTTTGGTTATTTAGATGTGTTTGCCGGTCTTAGGTCATAAGATTGGATGAAGACATTAAATAAGTGAACAAACGTCAACGTCTCGCTTTAGTTGTTAGTTTAGAGTGGATATTTGCACATGTCTATGGGTCACACATACGCAAACACACATTCATTCCTAAACTAATCTCCACAATCTTACTTACATACAGTCATATGTAGATATATATATACGCTGTTTGGTTATCATACTTGCACATGTGTCAAGTATGTCATTGACTGCTTTTTGAAGTGTTAAAGTAGTGGAATCTTATTTTCACTACTTTTCATTTTAACTCGCGGCGATAAAAACGATAGTAGCTCTAAGTTCGCAGCTGTACTTTAGATACATAAATATACACTCCCGTTTTTATTTTATTCGTATGTATTCATAAATTATGTGGTATTTATTTAAAGATTTGAGCGTATTTGTGTTGTAATTTTAATTTACAAATAGATAATTATTTAACTAATCTCAAGTACAATAAGTTTTTTTAATTCATTTCTCATCATCTTCAGCTAAGTAAAATAAATTTAGTCTATTTGGGTTTAAAGTAAAATTAAATTATTTCGAATCACAGTTATTTCCCTATTCATGGCTTTAGGATCCTTTCTTACTTTGAATTTTTAATATTTAACCGAAGAAACGGAAAGTTCTCAATTCGTCGCATAAATTTATGTATAATCATGCATAATTTTTTACAGAGTGATCCGATATTGATAATTATTATTTATTGAAAAGGGTATAGCTTTCCATTGGTCCCTTCTATAGTTGAAAACAAAATTTTTAACACAGGGGTAGGAAAGGGATAATGATTTATTGATTTCAAAGTATAATCTCGCATATCCCGTTAGACATACAGTGGCGGACAAAAGTCTACATAAATCCCCGTTTTCGTTGAATAGAAAGTCCAGAACGTTTATTGGAAAATTTTACTATACAATTTATTTCAACTATTTTCCCTTATCATAAAAAACAAAAACAAATAATTTTTAAAATGAAATAGTAAAAGTACGACAAAGGAGCATAAATTCAATATTAACAAAAGTCTACATACAGTACACACATAACTTATCTTAGCGCAGAAACTTTGGTTAATATCAGCTAACATGATCTTTTTAATATTTAGTTCGTCCACCGTTCGCATCATTAGTTACTAACTTTGTCAATTCTGAGGGAGTAATACTGTCCCAAGCTTCAATAAGACGATATTTGAGTAATGCTGAGCTGGAAATCTGATTTTTTCTAATTTTACGCTCATAAAACTCCCAGACATATTCAATAACTTTCAAAGCAACCAATGCTTAACAATAGGGATCCTGTGTTTCAGATCGAAACATCCAGCCAAACTGTCCACCGAAGGCTTCAGATTAGCTTCCAATAATGACTTATATTTCAACCGATCCATATTACCATCAATAAAAGCAAGCTTTCCAACTCGAGATGCCGCAACCGCTCCCCAAACTATTACGTTGCCGCCATTATGCTTCATTGTTGGTACTATATTTTTGGAGTTGGGTGCAGTGTTTTCTTTTCTCCAAACTTTTTCTCTTCTATTGCCGAATATATTGAACTTCGATTTGTCTGTAAACAAGACTTTTGTCAAAAATCCATTCCCTTGTCTAAATGTGCGAACTCCAAGCGAAGTTTACGATTTTTTTCAGAAATTAAAGGCTTTTTACGTGACGTTCGTTGTACTGTGGAAGTCATTATCGTTCAGAGCATTTCGAAATATTCTTGGATGGACACACTTTCTTGATTAACAAGCATTTTTTTTTGCTAATTTTGGAGCAGTAACTATAGGATCATCAGAATAAAGCTGATCCTGCATACATCCACAGCAATCCTGCATACATTCAGGCATTAATTGTCTGAGAAATGTATATAAATAGGATTGCTTGTAGGATTGCTAAAACTCGCTAACCCAACATGAAGTAAAAATAGAGGCTAAATATTAGCGCACTTAATAGTTGTTGGTTAGTAAAAAATTGAATAATACAACAACAGATTACATGGCAGACGTTGGCTCAGTTGTTAGAGCACTCATCTGTGATGCCAGAATCCGTCGGTTCGATTCCTGGCAAAAGAAGTCTGATGAGGAGATGTGGGGATCTTCGAAACAGCTGTCATTTCTACCAATTTTTCTTTGTTGTATAACAAAATATTCAAATAAAAATAATTAATAATAATAATAATAAACAAAAATGGGCCTTTAAATAAAGCTCATTTACTTCTAACATTTATTTACTTTTCTTATATTTTTCACTTTCTCTTTCTTGATTTATAATTGCTCAAAAATATTAAGAAACTTATTATCTGCATTACAACTTATCAAAAAATAACTCACTTATCAGAAATAGCGATCTATTGGATTATTTTTCAATAGACAAAACTCAAATGATCACTTCGAGACATGAATGTTCAGCCAATAGAAGACATTAGGGAAAATTTGTGCATTTTAAACAAAATAAACAGCAGATAGCGCTTAAACTCAACGGAAGCTGAGAATAGTTGGGCTAAATCCAAGGCGATGATTTAGCGGACTATTTCCGGTGTTTTTTTTTTCATTTATATTGTTAATTATCATTACCTGCCCTATACGCCCCGTTGGTCTGACATACCGACAAACCAATGTTTTGAAAAATTACTAACAGAGGAACCCTTCAAATTATAGTAGCTTCAGTAAGATTTCGTTTAGTGAGGCGAGTGGGATGGTGCTGAGTAGACTGTGCTAATTAATTACTCTTATCGGTCATAAAATTTATTCGTGTATGGACGTGACTATTTTGTGGTAATTCACTAATTTTGAGCTAACATTACGCAATGAAATCTATTTTAGTTGTATGTAATATTTATTGAATAATAAAACTTATTATATTTTTACACCATAATGTGTGAAGGAAAAATATTACAATGTGAAGAATACTATTTCGGCAAATGCAAAATGAAGGAAAAAAAAGTTTTTTCAGCTTCTGTTGGAATAAGATCGCATAATATGGTTTTATACTTTTCTGAAGTAAAAAGAGAAGCAAGAAATATAAAAGATGAGTGCGAGATTTGGAGATTATATTCGCTAAATCAATCTAATTACGAAGTCTACTAACCGAAACATTGAGCGGCTTTCACCGTAATTCAAACGAGAAGCGAATTCAGATTTACTAGCGTCGAGAAAATTTCAACATTTCTAATATTATTTGCGGATGTAAGAAGAAATGGTCGGCTTCTGCGATATTTATGGATTGACGTACTTTAATCGATAAGTAGACTCAAACAAGAGAGATTGAAAATATACTGCGATATTTTAAAACACATTTAGTCCCTTCGAAAAAGTAACTTCTAAAATAATTCTTTACTACTACTACTACATTGGCGTAGACACCGCTTGTGCGATTATGGTCGATTCAATAAATACTCACCATTCATTTCTTCTTATCGCAATTTGGCGCCAATTGGAAATATCAAACGAAACCACTTCTTCTTCCATGTGCGGGTACTTCATCGAAAACTTTCAAAGCTAGAGCGCTTTCATCCATTCGGATGGCAAGACCTTTCCAGCATAGCCGCTATCTCTTAATTCGTTGAGCTAAGTCAATGGCGTAGTATAACTCACACAGCTTATCGTTCCATTTTCTACGATGTCGCCGTTGGCAATGCGTAAAAGAGCATTAATCTTCCGCGAAACTTTCCTTTCGAAGACTCTTATATGTTCGTTTACTGTAAGGATATCCTAAAACTTTTGACAGAAATGGGTATAAGGTATATACCTCATAAATAGAGATTATTCATTGATTTTTCAAAAATAATTACCAATCTACTGGAAGCAGTAAGCTATGAAAGCCATAAATAAATAAATGATTTGAGAATGGTTGCTCTAGTTTGTGAATTACAAGGAGGATGTACAAAGAACTTATGTTTTATTTGTTTATGGAACACACTTGGAAATGGAAGTCAATACCGAAAGCGTGACTGCGAAAATAAAGCCGATTTGATTACTGAATCAGCTAATGTTATAAAAGCCTCTTTCTTCTACCTACTAAAAAGGTGTTACTACATTCACTTTATATTAAATTGGGTATATTTATTATATATATTCCTATAGATGGATCAGGTTTTAATACTTTACGTTACGTAAATTTTCACGACTCGGTGATGACGAATTAAGAAAAAGTAGTATTAATGTTACGAATCATATAAATGATTTTATATATGTATTTTCAACCTTTTTTTAACTACGCTGGTATGTGTAATAGTCATTAGAAAACTGATGAAAGATAGTAGGTTTAATAAATCTTCGGATCAAAATCAATTAATTGCATGGATTTTAATAAAAAATGTAATCACCAATGTTTTTAATAAACATTGAGAAAGAGATATTAAAGAAAACATGAAAATCATTTGAAAGCGTTTGAGGAACTAGGAATCCGATGAACAAGGTGTAGCTTTGACTATGAAAACTCGATACAAAGGAAAAAAACTAGATCCTAGGGTAGAGAATTTGTGCTGGCGGCTAAGGATAAAGAGAATACCGATGATATACAAGAACCAGAAAAACACTCAGAGTAACGCTGACAACAGCAACAATGCAAATTTACAAGTTCCAAAGTGACTAAAACTGTAATAATATTAAAATATTATACTTAATATAGTATAAGTATTACAATAAAGCAGATATCAAAAACTAATTACTCTGTAATAAATTACACTCTAAAACATAGCAAAAATTGTATAACAGTGTCATCTATCGTGCGTGAAATAAACATGAAAAATTTATTCGCCAACCAGTTGGATGCCATAAATTCCCAGAAGAAAAACTTTCTTGTATGCAAGGTTCTTAAACTTTAAATTTGCATAAAAATACCGTATCCAAATGGGTTTTTATGGGAGGTGTGAACCTTCGTTTGCATTTGGTTTCATCATATTGTGTCAAAATGTAATAACGGTTATTAGTATGAAAGCAAGGAAAATACGCCTTCACATTTGCTTTAATCTCAAATATTCAAATAAGTATTCAAATCTCTTTACATGTGCCGCCCTTCCTTTTTCATTTTACATCCGTTTGAACTTAATGGTTTATTCGTGGTATTTATACAACATCTACAACACCGCAACACTACCTCAATGAAATCGCCTACCCCACCACTGACTATAAAAACGTACAAAAATCCATAAAACCATTTATGAATTCATGATAAATCACAATGAAATGTAAATAAATAAGCACAACAATGTTGAAAATGTGTTAGCTGTACATTATTTTCAGCACTAACTCAAACATTCTAGCTATCCGCCATCAATAACACTGCAAAAATTTGTGGACCATTTGATCAACTGGGGTACTTATTTTAGTATTCCTATGTAATGCTAACGTTCTGTTACCAATTTTTTGCTAGCCAATCATTCACTGTACGAAGTTGCAAGTGTTCGTTGAGTTTTACGTATAGAACGTGTATAGAACTGTATTTTATTCAGTTGCATTTCGTTGGCGAGCTCTGCAGACGTATAAAAGTTACAGTTTATATTTGGCAATGCAAAGAGAAAACTGCAAAGATTGAAATATGTTTTATATCTATTACCAAGAATGTGCATTTCGGAGATAAATAATATGTTTAACGTAGCAATTTGTCGGATTGTACTCAAAAATAAAATAAAATGTTCGAATGAAATTTTTCGTAGGTACTCCATTAGTAATCGCCTATACGTTGAGGATATATTTTATATGGATTGCGGGTAATATTGGAGTACTCTTTCTTCGCATTTTTCGCGGGAAAATTCTACACGCACATGTACAAATTACAGTTTCCAAATACAAAATGTACATAACAATAAGTTGTTGTTTTTGTTGCATTAATTATTAGTGTACAAAAAAAGCTGAGTCATTAGTTCCTGCGTTCGAATAACCAGTAATTAAATATTTACACTTTTTTATCCTTACATATATCATGCGATTTACCACGAATAAACCATTTCTACTTTTTCTTTTCAAATACGCATTTAAGGTTGATATGCAGCTCTAACGAAAATGCTTGTTAAAAATAATAATTTATTTCATAGATGGAAAAACTTACAGGGTTATACATTATGCGATTTCCAAAATAAACGTAAATAAAATGCATTTAGGATAATTTTTTTTATAAAATTCCTTTTTGATTATAAAGTTTGAACCTCAGCATTATAAGTGAAATATCATTTGAGGCAATTTTCGACTAATTTTGGAACATATTCGGCGGTATCTCAACCATAACTCGACGAATGTTTGTTTTGAAGAACTCAACAGTTCGCTCGTGTTGTGTGACATATGGTACAATCTTGTTGGAACCTTATAGTGTCCAAGTCGTGTTCTTCAATTACAGGTAAAAAATTCGGTTATCATACGACCATAACGCCTCGAACTGACAGTGGCAGTTTCGCCGTAATCGGTTTCAAAGGAGTAAAGTCCAATAACACTCCGGACCAAAAAGCGCACCAGAAAATATGTGTTTTTTGGGTGTAATGGTCTCTGTTCAAATATTTGAGGATTCTCGCAGGCCCAAATGTCAAAATTTTGCTTACTTATGTATCCACCGCTGGAAGAAAAATTTGTTGGAAAAATTGCGGTCTACTGCTTGTTGTTCAAGCACTCAATCGACGTGATAACGGCGTTGTGAATGGTCAGCTGGCTTCAGTTGTTGCGTGAGCTGAACTTTATATGGATGTAGATGTAATTTTAAGACCCAGCTCTTGAGGACGTCGATTAACAAACACCTTCGGTTCTTCGTCTACTCTTTTACTTACAGCAGCGATATAAGAATAAGAATTTAAAAAATTTACATAACTTGCTTTATGCGCTTGTCTGAATACTTTTGAAAATTAGTAGGCTCTTTGTTTGTAGCGAAATATATGTGAAACTATTTATTTCGACAGTAGAAAATGAGGTTTATTCGTTTGAGGGGCATATTGACTTGGAAAAAAATATTTCACGCAAAGTGGTGTGATCTTTTTTATATGGAGTTGTATGTTTTTCGTGTGCGGTGCGTAACAACCTTTACACGTGAATATGTTTTAATTTTTTATTTTCCCCCCAGACTTGTGACTTTCCTAATTAGAAGACCCTTTGAAATAAGCCAAATGATGGTCTTATTACTTTTGGTTGTGCTTCTACACAGCCGTTTCGTTTGGTTGATTATCAACAGTTAATGCCGCTGTCAAAAATGACAAATAATAGTTTAATCACCTTAAATGCATATATATTAGCATATTATCCAAAGGGTGTATATGAAAAAAATGTAAATGCTTCCGTCGCAATATTTTGACAAATTATATGAAATTTATGGGAAGTTATGTTATTAAAGTCATGTAAATAAATGACCTAAGACGAAGTGTCAAATTTTAGTGAAGGTAAATATAAAAATGATATTTAATCAATATGCTGAGAACAAGATGTGCCGTAAAAATGAAATATGGTGTCTAATTTAATATATTATTGGGATGGATATATGGTCTCTAACCGCTCCTGGTTGTAAGTTATAACATAGTTAAACAACTCTTATTTACTACTTCTTCTTAGACTTGCTTTTCTTATTGAACACTTAAATGATTTTCGGCGTTCGTTTTGAAATAAAAGGAGCACATTTATATTATATTTATGTTAAAGTATATGAAATAGATGATTTATTTCAAGATTATTACTCAAAACATTGGAAGAACTTTTCCATCGTGTCCATTCCCGAATACTCATACAATATTTCATTTCATATTTTAAGGGTTGTAGTATACATGATATGGCCTATATGGAATATTTTGTTGTTGTTTTCAATATGGCTTCGTCAAGAAGATGTTGTATCAAGCATCAAGCTGATTGTTTTTTCTATATTTTTAGTGCATTTATATTTTCAAAATATCGAAAACGTTCAGACTTTGTAAAAATTTAAAATAAAATTGTGTTGTTAGTACAAGCCATGGGTTATGTCCGTAACACACATAATTTGGTACGAGCCTCGAAGTATTAACTGTGCTAATCAAAATAAGTGGTAATGTCCTAACTTATATTCTGCTCAGTGACCGACATTAAAGTCATGACAGACAAAAGCTAGGATATCTAAACCTCATAATACTCGAAATCCCTGTGAACCCGAGCATGTATCAAGAATTTAATCAGAAACTATTAAGAGAACCTCAAAGTACTTTGACAAAGTGCGAATACCGATTTCCCGTTTAAAAAATAACAAAGCGGCAGGAGCCGATGGCCTACCGGCTGAGCTATTCAAATACGGTGGCGAAAAACTGACAAGGTGCATGCATCAGCTTCATTATATATTATAATATGGTCGGACGAACGCATGCCACACTATTAGAACCATAGTGTGCATAAAAAAGGAGACCCCACAGTCTACGACAATTATCGTCATGACAAGCCTCCTCAATATAGTGGAAAAGGTCCTATCGAACGTTTTGTGTGTAAGAGAAAACGATAAAGTGTAATCTATTAAATTGAATTTAAAAAAAATAAGTTATTATTACTCAAGTCATTCTAGATTGGCGTATTTGAAGTTTTCTCAAATTTTATGACACCCTGACAATTTCATTTAAATTTCAATGCAATTCCAAACTAATCCCTGTGAACATTTTGTTTGTATGTTTGTTTTCTAGTATCTCCGAAACCTAGCAGTTTACACCAAAAATATGTCAGTTTGTTTTTGTTGTTTTCCTAAAGTAAACTTATTTTAAAAAATCGTGTTTATATTTCAACTTACTTGAAATTTGGTACATAGCTAACCTTGAGCTTAATTTAATATAAATACTACGAGTTTTCCATAGAGGTTGGATTGATCTTTGACCCATTTTTGGCAAAGACAAGTGTTTGATATGTTCGCCTAGACATATTTTTACCTAAATCAAGCACTTTGTTTTCAAAAATATTAGTTTATGGTCCCCTTTACAAACTAATTATAACATCTAAATTAAACAAGGTAGAAAGATTATTAATTTCGAGACTTTTCGAACTGACATTTTTATTATTCTGATGGAATTTTTTTGCTTTTATTTGAGGGGATAGTAAAAGCAAGACTGACTTAGATATTTGTCCAATAACGGCTATTTGAAATAAACAAAAATTAAAAAGAAAATGTATTTTATTTTTTGTTGCTTTCTTTACAAATTTATAATTTATAAATGTATTTAACAATAGAACTCTGACAATGCGAGTAGCGCGACACTCCTTCGATATTAATTCACTGCTAAACTGTTCGTATGTCTTTGCCAAATTTTGGGGCTTTTGGACATTTCGAGAATCATAACAATTTTTTTTTATATTTCGATCAAACTAAATTTTGCATTTTAATGATTACAACAAATTTCACTTTGAATATTTTTACACAAAACCTGCTTGATGAAAATCGTTTGAGCAGCACATAAAAAAGGATATTAACTTAGAGAATTTTTTCTTACTGTTGGGCATATCTAAGGTACAAATTAAAGTATTTACGTTTGCATAACCCACAGGACTATGGAAAATATTACACTGAAGCCGTTTTTCATAGGAATCAACTATAAGTAATGCAATATACTGGGTAAACTCAGGAAACCTCTTTATTCCCTTTTCGAAATTTGTGATAGAAATTCTCTACATATTTTTGGCCAAAAATTACATATATTTTTCTATATATAAAAGTATAAATCAACTTATCGTTCAGCGGGTATAAAATATTCCAATAACTTTGACTACTTTGACTAGAGGAAAAATAACAAAGTGGAATGCTGATTTTCGAACATGGAATATAATAATTGTTAGTAATTTAATTTTATGTGTTATCCTTTTAGTTTATATGTTGAAAATCTGATATGTAAAAAAATGCATTCCTAGATTTCAGTCACAGTGGTTCACGTTTAATGAGTGCGGAGCAACAGTTTCACTACATGGAATATCAGCATATGTATGTGAGAACTGGGCCTGGTCTATGTCCGAACCATAGCGGACAGACTTTCTAGAGACACCAAGCAAATTAGGAGAAGCCAGACACAAATTTGCATCACTAGCCCAAGACAAGTAGAATCACCAACACTGATCATGCATAATACAACCCTGACTCACAAAGGTCTGAGATATTTAAACTTAAAGTAATATGTTTTTAAGACCTTTTTTTCGCATCGCTTCTAGTAGTTTAAAAGATATAAGATATTCCAAATTCGTCCGATTCGTCCGATTCCGAAGCGGACGATAAGTAACTAAATCTTCTCATCAAACCGACTCCCAAGCAATCAGTTGTGATATAAATAACCATTTTACTAAATTCTACTAATGATTAACTGTCTATATTATATGGATTAGATAGTTCATCACATTTTTCTATGAAGTTTGACATACACTTAATATCGAATATTTTATGCTGGTACGTATATTTAAACATTAAGTAAAATTTAAAAATTAAATAGCTTACAAAAACAAATCCCTAAAATTCTCATTAAATATGCCAAACTTAGGACCGCCAGAAGAGTCAATGGCTTCGGAACATTACTAAAGACTCACTCAGCCGTGTAACCAAACGCTGAACTAACGAGCCGCATAACCAAAACCAACTCTTCGCTACCAGTAAGGCTATGAAAAAAAAAGAAAAAAAGCTAAGCCAAACCTAGCCACTCAATCAGTTAACCAACCGACCGAGCAAGATAAATAAGAGCCAAGGAAAAAAGGAACGAAAAGTGTAAGTGATTTTTATCCAAAACCAAAACTAAATACACACACATGCATACACGTCGAAATATATATAAAGTAAATGGACAACTGACCCGCCAGATTTTGGCTGTTATATAACATTCATAGTTAGACTACGGAAACCGAATGTGGGTGAAATCGATGGCAGAAGGTATGTTTAGGATGCTAAGTGCAATGGAGGGTAATCGTAGACCCACAGATTTAAGGTGACTGTAAAAAAAGAAAACGAATTATTCAACACAAACTCTACAACTCTTTGTCTCATTGTAGTATTTTGATTTTTTTTTTGTTATGTATTTATTTTTTTTTTTGTGGTTTTGTTTTGGTTTTGTGAAGAAACAAAAAGTACAAAATAATAATACGTCCTGCCAATAAACCCAGCCGTAGGCGACGCCATTTTTTCTTTTTTTAATGAAACGTGTAGATGTAGATTAAAACCAAAACCACAGAAAACTTGTTGAAGCAATAGGGAAAAATAAATGGTAAGTGCGCTCAAAATTTTTATATCGGTCAATCGGTATTGTCTACAAAAGTGATATTGATTAGAATAAATATTATTATTATTATTGGAAATAAATATTTTTAAGACAAACTCTACTAACTGATTCGCTTAGAATAAATTTAGAAAATAGTATTTTTTTTTTAAATTTCTTTAAAGGGCTCAAAATATTTCAAGTTATGATAAGAAAGTATACATTCTGTGAGCATCTACCAGCGCGCAGTGGTCACCCCCCATAATAGTTAAAGTTAAGATTTTACCTACAGATGTCTCAATACTCTCTTATAATAGGTTCATCTATTTAAATGCATTCTCGCTTTTGCTTCACTATAATGGGTCTCTTTAAGAATAGTTGCAATACGCAGAGAATGAAACTAGTTTGAATTTGCTGTGTGAGCAACACGAAAGTGAAGGTGTGAAAACTTGAAAGTTAATATACCATAAAGGAATGATAGCATTTCTTTGGTGGAAAATTATCGAGATAAAGAGAAGTTATCAGCAATACCAAAATTATTTGAATCGTTTTTCACAAATGATTTGACTCATTCCATCGCCTTTATTATACCACATTGCCAAAATGGCTTTGTTAGAAGAAAATCTACAACCACCAATTTACTTTAGTTCAGTACTTATATTAACAATGCCTTCAGAGTAAGCATCAGCGTTGATGTAATATATACCGACTTCAGCAAAGCTTTTATGCCCCTTCTTCAGATTATATTATAACTTCCTCAGGAGCACGATAGGAAAGCCATCTAGAGTAAATTAGGATGGTCAAATAAAGTTACCTTGCTTCAATCAGCCCTAAACATCATAATTGAATGGTGTGAAATAAATTTATTCACGTTCTGTAAAGAATGCATTTCACGCGCTTCCCTCAAATTATAATCAACATAATCGGCCTACTGAATGTACTATTCGGATCATCATCCCAACCCATCTTGAGACCCAGCATTCATTATTGGATAATATTCGACAGAATAGACCACGACCAGCACGCAGCGAAGAAAATATAGCGGTCATAGCTGAGAGTGTACACGAAGACCGTAGAGAGTCGATTCGGCGCCGTTCGCAGCAACTCGGACTGACGTATGGGACAACTTGGCGCATTTTGCATCGAGATCTTATATTGAACGCGTACAAAATACAGCTTGTGCAAGAACTGAAGTGCTTCCCAAGCGACATCACTTAGCTCTATGTGCTCTTGAAAAGTTCCAAGAAGATCCGACGTTTTCGAACCAAATTTTATTCAGCCAAGATCCCATGCTGACCATTGTGAGCATACTAATTTTAGTATATAATGATGTAGTTACAGGTGTTTTTACTGAATTTATAGAACTTTAACACAAAGCACAAAAATCAAGTTTCGAAGGCAATGAAAGTTTTTTCATTTAATAATCGAATATGAGGAATATCTGTTATAAGAGCCTGAGGGCGCACGTGTCAAAAAGTGACACACTAAATACCAACAATTATGATATAACTTTAGTGGCTTAAATATTAAAGAAGAGAAAATGAACACATTACTAATTTCGATATTTTTTATGCCTTTCATGAATACAACGTCGGCCCGCGGTATGCAAGTACTTGAAGGAATTCAAAAATTTATTTCGATATTATGAGAATGTCTAGCTGAGTTGACTTAGTCATATCCCCCTGTCGGTTTGTCTGCTAGAAGGCAAACTAGTTTTTGAATATATTTCAACAAATATTTGATTTGGCAATTATTTCAATACTAAAGAATTCAATTGGAGGGGTTTTAATAAATGGGGTTGATAATTTTATTTCGTGAGGACAGCTTTGTAAATCGTAATACATGGGGAAAGTTATTTTGATTTGAAAATTAGTGAAATTTCAGAAAAAATTGGACGTTTTTTTCTATAATCTTTAATGCAACTTGGCTTGGAAATTTTGATGCATCCAACCGGACCTTATACCATTAGACTACCATTTGCTTCGGTCACTACAAAGCTCTCTTGATCATAATAAATTGGCCGACTAAAGTGCTGGCCAAGTCCTTCGCCGATAAATCACAAATTGATAACATACATAAAACTAACCGAAAAATGGGAAAAGTTCTTAGATAATAAGGGTCAATATATGCTTGATTAAAATTTAAAATAAATTATTGGCTGAATCAGCCAATCGTATGAATATACTTTATACTACATAGTTATGGAGGAAATTTTGATAAGGAATGTCATAAAAATCGGACGACTATAATGTATAGCTCCCATAAAAAGTTAATTTAAACAATTTAAATATAAATCTATATATATAAAAATCAATGCAAATTTTGATGAACCACCAGATCAAATCACACCAAATTTTTAGGAGTTCTAAAGGCATATTAGGAGAAGGTTAAATGGGTAAGTTTTCATGAGATTGGCGTGGCCGTTCCAGAGATATGACCATTTTAGTGTAGACTGGTCGCTACTCATACAAAATACAAGCAACAACAACAAATACATGTAAAATTCCAAACTACGCGTACATTACGTTGTATGCGGAATTGAAAAAGAGAGAGAAAGAGTGAAAAAAATGAAAAAAAAAATTGGAAAATAATTTTAAATAAATTTTTTCGTTTCCTTTTCCAAAAAAAATCGAAAATTCAAAATTTTAGTTTGATTTTTTTATAGGTGTAGCAAAGCACGCTGGGGCCCGCTAGTTAATTATAAAAAAACCATTGTAAGATGCTGGAATGAAAACGCATTAATATATAAACCTAAGTACTGTATCCATGAAAGGTACGTATAAAGATTTCAGCATGACCAAAGATTATTTCTCATTTCACTGTAAAACTGTACATTTACATCAAAAAGCTCGTTTTACTTTTTATCTGTCATCAGGAAACAAGTATTTTATCACGAAAAAAAACATAATACATAAAAATAATTTTCAAATAAAAATAATTTTAATTTTATTTATAATTAAATACGCTTTGGCACCAAATACTTTTTTATACTTTTTACTCAGATATAACTTCGGACAGCTAATAAAAAGCATACTTAAGCGTCTGAGACCTCTTCTCCATCAGAAATTGCAACATTCGAGAAGATTCAAAACCATGTTGTTTAAAAACCATCAGGAAATTGAGAATAGTATTATTTATTGGAATGTTTCTTCAAAATTTTAATCATGACGAGTGATGAAAATGGATAGTTATAATAACGTGCTCTAGTAACTAACAACATGTGTGGGGCGATTATGTTGCCAGCTTACTTTGAGTTGTCTCCTAGAGAGCAAGCGATTAATTCGAATGTCTTCTGTCGTCAACTATCGAAATTGAAGCAATAAAACAAGAAAATACATCTGCGATTGCTTATTTATTTCCAAGGCATAATGCTCCATCAAAATAATGACAGAGCTCATATCTCACTGACAACCTGTCAAAAATTAATTCGCAGCCCAACTGAGGATTGATGCCACCTTATACGAGGGTTGCGTTTCATATCTGGCAGCTTTGCAGTTTGGCAACTGCGAATCCAACAAATAGTTATTAGCACATGAAGCTCTTCCAAGCAAATGATTGCCTGTTTTCATATCAAAATTCGACATGTCGCAATCGTTCCACTAGAACAGCGCAGATCAGTACGCTCTGAGTGGGACATTCCGATTTTTTGCCAGATGTCTTCCAAGAAATTAGGAAAACAAACGCCGACAACCACCAAGGCAATGTGAGCTCTCACACATCGGCTGAAACAACTGCATTTTGATTGATTGAGGCGATTGATGCCCCAATCAGAGTGTCAAAGCCTTCGAAACTTGGTTCAAGCGCATAGGAAATTGTATAGAACTTAATGGAAAATATTACGAAATACAATAAGGCGATATTCAATGATTAATCTTGTATATGTTTTTTTTTTCTGTTATAAAAGATAATCCCCGCAGCTTTGACTTAATTCTCTCTTCTTGAAAATAAGATGGATCCATTTTTGTTTTTCTAAAAACAAAAACTTCTTCAAACATAGAATTTTTCAACACACTTAAAATTGATAATATATTATTTATTAATTTTTACAGTTTATAAATATGTTTGCTTTAAAAAATATGAAAAAATAACGACGCTGTTTCTTAACCTTTATATTCATTCATAAATTTAAAGAATAATAATACGTATCGATTGTTTTGTTGAAAATATTCTATATTAGTATTTTACATAAATTTGTGTACTTACATGTACTCATAAGTATGTAGGTTTTCTGAAAAGAAAGAAAATAATTAATTAATCACATTTATTTTTCCAAATATAATTCAATGTTAGACAAATATATATGTTTTTTGCATTATAATGAAAATATCAAGTACAGGTTTATGCATTATGCGGTTTCCAAAATAGACGTAAATAAAATGTATTTAAAATAATTTTTTTTAAAGAAATTCCTTTTTTTGTTATAAAGTTTGAACCCTGGCAGTATATGTGAAACATTACATCATTCAAATGACCGCCTCGTGAAATTTTGTAAACTTCGATCCCTCTAAGGTAATTTTCGAACACTTTTTGGCACATATTGGCATTATCTCAGCCATAACTTGGCGAATGTTGGTTTTCAAGTACTCAATTGTTGGGCCGGGAAACTTCTCTTGCAATTCCGCATTGCATTCGCCGCATTCGCTAGTGTTGTATGACATGTGGTCCCATCTTGTTGGATTGTCCAAGTTGTGTTCTTAAATTACTGGTTACAAAAATTGGATATCATACGACCATAACGCTCCAAATTTATAGTAACAGTCTCGCTGTTATCGTTTTCAAAGAAGTAAAGTCCAATAACACCTCCGGATCAAAGGGTGCACCAGACAGCAAGTTTTTATTTTTTTTATTTAATTTTTGGGTGTAATTAATTTAGTTAATTTATATTAATTTAATTAATTGAAAATTATTTTATTATATTTATATAAATTTTTTTAATGTTATTTTATTTTACTTTGTTTTGTAATATAATATTTAATTTAATTTAATTAAGTTTATTTTATTATATTTTAAACAGTCTCCTTTGTCCTGTAAAAAATCAATCATTATTTGTACTTGAAATTCCAAGAAATTTTAATATAAATCTTTTTACTACAGAATGATATAAAAGCGAGATACAAAAAGGACACTTCGAAAAAGGTCTACTAAAATGTTATATTTCAAAGTACTTTCCTTGAATGAATGAAAGATTGAAAGTTGAGCTATTATTGTTAGCCAAGAGCGGCATTACCTAAAGTTTAGGTTATAGGGGTAAATATTTAATGCGTTCTTGGTAAAACATAATAATTTCCACTTAAAAATTTCAAAGTTTCCAAGAAACAAAACGTTCAACAACTTTAAATGCAATTTTATCAAATTACTTACTTTTTTTTTTGCAAATATTTTCTTTGTTGTTGTTGTTCGTTGGAATGAAATGAAAGACACACAAAATGACCAATGTTGATGGGTTAAGTATGCACTTAATACAGGTCAACAGCAGGTTCATGACAGTTTCAGTAACAAAATAAATAAAGGCGACTAAAAAGTAAAGAGAAAAAAGGAAATATTAAAAAAGGTTTTAAGCAAACAGCGTCCGTTGTATGAAGGAAACAATATTATATTGACAAAAACGAAATTGAGTAGGTGAAATAACGAAGCACAAAAGGAATCGTTTTTACGACAAGTCGACTTAAGCTTAAAAAAAAGAAATTAGGTAAAATCAGGCTAATGCAGAGTAGTAATTATCAAAAACAAGGCATTGAAATTAAGTTAAAAATTGTGTACGCCAAAATTTTATTGTCCCATATCATTGTGATGAAAAAAGGGATATTGTGTTTGATTGTAAGCAAAGTTGTGCTATGACAAATGCTCAATTAAGTCGATTCGCGAACATTTACAAATATTGCTTTTTCAACAATTATTTCAACAAAACGTTTTTGTTTGTTGTTGGTTACCTTTGAATGCGATTTTTTTTTCTTTTGTTATTTTTGTTTGCTCTCACAAATATTGTGATTTAATTCCTTTCTTTAATTAAAATTCAATTCTTTTGATTTCAGGGTTTTAATGGAGTTTGGGTTAATAATAATTTTCTAATTATAAGTATGCATACAAAAAGATGCCATATTTTAATGGCGTATTTACAAACAAAGTTTGAAGGAAATGGTTGCTGAAAGAACGCTGTTGTGGAATATTTTATTTTAATTTTATAACATAAGTTGTTGCCATTTGCAAGTTTAGTGAACTGAAAATTAATATCAGTTCACTGGCAGGGTTCACGCTTACGAAGACCTATTGCACCAAATGAAATATGAATTACGAAATCATTGTAAAAATGTGTTCATCGAAGTTAAAATATAGTAAATGATTTACGTAAAAATCTGTCAAACTTAACTGTCAAACCAAACTTGTTTTGTTTTAGTTAAAAGCCACTTATGAAAAATGGATCGCTTAACAACCGCACAACGCGTTAAACTTATTGAGATCTACAACAAAAATGTTGATTCAAACGAGGACACGTTTCGTGCCTTAAGAGGAGATCACGATGCACATAATCGTCCTACTACTCAAGCAAATAAATTCGAAGAGACTGGATCTGTTACAGGCATTGTAAGGCCTGTGCATCATCATTTTGCTCGTTTCGCCTCAAATATCGCTGCTGTAAGTGAAATGGTAACCAAGGACCCGAATGTTTTTATTTTTCGACTTTCTCAAGAGCTGAGACTTTCTTACGCACGTTATGGCGCACTCGGACTTATACCTATATCCATATAAAATCCAGCCAACTGAAGCTAGCTGACCATTCACAACGCCGTAGTTACGCCGATTAGGTGCTTGAACAACAAGCAGTGGGCTGCGATTTTTCTAACAAAATTTTATTCAGCGACAAGCTACATTTTTTACTCGATGGATGCATAAATAAGCAAAATTGTCGCTTTTGTGGCTCCGAAAATCTTCAAATAATAGAATTTTAAGTACAAATAATGATTGATTTTTTATAGCGCTAAGCACAAGAGACTGTTAAAAATATAATAAAATAAACTTAATTGGTTATAAGTAAATAAGCTGTATTCAAAGGCCTCTTTTTGTTAGAAAAATTATTTTTCATTGAATATTTTGTTATACACCAAAGAAAAATTGGTAGAAGTGACAGCTGTTTCGGAGATCACCACATCTCCTCATCAGACTTCATTTGCCAGGAATCGAACCGACGGATTCTTGCATCACACGCGAGTGCTCTACCAACTGAGCCAACGCCTTCCATGTAATCTTTTGTTTGTATTATTCAATTTTTTACTATCCAACAACTATTAAGTGCGCTAATATTTAGCCGCTATTTTTACTTAATGTTGGATTAGCGAGTTTTTGCAATCCTGCATACATTCAGCCATTAATAGTCTGAGAAATGTATATAAGTAGGATTGCTTGTCGGGCTCGACTTATATATATTATGGTTTGTTTAATGCGGCCTGTAATTGTTTTTGGTTATAACCAAACTTAATTAATTAAATTAAATATTATATTACAAAACCAAATAAAATAAAATAACATTAAAAAATGTATATAAATATAATAAAATAATTTTCAATTGATTAAATTAATTTAAATTAATTAAATTAATATAATAAAAATGAAATAAAATTAAAAAAATATTAAATTAACTTCAATTAAATTTTTATATTTCAATTAAAGTGAAACTAATTATTTAAATGTATTTAAAATTATATAAAATTAAAAAAAAACGCAGAGAAATCTATTTGACGAGTTTATTTCATTATCGTTACAATGAGTGTTACCAAAGCTTAATATAAAATCTGTACATTTTCTAAATTCAATGAATATGGGATTGGTTACTTGCTCTAATTCTAAGTATTTACATGTATTTCATCAGTCTTTCTCAACTAGAAGCATATTAAATTTGACAATTACAATTACAGCAAAATTTTGAAGAAAATTTTTACTATAAATCCATATCTTGTGTGAAGTTATTTTGCTTAACCTTTTGTAAATTTTTCGTAAGAATATCTACCAGCATTACATTTGTAAAATTTAATTCAGTTCAGTTTCCTTAATTATACAGATTTATACCATTATAATACTTAATATCTATGTGCTTGCTATGTAAATAAAATATCGGATTTTTAACTAATTATTCTGCGCCCTGGTTGTTGCTATTCAATATTATTAAAACCATTATTATTCATCAGCTTCTTTACATACGCAGCTTCTTTCGCTGCCGTTGATAACGCAACATATTCTGACTTAATGCCACTTAATGGCACTAGATTCGAGAGAACACTTCCAGCAGCAACAAATGCCTATCCAGTCCAACAGTGTTTTTATAATATAATTTTTAATCGCATGTACCCTTTAAATAACATATAAAACATTTTGCGCCAAAAACATATGGATGTGAATTGCGTTTTGCCAACTTACTAATTGAATGTATCGTATATTTTGTCGCGTCGAAATTACAAAGTACTTCAAAGCCCCAATCATTGATTGATACTTATTCACTTTAACATTTACACAATCTTCTTGATCACAACAAGTTTGAAATCCAGGGGTTGAATCGTCTGATCCGTGAATGGATGCTTCACTTTTCGTATGTATACGATTCTTTTATTGCGTTCGTATGACAGTTCGTAGCAAACGTACCATCAGCCATTCATTCACGGATGTTATCATACCCAAAACACGAAATTAAGTGACGAGTTGTACGTTCAAGAAACAGATGATTCGACCCCAGCTTCCAACGGTGAAGCAATAGACATACAGTTTGATATCATTTTTTTTTATGCTTAATTTTTTTTTACAAATTTATATATCCAACTTCATTAGCTCTAACTTTCATTTCACTATCTACTACACTCGTTCAACCACTTTTCTGCATGTCAGCAAAATTGGTGAAAACTTCCATGATATCAACAAATTTTCAAAATTCTCATCTCTGACTATGGCAATTCCGACAGATATACTCTGGAAGAGTAACATGAAAATGTACAATGAAGCATTTTCATGTTACTCTTCCAGAGTATATCTGTCGGAATTCGTTCCACTTAGTAAAATGTTCATCTTACCATTGTGTATATATACAAATCACAGCATTTAACTGAAGAGAATTTTCACATTAGAAAACCATGTAAATATACATACATATAAGAGAAGTATGTATCTAAGGAAACCAAAACAGTTCGCTCGACTAATCTGTGATCAGCAACAAATTTTCATAATTTTCCGCTTAAAGCCTTGATTACATACGAAGACAGTCCTTACAGTTGCTTACAAAGCAAACACTTACACATATGTGTCGACAACCAGAGATTCATATATTGAATTCAACGTGTGTATTTGTATCTTAAATTACTGAAGGATAACAGAAAAGGCAACTAACCAACCGACGTTCCACTTGGGATTGAAATGGCAAACACTTACGGTCAATGATCTGTAAAGAGTAGCCGGAATGAAGGTACAAATGCGTGTAACCAACGCAACGGCACGACACAAGTGGAATAAAAGGGAAGAAGGGTTAACAAGAAACAAGCAATAATGCCCGTCATAACAACAACACTAGGGAAAAAAATCATAAAAAATATATTAATGTATATAGCTATAACTATAACAGACAGCTGAATGGAAATGTGCAAACGACCCAACAACGCACAACATGGAGTGACGCACAAGAAAAACTCACTGTCTGTGAAAATATTTAATAACAAAACACAAACAAAAGACTAAACAGAAGCACAGAAAAATATTCAATATTATGCATATCAACAGTCTCAATGATTTTGCGTAATACCCAAGGGTTTATGCGAGTTTGTATGTACATACATATGTACATACATTTATACATATAGGTTGCACGTAAAATGCTATAGAAATCAGGGCATGCGGATGAGTAAAGTGAACGATGATTTTATAAGTGATTTTACTGACTTGAGCGATTTTCATTGAGGCGCATTATTATTCAAGCATTGGTGTGTAATAGGAGGACTTGAAGTAATCCAAACGGTGTTGCGAAATACGAAAATATATTAATTTTTTTCTGATTAAAATATAGTACAGCAAGATCTACGTGGACGGATCAAAAATGCTTGACGGAGTAGGCGTCGGAAGCTATTGTGTATGTAGTATCTTCCAGATGGAAATCTTCGCGATTAGAAAAACTGCTGAGATAGCTAACAAAAATTTCAATATATACGACGTTGTACTTAGAACCTGTAGGTGACTGCAGCTGCATGTTCCAGGCCACTTTCTTTCCTTTTAAAAATTATTATTATTATTATTATTATTATTATTATTTCTTTTAAAGCTTTTGATTTTTATGAAGGACACGACTTTTTAATACAGGACTTTTTTAAAAAAAGAATTTTTTAATCTAATTGTGTTCATTAAAGAACTCACATATTCTTTGATCCTTTGCATAAATTAATTTGCCCGTACTAGAAAATTTCCTAGTGATAGACCTGAACAGGTGTACTTGTAAACGTTCGAGCCATATCCCATCATTCATAGTCCATTTGAAAATCATCAATCGCTAATCAAAATTCGGAAAAAAATTGTACACCTATTCTCTAAGATTCTTCGTTAACATATTGTAACTTTTTTCGTAATTAATCTCGATGATTTCCCAAATCCTTTGAGTCCGATCAATACATTGCTAGTTTTAAGATTTGTTTGCTCGTCTTCTTAGTTACCGGAATTTAGTCAGCAATAATTACAATTCTATGCACTATAAACAATGGTTTATTCTACAATTCTTTAAAACACACAATTATTTTCCGCTTTACACAGTTTATCCTTTTCTAAAACTCACAGCTTACTCCAGTGTTAACGCCACTGCATTTTCTACTCATCTGCCTGCGATAGCTGTTGTCGCTCCTTTTATATCTGAGGATGACCCAAAAATTTTGTTCATGCTGTCTAGAACATGCTGACAACTTGTCTGCCTGTGGTATCTGTCATTCGTACTTGGGATTTCCATCACGATATTATGAACATAAACTGGTATATTAACTTAGGTCCGAAGTATGAAAAGAATGTCAAAAAGCATCAAAGAGCTTGGAATTTGGTAGTCTACACACGTAAATTTAAATAAATATTAACACTAAAAATCATGGAAATTTGATTTGTGAGTGAAAAATATAAAACTTCGACATTGCCGAATGCAGCACTTCTTTCTAGTTTTTATTATGTTGGCATAGTTACAGGCTCCCGAAGTATGATAAAATTTCAGTTGTTTTCATTGTTGAATTTGCCCTGGACAGACACTAAAGGTTAGTAATGACGGTAATATGAGTTCAGCGAGTTTTGTTAGTAGAAGTGGGTCAAAGAATTTTTACCAAATTTTTTATTAAAAAATGGAATAAAGTGTAACAACGTGTTTGAAATGTTAGAAAGATCCTAGTGAGTATGCTATGAGTAAAACAAGGGTTTAGGAGTGGTATAAGTGTTTCCAAGAGGGTCGTGAAAACATTGAAGATGACAATAACTTTGGACGTCCCAGTAAAGCAACAAGCAATGAAAACTTGTAAAAAAGGAAAGAACAAGTTATGAACGATCGCCGAATCACAATTAGAGAAGTAGCTGATGTATTGATTGTATCATGAAATGTTTTATTTTATTTTTAATCTTTTAGGTATGAAACACGTGGCAGTAAAATTTTTTGCAAAATTGTTGAATTTTGAACAAAAACAGCGACGAAGCATGGGTTTACGGATATGACGAAACCATGACACAATCATAAATCTAGAGGCATTCTGGCCCATCACGCCCGAAAAAGGCTCGGCAAGTGCGGTCAGTCGGGGTTTACTATATTCTTCTATTTTAAAGACATTATGCATGATAAAAAATCCAGCCACCAGGTCAATAAGCAGTGTCACCAGCAAGTTCAATTCAACTTGTGGGAATTAATCCGAAAAAATTCCAAGATTTGTGGAAAAACATCTCATGGCTTTTGCATCACGATAATCCAGTTGCACACACTTTATTGTTTGTTCATGAAATTTCGGCCAAAAGCAAAAAATTTAACGATGCCTTGGTCCCCGTATCCGACTTGTCCCTCTGTGATTATTAAAAAATTTGCAAAAATAAAGAAAACCTAAAACGAGCATCGATTTAGGAATATAACATTAAAAGCGCATCTCTGAAAAAACTAAATGCTATCTTAATGATCGAGTGTATGCTTTGGGCATTGGGAAGCGGTGTCGCAAGTGTATAATCTCAAATGAGCCTCCTTTCTCAAATGGCACTGAAGCGATTTCTGGTCAAACTCCTCCTCCAATTTCGAAAAATTAATTTTCTATAACTTCGAATGTTTTATTTGAACCAGGACTGGAACACTCTCCTTACGAATTGTGGTACTTAATGCAAACTACTCGGGTATTGCGGCCTTTTTGGCCATTTTAAAGGCCACAACATCAATGTATATGAATAAATAAGTATTTTGTTCCAAAAAGTAAAATTTTAGTTATTTTTTAAACTCACTTCGTATGTTACAAGGTGCTTACTTTTACTGTATAAGTATATTGATTCATTTGTTTCTGTTAACATGCATAACGAAATAATTTGAAGTTCATCGCCCAGCGGAACAGATTTCTCTTCGCCAATTCTAACACCCCAATATACATATAGTTTTCAATTATAATTTTTTTTTTAGTTTCTTAAAACTAATATTTTATTCATTAGTGTATTCACATAACCTCAATAATCGCTAATATGTAATTTTTAAAACTTTCAAGCTTTATTATTCGAATTTTTTGAAGACAGGAAGTATATATAGGGTATTTTTTATAGAGGTATAGAACTTTAAGTTGGCATTACTTTTCAAGATGGCGACCGATTTAAAAGCTGTCAAGTGATTTATTCACAGTTTGGTTTGGCAATTCATCATAAATAGACTCACACCTGAACAACGCTTGCAAATAGTGCAATTTTATTTCGAAAATAATGGTTCTGTGCGGAAAACGTATCGCCCACTACGTCCATTTTTATTTTGTTTAGCGATGAAGCGCACTTCTGGTTGAATGGCTACGTCAACAAACAAGACTGCCGCATTTGGAGTGAAGGGAATCCTCAAGTGTATGTTGAAACACCGTTACATCCAGAAAAACTGACTGTTTGGTGCGCTTTATGGGCTGGTGAAATAATTGGTCCGTATCATTGGACGTAGTGCGCGATACGTTTTCCGCACAGAACCATTATTTTCGAAATAAAATTGCACTATTTGCAAGCGTTGTTCAGGCGTGAGTCTATTCATGATGAATTGCCAAACCAAACTGAGAATAAATCGTGAGTCTATTCATGATGAATTGCCAAACCAAACTGAGAATAAATCACTTGACAGCTGTTAAATCGGTCACCATCTTGAAAAGTAATTCAACTTAAAGTTCTATACCTCTATAAAAAAAAACACCCTTTGGTATAATCCTCCAAAAATTTAAAATTTGTCAAAAAAAATTTTAATTTTGCAAAATTTAAATGACTTATACCCATATAGATCGGTTATTGATCTAGAAAAGCTCAATATGCGATTAGAAATAATCTACTATAATTATGATCAAAATTATATGTAAAAAGTCCGATAGGTACCAATTCTCCGATTCGCAGCCATAGTCGTTTTACTACCGCTTATTTAGACTTCAGCAACTTCCTTCTTTTGTGGAGAATTACTAGAAGCTAAAATGGGACGCCTCCCACCAAGAACAACAATATCACTGGAAATACAACATCCATTGGCCCAGTGTTTCCTAAACTAACGTTAAGGTAAAATATTTTTTTAAAAATATACAGACAAAAAATTTGGTCCAATTGAAAACTATTAATCAACGGAAAACCATAAATATATGCCCGAAGAAAAGATTATAAGAAACACTAACTGGATATGGAATAAAAAAGTCTATTACTCACATACATAAGTATATGAATCACTCATTTCAAGATATTGAATTATATGTGTAGCTAGGGAAAAAAGTGAACAACATTCAGTTACGACATAAAGTTTTGTTTAAAGAATTAGAATTTGGATTAAGAATTTATTCAAAAATAAAATGAATAAACGAAGCACCAAATATTTTGAATTTTTAATGACACCAAAAACTATTTATCAATATTAAAGTCATCTTTTACTATTCCCCTAAGTATGCATTATATGAGCTAAAGAAAAAAAATGAATTTACTTTGCCAACAATCTTTCCTTTAATTAAAAATTTAATTTATTTTACTTCTATCAATTTAATTGTAAAAATATTCCAGAACCCTTTTCAACTTAAAATCACTTACGAAGGAATCATCCCCGTCTCTTCACTCACCGATATTACTTTTAAGTTAAATTAATTATTGTAAAATGTACGGAAAATCAAACCATTTATTTACAGGGTGTTTTAAAAATGATTCATTTCCTCCTGCAAGAAACCTTTGTATTTAATAAATTTGGCTTTGAGCTTTTAAATTAAAGAAAAACGCTGTATCGAAAGGCGATTCATAAAGCCAAATAGTATTTAAAAATAAATAATATTAATTAAAATATAAATTCAAAATTAAAGAAATGATTTTTATTCACTATTTTCTGCCACTATGTTTATTGACAAAATAGTTTTAAAGTAGAGCAAATTCATTCGTATACCACAAAATTGTTTCATATACTCCAAAAACTTACTTATTTGAGGCGCAACACTTCAAGAGAGACACCATACGCAGGTATATAACCAACTTCTTCTTTGCTGCAATTTACGATATGAGGTATATATATAAGCAGTTTCGTATGCTTTTACTTAGCTCACTTTTTCAATCACTGTTTTACTGGCATGTACGCATAGTATGCGTAGCCGAACACCCTATAGCTGTGCTATGTGGTACCATGGTAAGGTTTTAATATCGTATGCAGATTCTACCGTTCATCCAAACCGCTGTTGGCCAAACTTTAAGTGAAAACGAGGTCGCGACCGTGGCGCATATACGTTTTTTTGTGGTAAAGAAAAGAATTTATAAAAAAAAAGGTAACCCTATTAAAAAAAAATTGTAATAAAATTCTTACACCAAAAGCAGCGAGCAGCAAGAGTTTATATGTCTTTTTTTTGCTATTGTTGTTAATTTATATATTTTTTGGTATTTTTATTATTATATTTTGGTATTGCTCTTGCAATACATTATTGTTGCTTTTATGGCGAGCGCTTAAATTTGGGAAGCCCAAATATGTAAAAAGGAAGTGTATGTGTCTTCCGCTACTGCCATACTCAGTTAGTTATTCCATACATATGTATATATGCTGCTGGTAGTCAGTCTGTTGATGCAGCTGCTGCCTTTGAACGCACTGTTCTGCTTGGGTTTTTCACATTTTTTCTGCCTCAATATTGTTTTCACTTTTTCACGCAACTTTTCTCAATATGCATATACATATATATGAACAGACAAGCGTACACATATTTTTTTCTTTGTACTCGTATTATACTTTTCACTTGTTTTATTTAACTATTTATGCGCCAAGCGAATGAAGTGAAGAAATTTAACAGAGTTTGTGCGAAAATGGACTGCTTTTTATATGTACATACATATGTGCATACGTACGAGCCACATACTCGTATGTAATACTTTTATTTCAAGCGGACTGTTCACACATGGTAGCCCACATATTGCTGTGTATATACATATGTACATCCTGTTTTCATACAAAAATGCTTTGTAAGGATATTCACGGCTTCCAGCCACGCCACTCACTACTCCATCGTCACTTTTCTTTACTCTATTTATGCTTCTTTATACCAACAGTTGATGCTGTTTTTCATGTTGTTATTCAGTTGTTGCTGTTGTGTTTTCATTTTACGCAAAATTCTCACTTTATCGTTCTCCGCCTCCAGGACTGCCATAGCGCTTACGTGAACCGCTCCATAGACGCCATTTTGAACACCTCCTTTTAGTTGTTGCTTACTTTGACCTGGTTTTGTTGTTGTTGTTGTTGTTATTGTTGTCGGCGGTGGTTTTGTGTTGATTTCTTGTTTGCATAAAAATTAAAAATACACAAATGCAGAATATTTGGAAAATTCCGTTAAACAAATACTTGCATTCACATAGGCAATAAGTACATACACACATACATATATATGTATGTACGTATAATATTTAGAAAAGTTTCGGAATTCTAGCTTTATTGCTTCTGTTTTGTTTGCCTATATTTATTCTATTATTTAGCATGTGTTTTACAATTTTATTGTTTCCCCTTATTTAATTCTTTTACTACATTTTTTCATTCGCACATATAACATATGTACATACATATGTATTTTTGTATAGTCCCTTGGTTTTTTTTTTTATTTCTTTGTCTTATAGTCATTAACGCATAGCTATTTTCCTCTTTTTCTAAAAGCATTTTATTATTACCATGCGCAGTTGGCCTAGTTTATACCCATTGTGGTCGCTACGTCACACTGCGGTCGACGTTAAATCTCTTTGACAAATTCTTCTTAATTACATATGGCACAAACATATTTTGTGTATGTAAAAGTGTGTGATTGGTTGATGGTAAGTTAGTAAAATTAAAGAGAGAAAAAGCTTACTCGGAAAATCATAAAGCCAATTACTAAAAAAAAAATTTACATTTATATCAAATTAAAGCACTGCATCAAAATTAATATAATACGATTCGGCGTTGTCTCCTCAACCCACGAATGACACCGTCCTTTCATTGGTCTCTCAAAACGTTGGAACAGAAAAAAATTCGCAATAATATTGTCTTTGGCACAAAAATTACATATTTGTTTTCTACAATAGCAAAAAGAAAAAAAAATTTAAATTAAAATAATTTTTGTTTCAGAAAAACGACAGTATTTTTAAATATCTCACTGATTATGGATTTAAAACAGATTTAGAAAGGATTGTGTCACTACTCCTTAAAGGAACTTTAATATATATATATATATATATTTGGCGCTTTGTAACCGCTGAAGCGATTTTCGGCCGAGCTCCTCCTCCAATTTTTGGTTTTTGCGTCTTGATGTTTTTGCCAACAATTGGAGGGACCTACAGTTTATTCTAAGCCGCCTCCGAACGGCTGATGGATTTTTATGAGGAGCTTTTTTTCATGCCAGAACTACACTCGAAGGGCTCGACATTCCCTGCCGTGGGGCGACCGCAATTAGAAAAATTTATTTTCTATAATTTGTATGTTGCTCGAACCTGGGCTCGAACCCAGGCCTTCCGAATGGCAGTGCGCAATGCTAACCACTCAGCTATCGCGGCCGCCCAAGGAACTTTAATATAAGTATATAAAATTCAATAAGTGATTCCATACGTTTGTAAAAATTCAAAATATGTACAGAAGAAAAATCTACCTATAAGCCCTTTTTAATAAATAAATAAATAAATATTAAAAAACCGAATATTCTAGTGGCTTCTATTACTACAAGTAAAAGGCTTGCGCTGAGACCACCAGTAAATACAAATTTACAATTTCGGAACTCTTGTATTTACTTTTTTATACCTTTCATGTACGTGAAATAATATATTAAATTTTTTCCGAAGTATGAGAGTACCAGGAGGAGAGCAGATAAAACAAAAAAGTGTATACCAATTGGAATAGAACGAAGAGTTAAGTTATCATGTCCGTCTGTCCAGCTATTTTTACGTAAAGTAGTCCCTCAGTTTTTGAGATATTTCAACCAAACGAGATACGCAGAGGTATGTTTATATTTATAAGATGATTTCTCGGAATCGTCCAGATCGGATCACAATAACATGTATATACTAACAAGTTTTCAGATTAGAGCCTTTATCATAAATCCGTCCAAAAAAAAGAATATAGGAGCGTGAACTTTGGTTTTCTACATACAAAGTTCAAATAAGTATTGGTGCTGAATTTAAAATAGGAAGTCTACTTCATTTAGCCGCCATATAATCTTTTTTTCTCAGATGTGAAATATTGTGTCAAAAATCCGCCAAAAAGCATCTGAAAGCGAGAAATTATACAGGGATGTACTCAAGTTAATATTGACACTGAAATTCGCCGAAATCGGAAGACTTATATCATATTGCCTCCCTACAAT